>CM072998.1:173207725-174521058 GCA_037038555.1 Rhynchonycteris naso
TACAGCTCTTAGTAATGGTGATATTATCCTGGGATGTTCAACACTGCACTGAACAGCCATTAGGAAAATGTCTATGACCATTAATAGTCACATAAAAGGAGTTTTCCTGATGCTAAGACATCTAGCCCTAGCTTCATGCATTCATGGCAATTTCAAATAAATAAGACGTTTTAGGCGAGGGGTTTGTGGTCACATAATAGAAAAGATGCCTTGCGTTTTTTCCCCTAACAATGCTAGTGTTTTGTGTGACTTTGAAGATATGCTAGCAAGCTAACAATATGCTTTCTAAGAAGTCTAGTAGCCATTGTTAGGCTAGCAGACTTCAAATCAACTTAAATTTAGACATAATAGATAAACTGTTATTTAAATCATAATGAATAAAAACCACTGCTTGTACAGAGGCATTTATGCCAAGCATAGAAATACACCAGCATTCTTCTCCTATAAAATGCAACTATAAAAAGATTAGCTATATACATTTAAAGTGTCTTACTGGTCTGAAACGGATTATGTACATTAAATCTTCTGTCAATTGTGTTGGAGTAAGAAATAAAAAATGTATTTTCATCTCAGTGCCTTGAGTATAGATAGGTATTCCAGCTTGTATAGATAATAAAAATCCCTAAATAAAATCAATTCTTACTCTATATACTATGAAAGATTTTTAATAATAATTGTCCTTTTGAAATTACAGATACAAAGTTAATCTACTTATTCTTCGTAATAACACTGAAAATATGTGTAATTAGGAAAAATAAAAATTTAGCTTGACCTCAATTTTAAAGCTTGATTCCTGGAGGTTAGTCATTTAAATGTAACACTGTCATTATTCATAAACATATACATGTATTATTATATCATGTACATTTTTGTGACAATACATAGATAGGACAAATATATTTATGAAAATATGGGAAAAGTTTCTATCTGTCAGGGATCACCAAAATGATGTTTACAGTGTCTTTTGCCAATTGGATAGTAACTGCTTTTTTGTTTACAGGGACAGAGAGAGAGTCAGAGGGAGGGATAGATAGGAACAGACAGACAGAAGTGGAGAGAGGTGAGAAGCATCAATCATTAGTTTTTCGTTGCCGTCGCAACACCTTAGTTGTTCATTGGATGCTTTCTCACATGTGCCTTGACCGCGGGCCTTTGACGAGCTTTTGCTCAAGCCAGGTGGGCCCGCGTTCAAGTTGGCGAGCTCGGGGTCTTGAACCTGGGTCTTCCGCATCGCAATCCGACGCTCTATCCACTGCGCCACTGCCTGGTCAGGCAGTAACTGCTTTTATTATCTAGAAAAGATCTAGTGATGTTATCTAAACCTGCCACAATTATCAGCATAACAGACTAGTCCCATTTATCTATCTATTTATTTATCTATTTTTGGATTTTACATATTTTTAGAGAGGAGAGAGAGAAAGAGAGAAAGAGAAAGAGAGAGAGAGAGAGAGAGAGAGAGAGAGAAAGAAGGGGGTAGGAGGAGGAAGCATCAACTCCCATATGTACCTTGACCAGGCAAGCCCAGGGTTTTAAACTGGTGACCTCAGTATTCCAGGTTGATGCTTAATCCACTATGCCACCACAGACCAGGCAAGAAGACTAGTCCCATTTAAATCAATATTTCAATTAACATCAAAAGTACAAGGGTGATGTGACACCTCTTCACTGCAAAAGGCAGCTTGCATTCTCTTAGTTCTTACCAAATAAGTCATTTGGATTCATTACCAAAGACCAGTGAAAAAAGTCACTGTATATTTTTCATTACTGGTCTTTTCAATGAACTTAAGATCTGACCAATCTGAAATTTCTATATAGACAGTTTTCTTTAGAGGACCCAAATATTCCTGCAAATCTTTTTTTTTTCTTATTAATTTTAGAGAGACAGGAAGAGAGAGGGAGAGAGAGAGGAATACAGATATGCTCCTATATGTGTCCTGTGCGGGTACTGAACTGGCAACCTCTGCACTTCAGGATGACGCCTTAACCAACAGAGCTATTAAGCCAAGGTTATTCCTGTAAATCTTTACAGCAGATACTACAAACCTTCCAGGACTTGCTGCTAACTTGCAGTTTGATCTTGCTAAATAAGAATGACCTCCTATGCCAATTGGTTGTAATGGATCACTTACTATTCCTATAGACTAAATATTAGGCAAAAAACTTCAAGTCTGTTTTATAATAACATTGTAAATTCATCATTGATATTTCTTTTTAAAATGTTTCCAGGTGTTAAAAAACTATCTGCAAACCATATTCTTTTTTTTTTTTTTTTTTTTTTTTTTTACAGGGACAGAGAGAGAGTCAGAGAGAGGGATAGATAGGAACAGACAGACAGGAACGGAGAGAGGTGAGAAACACCAATCATTAGTTTTTTGTTGCCGTTGCAACACCTTAGTTATTCATTGATTGCTTTCTCACATGTGCCTTGACCGCGGGCCTTCAGCAGACCGAGCCACCCCCTGCTGGAGCCAGAGACCTTGGTTCTAAGTTGGCGAGCTTTTGCTCAAGCCAGATGGGCCCGCACTCAAGCTGGTGAGCTCGGGGTCTCGAACCTGGGTCTTCCACATCCCAGTCCAACGCTCTATCCACTGCGCCACCGCCTGGTCAGGCAAACTATACTCTTATGCTACATAATTTACAGCTGAAAAAAAACACAAAAATAAATATACTGATTAAGTGATCAGACTAGATTGAAATTCTTTTTTTAGACTTTCTGTTTATAAGTATTTCTATTTCTAAAAAAGATGTCTTTCTTAGTAATATTTAAACTGATATAGAAACATTCTTCTCATAGTTTCAAAGTGCTTCACAAATATCCTAACAATTTCAAGCATTGTAGGTAGCAGGACTGCCATCCTTATTCTTCGGATCTTATTGATCCTAAACTTTAGCACACCAAATGAAAACATCTCTTTCAACTATCTATGTAATTACATGATTATTAAATGTAATGGTGCATTTATTGCATATATTTTTAAAAAGCAGTTATATTCTAATGAAAAGTAACAAGCAAAAGAGTCTGAAACAGACTTGCCTGTTTCAGGGAAAAAGTGTTTGGGGGAACTGAATAATGAAGAAAAATATAAAAAGGAAATACTTACTTGGAAAAAGAAAGTTGTTACATTTTCCCCAGAGTTTGTGTTTATATTGTATAATCAAGGAGGCTCCTTTGGATTATATAATGGCTAGACTGTTGAACCAGCCAAACTCCTGACTTGTACTCTGAAAATATTATTTTAATTATATGTGGAAAACAATAAACAAAATGTCACATTTAAAATGTACATTAGTAAAATGTAAGATATGAAAATCTTCATAGAACAGAAATAGAAAGCAAAGAAATATAAATATAAATTCAGACTAATGAAATGTCCACTATAGAAAAATATATAATTTCAGGAAACACCTGAAACAGATTAAATGAACACCTAATGGCACAGAAATACAACTGATTCATGTAAACTATTTTTCCTAAAAAAGATCTAAATGCTGTATGTACTTGTAGCAAGTTCTCATTAAAATGTGCAATGACAATTTTAACAAATATTTAATAAAATAGAACAGTTTATAGTATCTGTGTTTCTAAATAGCCTTTTAAGAGAAATTACAATTCAAATCTTTCCTAAAGACAAGTTAAGTAGACTCTGTACATAAGGATCCACCAGATAAAATTACCAAGAGTTGTTTCCAGTGTTTTAGAAACTGTTTTCCCAGACTTCCAGCCTAAAGATATCCTAATTTATATAAGAGGAAATATTTGGTAGAGTGGTATGATTCAAGGCAGAGTTGGGAGCTGAGGCCCTAGAATATAGGAAAAGCAGGTATGTCTAAGGCTTTGGTGTGCACATATCCTAACAACAAAGCAAGGAATTATAATGTAGGATTCAAGAATAGGAAGACAAGGATGACACAGGGAGCCTTAAATCTTAAAGTGTCAAATGTCTTCTCTGTAACTGACTTAAGAAAAAGAGATGGACACTAATTTCTTCTGCCTAATGATAATTCTGCTTTAAAGACCTTCAGAGGTGTATCTTTATTTTCTTGTTTACAAAGCTTATTATCAAGAAATTCCTTATAGAACCCCAAATTTTCATGTTTAAGCTCATTTTTTAAGTTGACACTCAGAACACATGAAAAATAGCCTGTCATTTTCCCTCCACTTATTCACTGAACAAACATTTAGTTAACACTAGGTATGAAGATACTTCTAGGTATTCAGTTCATAGCTGAGTGGGAGAAACAAGTGTGTAATTAGATTATTATATGGGATAAATGAGAGAGTAGAGATATGTACAACACATTAGAAAAAGATACAGGAAGGTAAATTAACTTTACTGCTAGGAGCAACGACATAGGTGCTCACAGAAGCGGTATTTCAGTGGAAACTATCAAGGCAAAAAGGGCATTTGAGGGAGAGAACAGCAAATACTTGAGACAGGAACAAGAGTATGCCACACTCTCTGTACAAGTCGTGTGGGATTATAGAGTAAAAAATAAGAAAGAGGCAAGAGATGGGGTGGGGTGGGAGGTGGAATAGAATTTGCATTAACCTTGTGAGGCCATGTTGAGGCATTGGAAAATTTTTTCTCTGGGGTAAGCAGCAGCTGCCGAAAAAATTTTGAACCTTAATATACTCATATCAGTACTTAAACTATTTCCCAGTTTTCTTTTCTTTATATATTATAAGCTTGTCTTTCCTTATAAGTAGATATCCTTTTTTTTCCAATCCTTTAACACTTTTCCAAATCTTCTCAAAGTTCTCAATCTCTTTCAAGTCTAAACCAGGTACAAAAGTCTCAAAAAGAGGCAACCTATACTGAGTACATAAATATTGTCCCATGCACCATATGCAACATCAAGGAGTAAAATAACTCTACTCATTCTTCCTAATATTCATCAGTGGTCTCTTAAGAGTAACAGTAAACTTTTCAGTAATTTCTTAAAAATTTAAAGTCAGTGTCTCATTTATTCAAGGTTTGAGGTCACTCTTGGGTACTAACATACTTTAAAGCTCACTGGAATTCTCAGTTAAACTAAGAACATAAAAAGCAGTGGGTAGTAGTAGGTATATTACTCTCTACCAGCAACTTGACTCTCAATACCACAGCATACCTTATATAGGGCAAGATAATTTACAATAAATTGAAAAATAAAGCATGATAAATTAAGGCACAGGTTAAAGAATAGAAAAGTGAAAATAGTCTGCCCTGTGGTGGTGCAGTAGATAAAAGCCCCGACCTCGAATGCTGAGAGGTCGCCGGTTCGAAACCCTGGGTTTGCCTGGTCAGGACACATATGGAAGTTGATGTTTCCTGCTCTTCACCCCTCTTTCACTCTCTTACTTTCTCTCTCTCCTCTCTTTCTAAAAATGCATACCTAAATAAAATAAATTGCTTTATAAAAAAAAGAAAAGTGAAAATAGCAGCAATCAGTTCACTAAATTAGATACCAGTTGTGTATGTGTGTGTTTTAGTTAGACCTGCTTTTTATTTACCAGAAATCTTTTGATCTCTCCAGAGTAAAAGGGTTTCTGACACTGAAGTGGGGATGGCATTAGTCATGGTTCCCTTACTCTCTTTACCATGGACAGCTATTAATTTGAATGTCAGACAGAAAGAAAAAAATTTTGTCTTCATTTTAAAAATGGAAAAACAGATTTAAAGAGATTAAATAATTTCCAGTTTTAGTATCATGTAATTCATATTCAATCACTCCAGAGATTCCCTTTTTCTTTTGTCAGCCAAACTGGCCATACTACTACTTTTCCAAGATATGGACAGTACTGCTAAATAATTCTAACCTACATGTATGAGGAGAGCTATCTAGAAATGATAAAGTGATCAAGTTAAGAAAACTACTATGTTCCTGAAAAAGATATCAACCTAATATCAAGTTATATACTAAATTAAAAATCTGAAAAGCGTTGGTAAGGTTTAAGTTTGTGAAACTGAAATTATCTGACATTTTACCTTCTCCTTAAGTCATTTCAACATTAGCTATAAGCCCCACAGAGTATCAAGTGTCAAAACTAGACCAACAGTCTTAGAATGAATTAGTTCATGAAACTACTATTCTTCACAACAGATCTATTCAGGGCTTGACCCATCTAAATAATAAGCAATAGTAGAATGTGCAAGAAAGAGCTTTTAAATTCAGTTTAAACTATAACTGAGAAGAGGTTGCAACAATATCTCCTATGTCACCTGCTCTTCTTACAATGTGACTTTGACATTCCTCCCATTGAGTGGTGCGGTCTATGTCTCTGCTCCTTAAGCCTGGGTGGTACTCTGTGTCTGCTTGTACCAACAGGAGAACAAAAGTGATGCTACATGACTTTTAAAGCTAGATCATAAGAAAGCCATGCACATTCACATTACTCTCTTGAGACACTTGCTCTTAATCCCAGCCACCATGCTTTGGAGAGACCATATAAAAAGGCTCCATTTCTAGGTGTCCCAACTGACTGTCCCGCAGAGGTCCTAGCTGAAAAGTAGCCCCAGACATTGTGGAACAGAAATAAACTGTTTCTTGTGTCTTATCCTAATGCCCAACTCACAGAATCTATGATCATAATAAAATGGTTGTTTTATGCCAATAAGGTTTACAGTGGTTTTTAATGTAGCAAAAGATAACCTGAAAGAGGAAGGTAGGCAAAACATGTCTGGGACCATTAAAAGCCTAGTTTTATAAGCAATAGGGTACAACTTTGGGTTAAGTGGATAACAAATGCAACTAAGTACAGGTATTGATCGACTTACGACCTATGCAACTTATGACCGTTTGACTTTACGACCACAATCGCTAGCCATGACTGCTCCGCATCTGGAGCAGGTTTTTGTATGCACCTGTACTTTGTAATTTTGTATATTTTGCAAATATTAAACACTGCATTACCAAATGCAGTGTTTTACTTAAACCTGATGGATGTAAAAGTAAGAAACAAAATGGTGTAGAGATGATACAAATGGCATAAAATGAACAAAGAAAATTATGATATATAACAATGAAAGAAATTATGATAAAATATGACTTAAAGATTTTATAACATTATTTCACAGTACTGTACATATAGCCTACACAACTTAAGACCAAATAGTGTTCCAACTGGTCTGTCAGAACCTATTGTGGTCGTAAGTCGAGCACTACCTGTAACCAGACTGGCAAATAGCTTGCTAGCTATGCAGCATGGAGCTGCTCTTTCTGGGAAAAACAAGATCTATTAACAATTAATACAAGAATATAACAACCCAAGTCACATTAGTGGCAGTCAAAAGAGCCATAAGATTTTTGTGAGATATCATGATTATTACTATTCATCAATTTCAATCAACAGTCATTGACAATTTCATGCTTTAAGGTGAGCCGGACTGCTGTTATTAAATCTGCCATTTATTTCAAAACCTTGGCAAAAACTAGTATCATCAACTATAAAAGTAGAGTTTTTATTTCTAGGTCTATCTCCTTAAAAATACACACACACAAGTGCGTGTGCGCGCACACAAACACATACACACCTTAGAGATACTGAAAGAATATTAGTTTAAATGGTCAAGTTTGCATGGGTATGCTAAAAAAACTCTAGTAAAAATATCTTCTTTGGTTACAAAAATTTTTCCTAGTCTAAAATACTTATCTTAATATGTCATATTTTCAAAACAGAAAGATCAATGGGAAAGAAACCATTTAATAAGCCATTTGTTATACTATCTCTTAGGGATAAAAAGGTTTTCATTTTTCTTCCCTTCCTCTCCCTTTCTATTCATATATGAAAAGTCTCTGTTTCTTCAAAATGGAGTTCATACGCCAGATACTATTTTTTTACATCTTTTGTTTTGTACAAAATTACATTGTAAGTATTTTTATGTTCTATTATCATTCTTTCAAAACATTATTGAATGGATAATTTTAATGGCTACATAACTAGTATATAGTCATAATTTTGATGATTCATCTACTTCGATCACCTACAATTTTATAATTTTTGCTATTACAAATAACTTTATGAGAAAACCTGCATATTGATCTTCATTAGTAAAATTATTCAGTAAAAGAAGATGAGCATTTCTTGATTAAGTCTTGTTACTTTCTACAAAGGTGTGGCAAGTTACATGTTACCAACTGTGTAAAATAGTATCTAACTCAATTATCACCAGCATCATGCTTCTTAACATCCAAGATATATATTTTATATATAGTAAGATGTCACGGACATAGAATAATAAATGTTCTAGCAAATGACTTCTGATGTTGAATTCACACTAATAAATTAGGCTGATAGTTGGAAGTTTTATTTGGTAAAGAAAAATTAGTAAAGGAGGGGCAAGATGGCGATGGAGTAAGTGGACATACCAACTTCCAACTCCCAGAACCAAAGTGGATTATAACTTGATTTTAAGAACCAGCATCCGAATAAACCAATGTTGAACTGGGATGAGAGGACTCTTCAACTGGGGAACACTGAAGGAGCCATATTGAGACTGGTAGAAAAAGCGAAAACGCGGAAAGGGCTGCCCAGCTCCCCAGAACGAAAGGCAGCCCTTAGAGACTCGTGTGGCGGGAAGTGAGGCCAGCGGAAGGGTAGGAACCGGGGTCCCAGGAACAAAGCCCCAGCCTACAGCCCCAGAGCCTAAAAGAGGCGTATGGACAGTATTTAGCTGTGAAACATGTTAGGATACTGTTTGTGAGAAAGAGTTGTCTCAGACCCAGGATTCTTCTTAAAGGGACAGCGCAGAAAACCTCTCTCACAACCACTCACCCGGGACTCCGGGAAACAGAGAGTGCGGTCTGGAAGGCACAGGAAGAGAAGCTTTGAGGGACAGCCACCCTAAACCCTGGGCTGAGTCACTCCACAAATCTGAAACAATATTTCCCCTGGAACCAGAAAGGGGAAGCAGGACAATAGCCAAACAGGTTCCCCTGTGGCAATCAAAGCACAGTTGCTTAGAAGGAGGAACCTTTCAGGACTACAGTATGGAGTATTAGGGTCTGAGCTGCAGAGCCCCCACCCACACTGCTGAGGGCTTGCTGGAGGGTGGGTGGCAGCAGGATGGGGAAGCGTAGTTCCATTGGCGGGGGCAGAGGCCAAGCCAGCTGGCGTGAGCTCGTTCTAGCCTAGCGGGGGTGAAGGGGACGTGCGAAAGTGGTACAGTGGTTGAGGCCCGCATAGGACCCCACATATGGAGGAAAATCGGGGGCCCGGAATGAACAGAGATGTGCCGCTGGCAGGGGCGAGTGAGCACGCAGCTTCACCCAGACTCTGAGGCTTGAAGCCCTGCATGAACCGGCTTTTGCCCGCGGAGGTGGGGCAGAAGCCCAGGCTCGCAGTTGACCACGCACCAGCAGCCTGGCTAAGGAGTTGAGGTTGGCGGGGGTGGGGCAGAAGCCTGGTTTGCAGGTGAGCGCACACCAGAAGCCCCTCCAGGCCGCAGGAACAGACTGACAGGGACCCGCAGCTGAGCTAAAGTGCTCACCCTTGCCCTTGGTGCCCAGGTTTGTGGCCCAAGTGTGGTACGCGGTCCCACCCGTGGGAGAGGGTCGAAGGCCGAGACCGCCTAAGCCTTATAAAGCCTGGCACAAGAACATAGCCCCTCCCATGGAGGCTAGGCGGTGAGGCAAAGACTGCAGCAGCAGCCCTAGCAGCTGGCACTGGCAACACCCACACCCAACCGCCCTAGGCAGTGGCAGAGAGAGTGGTGGGCCTGCAGACAGACCACACCGAGGGAACACACAGACACCACCCATTGGACTCCAGTAGCCAAACCCTTCTTACACACAGACAAAATGGGCAGGCAGAGGAATGCAAACCAAATGAATAAAGAGAAATCCCCAGAGAGGAACGTGAATGAACCAGATATAACCAAACTACCTATTGCAGAGTTTAAAATAATGATAGTTAGGATGTTCATAGAGCTTAGAGCAACAATGGATAGTCATTACAAACACCTAAATAAAGAGATAGCAAGTATAAAAAAGGAAATTGAAATAATAAAAAAGAATCAGAAAGAAATGACAAATACAATATCAGAATTGTTAACACAATGGAAGGAATTAAAAGCAGGATGGATGAAGCCGAGGATCGAATAAGCGAGTTAAAGGACACAATAAACAAAGGCACTGAAGCAGAGCAGAAAAAAGAGACTCAAAAAATCTGAGGAAACTCTAAGGGAGCTCTGTGACAAAATGAAGAGAAACAACATCCGCATCATAAGGGTTCCTGAAGAAGAGGAGAAAGAACAAGAAATAGAAACGTTCAATCAAATCATAGCTGAAAACTTCACTAAATTAAGGCTGGAAAATGTTTCACATGTTCAAGAAGCACAGAGAACAACATTAAAGAGAAACCCAGAGAAATCTACACAAAGACACATCATAGTTAAAATACCAAAGCTAAGGGATAAAGAGAAAATTTTAAAAGCTGCTAGAGTAAAAAAGGCTATCACCTACAAAGGAGCTCCCATAAGGATGATATCCGACTTCTCAACAGAAACACTTGAGGCCAGAAGGGAATGGCAAGATATATTCAAAGTAATGCAGAACAAGAACCTACAACCAAGACTACTCTATCCAGCAAGGCTAACGTTTAAAATTGAAGGAGAAATAAAAAGCTTCCCAGACATAAAAAAAAAAAGCCTCAAGGAATTCATTAAAACCACACCAATTCTGCAAGAAATGCTAAGGGGCCTATTGTGAACAGTTCAAAGGGGGAAGAGAATTTAGCAAAAGAAGAATACAGCTTTAAAAAATGAAATGGCAATAAACAACTACATATCAATAATAATCTTAAATGTAAATGGATTAAATGATCTAATCAAAAGACAAAGGGTAGCTGCGTGGATAAAGAAACAGGACCCATACATATGCTGTCTACAAGAGACACACCTTAAAACAAAAGATGCATATAGACTGAAAGTAAATGGATGGAGAAAAATATTTCTTGCAAATGAAAATGAAAAAAAAAAAAAAAGCCGGGGTAGCAAAACTTATATTGACAAAATGGACTTTAAAACAAAGGCTGTATGTAGTAAGAGATAAAAAAGGACATTACATAATGATAAAGGAAAAATTCAACAGGAAGATATAAACATTATAAATATCTACGTGCTGAACATAGGAGCTCAGAAATACATAAAGCAGACTTTGATGGATATAAAGGGCGAGATCAACAGCAATAGTATAATAGTAGGGGATTTCAATACCTCACTAACTGCACTGGATAGATCCTCAAGAAAGAAAATTAAAAAGAAACAGCAGACTTAAAGGATACACTAGATCAGTGGTTCTTAACCTGGGTTCTATCGAACCCTAGGGGTTCGATGAGTCGATCTCAGGGGTTCGGAGAAGCCTCTGCCGTGGAGGTCGGAATAAAGTAATACCGTAATTTATTGTGAGTTCATGCACTTTGTTGGTTTTGTTCTTTGAGCAAGGTGATGTTCATGCACGGCTCATTTTGGGCACCAGCAAAAAAACATATACCTATGTCTTGAATTTGGAAAAAAAAATCATATTTTATTTATCACTAAAGAAGCGTTCGGTGAATGCACATATGAAACTGGTGGGTTTGGTACCTCAAAAAAGGTTAAGAACCACTACACTAGATCAACTCGATTTAATAGATATCTTCAGAACCTTTCACCCTAAAGCAGCAGCATATACATTCTTTTCAAGTACTCATGTTACATTCTCTAGGATAGACCACATGTTAGGAGTCAAAAGCGGCCTCAACAAATTTAAGAAGACTGAAATCATATCAAGCATTTTCTCTGCTCACAATGGCATGAAATTAGAAATTAACCACAACAGAAAAACTGAAAAATACTCAAAACACTTGGAAACTAAATAGCATGTTATTAAATAATGAATGGATTAACAATAAGATCAAAGAAGAAATAAAAAAGTACCTGGGAACGAATGATAATGAGCATATATCAACTCAAAATTTATGGAACACAGCAAAAGCAGTAGAGAGAGGGAAGTTCATAGTACTACATGCATACTATAAGAAGCTAGAAAGAGCTCAAAGAAGCAACTTGACCCTGCATCTAAAAGAATTAGAAAAACAACAGCAAATAAAACCCAGGACTAGTAGAAGGAAGAAAATAATAAAGAGCAGAGCAGAAATAAATGACATAGAGGCTAAGGAAACAATGCAGAGGATCAATGAAACCAGAAGCTGGTTCTTTGAAAAGGTAAACAAGATCGATGAACCTTTAACTAGACTCACCAAGAAAAAAAGAGAGAGGACTCAAATAAATAAAATTAGAAATGAGAGTGGAGAAATAACAACTTACAGAACAGAAATACAAAGTATTGTAAGAAAATACTATGAAGAACTCTGTGCCAAGAAATTAGACAACCTAGGTGAAATGGACAAATTTGTTGAATCATATAATCTTCCAAAAATCAATCTGGAAGAATCAGAACACCTAAACAGACCAATTACATACAACAAATGAGATAAAAAAACTCCCAACACAGAAAAGTCATTGGCCTGATGGCTTCACAAGTGAATTCTACCAAAAATTCAAAGAAGAATTAACACCTATCCTCCTCAAGCTATTTCAAAAAATTAAAGAGGAAGAAAGACTTCCAAGCTATTTTTATGAGGCAAGCATAATTCTGATCCCGAAACCGGGCAAAGACAACACAAAGAAAGAAAATTATAGGCCTATATCCCTGATGAATTTAGATGCTAAAATTCTCAACAAAATATTAGCCAACCGGATCCAGCAATATATGAAAAAATCATACACCATGATCAAGTGGGATTTATTCTGGAGAGGCAAGGCTGGTTCAATATTCGCAAATCAATCAATGTGATTCATTATATAAACAAAAGGAAGGACAAAAATCACATAATTTCAATAGATACAGAAAAAGCATTTGATAAAATCCAGCACCCATTCATGTTCAAAACTCTCAGTAAAGTGGGAATACAGGGAACGTTCCTTAACATAATATAGGCCATCTATGACAAACCCACAGCCAACATCATACTAAATGGGCAAAAATTAAAAGTAATCCCCTTAAGATCAGGAACCAGGCAGGGGTGCCCCCTTTCACCACTCTTATTCAACATAGTTCTGGAAGTCTTAGCCACAGCAATCAGACAAGAAGAAGAAATAAATGCATCCAAATTGGAAAAGAAGAAGTAAAACTCTCATTATTTGCAGATGATATGATATTGTATATAGAAAACCCTAAAGTCTCAGTCAAAAAAACTACTGGACCTGATAAATGAATTCAGCAAAGTGGCAGGATATAAAATTAATACTCAGAAATCAGAAGCATTTTTATATACCAACAATGAACTGTCAGCAAAAGAAATCAAGGAAACAATCCCCTTCACTATTGCAACTCCAAAAAATAAAGTACTTAGGAGTAAATTTAACTAAGGAGATTAAGGACTTATTCTCAGAAAATTATAAAACATTGGTAAAAGAAATCAAGGAAGATACAAACAAGTAGAAGCATATACCGTGCTCATAGTTAGGAAGAATAAACATCATTAAAATGTCTATATTACCCAAAGCAATTTATAAATTCAATGCATTACCAATTAAAATACCAATGACATACTCCAAAGATATAGAACACATATTGCAAAAATTTATATGGAACCAAAAAAGAACACGAACAGCCTCAGCAATCTTAAAAAGAAAAAATAAAGCAGGAGGTATCACTCTTCCGAATATCAAGGTTTACTACAAGGTAATTGTACTCAAGACAGCTCGTATTGGGATAAGAACAGGCACATAGATCAATGGAACACAACAGAGAACCCAGAAAAAAACCCACATCTTTATGGACAACTGATATTGACAAAGGAGGAAAGAGCATACAATGGAGTAAAGAAAGCCTCTTTAACAAGTGGTGTTGGAGAAATTGGACATCTACCTGCCAAAAAAAAAAGAAACTAGACCATCAACTTACACCATTCACAAAAAGAAACTCAAAATGGTTAAAACACTTAAATGTAAGCCATGAAACCATAAGCATCTTAGAAGAAAACATAGGAAGTAAACTCTCCGACATCTCTCGCAGCAATGTATTTGCTGATTTCTCTCCACGGGCAAATGAAATAAAAGGCAGGATAAACAAATGGGACTATACCAAAGTAAAAAGTTTTTGTATAGCTAAAGACCATAAGAACAGAAAGAAAAGACAAACCACACATGGGAGAACATATTCGACAATACCTCTGATAAGGGGTTAATAACCATAATTTATAAAGAACTTATAAAACTCAACACCAGGAAGACAAACAATCCAATCAAAAAATGGGCAAAAGAAATGAATAGAAATTTCTCCAAATAGGACATACAGATGGCCAATAGGGATATGAAAAAATGCTCAACATCACTAATCATTAGAGAAATGCAAATTAAAACTACAATGAGATATCACCTCACACCAGTCAGAATGGCACTCATCAGCAAAACAACACAGAATAGGCCTGACCTGTGGTGGCGCAGTGGATAAAACATTGACCTGGGAACACTGAGGTTGCCAGTTCAAAACCCTGCACCGGTCTGGTCAAGGCACATATGGGAGTTGATGCTTACAGCTCCTCCCCCCTTTCTTTCTCTCTCTCTCTCTCTCTCTCTCTCTCTCTCTCTGTGTGTGTGTGTGTGTGTGTGTTTGTGTCTCCTCTCTAAAATGAATAAAATTAAAAAAAAATTAAAAAAAAAAAGACATAGAATAAGTGCTGGCGAGGATGTGGAAAAAAGGGAACCCTCCTGCACTGCTGGTGGGAATGCAGACTGGTGCAGCTACTGTGGAAAACAGTATGGAGATTCCTCAAAAAATTAAAAATTGAACTGCCTTTTGACCCTGCTATCCCACTTTTAGGAATAGACCCTAAGAACACCATAGCACTGTTTGAAAAGAAGAAATACGCCCCCATGTTTGTGGCAGCATTGTTCACAATAGTGAAGATCTGGAACCAGCCCAAGTGTCCGTCAGAGGATGAGTGGATTAAAAAGCTTTGGTACATATATACTATGGAATACTACTCAGCCATAAGAAATGATGATATCGGATCATTTACAACAAAATGGATGGACCTTGATAACATTATACAGAGTGAAATAAGTAAAGCAGAAAAAAACTGAGAACTGCATGATTTCAAACATAGGTGGGACATAAAAAGGAGACTATGAGACATGGACAAGAGTGTGGTGGTTATTTGGTGGGGGGAGGGAGGAGAGGTTGGTAGAGGAGGGAGGGGAGGGAGGGGAGGGGCACAAAGAAAACCAGATAGAAGGTGACAGAGGACAATTTGACTTTGGGTGATGGGTATGCAACATAATTGAATGATAAGATAACCTGGAGATGTTTTCTTTGAACATATGTACCCTGATTTATTATTGTCACCCCATTAAAACTAATTTTAAAAAACTAGTAAAATCATTAGTGCCTTAAACAGAATAAATGACCAATAAAATAATTTTTGAAGTTTTAAGTAGTAAATAACCTAAATGAGAAAATAAATGCCTTTAAAGGTTAGGATACTTGAATTCTAAACCTAGTTTGACACTGTCTGAACACCTAAGTAAATTTAAACACTGTTTCCTAACTCATTTTTTTAATATCTACAATGACATCTAGTCCTATTTCACAAGACATCATAAAAATAAGTATAGCATAATGTTTTTAAAATATCTCTGAAGTCGAATTGTTTAATTCTTGGCTCTCTTATTAGCTGATGATGGGCAACTCATTAATTTGTATGTCAGTTTTCTCAACTGTAAAACAGGGATGATAACACTTAACTTATGTAACTGTAGAAACTGAATGAGAAAATCCATGTGAAAGTGCTTGAATCCTGATTGACACACAGTTAGAGTTCAATAAACATTAGATGATAATTATTAGTATATGTATATTTTGCACATAGGCAAAGTAATTTTTAAAAATCTACTTGGCAGAAAGGTCATTGAATCTCAGGTATTATAATTATAAATCAACAGTTTAAAAATATAAAACTAAGTTTTCTATATTTTTAGATCCTAAAGAATTATGAAACAAAGTTTATCACAAACAAATATCAACAAAATAACTACTTTCCATTTAGAAAGAAGACTCCTTTTGTGGCTCTTCACTTGGCTTGATCCTTCTCACTCATCAAATCTTAATTTAAATGTCCCCTTTTCAAATCATTCAAACCACTACCTGCTCAAATTATCCTTTACTAGCTCATGCAGTTTTTCAAACTCTTTAGTCATTTATTATTATCTGTCTCTTCCCAAAAGAATATAAACTCCATGAGGGAAGTCTTTTCTGTCTCTTTGAATATACTCAGTTGATACTCAGTATCTGGCAAATGTCCCAAATCAAAATAATGAGTAACAGATGTAACACCCTAGGCATTAAAACGTAGGCATAAAGGCTACAAAATTTCTTCCTTAAAAATGTGGCCCTTTTGATGAGAGGTTTTTAAACATTTGTATCAGGACCCAGAGTTAAAAATACCTTTTTAACATGACCAGGCAGTGGCACAGTGGATAGAGCGTTGGACTAAGACGCAGAGGACCCAGATTGGAAACCCTGAGGTTGCCGGCTTGAGTGCAGGGTTACCCAGCTTGAACACAGCTCACCAGGTTGAGCATGGGGTTGCTGGCTTGTGTGTGAGATCACAGACATGAACCCACGGTGACTGGCTTGAGCCCAAAGGTCGCTGGTTTGAGCCCAAGGTCACTGGCTTGAGCAAGGGGTCACTTGCTCTGCTTTAGCCCCCAGTCAGGGCACATATGAAAAAGCAATCAATGAACAACTAAGGAAATTAAAGGAGCTGCAACAAAGAATTGATGCTTCTCATTTCTCTCCCTTCCTGTCTGTCTGTCCCTATCTGTCCTCTCTTTCTGTCACAAAAACAACACAAAACATTTTTTTTTTTTTTACAGGGACAGAGAGTCAGAGAAAGGAATAGATAGGGACAGACAGACAGACAGGAATAAAGAGAGATGAGAAGCATCAATCATCAGTTTTTTGTTGAGACACCTTACTTGTTCATTGATTGCTTTCTCATATGTGCCTTGACCACAGACCTTCAGTAGACCAAGTAACCCCTTGCTCAAGCCAGGGACCTTGGATCTAAGCTGCTGAGCTTTTTGCTCAAGCCAGATGAGCCCATGCTCAAGCTGGTGACCTCGAGGTCTCGGACTGGGGGTACAACGCTTTATCCACTACGCCACCACCTGGTCAGGCTAAAACAAAACATTTTAATATCAACACCCACTAAGCACACATACCAACAGAACAAAAATGTTTTACACAAAAATACTGTTTACTGCATGATAAATTCTGGTATTTTCTATTCCTATTCTATTCTATTCCTTTTTATTAAAAATAAAATAATTATTGTGTCAAGACTTGAAGTCTGAAAACAATCTCAACGTCAGACAAGTTATCTGACAAGTATTTTAAATAGTATGAATGGGAAGGAAAAAATAAAACTGTCTTTGCTCATAGATGCCATGATCATCTATGTAGAAATAGAAAAGAATAATAAAGAAAAACTTTCCTAGAACTAATAAGCAACTATAGCAAGGATGTATAATAGAAGGTTATATAAGACAATTGCAGTACCATATACCAGCAATTAACAAGTAAAATTTGAAATTAAAAACACAGTATCATTTACATTAGCACCCTCAATTAAATGCTTTGGCATAAACCTAACAAAATATGTATAAGATCTATATGAAGAATAGTATAAAATTCTGATATCAAAGAACAAATGGAGAGATATTTCATGAAATGAATATAAAGACCCAATATTGTAAAGCTGTGAGCTTTTCCAACTTGATCTACAGATTCAATGCAATCTCAATGAAAATCTCAACAAGTTATTTTGCAGATATCACCAAACTGATCCTAAAGTTTTTGTGGAGAGATAAAACACCCAGAATAGCAAACACAATATGGAAGGAGAAGAATAAAGTTGAAGGACTGACACTACCTGACTTCAAAACTTACCATAAAGCTACACTAATCAAGACTCTTTAGTATTGGCAAGAGAACAAATAGATCAGTAAAACAGAATAGAAAGTCCAGAAATAAACACCCACAAATATAGTCAACTGACATTTGACAAAGGAGCAAAAGCAAAATAATAAAGCAAATACAGTTTTCAACAACTGGTGCTGAAACAACTGTATATCCACATGCAAAGATATAAATCTAGATACAGATCTCACACCTATCACAAAATTATGTCAAAATGGACTGTGAACCTAAATGTTACACACAAACCTACAAAACTCCTAGAAGATACAAGAGAAAAATTAGAGGATTTTGGGTATGCTGATGCCTTTTTAGATAAAATGTCAAAGGCATGATCCATGAAAGATAATGGAAAAGTTGGATTTCATTAAAATTAAAAACTTCTGCTCTGCCAAAGACAATGTAAACAGAGTGAAAACAAGCCACAGACAGGGAAAAAATATCTGCAAAAAACATATCTGATAAAAAGAAAAGCGTTAAAACTCAACAGCAAGAAAATAAACAACCTAATTTTAAAATGGGCCAATGACCTTAACATACACTTCTTCCAAAGAAAATTTAAAGATGGCCAATAAGCATATCAAAAGATGCTCTATATCACATGTCTGCAGGGAAGTCAAAACAATGAGATACTACTACACATCTATCAGAATGGCCAAAATTGAGAACATTGACAACACCAAATGCTGGTAAGGAGGTGGAACAAAAGAACTCATTCACTGCTGGTGGGAATGCAAAATGGCACATAATTTTGGAAGGCAGTTCATCAATTTCTTATAAAAGTAAACATACTCTTACTATACAATCCAGCAACTGTGCTACTTGGTATTTACCCAAAGTTGTTGAAAACTTATGTCTACAGCAGACCAATACAGGAATGATTACAATGGCTTTATTCCTAATTGCCAAAACTTGGAAACAATCAAGATGTTCTTCAGTAAGTGAATGGATAAACTGTGGTACATTCAGACAATGAAATATTATTCAGTACTAAAAGAAATAAACTATCAAGTCATGAAAAGACATGAAGAAACCTCAAATGCATATAAATAAGTAAAAGAAGCCAAGAAAAGGCTACATACCACCTGGTTACAGCTACAACATTCTGCAGAAGGCAAAATCATGGAAATACTAAAATTATCAGGTTACCAAGGGTTGGGGATGGGAAGAGGGATAAATATGTGGGTCACAGAGGATTTTTAGAGTAATGAAAATACTACATGATACTATAATGATGAATACAGGTCATTATACATTTTTAAAAACTCATATAACACCAGCAGTGAGCCATAATGTAAACTATAAACTTTGGGTGATTATAATGTGTTAATATGCATTTGTCAGTTGTAAAAAAATGTGTCACTGTGGTGGAAGCTGTTGTTAATGGGAAGGTTATGCATGTGTGGGTACAGGGGGTATAAGAGAAATCTCTGTAACTTCCCCTCAATTCTGCTGTGAACCTTAAAATTGTTCTAAAAAATAATGGTTACAAAATAAAAGATCATGAAGTTTTATGTATATGTGAGTTTACTGGCAGTACAGGGATGTAATTAAGTTTTCAGATTCATGAAGAGGTTCATGGTGCCTAAATTTAAGGGCTTCTATTACTATATGGTAATTACTATCTCTGAAACACTATATAGTAATACGTATTACAATGTTGTTTAACAGAAACAGCAGTATATAATAGTAAAGAGCATTGATTTTGAAGTCTGATGAGGCTGGGGCTCAAGTGCTGGGTTCATCATTTACTGACTCTGCAATCTTGTGTAGATTACCTTATCCATCAGCCTTAGTTATCCTATCTGGAAAGTGCTTCGAAAATCTTCTTCATTGGGTTAAGAAAAATAAAAAATATATGACCCTAGCCATTTGGCTTAGTGGTAGAGCATCGATCTGGTGTATAGATGTCCAAGGTTCCATTCCTGGGCAGGTCACAAAGAAGAAGCACCCATCTGCTTCTCCACCCCCACCATTTTCTTTTTCTTTTTTTCTTCTCCTCCTGCAGCCATGGCTCCACAGGAGCAAATTGGACCCAGACACTGAAGATATAGCTCCATGGCCTCTGCCTCAGGTACTAAGAAGAGCTCGGTTGCTGAGCAACAGAGCAACGCCCCAGATGAGCAGAGCACTGCCACCTAGTGGGTTTGACAAGTTGATCCCGGGAGGGGGCGCAGGCAGGAGTGTGTCTCTCTGCCTCCCCATCTCTCACTGAATTACAAACAAATGAATAATTAATTAATTAATTAAATATTATGTGACACATCCATTATAGTACCTGGACTATTTGATAGGCATTCCATAAATGAGAGGCATCATTATTATTTTTTAATATTTCCAACAAAATTACCGTATTTCCTCATGTATAAGCCAATCCCATGTATAAACTACACCTTAATTTTGGGGCCCAAAATTTGAAAAAAAACGTATTACATAAAGTTATTGAACTCAAGTTTTATTCATCATAAAACTCATCACTGTCAAAACTCCTATCCATTAGCTTGTCCTCATCTGTGTCTTGATGACGAATCACTGTCTTCATATATTGCCTAATCCTCAGTTCCATCTATGGCATCTGAAATGCCACACTTCTTAACCCTTTCAGTAGTATGAACATTCATGTATGTCCTCGTGCTTCCTGACTATCCAGAGTACGATCGTAACAAAAATTTTTATTTTAAAAATGTGTAAGGCAACATTAAAAAAGGCAAATGTATATTCTTCTTTTTTCCATATACTGGTTATCAAACAAACATGATTTTAAGTTAATAAAACTGTAACTGGAACTAATTTCACTTTTTGAAAGAAAACTCACTTCCAGGGGTCAGAGAGCATGAAAGAAACTCACTACTCACAGGGTTAAAAGACTTGACAACAATCTCAATCTTGATATTATCCCAGGATCTTTTCACCTGATACAAACTTCTCCTATAGTTGGTTTCTTCCCTCTTTCTGCTTGTGTCAAATGGTCCCCAGAAGACTTCATCCACTGATTCCATTCATCTCTCATGACAGCTTTGAAAGGTTTGCTAATGCTGCAATCAAGTGGTTGAAGCTGGGATGTTAAGCCTCCAGATATGAAGGCAAGTTTTTTTTTTTGCTCTGCAGCAATCTTCTTCATGTTTTTTGTTATGTGTGCCCTGAACTGATCAAGCACCAATAGGGCAGGTTCGTGTAAAAGCCCACCTGGTCTCCTTCTCCAAACTTTCTCAAACCAGAGCTTTATTCCATCCTGATCCATCGAACCCTTGTCATGAATGTGGACAATCACTCCTCAAGGAATGTCTCCTTTTAGCATTGTTTTGTGTTTGAAAATGAGCATAGGAGGCAGCTTGGTTCCATAGGCCCAATAAGCTAGCACAACTGTATAACGGCTCTTTTCATGTCCACTTGTCTTCAGTTATAGTTTTCACCCCCTTCTTATCAAAAGATCTGTTACTTGGGACATCAAATTGAAGGGGGACTGTGTCCATACTTGCAATCTGTCCCAACTCCAAAGTGATGTGTCTTCTGACATTGAATGACAAAACGATGAAATTCAAGGACCTTCTGCTCATAACTTTCAGGCATCTTTTGGGCAAGTCTGAAGCGTGTATGCATGCTTAGTCCATTCTATTTCATGAACCTGAAGCACCAGTTGTGTCCTCCTTTGAGATCAGTAATGTCTTTTTCATCAGCAGTTCTTCTTGCCTCATGCTGAACCATCTGTGTGGACACAGTAATTCCAGTTGCCCTTTTCTCCTCAATCCCTATCTTCAATTCCCTCTCTAAATCAGGCCATTTTGCTGACTTGCCTCTCATGGCCGCCTTCTGCCATGGTGTTTTCAGTAGGGTTTCTTCTTCCTGTAGCCAGTCTTGGATTGATTTCTCAGTTGGAGGAGGACCAAACTTACATTCAGCAGCACAATCTCAATTCACTTTTGCAAACTGGATCACTTTTAACTTGAATTCAGCACTGTACGAAAATCTTTTCTGAGCCATTTCTGGGAAGAACATGGCAAAACGTAACCTACTATAATATACCAGTAACAAGTGTGAAACAATGAGTGCAAAGCAAAAAGCGCATAAAAGTAGGAAATGCGAGTAAAATAAGACTACAACCACAGTATAAGATGCACCCAATTTATAGACCTCAAATTTTTCGAAAAAGGGTGCATCTTATACATGGGGAAATACAGCAACTTCCACGGACAAAACACAATCTTAAAGTACAAGTAGATGATAAAATGTAAATTAACAAAAGAATGATTATTCATGTACTGGTATGTGTTGAAATAGTATTCCAGGATCTCACTTTCCCTCATAGTTAACACTGCTGTGTAGAAATAATTACAACATGTTCCTCCAAGTGTGACTTTAAGGTCAATAAATGTTACATAACCCACAATAAATAAAGTATGTGGAAAGATAATTTAGCAAAAATGTAAATAAAGCGGTACCCTGACCCGGATGATTACAATGAACCGCTTATAGGTTTTTTTTAAACCAACAATCCTCACATCACTTAGCTGCCTGTTGCAGAGAGTGGTGGCTGTGCTGGTGTTCTGCTTGCTCCCTGCCTTTAAGGCTGCGTCTCTTCTCGCTTGCTCAAGCAGAACTCTTGCTCTTTCTTTAAGTTCTTCTTGTCGAGATAACAGTCGTTGCTTAAAAGCAAAGATACAGAATTAGAAGCCTCGGGGAAAAAAAAGAGTATGTAATCTACATTTGTAAACTAATCAATGGTTATTACAACCTGTCAATAAGAATAGTTTCGTTCAATCAAAGGTATCATTCAAGGTCAAGGTAGAGGTGATAAACGGAACCTATTACTTTGATATAACACAAAAGTTCATTACAAATTTATTGTATATATCATATTTGGGCCTCTTTTTGATTTTCCTATTTTAATATAACAATTTTAAACCTTTTTCTGTAATCTTAAGCAAGAAAGGATTTTTCTAAAAGTGTACAATTCAGTGGTTTTTAGTATATTCACAAGGTCATGAACCATCAACACTACCTAACTCCAGAACATTTTCATCATCCAAGGTTTTAAGAGGATTAAACAAAAATTAATTTAACAGATACACTTAAAATGCAAAAGTGATAATGATAGATTTTAAGTTCATGTTGATAAGTCATAATAGAATAAAATTGGTCACTGCATTTAAACTGATTACAAATCAACACTTTCCCCAAAACAGACAGAATTAATTGAATGACACTGAATGTACAGCCAAAAATCAGGCTTTTAATCCCTCTTCCACTAATAATAAGCAATGTTAACACTGAACAGGTCACTTAAGAACTATACTGTATTTTGTTACATGGTATTTAAGAACTCTGGAGTTAAATATTATTTCTATAATTTTATTATGGGTAAGTTATTCAAACTATCTTAGCTTCAGTTTCCTCATTTATAAAATGAGAATAAAAACAGACCAACTTTTATAGTATATTGTGTAAAGATTAAGTGAACTAGAATAATGTACTGAGCACTGGATAAATGTTAACTATCATTATATTTTTTAAAATCTCTCAATTTCTTCATCTTGAAAGGAGCGGAGAACATCTTTAAAATATCACTATTTCTATAATTTGTGATTACTCAGAATAAATTATCTTTAGAATCCCACTAGCTCTAAACTGTGATTCTGCATTCCTTTAGGGATTTCAATTAGTTACACAGATATAGCAAAAAACTCCTTAGCTGTTTAAAGCTCATAAACACAAATTTTCTTCTCATTACAAATGCAATTCATATTATAGAAATTTTATAAAATACATAAAAATAAAAAGAAGAAAAATAAAACTAATTGGAGGCACCAAGCACCCAGACTTAAAACTTATTACAAAGCTATAGCAAAAAATAGTATGGTACTGGCATAGAAAAATACATAAATCAATGGAATAAAACAGAGAGCCCAGAAATAAATCTATGCATTTATGGCCAATGGATTTGTGACAAAAAGGCAAAAATATAAAGTGGGGAAAAAACAGTCTCTTCAAAAAATGGTTTTAGAAAAACTGGACAGCAACATGCAAAACAATATACACAAGAACTTACACCATACACAAAAATTAATTCAAAATGAATTAAAGCCTTGAATGTAAGACTTGAAACCACAGAACTCCTAAAAAGAAAATGAGGTTGGTAATACACATCTTGATATTGGTTATTATTTATTATTATTAGTTTTGGGTTTGACACCAAAAGCAAAGGCAACAAAACAAAAATAAGTTGGACTACATCAAACTAAAAACCTTCTGCATGGCAAAAAAATACCATTAACAAAATGAAAAGTCAACCTACTGAATGGGAGTAAATATTTGCAAATCATATATCTAATAAGGAGTTAATATCTAAAATATACAGAGAGCTCATTACAACTCAGTAGCAAAAAAAAAAATCCAAACAAAATATGAACATTTTCCCAGATCATCAAAGGTACATGTAAAGATGCTCAACTCACTATCAGGAAAATGCAAATCAAAATCACAATGAGATATCAACTTCCATCTGTTAGAATGGCTATTATGAAAAAGACAAGAAATGAATGTTGGTGAGGATATGAAGAAAAGGGAACCCTCTGTTACTGCTGGTGGGAACGTAAATTGGTATAGCCACTAATAAAAAAAAAACCAGTAAGGAGGATCTTCAAAAAATTAAAAATAAAAATACATTTGATCCAGCAATTCTACTTCAGGCAAGTGAACTAAGACAGAAGAAGATAAATACCATATGATTTCACTTACATGTAGGATATAAAAGCTAACAGAAAAATCCCGCCCCCCACGAGAACAGACTGGTGGTGTGAGAGGCTGGAGGGAGAGGTGGGTAAAATGGGTGACTGGTGTCAAAAAGGTACAAACTTCCAGTTATAAATTAGTCATGGAAATATAATATACATCATGTTGAATAAATCTTAAAATTCCAATCACAAGAAAAATATTTTTATAACTATGCACAATGACAAATTTTAACTAAGCTTATTGTAGTGATCATTTCTCAATGTTTCCAAATATTGAATCATTATGTTGTATACTGCACCTTGATACAAATATGTTATATGTCAATTATACCTTAATTAAAAAGAATTAAAAAGAATTAAAGTTCTTAACTGGGTAGCTCAGTTGGTTAGAGGGTCATCCCAATAATGCCAAGTTTGTGGGTTTGATCCCCAGTCAGGGAACATACAAGAATCAATAAATGAATGCATAAATAAGTAGAACAAATTGATATTTCTCTCTCTCTGCCCCTTCTTCTCTCTCTCTAAAATCAATAAATTTAAAACTACTAATTAAAAATAAGATAAAAATTTTTTGCAATATTGGTACCCAGAGATAATGACTGCAGACTCATGCTTTTTTCCACTTAGTATTCTTTTGTGAGCCTTTCTCATGTCCTTAAATATTTTTTTTGAAAACATTTTACATTGTATACCTAGAATCCTATTAATATAAATGCATCATATTTTATTTAACTTGTCTTATATTATTGTATATTTAGGTTGTTCATAATTTTTCACTATCATAAAAAAATGCTTTAACATCTTTATACGTAAATTCTTTTATAGAGTTCTGAATATCTCAGGAAAAATTCCTGGAGGTTCAATCTATGAGATAAACATTTTTAAGGAACTTCAATGCATGTTGCTAAATTGCCTTTCAGTAAAGCTGACTGCTTTACATATGAGCTATGATTATTCTTAGTGCTATTATAGTAAAAAAACAGAGATATTATAACCATACAGTTTACGAGCATAGACTGGAGCAAGAGGATTTCCGTGATCTTAGGCAACTCAATTCAACTGGATTGAAAATATTACTTACTATGCAACCTAAACATTTGAAGAAAATGCTTTAAATGGTAAATATTTATCTTTATACATTTCAGAAAAATATTCATAGTAAATGAAATACTGAAATATCTTTTATTTATTCTTGCAATAAAATATTGTTTTATAGATTAATAATATTTTGATTTGAAAAACTTACATTCTTTATCCTTCTTTATTTGTAGGTTTAAAATGTATCATAAACTTTAAATGAAGAGCAGGTATATTTCAGTTTTATTATAATGAAAATTATACTTTCCCTTAAGTCATTTGTAACATTTTAAAGTGTTCTATGAATATGAAAGATAGAATAACTATTAATTAAACATGTATTCATCATTCTAACTTACTTACCTGGACTGTTTTTGCAGAATGATCTGAATGATTTAAAGTGGTTCTATCAGCATCTGGATCAGATTCTGTCTGCCTCAGGGAAGTACGTTTTTTCTTCGCAAGATCCGCATCTCTATTGTATGAATATCCAAGTTTGGATGTGGGAGATAAACTTGGTTTTTTGATAGGTGATGCAGGATCTGATCTGCTTTCTAAGGGTCTAGAATTCTCTAATTTTTCTGGCTCCAAGTTACTACTGATGTCTAAAGTCTGAAGTTTTTGCTCGCCCATCACCTCACAAATAAAGGGTGGAGACACATCCTTCTTTGTATCACTAACATAAAAATCACTTAATTCTAAAGTCTCAGCTTTTGATACTCTCTTCCTGCCTAACAAAACTTGTGCATGAGTTGAATCTGTATTGTAACATATTCCAGGGTCAGTGGATCCTGAAGTCCTTCCAGAACTCTGCTGGGACTTTTGGGGTTCTGTATCACTTTTAGTCCTGCGACAGTAAGGGGAGGCTGTGCTTGGACTAAGATGATCATCAGGAGTCTGATGTTCACTTTCTGACTCTCCAACTCCACTGTCATTTACAAATACAGAGTCGTCCTGTGATAAGGAGTCCACGGCTGCACTGGTAGGCTGAAGTTCAGGCTCCTGTTTCAGGTCACTAAGCTCTGCATAGAATTTTTCTTGATCCACAGAACTGTTTGTATCTGTTTCATAGTTTCCAACTTTATATGTGCTTTTACTGCTGTTTTCCTCTATCTGAACAACATTTAGTTCTTGGCCACTGAAATGTGCCCTTATTTGATAGAGATAAGTCATAACAGTCAGTTTGTCAGGAATTGCTAATAAAACCATATCAGAAGGTTCCAATAACCGGGAAATTCCTATGCTGGCAAATCCATCATATGCCTTCAAAGGAAGGAAAAAACAAAAGATATATTGTACAATTCAGATAATCCACACATTTTATAAACAGCAAAATAATGGATGTTAACTAGTCTTAATGTGGGGATCATTTCACAGTGTATACCAGGGGTCCCCAAACTTTTTACACAGGGGGCCAGTTCACTGTCCCTCAGACCGCTGGAGGGCCGCCACATACAGTACCCCATACAGTGACCAATGAAAGAGGTACTACCCCTTCCAGAAGTGTGGCGGGGGCTGGATAAATGGCCTCAGGTGGCTGCAATTTGGCCCGCGGGCCGTAGTTTGGGAACCTCTGGTGTATACAAACAAGGAATCATGTTGTACACATGTAACTAATAAAATGTTATATGTCAATTAGAACTCAAAGAAGTTTAAAAATAAATAAAATTAAGTTACCATAACAAAAAACAGCAAAAATCTTAGACTTCTATTATTGTTATTGGAGGATGACATTACTACTGACATTACACCACATGAGCTAAACAAGTTAAACAAAATTCCAAGTCATAAATTTGTAAAAGTGGGGTAAATACAAGAGAAAAAAATTTCATTAACAAATGATCTTTTTCAATAAATAAAATAAGCAAAAAGAAAATAAAAACAGAAGAATCCTAGATTTAATTTTTGAGATAAAGAACTAAGGTATAAGAAATAATTCATTTAGAGCTTTACCCTTCCTATCAACCTCTCTTTTCCAGGCATGTAACTGCAGTGATTTATGAAGAAAAAATACAGCTAGATATCCCAAAAGAACTAACTCGTAAATTACCATTATAAAATATAAGAAAATGCCATTTAAGCTCAGAAACATGAAAACATTTTTTAAATGCTCAATTAAGACTGGTTTTCATAATTAAAAGAGTGACTCATTTTCACTTCATCCATTTTGGAAAAAAATGAAATGTTTTGAGTAGTACAACTTAGTTGAGATGTGAGGCTGCACTGTATTACTATTTTTGTTAGCCTTTAAGTGACTGTGGCATATCAGGTTTTTCTAGTTTTGAAGAATCAAAGCTGGCCCTGACCATTTGGCCCAGTGGTAGAGTAAGCCTAGTGTGTGGAAGTTCCGGGTTCAATTCCCAGTCAGGATATACAGAAGTGACCATTTGCTTCTCCACCCCTTCCCCTTCTTTCTCTCTCTCTTACCCTCCCACAGCTACTACTCAAAAGGTTCAAGCAAGCTAATCCCAGAGCACTGAGGTTGGCTCCATGGCCTCCCCTCAGGTGCTAAAAATAGCTTGGTTGCCAAGCAGCAGAGCTGTGATCCCAGATGGGCAGAGAATTTCCCCATAGGGGGCTTATAGGGTGGATTCTGGCTGGGGTGTATGGGAGTCTGTGTGTCTGCCTCCCTGCCTCTCACTTAATAATAATAATAATAATAAGAGAATCAAAGCTGTATCTCAATTTACAATTAATTATCAGTATCCTGACCTAATGCTTGAAAACATCATTGTGTTACTAGGAAACATTAAAAATATGGCTAAAGGTTTAGATACACTCTTGGCAAAAGTAAGAACCCTCTAGTTATATTCTTGCTTTGGGATATAAAATATTTAGTCTTTGTAACAACCTAGATGTAGACTCATAACTCAAAGTTTTTTTTTTTAAAAAAAGTTAGGAAATCATGTAACAATTCAGAAGAAATCAGTCTTTTGCACTTAAATGTTAAAGTGCATTTCTATCTTTGAACTTAATACCTGTCTTGTGTTCTTGTAGTTTAATAAATGCTGTGCAACAAGTTGAAAGAAAATGAAAAGTTGAGAAAGTAGAACCTCTTTGATTTTCACAGCACTGTATTTTATAATATAGGCACCTCAAAATATTTACTTGAGAGCATTGGTCAGTTGGTGTGCATGTTTAGGCCTGTTTGTTATTTTAGAGGTTTTAGAAAAATTAAAGTCATTTTCTTCCTCATGTGTCTTAACAACCTGATTGACAGACATCAATAGCAGACCATCAGGAAAAGCACCACAGGCAGTATTCTAAACATTTCCCAATTATCTAGAACATTGACATACTGGTTAAGATTAGATGTCACAGGTAAATACCTTTATTTTATTCAGACCTGGGAAAATGATTAGCTTCCTTGTGGGGAATCTCCTGCTGGTGTTCTGCTTCATGTAGCAATTCATTCTATGCACACTAATTGCACTAAAAAAAAAAAAAAATTCAAAAACAAACCAGTTTTCTTGTAAGCGAGGTCAAGACTTTATAAAAGACTTTTCCCGTAGGTTAACCTCTTCTGCTATGGTCAATCACCTGCTATCTTTTTAGCTGCTTGTACGTGGAGAAAAAAGGTCTTGAAAAGAAAATGGTCATATTCACTCCCAGATGTTACTTAATTGGTAAGAACTGCCAGTTGTACTGTACAGCTGCACGGAACTTAAGACATAAGCATTGTTTCTTGTGCTGCTTTAAGTCCAATCAAGGGCAGATGGGGTATAATTAGGAAGAATCGTGTGAAGCCGGAAATAAATCTGCAGGTAGCAACTGATACTCGATGTAGGTATCAGGTAAAAAGTTGCAAAGCAATAAAAAGAAAAGACTGTATAACAACAATTACTTATTGAGTTGTACAATGAATAGAAGTATCGAAATTAAAATCCTTTCAAAAAGCTGTGATTATCTGCCCTGGAAGTTCTAACTGGGAAAATATTTTAATGGGATATTCCCCTCTATGTAGTAATATGTAAATCCAAGCTATGCTCTTTATTATTACATTCCTGAAAAAAAATAATTATGACTTAAGCCTTATTCTTTTAAAAATATATAACTAAGTTCCTCCTCTATGGGGGTCTACCACATGGCTGGGGATATGCCAGCGGAGGAGAGGTCAGGGGAGGATCCAAATCACATGACCAGCAATAGTCAGGAGAGGAAAGATACCCCTGGGGGCAAGGTCCCACCCAAGTTTTGTCCACTGCAAGGTACCTGGAGCTCTCCACCCTGTCGATCTTCAGTAGTTGGCCTATTGTTCCTACTCTACACATGTCTGTCTAACTGCCTAGTACACAACTCTTGTTTTATAAATTAATGAGTTTTTCTCATGGCTAAAAGGTCTGTATTTGTGTCTTCTGTGTGTGTGTCTACATATATATATACTGTAAATGTTAGATAATTTTTTAATTATGGATTTGCTAATATTAAAGGCAAATGGTTGTAAGGATTGAGTATTCTAAAAAATCTTTTATTTATTTTTAGAGAGAGGAGAGGGAAAGAAAGAGGGATGCAGGGGGCGGTGAAGCAGGCAGCATCAACTCATAGTTGCTTCTTGCATATGCCTTGACCATGCAAGCCCGGGTTTAAACCAGCGACTTAAGCATTCCAGGTCATTGCTTTATTCACTGAGCCACCACAGGTCAGGCAGAATTGGGTATTCTAATATTCTTAGAAATACAGAAATTAACCATATATATATATATATATATATATATGGTGAAAGAAATAACAATAGAGAGAGAGGGACAAATAGGAACAGACAGATAGGAACAGACAGACAGGAAGGGAGAGAGATGAGCAGCATCAATTCTTCATTGCAGCTCCTTAGTTTCCTTAGTGGTTCCTTGATTGTTTTCTCATATGTGCCTTGACTGGGGGGCTGCAGCAGAGCGAGTGACCCCTTGCTCAAGCCAGCCACCTTGGGCTTCAAGCCAGTGACCACATGCTCAAGCTGGTGAGCCCATGCTCAAGCCAGCGACCTCGGGGTTTTGAGCATGGATCCTCTGTGTCCCAGTCCAATGCTCTATCTACTGAGCCACTGCCTGGCCAGGCAACAAGAATACTTTTTAAGTCATGTGGTCTAATATTAATCTTTAGTAAATTAAAGCTAGTTTAAGTTTATTGGTTTAAGTAAAACAGACTTTTTTTAAGTAAACTTGTCTTTTGAGTTATTGACATTATAGTTTACCCAGAGTTTACAAAAATAAGTCCGTGTTAATAATCGGCTTTAATGTCTATAAAATATGTTTACTGAGGTTATAAAATGTCTTCATAAATTTGACTTCTTCGTTTTTAATAGAAATTGGAGTCTTAGGGTTAAAATCTAAATATATAGAGGAATAACTTTGTGGTATTTCAGAAGAGCCCATAAAACACCTCAAAAATTTTGGTTTTAATGTTAAATTAATTACATGGGAAGCACTGTAAAATAAGCGATGAAAAACCTCTAGGCTGTCTTGTACAGGTAAACAATGGTTTTAAATCAAATAGGGCCCTGAGAAAACAAAGACAGCTGCTTGGGTCTTCCAGGCTCCCTGGCATACCCCCCCAACACTTATTTTATTCCTTCATGCATCATAATTCATTTAAGCTGGACATAAATTAGATGAAGTAATTTGTGAGCTGACATTACTAAACAGATAGATACATGTTACGCATTATTGCCAAGGTTTGAGAGAGTCACTTCAAGAAAATGCCAAGTTGGTAACCACTTCCTTTCAGAGGGAGCTCTCAGGAGATTAAAAAAAAACTGTAAAGGTCATTGACTGCTACATTTTATTTATTGGAAAAGGACATCAAATAAAAGATACTCTCCAACTTCAATGGAAGGGATAAGGAGCTTAATCACGAATGGATATCTACCTCTGTCTCTGACACACACTTCTGACTACAATGGACCTATGAGAAGCCTCTGACATCAGAAGTAGACAGCTATTGTTACCGAACTGAAGGGGTTCAGTTGCCTGTACACATCTAAGCACAGTCAAGTGCAAACAGGAGTTTGAACCCAAGAAAGTAAATGTTTATTAATTAAGGAAACGACCCCACACTTGGAGTCACCTGAGGCTTGGTTCTTAGTTTGATGCTGAGCACAACTTGATGTATTAAGAACTTCAAAAGTGAAAGGAAAAGAAAGGAGGCGAGCTGAGTCATGGTACCATTAGACTGGATAAGCCAGTCTGAAAGAAGACAGAACAGAGAGTCATGCTATTTCACTATCCCAAGACATCAACAAAGCCTATACATGTAAAGATTGATGCTGAACTCTGCAGCTGTTTTGTTACTTGTCTGCTAATATATTAGTCCTAATTAGTTATACTTGTTTTTTGTGTTTTTCTATATAGTCTAATTGTTTATGATTACTGAAGATGCACAAGGTAATTAATTGTTAATACTCTTTTTATTGTTTTTGTAAATGTTATACTAGATGCCAAATACAGAAAAACAGAACAGGAGGCAAAACTTGGACCATGATAGCTTGTGGAACAGAAATGATCCACAGTGTCTTTTCACAATGAAGGCTATAATACCTGACTACCTTCTATTTACCTACTCTTTCCTTTTGGGTAAAATCTGTCCTCAACTCATATTCCATGGTTATGGTATTGCTCCATCCCCAATGGTCCACCGTTTCAACAGGGTGATGATACTGCGAGTTCCTAGCAAAGGGCCCACCTAGAGCTGTGAGACCAACCATATTATCTGACTAAAAGGTACATCATCAGTGAATCCTTAGGATTAACTTATGACCAAAAGGGTTTCAGAATTGTGGACAAAAATGAGGTTCTATAGAAAGTTACCTCACAGGGTGATCTAATCATAAATTGTTAACTGAGCATTGTGGGTAGCCATGTCCCAGGCATACAACGTTAGTAAAAGGTTTATTTTTTCCTCAAGCAAGACCTGTTCACTGATTCTGTGCATCTAGTAGACTTTTGAAATAAATGAAACCATCCTAATCAGAGCACATAACCTTGTTAACTATCCTGTCCAATCCTCACCTTGCTTTCTCCTATCTTCCTGTTAATCTTCTATATGTTCCCTCCTTAATTTCAAATGCATTAAAAAAGCTGCAAAACTGTCCTTCAGGAACATTTGAGATCTTGCTTCTCCACAATTGTCATCAGTTTGTTTCAAATACATTTTTATAAAAATTTTATATGTAAAATCAACAATGCTTTCAAAATTTCAAAATAATCTGAAAGCTTCACTTTATAATAATGACATATTGCTTTTATCAGCTTTTCAATTAGCTTAGCGTTTTATTCAAATGCAAAAATATGCAGGTAAAGAAGTGTCATATCTGAAAATTATTATTATTATTTTTAAGTGAGAGTAGGGGAGATAGGCTCCCACATGTCCCCTGCCCAGAATCCACCAGCAACATTTGGGGCCTGTGCTCAAATCAACCGAGCTAACCTCAGCACCTGAAGCCAGCAATTGGACCAACTGAGCTATTATTCTCAGTGCCCAGTGTCAACTCGAACCAACTAAGCCGCTGGCTTCAAGAGGAGAAGAGCGGGAGGGGAAGATAAACAGATGGTTGCTTCTCATGTGTGCCCTGACCGGGGATGAAATCCGGGATGTCCTCATGCTGGGCCGATGCTCTATCCACTGAACCAACTGGCCATGACTGAAGATATTATTTAACTGATGACAAATAAGGTATTTCACTTCGTCAGACATAAGTTCTCTAAAATTATACAAAAAATATTTCACGAGAATGACTTACTTTGCAGCATGCCCACCATAAAAGTGATTTCTCTAAAGAAAATTATATTGATATTTTAAAGATAAAACTTTGCTAGCATATTTCAATTAAAAAAATGATGAATTTTAAAATGTATTTCCTTAGGGCCAGCATCATACATTTGCAAAGAAATAATATTTTAATGGTAGTGTACATTTTTGGTTTTGGAGAATAAAAGTAAAAATTATTTTAATTTATACTTTCATTTGTTAATTGAACTTCTATCATGTTTCCCTTTATAAATTTTTTAATACCAGTGGTCTTTAAAAAATTATTTATTTATTTATTTTAGAGAGAGGAGAGAGAGAGAGAGAGAGAAAGGCAGGGGAGAGGAGCAAGAAGCATCAGTTCATAGTTGCTTCTCATATATGCTTTGACCATGCAAGCCTGGCTTTTGACCCGGTGACATCAGTGTTCCAATTCAACATTTTATACACTGTGCCACCACAGGTCAGGGTTCTTACTGGTGGTTTTAATCTAATTTTAAATAGAGGTTATTAAAAAAAAGGAAAAAGAAACAAGAAAAAAAAGGATAGAGATTAATCACTTTATCTCACAAATCCTTTTGGCAACAGATCCCTTCTCAGAGAAAAATTATATTTTACATGTATAAAATATAGAATTACTAAAGAAACCAATTACATTAAAAAATAAAACTGAACCCTGTCCTGTTAGCTCAGATGGCTAGAGCGTCGTCCTGATATTCCAAACTTGCCGGTTTGATCCCCGGTCAAGGCACATATGAAAATCAACAAATAAGTGCATAAATAAGTTTAGGAACAAATTGATAGTACTCTCTCCCTTCCTCTGTCTCTAAAATCAGTCGATAAGTTAAAAATTTTAAAACGTATGAAAATATTAGCAAAACTCAGTTTTTAGAAACTCATATATGTGCTTTTTATGAATGCATTAACTACTATAATTTTGAAGAAGTGATGAGCTTAAAAGGTATTTGTAGCTGTTTAAAACTGTAAAGTGACATGCAAGTATCTGAGATTCAAGGTGACAGTCTCTTTCATGGCTAATACTACAGAAATTTGTTGTCTAAATTTATAATAGAAGGAAATGCTAAATTTCAATTAAATAATTGAGAAAAATGTACTTATTCCCCTAACCACATTCAAGGACACCCTGAATTCTATCCTTAGCTCAAAGATTAAGAACTCCTATTTTAAGACTATACATTTCATAAACTTACCAGTGGAAGAATTCAATTCAGCACATACACACATACCAAATCCTAAAACAACATTAACTGAATAATACTGTGTGTTGTGCTAGGTGTTTCCCATATCACAGTGTACATAGAAAACTATAATATTGCCCTGGCCAGATAGTTTGATTGGCAGAGCATCGTCCCAAAGCACAGAGGCTGCTGGTTTGATCCCAGTCAGATAACATACAAAAATAGATGTTTCTGTCTCTTTCCTGCTCTTTCCCTTCCCTTCTCTAAAATCAGTAAAATAAACATTAAAAAGAAAACTGTAATATTGTACTGCACATTAAGTTAAGTCAACCTGCTTCCATAGTCACCTGGCCCTGGGGACTCCAGCAACTCAGCTCTTGCACAGCTATCTTGAAGGCTGAAAGAATCAATATCCCCGCCCCCCCCCCCCCACCAATGGGGAAGCTCTGACCTCACTATATTAAGTAATCATGTGAAAAAAAACTAGTTTACTAGAAAATAAATATAAATAAATAAATAACAATGTTGCTATCTTTTTGCTTCTAGGAACACAGGCATTCATTCTTTCTTGGCTTTAGGCTCCCATCCTCATCCTTTCCCAACAGAATTTTCTAAACTTATAATAGTTATGGCACGATAACTTTAGGTGCACTTGTTAAAAAACTAAGTTCTGAATAAAAGAAATATGCTTTAATATTTAACAGTTAATGAAGTTCATACATATAGTATAGTCTGATGCCAGACTGGCACATGTGATCTTTAAAGAACATGACAAACTCAAACCATGCATCCTATTTGAACTGCAGGAAGTGGACTACCTTCTGTGAGCTGTAGTTATAACTTCACAAAGCAACCTCACTTTCCCCAAATTAAAAAAAGCCCACAGAGAAACCAAAATTGGCCTGACCTGTGGTGGCGCAGTGGGTAAAGCATCGACCTGGAAAGCTGAAGTTGCCGGTTCAAAACCCTGGGCTTGACCCGTCAAGGCACATATGGGAGTTGATGCTTCCTGCTGCTCCCCCCCTTTGTATTTCCTTCCATTCTCTCTCTCTCTCTTTCTCTCTCTCTCCCACCCCCTCCTCTCTCAAATGAATAAATAAAATCTTAAAAAAGAAACCCAAATTAAAACTATGTACTTTTTTTTCTTGGCAAGTCTTACCTTTTTGTTGTTCTCTTTAATATCTTGAGGATTCAGAGACTTGTAGTCACTGAGGGAGAAAATAGCACAGTAGGGTATATAAAGTATTTGATAAAACAGCTGTTTTTAAAACAAACTGATTCTAATAATACCAAAGAGTAACTAGTAATTTCACCGCAATTCAATCAACAAAACTAATAGTGTGGAAAATTAAGGAGAAAAATAAATAAATAAATAAAAGCAGTGATTACATGTTTCATTGCCTGAAGCTTTCCATCTAAAAGAGAAGTTAAGGCAGGGGACCAGAAACTAGCTATGACAACCAAATTTACCATGAGGTAATAATCACTTGTTGTCAATGTACAAAGCTACAGGCTTATTTGTGTCACCAAATTTTAACATTAACCCAATTTTCATAATAATTTAAAGTCAGTATTTTTTTATGAGCTTAAGGAGAAAAATAAGTTAAAAAAAGCAGAAAAGACTATTTTTAGGTATCGAGAAGGAAGAACTTTTCTTTTTGGCCAGTATTTCTTTCAAAAAGAAAAGATGTGTGTAATAAATAGAAAGTCAGGTATTTCAGGACATGTTAAAAGTTATTTTTTAAAAACTGTCTTTCATTTACAAAATATTTATCAGAAATAGAAAATTTTTTACTTACATTAAATCTGGTCTAAAGTGGTGTAATATTGCACAAAAAGATAAACCATTTCTCCAAGATGTAGTAAAATTGGTGATTTTCACTCCCCGATAGTTTTTTGTAACTTCTTTACACCATACAAGCAATGACTGACTAGCATTTGGCTTTTGCCCCAAAACAGGACTTGGTACAGGACTTGGCTAGAAAAAAAAGAAGAGAAAAACATTAAAATAACCTAATAGAAGATGAAAATGAACATTAATTGACATTTCTAGATCATTTGAACTATTTGATGTCAGTTCATGTCCTTCAAAACTATCAATTTAAGACAACTGTAACTTCCAAGAAAGGGGCATGAATTATAAATCATTATTCTCAGTTTTAGCCTAAGGTATTCACCTGACAAAGATGTAGTATGCAAAATTTTAAACCTATACATAAGAAAAGAATATATTGGTGGAAACACTGTATTAAAGCAATTCAATATTTCAGGCTGCATATCTGTGTAACTCTAACACCCTAAAAAAAATTCACCCACATGCAATTATGTACAAATAAAATTCCTTTTTTGATTAGATAAAAGAATGTATTTGGAAGTCTAAATGTAGCACAAATTGCTAGTAATGGAGAGATCAAAATATAGTAATCATATGCAATTTAGATAGTACAATGACAATCATAATTGAACATATTTTTTATATAAATTTAAAAAGGGTAAATAAAATTTAGATTTATTAGCAACAGTCAGGTGTGGTAGCAACAGAACACAACAGTATATAATTTGGATTTGCTCAAAATATCCTCTAATTATTATTTATAGCTACTTTTAAATACATATTAAGCCACATAGGAGGGTGTGTTTTAAATCTTAAGATATATTTGGTTTTCCCCTTGTTCATACACTTAACAATAATGACAATAAAACCATGCCTACGAAATGAGATTTTTACCCTTAACTTTTATTATTCTTAAAACCATGTCATTTTCTTTTACTGGATAACAACCACATTTTGTGATGTAACTTTAGAGGCTGATCCAACTATAAACTAAAGAAGAAAACTAATGCCTCTGGACTTTAAATCTTGCTATCAGTTAAGAGTGTTGGCTATAGACATAAAATAGAGGTCCTCTAAAATAAGATGAAAGCAGAATATTTATCTTTAATATCATTCAAGTTTAATAAGCAAACCATCCTTGCTACACAGTTTGTTTAAGAAAGACCAATGATGCCCCCACTTGACAAAAGCATGTTAGTGCTAAACAATTAAAATCATTAACCCCACATAATGGTGATTTATGCATTCACTGTTCCTGTGGAAAGACTATTAAAAAAAGAGCATAGATGTAATTTCTTACTTTTTATTAACTGTCAGGTTAACATATTATGTAAAAACCATGAATCTAGCAGAGTGTTGTTTTTTAAAAATGATCTCCTATACAAAGTCAATGCTGAAAAATTCACAGCTCATAAAAATCAACAAATTTTGATTAATTGTACTCAGTATAAATAAGTAGGTAAAAATAAAAGTCCTAACATAGTAAAATATTTACCTTAGAATAAATAACAACTATCTTAACTATCAATCTAACATTATATAAAGAAAGTATTAAATCTTTACACCTAATGGTAACTTTCACATCCCTCTAGTCACTTAACTTGGAAGCAGAGTAATGAGTAGTCTATGATGAGGTAGGGGAGCAATGAACTGGGCACAAACCCATTTTTTCTTAGATTTTTCTATTTTTTTATCTTTTCTTTTTTTTAGAAAGAAAAGAAGGCAGGGAGAGAGAGAGAGAGAAAGAGAGAGAAGCATCAACTCACTGTTCCACTTAGTTGTGCCATTGATTGCTTCTCATATGTGACCTGAAAATGGCTCGAATCAGCACCCTTCTGATCAAGCCAGTGACCTCAAGATGGAGCTGGCTCCCCTGGGGATAGAGCTGGTGCCATGAGACTTGAGCTGGCAACTGGGATTGAACCTGTGACCTCAGCATTCCAGGAGGACACTCTACCCACTGTGCCACCAGCCAGGGCAGATTTGTCTACTATTTAAAGGATTGTTTTTATTAAAATATTTTTGTGATCTGGCAATTACTCTTCTGTGTTTATACCTAAAAATTTGATAACACTAATTCATAAACATATAGGTGCCCCTTGTTCATTGAAGCATTATTTATATATCTTTTTTTTTATTGATTGATTTTAGAGAGAGAGAGAAGCATTCATTTGTTGTTCTACTTGGTTGCACATTCACTGGTCATTTCCATATGTGCCCTGATGGGGGACTGAACCAGCTGACAAGGCTCTAACTGACTGAGCTAACCTGCCAGGGGTGCAGCATTATTTATAATTGCCAAGACATGGAAACAACCTAAGTGTCCAGCAACAGATGACAGATGAAGATATGAGGTATGTGCATGTGTGTGGAGGGAGTAATAACACTTAGCCATAAAAAAAATAAAATTTGTCACTTGTGACAACATAGTTGGATCTTGAGAGTATTATGCTAGGTGAAATAAGTCAGAGAGAAAGGAACAAAAACCGCATGATGTGGAATATAAAACAAAAAGCACAAATGAACTAACAAAACCAACCAAAACAAACTCATAGATATAGACAACAGAACAGTGGTTACCAGAGGGAAGGGGGTGGGGGGGAGGACAAATTGGGTAAAGGAGATAAAAAATGCAATAATAAAAGAAAACTAGACTTTGGACGGTAAGTACACAATAGAGTATATAAATATTAAATTACAATGTTGTACACTTGAAATTTATATAATGTTATGAACCAATGTTACATCAGTAAATTTAATTTAAAAAAACTAAAAAATATTTTTCTATACCAAATTATATTATTAAAGCATGTAAATGGACCAGGAAACCTACAACTATCATTATACTGATTAATTCAAATCATCAACAGCACATACACAGGTAATGTTCAAATATCATTACCATAATTACAATTGAGAGTGGCTTTCTGTACTTAAAAATTAAGAAAAACAGGCTATATTATTGTAATTATGAATGTATTCTGGTTTCTAAAAAGGCTCAATATGAAAAAAATTACCCTAACACAAAACCCTTGTATTAAAACATCTCAGGAGGCTTACTGCAGTAACAAGACAAAAAAGGCGTATGTATTGAAGAAACTGATGATATTACAAGCCCTATAAATGGTCTTGTTGGTTTCAGAGAAAGAAAATTGAAGTACAGCCATTATTCAATGAATCATTCACTTGAGTACTGAACTTTCATTTAATATTTTACAGAGGGTCACAAAGAAATAAGCAAAAATCATTTTGAAACTGCTTGTTTCTTGCTATTGCTGGCTCCTGATTTTGTAGTAAATGTGGCAGGTTGCTTGACTTTTCTGTCTCAGTTCCTTCATCTATAAACTGGGGACTGTAATGGTAGAGTGTTATAGTAACAAAATTTGCCTCACTCTCCTCCTGTTCATGATGCTCTTTACCACACTCACCTTCAATCACTTTAAACCATATTGACTTCTGTTATTTCTTGTATATCCCAAACATGGACCCACCTTATCGCCTTTAATTGTTTCATTTGCCTAGATGTTCTCCTCTCAGCTATTTTCACGGTTAGCCCCTAGTAACCATCTCCATTAGGACTATTCTGACTACCGTATTCAATAACACAACTCATCTCTATCACCTAACCCCAACTAGACATTCCTGTCTCCCCTTACCTTTTTCCAATAGTACTTATTTTTCCTATAGTATTTATTATCTTCTTACGGTCCATTACTTAATTTTGGTTATTACCAAAATATGCTTATTGTTAAAGCTAATTATCTGTTCATTCTCACTAAATAAAAGGGTTATGATGGCAGTAATTTTAGTTTGTTTTGTTTATTAACTGGTTCCCAGAACAGTTCCTGGCACATAGTAACTACTGCTAAATGAAAAAATTCATGCAAAAACACGTAGTACAATGTATGGCACATAGTAACTATTTAGTAAATATTAACCAATTATTATTACTACCACCAATGCACTATTAGCACTTGAATTCCTATTTTTGAGGGCCTTTTGGAAACTTTAAAGGCCATAAATTTCTTCAAGATAGCAAAAAAACTTTTGCAAACAAATCTATAACTATAAGATAGTCTTGATACTCTACGTGCAAAATGGGCCCCCTGGAATTCTTGCAATACAATTTTATGGGTTTGGCAAAAAACTCTGAATGACTTTGCAATTTATTGCGTTCCAAAGAAAAGAAGACACCAAAATCTAGCCATTAAGCATAGAACAAACATTCAAATGTTGAAACAACTTTTTAAAACTTCTTTCTTGCATTTCCGCAATAACTAAATGTATGAGAAGGTCCCTCTATTTAATATATTGGGAAAATAAAGCACAGATATTATAGTTGTCCTTTTTATGCACTGAAAGAGGAAATTCATAAAAGCCATTCTAATTATAACTCTATAATTAGAATGACCAGTCTGTTCAATTGGATGATCCCACCAGTACCTTCTCAATCAAGTCACTGTGTAGATGAAATTTCACTGATCTCGGTTTAACTGAAAACTACAGTTTAATGTCAACCATCATAGTTACAGAGACAGTTTGAAGTGGTAACGGTAGAGAAGTAATAGAACTTTTTCTGTGACAAAGAGACAGACAGACAGAGGGACAGAGAGAAAGGGAGATGAGAAGCATCAATTCTTCATTGAAGGCACCTTAGTTGTTCACTGACTGTTTTCTCATATATGCCTTGATGGGGGGGGGCGAGGGGAGGGTGACCTACAGCAGAGTGAGTGACCCCTTGCTCAAGCCAGCGACCTTGGGCTTCAAGCCAGCGACCTCTGGGCTCAAGCCAGCGACCTCTGGGCTCAAGCCAGCGACCACGGGGTCACATCTATGATCCCACGCTCAAGCCAGCAACCCCACACTCAAGCTGGTGAGCCCACGCTCAAGCAAGTGAGCCTACGCTCAAGTCTGTGACCTCAGGGTTTCAAACCTGGGTCCTATGCATTCCAGTCTGACACTCTATCCACTGCGCCACCACCTGGTCAGGCAAGAAATAGAACCTGAGACCACTGTTTCACTTAGCAGTCTATGTTCTAATACAGATTGTTTAAACATATTATTTCTGTTAATATAGCCTATTACATATTAAAAGAGAGTAGGGCCACCTAGTTATTTTTTACTAGCAATGGAAACAGGATATTTTCCAGAAAACCTAGTCAAATAACTTGTTGGAAGATTTCTTAAGTTTTAATTGTTGCAAGAAATTTCAATTCCATTTCTGCTGTTCTACCCCTCTGACAACAGTTGCTTTCTCTTTGGCTGTCTCCATTTATTCCACCAATACAAGCACATATTCCCCAAGGTATTGCTCTAAATAGTTTTCTTTTTCCACACTCTGAGCTGATTCACTCCCAGGATTACAACTATCAGTTCCATGCAGATGATTCCCAAATATACATTTATAGTTCAAACTGTCTCAAGTTGACTTTTCCAGCTGGCTGTCCTTCCTGCCATATAAAATTCAAACTCAATATGTTCAAAACCATAATTATAATCATTCCTTACATCCTGCTTCATTTACATTATGTTTACTAAATGATACCGCTACTGTCCCAATTGTCCAGACTTTTAGTCTCAGAATCAGCTTTGATCTCCTTAACCTATCACCTTTTACTAGTTACTGTAATTCATGGCAATTTTGATCCTATTGTTGGAATGCTTTTCTAACCTAACTTCTTTTATAAAATCTTCCTGATAAGTCTTCTTTCTTCCAAATTTTCCCTTATCTGACCAACTGTCGTAGCACAATAATCTTAAAAAATAGGTCAAAGTCTCTAATGGCTCTCAAGAATATACAAAATGATGTCAAAATACTTCTGAGCATTGAATCCCAAATATTTTTCAACATATCTAATCTCTAGGATGATTCACCATTTCATAAAATTATGTACTGCCTAGAACTCAGCTCTCCTACTTTCAGTCTCTGATCTTATAGATTGTCATCACTCCCCTCCCCCAGTGGAATGTCTTCTGTCCTAAGTACAACTGCTACAATTTCACACTACCATAAAGATTAAGTTCAATCATCATCTCCCAAATGCAATCTCTTCCCAAATCCCAGTCAGTAGAAGCTCCTTTCAATGTTCCTTTGCCTATCTGCATCTCTTAGGACCTTTTTTTTTTGACAATATATCACTTCTTCCCTCTACAAAAAGACTTAGAATCTATACCAGTGTGTTCCCACACCATAGTCCGTGCTCTTACACAACATTTCATATTTTGCGATAATTTACTGAGGACCTTAGCAGAAACTGTAAATTTCCTGAGACCAGTGATTGCCTCTAACAACTTACTACCTTTTTCAGAGCTTAGATCACTGCCCCCTATAGGTTAAATTAATTCAAAAACAGGCAATTGATCCAAACAGTGTAAACCCCAGAAGTATTCTGTCAATAAAACCCTTTGCTCATTCTATTGGACTTTAGATTCCTGATTAGAACTAGAATTAATTAAATCTAGAGCATTAAGATTATATCCGACCATTGCTGAAGCTGTAAAACATTCTGGTCTCCCTACCACTGATCTGGGGATTGTCTAATTACTGCAAATTACTGCAAGCAGTTGAGAGAACTTAGGATAAATTTTAACACTTGGTGAGAAGAAGAACATTTACATCTATCTGCACTGTTCTTATATTTTTTCAAACTGTTTTATTTGAGTGGCTTCATTTTATTCTCATGGTAAAACTGAAAGGTAGGCTTTGTTATCTGACCAGTAGACAAAAAGAAAGATTATGGGAAGAACTTCTACTTACATCAAAGTAGGACAACCATCTGAATACAATTTGTAAAAACTAAACAAAATATATTTTTAAAAAACTTCTAAAAAACATCAAAACCTAGCCCCAGGCCAAGACCAAGAGAAAACCTGAGAGTGAGCGAAGCTCTCAGTGCTGCTGTTACAATGGTTGATCTGAAACAGTGAGGTGAGAGGTAGAGCTGCACTGTGGTAGGCTCCCAAAAAGCGATATGAGCTCCTCTATCCTCAAAAGTTGAAAAAAATACAATAATAAAGATAAGAGAGTGGGGAAAAGAAGTAAAATTAAGCATATATTAAAAAGAATCAATAAAGCCAAAACCTGCTTCTTTGAAAGGACAAAATCGACAAAACTTTTAGTGTGACTGACCAAGATAAATGAAGAGCAAATTCCTAAAAAAGTATATAGCTAAAAGAAGTAGAAAATCTGGATAGTTCTAAAAATTTAAAGAAACCGAATTTGTAATTAAAAACCTTCCTATAAACAAAATTCTAGTGATTTCATTGGCAGTTCCACCAAATATTGAACGAAGAAATGTTTCTAACATTATACAAATTGTTCCAGAGGATAAGAAAAATGGGTTTATTCTCAAACTCATTGATTGATCCTAGCAAATCTTGATTTCAAAACTCAACAGAATAAGGCAAAATTACAGAAAAACCTATCATAAATATTGAGGCAAAATGAAAATATTAGCGCAGTGAATATAGAAGTTTAAAAACTGAACTGGACTCATTCCAGGAATGTACATTTGACTTGACATTAGCAAATCTATTGTGTCAACTTGCTATATTAACAGACTGTAAGAAAAAATAGGTAGCTATAATCCTCTAAATAACTGCAGAAAAGCATTTAATAAAATTTAAAATCCACTTATATTCTATAAAATAATCCTGGCAGACTAGTAGTAAGATAAGATTCCTTAACTTGCAAAAATCCTACAACAAATATTGCAATAGTAAAACATTTAGTTTTCCCTTTGAAATTGAGAATCTATCACCACCTTTTCTTTTTTTTTTTTCTTTGTATTTTTCCAAAGTGAGAAGCAGGGTACAGCAGACAGGCTCCCGCATGCGCTTGACAGGGTTCCACCCAGCAGCATGCCCACCAGAGGGCGATACTTGGCCCATCCTGGGGTGTTGCTCCACTGCAAGTGGAGCCATTCTAATGCCTGAAGTGGAGGCCAAGGAGCCATCCTCAGCGTCCGTGCCAACTTTGCTCCCATGGAGTCTTGGCTGCAGGAGGGGAAGAGAGAGATAGAAAGAAAGGAGAGGGGAAGGGTGGAGAAGCAGATGGGCGCTTCTCCTGTGTGCCCTGGCCAGGAATCAAACCCGGGACTTCCACATGCTGGGCTGACACTCTACCACTGAGCCAACCAGCCAGGGGCGAGAATCTAGCACCACTTTTATTCAACATTGTACTGATGTCTAACTATTGCATTGAGGCCAGAAAAAGTCATAAGGGTATAAATATTGAAAAAGAAACAAAACTATAGAATTGTCTTTATATACAAATAAAATTAAGTATATAAAAAATCCAAAAGAAACTACAGATAATTAGTAGCATTAATAAGAGAATTTAAAGAGGGTGCTGGATACAAAAAACAAGAATGAAACCAACTGCATTTCTGCACACCGATAAAAGCAGTTAGAAATTAAAAAATTTAAGACTTCTCATAGTGGTCTAAACATACCAAGTACTAAAAAATTAACCTACAAATAACACTGGGGAACAATTATTTTTTTATTTTTTGTTGCATGAGGTTTTAGAACTTTTTCTAAATATTTCTGCATCGCTGATTTCAAATCAATTTTTTTGGTGCATGCTCTAGTTTTTATGCAATTTTAATTTTTTTGTTACAGTGAATGGCATGCATTGGTTTTTAAATTGGAGTTAAAGGGCAATGACTCTGGGATTGAACATAACCACAAGGCAATTAATGTTTGACAAACATCACTTTTAGATAATTTTAGTTGTTTTAAAATGTAAAAAATTATTATCTGATAAAAACACCCTCTTCTTTTGTTTTAAGATTGAATCATGACTTCTTTGAGTAGGCGTAAATGTAAGAGTAGTCCTGACAGCTTCTGTTATATATGTGGCTGTTATACACTTCAACGTCAAAGGTGCAATATTTCATCATTTGTGACACTTGCATATATTGCCTATTTTCAAGTTCCCCTTGGCTATCAAGTCAATAATTGGGCTCCTCATATTGTATGTCATAATTGTGAGGAAATGCTTCGTGACTGGACAAAAGGAAAATGCAAAGGAATGCCTTTTGTTATTCCCATGATTTGAAGTTAACCTCAGAACCACAGCAGTGACTGTTATTTCTGTCTGATCCATACAAAGGGTATTGGCAAAAAACCCCAGCATATGATAGCATATCCTAATATTCCTTCAGCAATACGACCTATTCTACACTCTGAGACACTCCCGGTTCCAGTTTTCAATGGTTTTATTTCTTCTAAGGACAAAGAAAGTTAACATGGTGATCAAGTGTATTTTGATAAGATGCATGAGGAAACGGTTGTAGAATCTGAAGGGTCTTCTTCTGATGCCAAGCAGTCATTAACCCCTCAGCAGTTTAGCAACCTGAATTGAATGACTCAGTAAGAGATTTGGGCCTATCAAAGAAAGCAGCTGAGTTATTAGCCTCCAGGTTTCAAGAAAAGAATGTACTTCACCGGTCAGCTAAAGTATCCCATTTCAGGAAGCATGAACAAATATTTGTAGACTTTCTTTCCGAAGACAAACACTTTGTTTACTGTCATGATATTAATAGTCTTCTCAGCCAGCTAGGTGTTACCACTTACAGTCCAAAAGAATGGCGGCTATTTCTTGACAGCTCTAAACAGAGACTGAAATGTGTTCTCTTATACAACGGTAATGTTTATGCAGTGGTTACAATTGGTTATTCAACTCATCTGAGAAAAGATTATAATGACATAAAAACTGTCCTCAACTTACTGAAGTACAAGGAGCATAACTGGATCATTTGTGTTGATCTTAAAATGGTAAATTTCCTGCTAGGACAAAAGAGAGGTTTCATGAAATATCCTTGCTTTCTGTGTTTGTAGGACAGCCGAGTTCGGGAGAAACACTGGACACAGAAGGAGTGGCCAAAACGGGAAGCTCTGGAAGTAGGTATGTAAAATATTGTGAATGAAACTGTAGTTAATCGAGACAGGATCATTTATCCCCACTTCACATCCAACTTGGCTTAATGAAGCAGTTTGTTCAGGCTTTGAATAGAGAAAGTAAATCCTTTCAACATATTATTTCTGCTTTTTCCTGCCTTGTCTTTCGAGAAGATAAAAGCAGGTGTATTCAATGGACCTCAAATTCGAACATGACGAAGAATTGGCCAGGAAGATGAATAAAGAGGAGAAAGCAGCATGGCAGTCTTTTGTGTCAGTTACAAAGAATTTCCTTGGCAACACTAAAGCAGAAAACTATGAACTTCTGGTACAAAGGATGCTGTTGGCCTTCTGCAACAATGGATGAAACATGAGCGTTAAGATTCACTTCCTGAACAGTCACCTTGCTAAGTTTCCCGAAAATCTTGGAGCTGTTAGTGATGAGCAGGGAGAATGCTTTCATCAAGATCTGAAGACGATGGAAGAGCGTTATCAGGGGCAATGGGACAGAAATGTGATGGCAGACTACTGCTGGAGCATCAAACAAGATTGTCCTCAACAAATGCACAAATGCAAGAACTACAAATGCAAATTTTTGCCTGAATAGAATTTAAATAAGTTTTGCTCAAATTTTATGATTAAAATAAGTGTTTTAATATGTTCTATTTCGAAATTGTAGACAAATTCTGATGTAATCCTATCTTTTAGTGTGTTAGTGTATTTACTGCATTATATAAATTATTATATTTTCACAAATTTGGATGCCTTTTTATTTCTTTGTCTTGCCTAACAGCTCTAGCTATGACTTGAGTATGATGTTGAATAAAAGTGTCAAGGGTAGGTAGGCATTCTTGTTTTGGTCCTGATTTTAGCAGAAATGCTTTCAGTCTTTCAATGTTGTGTATAATTTTGCTGTGGGCTTTCAATATATGGCTTTTATTATCTTGATATAGTTTCTGTCTGTTTCTAGTTTAATAAGGGTGTGTTTCATAAAAGGCTGTTGCATTTTGTCAAATGCTTTTTCTAGATCTATTGAGAGAATCATGTGCTTGTTATTCTTCACATTATGCTAATGTGGTATTGATTTTCATATGTTGAACCATCTTCGCATTCCAGGAATCAATCCCACTTGGACATAACATACAATTATTTTAATATGCTGCTGAATTCAGTTTGCTGATATGTTGCTGAGAAACGTATTTTAATTTTTTTTTAAGTGAGAGTAGAGGTGATACAGAGACAAACTCTCACATGTGCCCTAGACGGGATCCACCTGGCAACCCGTCTGGGGCTGATACTCTGCCCATCTGGGGCCGCTGGCAACCAAGCTATTTTTAGCACCTGACACAGAGGCTCAATAGAGCTAACCTCAGTGCCTGCCGACATGATTGAATCAATCAAGCCATGGTTACGGGAGGGGAAAAGAGAGAAAGAGAGAGAAGGAGGGGGTGGGAGGGTAGCAGATAGTCACCTCTCCTGTGTGCCCTGACGGGGAATCAAACCTGGTACATTCATACGCCAGGCTGACACTCTATCTTCTGAGCCAACTGGCCGGGACTTAACCATCATCTCTTTTAAAAATGTTTTAAAAAATTGTTCTTAAGTGTTATTTTTATTCTAAATATATTTTGAATCATTTTGATACCATCCTAAGAAATATTGTTTGCATTTTGATTATGGTTACATAAGAATCTATTAAGTATCTAGGGAAAAGGCACAAATTCACAATATTTAATATTACTATTTAAGTAAAATGATATATATATAAAATGCCAAGAATGTCTTACCCAGTGTATAATCTTTTTCAGTACTTCCTCTGTTTTCTTCAATAATATTAGAAAAAGTAAATAAAACAGTCTGACCAGTGGTGGTGCAGCCGACAGAGCACTGACCTGGGACATTGAGGTCCCAGGTTCAAAACCTCGAGGTCACCAGATTGAGTGCGGGATCATAGACAAGATCCCATGGTTGCTGGATTGACACACCCCCCCTTCAAGGAATAGGCATGTATGAGAAAGCAATCAATGAACAACTAAGGTGCCATACTATAAGTTGATGCTTCTTATCTCTCTCTCAATTAAAAAAAAAGTAAATAAAACAGAGAAAACAAAAATCATGTTAATGGTATGCATATATTTTCAATATTCAGAGCAAATCTTTTTTACTATAACTAATTATCAAATGTATTTTAATGTGTTAGATATGTTAGCAATTTATAAATTAATACTATTAAATGGTAAGTATTTACCTTTTTTTAAAAGATTTTATTTACTGATTTTAGAAAGAGCAGAGAAAAGGAGAAAGGAGGGGGTGGTTAGGAGTGGGAAGTATCAACTCATAGCTGTTTCTCATATGAGCCTTGATAGAGCAAGCCCAGGAACTTGAACTGGTGACCTCAGCATTCCAGGTCGAGGCTTTATCCATTGCAGCACCACAGGTCAGGCAGCAATTACTTTAATGAAATAATTTAATTATAAGATTCCTCTTCTCCTGGAGCATATTTAAAATATGTGAATTTCAAAAATTAATTTTAAAAATATGCCAATAAAATTTTTTATAAGTGAGGTAAATTTATACCAATAAAGATCTTATAAAAGAAACACTTTTTAATGGTAATACCAATGTGAATTAAAAAAAATCCACATATAGACCACCTAAAACATTAATAAAGGGGAAATCCTGATCTAGCAAGTTAACAATTGGGAAAGCACATATTTTTAGATATTTCCAAGAAACTATTTAACTTATATATTAATAACTCAAGAGATTCTAATAAATCACATATTAATATAATATCTAAGGAAATACTTATACTGTTTGTCCAGCCTTTCTGCAAGTTTTTGCCTTTACTGGACAATAGTAAATCATATTCAATTACAGGTATAATTCTTGACTAAGTTAGCAATATAATAATTTTACGATATTAAGATGCTGAGTTGGGCTTTCCTTCTCAACTTAACTTTTTTTTTTTTAGATTTTAAACAAGCTTATAAAAGAATAATTTAGATACAACAAAATTCACCCTCTATAAGTGTACAGTTTGATGAATTTTACAAATTCATATGGCCATGGAGCCAACTCAATATTTTTAATTACCTTACTGTATAAAGTAATTTGAGCCAGTAATTAGCAACTTATTCCCACCCTTTACCTGATCCCATTTCAGCCCTTTTGCTCACTGAATACATAGATTATAAAAGCAAGTAAAGATGGTTTGTACAATGCATTTCCCAACATTGATAATTTGGGAAGATCACACATTTCAAAATAGAGCCTAAAGTGATAGAGTACAAATTAATTCAGTATAACATTTGGTTTTACTGATAGAGATCACATTAATATGTTTATGCAGGAAAACATGAAGATTAAAGAATCATTAAACTGAATTCACAGAATATGTGCTTTTTCCTTAGAGTCCTTATTATATTGCTGGTCTTATGATAAAAATTCATATCAACAAGACAAAAAGAATAAAATGTCTGAAGATTTCCACAGAGACAATTACAATCTTTAAATAACAGGTTTTTCAAGTGATTTGAGTATGAGCTTTAAGGCTTAAACTTTTTCCATTATCATTTGGCTCTATAATTTAAAAAATAATTTACCCAACAGCTGTAAACTTAAAGAGAGAGATTTAAAAATGCTTCAGCTATATTCCAATCTAAACAGGCAACCTGTCTTGATTTCAAAGATTTGACACTTTCTTTCTAAGAATTGTCATATTGCCCAAATTAGCTTATTATTAAGAGCTTTGTTGTTATAAAAAGAGGATATAAACATGCAACAAAAATCTATCCCATCTTTCTTTTTTAGTTGTTATTATTATGAAAAATTTGATTTATTTACCATTAATTCATTTACCTAGAAAAATCATACACAATGTTCAGACTCCAAATTAATACTGGGTGGTTATGCCTTTCAATATGACAAGTAAAAGCTCGTAAAGAAAAAGAGAGGCATAAAAAGCATGGAAAATTTCACTACACTATAGTGTTTTTAACGAAACATATTTACTGCCTTGGGTAAAAAGTAAAAGTAGCTCATAGCTGCAAAACTTTGTATTAAGGCTTAGTGTGCCATATTAGTTAATTGAAGATTCTTAGTTAAGCATGTCCCACCAAAAAACCTTACCAAATTGCATTTGCCACCAAATGACTAACAAGTACACAACAGTTGGAAACTGTCAAAATATTTTACAGCTCAATTGTAATTACCAACCAAGTCTAAGCATGCCCCCAGTGGGCGTTAACTACTACTTCTTGGGGGATTCAAAACATTAAGCAGCAGTCTTCTTTTTTGTGTGTTTGGTTTCTAATTTATACACTTAAAACTTCTAACTAACTTAACTGCAAAGACTTTTGCTGTACTTCGTGAAAAATCAGCAAAACATCAACATGAGATATAATAATTGAGCATTTTTGTAGATTCACCAATAAGAAGGGGACTTTTAAGAAGATCATCTGTCTAATCTCTTATCACTATAATTCAATATTTTGATTATTTGGTTATTAGTCTTTGGAAAGATATTATAAGCGATTTTAAGACAGAAGTGTTTTCTGCCATCCTATCACAATAGATGTAGCCAAAAATATTTGTGAAGGAATGATTATGGAGAAATGTCAATAAGGAATTACAGCTGGTGAGTTTCCAGAGGGGAGAATGCAGACATCGTTTGCCACTACTTGAAGTCAAACAGCATCCAGCCATTCTGCCCTCCTCACCAGACAGTGTACCAAGAAGTGGAATACAGCTTGAGGCTCTGCAATCACCTAAATTTGGTATCTCTTACCAACAGAAAAGAACTGAGTTAATTACTACTGACCATAATCACAGAATACTATGTCCACAAGGTATCACTATCCATCCACTATTCTTGCTATCAATTGGGGACCAAAATAGAAAGCAGAATTTACCACAGAATACATAAATTTGTTTTTCTGAGTTTCCTAACTTTATATTTTTCCTGAGAGGTATCAATCAGGGGAGAGTGTTCAAAAAGCAGATGAGCAATGTACTCAGAACATTCCAGCATTTCAAATTTAAACTAAAATTATGTTATTTAATTTAAAATGTACTTTAAAATGTAACTATGGTTACACAGGAAGCTTCAAATTTATCTGTTTAATATTAAACTGAAATGTGGGCACACACATACTAATTGTAAAGGATACTTTTACCTTTTTATATGCCTGAAAAATTCCATTGCAAATCACAAGAAAATAAATCATAGTAGTAGCCACACATGCTGTCAACTGTTTAAGCATAATTATTTAATAAATGGATTTCAATTGGATCATAATGTGAATTAATTTTTAAAAAGGCTTTAAAAATTAAATGAATTTGAAGTTCTATATGGTTCTCAGGAGAACCATAATTACTAAAGCATTATGATCACAACTAGATGGAAAATTCAAACAGAAATGGAAATACTGATTACTGTAGCAATGTAGTTAGGGTAGCTGAATGGGTCAGCTATTGATAATAAGAAATATTTCTTTATTAAATAATTTTTTCCACTGAATACTTGAATACAAAGTTTGTGAAAAAAAGAAATGTATATTCCAATAATATTACTATATAGGTTTGTGTCTCCAACTTTTATTATATGCCAGTATCAGGGGAAATAAAGTAAAAACATATTCTCATATACATTTATTTATGTTTTAATAATTGAGCATTTTTGTAGATTCACCAAATATACTGCTGTATATTATAAAACATATATCACAAGCAAAAATTTAAAAAGACAAAGATGAAGTTAGCAATTAAAATATTTTATTTAACTTACTCATGGTGTAAAAACAAATTTTTCTTTCATTATAGAAATGTGATAGAAAAGGCTTAATTGTTTTTGGAAATGTTAGTTTAATAACCTGAAAGTCTTATCCTAAAGTGTATATGTTGATACCTAGTTTGAATGGGTATCACATCTGAAAAAGATACATCATAAAGATACATAAATCTAAATGCAAAAAGTACATCACTGGCTATACTTACTAAATCAGGATACTTAGTCATTTTTCAATCCCATCTATCAATTATGCAAGATTTTTGTTGATATTCACTTAGTTTCTATTCCCTGATATTAATTAGTTGTGGTTAAAATGCCACTAATAATTTTTTTGGAATTTAAAACAGGTTAGAAAATTCAGGTTCTTAAAGTATATTTTATGAAAGTTTACATAGGTGACACAGGTATTATTTTTAGCTACAAAATAGAATGAAAATATTTCTGTAGCAGACACTATAGGCTGGCTGTAACTAACATCCATTCTCATGTCTACTTCTTCTAAGAAATCAGGAAGAGCGTTGCAATTACATTTCCTAACTTACCTTGTAGTAAAGGGTAGCCACATGACAGTCTGGCCAATATAACATGAGTAGAATTTCACAGAAAAATGAAAAGCCAATGAATGTTAAGTAGAAACTTGTAATTTCCTGACAAAATAATAGATGTGAAGCTTCCTCTCATACATGTACTCCCCTTTCAACAAGATAACCCTGTCAAGCTGCATATTAAGTATTAATAAAACTTATTTTTTCTTAATTTTAGATTAAAACATGCAGATACAATTTTTGAATATATTCTTCCCATACCCAGTGGCTTGTCCAGTAGTACTCTCTGGGGTCATATATCTCACTTTGGAAGCTACTGTTTTAAATAATATGAAGGGCTACATATGTCTAATAAAAATATTTGCAACAATCCTGTGATTTATTATAATACACATTCTAGAAATCAACCTCAGCTGGGCTAAGGGACCTGCCAAACAAACAAAAGAATGCATGAATAATCTGACAATAAATAAATGGTTTTTATGGTCATAAATTTTAAGACTGGAGAAAATTTTTATAAAATAAAAGTATTTTTAGTCTATTTGCCAAGCTGTATTAAACACATATAATTAAACTACACCAAGAATATGCTGATTATTTTAAAAAAATATACAGCCACAAATTTTTCCATGAGTTAAAAAATGTTAGGTTTATATGCTGTTTCATTATAATGAATTTTATATAAAGCAATCTCAGAGAGACCTATTTTAATTACTATTCTAATACCTTTTTTAAAAGAAAGTCAACAAAACTGTCCCTTGACACAAATTTTAATAGGTCAGCAAGTCATCAACAAATCTTTATAATACTCATTGAGCCTGACCAGGTGGTGGCGCAGTGAATAGAGCGTCGAAATGGGATGTGGAAGGACCCAGGTTCGAGACCCTGAGGTCGCCAGCATGAGTGTGGGATCATCTGGTTTGAGCAAAAGCTCACCAGCTTGGACCCAAGGTCGCTGCCTCGAGCAAAGGGTTACTCAGTCTGCTGAATGCCCGCGGTCAAGGCACATGTGAGAAAGCAATCAATGAACAACTAAGGTGTCAAAACGAAAAACTGATGATTGATGCTTCTCATCTCTCTCTGTTCCTGTCTGTCCCTATCTCTCTCCCTCTCTGACTCTGTAAAAAAAAAAATGTTTATAATACTCATTGAATTCCTTCTATGAAAACTAATAAGATGTAAAAGTAAAAAATGGTCTTTGGTGCTAAAGAATTCATAACTGCGAAGGAAGGTATAAGTAACTATTTTGATATAATGTGATGAAAGTTACAGTAGGTTCCTACACAAAGTTACGACGAGATCATAGAGTAGAAAGTGATGTCAACAAATGCCTAGGGGTCAATATATCAATATATTATGCTAAGTGAAATAAGTCAAAGAAAAACACTATACAATTTTACTTATATGTGGAATCCAAAGAATAAAAAAAATGAACAAACAAAACAAAGAGACTCAGATACAGAGAATAAACTGATGATTGCCAGATGAAAGAGGAGGTGGGGGCTGGGTGAACAAAGTGAAGGGATCAAGAAATATAAATTGGTAGTTACAAAATATAGTAGTCACAGGATATAAAGGACAGCATAAGGACTATAGTGTTATTAATATTGTAATAACTATATATGGTGCCAGGAGGGTACCAAACTTATTGAGGGGATCACTTTGTAAGTTACGTAAATGTCTAACTACTATGTTCAACACCAAAGCTAATATAAAATAATATTAAATGTCAACTGTTTGTCTGACCAGTGGTGGAGCAGTGGATGAAGCATCAATCTGGTAATGCTGAGATCTCCTGTTCAAGGCCCTGGACTTGCCCAGTCAAGGCACATGCAAGAGGCAAGCTGCTGTGAGTCGATGCTTCTTGTTCCTCCCCCTCTTTTATTCTCTCTCTCTTTCTAAAATCAATCAATAAAAATCTTTAAAATAAATAAATAAATGTCTGTTGTGATTGAAAAAAAATTTAAATGCCTCACAGGTGTCACTTGAGCTAGACCTCTGAAGGATCAGATGGTCTTCACTGAAGACTTGCATAGATATAAAAAAATCCAAAACTTCTAATGCCTACCCTAATGGATGTCTGGCTGAATGTGGATCATTTCCAAGGCAAAGTCAGAAACAAAGACAGATCTGAAGCTCCTAAAAGTGTCAGGCCTGGGATTAAAGTCAGGAGTCTAGGACAGACACAGAGATGACAGAAAACAGCAGTTCTTCAAGTTTTTGGTTTCAACACTTCTTTATGCTTTTTAAAAAAATATTGAGGATTCTCAAAATGTTTTATTTATGTGGATGTATCTACTGATGTTTACTATATTAGAAATTAAAACAAAATTTAAAAGAGTAATTCTTTTTTAAAGAAAAATTTTAAACAACAAATCTTACATGTTAATATATTACCATAAAACTGTATGTCCTAAAAAAAATAGTAAGAATGAGAATGTTTCACATTTTTTTTACAAATCTCTTTAATGCCTGACTTATTGAAAGGCAGCTAGATTCTCGTATCTGGTCCTGTTTTCAATCTGTTAAGATGTGTTGTTTAGAAGTAAATGAAGAAAACCCAGCACACAGATATAAAGTTGGAAGGGTAATTGTAAAAGCCTTTTTAGACAATTGTGAATATTCTCCTTTGACACACTACACCAAAATTCACAAGTAGTAGTTTCTTTAAGGTTAATTGCTATATAAAATATGAAACCATACTGATGATCTTTTCAAATTTATACAGTGTGTCCGTAAAGTCATGGTGCACTTTTGACCGGTCACAGGAAAGCAGTGCACCGTGACTTTACGGACACACTGCTATATTATATCTAATGACCTGTCCTGCACTTAGAAAGAAATTTTTATCTATGCATAATTTTGAAACATTATCCATTGGTCACTTGGAAAATATTTACTCCCTAAATTTTTACAATCTTCCAAATTTTGAAAAGTTTCACTACATAATATTTAAAAAATAACATTTCTTCATCTCATCACAAAGATATCTCTTCAGAAGTCTTTTAAATATTGGGAAGATCTCAAGCTCAAAGTGGCAGATAGAGTTTTCCAAAATTCTAATTTTTGCTTGAAAGCTCTAATTTTATCATTGGCAACAAAATACTGTCAGTTGTTTCCCTAGAAGTGACAAGCTCATTTTGTTCCTTTTCAAGAAAATATTTACCAAATAAGCAAGTCAAAATAACCACAGTTTGTCAGTCATTCTTTCAAGCAAAAGTTATGTTCTTTGATGCAGGCGCCTAACCAAGCTTAGAATTCAAACACATGCAAAAGCTTTCCTGGTTATAATGATAGTACTTTCATGTGGAGCAGAAGTGTTTTATGTATATTTCTCGTTTTGTCACACAGAATATTAGAAGCATGTGTACACTATTAAGATTTAATAAAATTAATGTTTCTTACTATCTTATAAAGGATTCTAAAATGAAGCTTTTTCTTTAAAACTGAGCATGCATGGCCATCAAGAAAGAATACAATGACTACTACTAACAGTTTGGTCCCATTGCCTTGATGCATATGTTAGTGCTGGTTGTTTTACCCATCATTACTTTTGACCAACCTGTATACATATCAACACAATTAAAAAGCAAAATATTACCTTGCTATTATTATGAAAATGTCCTTTACTTCACAAACTTATCAAACTATCTCATGGGCCTCCCCAAAACACACTTTCAGAATACCTATCAAAGATGATCAGTATCAAGGCAGGTGTTTATTCATTTATTCAATTATGGTATTTAGTTTTCTAAAGGCCCTGAACTAGGAACTAGATTTATCTTAGTTACTTGTGTATCCTTGACCAAAGAATGGTCCTCTCTATCTGGGAAGGTCGTCCTCTTAGACTGAGCACGCAGCTTCAGGAGGGATGCACATGGAACAGTGAGGGAGGAAGGTGACAGTCGCCTAGCCAGCCAGATTAGCTGAATCAACCCTGGTAATCAATAGGGTGACAGATGTTGCAACCAGATCGCCCTCACATCCTAGATTCATCTTAGTGATGAAATACTCAGTGCCCTCCGCTCATCAGTAAAACAACACAGAACAAGTGCTGGCGAGAATGTGGAGAAAAGGGAACCCTCCTGCACTGCTGGTGGGAATGCAGACTGGTGCAGCCACTGTGGAAAACAGTATGGAGATTCCTCAAAAAATTAAAAATCGAACTGCCTTTTGACCCAGCTATCCCACTTTTAGGAATATACCCTAAGAACACCATAGCACTGTTCGAAAAGAAGAAATGTGCCCCCATGTTCGTGGCAGCATTGTTCACAATAGCGAAGATCTGGAAACAGCCCAAGTGTCCATCAGAGGACGAGTGGATTAAAAAGCTTTGGTACATATATACTATGGAATACTACTCAGCCATAAGAAATGATGACATCGGAACATTTACAACCTAATGGATCGACCTTGATAACATTATACGGAGTGAAATAAGTAAAAACAGAAAAAAACTGAGAACAGCATGATTTCATACATAGGTGGGACATAAAGGTGAGACTATGAGACATGGACAAGAGTGTGGTGGTTACGGGGTGGGGGGATGGAGGAGAGGGTGGGAGAGGAGGGAGAGGAAGGTCACAAAGAAAACCAGATAGAAGGTGACAGAGGACAATTTAACTTTGGGTGATTGGTATGCAACATAATTGAATGATAAGATAACCTGGAGATGTTTTCTTTGAACATATGTACCCTGATTTATTAGTGTCACCCCATTAAAATTAATAAAAGAAAAAAAAGAAATACTCAGTGCCCTCTAATAGAGTTGGACCCTGAACTAAAATAATAGTAGAAAATAAGAGTGGGAATTTCCCACAACTTATACTTTCTACATATTCAAATTAGAAATCTAGATAGCTGTAGTTTTACATTATTACATAATAAATGGTATCAGAAATCAATGGCAATTTAAGTATACTGATTGTTTTTAATAACTTTGTGCTGTATTAAAGTTAAATCTTAAAAGCTTGTAAGGAATTTGATGGTGATGCAGGATAGCAAATAGATAAGGTGTACCCAATTAACAGATGTTGAAAAATACTAAAATATGATTTGCATTGCTGGTTCCTTTCCCATTTTATTGTTTAAAAAGAGCAAGCAAGCAGGCTTGGAAGCACTACAGAAGCTGTGTGCTTGGTCTGCAGTGCAGAAGATGCTCCCACTATTATCTGGCAATCTTCCTTCCTTCAGGAACACTATGGGTAAGTACTGGAGAGAACAAGCACTCCCTGTAACTGTTAATTATTTCAAGTTGGCTAGTGTAATCTTTAGCCAACTTCCTCAGCAACAAATAAATAACTGCTCTGCCCAGACAAGAGAGAAAACAAAACACAGAAACCTCCAAAAGTTAATGTAATATATAATACATGAAGTTGTGTTTCTTTGTTCTCCAACTCCTTTAACATACAGAGGTAGGCAAAAGGAGGTTAATAGTTGCACTGTGCCATTCTTTTGAGTTAATAAAGCTATTGTAGTAATTATAACCTGCATGTCTTTTTCCATACGAACAGCTGTAAACCTACACTTGCCCACCCCTGTATATCGTATTAGTGGTTTCCAACCATTTACAGCTTTGATATCATCAAGTACGTTATTAAAAAACTATGTAACCTTGTAAAATAAAACAAGTTTTTAAATCCTGATACCTTTTACCAGAAAGTAAATTTATGTTTTATATATGATCCATTTTTAAAAGTAAAAAAAGAAAAAAAACCCCTAACTTTTGTTGAAAAGTCTTCCTGAGTTTTAGGAGACTGTTACCTCTCTTCCCCAAAACATATATATGCTAGACACCTCAGTTCAAGAGTATTTTGGGAACAAAGACAAATCTATCAAAGACAAGAATCATGAACTTTTCTTCTTTTTCAATGCTCACTAGCCCTCCACATCTCTACCTCAAGAATTTCAAAGTTGCTAAGGAAGAAAGGAAAGACTTAAAAAAGCTCAAATAGCCTAATGCCTTTTTTGAGGAGTGTTTGTGTGTGTGTGTGTGTGGGGGGGGTCAGTCGAAACCATTAATTACAAAAACAACAATAAATAGTAGTAGCAGCAGCTAGCACTTACAGAACTTACTATGTACCAGACAGTATTTTGCAGACTTTATATATATATATATATATATTAATATACTTCATCCTCACAACAGCCCTGTGAAATAAGCAACTGTTATCCCCTGTTTTATAGATGAGCACACTGAGGGATGGAGAGTTTAAATAACTTGCTCTACTTATTAAAAGGCATAGTCTGTAGTTTTGATAGTGTAATTCCAGGCAACATATACAACTTATTTTGTGGTATGATCTCAGGACAGTAAGGATCTTAGAAAAGATTCAGTTCTTTAAAAAAATCATTCTTTCCATAGCCAACTCAAAAACTGAAATATTACTCAAAAAGAACACTGTACTAGAGAGAAGGACCTGACTTCTAGTTTTGGAGATGCAGTTTAAAGAGTTGTGTGACAACTGACCCGTGGTGGCGCAGTGGATAAAGTGTTGGCCTGAAATGCTGAGGTTGCTGGTTCAAAACCCCAGGCTAGCCTGGTCAAGGCATAGCAGAATCAACTACTACAAGCAACTACAATGACTGATGATTCCCGCTCCTTCCCCCACTTCTCTCTCTCTCCTCCCCACTTTCTCTAAAATCAATTAATAAAAAAATCTTTAAAAAAATTCTTAAAGAGCTGTGTGATATTAGATATTAGCCTTGACATCCATTCTGGTTTTGGATTTTTATCATTTGTAAAACAAACAAAAGAGAAGTGAATTAAGATTCATTTAATCAATTATAATGCACTAAGCACCTATTAAGTGCTAAGCAATATGCATTACTGAGAACCTGTTTTAACCCATGTAAAGTCTATTTTCCAAGTTACTATTTCACAAGAGGACCCTACAGCTATTTTAGCTTGCACCTTAAAACCTGACATGCCATTTAAGGATGAAAGAGATGAATCCGAGCCAAAGAAGTTTAATGACTTGTCCCATAAGGAAACTTAAGGTAAAACGAGCAAAACCCCTCAGCTATTATAATTTTTCCCAAACTGCCACAAGCAACAATGTAGTACATTTTTTTATTCAACAAAAATTTACTTAACATCCATTACATGTTAAGATTGGCAATATAATGATAGGCAAAACAAGTCCCTTTCTTTAAAAGTTTACAACACTTGCCATAAAGAAAAAATAAGTGGTTAAAGATTTTATTTAAAAATATAACTTGATGAAGTTTGTCACAAAAGCATCCTTAAAATTCTTTTTCTTATCCAGGTTTCCATAGAAGCTTTATCTAACATCCTAGAGCTATTTTTAAGAGATAGTTCTATAAAATCAAATTCACCTTTAAAAATTCTGATTCAGTAGGTAAGGAGTAGGCCCTGGGTGATTCTGATATGGTTGGGCAACAGTGTCACAGTTTATTATTCTACCTTCTGATCCTAAACATTTTTCTTTCAGTATTCAGAGAAACAATTCTGCTTTGGTATAAACCTTAGAATTTCTTCTGAGTTTCCAGTATTAAATAAGTCTTTCAGCAAACTATGACCTAGCTTGGGTGCCATAAAGATTCTGCTCGTAAGAATTAAATGAGTAATCCTTCTGATCTGAGTCCACAGCACCAGATTCAATTCTTTTGAGTTAAATATCTAATTTAGCACATAGATTAATGCATTCAACCAAAATGCCAGGCTGTATTCTAGGTATGTGGGGTCTATCAGTGGTATAACAGATGAATGAAATGAATGAATTCCTGCTCAAGTAGAAAATACATTTGTTTTTTCAAGTACATACGAAATATTTACTAAGACAATCATATTCTGGGCCATAAAACAAATTCCAATAAATTTAAAATAATTTAAATTATACGCAGTTTATTTTTCAACCATAATGGAATTAAGCTAGATATGAAAAATAGAAAAATATGTAGAAAAATGCCAAGTATTTGAAACTAAATAACCCTTCATAATAGCCTATGGTTAAAAAAATTAGGAAGTATTTTGAAGTGCATTAAAATGAAAATACAACATGCCAAAATTTGTTGGCTGAACTAAACAACTCTTACAGGGACTGTATGGCAATTAATACCTATATTAGAAAAGAATGAAGATCTCAAACTTAAGCTTCTAACTTAAGAAACTAAGAAAGGAAATAGTAACAATCAGGGTGGAAATCAATAAAATAGAAAGAAAAAGATAGAGAAAAATTAATGAAATGAATAGCTGGGTCTTTGAAAAGACAATCTATTTAGTAAACCTTTAGTGAAACTCAACAGGAAGAAAAAAAATAAGAAGACAAAAATTACCAATATCAGAAATGAGAGCAGTAATATAACTACAGGTTTAAAAGGTATTAAGAAGATAATAAAAGAAAATCATGAACAACTTTATGCCAATAAATTTGACAATTGAGATGAAATGTTGAAATTCCTTGAAAGACACAAACTACCACAGTTCTCTCAAGAAGAAACAGATTATCTGAATAGCTCTATATCTATTTAAAGAAATTAAACTTGTAGCTAAAAACTTTACCCCAAAGAAAACCCCAGACCCATATGACTTTATTGGTTAATTGTCCCAAACATTTAAGGAAGATACAATTTCAATTTATGTAAACTTTTTCAGAAAACTGAAAAGTAGGTAATACTCCTCAGTTTATCCTAGGAGTCCTGATTCCAAAATCACATGAAGATATTACAGGAAAAGAAAACTCCAGATCAATACCATTCATGAAAATAGATGTAAAAATTCTTATCAGAATTTTAGCAAATCAAATCCAAATATATATTAAGGACAATTCATCTTGACCAAGTGAAGTTTACCCCAGGAATGTATTGTTGACAAGTGTGAGGCAAATTCTTATACTTCAAAATAAACAAAAGGCATTATTGATGTCCTCTCAATGTGATGCTGGAACTTGCAACAGTGATCTGAACCTATTGGCCTATGTGCCTTTGTCTTTAACCAAGTTATTTTACAACAAAAAACCAGGGTTTCTCAACCTTGGCAATTTTGGCATTTTGGGTTGGATAATCCTTGTAGTGGGGGGCATTATAAAATATTTAGGAGCAACCCTGGCCTCCAAATACTACATGTCAGTAACACCACTCTCCCAGTATGAAAACTAAAATTCATCTATAGACATTGGCAAATGTTTCCATCCTGGTTGAGAACTACTGCTATAGAGATTCAAGTTAACCTTGTAGGAAATCTGTAACAATGAAAACAATCCTTATCTATAGACATGTAAGTAAACTGAATCTGGTGAAGGAACAACCTTTTCAACCAAAAAGTGAAGTTTTGCATCCATCACTTCAATATTCTTGACTTAAGAATGTGTGTATTTTTAGGATTCTCATATAACCAAATTGTAACAACTTCCTTCCTGGTCCCTCTTTAAAAATGAGTTTAAAAAGTCTTTGACACAAGGTCAGTACTTGAGCATCAGTCAGATGGGGTTGGCAGGTGGATCCTGGTCAGGGCGCACGCGGGAGTCTGTCTCACTATCTCCCCTCCTCTCACTCAAAAAAAAAAAAAGAAAAGGAAGAAATAAACCTGATCATGTTGGCACCCTGATCTCAGACTTCCAAGCTCTAGAACTGTGAGAAATAAATTTCTGTTGTTTATAAGCCATCCACTCTACGGTACCCAGTCTCTGGTTCTTTGTTGCAGCAGCCTGAACAGACAGAGTAAGGCAACTAATATATTAGTTTGCTAGGGCTGCCATAACAAACTACCATAAACTGAATGGTTTAACCAACAGATATTTATTTTCTCACAGTTCTGGAGACTGAAGTAAAAGCTCAAGATCTGGTTTCCTCCTATCTCCTTGGCTTGCAGGTGGCCATCTTCTTGCTGTGTCTCATGGTCTTTCTTCTGTGTGCACACATGTATGGTTGTGTATCTAAATTTCTTTTTATAAAGACACCAGTCAGAATAGATTAGGACCTACTACATTACCTCCAACCTTAATAGCCTCTTTAGGCCTTATCTCCAAATAAAATCACATTCTGAGTTACTAGGGGTTAAAGCTTCAGCAAATGGATTTCAAGGGCACACAACTCAGCCCACAACAGACTAGTGTCTAACTCTTCAAGCTCAACAATAAGAAAACCATTAAAATAATGCTGGCAACACCAAATGCTGAGGAAGATGTGTAGAAACTGGATCAGCATACATTGTTGGGTATATAAAAAGTGATAGCAACTCTAAGAAAATCATATGGCAGTTTCTTAAACACTAAATACACAATTACAATATAACCCAGCAGGTACACTCATCGGCATTTATGCCAGGGAAATGAAAACTTACACAAAAACCTGCATATGGATGTTTATTTTATTTACAATAGCAAAAATTGTAAACAGTCAGATATTCTTACTAGGTGAGTGGTTAAACAAACTATGGTATATCTGTACCATAGGAAGTTATAAGCAAGGGGTGCTCAATACTCAATCGCAATCTACTGGTTGATCGCAAAGGAAGTGTGGGTAGATCGCATGACATTAAAAAGACATTTGTCTTTTGATTGGCATACAGGGTAGCCAATCTGACGTCTGAACTTTTGACACCCTATGCATGCGCATTAAACCGTGCTAACTTGTTCAGTTACACTGCTGCATAGTTAGCCTTCAATTTATTTAAACTAAATACAACAAAGGGTATAAAAATGAGTGCCGTAGGTGGTCCCAGTAAGAAGCCTAAAACCTACCATTTTCATACAGAATGGGAGGGGATTTTTTTCACTATGTCATATTCTAAGTGCGTTTGCCTCATCTGTTTGTTGTGTTCCATTGCTATTCCAAAGAAGGGAAATGTGGAGCGGCTTTTTCGGACTGTTCATAAAAACTATGACTTTGACTTTCCTCCTAAAAGAGAGCTGAGAAGGAGAAAGGTGAAAGAAGAATGCATAGTATTAAATAGTAATAATAGTAACTTAAATAATGATAATACAGAAGAAATAAATTTATGTTTTGCATTTTTATTGTAGGTAGATCATTTTGACTTGGTCATCTTATAAGCAGCTCACAAGCTGAAAAAGCGTGGGCACCCCTGCTATAAGCAATAAAAAGAAGTGAATTAATACATGCAAATAACCTGGATGAATCTCCAGAGAATTATGTTGTGTGAAAAAGGCCAGTTTCCAAAGGTTACATACTGTATGATTCCATTTATATAAAATCTTTGAATGACAAAATTATAAAAATGGAGAACATTAGTCGTATGGTCATACAAGGGAAAGTCTGGGTATGCTTGTGGTGATGATGCAAGTGTTTAGCATCTTGACTGTATCAATTTCAATATACTGGCTGTGGTACTGTACTACAACTTTGCAAGATGTTACTATTGGGGAAAACTGTATATGGGATCTCTCTGTATTATTTCTCACAATTACATGTGAATCTATAATTAACTCAAAGTCAAAAGTTTAATTTAAAAATTACCATTTGTAACAGTTTTTAAAATATGAAACACTTGAGTATAACTTTAAGAATGAGGAACAGGTGTATACTGAAAACTACAAAACGATGCTGGGAAAAATTAAAGACGACCTAACTAAATGAAGAAACAGGCTGTGTTTTTGGATTAAAGGAATCAATATTGATAAGATGTTAATTCATCCCAAATTGACCTATGGATTCAATGCAATCCTATCAGAAGTTGACAAGCTGATTCTAAAAGTTTGTACATATGGAACGCAAAGGGCCAGAGCGGAACAAATGTAAGAGTGATTTTCTTCAAGTATATATCTGGTCATATCATTTCCCAGCTTAAAACTCTTTAATAGATTCCCATGTCCCTTGAGATAACATCATTCAAAGGCCTGGGAGGATCCAGGATCTAGCCCCTCCCTAGATCGCAGCTTCATCTTGCACTATTCATCTCTCTTGCTCATTCTCGTCTAGCCACACTTGCCTGTCAGTTCCTATCAGCGTAAATTGCCACTCTCCAACTAGTTAACCCATACTTATCTTTCAGATCTCAAGTGTCATTTCTGTAGAAAGGTTTATGACCCCTAATCTAAATTTACACTTGCTGTTTCCCATGACAGAAAATACAATAATGGTCTTTATTTCCCAAAAACTATATGGCTTACTGCTTGACATCATTTAGGAATCTACTCAAACATCGCCTTCTCAGTAAGAACTGTCATGACCATATATTTAAAAAACCATCCTTCCATCATTCTTTATCTCTTACCTTTATTTTCTTATCTAATATAAAATTGTTCTTTAATTATCTGTTTAATTATGTAATCTTTCTAACTCTTGAGAATATGAGCTCCCAAAGGCAGAGAATTGCCTTACTCACTACTCGATCCACATTGCTTGGTCTACAGCAGGACTCCAGGAATCTGTTGTATGAATTTAGGAGTTCAGTATTATAGGGAAAATAGGTATCTAAATAAACAACTGTAATACAGAGGTATGGAAAATAAGTGAGCAGCACAAAGAATGGAGTGATGGTTTCCGCTTTGGTAGCCCAGGAAGAATACTCACACAAAAGGAGGCACTTGAGTTAGATCTTAAAAGATGCAATGGAGTGAATCCACTGGAAATTCTAAGTACAAGGTCAATATGTGCAGTTATAAAGGAATGAAAGAGAAGGCATGTGAAGGAAACTAAATATTTGAGTAAGAAAGACCATTACACAGGATTCATGCACAGAAGTGCTCATAATATTTCATCTGCCCACTTCTCCTCCATTTCTGTGCCATAATACAACCAAACCTAGGTTGTATGATCTAGGTTCAAATATTATTTCCTTCATAAAACCTCTTCTTGTCTTTCCTTTTGCCTAAATTCTATACCACAGTTCCTTTTGGTAATTTACCCTTTCTTACCCTATTTTATGGTTATCTGATTACTGTACATGTATTAATTCCTCTGCAATCCTTTCGGCTGCTTGTAGTTCAAACAGCAAAAAGAAACAAAAATAAATAAATTAGAAAGATAAGTGATTATTATTTATTTTTGATGGTGGAAGGAAGGTATTTATTATCGAGTTTTATATAATCACTGCTAAATCACAGTTTGGGGTGGGAACCTATTTTAAAACCTTGTATTAGATAAGAAACTATGGGTGAATATTTCTCTTTTGAAGCAGCAGACTTTTTGACTCAATATATTTAGATTTTTCTTCCTGATTCCAAATTTTTAACCACTTTAAGTAATTACAAATGTCCCTTTAAGATTTAGTATGTAATTTCAATTAACCAAAAAGATATAAATATTTCACTGTTTACTTTCCTTATAAATTTTCTCACTAAGCCCTCTAAAGAACTTTCTATTATTAATAGTTAAAGTACTAAATTATCTCTTTTATTAAATGCCTCTTTATTCATTTTCATTCTATTTTATAGCTCAAACATTACACATTACCACAAACTACAAAAGCTCAGTTAGGGGACAAATATCAGAAAACAGAGGACACTGATGCCAAAGCAGTTCTTCCAGGACATACATTTAGTATACAATAGACCTCAAACATTATATTTGTTTTAAATTGAATCATCCGAAAAGAGAATCTATGTGGCATACTAACATTCTTTGAAAAATAAACCAACCTCCATTTCCACATGAAACAAAGCAAAAATAACATGAAATAAAGTGATTTATATGCAATAACTGTTTTAAAATGTTTCACAAATACCAATCAAATTAACTATAGTCTTGCTGTACACATAATTACTTTGGAGTCTTATCTTTTGTCACTTTATATTTGAAACCTAACAGAACAATGTATGTGTAACATTCACAGTTTATAGAATAATAGAAAGAAGTAGCCTTCACAATATCATTCAGTAATAATTGTGATTTTTCCTAACCATATCATTTTTCTATCCATATTTTTGAAAGTATGTTACATATATAATAATTTCAACTACTTTTTTGAAATACAAATAAAAAGAGTTAAAGAAACATTTTAAAGGTCAGTGATTTTAAAATTGTAAGATAATTTCATCACAATTTTAAAAAAATCTATAGAGGTATTATGGATTATTTTTACTGCCTTTCTACATTTTTGATATTTTGTGCACTTATTTTTTCCTTTGCTCTTTCCTTTTCCTTTTTCCTCCCACTATCCATATTCCCCTTAGGCAACTGTGCATCAAAAATCCTCCCACGTTCATAGCTGGCTACATCTGTTGCTCTTTTCCATTGTTGAAAATTCCTGCCTTAATCCTATTTGACTTTATTCATGAAAAGGTCATCCTGAATTCAACAAATGGAGGAGCAATGGCAAAGCACACTGTTGAACATGGCTGAGAAAAGGCTATTGTGTAACATGTAGCTAACATGTTTGCACTGTCTCAGAGGAACTTGATAAATATCACGTAGGCCTCCAATTTTGAAGCCTCCCATCTTGAAGTGTATATAATAATATGCACTATGACCATATTTGCTAAACATCCTAACAATTATAATAATGATCTTTATTTTTGGTAATATACTGCTGTTTATTTCTGAAACCAACTCTTGAATGTTCATATTACTAACTGAGCCTACCTTCATGAGCATGAATTAACTGAGAGGATCTACTCTAGCCCCATTACCGCCATTAGTGTTTGGCAAAGGTTGCCTTTTTTTTGTAAACTTATTCCTCCATAGAATGGCACTCACATTCTCTTAATTCTCAAAATATGTCAATGAAACTAAATTATTGTATTTAACTTAAAAAATAACTTTCCAATTACAATAAGCAGTAAAATGGGTTTGGTTGTGCCTCAAAATTCTTAACAAACACTGATTACAAACCACAGCTACTATACATTATGCCACTGGTCTTTTTCTCTGTGCTAAATATAGCTCGGATCTATAATTTATGGCCTTCCACATATACCTGACCAAAAGTAGGGGCCATTAATATGAAGATTAAAGTAAGCACTAAAATAAAATTGACTAAAAGAAAGATTTATGAGGTGAAGATAATTAATTTTAATATGCTTATAACTCACCATGACTAAAATATGGGCATACTTACTCATGCAAACTTACATTCAAGTTAAGAAAGATGCCTGCCAACTTAAGAAGAACCAAGTACAATTACTTTCAGGCAATCAAAGAAAAGGCCACTGTTATTCCTATGGCTTAACAAGGAAAACAAATCATGTCCATAATACACTGTGTTGCTGATCTTAAATGAGATTTTTCAAATAAGGCAAAACTAAATACAAGATATTTAAAAACCTACTTAGCTATTTATATATAAACTCAAATAGTTATTAAGGACACCTTGCCACTGTTTTATAATAGGCTTTGTAAAATCTATTTTTCTAATAAAAAAAAGACTCTTTCTAGCAAGTAAATCTGTTTACAAATTGGTATTTGCCTGAAATGTGGCATACTTATACTAGAAAGTGTGTGATGTAATGAATGACCTAAGTTATTAACCTAATATTTGCCTCAGTTTCCTTCTTTTTAAAATGAGGAATACGCACCTACCTTATCTATTGATGGGTTTTGTATAGAGAATAAAACAAGTCATGCATATTTAAATGTTTTAGAGACTACAAAGCATTTTATAAATGTAAGGAACTGTTATCATGCAAAGGGAACTTCTCTCAACTGGTCAGCAGTTATATCTCTTAGAGGCAATGTAGCTCATATGGAAACAGACTCAAATAAACCAAGGTAAATGTTCTATGTCAAAGAATCTCAAATTTTTTCATTACATAATTTTTCTGAAGAATTTTGATGATTCTAGCTGTTGGAACAAACAGTCATTTTTGAGACTTTTCCAGATGGTCTCAGCATGGAACTCCAGTATACATGAATATAAAATTTTTGTGACAGAACAAAAAGTGGCAGCTAATGCTACTTCCTGTCATCTGATTCAGACCCAGTCTCCAAATCCACCTAGCAAGGTTTCATATCCTGCCCAAGGAAGAGACCATACACAGTGAATCTATATGGAAAGGTTCCTTAGTCTCAAAAAGAGGTTGGCAAATAGGAGATCCTAGAAAATTACAAAATGTTTATGTTGCCTATTTTTCCTATTAAAATACATCATGTATCCAGAGGCAGATTTAACAGCGGGTGTGCAAGGCGAGCACCCTGGGCACTGACTTCTGAAGGGCCCCACAAAACCCCAACTTTGCACTTTTTTCTAATGTAAGGGGCCCAATATTTTCTTCTGCGCCCAATGCTTCAACCCACCTTAATCTGCCTCTGCAAGTAACTTAACAGACTACTGGAGTGAGCTTTATTTTCCTCCAATGGTACTGAATAATATCCGTTGTCTGAAGATGTCCCTGTGCCAACCAAAGGCTCAGTCCCCCATGCCCTTGTTCTCAATTTTGTCCTGAAGTAGGGAAGACCTTCAGTGTCTGAGTTTATAACAAATATCTTCTTTGTGAAGTTCAGAATTAATGAGTTTTCCCTGGGAAGCCTCAACAGACCAGCACCTCTGATCTCCCTGAGCTTAGACATCCCTGAAGGAGGCTTAAAGGTGATTCTCTTACAGTCTGCATTTTTGTTTTGTACATAGATTTTAATTTTAATTGCCTTATTTCACAAAATTTATCAGTTTGCTAATCCCTTGAAAAGGCAAGACCAATTTCACTGTTAATTCTGACATCCATGTGTAGGTGCATGATTCAGAAGGAAGAAGAGAAGTAGAAAGAATGGAAAGAGAAACTGTAATTGTCTAAAACCAAATTCACTTGACAAACTTATTCTTTTTTTACTTTATTAAAGATAGAGTCAGGATAACTTTCCTCCCTTCCTATTATTCTACAGTCTTTCCTAATTCCTTCTTTCCTTCTTTTTTCCTTTCCATCCATCCATCCATCCATCCATCCATCCATCCATCCATCCAGCAAATATTTATTGAACACCTATTACATGCTAAGCACCCAAGCTAGAATCTAAGCATAGAAATGAAGCCCCTGATATCATGGAGTTCATAAAATAGTGTGTGTGTATGGGTGTATGTGGGGGAGATAAACAAAGTATATAGGTAGAAGACAGCGATTGGGAAAGGGATGATGGTTTGTTTATACAGGCAGGATATAGAGGCAAGGTCTCTTTAAAGTGGTGACACCGAAAAGAGACCTGAATGAAATGAGGGAATGAGTCATAACAAAAACTGGAAAATAATGTTCCAGATGGAGCAAAAACAAAGGTAAAGGTCTTGAGGCTAGAAAAAACTGAACATGTATGGGACCAGAGGACCAGCATGGCGCTAACAGAATAAAAGAGACAACAGGTAGAAGGAAATAAGGTTTGAGAAAAATGCAAAGACCAGATCACATAGGAACTGTAGGCTATGGTACTTTTATTTTGCGACCAGAAAGCCATTGGTGGGTTTTGAATAAGGCAGTGACATAATCTGTTTGATTTATAAAGATCATTCCAATGAGATTTCCAGTTTCAAAGATATTCTGGAGACTTCACACTGCAAAACAACCAGATACTGCATAAAATACAAATTTTTATTGAGTTGCTGGGCACAAAAATATTTTTATATAAAAACCTGAGCGATGAACTGTGAGCTCTTGTGAAAGACAAGGGTTTTCTAAAGGCAGAAAAATGTTTTTGTTTTGAGTACATTTGTGTGTGTGTCCTTCATTTTTAAGTAAATAAATAAACAATTTTAAAATGGACACATCCTTACAACCAAGAAACTCTATTCTTAGAAATATTTTTTAGTACAGGCTTTTTTTCAATCTTGGCTAAACATTAAAATCATCTTGTAAAATTAAACAAAACAAAACTGATGTCCGACTTCATTTCTAGAGATTATAATTTACTGGTTTGGGTAGGGTCCAGCACTGATATTTTTTAAAGTTTCCCAGCTACAAGTGACAACAATTACTTCAAGAATACACTTACACATGTCAGTTGAGATATACAGAGAATATTCATAGCAGCATTATTTCCAATAGCAGATATTTGGGTGGGGGGATTCTTACCTCTATCATCAGGAGACTGGGTAAATTGTGTAATGGATATTATACAGCAGTGAAAATGGCTAACCTACAGCTACGTGCAACACCATGGATGAATCTTGGAAACAATATTGAGTAACTAAAGAAGTCCATCTAAAGCAGAGGTCCCCAAACTACGGCCCGTGGGCCAAATTGCAGCTACCTGAGGCCATTTATCGGGCCCCCGCCACACTTCCAAAGGAGCACCTCTTTCAGTGTATGGAGTACTGTATGTGGTGGCCCTCCAATGGTCTGAGGGACAGTGAACTGGCCCCTGTGTAAAAAGTTTGGGGATCCCTGATCTAAAGAATAATACATTTCTATAAAGGACAAAACAAGGAAATTAAACAACATATAGTTTGGTGTACAGGTTAATGCCATTTTTTTCTTTTATTCAGTGAGAGGAGGCAAGGCAGAGACAGACTCCCGCATGTGCCCCAACCAGGATCCACCCAGAAATCCCACTAGAGGGTGATGCTCTGCCCATCTGGGGTTGCTCCGTTGCTTGGCAACTGAGCTACTCTAGCACCTGAGGCAGAGGTCATGGAGCCATCCTCAGTGCCTGGGGACAACTCACTCCAATTGAGCCATGTCTACAGGAGGGGAAGAAAGAGAAAAGTGAGAGGGGGAGAGGGAGAAAAGCAGATGGGCGCTTCTCCTGTGTGACCTGACAGGGAATTGAACCTGGAACATCCAATGTCACTTTTATAAAGCTTAAAATAAACATTGTTTAGAGGTTCATACATATAAGAGAACAGTTAGTAGTTATGTTTGGGGTTGGGGGGGCCGAGGTGGTTTAAAGGCAGAGGGATAGGGGAGAAGCATTCCAGGTAGATTTAACATTATTGATAAAGTTTTAGGGCTAAACATTGGGTGGCATTCATTTTGTTGTTATGATCTATAACTTATAGTTCATGTTACTTTGCATAAATCAAATACCAAATAATAACATTTTTAAAAGATTTCTACTGTGTTGAAAATAGACTTGGGATAGGGTACAAATGTAGAAGCAGAGAGATAAGTTGAGAGGCTACTGAAGCAAGAAAGGAGGGAGTTGACAGTGGATTATATCACAGTGGAGTGGAAGAGATGGTGAGAAGTGATTAGATTTAAAATACATTTTGAAGAGTAAAACTTCTAGGACTTACTGATAGATGGCAGATTCTGCACTGTCCAATATGGTGCCACTAGTCACATATGACAATTAAAATAAAATTTAAAACTCAATTCTTTAGCTGCACTAGCCATTTTAAGTGCACATGTGGCTACTGGCTACCATATTAGTACAGATACAGAACAATTCCATGACCACATAAAGTTCTGTTTGATAGTGTGTAGGAAATGAAAGAGAAAAGACAGCTGTTAAGTTTTCTGACTGAGCTACTGAGTGAATGGCAGTGCCATTTACTGAGAGATGAAGAAATAGGAAGAATAGCAAGTTTAGAAGAAAATAGAGTTCAATTTTATGCAAATATAAACACTGAGTAGGTACAGATGAAAGAAAAGTTGAAGCTACAGATACAAATTTGGAATACATTATAGTATATATAGTATTTTAACCCACAAGATTACATTTGATTGCAAAATTGTACATTTCCTTGAAAGACCAGTTGATAATTATTACCAAAATTACAAAGGCATTTAATACCCTTTGATGTACTTGAGGAAATTTACCTAACACATATGAAATCTGTGTACATGGTCAACATTACAACATTGCTCAAAATAACAAATGACTGGAAATACATCATATAAGGGTCACTGGCTAAATAAATGCTACATTCACACACTTGAATAGAGATGTAAAACAGAATGAGAAAAATTTCCAGGATATTCTGTTAAGTGAAAACAACAAAATTAGGAGAAAGAACAGTGTTTATAGAATGCTACCTTTGGGGCAAGAAAAGAGTAAAAATATTTCAATTTGCTTTTATCTGTGTAAAAACCACTGGAAGAATATATAAAATGCTAAAAAGAAAAGTGGCTATCCTTAGGAAGTTGGAGTGAAAAGGGGTGTGATATGGTAAAAAGGCATGAGTGGTAGTAAGGCTTCCCGATATGTGTCTTTTTATATTATTTTGATTTCTGAACCACATTATCTAGCTACAACAATTCTACTAACATTTTTTAAAAGGAAAAAGTAATCAGTGACATTACTGGGGAGACCAATAATAGATAAGGACTAACAATGAACATTGGATTGGCAAGATGGAAATGACCTTAACTCTGGAGATTTCAAAGGACAGAGGAAGTAAGAAAAGCTCATTTGCAGCAGACTGAAAGAAGTAGAGATGATGAGCATAGACTACCTTTTCGGGAGATGGCAGAGAAATTGGGAAATAGCAGAAGGCAAGTGTGGCAACTAAAATGTTTTGTTTAAGATAGGTATGTTAATAGTATATCTGTATGCGAATTGAAGGGGTCAGGTAGAGTAAGAAACTGATGCAGGAAGCAGAAGGGTAAAATCAAGATCAAAGCCCTTAATAGATCCAGGTGGATAGGTCTAAAATACATGTTGATGGGCAGACCTAGCATAAAATCAGGGACAGCTCACTTGCTAAAATGAACTGTATTGCAGAACATGAGGTTTCATATCATGATGACATTTGGTCAAAACATACATATGACCCAGCAATCCTTCTACTGGGAATATACCCCCCAAATTCAAATACATCGGTACGTAAACACACATACAGCCCCATGTTCATCGCAGTATTGTTCACAGTGGCCAAGACATGGAAACAACCAAAAAGCCCTTCAATAGAGGATTGGATAAAGAAGATGTGGTACATATATACTATGGAATACTACTCAGCCATAAGAAATGATGACATGGGATCATTTAAGACAACATGGATGGTCTTTAATAACATAATACTGAGTGAAATGAGTAAATCAGAAAAATTGAGACTCATGGACATAGATAAGAATGCAGTGGTTACCAAGGGGAGGGGAAGGCAAGAGAGGGAGGGGGTGGGGGAGGGGAGGGGCATAAAGAAAATCAAATAAAAAATGATGAAGAATGATTTGACATTGGGTGATGGGTATACAACATAATCAAATGTCAAAATGATCCGGAGATGTTTTCTCTAAATCTATGTACTCTAGTTGACCTATGCCACTCCGTTAAAACTGTCTAAATAAAATAATTTAAAAAACTAACATACATATATGCACACACTCTAACTTCAAATGGCTTTCCACCACACATGGTTTAATGCTAACAGTGTTTCTATGGTTCATCTAAGATGGCTACAGAGTTGGTGGAAGCTACACAGCCTTCCTCCCAGTGCCAAACTGGTTTTACAGCTAAATTACTGAGCAATCGAGCTGAATGATCAAGTGAAAGACAGCTAAAAAAGAATATTATATCAAAGGAGTCAGAGAAGAACCTGATTAGAAGAGGGGAAAGACAAAAGGAGCAAGATGGAGATGGAGTAGGCAGACGTACCAACTTCCAACTCCCAGAACCAAAGTGGATTATAACTCAATTCTAAGAACCATCATCTGGATAAACCAACTTTAAACTAAACCAAGTGGACTCTTCAACCAAGGAACACAGAAGAAGCCACATTGAGACTGGTAGAAATAGCGAAAATGCGAAGAGGGCTGTCCAGCTCCCCGGAGCGAACAGCAACCCAGAGAGACCCACGTGGCGGGAGGAGAGTTTGGCGGAGAGGGAGGGACCTGGGTCCCAGGAACCAAGCCCCAGCCTGCAGTCGCAGAGCCTAGAAGAGGCGTTTGGACAGTATTGAGCTGTGAAACAAGTGAGGATACTGCTTGTGAGAAAGAGACAGTTTTCTCAGACCCAAGATTCTCTTTAAAGGAACAGTGCAGAAAACCTCTCTCACAACCACGCACCTAGGGCTCCGGGGAACGGGGACAGAGGAGAGGACCAGAGCAGCGGGAAGAGAGTGTGGACTGAAGGCACAGGGACAAACACTCTGAGGGACAGCCACCCTAACCCCTGGGCTAAGTCACTTCCCTAATGAAAAACGAATATTTCCCCTGGAACTAGCAATACCAGCAAAGGGAGACAGCACACCAGCCAAACAAGCTCTCCCGCGGCAATTAGAGCAGAGCTGCTTAGAGGGAGGGAACTCCCAGGTCTACAGTATGAAATGTTAGGGCCCTTCCAACTCTTTTGAGGGTTGCGGAAGAGTATGGTGGTGGCAGGACGCTGAAACGTGGTTCTGTCGACATGAGCAGAGGCCAAGCCGGTGTGAGCTTGGTATAGCCCAGCAGGGGTGGAGGGGACGGGCGACAGAGGTCCTGTAGCTGCGGGCCCGCCTGTAACCCCACCTGCGGGGGGAAAGTGGGAGGCCAGGAACGCGCAGAGATCTGCTCTGTGACCCTGCGCAAGCCGGCCCTGACCGCGGAGACGGGGCTAGGACCAAAGATGGGCTGCGGCTCACAGCTGAGCTCACGACAGCAGCCCCGCCCGGTGGGAGAAACCGCGGTTTGCCATCCTGCGTGCGCGAGTTGGCTCTGAATGTGGGGGTGGGGTAGAGCCCTGGACGAGCGGAAATTCGCAGCTGAGCACATGCCAGCAGCCACGCCAGGCCCAATAAACCGTGGTTTGCGACCCTGAGCAGAGGACCCTGGCCTTGAGAGCGGGGCTAAAGCTCTGGACGGGAAGAGGCTCACAGCTGAGAGCACGTCAGAAGCCCTGTCCAACACGCGAATGTGTGGTGAGCAGGCTCAGACTGCGGGTGCTGGGTAGAAGCCTGGAAACAGGCTGGGTCCGCAGCTGAGCAAAGGTGCTCACCTCTACCCTTGGTGCTGAGGCTTGTGGCTTGAGTGACAGCCCCGCAAGTGGAGGAGAGACGGAAATCACTGCAACAGCCACAGTGGGTTGGCGCTGGCAACGCCCATATCCAATGGCCCTAGGCAGCGGCAGAGGGGGTGGGGAGCCTGCAGACAGACCACACATAGAGAACACAAAGGCAACACCTACTGGACTCCAGTCACCACAACTTGCTTATACACAGACAAAATGGGCAGGCAGAGGAATGCAAACCAACGGAATCAAGAGAAACCTCCAAAGAAGGACATGAATGAACCAAATATAACCAAATTACCAGAAGCAGAATTTAGAATGATAGTTGGGATGTTCAAAGAAATTAGAGCAACAATGGATAGACACTATGAACACCTAAATAAAGAGATAACAAGTATAAAAAATGAAATTGAAATAATAAAAAAGAATCAGACAGAAATGACAAATACAGTATCAGAACTGAAGACCACAATGGAAGGAATTAGAAGCAGGATGAATCATGCTGGGGATCGAATCAGCGAGTTAGAGGACACAATAAACAAAGGCACAGAAGCAGAGAAGAAAAAGGAAAAGAGATTCAGAAAATGTGAGGAAACTCTAAGGGAGATCTGTGACAACATGAAGAGAAACAACATTCGCATCATAGGGGACCCTGAAGAACAGGAGAGAGAACAGTAAATAGAAACTTTGTTCAATCAAATCATAGCAGAAAACTTCCCTAAATTAAGGCTAGGAAACAATTCACATGTTCAAGAAGCACACAGAACTCCATTAAAGAGAAACCCAAAGAAATCTACCCCAAGACACATCATAGTTAAAATACCAAAGCTAAGGGATACAGAGAAAATTTTAAAAGCTACTAGAGAAAAAAAGGCTATCACCTACAAAGGAGCCCCCATAAGGATCACATCTGACTTCTCAAAAGAAACATTTGAGGTCAGAAGGAAATGGCAAGATATATTCAAAGTAATGCAGAACAAGAACCTACAACCAAGACTACTTTATCCAGCAAAGCTAATGTTTAAAATTGAAGGAGAAATAAAGAGCTTTCCAGACAAATAAAGCCTCAAGGAATTCATTAAAACCACACCAATTCTGCAAGAGATACTAAAGGGCCTGTTGTGAACAGTTCAAAGGGAGGAAAGAATATAGCAAAAGAAGAATGCAACTTTAAAAAATAAAATGGCAATAAACAACTACATATCAATAATAACCTTAAATGTAAACGGATTAAATGATCCAATCAAAAGACACAGAATAGCGGTGTGGATAAAGAAACAGGACCCATACATATGCTGTCTACAAGAGACACACCTTAAAACAAAAGATGAACATAGACTGAAGGTAAAAGGATGGAAAAAAATATTTCATGCAAATGGAAATAAAAAAAAAGCCGGGGTAGCAGTACTTATATCTGACAAAATGGACTTTAAAACAAAGGCTGTAGTAAGAGATAAAGAAGGACACTACATAATGATAAAGGGAACAATTCAAAAGGAAGATATAACTATTATAAATATCTACGCACCAAATATTGGAGCCCCGACATACATAAAGCAGACTTTGATGGATATAAAGGACGAGATTAACAGCAATACCATAATAGTAGGGAATTCAATACCCAACTAACATCACTGGATAGATCCTCAAGAAAGAAAATTAATAAAGAAACAGCAGACTTAAAGGATACACTAGATCAATTTGATTTAATAGATATCTTTAGAACTTTTCACCCTAAAGCAGTAGAATACACATTCTTCTCAAGCGCTCATGGTGCTCTCAATAAATTTAAGAAGATTGAAATCATATCAAGCATTTTCTCTGATCACAATGCCATGAAACTAGAAATTAACAACAAAAGAAAAACTGAAAAATACTCAAACACTTGGAAACTAAATAGCATGGTATTAAATAATGAATGGATTAACAATGAGATCAAAGAAGAAATAAAAAAGTTTCTAGAACGAATATTAATGAGCATACATCAACTCAAAATTTATGGGACACAGCAAAAGCAGTACTGAGAGGGAAGTTCATTGCACTACAGGCATATCATAAGAAGCTAGAAAAAGCTCAAATAAGCAACCTGACCCTGCATCTAAAAGAACTAGAAAAACAACAGCAAATAAAGCCCAGGACCAGTAGAAGGAAGGAAATAATAAAGATCAAAGCAGAAATAAATGACATAGAGACGAAGAAAACAATACAGAGGATCAATGAAACCAGAAGCTGGTTCTTTGAAAAGGTAAACAAGATTGATGAACCTTTAACTAGACTCACCAAGAAAAAAAGAGAGAGGACCCAAATAAATAAAATTAGAAACGACAGTGGAGAAATAGCAACTGACACAACAGATATATAAAGCATTGTAAGAAAATACTATGAAGAACTCTATGCCAAAAAATTAGACAACCTAGGTTAAATGGACAAATTTCTTGAATCATATAAACTTCCAAAAATCAATCTTGAAGAATCAGAACACCTATACAGACCAATTACAACAAATGAGATCGAAACAGTTATCAAAAAACTCCCAACTAAGAAAAGTCCTGGGCCTGATGGCTTCACAAGTGAATTCTACAAAAGATTCAAAGAACAACTAACTCCTATCCTCCTCAAGCTATTTCAAAAAATTAAAGAGGAAGAAAGACTTCCAAACTCCTTTTATGAGGCGAGCATAATTCTGATCCCGAAACCGGGCAAAGACAACACAAAGAAAGAAAATTATAGGCCTATATCCCTGATGAATTTAGACGCTAAAATTCTCAACAAAATATTAGCCAACCGGATTCAGCAATATATGAAAAATATCATACACCATGATCAAGTGGGATTTATTCTGGAGAGGCAAGGCTGGTTCAATATTCGCAAATCAATCAATGTGATTCATCAAAAGGAAGGACAAAAATCACATGATAATTTCAACAGATGCAGAAAATGCATTTGATAAAATCCAGCACCCATTCATGCTCAAAACTCTCAGTAAAATGGGAATACAGGGAACATTCCTTAACACGATAAAGGCCATCTATGACAAACCCACAGCAAACATCATACTAAATGGACAAAAATTAAAAGCAATCCCCTTAAATCAGGAACCAGGCAGGGGTGGCCCCTTTCACCACTTTTATTCAACATAGTTCTGGAAGTCCTAGCTACAGCAATCTAACAAGAAGAAGAAATAAATGCATCCAAATTGAAAAGAAGAAGTAAAACTGTCATTATTTGCAGATGATATGATACTGTATTTAGAAAACCCTAAAGTCTCAGTCAAAAAACTACTGGACCTTATAAATGAATTCAGCAAGGTGGCAGGATATAAAATTAATACTCAGAAATCAGAGGCATTTCTATATACCAACAATGAACTGTCAGCAAAAGAAATTAAGGAAACAATCCCCTTCACTATTGCAGCCAAAAAAATAAAGTACCTAGGAGTAAATTTAACTAAGACGGTTAAGGACTTGTACTCGGACAATTATAAAACATTCATAAAAGAAAGCAAGGAAGATACAAACAAGTGGAAGCACATACCGTGCTCATGGCTAGGAAGAATAAACATCATTAAAATGTCTATATTACCCCAAAGCAATGCAATACCAATTAAAATACCTATGATATACTTCAAAGATATAGAACACATATTCCAAAAATTTATATGGAACCAAAAAAGAACACAAATAGCCTCAGCAATCTCAAAAAGAAAAAATAAAGCAGGAGGTATCACTCTTCCGGATATCAAGGTTTACTACAAGGCCATTATACTCAAGACAGCCTGGTACTGGCATAAGAACAGACACATTGATCAATGGAACAGAACAGAGAACCCAGAAATAAACCCACATCTTTATGGACAACTGATATTTGACAAAGGAGAAAAGAACATACAATGGAGTAAAGACAGCCTCTTTAACAAATGGTATTGGGAAAATTTTACATCTACCTGCAAGAAAATGAAACTAGACCATCAACTTACACCATTCACAGAAACAAACTAAAAATGGATAAAAGACTTAAACGTAAGCCGTGAAACCATAAGCATCTTAGAAGAAAACATAGGCAGCAAGCTCTCTGACATCTGTAGCAGCAATATATTTACCAATTTATCTCCACGGGCAAATAAAATATAAGGCAAGATAAACAAATGGGACTATATCAAACTAAAAAAAATTTTTTTTTAAATCTTTTTTTTTTTGTACAGGTTTAATTTCTTTTTTTTATTTTATTCATTTTAGAGAGGAGACACAGAGAGAAAGAGAGAGAGAGAGAGAGAGAGAGAGAGAGAGAGAGAGAGAGAAACGGGGGAGGAGCTGGAAGCGTCAACTCCCATATGTGCCTTGACCAGACTAGTGCAGGGTTTTGAACTGGCGACCTCAGTGTTCCCAGGTCGACGCTTTATCCACTGCGCCACCACAGGTCAGGCTCAAACTAAAAATTTTTTGCACAGCTAAAGACAATAAGAACAGAATAAAAAGACAAACCACACAATGGGAGAACATATTTGAAAATACGTCTGATAAGGGGTTAATAACCAAAATTTATAAGAAACTTATAAAACTCAACACCAGGAAGACAAACAATCCAATCAAAAAATGGGCAAAAGAAATGAATAGAAATTTCTCCAAAGAGGACATTCAGATGGCTAATAGGCATATGAAAAAATGCTCAATATCACTAATCATTAGAGAAATGCAAATTAAAACCACAATGAGATATCACCTCACACCACTCAGAATGGCGCTCATCAGCAAAACAACACAGAAGAAGTGCTGGCGAGGATGTGGAGAAAAGGGAACCCTCCTTAACTGCTGGTGGGAATGCAGACTGGTGCAGCCACTGTGGAAAACAGTATGGAGATTCCTCAAAAAATTAAAAATCGAACTGCCTTTTGACTCAGCTATCCCACTTATAGAAATATACCCTAAGAACACCATAACACTGTTCGAAAAGAAGAAATGCGCCCCCATGTTCGTGGCAGCATTATTCACAATAGTGAAGATCTGGAAACAGTCCAAGTGTCCGTCAGAGGACAAGCGGATTAAAAAGCTTTGGTACATATATACTATGGAATACTACTCAGCCATAAGAAATGATGACATCGGAGTATTTACAACAAAATGGATGGACCTTGATAACATTATACAGAGTGAAATAAGTAAATCAGAAAAAAACTGAGAACAGCATGATTTCATACATAGGTGGGACATAAAAGTGAGACTATGAGACATGGACAAGAGAGTGGTGGTTATGGGGTGGGGGGAGGGAGGAGAGTGTGGGATAGGGAGGACCGGAGGGGCACAAGGAAAACCAGACAGAAGGTGACAGAGGACAATTTGACTTTGGATGACGGGTATGCAACATAATTGAATGATAAGATAACCTGGAGATGTTTTTGTTGTACATATGTACCCTGATTTATTGGTGTCAACCAATTAAAATTAATAATAAAAAAAAAAGAAGAGGGGAAAGACAGAGAAGGCTAACCCTGCACCCAGGTGCGGTGGCTGAAATATTGGAGGGGTATCTCAATCCTATGCAGGACGCCCAAATCAGAGCACCAGGGCTGGTAAGAGGAGCCTATATACCATCTGGCAGCTAAAACCAGTGAGGATTCTGTTTGCTGGAGAGAGAAAGGAGTCTGCTATAATTCCAAGTCCTCTCCTAAAGGGCCAATGCACAGGAACTCTTCTTTGGGCACTCACCTGAATCTGATAGAGGGAAGGTGACTGAGGGCATACAGAAGCCATAAAGAGAAGATCTGGGCGGCATGGCTCAAGAGAGAGATCTGAAGGGTTGGCTATTGAGGTCCAGGTCCTAAGTCAACATTTCATACCACCTCAGACACCATCTTCCGGGGTGGGACACACCTATTCTTACAGCACCAGGTGGGGAGTGTACTAACCCAGTCCTCCAAATACTGGTGACACTAACCTGCTAAGCTCAAGTCAAGCAAAAAGAACTCCCCAACAGGGACTTGAGTTGTACTTTATTTTTGGAGGAACTTAACTATAGGCAGACTCTCAGATATTCACTGAATTGTACGGTGTTGGAATGGGGGTCAATCTTTCCCCCTGCCAGCAGGGTAGGCAGGCAGGTGCCAACCCCCAACAGATGACTCCCTTGTCAGGATCTCTGGCAGAGCAGCTGAGGAGTTAGGGGGGAGACGTGCAGTTCACTCCCCTCCTGCAGGTCTGCATGACCTCCAAACACAGGGCTATCTTGATCTGCATTCCCATATCCCATGGACCCATCCTACTAGGCTCAGTTCTGTGGAAGGGAGGAGGTACAGCTCAGACCTGAGACCTTACACCACCCTCTCAAAGCGTCCAGTCAGGGTTTCTGGCTGAACATCTGAGGAACTCAGAGAAGACATGCAGCTTGCTCCCCACCCGGTGTCTGTGCTACCCCAATTGCTCTGTAATTGATATTTACAGAACATTTCATCCGAAAACAGCAGAATATACATTCTTTGTAAGTGCATATGGAACATTCTCAAAGATAGACCACATGTTAGGACACAAAATAAGTCTCAAGAAATTTAAGATGTAAAATAATATCCAACATCTTCTCTGACCATAATGTTGTGAAACTAGAAATCAATCACAAGGAAAAAAACTGAAAAACATACCAACATGGAGGCTAAATAGCATTATTAAACAATGAATGGGTCAACAATGAGATTAAGAAAGAAATCAAAAGTTATCTAGAAAAGAATGAAAATGAACACACACAACCCAAAATCTATTGGACACAGCAAAGCAGTCCTTGGAGGGAAGTTACAGCATTAAAGGCCTACCAGAGTAAGAGGAAGAAAATAATAAAAATCAGTGGGAAAGAAATGACATAGAGACTAAAAAAACAATACAAAAGGTCAATAAAACCAAGAGCTGTTTCTTTAAAAAGATAAATGAGATTGATAAACCTTTAACTAGACATACCAAAAAAAAAAAAAAAAAGAGGACCCAAATAAATATAATCATAAATGAAAGAGAAGTAACAATTGACACCATAGAAACACAAAGGATTATAAGAAATTACTATGAAAAACTGTATCCCAAGAAATTGGAAAGCCAATCAGGAAGAATCAAAAAACTTTAATAGGCTGAGTCCAACTAATGAAATTTAAGTATTAATCACGAAACTTCCAGTAAACAAAAATCCTGTATCAGATGGCTTCCCAGATAAAGTTTACCAAACATTCAAAGAAGAATTAATACCTATACTTTTCAAACTATTACAAAAAATTTAAGAGGAGGAAAAACTCCAAAGCTCTTTCTGTGAGGCCAGCATTATTTTAATTCCAAAACCAGTCAAAGATATTACAAAGAAAGAAAACTACAGGCCAATATCCCTGCTTAAACATAGATGTTAAAATCCGCCACAAAATATTAGTAAACTGAATCCAGCAATATATTAAAAAGACCATGCATCATGAAATGGGATTTATTTATGCAAGGTTGGTATAATATTGGCAAATCATTAAGTATGATACATCAAACAAACAAAATGAAGGATAAAAAAATCATGTGATCTTAGTAACAGATGTAGAAAAAGCATCTGATAAAATCCAGCATCCATTTATAATAAAGACTCTAGGCAACGTGGGAACAAGAAATCATTTCTCAATATATTAAAGGCTGCATATGACAAACTCACAGTCAACATCATATTCAATGGGCAAAAACAAAAAGCATTTTCGCTAAGATCAGGAACAAGACAGGAATATTCACTTTCACCACTCTTATTCAACATAATATTGGAAATGCTAGCCACAGCAGTCAGACAAGAAGAATATATAAAAAGCATACAAATTGGAAAGGAGGAAGTAAAACTCATTATTTGCAGATGACATCAAATTACACATAGAAAACCCCAAGGACTCCACCAAAAAACTACTAGACCTAATAAATAAATTTGCAAAGTAGCAGGATACAGAATTAATATTCAGAAATCAATGGCATTTTATACATCAACAACAAACTATCAGAGAAAAGAAATTAATAAAACAATTTCCCTACAACCTTGGTTTATCTGGATGACATTCTAACCAGGTGAACCATCTGACCAGAGCTATTTTTTCCTTTTCCAAAATGCCACATAAAGTGAAATCATATAGAATGTAGTCTTCTGAGTCTGGCTTCTTTTACTTAGCATAACGTATTTGCAATTCATCTATACCCGTGATGGCGAACCTATGTCACGCGTGTCAGCACTGACATACGTAGCCATTTTCAGTGACACACGGCTGCATGTGGCCACATACCAGAGAAGTATGGGGCCACATGCCAAGAAGGACGTTTCATCTTCAGCTCCTGCACGGCCAGGTGCAAGTAGCCAAGGATAAAACATTTGATGTAGTGTAGACACTCTGTGCTGGAGGTCTGTAGGCCAAAACATTTTTGTTATTTAAACTATAAATATCGCGAAATTATGGTTTTTTCTCGAAGTGACACACCACCCGAGTTATGCTCGGTTTTTTGGCGAATTTTAACACACCAAGCTCAAAAGATTGCCCATCACTGATCCATACTGTTGGGTACATAAGCTACTGGAGCCTTTTAGTAGTGACTTTGGATACCTGACTTCAATAGATTGTTACTAATTAATACTGTCTACACAATGAAGTAAAAATTTCTAGTAATCATACACAAAAATATTCACAACCTGATTCCATTTTTATGCCCAGGTACTTCACTCACCTGTTCCACTTACAAACACATTATTAGTGGCACTTTCATACTTCAATGTGTCTGCCCATCTGTACCCTCTGAAATGCCCTTTTTCTTTCTTTGCTCATTTAGTGTACTCTAATTGTCCTTCCGCCCAGATCATTTATGATCTCTGTGGCGGCTCTCACCACCAACCACTACACTATACTATACCACCTCTTCACACACACATTTCCCTGTTCCTGACCTCTAAGGAGGAGTACTTAGAGAAGAGGTAACAAGGTATAAGTAATACTTTCACTGATGCTCTTAAAGTAAGCCAGTGTTGCCTATTTATATTATAGCTCTAATTATACTGATTTTTGTCACACTTATTTATGTGCCTGCCATATTGGATACATTGCGAGACTGCTGAAGAGAAAGACTCTGTTTTAGTCATGTTTTTCCTCCTAGTTAATAGCACAGTACCTTCCACCTTCCACAGAGTTAAGGGTTACATAAATAATAAATGCAGAAATGTGCGATGTGAGGGCAGGCATATATGCCCACCACATGTCTTTCAAGATATATATTAAGTGTTTAGTAGACACTGCCTGCCCCCAACTTCTCTCCTCCTACCAAAAACTTAAATAGAAACTTTGAAAGCCACTACCATAGAACACTTCCTTTTAAGAAAAAATATAACTGGCCCTGGTCAGGTAGCTCAGTAAGTTTGTCATACCCATACACTTAAGGATGTTGGTTTGATCCCCGGTCAGAGTACATAAAAGAATCAATGAATAAATGCATAAATGGGTGGAACAAAAAATCTAAGTCTATCCCTTTTTTTTTTCTCTCTCTCTCTCAAATCAATCAATAAGTAAAATTTTTTTTAATTTTAAAGAAAAATACAAGTATGCATTTTTATTTAAATCTATTTTTAATTGATTTCTCACCTAAGTAAAATCAACTAATATTATCATTAACAAATACTTTTGGAAATACAATACCTCTTGTCTTGGCAAATTTTAAGGTAAGTAATTTCATTTTAGTAGGATAATTTATTTTTACTTCATGTGCAGACTGTATGAAGAATAGCAGTGAACACTGCTGAATTCCTTGCTGCAACATTCCACATGTCTGTGATCTATAACACAGTGTCAAAGTGTCAAAGGGGTTAACTCTTCACAAGTTTAAAGATTCTATGTATTTTATAGTACTTCAGCACCTCATAGCCTTTAAAAACATACAAATGTACACACAAGAACATTTCTTAAAATTGAAAATATATATTCAGGTCACTAATAAAGTTTTATATGATACAGAATTAAATCATGGTACTCAAAAAAATTTTATTTTGAACTACATACTATATATACTCAGTTTAAAAATGATAAAGCATATACTGTATGTTTAGCATTTCTTCTTTTTGAGGTGTTAGAATTTAAGTTAGGGTAAGAGTACTTTTGATGCTTCCTTCAGAGTAAATAAAAGCATGACTTCAGAGTTACATAAAAGTAACACTTCTATTAAAAAATATCTTCTAGAAACTTCCATAAATGTCTTTCATTGTTAATGTTTATTAAACTTATGACTGCTGCTCATGGAAATTATAAAGTGCACATGTCTGAGTTAGTATTTTAAAAATTAAGAACTATACCAGTAATATCCTTGGTAATGGATCTTTTGTGTGTGTGTGTATTTTGATTTTTTTTGCTGGTATTTCATACTTCACTATTTTATTTTTTTATTACTTTATTAATTGTAATTTTAATGGGGTGACATTGATAAATCAAGGTACATATATTCAGAGAAAACATCTGCAGGTTATTTTGACATTTGATCATGTTGCATACACATCACCCAAAGTCAAATTGTCTTCCGTCACCTTCTATCTGGTTTTATTTGTACCCCTCCCCTTCCCTCACCCTCTTACCTCCCTCCCCGCTCCCTGTCCTCCCACCCCCTCCCCCCAGATAGTCAGTACTCTATTGTCCATGTCTCTGAGTCTCATTTTTATGTCCTATCTATGTACGGAATCTTATATTCTTAGTTTTTTCTGATTAACTTATTTCGCTCAGTACAATGTTATCAAGATCCATCCATGTTGTTGTAAATGCTCCGATGTCAACATTTCTTATGGCTGAGTAGTATTCCATAGTATATATGTACCAAAGCTTTTTAATCCACTCGCCCACTGAAGGACACTTGGACTGTTTCCAGATCTTCGCTATTGTGAACAATGCTACCACAAACATGGGGGCACATTTCTTCTGTTTGAACAGTGCTATGGTGTTCTTAGTGTATATTCCTAAAAGTGGGATAGCTGGGTCAAAAGGCAGTTCAATTTTTAATTTTTTAAGAAATCTCCATACTGTTTTCCATGCACCAGTCTGCATTCCCACCAGCAGTGCAGGAGGGTTCCCTTACCTCCACATCCTCACTAGCACTTAATCTGTGCTCTTTTGTTGATGAGCACCATTCTGACTGGTGTAAGGTGATATCTCATTGTGGTTTTAATTTGCATTTCTCTAATGATAAGTGATGTTGAGCATTTTTCCATATGCCTATTGGCCATCTGTATGTCCTCTTCGGAGAACTGTCTATTCATTTCTTTAGCCCACTTTTTGATTGGATTGTTTGTCTTCCTGGTGTTGAGTTTTACAAGTTCTTTATAAATTATGGTTATTAACCCCTTATCAGACGTATTTTCAAATTTGTTCTCCCATTGTGTGGTTTGTTTTTTTATTCTGTTCTTATTGTCTTTAGCTGTGCAAAAGCTTTTTACTTTGATATATTCACATTTGTTTATCCTGTCTTTTATTTCACTTGCCTGTAGGAATAAGTTGGAAAATATATTGCTGCGAGAGATGTTGGAGAGCTTACTGCCTATGTTTTCTTCTAAGATGCTTATGGTTTCACAGCTTACATTTAAGTCTCTTATCCATTTTTAGTTTATTTCTGTGAATGGTGTAAGTTGATGGTTTAGTTTCATTTTTTTGCAGGTAGATGTGCAATTTTCCCAATACCATTTGTTAAAGAGGCTGTCTTTACTCCATTGTATGCTCTTACCTCCTTTGTCAAATATCAGTTGTCCATAAAGGTATGGGTTTATTTCTGGGTTCTCTGTTCTGTTCCATTGAATTTTTTGAAATAGCCTGAGGAGGATAGGAGTTAGTTCTTTGAATTTTTGGTAGAATTCACTTGTGAAACCATCAGGCCCAGGACTTTTCTTTGTTGGGAGTTTTTTGATAACTGTTTCGATCTCATTTGTTGTAATTGGTCTGTTTAGGTGTTCTGATTCTTCCAGATTGCTTTTTGGAAGAATATATGATTCAAGAAATTTGTCCATTTCATGTAGGTTTCCTAATGTTTTGGCAGAAAGTTCTTCACAGTAGTTTCTTTACAATACTTTGTATTTCTGTTGTGTCAGTTGTTATTTCTCCACTGTCATTTCTAATTTTATTTATTTGGGTTCTCTCTCTTTTTTTCTTGGTGAGTCTAGTTAAAGGTTCATCAATCTTGTTTACCTTTTCAAAGAACCAGCTTCTGGTCTCATTGATCCTCTGTATTGTTTCCTTAGCCTCTATGTCATTTATTTCTGCTCTGATCTTTATTATTTCCTTCCTTCTACTGGTCCTGGGTTTTATTTGTTGTTGTTTTGCTAGTTCTTTTAGATGCAGGGTCAGGTTGCTTATTTGAGCTTTTTCTAGCTTCTTATGGTATGCCGGTAGTGCAATGAACTTCCCTCTCAGTACTGCTTTTGCTGTGTCCCATAAATTTTGAGTTGATGTATGCTCATTATCATTCATTCTAGAAACTTTATTTCTTCTTTGATCTCATTGTTAATCCATTTATTATTTAATAACATGCTATTTAGTTTCCAAGTGTTTGAGTATTTTTCAGTTTTTCTTTTGTGGTTAATTTCTAGTTTCATGGCATTTTGATCAGAGAAAATGCTTGATAGATTTCAATCTTCTTAAATCTGTTGAGACCATTTTTATGTCCTAATATGTGATCCATCCTAGAAAATGTACCATGAGCGCTTGAGAAGAATGTATATCTACTGCTTTAGGGTGAAAAGTTTTGAAGATATCTATTAAATCAAGTTGATCTAGTGTATCCTTTAAGTCTGCTGTTTATTAATTTTCTTTCTTGATGATCTATCCAGTGATGTTAGTGGGGTATTGAAATCCCCTACTATTATAGTATTACTGTTAATCTTGCCCTGTATATCCATAAAAGTCTGCTTTATGTATGTCGGGGCTCCTATGTTTGGTGTGTAGATATTTATAATAGTTATATCTTCCTTTTGAATTGTTCCCTTTATCATTATGTAGTGTCCTTCTTTATCTCTTACTACAGTCTTTGTTTTAAAATCATATTGTCAGATTAAGTATTGCTACCCTGGCTTTTCTTTCATTTCCATTTGCGTGAAATATTTTTTTCCATACTTTTATCTTCAGTCTATGTGCATCTTTTGTTTTAAGGTGTTTCTCTTGTAGACAGCATATGTATGGGTCCTGTTTCTTTATCCACACAGCTACCCTATGTCTTTTGATTGAATCATTTAATCCATTTACATTTGAAGTTATTATTGATATGTAGTTGTTTATTGCCATTTTATTCTTTAAAGCTGTATTCTTCTTTTGCTATATTCTTTCCCTCTTTGTCTCTTCACAACAGGCCTCTTAGCATCTCTTGCAGGACTGGCTTGTTTTTAATGAATTCCTTGAGTTTTATTATTATTTTTTTGTCTGGGAAGCTTTTTATTTCTCCTTCAAATTTAAATGTTATCCTTGCTGGATAAAGTAGTCTTGGTTGTAGGTTCTGCATTTCTTTGAATATGTCTTGCCATTCCCTTCTGGCCTCAAGTGTTTCTGTTGAGAAGTCATATATCATCCTTATTGGGGCTCCTTTGTAGGTGATAGCCTTTTTTTCTCTAGCAGCTTTTAAAATTTTCTCTTTATCTCTTAGCTTTGGTATTTTAATTATGATGTGTCTTGGTGTAGATTTCTTTGGGTTTCTCTTTAATGGAGTTCTCTTTGCTTCTTGAACATGTGAGTCATTTTCCAGCCTTAATTTAGGGAAGTTTTCAGCTATGATTTGGTTGAACAAAGTGTCTATCCCTTGTTTTTTCTATTCTTCTTTAGGAACCCCTATGATGCGGATATTATTTCTCCTCATGTTGTCACAGTGCTCCCTTAGAGTTTCCTCAGTCTTTTTGAGTCTCTTTTCTTTTTTCTGCTCTGCTTCTGTGCCTTCGTTTACTTTGTCCTCTAACTCGCTGATTAAATCCTCAGCTTCATCCATCCTGCTTTTACTTACTTCCACTGTGTTCTTCAATTCTGGTACTGTATTTGTCATTTCTGTCTGATTTTTTTTTATTATTTCAATTTTCTTTTTTATACTTCTTATCTCTTTATTTAGGTGTTCGTAATGAGTATCCATTGTTGCTCTAAGCTCTATGAACATCCTAACTATCATTATTTTAAACTCTGCAACAGGTAGTTTGGTTATATCTGGTTCATTCAGGTCCCTCTCTGGAGATTTCTCTTAATTCATTTGGGTTGCATATCTCTGCATGCCCATTTTGTGCATAAGAAGGGTGTGGCCACTGGAGTCCAATGGGTGTTGCCTCTGTGTTCCCTAGGTGTGGTCTGTCTGTAGGCCCACCACCCCTCTGCCACTGCTTAGGAAGGTTGGGTATGGGCTTAGCTGGCGCCGGCCCATTGTGGCTGTTGCTGCTGTTTCTTCCTCTCCTCTGCGGGAGGGGCTGTGTTCTCGTGTGGGCTCTACAAGTCTCAGCCTGTCTCGGCCTTTGCCCTGCCTCCATGGGCTGGGTTGCGCACTGCACTTGAGCCACAAGCCTTGGTACCAAGAGCAGGGGTGAGCACCTTTGCTCAACTGCGATCCCCGCCTGTTGCTAGACTTCCGCCCAGCCCCACGATCAGATCCGGCTCACGCATAGGCTTCCACTTAGCCCCCGCAGTCATGGCTTGCGCAGGATTACAAATCTCGGGGCTGCTGGCGCGCGCAGGATTACAAATCTCGGGGCTGCTGGCTTGCGCAGGATTACAAATCTCGGGGCTGCTGGCGCGCGCTCAGCTGTGAGCCTCCGCCTGTCCTGGGCTTTCACCCTGCACCCCACGGTCAGGGCTGGCTCAAACAGGGTCGCAAGTCTCAGAGGCCAGGTGATGCTGCTTGCCCACATGCCCCTGCTCAGCAGCAGATCTCCGCTAGTTGCCGGGCTCCCGCTTCCCCGCTCCCAGGGTGAAGCTTCAGGCCTACCCGAAGCTGCCGGACCACTTTTCACATCCCCTCGCCCCTGCTGGGCTAGACCGAGCTCATGAGTGGCCGGCCTCTGCCCCTGCTGACAGAACTGTGTTTCCGCGTCCCACCATCACCGTCCCTACAGCAATCCCTCAGCAGTGTGGGTGGGGGCGCTGCAGGTCAGACCCTAACACTCCATACTGTAGTCCTGAAAGCTCCTTCCTTCTAAGTAGCAGTGCTCTAATTGCTGTGGGAGAGCTTGTTTGGCTGGTGCCCTGCCTCCCTTTGCTGGTATTCCAGGGGAAATATTCGTTTCAGATTTGGGAAGTGAGTCAGCCCAGGATTTAGGGTGGCTGTTCTTCAGAGTGTTTCTCCCTTTGCCTTCTAGACCACACTCTCTTCCCGCTGCTCTGGTAGTCTCCTCTCTCCCCGTCCCCCAGAGCCCTGGGTGAATGGTTGTGAGAGAGGTTATCTGTGCCATCCCTTTAACAAGAATCCTCGGTCTGCGAAAACTGTCTCTTTCTCACAAATAGTATCCTAACTTGTTTCACAGCTAAATACTGTCCATACGCCTCTTCTAGGCTCTGGGGCTGTAGGCTGGGGCTTTATTCCTGGGACCCAGGTCCCTCCCTCTCCGCTAAACTCTCTTCCCGCCACGTGAGTCTCTTTGGGCTGCCATTTGCTTCAGGGAGCTGGGAAGCCCTTTCCATGTTTTCGCTTTTCCTACCAGTCTCAATGTGGCTTCTTCTGTGTTCCTTGGTTGAAGAGTCTACTCGGTTTAGTTCAAGTTGGTTTATCCAGATGATGGTTCTTAAAATTAAGTTATAATCCACTTTGTTTCCAGGAGTAGGAAGTTGGTACGTCTGCCTACTCCATCACCATCTTGCCGTCCTCGATAATGCATCTTTTAAAGCATCATCATTCAATAGTTGTAATATGGAATTGGTAATGGTTTGTACATGATATGTCAAGGGTATTAAGTAAATATTTTAAAGTAATTTTTTTCTTTTCAAAAAATTAGAAGTGCTTTATAGTAAACACATTTTTTCCTGGGGGAAAAAAAGCAAACAAATAATCTCTTTATTAAAATAGTATTTTAGTCAAGTCTAAATTTGTGAGAATAGTATAGGCTAAAATAAGAATAACATCTGCTGTATCAAATTTTGTTAAGTAAATTAAAAATATTATTGTTTTAGTATCTCTGGCAGGTTGGCTCAGTGGTAGAGTATCGGCCTGTCCCGGCATGTGGATGTCCCCAGTTCTATTCCCAGTCAAGGCACACAGGAAAAGCACTCATCTGTTTCTTTACCTTTCTTTTCTCTCTGTCTCTCTCTTCCCTTCCCACAGCCAAGGCTCCATTGGAACAGGGTTGGCTTGGGTGCTGAGGGTGGCTCAATGGCCTCCGCCTCGGGCGCTCGAATGACTCCAGTTGCAACAGAGCAACACCCTAGATGAGCAGAGCATCTCCCCCTGGTGGGCATGCTGGGTGGATACCAGTCAGGCACATGCAGGAATCTGTCTCTCTGTCTCCCTAGTTCTCACTCACTTCAGAAATACACACACACACACACACACACACACACACACACACACACACTAAATAATAAATAAATGTAAAAATATTTCTGTTTTAAAGATATATATATAAGGGGAACAGTATGTAATTAAACAAACTTTTTAATATTGTGTGAAGGCCCTAGCCGGTTAGCTTAGTTGGTTAGAGTGTCATATGAAATGCCATGGTTGTAGGTTTGATTCCTGGTCAGGGCACAAATGGAAGCATCCAATAGATATTCAGCTAAGGGGGAAAACAAATGAATACTCCTCCCTCTCTCCTGTTTCCTCACTCTGTTTCTCTAAAATCAATTAATAACAAATAAAATTATGTGAAAATCTTAAGTGCACATTACTTTTACTTTAACTAATAAAGTCCGGCCAAATGAGGTGCTGTACTTAATAAATTCAAGCTATGGTGAGTACATGAAATAACTGTTTTTCTATTAAAAATAAACTGTTACAATTAGATGAGCCTATTCTGTTTTGTACACTTACAAGGTTTCACTATAGGAAATATGGATAGCCCTTGTAAAAAACAAAAACAATACCCCAAAAACTTAGCTATGTTAAATCCTAAGTTTTCCAAAGGCAATTTTAAAAGGTAAACACTAAAGAGTTTCCATTGCAATAGCATCTGATGGTGGTAGAGAAATAGCTTTAAGATTTTTATCCAAATTATTACATCATAGAATTAGCAATTTTAATACAGTACACATAAGCAATTATCTTTTGAGCTTCACAAGGCATTCTGGGTATAAGAATGGTCCCAAACTCTGGAATTTAATTCTATAACATAAATATATTTTATTGTAAAGTTACACTACAATGTTTACATTCCCAAATAATTATATATTTATTCACAATGTATTTTGAATTATTGGGTTTCCTTCTCAACAAGATCACTATCAGAGGTGTTTTATCTAGGTTTAAACGTTTTTTTGCCTGACTAGGCAGTGGCACAGTGGATCGAGCATCGGACTGGGATGCGGAGGCCCCAGTTTGAGACCCCGAGGTCGCCAGCTTGAGCACTGGCTCATCTTGTTTGAGAAAAAAAGCTCACCTAAGGTCGCTGGCTCGAGCAAGGGGTTACTCAGTCTGCTGAAGGGCCGTAATCAAGGCACATATGAGAAAGCAATCAATGAACAACTAAGGTGTCAGCAACAAAAAACTGATGATTGATGCTTCTCATCTCTCTCTGTTCCTGTCTGTCCCTATCTATCCCTCTCTCTGACTCTCTCTCTGTCCCTGAAAAAAAAAAAAAGTGCTCTTTCTCCAGCACTACACTGAATACTATTTGAAGTATTTTTATTTTTAAAGACAAAAGGATTCCTGAGTTATGAAGGCAAGACCTAAGGAAATGATCTAGCTACATTCAGGTCTGGAAAAAAAATACTCATACATCCTTAATGATAATGGCACTAATGGTGCCAATATATAGTGTATATATTAATCCTTAGATTACAACTCTTAATCCAGGTATTAAAGAGTTTACATGTCCCACAGTAGTTTGCCCTTCTGTACATAAGCCAGTTAAAGAATATCTATTACTACTGAAAATATGTCCTAATGTCTTGCTTGAATGCTATGGAAACAGACAGTAAAAGAATATTAAGCCACTTTATGATATCTAGTTGTTCCAGTAATTCAATTGTACTATGCTTGTTTTTGAGACTTTTCTCCAAGATCAAACATGTCAGGCATGTTCTCCAAGCCTTTCAAGTTGGGACTTATGTTAAAAAACAGTGCCAAGCAAAAAGTTTAAGGAAACATAAATCCTTCATAGAAATAATCACAGAAATTCAACTTGATTGTAAATATCTTCCTCACTAACACAAGCAGTAAAACAAAAAATTTTCATTGGATTTTTAGTTTATTTCCTGTTTATACTGTCTTCTTTCCTATTCATTACTTGAAAATGTATAAAAATTTTCAAATATATAGGTTTGTTTTAGTTATTGATTTCTAGATTAAAACACCATGGGCAGAAAACATAATTTTTACTCTCTGAAACTTATATTTTTAACTTTTTAAAAATATTTATTCATTTTAGAGAGGTATATGAGGGGGGAGTGAGAGAGAGAAGAGCAAGGGGAGGAGCAGAAAGCATCAACTCCCATATGTGCCTTGATCAGGCAAGCCCAGGGTTTGGAAATGGTGACCTCAGCATTCCAGGTTGAGGCTTTATCAACTGAGCCACCACAGCTCAGGTCCTTTGAAACTCATTGAAAACTTACTTTAGAGCCTAATATATCATAGCTACTCTTTCTAAATAAATGACTTCTATAGTTGCATAGAGTAGTATTTTATAGAGTCAAAAATACTATCAGGATATGTTTAGGTTTCTATCTCAATCCATTCATCCTGCCTTGTACTCATGAGCACTTTTTATCTAAAAACCCAAGTAATTCTTCAGCTCACATAAATTCTCTTCTCTCTCTGATAAATTATTTTCTCCAATTTTTCTCATCTCTACAATCGCCATTTTAAAAATATTGAACTTCCTAACTCTATCCTTTATTCCTATTTTTTCTCTCATTACTTTAATCTCCTCGCTTATCACCTCGAATTCTAAAGAGAATTTTTCAAGTCTGTCTTATAATTCATTAATTTGATGCTCTACAATATCTGTGCACCAGGGCTGGGATTATCATGAGACAAGGCAGTGCCTAGAGCATCAGACTGAAGGTGGCATCCGCTCTTGGGATCTGCAGGTGTCGAGTCTGTATGTGTACAATCTGAAAGCAAGTGCTTCAACAATTTTGTGCCCCAGGAGCCCTTGCCTCACCCTAGTCCAGGCCCTACAGTTCATATGCTCAAATATATTTTAGAATTGATACTGCTGAGGCCCAAAAGGGGATATTTCTCAATAACCTCACTAATATTCTTCTCAGTCATTATATAAATATAGTGAGCTGATTTTGAAGGAAGTATTATTCAAATTTTTGATAGCTTGAGTTTTTTGTTTGTCTTTGTGCAGGGTTTTCTTCTTGTTGCATTCTGCTGTACTATTCCTCGACTCCTTCATGCTCAGGTGCAAAATATTCTGAAAACTTTCCCTTAATGTTTACAATTGGTTTTCAAATGTCATTTTAAAATGGCTAGTTCAAGTAGTTATTATCCAGGTTTTCTCATAGAAGATCGTGTTGCCACTACAGATTTCAAGTTTTAAAAAAGCATCTATGCACAATAGCGAAGATCTGGAAACAGCCCAAGTGTCCATCAGAAGACGAGTGGATTAAAAAGCTTTGGTACATATATACTATGGAATACTACTCAGCCATAAGAAATGATGACATCGGATCATTTACAACAAAATGGATGGACCTTGATAACATTATACGGAGTGAAATAAGTAAATCAGAAAAAAAAAAACTGAGAACAGCATGATTTCATTCATAGGTGGGACATAAAAGTGAGACTATGAGACATGGACAAGAGAGTTGTGGTTATGGGGTGGGGGGAGGGAGGGGAGGGTGGGGGGAGGGAGGGGAGGGTGGGGGGAAGGAGGGGAGGGACACAGGGAAAACCAGATGGAAGGTGACAGAGGACAATTTGACTTTGGGTGACGGATATGCAACACAATTGAATGATAAGATAATCTGGAGATGTTTTCATTGTACATATGTACCCTGATTTATTGGTGTCACCCCATTAAAATTAATAATAAGAAAAAAAAGAAAAAAAAAGCATCTATGGCACAGCCTGCTAACTGTGACCTCATATCCATTCTATTCTTCTTTCTTAGTAATAAAACCCTTGACTTTTTATTTTTATAATTGCTTTTTTTCCCCACTGTTTTAAAGTTAAAAAAAATTTCAATTACAATTCACATTCAGTATTATTTTTTATTAGTTTCAGGTGTTTAGTATAGTGGTTAGACAATCACACACTTTTACAAAGTGTTCTCTTTGACATTTCCAGTACCCAACTGGCACCACACATAGTTATCACAATATTATTGACTGTATTTCTTCAGCTGTATTTTACATACTCATGTTTTGTAACTACCAATCTGTACTTCTCAATCCCTTTACCTTTATTATGCAGTCCCCCCAACCTCTTCCCCTCTGGCAACCATCAGTCTGAGTAATATAACCCCTGACTTCTAAATGGGTAATACAATTTCCCAGAATAAAGATTCATTTTCTAATCTCTCCTGTTAGAGATAGGTATGACTGTTTTTTGTCCTTTCTTCTTATTAACTGGAATAAGGCATAACAGCTGTGGCTCAAGCAGCTACCTTGAGCCATAAGGTAAGAAGTCTATGCTGAGGATGATGGTGAATCAGCAGAATAAAAGACTGAGTCCCTGATGTCTTTGTGAGGCTATTTTATCAGCAATGGACTTTAACATTTTCAAAGACAAACAAAATTTTCTTTTATTTCAACTGTCATTTGAGGCTTCTATAGCCCACAGATAATGCTAATTCCAACTGAAATTGCACTAACTAGAGACTCATGTGATTAATAAAATCTTAAACCCAGCAACCGGTTGCTTTTCTGGGTATCTACCTCAAAAATATGAAAACATTTACTTGTAAAATTATACATACCCCTATGTTCACTATAGTATTATTTATTCACAATGGCCAAGACATAGAAACCACCAAAGCGTCCTCTGAGAGATGATTGTTTAAAGAAGATGTGGTGCATGTATACAATGGAAAATGACTCAGCCATAAGAAATGATGAAATACTGTCATTTGCAAGAACATGGATGGAACCTGAGAATATCATGCAATGTGAAAAAGTCAAGAACCGTATGACTTCACTCATATATAGCATATAAAACTGAGAACAACAAATGAACAAACAAAAACTCATTGACACAGCAAACATTATGGTGGTTACGAGAGAAAAGAGGGGGTCGGGGAAGAGAGTAAAGGAGTTAAATATATGGTGATGGAAGAAGATTTGACTGGGGGGGGGTAAACAGTCAATGTGATACACAAATGATATATTTTAGGATTATACACTTCAAACCTATATAATTTTGTTAACCCATGTCACCCCAATAAATTTAATTAAAACTTACAAGAAATAATTCTGGGAAGCTCCACATACATAGTAAGAAAAAATAGTTTATTCAATTTTCTAATCTCTCTTGTTAGACATAGGTATGATTCGTTCTTAACCTTTAGCTAAAGTCAGCTACACTCAAAGAGAAGTTTCAGAACAATAATTACTTTCCAGGAAGAAAACAAATTTGACTAAATTAAAAAGGTAAAGGCAAACTGAAGCCATTCCAGAAAGTGAAACAGATACAATGGATTCCTGAGGCGCTACTGTACCCTCTACTTCAGGCTCTATAGAATATCCTTGGGACTCTATACCAACTTAGACTTTTGGCTTAAGAAAAAGAAATCAACCAAATTGCTTGTTTCTATAGTTATAACCAAAAGAGTACTAATCAATAAAAAAGGTGATACATATAGGAATGCCCCATTTATTCAGTATTATTGAGGAGCAAGATATTCTGATAAGTAAGGTATTCCAGTAAGTAAAAATTTTACAGGTAACTTAAGCTTAGCTTTTCCCCCCTTAGCTAACATTGACTGCAACCTGGCATTTTATTTTACATAATAACTGCGTATTTATCATTATATTCAAACAAATTTTGATCCTCATTCTATTTATGATTTTCTTAGAAGGTTTGAGACATTTTTAATTTACAAGTATGGAAATTAATAGCCTGATTGTGTGCTTACAGTTTTTTAGCATGAATGGCCCATAGGCACTATTCTACACAGTTTTGCATAGACAGAACTGCATGTAAAGAACTTTCTAGAACAGTGGTTCTTAACTTTTTTTGATGTACCAAACCCACCAGTTTCATATGCGCATTCACCGAACCCTTCTTTAGTGATAAATAAAATATGATTTCTTTTTCCAAATTCAAGACATAGGTATATGTTTTTTTACTGGTGCACAAAATGAGCCGTGCATGAACATCACCTTGCTCAAAGAACAAAACCAACAAAGTGCATGAACTCACAACAAATTACGGTATTACTGGCCTCCGCGGCAGAGTCTTCTCCGAACCCGAGACCGACTCATCGAACCCCTTGGGTTCGATAGAACCCAGGTTAAGAACCACTGTTCTAGAAGGAGACATTTATGTGCAAGAGCTGGGAAAGGTGTTTGATCTGTGGTTTGAATCTGCTGCTAGAACCAATGAAAGGGGCTGCTGTGTGTAACTTTGACTTTGGTTTACCCTGGGCTTCCAAGTTATGGCAATCTGTATTCAAGTACAAAAACATCCAAATGTAAACCTTAGGTCTTTGCCAGAACTTTCTGGAGAGAGGTAACAATATGAGAGAAGGCTTTAGTTATTTAGCTGGACCTTCAGAGAAATGGATAGGGTTTATGCTTTTAGAGATGTAACAAGTGGACAGTGGTATCATTGTCAATCACTGGAGCTCCACCAAACAGGATCTTTGAAGGAGCCCTTCTCCACTGGACCTGGGTAATTTCATCATCAAATGTACAGTGTGACTCTTCTCTATGTTATCACAAAAGTATAACTTTGTTTTAATTCTTTATTGTCATTAATAGTTGGCTCTTTATATTGTGAGCTTTTTTACCCACTCATCTAATGAGAGACACAAAATCTTGGCTTCTATAATTAATGCTGCAGTGAACATAGGGGTGCATAAATTCTTTTGAATCAGTGTTTCAGGTTTTTCATATATATCCCCAGAAGGGGAACTGCTAGGTCCTAAGGCAATTCCACTTTTAATTTTTTGAAGTGACTCCATAATGTTTCCCACAGTGGCTGCACCAGTCTGCATTTCCACCAACAGTGCACAAGGGTTCCCTCTTCTCCACATCCTTGCCAATACCTGCTTGTTTATTTATTGATGATAGCCATTCTCACAGGTGTGAGGTGATATCTCATTGTGGCTTTAATTTGTATTGCTCTGATGAATAGTGTCGCTGAGAATCTTTTCATAATTTGGATTGCATTTTATACTAAGTTGCATGAATTATACCTAGGTGTTCAGAGTATATTATTCACAGTCAGTAAATGGTGGTCAGCCACCACTGATCTAACTTATTTTCTGTTACTGGATGGTTGTGTGTTTAATGGCAGGTTACCTCTCTAAACATTAGTCTTTTTTCCTAAGTTGTCTTTAAAAGTGTGGTGGTTTTATCATTTTACAAATGCAGAAATCAATGGTCTGAAGTGTTCTGCTCATGAAGATTTATGACACTAAGGGATCCTTAGCTGCCATTGGGGGTAGTTTGAACTTTATTTGCAATATAAGGACAAACTTATTATTGCTAGTTCTAGTTCTTTTTCATAACTTTTCTTAAAAATAAGTAGTTTCAGGTGACAGGAAAACTAATCTTCTGGCTGAGCACCTGTCATTTTATGATAGTAAAGGCTCTTCCGCTTCTGTAGGCAGTTCCATTTAGTGCCATTTGGCACTTTGTTACACATAACAACTGTGGTATAATACCCTTTTATTACTTGACTAAAATTTGAGCTTGATTTTTTTCAAAAGCTTTATCTCAACTATTGTTTCCTTTTCAATTTACAAATAAGGAAAATAATTGGCCAGGAAGCCTACCTTTTTAGGCATTAAAACTGTTTAATAATTTAAATAAGTAAAAATGTTTTCATGTAAAGCACAATTTTCTATTTTCCTACATAGAGTACTATATATAAAACATAGTAAGACTCTTTCTTGTTGACTCAAGGGTGCCAAAATGGTCAATTATTAGACTACGCTTTAATACTGCCAAGTCTTTAGGACTATATCCCAGCCTACTGTGGGAATATATGTACACTCACATACAGAGGAATATACATATTCCTTTGATAGATAAGCACATACTACTGTGTTTCCTCACCTGCCATTTATCATTTCTTACTATTGTCAGTATGCCATTGATTCTAATCTTCTTCCTTATCTCATACAGAATTGTGTAATTAGTAGTTTTCAATTTCTTTTTTTCAGTTTGGCAAAGATCCATTATTTCCCAAATGAAATCTTACACCAATTCCAACATATAAAGTAAATGAATGTGGATGGATTTGTGCTGTAAATGTGGAACAGGGGCTTGCAGCTAAGCCTCCATACCTGGTATCCACTGCCAGACACCAAGGCATCTCATGAAACCCAGGTCGCATCCAAATAGTTTAATATCACTCTTCAAACATAAAAGTGACTTCCTCTCTTAAAAGATCATTTTTTTAAGGTAATGTTGTCTGATTAATTGTGTAGAAGGCAACAACAAAAGGATGCATGATCTCATTATTCTAAAACCTTTATTAGTGTAACAAACAAAAACAAAGTAAAACATGTAAGGTTTGAAAATTCAAACATAGCCAAGGTTAAAAAAGGAGCCAAGGTAAAAAAAGGAAAGGCTATGCCTTCCTCAGTCTTTTGCATACCCTCCATGCTATCAAGACCCTTCTCCTCAAAAGTCACCAATACTGTTACTTGTAATTCCTTCCATAATATACATGTGTATGTCCACGTGTAAATGTGTGAATAAAGCTCTTTGAATGAAACTTCATACATAGAGGAAGTCTTATACTATACTGTTAAGTACTTTGTTTATCATTTAATAATTATCATTAATCTTGTTTTGTTTTTGGTTTTTTATTGAATTTATTGGGTTGACATTAGTTAACAAAACTATACATGTTTCAGGTGCACAATTCCAGAATACATGGGTATACTGTTTTGTGTTCACCACTTCAAGACAAGTCTCTTTCCATCACTATTTATCCCCCTATACCTTCCTTTACCTACCTCTACCTCTAATCTTTAATAAATTAAGTTTTCACAGTTACCTTTCACATAGTTGTTATTTCAACTAACTCCCAGATGAGCAGGTTACTATGGATATAAATGATTGTTTCTACTATCTGTGTCTGAGCATAAGGGTACGTTTTCCAAGAGAAACATGATGGTATATGCTCAGCCTTTCCTATAAACATACATACTCCACAATGTATCTGTGATAGAACAGTATCTTCAAAATATGTAAAGAACAGTCATATTATACTTCACTACAACAGAACTTAATCACCATATATAACAATGTTTATAAAAAATGCATTAAGAGTTCCAACTTAGAACTAGAAATACCTCTGTACAGGCAAACTGGCACAGTGGGAAAAGTATAGGTTTTAGAAACAAAAGACTTGAACTTTTAACCTGACGCTGTCACTACTAGTTTTATCACTTTGAGCAAGTTACTTAAGTCAGATTCAGCTTCTCATATATAAAAAGGAGATAATGGTATGTATTTCTCAGGTTGTTCTATGGATCAAATGAGGGAAAAGAACATTGCCTGGCAAGCAACAGACACTACTACTTCCTCTCTACTTCCCCAGAAAGATATTAGAAATTCCTTACTACCTTCAAACTCCATCCTGATGGATGACAGAAGAGAATGGGGCAGGGAGCATGCTGGCAGTAGAGTAGAGACTTGGGGACACAGGAGATAGGTTTAGTTATGTTTGAAGAATAGCATGGATAAAGGACCTAAGTAGTTTCTTGATTCAGACTTATGCTCCTGTTACTGCCCTCCCCCATGGAACTGGCAATCTCTTTTGCTTTATATTTCTACCATTTGCTGCTTTCATGTAGAGTACCCCATACGATCCCTCCTTTCCCTATCCAATTGAAAGATAGAAGTTGGTCCTAGCTTCACCCCTAAAGTTATAGTGTAAAGAAAACATGTGATATAAAAACATTACCTGGAAGCTGACTTCTGGACTAGCACAGTCAAGACCTCAGTACACTCAATCTCCCTCGAAAATGATGAAAAATACTGGCAAACAAGCTATGTATTTCAGAACTCTGGTATTTAATGAAAGCCACAGAACAAAGTGAAAATCAAAGGGAAAATTACTGACCCTTGATGCCCTTAAGAAAAACAGCAGCCCAGGCACTAAAGGTGGAGTAGGGTCCATATATAACACAATTAATGAAAATGCTATTTTGAAGCCTGTCTCTACTGGTTGGAGGACCTGTGGCTTTTACTTTAGCTCTCTCAGTTCAAGTCCATCATATTCTTCCCTACCTAATTGGGACAGTTATATAATACAATATAGCAGGGGTCCCCAAACTTTTTACACAGGAGGCCAGTTCACTGTCCCTCAGACCGTTGGAGGGCCACCACATACAGTACTCCATACATTGACCACCAATGAAAGAGGTGCCCCTTCTGGAAGTGCGGCAGGGGCCGGATAAATGGCCTCAGAGGGCCACAGTTTGGCCCGTGGGCCGTAGTTTGGGGAACTCTGACCCAAACTATCCAATCCATACTGTATTATATATACAGTTTCCCAAACACATATACAATGTTGCAGTATAGTGCAGTTACTTGGACTTTTCTTTTAAATCATCAAAAATAGCTAGCAATTACTTTTCTTCATTTTAATTAATTGCATGGGGGGGGGTATTCACACATATTTTACTAAGAATAAACTCCTACCTTAGGAGAAGTGGAGAGATCTTTTCCTGCAGAAACAACTGTGTTTTCATTTACTCCTTCTGTCTTTGGTGAGATGACTGGTGGGGCAGGGGCTTTTCTTTTCACTCTCTTTTCAGTTTCCAGTTCTTGAATTGGATTTATCAAATTATTTGGTGGAGGAGTTGGTTTAGGTTCATAAAAAGGATTTGATCTAAATGAAAAAAGAATTATTGTTAAATGTCTTTTAAAAATAGTTTATATTTAACTGAAATAATAAAATATGCTCACTTATAAAACTAGAAAATATTGGAAATTCTAAGAAAAAAAACCAAACCACCAATAACCTACATTTTAGAAACAATCACTGTTAAGCTTGTGTGTTGCAATTATTAACAATAAAATGTTCCCCTTTTAAAAAGTATTTTTTACTTTTTAAACACAAGGTCACCTCAGCTCTCACTATATCTAGACCCTTAGGAAAATGTTTTTAGTAATAATAAAACCTATATATTCTCCACATCCAAGAAAAAAGAATTTAGATGTGGAAATACTGTTTTTTAATACTCCTCACACAGCCTGACCTGTGGTGGCGCAGTGGATAAAGTGTCGACCTGGGAACACTGAGGTCGCCAGTTCAAAACCCTGCACTGGTCTGGTCAAGGCACATATGGGAGTTGACGCTTCCAGCTCCTCCCCCCTTTCTCTCTTTCTCTCTCTGTGTCTCCTCTCTAAAATGAATAAAATAAAAATAAAATAAAATAAATACTCCTCACACAAACATATTTTTTCTTACATTTCATCCCTTTCTGTGTTAAATTCCAACCTCATTAGGGAATATTTTTAGAAGTTCATTCAGTGAGGTTCTATTAATAGTAAATTCTCCTGAGTTAAAAATGTCTTTACTTCAGCCTGAAATGATAAACCTAATGACAGTTTAGCTGGGTAGAAAAATTCTAATTGTCATTTAAATCACCTCAGCATTTTGAAGATATCAGCCTACTGTCAGCCTATTATTGCTCTTTTGTAAGTCATCTTTTATATCTGGTGACTGTTAAGATCTTTTAATTTCTGGTTTTGAGCAATTTTACTATGTTATGTCTAAGTGTGAGTTCTTTTTAAGTTTTGTTTTGTTTCAGACATTTTATATATCCTGAGTCTGAGGATTCATGTGTTTTTCATTATTTATGAAAAATTATCATCCATTATCTCTTTTATAGCCTCTTCTTTATTTTCTCTTTTCTTCAGAAAATCTTATTAGATGCGTGTGTGTGTGTGTGTGTGTGTGTGTGTGTGTGTACTTTTTAGCGAGAGAGACAGAGACAGAGAAACGAACAGGTAGGGACAGACAGAAAGGAAGGGAGAGAGATAAGCATCAATTCTTTGTTGCAGCACCTTATTTGTTCATTGATTGCTTTCTCATATGTGCCTTGACCAGGGGGCTACAGGTGAGCCAGTGACCCCTTGCTCAAGCCAGCAACCTAGGGCTTAAGCCAGCGACCTTTGAGCTCAAGCCAGTGACCATGGAGGCATGTCTATGATCCCACGCTCAAGCCAGCAAACCCACGCTCAAGCCGGATGAGCCTATGCTCAAGCCAGCAAGCTTGGGGTTTTGAACTTGGGTCCTCTGTGTCCCATGCCAACACTTTATCCATTGCACCACCACCTGGTCAGACTTATTATATATATTTTGAACTATCTCCTTCATGTTTTTAAAATTTTTTGCTCCTCCTATACTACATTCTGTATAATTCCCTCACATCTATAATCTAGTTAACTATCTGCGTCTAATATAATATATTTTTAATTTCATAAATTTATTTCAATAAGCATATTTCTTTATTTGGCTGTATACAGAATATCTTAGGTATGAAGATTTGAGTGATTAATCATTTTAACATTCATTTTATAAGTCTCTATGTGATAAATTTATTATTTAAAGTTCTTACATATATTATCCTGGTATTTCTTTTGTCTCCTATTTCTCTCAGTAAACTGTTTCCTTGTGCATTCTGTAATTCTAGATTGTGAGTTCAGTGATTAATCTGAGAAAATGCTTTGTAATCTGAGCTGGGAGTACTCTCTTCAGAGTGTTTTATGTGTTGATGTACATGTATTTGCCAAGTACTGTAAGAGGTACTTTATATGTTACTTTCTTGGCTTGGAGGTTCTCAGACAATCCTGTCAATATTACATCAGATTCACTTAGGGGTGGGCTTGTGCTTATATCTTCTCAGGGAAGACTTTTTTTTCTTCTCTCAACCTAGAGTCTAGGTCCAGGCAGAAAATCCTCCTTGGAGGATTTTTTTCCTCATTAGTGATTCACAAACACAAGCATCTGGTATATATGAGTTCCCTTCCTATTACACAATAATAAACTGTTATTCTGGTTCTTATTTTTTAGTTTGTTGTATTTTTCTCAATACTAGTCAGTTCCGTATAATCTAATATCCGGCATAAATAATTACAATAGAATTTGAGTCTATAAATCTAAGCACCAGATAACCCAAACACAGTGATTATACCAAGGGAATTACTACCTAAGTGATATAAGACCTATACAGGTTACAGCCCTGTGTTTCAACTGTGCATGTTATTTGAACTATTATAGTACCAAACTCACTTAGAATTTTGATGGGAATTGCATTAAATTTGTATATCGCTTTGGGTAATATAGACCTTTTGACTATATTTATTCTTCCTAGCCAAGAACAAGAAATATTTTTCCATTTTATTATATCTTTTTCGATTTCCCTTAACAATGTTTTATATTGTTCATTATATAGGTCCTTTACATTCCTTGTTATGTTCATTCCTGGGTATTTTATTTATTTTGTTGCAACCATGAAGGAAAATATTTTTAGCTCATTTTCTGATGTTTCCTTATTGCCATATAGGAAGGCAATGTACTTTTGTATATTAATTCCACTGTCATTTTTTTAAAAAATGGAACAAAAAATCATCAGGTTTATATGGAACTATAAAAAGCCCCAAATAGCCAAAGCAATCCTAAGGAAAAAGAACAAAGCTGGAGGCATTACAATACTTGACTTGAAATTATATTATAGAGCCACAATTATCAAAACAGCATGGTATTGGCAGAAAAATAGACACTCAGATCAATGGAACAGAATAGAAAACCCAGAAATAAAACCACATGTATATCGTCAAATAATTTTTGATAAAGGGGCCAACAACACACAATGGAGAAAAGAAAGCCTCTTCAACAAATGATGCTGGGAAAACTGGAAAACCACATGCAAAAGAATGAAACTAAACTACAGTTTGTCCCCTTGTACTAAAATTAATTCAAAATTGATCAGAGACCTAAATATAAGAACTGAAACAATAAAATACATAGAAGAAAACATAGGTACTAAACTCATGGACCTTGGTTATAAAGAGCACTTTATAAATTTGACTCCAAAGGAAAGGGAAGTGAAGGCAAAGATAAATGAATGGGGACCACATCAGACTAAGAAGTTTTTGCACAGCAAGAAAAACTGACAACAAAACAAACAGACAGCCAACTAAATGGGAGAGGGTATTTTCAAACAACAGCATAGATAGGGGCCTAATAACCAAAATATACAAAGAACTCATAAAACTCAACAACAAACAAGTAAACAATCCAATAAAAAAATGGGAAGAGGACATAAACAGACACTTCTCCCAGGAAGAAATACAGATGGCCAACAGATATATGAAAAGATGCTCATCTTCATTAGCTATTAGAGAAATGCAGATCAAAACTACAATGAGATACCACCTCAAACCTATTAGATTAGCTATTATCAATAAGACATGTAATAACAAGTGCTGGAGAGGCTGTGGAGAAAAAGGAACCCTCACTCACTGTTGGTGGGAATTTAAAGTAGTACAACGATTATGGAAGAAAGTATAGTGATTCCTCAAAAAATTAATAATAGAACTACCATATGATCCAGCAATCCCTCTACTGGGTATATACCCCCAAAACTCAAAAACTCTGGTACATAAAGACACATGCAGCCTGACCAGGCGGTGGCGCAGTGGATAGAGCATCGGACTGGGATGCAGAAGACCCAGGTTCGAGACCCCGAGGTAGCCAGCTTGAGTGTGGGCCCATCTGTCTTGAGCAAAAGCTCTCCAGCTTAGACCCAAGGTCACTGGCTCCAGCAAGGGGTGGCTCGGTCTGCTGAAGGCCCGCGGTCAAGGTACATGTGAGAAAGCAATCAATGAAAAACTAAGGTGCCGCAATGACAACAAAAAACTAATGATTGATGCTTCTCATCTCTCTCCATTCCTGTCTGTCTGTCCCTATCTATCCCTCTCTCTGACTTTCTCTCTGTCCTTGTAAAAAACAAACAAACAAAAAAGATATATGCAGCCCCATGTTCGATGCAGCATTGTTCACAGTGGCCAAGACATGGAAACAACCAAAAGCCCTTCAATAGATGATTGGATAAAGAACATGTGGTACATATATACCATGGAATACTACTCAGCCATAAGAAATGATGACATCGGATCATTTACAACAACATGGATGGACCTTGATAACATTATACTGAGTGAAATAAGTAAATCAGAAAAAAATTAAGAAATATATGATTCCATACATAGGTGGGACATAAAAATGAGACTCAGGGACTTGGACAAGATTGTGGTGGTTATGGGGGGGGGGAGGGTAAGGGGAGGGGAGAAGCACAAAGAAAACCAGTTAGAAGGTGACAAAAGACAATTTGACTTTGGGTGATGGGTATGAAACATAATCAAATGTCAAAATAACCTGAAGATGTTTTCTCTGAACCTATGTACCCTGATTGATCAAAGTCACCCCATTAAAATTAATTTTTAAAAAACCTGACCAGGTGGTGGTGCAGTGGATAGAGCGTTGGACTGGGATGCAGAGGACCCAGGTTCAAGACCCCGAGGTTGTCCCTTGAGCGTGGGCTCATCTGGCTTGAGCAAAAAAAAACCTCACCAGCTTGGACCCAAGGTCGCTGGCTCCAGCAAAGGGTTACTGGGTCCGCTGAAGGCCTGAGGTCAAGGCGCATATGAGAAAGTAATCAATGAACAAGTAAGGTGTCACAACATAAAACTAATGATTGATGCTTCTCACCTCTCTCCATTCCTGTCTGTCTGTCCCTATCTATCCCTCTCTCTGGCTCTCTCTCTCTCTCTGTCCCTGTAAAAAAGAAAAAAGATCTGAAACCAATTATCTACATCTTTGCCTAAGGATTTATATATATAGCCACATGATTTATATATATAGTCACTCCGGTTACCAAGTATATCTAAAACATAAAATGGGAAATATTTGTGATTTCACCCTCACTCTCCACTCATGGCAGTGATTAGAATGATGTGATTGACTCCTTCCCACTGAGCTGGAGTACAACCTCAGAAACTCTCAACTTTGTGCAGAGTAGCTGGTTTTAACTGAGTGAAGTTGGCATCTACATCAAAACCTTTTTCCTTTTTTTTTTCTTCTTCTGTCTATGCATTCAAGAGAAAAAGAGTAGGAAGTAGATATGTGGAAGTAGATATTTGAAAATTAGCTTTCAGACCAAAATATTCTTCCTAGTGACTTGAGATATGCTTGAAGTATTTATATCTCGTGCTTACCACTTACTGAAGAACTTGGGGAAATTAAAGCAAGGAACAATTTAAAATAAGTAGTTGTTTAGTAAAAAGCTAAACATTCTCTCTGAAAACAGGTAACCAGTTATTACAACCAGTCTAGAATGAGGGCCTGTCAATAACACTACTAACATTTAAAAAATGCTTACACTGTGCTAGGTACTGCTTTAAGTGTTTTATAAGTATTAACCTATTTAATCCTTACAACAATTTTGTCCTGCTAATGTTATCGACAGTCTAATATAGCTGTTTTGTAAACTCTACCAGTAAAGAAATGGAATAAAAAACAAATTCTCTTTTAAACTCCAAAACTTAGAAATGAAAATATTTCCCCCCAGACTTACTACTTGCGAACTGATGTTATATGTGTCAGGCCAATTAGGCCCACTCCAACTAACAGAATTAATTCAGTTACGTGGATTATTTGGGTGATACTTAAAAAAATTATTCCTGATTAAATCTCCATATAACAAATTTCCACAGTAGTTTGTAAAATGGAAGCTGCTACAATAATTATCATTATTAATTTGTCATGTAAATATGGCTAATTTTAAGAAAAACTAAAATGTTAGAAGATAGATTTTTTATATTACAAAAGGATTTGTGCTTAGATAAAATTAACAGAATTCCATAAAACAGGCAATTCTAACTAAATGTACAATATTTATCTGCAAGCAACTTTTATAAAACATCTAGTATGTACACAAATGTATCTAAATATTGTCCTTTTTATTTATGTTGCTCTGCTTGCTTCTAACCACTTGAATATTGGTATTCTCTGTGCAGAGAAGGCAAATTCAAGTAGAGAAGAAGCTCAGATCAATTGATTTCCAAAGTTGGTTCCTGAGGTTCATATTACTAGGAACAATCAAAATGGACATTTTCTTAAAATAATTAGAGCTGTTTCTCAATCTGTTTTAACTATGGCATGTAGTGATAATAAAATTTTGTATGACTTGCTAGAGGAAATAAAGGAAGCTGCCAGAAAATGGAGGTACCAGGGATTCCATGTGCCCTGGCACATGCATGACCATTAGGAGGACTAAGAAAATCAGTATCTCTAAACTCTTGTAATCCACCTAAAAACAGTGTGCAAGGTACCACCACTGATTAGGTACTAAATCAGAATAAGGACAAGAAGTTTCTAACTCTAAAAGCTTTGAGTGATCCTCCTTTTAAGTCAGAGATTACTGGCTAAAACTGAAGTTCCTACTTTTGAAGAATGAACAGGATATGTTTCCATTTATATGAAGTGTCCAAAATAGTCGAATCCATATGGAAAGAAAGTAGATTAGTATTTTTTGGGAGATGGGGGAAGGTAGGTATTGGGACTAACTACTAATAGGTATGAAATTCCTTTTTTTGGGTGATTAGATAGCTATTTTGGAATTAGATAACTGTGACAGGACTCCCACACCTTCCCTTCCTTCTCTTCTTACCCCACAGGTATGCGTCTCCTACATTCTAAGGGTCCCCAAGGGATGTGTAACAACGGGCAGCAGCAGCAGCTCATCCCTGGGATAAACCCCTGAACCTGTATGTAAAAACCCCCTTTTCTCTGACTTTCCAATGAGCCAAAGAGCCCCAACTTGGCTCTCTCTTGTTGCTTCTATTCCAAGCCCTTCCTTGTTTCATTGTCCCCAGCTTTAATAAATGTACCTAAAAAAATGATAAAACTAAAAATCACTGACATATATATGTTAAAATGTGAAATTTTGTTATAAGAAGTATATCTCAATAAAGAGTGCTATAAAAAAGGGAATTATATAATTGTAAAACTGCTTCTTTCTCTATAACAAGTTATATAATTGTTCACTAATTAAACAATTAAAATATTAAAAATATTTTGTAAAGAAAAATTATTTAAGGTTAAGAATAATTTTCACACTCTGTTGATCATTTGGAATTTGAATAATCTGTTTCAGGCATTCCTACATCACTCTAAATAAAAAAGAATTATGTTTATCCCTGTACTGTATAATTAAATAATAGATTAATTATATCACTAACTCATTTCAAATTAAAAATGCATGTTATATTAAGTGAAAAATTGGACAAATTTTAAAAACATTATTTATTGTTCAGAAAACAATTTACTTCAGAAAAAGAATTATAGAAAGAAAAACTAGCCTGACCAGGTGATGGTGAACTGGATAGAGCGTCGGAATGGGACACAGAGGACCCAGGTTCGAGACTCCAAGGTCGCCAGCTTGAGCGTAGGCCCATCTACTTGAGCAAGAGCTCACCAGCTTGGACCCAAGGTCACTTGCTCGAGCAAGGGGTCGCTCGGTCTGCTGAAGGCCCATGGTCAAGGCACATATGAGAAAGCAATCAATGAACAACTAAGGTGTTGCAACAAAAAACTGATGATTGATGCTTCTCATCTCTCTCCGTTCCTGTCTGTCTGTCCCTGTCTATCCATCTGAGTCTCTCTCTGTCCCTGTTAAAAAAAAGGAAAGAAAGATTAAATGTTGTTTGGAAATAGGATTGATATATATACTAAAAAAATAATTAAGTGTGAAGTAAAGGTATAACAAAATGTGTAGCCTTTTCCTTTCACGTTAAAAATTTGTTTCTTTGGGAAAAGAATCCAAATTTATTAAAATGAGTGTGTAGCATCTTTGGATAAAATTCAATGACAATTTTCCTTGAGAAACTGACACACAATGCCAGAAATGACTCGTGTTGGACCTCAAAAGTCACTTCATAAATGTTTTAAAAAAATTATTGCTGTATCGGTTTTCATTTTTGCTATATAAACTGGAATGGCTGAACTAACCTGCAAACATGAGTAAAGTGAGACATCCACGTGGTTGCTAAGTGAAAGCACTGAAGGGTATCTACTTTCTCTTGGTGCTGATGGATATTCTAAGGTTCTGAAGATTATTTTACACATCAAAGGACTCAGCACTATTTATTTGTGACAGTTTTATGTCAGAGGATACAGGAAAGAGTTTGGTAAGGTTTTCATTTGATGTGAAACGTCATATATAAGTTTATTATTGTAGTAAACAAATTCTGGAATATAACTGCTACTGATATTGGACTTACAAACTTTTGGATAAAAAAAAAGATGAGTAACACCAAATAAGAAATTAATGCAAACAAGAGTTCTTCCTGGATTCTCATATTAGCTGATCAGCAATCTTTAGAAATTGTGTATATACTGTATTCCTACAAAAAAAACTGGCATGTTTATTGGCTCTCTCTGGTAATCTCAGATGATTGAACAATTTAGAACGTTCTTTATTCATGGGAAATTTGCAAAGACTGTGACTTTCATGTGGAAAAAAGAATGGTTGAAAGGAAACACCCACTCATTCTGATTTTAGTTTTTATTAAGGCACTTTAAAAGTTTAAGCAAACATCAGATGTCTCTTTAATTTGTTATAGGAGAGAGCTGGGTGTGTGTGTGTGTGTGTTGTGTAATACCCAGGCATCTTTGACTGAATGCTTGTACATAAAAGTTCACATTGACATTCAAATACTCTAGGTGTGTGGCTATTACTCAGCACCTACGCCACCCTTAAGAAATTTTACTTTGATCACACAATAACTGTTTCAAAGAAAACAAATATAATAACTTTAGCAAGAGCTGAGCCAACTTTTTCAACCACTGTATATTAATTAGTATTTGAAATCTCAACCTGGTTTCTGAAATAGATTATTATGATGTAATTCTACATACACACTTATAGGCGGTTAGAAGTTTTTTAGGTTTTATCAAAACCGAGCTGTGCCCATGGAAAATTGTAGCACATGTGAGAGTCATTAGCCACCTGTTGTAAAATGGAGAAAGGTTGAGAAATGCAGTTCCAGAGCAACAGAAAATAAGTAAACTACCTAATTCTTTCAAATAAGTGTTTTAAATATTTGAGTTTGGTTATTATAGTTCCTTAAATCATCTCTTTCTAAATCACTGTTCACTTGATGTGGTTTCTGGACATTTTACTTCTACACATGTTATAAAACAATGAATGTATTATTTTGTAAACTTTAAAGCTGATTACAATTTAAAGACAATCATTTTATATATACTACTATGTCTGTCATTTCTTATGCTCTTCATTCCTCTTAGATTCATCCATGTAGTTACATGTATCAATACAGTGTGTCCATAAAGTCATGGTGCACTTATGACCAGTCACAGGAAAGCAACAAAAGACGATAGAAATGTGAAATCTGCACTAAATAAAAGGAAAACCCTCCCAGTTTCTGTAGGATGATATGGCAGCATGTGCGCATACGCAGATGATGATGTAACACCGTGTATACAGTGGAGCAGCCCATGGCCATGCCAGTCAAGATGTGGACGGTACAGAGGAAAGTTCAGTGTGTTCTGTGGCTTGCTAAATTCAAATCTGTGACCGAAGTGCAATGTGAATATCGGCGCATTTATTAAACTGATAAGAACAGATACTACACTTGATCTCAGACAAAAGGCCGAGAAGTGATATTGGCGCGTTTATAACGAAGCGCCATCACATAGGAATAACATTACTCGGTGGCATAAGCAGTTGAAGGAAACTGGCAGTTTGGTGGAGAAACCCCGTTCTGGTAGGCCATCAGTCAATGAGGAGTCTGTAGAGGCTATACGGGATAGCTACCTAAGGAGCCCTAAAAAATCTGTGTGTGCGTGTGCTCTACAATTACACCTAAGCAAGACTACATACAGTTCATAAGGTGTTAAAAAATGTCTCTGTTTTACGGGGTACAAATTGCGGCTGTTGCACACTATTAAACTGGCAGACAGACCCACACGATGCGCATTTGCTACAGATATGCTTCATGAAATCGACAATGATGCAAGATTTTTGCAGAACATTGTGTTTAGCAATTAGGCGACCTTCCATATCTCTGGACATGTTCATCGCTATAACGTCCGAATATGGGCTGCTAAACATCCTCATGCCTACGCTGAGTATGAACATAATACCCATAAAGTGAATGTGTGGTGTGGCCTGATACATGATAAGGTGATAGGTCCATTTTTTTCGTGCAGCAGTCTGTGACGGCAAACACCTATCTTGACATGTTGGAATCGTATGCAGTGCCACAATTTCCAGAAGGTGTCATCTTTCAACAGGACGACGCTCCTCCACACTACGCCGCCATTGTTTGTGAGTTTCTGGATAGAACATTCCCCCAGCGGTGGATAGGCAGGGGTTCTGTCAAGCCATGGCCACCACGATCCCCAGATCTGACGCCCATAGGTTTCTACTTTTGGGGTTATGTGAACCAACATGTGTACACTGAACATATCAACGACATTTATCACTTAAAACAGAGAATCACAGACGTTATCCACACTCTTACACCAGATGTCCTTACCCGTGTGTGGCAAGAACTTCACTATTATTTGGATGTTTGTAGGGCAACAAATGGAGCCCACATCGAACTGCACTGAATAGGTATGAAACTGGGAGTTTTTCTTTTATTTGGTGCAGATTTCACATTTCTATCATCTTTTGTTGCTTTCCTGTGACCGGTCAAAAGTACACCATGACTTTACGGACACACTGTATTTTGTTTCTTCATTACAAATAAATGGAAGCATTAATTCCAAAAGTTTATATGAAACAACAAAGTCCCTGAATAGCCACAGCAATCTTGAGAAAGAAAAACAAAGTTGGAGGAATCATGCTACTAGTTATCAAACTATACTACAAGGTTATAGTAATTAAAACTGAATGATACTGGCATAAAAACAGACACTTAGATAAAAGGAACAGAATAGAGGGTCCAGAAATAAACCCATGCCTATATGGTCAATTAATCTACAACAAAGGAGGCAAGAATATACAATGGAGAAAAGACAGTCTGTTCAAAATAGTTTTGGGAACGAGACAGATACATGCAAAAAAATAGAACTAGATCATCTGCTTACACTATATACAAAAATAAACTCAAAATAAAGTAAAGACTTAAATATAAAACTCAAAACCATAAAACTCCTAGAAGAAAATATAGGCAGTAAGCTCTGACACTTCATGTTTTTTTCTGATATATATCCTCGGGCAAGGAATACAAAAGAAAAAATAAACAAATGAGACTACATCAAAAATTAAAAAGTTTGTGCATGATAAAGAAAAATAACAAAATAAAGATGCAACCTACTGAATGGAAGAAGATGGTCACCAATGGCATATCCAATAAGAGGTTACTATCCAAAACTTAATATAAAACTCATATAACTGAACAGCAAAAACCAAACAATCCAATTAAAAAATGGGCAGAGGACCTAAATAGACAATTCTCCAAGGACATACAGATGGTCGATAGGTATATGAAAAGATGCTCAATGTCATTAATAATCAGAAAAATGCAAATTAAAACCATAATGAAATACTACCTCACACCTGTCAGAATGGCTATCATCAATAAATCAACAAAAGTGCTGGTGAGGATGTGGAAAAAAGGGAACCCTTGTGTACTCTTATCAGGAATGCAGATTGTGCAGCCATTGTGGAAAACCAGCATGGAGGTTCTTCAAAGAATTAAAAGTAGAAATGCCTTATGACCTAGCAATTCCACTTCTGGGTATATAATCCAAAGAAACCCAAAACACTAATTAGAAAGAATTTATGTGCCCCTGTGTTCATTGCAGCGTTATTTACAATAGCAAAGATATGAAAGCAATCCAAGTGCCCATTAATCAATGCGTAGACAATAAAGTGGTGGTACATGCATACAATGAAATCTTAACATTTACCTCAGTGTGGATGGACCTAGAGATAGTATTATAAGTGAAATAAGTCAGACAGAGAAAGACAAATATCATGATATCACTGATATAAAGAATATAAAGAACAAAACAAATGAACAAATAAAACAAAAACAGACACATAGATAAAGAGAATAAACTAAGGGTTGCTAGACAGGAGGGGAGTAGGGTGGCTGAGTGAAAAAGGCAAAGGGATTAAGAAGTACAAATTTGCAGTTATAAAATAGTCATGGAATATAAAGTACAGCATAAAAAATATAGTCAATAATACTGTAATAACTATGTATGGTGCCAAGTGAGTACTAGAATTATTGAGGGCATCACTTCAATAATTATATAATTGTCTAACCACACTATGCTGTACACATGAAACTAATATAATATTGAATGTCATTGTAATTGAAAAATAAAATTCAAAAAAATCCATTTGTTTTTTCTTTATTAGTGAGTAGTATTCCATTGTATGGACATACCACCATTTGTTTATCCATTTACCTACTGAGGAACATTTGAGTTATTTCTATATTTTTCCATTATGATAAAGTTGTTAAAATATTTGGGACATATGCTTTCATTTCTCTTGGGTGAATAGTATTTAGGAATGGAATGGCTGGGTCAAATAATAGGTATATGTAACTTTTTAAGAAACTGTTAAAATTGTTTTCTAAAATGGTTTTATCACACTGGTGAAGTGGCACACATATACAACAGAACATTACTCAGTCATAAGAAAAGATGAAATACTGCCATTTATAGTAACATGGATGGACTTTGAGAACGTCATGCTAGTGAAATAAGTCAGGTGGAAAAAGAACCATATAATTTCACTCATATGTGGGATATAAAACTGACAACAACAAATGAACAAACATGAAAAACAAAAATTCAGACAACAGTATGGTGGTTACCAGAGGGGAAGAGGGAAAGAGATAGTAGTAAAGGGTAAGCAGATTTGACTTTCGGTAGCAAACACAATGCAATATACAGATGATGAATTATAGAAACATACACTTCAAACCTATATAATTTTATTAACTAATGTCATGCCAATAAATTTCATTAAAAAATAAAATGGTCTATCATTTAGGACTCTGAGAGTTCTATATACATATAAGAGTTCCATTGGCTCTACATCCTTGACAGTACCTATTTGGTAATAGTCTTTTAAGTTTTAGCAATTTAATTGGGTGTGTAGTGATATCTTACTTGGTTTTAATTTGCATTTCCTTGATGACTAACATACTAAGTATCTTGTGTGCACACTGACCATTCTTATATTTGGCTTTGTGAAATTTCTGTTCAAATCTTTTCCCTCTTTAAAAGAAAGTTTGTTATTGAGCTAAAAAAATTGCATATTCTTATTAGTAGTTCTTTTGCCAGATAATTGTTTTACAAAGAATTTCTGCCAAACTGTAACATGTCTTTTAATTTTCTTAAGTGTTTTTGTTTTTAAAGAGAATAAGTTTTTAATTTTGATGGTGTCTAAATTAATCTTTCCTTTCTTTGTGCTTTTTGCATCCGATTTAAAATATTTTACCTAACCCAAGGTTACTAAGCTTTTCTCCTATGCTTTTTTCTAGAAGTTCCAATGTTTTAGTTCTTAGTTTTAGGTGTATAATCCATTTTTAGTTAAATTTTGTATATGGTATGAGACAGAGCTATAGTTTTTTGTTTGGAAGGTATAGAAATCTACTTGTTCTAGTACTGTTTGTTGTGAAGATTATCTTTTCCTAGCCAACTTTTCCTGTTAGCTTGGTCAAAAGTTAATTGGCAATATACATGTGAATTTATTTCTAGATTTTCTTATTCTCTTCCTTTCACCTATATGTCTACCCTTAAGGCAAAAAATACCACAATGTCTTGCTTACTGAGTCTTGACATCAGGTAGTGTAAGTCCTTAACTTTGTTCTTTTTCAAAATTGTTCTGACTATTCTAGGTCCCTTGCATTTCCATATATATTTTAGAATTATACAATCAATTGTTACTAAAAAGTATGTCAAAATTTTGCTTGGGACAGCAATGAACGCATACATCAATTTGAAAACATGGCCATAGTATTTCTGTCCATTTTACTTCTCTTAATTGCTTTCAGCAATGTTTTGTTGCTTTCAGCATACAGTTATTGCACATCTTTCACAAATTTATCCCAGAGGGCTTTTTTTTTTCCCCCAGTGAGAGGAGGGAAGGCAAAGAGACAGACTCCCACATGCACCCTGACCGGGATTCACCCAGCAAGCCCCCTAGGGGGAAATGCTCTGCTCATCTGAGGCCATTACTCTGTTGCTCAGCAACTAAGCCATTTCTCTAGAGCCTGAGATGGAGGCCACTTAGTCATCCTCAGTGCCAGAGACCAACTCACTTGAGCCAATTAAGCCAAGGCTGCGGGAGGAGGAGGGGGAGAATGGGAGGGGTAGAGAAGCAGATGGTCACTTCTGTGTGCCCTGAGTGGAAATCAAACCTGGGACATCCATACGCCGGGATGATGCTCTACCATTGAGCCAACTGGTCAGTGCCCCCGAGGGCTTTTTTAATGCTTTTGTATATGGTGCTTTAAATATTCCTATTTCTGATTTCCCATTGTTACTATGAAAAAATTTGTATACTGATCTTGTATCCTGCGGTGTTGCCATATTTACTTTTTAATTCTGGTAAACTTTTTGAAGCTTCCTTATAATTTGCTACATAAATAATTATATCATCTATAAAAATATATCTTCAAGTTTTTTATATTTAAGAAGCTTAAAACAATACTCTGCAATTTTCCACTCTTAGTCTTGATGCTTTATTGTCATAATTGTTCATTTTTAAGATTGTCATTTTCTATACAAGTTATAAAACAGAATATATTATTAAACTTTAAAATCAATTATATTTTAGAGAATTTTTTAGAAGTATTTTATGTGTAGTAATATATTTGCCAATTTTTGTGCTCTTCATTCCTTTGTGTAGATCCAAATCTCTAAGTAGTGTCACTTTCTTCCTGCCTGAAGAGCTTGCAAAGCAAGTCTGATGGTGACAGATTATCTCAGCTTTTGGATATCTGAAAATATCCTGGAAGGCGGGGGGTAGAAATTTGTGTTGATAGCATTTTTTTCTGACTTGAATTTTTGTTGAGAAGCCTTGCTGTGGTTTTCTTCATTTTTCTTATGTTTGGGATTCATTGAACTTCTTGGACGTTTATTATTATTTCTTTTAATTTCTAAAATTTTTGTCCTTTATTTCTTTAAATATTATTTTCTGTCCCTGTAATCCTCTTTCCTTTTGGAATTCCAATATCACATATGTTCCTCTGTTTCATTTTATTCATTTCTTTCCCCCTTAGGTTTCAATCTAAATAGTTTCTATTGCTATGTATTTAGGTTCACTAATATTTCCTTCTGTAGTAACTCACATGGGGTTAATCTAACTCAGGATATTTTTCATCTCAGACTTTGATTTTGAATTGGTCTTCCATGCTTATGCTTTCTTCCAGCTTCTTAAATATCTGAGGGATATTCATGATAGCTATTCTACCATTTGACTATTACTCCATTTCGACTATTACGCCATTTCTGCACCTGATCTAATGAGTGAATATATCCTCCTTATCTGAGTCAGATTTTTCTGCTTCTTTATACATCTGATGCATTTTTGATTGGATGTCAGACTTTGTGAATTTTCTATCTTGGGTGTTGGTATTTTTTGGTATTCCCTTTAGTATTCCAGGGCTCTGTGTGGGATTCAGTTATGCTACTTGGATTAGTTTGATTCTTTTCATCCTTGCTTTTATTAAGTTTAGTTAGGCAGGCTCAGAACTAACTTTAGTCTAGGGCTAATCTGGTGCCACTACTGAGGCAATACTCTGCTGAGGGCTAAACTTGATGTCTCAAGTGTAAGGGAGTCTTTCCTCTCTGACTAGTAGAAACATAAATTGTTCTTGGTCCTGGGTAAACTCTAGGGAATGTTTTAACAGATTCTTTGTCCTCAGTAATTTACTCATATGCAAGCAGCGAATGAGTCAAAAGGAAACTTCCATAGGACTGTGAAACTATGAGTAGCTCTCTTCCCTCTGATAGTTTGTCCACAAACTTTAGCCTCCTCAGTATCCCAAAGTCCAAATTCTATCTCTTCAACTCAGGAGATTACAGGGATACTGTGTTTTATTGTGCTTTACTTTACTGCACCTCGTCAATAGTAAGGTTTTTTTTTTACAACTTTAAGGTTTGTGGGAACCCTGGGTTGAGCAAGTCTGTTGGTGCCAAAAAGACTGACTCCCTGAAGACTCAGATGATAGTTGGAATTTCTTAGCAATAAATTGTTTTTTAATTAAAGTATATATATTGTTTTTTTAAAAAATTAATGATGCTAATGCACACTTAGTAGACTCCAGTATAATGTAAACATAACTTTTATACACACTGGGAAATAAAAAAAATTGTGTAACTTGTTTTATTATGATGTTTGCTTTACTGCAGTGGTCTAGAACTGGACTCTCATTATCTCAGAAGTATGTACTAGGGCATTTGGGTTCCTTCTCCCAAACTGCAGTTGGAAATTCTATCCCATAAATAAAGTTTGGATAACTGTAGAGCTCACCTTCCTTGTTTCTGTTCTCTCAGGCATCATTGCCCTGTGCTACTTTTTTCTGATGTCAAAACTGTTATTTCATATGTTATTCAATCTTTTATTTGTTTAAGACAAGAAGCTACCTCTAGGCTGTATAACTACATAATGGCCAAAGTAGAAGTTTTGCTTGCTACTTTTTAAAAAAATTTTTTTAACATTTTTTTATTTATTCATTTTAGAGAGGAGAGCGAGAGAAACAGAGAGAGAAAGGGGGGAGGGGCAGTAAGCATCAACTCCCATATGTGCCTTGACCAGACCAGTGCAGGGTTTTGAATCGGCAACCTCAACATTCCAGGTCGACGCTTTATTCACTGCGCCACCACAGGTCAGACGCTTGCTACTTTTTTAACACACTCAGGGCCACAGTCTGCAGTCACACAGGTAGTACACTATATAACTTCAGAACACAATGTGAATACACCCTCCTCCTATCCCCATCCTAGATTTCAGTAAAATGGCAACTCTAATCATACTATTTATACTGAGCTTATGGTCAATAAATCCCTTAATTGGGTAAAAATAACAACACAAATGACAATTCCTTATTTATAAATATTATGATCCCCCTGTTTGGCATTTGAACAAGTCTTCTCATCATATCAGTATCATAAATGATTATTTGGTTCCCACAATAGGCCCATAACATAATTGAAGCATAATGCATATAGTAATCAATTAAAATACCCAAGTGCCATTTATAACATGGTTCCTGTGGGAAGACACTATAGACATTCTAACCAGAGATTGCAGGAATACAGAATATAGAAGAATACAGAAGAAGATAGGAGTATAAGGGCCAAGATTATAAAAATTCAGATGTGGATGAGATAGATATTAACTTGTAAACTGTATATTAACATTGTTAACAGACTTCATTTTGCCCATCCAAACATATATTACAGAAGAATCCCTGTAGTTAATATAAAGACTGACCTATGATAATAGCAAAATGAAATGTACTTACTCGTCCAATTCTTCATCTTCAGTTTTAGAACTATCAGCATAGAGGTACTTGCTCATGTCCACAGGTCTTACATTTTTTCTTTTTGTAGACTGGGGAGGAGAATCCTTTATAGTTACAAAGGTTTCTGGCTCATCGAATGGGTTTAAATATTGTGGAGTCTGTACCTCTTTGAAGGGATGATAGCTATTATTACAAAATGATTCTTCTGGCTTTTTATGTGAAACTGTTTCAGTGGTTGGTTCTATAAAACAACAGCAACAGATATATTAGATTCAATTATTTTATTTGATACTTGCTTATATTTTTAATGTCTTCAAAAGTACTCAACATTGGAACTTATAAACTCTATGGCATTGAACCAGTACATTTACTGGGCCTACTTTCAGAAGATCTTTGTCTACTTTTCTAGGGATGGTGCTCCCCAAAATGGCATCTTTGTAGTCTCTAATAATATTAGTGCTATGGTATACCAATTTTGGAACAGTTAACCTTCTTAGAGATACAGTATTTTATTATTGCCTGTTTCACTTCAATATTAATGGTTTGCTATCTCAAACTGATTCATAATAAATTTCTGCCTTAAAAATAACATTAGTTAAATTTTGAAATGATCTTTGGTTAGTTATACAAGCAGAAACCACTTTGGGATCTGAAAATTCATTCTGGACTATGTCAAAAATACACCCATATACCACTGAATTGGTTTTTGCAGAGTCTTCAAAGATCAGGTTTTTTCATGCTACAAGACCTTAAATCTTTAGAGCATTTAAAGAGATGTTTGATTTTTTTCCAATATAACTTGGATCCATCAATACTCTATTTAATAATGCAAAGGAGTAACATTAGAATTTTCAGATTGAAAGTGCTATATCAAAATCATACCAATAAGCTGATAGACATGCTATCAAATTCTTCTAGGTTTTATTATTTTGAATTTGAATTTGAAAACTAAGGTAGTCTTGGTCCTGGCCAGTTGGCTCAGTGGTAAAGCATCAGCCCAGCGTATGGATGTCCCAGTTCAATTACAATCAGGGCACACAGGAGAAGTGACCATCTGCTTCTACATTTCTCCCTGATCTCATCCTTGTCTCTCTGTCCCTCTCTCTTCCCTTTCCTCAGCGAAGGCTCAATTGGTTCAAGCACATTGGCTGTGATACAAGGCTGAGGATAGCACTGTGTAACCTCCTCCTCAGGCACTAAAAATAGCTCAGTTGAGAGCATGGCCCCAGATGGGCAGAACATTGGCCCCAGATGGGGGTTGATGGGTGGATCTGGTTGGGGCACATGCCAGAGTCTATCTCCCCTCCTCTCACATGGAAAAAAAGAAAGAAGAAGAAGAAGAAGAAGGAGGAGGAGGAGGAGGAGGAGGAGGGGAAGAGGAAGTAGAAGAGGAAGAAGAGGAGGAGGAGGAGGAGGAAGAGAAGCAGAAAGAGGAAGAGGAGGAGGAGAAAGAAGGAGGAGGAGGAGGAAAAAGGAGGAGGAGGAGGAAGAAGAAGGCAGAGAAGGAAGAAGAACGAGGAAGAGGAGGAGGAGGAGGAAACAAAGGTAATCATAAAATTAAAATTCTGATTCACAGCACAAAAAGCACTACAATGGTAGTGTGTCCTTCAACTTGTGAACTACTTAGTACCAGCCTTTTCTTCTTCTTTTATGTTTATTAATATTTTAAAACAAAACTAGAATTTCTAATAAAACTTTTCAATATCTGATTATGGATTTTGTTGATAAAAGTAAACATTTTCCTCAATTGAAATACATTTTCAGGGAGCCATTAATTATGCCATGCAACTCTGACAAAATATTCTAGGAAGCAGAAAATTGGTTATTGAAATTCTCAAGAAAAACAATTGTTTCATAAATGATGTTTGAAACAATTTAACCCAATTATTATAAATATCTCATTGATATATATTTGACTTTTATATTTTAAAATCAAGCTATTTTTACCTATACTTTAGACATTAGCCCAGAAAACTTAATTTGTCTGTAGTTTGAAAAAAAGGTAAAACATAAAGACTCTCAATTAGAATTTCACACACCATGGGAAATCAATTATGAAGTGTGAAAGATTCATAAAACCATAATAAAGCAATACTAAATGTATTTAAAAAGCAGCCTATGTTAGAGAAGAGATTCAGTAACTGTGTATCTTTTGTAACACTGGAATAATATTTAACTTAACACTACTAGAATCTTTATAAAAATGTAAATAAAGTATTTTCTTTTTTCAGTGGGGAAAGAGAGACTGCAAAGTTTCTGCCTACTCAATTTTTATTAACAAATACCAGGTCTCAAATGCTTAAGAAACTGACAGAACTGGTCAATGGAAATAAAATTTTAATTTTCTTTCTCAGGAAGAGGTTTGTAAAAATCTAAGCAAATTCATCAGTTATAAATCCAAAAGTAAGAAAGTATTCAAGCTATTGAGCAAGATTTGAAAGTGACACAACAGGCAACAAAAAGGGTTTAAGATAAGATTATTTCATGTAAAAACTAACAAATACACTTTCTAAAAGAGCCACTGAAACACAAAATATCATAAATACGAGAACTGAAGCTGTAAAAGCAAATAATAATAATAAAGAACAATCTAACAACTGAAATAAATTTTTATCTTCCTCAAATATTTTTGTTACAGGAGAATATAAGTTGTTTTTATTTTTTTGAAGATTCAAGTTTTTAATAAATAAAAATTAATATTAATTCCAGAAAAATAAGTATTCTTTTAATAAAAAATATTTATTCCAGTCTAAGAGATGTATAGTTAAAGAGAATACTAGTTGTCACATTTTTTCTTAGCTCTACAATAATGAGTCAAGATTCTGTATTCAGGCTAGCTAATCTCTCCTATATAGTAACACAATATTATGTGCTGTTAAGCCCATTACTCAGAAAACAGACCCATATATATTTAAAAAAATTACTTATTTGATTATTTTAAAAACCCAATATAATCAGAAATATATAATACAAAATCAAGGAGAAGCTGTATGGTCAAAAAAAGACACTTGATTAGAAATCTTAGCTTCAACTCCATCTCCATTTACCTACAGTTCCTGTTCAAATCACTTATTTCCTCTAGGCTTCGCATCCTAATCTATGAAAATAGGTCTGAACTAGGTTGGTCATCTCTAAGATTTATTGTAACTGTTAAGATTTAAAATATGCTCTTAATATAATTAGCTCACAAACAAAATAAAATCTCATTATTTAAACTTATAAATTTAGAATGCAGTAAAATAAGAAGGGAGAAAATAAAGAGAAAGAGAAGTGAATTATGAAATACATAATATTGTTCTAACAGAGTGAATCCTGAAGTTAAAACCTCATTTTCACCATGTCAAGTGGCAGCAAAATTCTGTAAAGCTCATGAAGATTTCATAAGAGCAGACTAAGATACAAACAGTGGTTAATCATTCTTGCTTTTACTTTGAGCAAACAGAGTTTAATTAAACAGAAGTCTCACTTCTTCAACAGCTCTTATCTAGGCTCTAAGAGTTCAAAACTACTTGGTAAGAAGAATGACCCAGGGGAAAAAAATATCTGGTTTATTACTTCCACTTATGTTATACATAGGACAACACTGGTGGTTCTCAATCTTTCCGCTCCGTTACGCAAAAGTACAACTTACTGTCACCACTGACTGAAATTCTTAGCCAGAGACATGGAGTGGGTGGTCGAGGGACTCATCAAACTCTCTGAGGGGGAGGGGTGGAGGAGTTGTCTAGAGAGAGAAGCCACCCTGCCATGTCAATGTCAGTAAGTGTCATGACCCTACCTTACTTGGTAGGCCAAACTAATGAAACTTTACTATATGCCAGCCTCTTAAAATACTTGTTTATATTCTAAACTTTTAAAAATCAACACAAAATTAAAAAACAAAACAGGTAATAGCTACAATTTTCTACTCCTGTTTTCTAAGGAATTTGTCTTTTGAGGGAACTCTTGAGTATTTGCTTTAGGAAACTTTATAATTTATTCAACAAGAGACAGAACAATATTATCTTTAACAATAAAACTTACTATATGATAAAACTAACAGAGAATTTAAAAATAAGCCCCAAGTAAATGTCTATGTTAGATTTTCTCTTCTCTTTAAAAAATTCAGTGGTAGCTACCCAGAATTGTTGACCAACTGCAAGTGGTACTGAACACAATAATATTATCATTAGGAACAAAAATTCTGAGTCTTTTAAAAAAAATCTCTTCCTGCCCTTACAGTTCAAGAGAATCTGACTATGTAAAGACTGTTAAAGTATGGAAAAAACCTTGCTACCTTCTGAGTCAGGATCTCCAAATGGATTTAATTCTGCTATATCAGGATCACCAAACGGATTTAAATTCACAGTGGCCAAGTCCTTTTCTGCTTCATCCAAAAAGTTAAGTTTGTTGATAAGCTCTGAAAATAACCATAAGTGTTAGTTCACTATGGTTAATATAAAGTATAATTTAAATCATTCATAAAATTTTCAAACTGTAAAATTTCACACTAATAATACCTGTAAATAATAAGATATAGCATTTACCAGTGGCAGAATACCATTCAAGTATTTTGTAGCATACCAACATTTTCATATGGAACAAAACAAACATGTACATATTAACTTGAAAATCAAATTATCAGATAATAAACTAGAAAAACTTTTATCTGAATTTAATTTGATCTAATAAAAAAGCACTGACAGAATTTTTAGTAAAACATCCTTCACTCCTAAATATAAATAATCCAAATGGGTTTAACCTTATAAAGTATTTTAAAAAACAACAGTTACAATATACATGCTAACTAAAGAAATAGTGGCATGTTATATGACCAATAATTATTTTATAAGATGTTTTTAAATTGCTGCCTAACGAGGATCCTGATATAAGGCTTTGCTAAAGATGGTAAATTCTGTTATGCTGTTGCCTGTTGGTGCACTACAAATTACCAAAGAAAACATCTAAGGAAAAGCACAAAGACAAAACTGACAGCTAAGTACAGACAGAAGTCAAGAGGCAGCAGGTCACAGTAAATACAGGCAATAAGCAGAAAGAAAGGAAGAAAGCTCTTAGACCTTCAGAGGAACTGGCTGATTTAGCTGAAGGCATATTTGCTTGCTTTATGCAGTCATCTTGATCTTCATCTAAGCTGCTCAGAGCATTCAATTGGTTTACAATTTCTGTAAACAGAAGCCAGTCGAGACAAATGTAAGGTATGGTCATTTAATTAAAGAGCCGTAGAAGCATGCTGTTACTCAGAGACAAAGAAAGGTGTTGTTTGGTTAATCAAGAGAATACATTCAGAGAATGCTATTTTGATGAACTATAACAGATATATTTAATTAAAGTTATGTTGTACCATTTAAGATAAAAAACATTTTATTGTAAAAACTTGTATTAGTAATATAACGACTATGTTAATAAACATAAAACAAAGGTAATAACACAAGAGATTGATAATGGCATTCAGCTACCACATTTTGTATTTGTAAAATAGTGCTTTAAATGCATATGTTAAGAACAATTAGAATAATCCTCTGATAACATAAAAAGTATGTGCTATTTGTTTATAATATTTTAAATTTAAACTAAAGGTTTTAAGATTACATTTACATGAATCATGAACATAAAAAAAGCACTTGTTCATTTTCTAGAACTTTAAAAATCAGTACAAAATAAAAACAGGCAATAGCTACTATTTTCTAGTCCTATTTTCTAAGGAATTTGTCTTTTAAGGGAACTTGAGTATCTGCTTTAGGAAACATCATAATTTATCCAATAAGAGACAGAACAAAAAACAGAGATTGGAAAATCTTGAAATAAGAATTCATTTTCACATGAATAGAATTTTTACGAGTCATATATTTTGGACAACTCTGCATATATGAAAATATGGTTCACTGGGTGAAAATGAGCTTGGAAAAAAATAAGAGCCTACTAGAGTATTCTAGTTAATTCTTGGTGTTTCTAAATTTAAAACCTGGGGATAACTTAGGTATTAGGACAAACCAGACAGATCCAGATCATTCAATGGGAAATAAATAAAATGGTTAGAAATAGAAAACATCTACAAATTCAGTGTTAAAAATGTTGTTCTTTAACACTGCAGATCTAACTACATATTATAAATTCTATTTGAGTGAAATTATAGAATACACAGTTGTAATAAGGTTGCCTTCACCCATTCATTTGCTGTTCAACAAATATTTACCATTCTGTATCAAGCACATTTCTCCTCGGTAACTAATTCAAAGTAATGTCTTCTTTCCATTTACTTCCCTGATAAGTTTTGCTTCCTATTCTAGCTTTCCCTATTCAAAACTTAGCCCTTTGAGTAGTGAGTTTTTTTAATGCTCACTGACTACCGGGAGTAAGTCTTTTTTTCAAAAATTAAATTAGTTCGTTACAGTTTTATTAACTTAAAATCATGTTTGTTTGATAACCAACTTATGGAAATAAGAAGAACATACATTTGCCTTTTTTTAATGTTGCCTTACACATTTTTAAAATAAAAATTTTTATTACGAACATATGCTAGATGGTCAGGAGGCATAAGGACGTACATGAATGTTTGTACTACTCAAACAGTTGAATAAATCCTTACTTAAGTCCTAGAACTTCTGCTTGAAGAATTTGGAATGCAAATAAATGTTAATCCAAGTCATAAAAAGAGGCAACCTCCAAAGACATACCATTTATCTATCTAATAAACATTTAAGTACCTATTATATGCCTGCAATGGTGCCAGCTCTCATGGCTGTATAATTTTTTGGGACAGACAAATAAAGCAATATACAGTATATGATAAATATGATATATGTTATGATTGAGATCCACATCACAGGCTATTTGAAACTAGAAGAAATGCTTTGAAGTCAGGAAACCTCCTGTACTTACTGAAATTTGAACTAAAACAAGACAAATAAAAATTAGTAGTAAAATAAAAGAGAAAATGGAGGGCACTGCACCAGGATAAGAAGAAAAACTAAGTTAGGGGCAGGCAATCGAAGAAAAGGTTCAAGTAATCTGAGACTTCTTTACTGCTAGAAAGGCAAAGAAGGTAGAAATTGACCACAAAAGATTATCACACTGAATAAAGAATGGGGAATGGGGGTGGTGGCACAAAGAGTGGTTGGCTTTTTCCTTTTAGGAAAGTCTGTAGTTGAGTTACAAGAAAAAATGTATAAATAAGTTGCCTGGAACTATAAGACACCTGCAAATCTTGCAGGATCATCATTCTCTCCAAAGTGTAACAAAATTCATACAGGTATATCTCATTTTAAGATAGTAACATCTCAACTTCCTGGCAGAAACCAAGATACAAATGATGATTTACAGATACAATTAATGGGTTTAATAAATTTTCAATCTCATAGTGGATTGTAATGGGAAAGGGAGGAGTATTAGGCAGAATAGCAGACATCAAGTAGTATGTGCCCCTGGATCTTCAACTCTTCCCTCTGAATTAACTGATAAACCTAATGGAATATTAATATGATTAAGCTACTCCTAAATTTTAAAAAGTCTCTCAACCATTGGCTCCTAGCTCAGACAGTCTCTCTTAATCTTTATAAGAAAATACCTTAAAAACTTAGTAGTCTACAGCTTCCCATCTACTGTGTATCCTTCAACTCACTGCAATCTGCTTGATCACCACCTATATCCATCTCACTTGCTAAAACTGCTCTAATTAACCACTGTATATTCTAAATGGCAGTTTTAACAGACACCTTTTAGCTCTTATACCTGACTCTATATGAGTGAACATAATTAACAATTCCCTCCTTGAAATTCTTTTGCCCCTCTCAGGAAACTACTATCTCCTGGCTCTCCTCCCATCTTTTTAATAGTTCTGGTTTGGTCTCCTTTAATGATAAGTGTTCTTCCTTTTGCCTCTCAACTATTATTATTCCTTAGGACCCCATCACTGGTCCCATTCTTCTCCTACCGCCCTCCAATCTGCTTTTCCTGGAAGAATTCAGCTACTCTCATGGCTTAAACCAACACATAATTACAAATAATTCTCAATACATAATTACAAATAATTTGTAGTTACAAATAATTACAAATATATATGTATAGGGAGTACTACGCTAGGATTTTCAAATGTTTAGTGTGAATTTCCACTAAACCCTAGACATGTCCCTCAAATACATAACATACAAAAAATGGAATTAAATAGCTGTGTATCTATGTCATGTTCATATTTCATCTCTAACACCGAGCAGTTTTTAATGAAGCTAGTACTTAATGTATGTTGTAAATGAACAAACACAAGTCATAATACTTGACATTATGTTTATAAAGGCAGAAAGGCATATAGCTTATTTTTTAAATTATAGAAATAGTATTTTTATCTATGTCTATGTATCTATGTACATATGTATATATCTATGTTTCATTTATCTCTAGAAATGTTAAGCCACCCCATATTTTCGTGGAATGGCATGCTGTTTCCTCTCCAATATCTTTCTAAGTGAATCTAACACTAAGGTTAGCCTATTCAGGCGAGTCTGAATGTGTGGTTAAACCTAAAGAGAATATTTAGTAATCTTTGAGACAACGATAAGTATACCAGGGGGCTTTCAGGTGTCTCATAATGTTTGATTTCCCCATTAATATTTTGCTATAAACTGCTTCAGTAAAACCTGATTTTCCAACCTACAGTCAATTATAACATTTATGCAAGAATCTTTCTTTTTCTCTTCCTGTGGTTCCGTGTTCAAATATTCAACAGGTATACCAGAGATGGTCATATTACCAGATTTTGGTTCAAGTACTATAAGGTTGCCATTTAGATGAAGGTGCAGATTATTTTGAAACTATATATTATTTCTAATATTAGATACAGTATTATAAAATTTCAGATAATTATAAAAGTATACTTTTCATTAAAAGGCTTTGTATTTTTAACTCTAAAGTCTATCACTCCCACTACATTTCAGTGATTTTTCCAACTGCAATTAAAAATTTCTCTGCCCATTCACTGGTGCTGCACTTCTGCAGAAAGCAGCTAGCTATACATGTAGCATCAGTAAGAGGTCCCTGCCTAAGCACCACTCCCAAAATGTTTCCAGTTAGCAGTGAATTCTCAAGACAGAAGAGGGTCGATATTTTTGATTAATCCAAGCATAGTTGCCAGAATTCACTTTTACCTTCTAGAAAAGATTGTAATTTCAGAAAATATATTATTTTAATTACTACTATCTTATAGCAATATTACATAAGAAATCACTGACTACATGAATAGCCTCTAGGTGTCAATCTAAGATATATACAAAATAGTTGTAATCTGATTCTTCATAAAATTTGCAATTTAGCTGGGCAACAATATGCCCATATAATTTTATTGATATAATGTAATTTTATTTTATGTATTTATATAACAATATAAAGAAATAGGCTGAATTTAAAGTGATTCTTTGATAAAAACTGTGTCAACAATTTCAAAGGTGAAAGGAAGAATGACTGTAAGCTGTGCTTAACTTATTGTTACTTAAGCTGGTATATAAAACTACTCACCATTCTTTATTTGTACCATGTTTATAAAATATTCATTTTGTTTACTCTTCAGCTATTTTAATATTACTGCAGTTAAATTTTAATATATTTTTTATTATCTTAAAACTACTTTATCCAAACATTTTTAGAGCAGTAGTACTGGTGCTTAAAAAATTACTGAAAGTTAATAACTTTGGAATGAAATTTACATGTGCTAAAAAAATTGTGACTAAGGAAGCCAAATAACTGCCATAACATGCTGTACTATTAATTTAAGAGACTATATTCTACAAATTTAATAGAAAATGCCGAGGAAAAATGCAACATCAAAGCAAAAATATGTTACAGTAAGTGTGGAATTATCGACTTGGAACATGTGTCTAATCACCCATCATCCCCACCTACCCTCTGCTCCCTCAAAACACAAATTTTACATTCATTACTTTGGAACTCTAGTCCTGAATTACTTAAGGTTTGAATTATGTGTCTCCTCCAGATCATATTCCTTCAATAAAACAGGACCATACTATCTTGTATAAGTTAGTATACAATTAAAGGTCAAAATAAATGCAATAAGATAATAAGCCTGAGTGAACAATATAAGCTACAATAAGAGAGGGAAGCCCATTCATTCACTCATTTATGACTTTTCAGTTAACATATATTAAATTCTCTATGTTCTACAATATGCTAGAAGGTAGTGATGAAAAAACAATTAGAACATGGTACTTCATAAAATAGGGAAAAGAAACATAAATAACAGTAGCATCAAAGAAATTCTGGATCATCACAAGTTGCATTAAAACAGTTTCTTGGTCCGACGGAAGATGGCGATGGAATAGGCGGACGTACCAACTTCCAACTCCCAGAACCAAAGTGGATAACTCAATTTTAAGAACCATCATCTGGATAAACCAACTATGAACTAAACTAAGTGGACTCTTCAACCAAGAAACACTGCAGAAGCCACACTGAGACTGGTAGGAATAGCGAAAACACGAAGAGGGCTGCCCAGCTCCCCAGAGCAAACGGCAGCCCGGAGAGACCCGCGTGGCGGGAGGAGAGTTTGGAGGAGAGGGAGGGACCTGGGTCCCAGGAACCAAGCCCCAGCCTGCAGTCCCAGAGCCTAGAAGAGGCGTTTGGACAGTTTTGAGCTGTGAAACAAGTGAGGGAGCTCCCAGGCCTACAGTGTAAAGTATTAGGGCCCTTCCTACTCTGCCGAGGGTTGCTGAAGGATATGGTGGTGGCAGGACACTGAAACACGGTTCTGTCAGCGTGTGCGGAGACCAAGCCGGTGTAAGCTTAGTCTAGCCCAGCAGGGGCAGAGGGGAAGCACGAAAGCGGTCCGGCAGCTGCGAGCCCGCCTGTAATCCCACCAGTGGGGACAAAGCGGGAGGTCAGAAAGGGGCAAAGATCTGCTCTGCGCAAGGTGGCCCTGACCGCGCCCACAATACTAGCCCCGGCCAGCCGGAGAAACCTCGGTTTGCCACCCTGCGTGCACGAGCTGGCTCTGAAAGCGGGGGCGGAGTAGAGCCCGGGATGGGCAGAAGCTCGCAGCTGAGCGGAAGCCAGAAAACACGCCCGGCCCAATAAACCTTGGTTTGAGACCCTGCGGAGAAGGGCCCTGGCCTCGAAGGAGGGGCTAAAGTTCCAGGTGGGCAAAGGCTCACAGCTGAGACCATGTCAAAAGCCCCGCCCAACCCGCAAAACTGTGGCGAGCAGGCTCTGACTGCGGGGGCTGGGTGTAGGCCTTCAGGAAACAGGCTGGGTCCGCAGATGAGCAAAGGTGCTCACCTCTACCATTGATGTTGAGGCCTGTGGCTTGAGTGAAGCCCCTCCCACGAAGGAGAGGCAGAAATCACAGCAAAAGCCACAGTGAGCCAGCGCTGGCAACGCCCATACCCAACCGCCCTAGGCAGCGGCAGAGGGTGTGGGGGCCTGCAGACAGACCACACCTAGAGAACACAAAGGCAACATCTACTGGAATCCAGTGGCCACAACTTGCTTATACACAGACAAAATGGACAGGCAAGGGATGCAAACGAAATGAATCAAGAGAAATCCTCAGAGAAGGACCAGAATGAACCAGATATAACCAAATTACCAGAAGCAGAATTTAAAATAATGATAGTTAGGATGTTCAAAGAAATTAAAGAAACAATGGATAGTCATTATGAACAAGTAAATAAAGAAATAACAAGTATAAAAAAACGAAATTGAAATAATAAAAAATAATCAGACAGAAATGACAAATACAGTATCAGAACTGAAGACCATAATGGAAGGAATTAAAAGCAGGATGAATGACGTTGCAGATCGAATCAGTGAGTTAGAGGACACAATAAACAAAGGTACAGAAGCAGAGAATAAAAAGGAAAACAGACTCAAAAAATGTGAGGAAACTCTAAGAGAGCTCTGTGACAACCTGAAGAGAAACAACATTCGCATCATAGGGGTGCCTGAAGAAGAGGAGAGAGGACAGGAAATGAACACTTTGTTCAATCAAATCATAGCAGAAAACTTCCCTAAATTAAGGCTGGGAAACACTCCACACGTTGAAGAAGCACACAGAACTCAATTAAAGAGAAACCCAAAAAGATCTACACCAAGACACATCCTAGTTAAAATACCAAAGCTAATGAATAAAGAAAAAATCTTAAAAGCTGCTAGGGAAAAAAAGGCTATCACCTACAAAGGAGGCCCCATAAGGATGACATCAGACTTCTCAACAGAAACACTTGAGGCCAGAAGGGAATGGCAAGATATAATCAAAGTAATACAGAACAAGAATCTACAACCAAGAATGCTCTATCCAGCAAGGCTAACGTTTAAAATTGAAGGAGAAATAAAGAGCTTCTCAAAAAAAGAAAGCCTCAAGGAATTCATTAAAACCAAACCAATTCTGCAAGAGATACTAAGGGGCCTGTTGTGAACAATTTAAAGGGAGGAAAGAATAGAGCAAAAGAAGAATACAGCTTTAAAGAATAAAATGGCAATAAACAACTACATATCAATAATAACCTTAAATGTAAATGGACTAAATGATCCAATCAAAAGACACAGGGTAGCTGAATGGATAAAGAAACAGGACCCATATATATGCTGTCTACAAGAAACACACCTTAAAACAAAAGATACACATAGATTGAAGGTAAAAGGATGAAAAAAAATATTTCATGCAAATGGAAATGAAAAAAAAGCCGGGGTAGCAGTACTTATATCTGACAAAATGGACTTTAAAACAAAGGTTGTAGTAAGAGATAAAGAAGGACACTACATAATAATAAAAGAAACAATTCAACAGGAAGATATAAGTATTATAAATATCTACGCACCAAATATAGGAGCCCCGACATACATAAAGCAGACTTTGATGAACATAAAGGGCGAGATTAACAGCAATACTATCATAGTAGGGGATTTCAATACCCCACTAACAACACTGGATAGATCCTCAAGAAAGAAAATTAATAAAGAAACAGCAGACTTAAAGGATACACTAGATCAACTTGATTTAATAGATATCTTCAGAACTTTTCACCCTAAAGCAGTAGAATACACATTCTTCTCAAGCGCTCATGGTGCTCTCAATAAATTTAAGAAGATTGAAATCATATCAAGCATTTTCTCTGATCACAATGCCATGAAACTAGAAATTAACCACAAAAGAAAAACTGAAAAATACACAAATACTTGGAAACTAAATAGCATGATATTAAATAATGAATGGATTAACAATGAGATCAAAGAAGAAATAAAAAAGTTTCTAGAAAAAATGATAATGAGCATACATCAACTCAAAATTTATGGGACACAGCAAAAGCAGTACTGAGAGGGAAGTTTATTGCACTACAGGCATATCAAAAGAAGCTAGAAAAAGCTCAAATAAGCAACCTGACCCTGCATCTAAAAGAACTAGAAAAACAACAACAAATAAAACCCAGGACAAGTAGAAGGAAGGAAATAATAAAAATCAGAGCAGAAATAAATGACACAGAGGCTAAGGAAACAATACAGAGGATCAATGAAACCAGGAGCTGGTTCATTGAAAAGGTAAACAGGATTGATGAACCTTTTACTAGACTCACCAAGAAAAAAAGAAAGAGGTCTCAAATAAATAAAATTAAAAAGGACAGTGGAAAAATAACAACTGATACAACAGAAATACAAAGCATTGTAAGAAAATACTATGAAGAACTCTATGCCATAAAATTAGACAATCTAGATGAAATGGACAAATTTCTTGAATCATATAACCTTCCAAAAATCAATCTGGAAGAATCAGAACACCTAAACAGACCGATTAAAACAAATGAGATCGAAACAGTTATCAAAAAACTCCCAACTACTAAAAGTCCTGGGCCTGATGGCTTCACAAGTGAATTCTACAAAAGATTCAAAGAACAACTAACTCCTATCCTCCTCAAGCTATTTCAAAAAATTCAAGAGGAAGAAAGACTTCCAAACTCCTTTTATGAGGCGAGCATAATTCTGATCCTGAAACCGGGCAAAGACAACACAAAGAAAGAAAATTATAGGCCTATATCCCTGATAAATTTAGACACTAAAATTTTCAGCAAAATATTCGCCAACCGAATCCAGCAATATATGAAAAAAATCATACACCATGATCAAGTGGGATTTATTCTGGAGAGTCAAGGCTGGTTCAATATTCGAAAATCAATCAATGTGATTCATCACATAAACAAAAGGAAGGACAAAAATCACATGATAATTTCAATAGATGCAGAAAAGGCATTTGATAAAATCCAGCACCCATTCATGCTCAAAACTCTCAGTAAAGTGGGAATACAAGGAACATTCCTTAACATGATAAAGGCAATCTACGACAAACCAACAGCAAACATCATACTAAATGGACAAAAATTAAAAGCAATCCCCTTAAGGATCAGGAATCAGGCAGGGTTGCCCATTTTCACCACTCTTATTCAACATAGTTCTGGAAGTCCTAGCTATTGCAATCAGACAAGAAGAAGAAATAAAAGGCATCCATATTGGAAAAGAAGAAGTAAAACTGTCACTATTTTCAGATGATATGATATTGTATATAGAAAACCCTAAACTCTCAGTCAAAAAACTACTGGACCTTATTAATGAATTCAGCAAGGTGGCAGGATATAAAATTAATACGCAGAAATCAGAGGCATTTCTGTATACAAACAATGAACTGTCAGCAAAAGAAATTAAGGAAACAATCCCCTTCACTATTGCAGCCAAAAAAATAAAATACCTAGGAGTAAATTTAACCAAGGAGGTTAAGGACTTGTACTCAGAAAATTATAAAACATTGATAAAAGGAATTAAGGAAGATACAAACAAGTGGAAGCATATACCATGCTCATGGCTAGGAAGAATAAACATTTAAAATGTCTATACTACCGAAAGCAATTTATAAATTCAATGCAATACCAATTAAAATACCAATGACATACTTCAAAGATATAGAACACGTATTCCAAAAATTTATATAGAACCAAAAAAGAACACGAATAGCCTCAGCATCCTAAAAAGAAAAAATAAAGGAGGAGATATCACTCTTCCGGATATCAAGGTCTGCTACAAGGCCATTATACTCAAGACAGCTTGGTACTGGCATAAGAACAGACACATTGATCAATGGAACAGAACAGATAACCCAGAAATAAACCCACAGCTTTATGGACAACTGATATTTGACAAAGGAGGAAAGAACATACAATGGAGTAAAGACAGCCTCTTTAACAAATGGTGCTGGGAAAATTGGACATCTACCTGCAAAAAAATGAAACTAGACCATCAACTTACACCATTCACAAAAACAAATTCAAAATGGATAAAAGACTTAAACATAAGCCGTGAAACTATAAGCATCTTAGAAGAAAACATAGGCAGCAAGCTTTCCGACATCTGTAGCAGCAACATATTGGCCGATTTATCTCCACGGGCAAATGAAATAAAAGGCAAGATAAACAAATGGGACTATATCAAACTAAAAAGTTTTTGCACAGTTAAAGACAATAAGAACAGAATAAAAAGACAAACCACACAATGGGAGAACATATTCGACAGCACGTCTGATTAGGGGTTAATAACCAAAATTTATAAAGAACTTATAAAACTCAACACCAGGAAGACAAACAATCCAATCAAAAAATGGGCAAAAGAAATGAATAGAAATTTCTCCAAAGAAGACATACAGATAGCCAAAAGACATATGAAAAAATGCTCAACATCACTAATTATTAGAGAAATGCAAATTAAAACCACAGTGAGGTATCACGTCACACCAGTCAGAATGGCTCTCATCAGCAAAACAACACAGAATAAGTGCTGGAGAGGATGTGGAGAAAAGGGAACCCTTCTGCACTGCTGGTGGGAATGCAGACTGGTGCAGCCACTGTGGAAAACAGTTTGGAGATTCCTCAGAAAATTAAAAGTCGAACTGCCTTTTGACCCAGCTATCCCACTTTTAGGAATATACCCTAAGAACACCATAGCACTGTTCGAAAAGAAGAAATGCGCCCCCATGTTCGTGGCAGCATTGTTCACAATAGCGAAGATCTGGAAACAGCCCAAGTGTCCGTCAGAAGACGAGTGGATTAAAAAGCTATGGTACATATATACTATGGAATACTACTCAGCCATAAGAAACGATGACTTCGGATCATTTATAACAAAATGGATGTACCTTGATAACATTATACGGAGTGAAATAAGTAAATCAGAAAAAAAGAAAAACTGAGAACAGCATGATTTCATACATAGGTGGGACATAAAAGTGAGACTATGAGACATGGACAAGAGTGTGGTGGTTACGGGGTGGGGGGAGGGAGGTGAGGGTAGGGAAGGGAGAAGGGTAGGGGCACAGGGAAAACCAGATAGAAGGTGACAGAGGACAATTTGACTTTGGGTGATGAGTATGCAACACAATTGAATGATAAGATAATCTGGAGATGTTTTCATTGTACATATGTACCCTGATTTATTGATGTCACCCCCGTTAAAGTTAATAAAAAAGAAAAAAAAGAAAACAGTTTCTTAGCCCTGGCCAGGTAACTCAATGGACAGAGCACTGTCCCAGCACTCCAAGGTTGTGGGTTTGATCCTTGGTCATATGAGAAGCAACCAATGAGTGCACAATTAAATGGAATATTAAGTAAAACTAGTTGATGCTCTGTGTCTCTCTCTCCCTTTCCCGCCTCTCCTGTCCTTTCTCTCTCTCAAATCAATGGAAAATTAAAAAAAAAAATCTCTTCAATTAGGGTCAAAGAGTTTTAGGCTATTAAAAGAAAGTTACTCCTTCAGCAGAAATTTTAGAAAATAAGGTATATGTGTATGTTTGAGCAATAATGGTTGCTAAGGCATGAATGTCTGTGTCCTCCAAAAATTCATATACTGAAATCCTAATTCCCAATATAATAGTATTAGGAGATGGGCCACTGGGAGGTGATTAGGTCATGGGGGTAGAGCCCTCATGAATGAGATTAATGCCCTTATAAAAAAGGCCCAAAACAGAAACCCTGCCCCCTTCCACCATATGAGGAATACAATAGCAATCTGTGACTAAGAAGAGAGGCCTCAGCTGATCATGCTAGCTCATAATCTGAAACTTCCAGCCTCAAACACTCTAAGAAATAAATTTCTGCTGTTGCAAGTTATCCAGTCTACTATATTTTGTTACAGCAGGCCAAATGAACTAAGACGAGAATCTAGCTATAAAACCTAATTATTAAATGAATACCTTCATAAATCTGTATTTTGCTAAAAAAATTATGTTTTTTCTTTTCCTTTCAATATCAGCACAGAACTTGTGACATATTGTTCTAACCTTTTCCCCATTACTGTGATCAAAAGAATGCAAAATATAGCTCAAAAGTTATGTAAATGTGTGGGTTTTTTATTCCTATTTATGATACTAGTGCCTAAATGAGAGTTAGTTTTAACTAAAAGCCATCTACAAAAAACAAACTGTATCCTTTAAGTAAAAGACCAAATTATCTCCCACCGAAATTATAAAAATTCATGCTGGCCCTGGCCGATTGGTTCAGTGGTAGAGCATTGGCCCAGCATATGGATGTCCTGGGTTTAATTACCAGTCAGGGTACACAGGAAAATCAACCATCTGCTTCTCCACTCCTTCCCTTCCCCCTTCTCACTCTCTCTTCCCCTTCCATAGCCATGGCTCTTTTGGTTCAAGCACATTGGCAGCAGGCCATGAGGACACTCCATGAAGCCTGACTCAGGTGCTTAAAATAGCTTGGTTATGAGCATGGCATGAGACGAGCAGAGCATCGGCCCCAGATGGGGGTTGCCAGGTGGATCCCAGTCACAGTGCATGCATGGGTCTGTCTCTCTATCTCCCCTCCTCTCACTTGGAAAAGAAGAATAAGAAAAAAAACTCATGCAGTAAGAAAATGCCTGCAGTTATAAATGGTACCATAATAGCATAAAGGATGGAAGGGGTCAAGCTTAAGAGGGAGTGAGCATGAAAGGCTTGAGACTATATGACAACAAAATTAAAATATGAAGGACAGGTAGAAGGTCATTGGTGGTGGTAAGGGAAGAACACCAACTTACCTTCTTGCGTACTCCAGCTAGCCAAATAAAACAAAGAACTCAAAGATAGGAGATACATGGCATTTTAAAAAGAACTGTATAACTGTTGCTGCCATCATTATAAACATAATGCAAATGTTGGCATCATTAGGAAAAAAAAACCTGAAATGTTATCAAAATAAAAATAGCCAGAAGGGGTTAGAGGGCGGAGTTCAAATAAAAAGAGAGAATCAACCCTGGCCAGTTGGCTCAGTGGAATAGCGTCAGCCTGGCATGTGGAAGTCCAGAGTTCGATTCCCGGCCATGGCACACAGGAGAAGTGCCCATCTCCTTCTCCACCCTTCTCCCTCTCTTTTCTCTCTATCTCTCCCTTCCCTTCCCGCAGCCAAGGCTCCATTGGAGCAAAGCTGGCCCAGGCGCTGAGGATGGCTCCATGGCCTCCGCCTCAGATGCTAGAATGGTTCCAGTTGCAACAGAGCAATGGCCCAGATGGGCCAAGCATCGCCCCCTAGTGAGCGTGACGGGTGGATCCTGGTCCGGTGTATGCGAGAGTCTCACATGTGAGAGTCTCTCTGCCTCCCCATTTCTCACTTCAAAAAAACAATACCAAAACAAAAAAGAAGAATCATATTGAATCTTTCATCTTATTTGAGGCAAGTTAACACATTATGTTTTATTTTTAATGTTAGCTGAGAAATACAGGTTCATTTATGCATATATCTGGCTTATTCATTTTAGAGGATGATATTCTAAAATGAAAATAAGATATTTAATTTCCAAGTTACCCTATTTAAAATGCTTAAAGAAAATTTGAGTAAATGAGAAAAATTTTTAACTCCCTGCAAAATATAAAGTAATGTAGCAAATTAAGTATGTCAGTTATCAAGAAATATAACTATTAAAGGGCAAATACTATAAAGTTAGATCAACCAAATGCTATTTATAAGAGAAATGCTAATAGAGATAGGTTAAAAATAAGTGATAAATACACCAAGACAATATAAATATAAAGAAAGTATGGATTATAAATATCAACATCAGGTAAAATTTCAAGGCAAGAGGCATTAAATGAGGCAAACTCATCAAATTACAATCCACCATGAAGCTATAAGAGAATAAATTTTTATGAACTAAATTAACATCAAAGTTCTCTGTCTTTCACAGATAAAAGAATACAATACATATTCATCAAATATAAATAACTAAATAATATAAATTTTAAGTTTGGTCTAATAGCTATATGGTGAATTCAACAAGTAGAATATACATGTAAAAATATATTTGGGGGAAATTTACTAAAATGATCATATATCTAGACTACAAAAATCTCATTTTTGTTTTCTAAAATAAAAATTATTTATTGATTTTAGTCAGAGAGGAAAGGAGCAAGAGAAGGAACAGGATCTGTTTCCATAAGGGTTCTGACCAGGGATCAAACCCACAACTTCTATGCTTTCAGACTATGCTCTCTAACCAACTGAGCCACCCAGCCAGAACAAACATCATATTTTCTTAAAAATTGAAATATGACAGGCTTCAGAATCCTGTATGAATAAAATTAAACTAGAAATAAACTAAAAATAAATAATGACCATAATAAAACATACTCTCCTAAACACCCTTGGGTTAAAGAAGAAATCAAAATGGCAAACAGAAATAGAAAAATAGTTTATAAAATTTGCACAACAATAAAACATCTTTGTATATGTTTGTTCAATTCCTTTTAACAGATTTCTAGAGCTAGAATTGAAGTGAAGGTCATTGAAGCTGAGTAAGTCAGGAAACTTTTTGGTTAAGGAGTTATATGGGTCTGTATTGTAATCAATGGAAATTCCCCATATAATAATAAGAGTTGAGGCAGAGATAAGAGATGAATGACAAATTGCCCAATAAATTTGGAAAAATAACTAAGAGGTGAATAAATTATAGAAGTCAAAGAATACCAATCCAGAAATTTAAAGCAATTTATTAGCTGAAAGGAGAATATATATTTGTTGCCTTATTTTTACTAAAATAATAAAAATTATAACATCAATTCCTTAAGTGTAGTGGCCAGATTATTGACTATTAATAAGTACTTATTAACCAATCAATACAAGAAAGTTTTAATTGTTTAACATTTTAGTAGCCTGATCAAACCAGCTACAATGAATAATTGAATGGAAGCTTCTGGAAGCTTCTAGATAAAGATAAAATGTCCAGGAACTAGGAGAAAGGAGCTAATGCATCTTATAATTTCTTTACTTATACAGGATTCATTCATACATTGACAAAACAAGTATGAACACATTTAGGCTACTTTATACTATAAAGTTCCAGTCAAGTTTTATGCTTTCTTGACTAAACCTGGACTTGATCTTAAACTGTTGAAATCTGTCATTATCAACAGCATGCAAAGTTTTCAGAGAGGTAAATGTACATTGGTATATTGGTAAATGGTATATTGAAAAGGCATAAGGAAGAAAAAATACCTTGTCAGTGAAATTGTTTTTTCCTGGGAAACAAAAATGAGTTTTTCAACTTTACAAAAAAATAAAAGATGAACATATAGCTTAATGCTCATAAAACTAACCTGTAATTTTTGCTGCCTTTTCCTCTTGGTTGACTCGGTTCTCATCATCTTCTTCATTATCTTCTTCAAAGTCATCTAAATTCCCAATGTCAGCCTGCTTCATACTCATCAAACTAGCCAAACTTTGCATGTCTTCATCCCTAAATTAATGATTTATAATATAATACACAGTTCATTAAATGACACTGCTTGAAAAAGAATTTTCTTAATAATATTAATATATTTCTTTTCTATGTTTATGTCTTTTTAAACAGTTGTACAGTACTATTAAAAAAACTAATACTCATTTGTTAAATTTTTAACAGCCTCTTTAATTAGTAAAAAGACAGGATTAAAAACTAACCGATTAGAAGTTACTTTAATTCTGTGCAGCAGACACCTATTGAAGACTAAAATTTTCTTTAAAATTTTTTTAATTTATTGATTTTTGGAGAGAGTGGAAGGGAGAAAGAGAAACCTCAATTTTTTTTTTTTTTTTTTTTTTGAGAAACCTCAATTTGTTTTTCCACTTATTTGTGCATTCATTGGCTGATTCTGGTATGTGACCTGACTGGGGATCAAACAAACCCTGCAATCTCGGTGTATCATGACAACGTTCTAACCAACTTAGCTACCCGACCAGGGCTAAAATTTTCTTAATGGGATTAAAGCATGGTTTCTTAACCATGCAATCTGGAAACAAAAACTTGTTTTATAAAACCATAAGACAGTTGAAAAATCAGGTGAGACCTAGACTGTAAATATTTAAATTTACACAGGAATTAAAATAAAATTTCTTAATCTGAAGTCCATGAACCCTTTCAGTTTTGTGGATTAGAGGGAAAAGAAGTAATACCCTATAAATTATACTTAAATCTTGTTTAAAGGTGCATTTTTCTCAAAGGGGCTATAACTCCCCAAAAGTCATAGAACTAATGTAATATATAAAGAGTACCTTAAAACAAAGTCTAGGCTTCTTAAGAATTAAAAGATGGAAAATGACCTGGATTGATTAAAACCATATAGTTGATAAAATACAAAAATGTTTTTATATTGAAGTATTTAAAATACAAATTTATTAAGTTTTGCATTAGAATATAAATAGAAATAAAAAATTTAAAATTACATTAAATACTCTAAATGTCAAATAATCTTAGTTTTCTTGGTCTATCATTTTCACCTTAAATTTCAAACAAACTACAATGAATATAACATTTTTCTAACATGTCCTATAGAAATTAAACTTTAATCCGGTATACTTCCTCAAATTCAGTTTCTCATGTTCTTATTCTTAGCATAATATAATAAAAAACAAAGAATTTAGTTTCTTTTGTAATGTTTGTTAATGTTCACTTTTCTAAATATGACTTTGCAGACTAAAATGGTTTTTGAAATTCTTTGCATTTTATCTCATAAGCTTGAGTTAAAATCATTTCCCCCTTTTAAAATAAGTTAGTGACACAAAATCTGCATGAACAAAAAATGCTGTATGATACTATATGAATGAATGAATGCCTTACAAATTGCTCAACTATCAATGAGGGATTAAAATGCTAACTTGCTTAATTTTACATCTTAATTTCCTCATATTTTTTTAACCCCCAATATTTTTCTTTGGGAAAGGTAAGGTGGCAAGAAATGAGGAGGCAGAGAGGGAATTCCTACCTATGTGTTTGAGAGAATTTCTCACTCAAACTGAGACACTTGATTTGACTGAATTTCCTCTCACCCATATTCCTGTGATTGGAGCTGATTCACTTACTGCTTCTGCACAGTGGGAAGTAGTCCACCTTCAAAGGATCTTCTCTAATTTTTTCTCTGTTCTTCCTCCGTTTCCTTACCTTTTATTTTGCTTAGGACTTCAGGGTAAGGTCTTCAGTTTTAATTTCTCAATATTTAAATCTACAATTTAAGGTCTGGATATAAAAGACTAATTGCTTCCGTTCTATACTGTCTCTCTACCACACTCACTTATAAGCCAACTTTCCAGAGAAGAGGCTTACTCTTATCTACCAAATTATCTGCTGCCCTGTAGATAAGTGCCAAACATCTCATTTTGATGCAGAGAATTCAGTCTAATCAGTCAAGTAGACATGGCTAATTATAGTAACACACTAGGTCAAATACATCCAGAATGTGATTCAGATTGGATTGAAATGTTTATAGCTGTCTTCCTCTCCTCACCCTTTAGGTCTAGGCATAGAATTTACATTTCTCATTTCCTTGAATCTTCCACTCCAAATAGGTACTAAACCTTTCACTATACCCAAAACGCGCACTTACCCATGATTTGGCTACATGTAAAATCAAGGTGAATGTTACCTTTTTTTTAAAATTTCTTTTTATTTTATTCATTTTAGAGAGGAGACACACACACACAGAGAGAGAGAGAGAGAGAAAGGGGGGAGGAGCTGGAAGCATCAACTCCATAAGTGCCTTGACCAAAGCAGTGCAGGGTTTTGAACTGGCGACCTCAGTGTTCCCAGGTCGACACTTTATCCACTGCGCCACCACAGGTCAGGCGAAAGTTACCTTTTTTAAAACCTATTCTAGGTATGTTCACCTCATTTTATCCAGTTATAAAATTAAGTCTTTATAGGAGACTACAACTATAACAAGATGTACTTTGCTGTATAGTTTTTGGAAGGATAAGCCAAAGAACATGAATTAAGAAAAGTTCCTTTAATTCTTTCATCACCCTTATCTGAACTTTTCATTTTGGGGTTCCTCTCACATCTCAGCTGAATCAAACAGCTCTCACAAACTGAACTGTCTGTATTCAGAGTACTACCACTTACACTGAAGACACTAAAATATAAAACAAACATGTATGGTATCCTTTAATATACAATTTATAATTTGAAACTTGCTGTAATCTTTTATATTATTGTTCATTCTAGGCTATAAATAATAAGTTCATTTAATTCAGCCTCTGAAACAAGGAACGGCAAGAATGACTGGTTTGTGGTAGGATGTTCTCAACTGCTGCCAATCTACTGAGTCAAAAGCTATTTATTGACAGTGTTCTAAAACACATTCTGAAGCACTATTTCGACAAAAGAAACTTACGTGGCTTTTCCTTCCCGGAGGAAAATGCAAGATAATGAAAACTGGAGAGTGGCAGATACAACCTTTTTAGACAATGGCTTGAATTTTAACTTGACATCAGTCTGAGTTGGCATAGGGCTTGCATACTGTTTCATGTTGATGCTGCTAGTAGCCAGAGCTTTCCTTCTACCAGAAGGGGATTCCTGGAAGACAAAAAATACTGATGTAATTTGGAGTTACTTACTTTATAGACAACTATTTTAAAATATAATTTTAATAATACGATTAAATAACAATTGAGACTTCCTTTTCCAATGAATTCCTTTAACACAATAATGAAATAAAATTACAATGAAGTTATATATAACTTCTATATAATTAAGGCAGATATAAAATTGGAGAGAGCTAGCCCAGGAAAGACCTGAACAACACTCAATAATGAGAAAGGCAGGGAAGAGAAGAGAAGGGAACTAGGACAGAAATTCTCTAGGGTTCTTTGGCCCTAGCCAGATAGCTCAGTTGGTTAGAGTGTCATCCCAACACACCACCAAGGTTGCAGGTTCAATCCCTGGTCAGGGCACATATAAGAATCAACTAATGAATGCATAAATAAGTGAAACAACAAATTGATGTTTCTCTCTCTTCTTCTCTCTCCCTTCCTTCCTCTCTAAAATCAATAAATAAAATTTAAATTTAAAAAAGAAATGGTAAACTGATATATTCTCTAACATGTGTAAACCTTACAAACATATGTTAAGTGAAAGAATCCAGTCAGAAAAGACCACATATTGTGTGATTCCATTTATAAGAAATGTCCAGAATAGGCAAATCTATAGTGACTGATAGTAGATTAGTGTTTTCCAGGGGCTAGAGGGAGTGGGGAATGGGCAGTAAATCTGTTATGGGCTTCTTTTTGGGGTGATGAAAATGTCCTAAAGTTGATTGTGAAGATGGATACACAATTCTGTGACTATAATAATTAAATTGTACAGTTAAAAAATTGTCTCCAGGGTTCCTATAAAAAGCACAGGGCTAGATATCAAAGTTCTCAATAATTTTTTGTTCAATTTTATTTAATGTAACCTATTTGCATTATAATGTAAACATAATAATATTAGGTTACATTAAACCTTTCTGAATGCCTCCATTTTTTTTTTATAAAACACCCAATCTTGGTAGCATTCTATCTTGTTCTTCCAACAAAATATGAATTTTGTCTACCCCATTCTTTGAGCCTTATTTCTTCCTGGGGCCTTTTTCTAATCATTCCAGTCTATAGTTCTCTCTTTCCTAAGATCACATGTATCAAGGAAGAAATGGCTGATTTCTCCAATTCTATGCCAGAGGCAGACACTGCTAAGCAATTCCAGATTTCAAAATTTTTCTCCACATAGCTATTGCCAAGTCATCAGAAATGGAACACAAATAAAACCTATCTGCTATCAAAGGTAGTTAACATTCCATTACTAAACTATCTTGTTTCAAAATTATCCTTTACAGAATAATAGCATAGGTGAACAATAACAGGGCAGCAAGATCATGATTGATTAGGCATTAAGATATTAAAAATAACATGATGTTGATTCCGAAGAAATGTAATAAAAAAGATATAATAATCCCTAACTATGTGTTTTAATGGCAAGGGGAGATTTAAGAAATAGGATAATTTATAAATATTATAAATCAGAGGCCATATACCATCATTAATATAATCAGAAGTCATATATTAGCATTCCTTAGAGTTTACTAATCTTGAGAGTTCAGACCTAAAATAAGGCCTAATTTCTGAATTTGAGTCTCAATAACCTTTCCTATAAAATAAGACTAAACAAATCCAGTCAAACTCTACAATGGTTTTCTATAAAATTGCTCAATTTTCCAACCAAGGCAGGAAAAACTACTATTAACATTAGAATTATTTAATAAAATCTTTATTTGTCCTAATTGACAAACTTGTCTAAAATTAAGATACATTAATTTAATCAAAACAGTAAAACATTCTTTTCAAAAAAATGACATTTCTGCCAGCAGAACAAGTAAAAATGTAATGTAGCATCCCTAAAGAATACCTTGTTTTAAATTGTGGTCTTATCTGTCAGATTATGCACAGCAATATTATACAGAACTATTAGTGCATGTAGATACCTTATGAATGAATTTCAAAAATGTATCAAGCACTTGAGAAGGATTTAAGCTCTCTCAAAAGAAATACTTAAGAATATGCAAATACCCTGAACTGAATCAAGTTGAACAGATGTGACTATCCCAAACAATACAAGTGTTCTTTCCCTGGTAGCTACTGTCAATCAAAGAGTGAGATTAAGGTCCAAGGTTCTGACAATGTGCAAAATGAAAAAGCGCGATCAGGAAGTATCAATTTATTGCACTGATATGAACAATAATCTCTTATTGTACCTTTAGAATAGCTAACAACTTCTACATATAATGTAGGACTTAAAGCCTATGTTTTGAAAGTGCCACATATTATTTTCAGATTTTGTTAAACATCTGTTTCAGATAGTATGACATTGATCCCTTAATAGCAATTATCAAATTTTATTACCAAATAAACTATGAAAATTAAGATGACTTTAGAAATGCATATAATTTTTTAAAATTTCTTTTTATTTTATTCATTTTAGAGAGGAGACACAGAGTGAGAGAGAAAGAGAGAAAGAGAGAAAGAGGGGAGGAGCTGGAAGCATCAACTCCCATATGTGCCTTGACCAGACCCGTGCAGGGTTTTGCACTGGTGACCTCTGTGTTCCCAGGTCGACGCTTTTATCCACTGCGCCACCACAGGTCAGGCCCAGAAATGCATGTAATTTTGAAAGTTCAGTTTAAAAATGATTCCTGCAAAATAATTGATAATTAACATTCTGTCGATTTCATTTTTTAGATAGAAATTACTGTAGAAAGGTTTTCTGCTGAACTCAGAAATTTTTTAAGTATTTGGTAAATTGGTGTCTAAAGAAACAAGAAGTTATTAAATTCTAAACACAATTAGCTCTACTACTTAAATACACGCAATAACTTGCTCAGCAACAACAAAAACAGCCCTTTAAAAGATAACAGTAGGTAAGCAGTCTAGAGCACTTTTGAGTCTACAATATCCATTCCTAATATTAATACAGGATATCACGAAAGTCTGTGTCCTTGGAAAAAAGGGGTCCAAAAGGTATTTCTATCAATTCTTTATCAGGCATTGTTTTCCTCCTTAAAGGTATCTATCTCATAGAAAGTACACTTTAAAAAAGACAGTAATGAGCCTGACCAGGTGGTGGCACAGTGGATAGAGCGTCGGACTGGGATGCGGAGGACCCAGGTTTGAGACCCCGAGGTCACCAGCTTGAGCATGGGCTCATATGGTTTGAGGAAGGTTCACCAGCTTGGACCCAAGGTCACTGGCTTGAGCAAGGGGTTACTTGGTCTGCTGTAGCTCGACGGTCAAGGCACATATGAGAAAGCAATCAATGAACAACTAAAGTGCCATAATAAAAAACTGATGATTCTCATCTCTCTCTGTTCCTGTCTGTCCCTATCTATCCCTCTCTCTCTCTCTCTGTCTCTGTAAAAAAAAGAGAGAGAAAAACATGAGACTCCTTCATAGCTCTAACCCTAGCTTCACACATCATCATTTTTATAACCATTGAATCTAAACCTTTCCCCATCCAAGACTGGTGTCATTGCTATCAACAGTTCTATAAAGAAGAGTAAAATAACCGAATGCATTGCTATACAAGCATATCTTCTGCATCCTACAGTCCTCTTTGAAGAAGTAAGATCAGACAGTAAAAGTTTAGAGAATTGTTATTGGTGCCAGAGTTATAACACTATTTCATATCACATATAGATTATATAAGAGGACAGAAATAAGAGAAGAACAATAAGAGAAACTCTTAGAGAAAGAATGTTAAATGACAAAACTCAGTAAGAAGTGAGTGTTTACACACGTGTAAGACTAAGTTTCTGCCTCTGGTCCCCTGTTTGTAGATCTGTTTGTAAGTGAATAGGGCAGTATTTTGGGAATTACCATATTTCTCCATGTATAAGATGCACGCTATTAAAAAAAGTTGGGGTCTAAAAACTGGGTGCGTCTTACACAGTGGCTGTAGATTGTTTTACTTGCATTTTCTGCTTTTTTGCGCTTGTTTTTTTGCTTATTGTTGAAGAGCGTGATTTGTCATCAGACACAAATGAGGATAAGCTAATGGATGGGAGTTTTGACAGTGATGAGGAGTTGTGGGAATTTTATGATGAACAAAACCTGAGTTCAATAACTTTATGTAATACCTTTTCTCCATATTTTGAGCCCCAAAATTAAGGTGTGTCTTATACATGGGAGCATCTTAAACATGGGGAAATACAATATTTCAAAATCCCTAAAGTAGTTCTTAAAGTTTAGGGTTTATTAAAAAACAAAAATAAAACTAGGGGAGCTTGTTAAATGCTAATGTGTGCTGGAGGAGGGATTTTCGCACCGAAAAGTTTTATAAGGAAGAACTAGGAGGCCATTTTAGAGAAGACCATGTTGTTGTAGGGGAGGGAGGCCACATTGTTGCAGAGGAAAGGTAGCCAAGATGGCAGAGTGCTGAAGGAGAAGTCAGTTTGTGCAGAGAGGGAGATGGGGAACAGAGGTGAATAAGGCTGGTGGGGCCTTTAATTCTAGGAAAACTCGGATGTGTCAGTAGCTTTGTGAGCGCTGAATGAGTGGATTTTGGTGCCCTGTGTTTGTTTTTACTCGCCGGCTGAATGTGAGGCTAGAAATAAAGAAAACAGCCCACCATACTCTGACTCTGTTGTTTCATTACAATCTATCTGAATTCAGTGGAAACCTACATGAGCCAGGTGGCTGTGATGGAGGCCACGGCTACTGGCCTTACAACTATACCTATCAATATTTGCCCTATTAAAAATTAAGTATAAGAAATTTATAAATATTTAATTCACGCAAGCATAACTAATAAAATCATGTGCTAACAACATATTTTTATAAAGACTGAACATACCTCTTCTTTTTATTTGAGACTTTATTTTTCTAGAACAGTTTTAGGTTTACAATAAAACTGAGATAAAAATATAGAGATTTCCTGTTTACCCCCTGCACCAACAAATGCATAGGCTCTTCCATTCCTAACATCACTTACCAGAATGGTACGTATTTGCCAAAGATGAGTCTGCATCGACACATCATAATTACCCAAAGTCCATTGTTTACCTTAGGGGTCACTCATGGTGTTGTACATTCACTAGTTTGGACAAATGTATAATGACATATAACCATCATTATAATACCATACAGAGTTTTTCACTGCCCTAAAAATCCTCTGTGCTCTACCTACTCATCTTCCCCACTCCCCACCACTGGCAAACACTGATCTTTTTACTGTCTCCATAGTTCTGCCTTTTCCAGAACATTATATAGTTGGAATCATACAGTATGCAGCATTTTCAGATTGGCTTCTTTCATTTAGTAACATTCATTTAAGGTTCCTCCATTTCTTTTCATGGCTTGACGGGTCATTTCTTTTTAGTACTAAATAACATTCCATTGTCTGAATATACCACAGTTATCCATTCATCTACTGAAGTTTGGGCAAGTATGAATTAAGCTGCTATAAACATCCCTGAATAGGTTTTTTGTGTGGGCAAAGGTTTTTAATTCATCCATCTGAGTAGATATAAAAAAAGTATGACTATTGAATCATTTGGTGAGAGTATGTTTATTTTTATAAGAAATAGAAAAACTACCTTCCAAAGTGGCTGTATCCATTTGCATTCTCACCAGGTGCCTGCTGCTCCACACCCTCGCCTGCACTGGAAGTTGTCAAGTGATGGGGAACACCCTCTGATACGCTAAATTTCCATCTGCATATCTTTTTGGGTAAGGTATCTTTTAAAGTTTTTCACCATATTCTGTAATTGAGTTGATTTCTTATTGTTGAGTTTGAAGAGTTATTTGTATATGTAGGAATTATCAGATGAGTGCAAATTTCTTCTCTAAGTCTGCAGTTTGTCTTCTCATTCTCTTAGTATTATCTTTTGCAAAGCAGAAGTTTTTAATTTTAATTACGTCTAGTTTTTCCATTATTTCTTTTATGAATCATTGCTTTGGTGTTATGTAAAAAGGCACTGCCACACACAAGGTCATCTAGGTTTTCTCCTTTGTTACCTTATAGGCATAGTTTTATACATTTGCATTTTACATTTAGGTCTATGATCCATTTTCAGTTAATTTTTGTGAAGGATATAAGGTATATATGTAGATTCATTTTTATTCATAGAGCTGTCCAGTTGTTCTAGCACCATTTGTTGAAGAGATTATCTTTGACCTATTGTATTGCTTTTGTTCCTTCCTCAAAGATAAGTTGACTATATTTTGGAAGGTCTATTTCTGGTCTATATTAAATCCCATTGATCTCTTTGTTTAATCTTTTACCAATACCACACTGTCTTGATTACTGTAGTTTTATAGTGAATTGTAAAGTCATGAGGTAGTAATCCTCTAACTTTGTTCTTCTTCAGTATTGTGTTGACTATTTTGGGTCTTTTGCCTCTCCTTTAGAAATAAACAAAACAGCCTGAGCTGCGGTGGTGCAGTGGTTATAAGTGTCGACCTGGAACACTGAGGTCGCCAGTTCAAAACCCCAGGCTTGCCTGGTCAAGGCACATATGGGAGTTGGTGCTTTTTGCTCCTCCCCCTTCTCTCTCTGTCTCTCTGTCTCCTCTCTCTAAAAAAATGAATAAATAAAATCTAAAAAGAAAAAAAAAGATCTACCAGAAGACTTTAAAAAAAAGAAATAAAAAAATAAAACAACAAAAAAATACCCTTATGTGGTAGTTTCTTGAAGTTTAAGAATAATGTGGAATCTGAAATCATATTAATAAACTCTTCAAATCTTGTTAAATTCCACTGTTCTACCATGTGTGTTGAATGAGTTTTTACTAATGCATGATTTTATAACATAACACACTTTGGTTATTCAGAAAATGCTGATTCTTTGAATTGTGCAGATGTTCTAAATGTTGAAACATTTCATTATACAATACAAAAAATAACCAAATTAGCTTATATCACTACTTGTTCTATCAGAAAAGTCATTTAAAAACTGGGGAACTATCAAGCTTAAAGTGGTGAGTATAAGTTTTTAAAAATTCTAATTCTTACTTGAATGTTCTAATTTTATTATTAGCAACAAATAACTTCAGTCACTTTCCTTTAAGTAGCAGGCTCACTGTGTTTAGTTTCAGGAAAATGTTTACCAAATAAACACTCAAGTGTGAATAACCAGTTTTTCTGTTACTCATTTTTTCAAATAAAAATGGTGTTCCCAGGAAAAAAAAGGCAATGAGTTTACAAGTTAAATAATCATACAAGTGCTTTTTCTTTTTTTTAATTTTTATTTATTTATTTATTTATTTTATGCAGGGACAGAGAGTGAGTTAGAGAGAGGGATAGATAGGGACAGACAGACAGGAACAGAGAGAGGTAAGAAGCATCAATCATTAGTTTTTCGTTGCCGTTGCGATGCCATAGTTGTTCATTGACTGCTTTCTCACACGTCCCTTGACTGCGGGCCTTCAGCAGACTGAACAACCCTCTGCTGGAACCAGCGACCTTGGGTCCAAGCTGGTGAGCTTTTGCTCAAGCCAGATGGGCCCGCGCTCAAGCTGGCGAGCTCGGGGTCTTGAACCTGGGTCTTCTGCATCCCAGTCCGATGCTCTATCCACTGCGCCACAGCCTGATCAGGCAACAAGTGCTTTTTCTTGACTAACTTTGTCCTTGATGCTACATAAGTGCTTTATGCGTACTTCCAATTTTGTCACAGAGGATATTAAAAAGTTATACTCAGAGATTGAAAGTTAATAAAATTAGCAACTTCATTACATCATCAAAGACATACTTAAGCCTGACCATGTGGTGGCACAGTGGATGGAGCATCAACCTGGGACTCTGAGGTCCCAGATTTGAAACTCCAAGGTCACTGGTTTAAGAGCGGGCTCATCCACTTTGAGCACAGGCTCACCAGCTGGAGTGTGGAATCGTCAAAATGATCCCATAGTTTCTGGCTTGAGGACCCCCACCACCACCACCAAAGGCATGTATGAGAAGCAATCAATGAGTCCTGGCCGGTTGCCTCAGTGGTAGTCCAGTGTGTGGATATCCCGGGTCTGATTCATGGTCAGGGCACACAGGAGAAGTGGCCATCTGATTCTCCACCCTTCTCTCTCTCTCTAACCCTTTGTATCTCTCCTTCTCCCTCTCCCTCCTGCAGCCATGGCTGGATTGGAGCAAGTTGGCCCTAGGCAGTAAGGATGGCTCCATGGCCTCTGCCTCAGGCACTAAGAAGAGCTCAGTTGCTGAGCAACATCGCAATGCCCCAGATGGGCAGAGCCTCACCCCCTAGTGGGCTTGCTGGGTAGATCCTGGATGGGGTGCATGTGGGAGTCTGTCTCTCTGCCTCCCCTCCTCTCACTCAATAAAGAGAGAGAGAAGCAATCAATAAACTACAGTGTTGCAATTATGAGTTGATGCTTCTCATCTCTCTGCCTTCCTGTCTCTGTCTCTCTCTTCCCTCTCTAAACAAAACAAACAAAAACAAAGCAAAAAAGAAACACAATCATACTTAAAAGAAACTCATGTGAGGGCTAGAGCTCCTGGTCATGAATTTTCAAGGGTGATATTGCTTTTACTCATTAATGCTAACAAAAAATTTTCCTATCTTCTTTTGTGCAGTAAGTTTATTTCTTCTTCATCCTTATGCTGATATTACAGCTCTGGGGTGTCTGCTTTTGCAATAAGGACATCTTATTACACTACACCTTCCATCTTGGGAAAATGAAAGCTGCTTGGGTTTTCTGCATCTCCACGTAGTGGTAAGAGCAATAAATCACTGGTTCAGTAGAATCCCTCAGTGGAAAAGTTATGATGAATGCTTATCTTTGAGACCTCCTGCTTTCAATTAAAAAAAGAAAAGAAAGACCTCTTCAGAATCTTTCTGTGTCACTTCAGGAGTATATTCATATAGATCATTTGGGCCTATTTACCCAAGCTTTTAGCTGTTTTCCAGTAGGAGAGATATTCATGCTATCTAGTCTGTCACATTGCCAGGAGCAGGATTCCTCATTTTAATTTTACAAGAACAGAATGATCATTTTGATAAAGAAACAGCCATCAAAACAAAGTTCACTTGTTTCACATTGACTTACCCTCTTCAATTTAGTAATTCTTAGTGACTTAGGATTATTTGAGAATTTATTTTATTGGCATTCTCTAGATGTGAACCTGTGTTCATCAATGCAACCATATCATTCACTTGTCTGTTTACATGTTTTATTTCAGTATCACCATAAGCAGGTAGTATCTGATGGTAAATCAATGCTTATAGCACATACCAGTCTAGAATCTCACAGCCTGATTATATTCATCCTTGTCCATTAGAACTCTAAATTCTGATTCTATACAACTATATCAAGGTATCAAGAAATGAAGTGACAGGCAGACAAAATTCTGAATAGCATTCTAAAGATGTGTGAACAGATTAATTCTTAAAAATCTTAGTTATTAGATGTTACCCTGTCGCATAGCTATGTGAACTGTTTCACAGTAAAAAAACTAACACCAAAGTTTTTATATAAATATCTATTTTCTGTATTGACTCAAAAACCGAAGGGTCAAATGAGATAAAAGTTAAACCTTAGAAGTTTCTTAATCCAACCTGTGACTCCAATGCAAAATACCTTATATACCATCTGTAACAGAAAGTTAGCATATTTGTTTCCTGCTACATTTTATTCAAATTCAACCTAAAAACTCCCAATACATCATTTCTAAAAATAATAATAATAATAATTTGGTTCACTACAGTATCAAGGTCAACAATTTTACTTTATTTATTCTAAAATACTTATTGAGAGACTATTACGCCTGGCACTTTCTTATTTACCTCTGTGATAACAGTATAAACTTTATTTTCAAGTGATAAAATGTCAATCTAGAAGTTGAACTAACTCTTCCAAAACTGTGATGCTGGTTCTTTGAGCTGTTACAAGTACTGCATTTCTCGGGCCATGCTGAAAAGATCTTTGCTTCATCAACAGACCAAAATAGAATACTACAAAATTTAATTTGGAGTCCATGGAGCAATTAACTGCTAAAGCAGACATGCCACAGGGAGCTCTCTCAACCACAAAGATTTAATTAGAAACCATGTTAGTTAAAATAAGTGTCTTAGAAGGTTGGATGGAAGAATCTGGTAGCAGAAATGTAAATTTAAAGAGTTAATGTAAAAATCTGTTTAGACATTATCCAAAAACATTTATAAAAACTAACACTGATTTTAGAGTAAAATTTAATGGCTCCCTAAACAAATCCAAATAAAAAACCACAACCTTCTCAAACAGAGGTAAACTCCAGCTATAAAAGGGGTGAGCAAAAGTAGGTTTACTGTTGTGAGTACACAAAACAGTTTATTCTTGTATTATTATTTAGTCTTGTATTACATATTTTTCCATATAAATAACTGTAAACCTACTTTTGCCAACCCCTGTACATAAAAATACAAGTATTCAAGTCAAAGGTCTAAATGAGTTATAGGTTATATAATTTTTTTTTTTTTATTCATTTTAGAGAGAGAGAGAGAGAGAGAGAGAGAAAGCTGGAAGCATCAACTCCCATATGTGCCTTGACCAGACCAGTGCAGGGTTTTGAACTGGCGACCTCAGTGTTCCCAGGTCGACGCTTTATCCACTGCGCCACCAAAGGTCAGGCGAGGTTATATAATTTTTTTAAAATTTATTTAAGTGATCCACTCCCCCCCCAAGTCAAGCCTACTACAAAGTTGCTAAAGGGCAGTTATATAAACCTGACCCCTTAATCCTAAAGAAAGTCACTAAAAATTTACTCATACTATTATTATATGTGGTTTTTTAACCTTAACCAGGAACTACACTACTAGAATTTTCATTTAGTTTTTTAGTAGGTGTTCTAAGGGAAACAGCATCATCTGATAAAGATCTATTAACTGAGTATTATCTAGTACCTGAGGATTATGTCACTCATGGCAAGAATTTGAATGTGTGTGCCGATAAGGACTCCCAAATCTTCATAACTAGATAGTCCTTTTCCTGACTTCCATATCAAAGCACACAAGTGCCAACTATTTACCTTAACCCTTATTACAAACTCAACATAGCCAAACTAAACCCATCTCTGTCCCTTAAGCTGTTTCTCCCCTTAGTTCTCACCTTGGTGAACTGTATCACCATCCATCCAGCCTGCCAATCTTAGGACTCACCAAACCAAGTTGGCTTTAACTGCTAAATCTTTCCAGAATCTGGACCCCAACTTACCAGACTCCAATGCCATTTTTCTTTTTCCTAAATTCAAGCATCATTACCTGTGAACAGGTCACTGCTATAGACTCTGGACTTGTCCTTTCTGTAGTCTCATAAACAGATTTCATCTTTCAAATTCTATGAGATGATCTTCTGTTTTTTTAATATGCTACCTCCTTAATTTCTGATTTTAAGAGAAAATTCACTAAAAATTTTATAAATACATAGTACAAAAAAGAGTCACTCAAAACTTTATCCACTGGCTGAAACCTGTTAATATTTTGACATCCCAACCACAATCCACCTGACAACCCCTTTGACTGATGCTCAAGTACTAAGCTAATTTTATTGCATAAGGCCAACGCACTAGGAACAACTGAGTTATCCTCAGCACCTGGGGCTATGCTTGAACCAATCATGCCACTGGCTGCAGGAAGGCAAGAGGGAAGTGGGGGGGGGGGGGGGGAGAATCAGATGGTTGCTTCTCCTGTGTGCCCTGACTGGGAATCAAACCTGGTATGTCCATAGGCTGTCCAATGCTCTATCCACTGAGCCAGCAGCCAGGTCCCATAAATTTTAGAAGTTGCATATAATTCTGAAATGTTACAGCACAAATTTACATAACTATTCCCTATTAATGAACTTTTAAGTTACTTCACATTTTAGAAGTCATGCTGCAATGAACATCCTCATATCCAAAATATTTTTGGCATTTCTGTTTTTTAGGACAGATGCCTAGAAGTGAAATTCTTTTCTTTCTTTTTTTCCAGAGACAGAGAGTCAGACAGAGGGATAGATAGGGACAGACAGACAGAAACAGAAAGAGGTGAGAAGCATCAATCATTAGTTTTTTGTTGCCGTTGCGACACCATAGATGTTCATTGATTGCTTTCTCACACGTGCCTTGACCGCGGGCCTTCAGTAGACCGAACAACCCCCTGCTGGAACCAGCGACCTTGGGACCAAGCTGGTGAGCTTTTGCTCAAGCCAGATGGGCCCGCGCTCAAGCTGGCAACCTCGGGGTCTCGAACCCGGGTCTTCCGCATCCCAGTCCGATGCTCTATCCACTGCGCCACCGCCTGGTCAGGCTAGAACTGAAATTCTTGAATAAAGTATACTTAAATGCTTTCCAAAGAAATCACACCAAGTTCTAAACTATAGTGTACGACAGTGCTAGTCTCATTCACCAAACCTATATCACTATTTATATATTTTTAATCTTTGCTATACTGTTAAGAGAAAACCTGTATCTCACTGATTTAATTTGCATTTCTTTACTAACTCATGACCTTGAATATTCTCCATATTTATTATCTACTAATATTTTCTGTTTTAAGAACTAGCCATGTCCTGTGTTCATTTATCTATTTAGATATTTAGTCTTTTTTTGAGAGTTCTAGAAATAATGAAAAATATTAGCCTTTTACCGGCTGCTTTTGCTGCCAATATATTTAATATTTTCTTGTTTTGTCTTTTAATCTCATGATTTAAATTTTTTTTTTCTTTTTTCTTTGTGGCAGAGACAGAGTCAGAGAGAGGGACAGATAGGAACAGACAGACAGGAAGGGAGAGATGAGAAACATTAATTCTTCATTGCGGCTCCTTAGTTGTTCATTGATTGATTTCTCATATGCGCCTTGACCTGGGACCCACAGCAGACTGAGAGTCCCCTTGCTCAAGCCAGCGACCTTGGGCTAAAGCTCGTGAGCCTTACTCAAACCAGATGAGCCTGCGCTCAAGCTGGTGACCTCGGGGTCTCGAACCTGGATCCTCCACATTCCAGTCTGATGCTCTATCCACTTCACTACTGCCTGGTCAGGCTGATTTAAAATCTTGTATTTTCCTTATTACACAAATGCAGGTTCATTCTAAAATTTAGGTTAAAAAAAACACCTGAGAAGTACATATAATTTCACCACTACAACTAAGCATTTTTACATTGTATTTTTTTAAATTTATCTATATTCATTTTTGAAAAACTGAATCATATATTGTACATATTCTTTTATAAATTTACTTTTTAATTAAATTTCATGTATATACTATACTTACCTATCAATAAATATTTTACCACCATGACATTTATAATGTCTATTCTATGGACATAATTAATTCCATATTATTTGGACACTGAAGTTGTTTCTAATTGTTCATATTACAATAACTAGGTGAAAATTCTCTTAATTCTTTAGATTCATACTTAAGTATTTCACTAAGCTAAATTTTTATTGGTTGAATAACTAGATCAAAGACATGCACATTTAAAATTTTTGTATATGATTGCCATTTATTTGTCCTCTTGAAGTTATACTAATTTATACTTCCATCAACATGTGGAACTTAGCCAACAAGTCTTAATATGACTTTCTATGTGAGGAAAGATGCCATTTGCAATAATAATAAAAAAGTGACAAGTAGGGAGAAAAATATCTGTAAGATACATAAAAACCAATACATATAATACAGAGTGTCCGTAAAGTCATGGTGCACTTTTGACTTTTTTTTTTTTTTTTTTTTTACAGAGATAGAGAGAAAGTCAGAGAGAGGGATAGATAGGGACAGACAGACAGGAACGGAGAGAGGTGAGAAGCATCAATCATTAGTTTTTTATTGCTGTTGCGACACCATAGTTGTTCATTGATTGCTTTCTCACATGTGCCTTGACCGCGGGCCTTCAGCAGACCAAGCAACCCCTTGCTGGAGCCAGCAACCTTGGGTCCAAGCTGGCGAGCTTTTGCTCAAGCCAGATGGGCCCGCACTCAAGATGGCGAGCTCAGGGTCTCGAACCTGGGTCTTCCGCATCCCAGTCCGACGCTCCATCCACTGCGCCACTGCCTGGTCAGGCGCACTTTTGACTGGTCAAAAGTGCACCATGACTTTACAGATACACTGTATATAACAATCTACAAAATGAATAAAAAATGCAATTACTTCAACTGAAAATTGGCAATGAGTATCCCTGGGCAATTCACAGAAAAACACAAGTGGCCAATAAATATGTAAAAAGATACTTAAATTTACTAGTTATCAGGGAAATAAAAATTAGAATGATAATTAGGTAGAAATTTTACTAACCAGAGTGACCAAAATTAAAAAGTCTAGTAACATTCACCTTTGATGAGGGTATGGAAAATAGCCATTTCAATCACTTTTTGTGGGAATATAAATAATTGTAGTCTACTGTGAGTGTATTTCTTTAGCATAAAGCCATCAAAATAAAATAAATAAATATCTCCTTTGACTGAACCATTCTACTTCTAAGAATCTATTTCAGAATCTGGGAATCTACTATGCAATGTGTGTAAATCTCAATGTTGGTGTTATTTATAACACAACACCATCGAGTACATGGGAAACAACCTTACCATCCATTAGCAGGAAAATAGTTAAGTCATTATGGTTCATTCATCTGTACTATGGAAAACTGTGTGGTAAAGTGAGAAAAGCAAGCCACAAAACAATATATAAAATATGATGCCATTTAAGAACAAAACAGAACCCTCACCACCTCAAATTTCATGAAAGAAATGTCTAGAAGAATTATTTATGAGAACTTTCCACTTTTTACTTTGTATAGTTGTTTAAATCTCTTATAATAATCATCTGTTCACATTTAGTACCTCTATTCTAATTTACTACCTGTGTAATTTCTAAAAACTATGTGCGTACAGAGGGAAAGGAGCAGCAGACAGGGGAAAAAAATAAGTGAAGGTAGGGTTTCTCAAACACAGAATTATTGACATTTTGGACCAAATAATACCTCGTTGTTTTTTTGGGGGGGGCAGGGGGGCTTTCCTAGCATTGTGAAATGTTTAGCAACATACCCGATCTCTACCCATTAGATGCCAGTAGCAAACCTTGATCCTCCCCAACCAAATCATGACAATCATAAAAGTCTCTAGGCATTGCCACCAGAGATGTTCCTTAGGGGGCAAAAATGTTCCACCACCACATTGAGAATCACCGAATTAAGAAATCAAATACTCTGAGAAACCTTCCTTAGTTCCTTAACAGAGTGAGAATTCCCTGCACATGGCCCCATATATGAATTATAAGTTTTGTTTCCTTGTTTGTCTCTTTAAGTGTCTGCAAGACAGGTGGTTAGTCTGGTCAATTAGTTATTCCTTAGGCTGTGTTCCTCAGATTGTGGACTGGGACCACCTTCATCAGCAGCACCCAGGATATTTGTTAAAAGTCAAAGTCCTGGATCTTACTTGGGATTTAACAAGCTCCCAAGATGATTCTAATGCATACTACAGTTTAAGAATTATATTGCAGTTTAGTACAATTCCCTGCACACAGCAGGTTATTTGTAACTGCTGAATGAATGCATGGATTTTAATCTATAAAACTAATGAACTCCATTAGTCTCTAGTTAAAAAATACAAAACTAACCAATCTACTAGTGCAATTCAGATATGTAAACTCTATAAAATATAAAGAGCTATAATGATGAAATTTAGTTTAAGTAAATTATGCAACTTAAACGACAGGTAAATATGATTCTAAATATTAGTAATAAGTCCTGGCTTGTGGTTCAGTCCTGGAGCCCCATGGTAACCAGTTCAATCCCAGGGTTGCTGGTTCAATCCCAAAGGCACTGGCTCAACCCCAAGGTCACCAGTTCAAGCCCCAGTCAGGGCACATATGAGAAGCAATCAATGGGTGCACAACTAAGTAGAATAATGAGTTGATGCTTCTTTCTCTCATCCTCCCTTCCTATCTCAAAAAAAATATTAAGTAATAAATTTGCTAAGAATTGTATGAAAAGAAATTAAAAGCCAGACCTCAAGTCCTCATGAAGAAAAGAACATCAGTGAATAAGTAAACTGGACACAAGTACTTTTAATTAAGTTGATCAAATGTATTTTGAAACACATTACAAATTTTAAACACATTTAAAACTTTTTTAAACAAAATAATAAATGACAAGTATAATATTTCCTCCATTTAAAACGTTTAACAATACTCCTATTATGATGTCTGTAATACATTTCAGTATAGACAGTGTGATAGATATGAATTTGTTAAGTTAGTTAAACTTCAACTTCAGGGGCAGTCAATTGTCCTAACTGGGGAACCACATGGAAGGGGAGCACTGTGTCAGACACATACCCTCTAGAGGCAGTAACTACAAGCACTTCTTTTCTCCACATTGTGATCAAGGCTTGAGACGTTGCTTCTTAACACAGTGAATATCAGAAATGGAATTTACTAGCAAAATGAATAGCTTGCTGGTTAACAATATAAATGCTAGAAAAGGCTTTCATTACTAAAATTAAATACTGAGGTTTTCTAAATTAGATAAATGTAGTTATTTTCCACCCTTGTATAAACAGGGTATAAAAATACAGAAAAGCTTTTACCTTTAGAGATGGTGCCCAGAGTTGATCCTTTAACAATTCTGTACCCAGCCACTGGTCCACTGGTTTGGGAGCACTTTTGGTTGCCTGCTGCTGACTGGAAAGGTAACTAAATCCTGCCCATGAGACCACTGCATACATAGTTTTACTGAACTTTTCATGTAAGGTGATGGCTGGAATGTCTAAATCAGAGGTCCCCAAACCATGGCCCGTGGGCCAAATTGCAGTCACCTGAGGCCATTTATTCGGCCCCTGACACACTTCCGGAAGGGGCACCTCTTTCAGTGGTAGTCAGTGTATGGAGTACTGTATGTGGCGGCCTGCCAAAGGTCTGAGGGACAGTGAACTGGCCCCCTGTGTAAAAAGTTTGAGGACTCCTGATCTAAATAAAGAACTCAAAGCTTTCTTTATGGACCTTAAGAACAGATTGTTACCAATTATTCTAAGTCTCCATGCTAATAAATGTTTTTTAAAAAACATTTATATGGGCAGAATGGGGCCATTTCTCTGTAATTTGATAATAAGGTTGCAAAGAAACACCTTTATTTTATTTTTAAAATATTTTAAATTTATTTTGGAAACAAAGGAAGAAGGGGGAGAGGGGAGCAAGTGAGGGAGAGAAGGAGACAAACACTGATTTGTTGTTCCACTTATTTATACATTCCTTGTTGGATTCTTGTATGTGCCCTGACAGGGGATCAAACCCACAACGTTGGCATATTGGGGTGATGCTCTAACCAACTGAGCTATCAGGCTGGGGCCAAGAAACACCTTTAAATGTCTCGTTGGCCACCATTATCTACTAACAAAACTCCTTAAGATTAACAAATGATTAACATGGTTTAGGTCACTTCACAACAACTACATTTAGAATTATTTTTGTGTGATACAGTTTATATAGTCTTTGGAAAGTTATCAAATGTAAAACACAATCCAATGGTCTTCAAATTTTCTTAACCAGCAAATCATAGGAAACAGTCTGGGATTTTTATGTAGTATATAACTAAAAATACCATCTTCACACCATTAAAAAATATTAATATTCTTTAGTCACTATAGATTTAGTATTATAAATAACATTAAAGAAAATAAAGATAGAAAATTTGGGTTATCTATCAACAGAGACAGACTATACCATTTTTAAAAAATGAGGTAAATGAGATTTTTCAGGGATACCAAAATACATGAAGACAACCTAGGGTGAAAGTATCCTTCACATGGCTTCAAAATTCAAATATCGTCACTGCCATCAGTACAAAAAGGACAAAGGACATTTGGTTTCAGCAAAGAAGTGCAGAATAGATGAAAGGTCCAATTATGGGACATACATGACTAACATAAAAACTATTGAGTTTTTCTTAGTGACAGCATGTTTGCACCTTTACGTTATGAAATAGCATCTTTGTATTCTACCACATGAGAACTTTTAATGTGATAGATATGCCAAAATATGAATGTGATGGTTTCTAAAGGAGACATGGTGGCCATGCAGAATGCTTCAGCTCCTCCTTTAAGTAGTTAGTTTAATGGTTCATATGGCCAACTCCAAACCTACTGAAGAAGGATAAAATACCATTGTCAGAATGAATACATACTCCTTTTCCTGCACTTCCAGGTTCTAGTGCCATAGAACACAGATTTCACAAACATTTGCTTGCTTTTGAATTAACTGGATTAATTCAAAAGCAAGCAACTTATAAAGAGTATGAAATGTGAGCATAAAGAGGTATCTAGGTCCTCTTTCAATGCTCTAACTACATAGCTTCCAGTATAATTAAATACTTAAATATTTTTGTAGCATTGAGCTTGCTTCAGGGCAAGTTCTAGGATCTTCTTTCTTTAGATTAAAAATAAAATCATATAGATAATTACCATAGCTTTCTGTGATGTTTTAGGTACAGCTTTGCCTAAGAGCAGAAAGGTGGGCAGGTGATTTCTTAAAGTGCTTTTCAGCTCCAGGGTGATAAAAATATCTTAAACTTTCTGAAGTTGAAAAGTCATAATTAATTAAAATTTAAAGCTGAACAATCACATACAGTCAAGGCATAATTCTTTTCAATACAGTGTAAGAAAAGAGGTATTATAAGCATCAATTAATGTTTCAGCTAAAAATCAGCAAATGTTGTTACAATCCAACAGCATCTCAAATTACTACCATTTCAAATAAATACTTAAGTCTGCTTATAGCAAACTTCATCAATAAGCAATTATAGATAACACATGGTTTGTGTGGTCTATCTACTACACAGCTCTCTATAAAAACTGTATAACCTCATCAATCCTAATCACATGTACAGTTCTTGTCTTTAAAGAGTAATAATATAAAAGCTTGAAGACTATTTCTCATATATAGAACAAGAAAGACCATGTGATAACATATCACTTGGATCTTTTCCTGTAGTGGAAGTCGTTAAACATTTCTTACATCATGGATTTCTGTAATTTTAGCTACTGCTTAATCCAGATCAATAACAACAAAACTAACTATAATGACAACTTACCACATGTTGAGTACTGTTTTAAACAAGTGTTTATACACTACACTCCTATAAAATAGACATAGTATTATTTTCATTTTATAGATCAGTAAATTGAGGTTCATCAATTTTCCTAGGACCACACAGCTAGGAATGTCCAAGTCTTAACCACAATCATGATACGAAAATGCCTCTGAAGAGGCAGACAACTGGCTGCACCTGGCAATTTTCTCTCACCAGAGAAAAAAAAGAGTTGAGATTTTCATATTTTTTTATGAAACAAAATTAATTTCAATATCACTTACATCTCCCTTCTCTATTTCCATATATTCAAAACACTTGAGAAAAAATTTATAGATGTTTTCACGGCATTTGATCTAACAGCACTTAAAAGATAATGACCATTTCTACCATTTGTTTAGTGACCTACTTTGAAATCATTATTTGATCTTCACTAGTATCTTGTTAAATAGGTAGGGCTGTTATTACCACTGTTTACAGATGATGGTTTATTAAAGATGATGAAGGAAACTTAGGTCTAGAAAGTTTAAAATTGCTATAAGTTTATCAAGACATATCATCAGTTCTACCACTGTTTTCATTGGCAGTGTGTGTGTGTGTGTGTGTGTGTGTGTGTGTGTGTGTGTTTTGTTTGTTTATTTGTTTGTTTTTGGTAAGGTAGCTGTGGAACAAAAAGTTCATGTGTAGGTATTCTCTAACCACTATTAAAAAGGCAAGAGAGGTTTGTCTGTTAAACAAAAAGAGTTGTATTGAAGTGAAATGAATTTGTTTCGTTCTTCATATGTTACAGCAACACATTTTGCTGACATATTTTTGTTTATTCATTAACATGTCAGTAAAAGTAAGTACCCTGAAAGGTAGGTCTTAGGCTTTTACTTAGAGAACATTAACTAACAGGGTTATTTCAGGTTAGCTATTGATAAAAATGTCATTTCAGTTCCTTCTGCTTCTATGCAATTATTAACATTCTATGGGAATAGCTTTCTGCCAATCAAATTGTGCCTGTAGGGCTGGGATGTGTCTGGTGTGGTGCCCAGTACACTATTGGTGCTCCAATTATACACAAGCAACAACAACTACCACCAGGTTAATGCACGCAAAGTTATCTGACACAAAAGGCATGCATAGCTAAGAGTCAGAATTGTAAGCAGTATCTGAACACTTCTTTTAAAAATAAACAGAAATTTGTATATGATGTTTACATGTTCATATTTTAGCAGTAAGAATATGTTCTTGCATAGGACAAAAAAAAGAAGTAATTATTTAGTTAGGTTTTCATAAATGTCCCTTTTTAAGAAAAGAATAGGGTCCTTTCATAGGGCTCAAAAGTTTCACGGACGTTAGAGAAGAAAAAGTCAGTGCACCTCTATTCACTAGTTTTTTTAAGAGAGAGGAAAGAGAGAAAGTGTGTGTGTGTATGTGTGCGCGCGCACTCTTGTGTTTTGGAGATAGGGACCAGAAGGGTGAGGAGAACTTAGAAGAAAAAGGAAAAGATACTATCTCTGTCTGTTCTTACAAATTAGAAAAAAGTCAGAAGTCATAAAAAGAGGTGCTCAAAAAATAAAAATTTGAACTTTATTAAACCCATAACAAACCAAGCAATTCTTAGGTTTTATTTACAGATTTTCAAGAGGACTGAGTAACATGAAATACATGTTTTGTAAACAGTACTATGTGCTATAGAATTCAAAATACTGCATTGGAACTCTGAATAAAAACTATGATTCATTTGTAATTGAAACTTTAAATTTAAAAACTCTAACAATAAAAATCACAAGTTTTATGGGGAGAAATAATATAATAAAATACATGGTATATCTTCTATACATGAAAACTATCCATGTATATGCTTTGATGAAAAGAGCAAGGTACAAAATATTATTCTGCTCTTACTGTGTATACAAAGGTGATGTGTGTATTTTTGTAGATATACATAGGAAACCTAATAGTAAGTTCTCTGACAAAAAATAACAGAATTACTCTTTTCTCTTTCTATTAAGTTTTTAAAACTGTTTTAGGCTATTACTTTTCAAATAAAAAATTTATTTTAAAATCTATTAATAAAAAAGTGAAAACCGTTTTACTTTCCTATCTTACTATTGCAAGTTTAGTAAAATGTAATAAATAATTAAGAATAAAACTCAAGTTTATGCACTTTTTGAAAAGATGTTATTTCAGATTTTTTAAAAAATGAAACAGACATTTAACATTTATTTATTTTCCTGTTTCCCAAACTCCACCACCCTTCACTTAGAATTGGATATAGCTTTTCAGTTCATAGCTTCAGAATCAGAATTCCAATTTCATGTTCATTGTATGATTATTACTGCCTTCTGTATTTTAAAAAACAAACTTCAAATTTATGAGACAAAGTAGATACAGGCTTAAAATTTCTCGAAACAATTCTTATTTTGCTGTTTTTGAAGTAATTGTTCTATTTTAAAAGAAAATAACTTCCTTATACATAAAACTATAGGGAAAGAAAATCGTCTATGGTCATGACATTTCAATGACAAAACTCCAATATTTTTTTTTAAACTCCAATATTTTTAATAGATGTGATCAGTTCTTTCCTGTTTGAAATGTTAATGATATAATGACAGCCTAAAGACATGGAAATTATAAAACAAAAATTTAATTTTTCATTTAAAATCAGGAATTATATATATAATAGTACAATCTCATGAAAAAGAATTTTATAAATTTATTTTAAAATTTTATAAAATTTTTAAAATTTTACAAATTTTAGAAAAAGAAACTTATCAATATACTGTATTATGTATTCTGTAAAGGGAAACAATTAGTCCTCAATTAGGAAATTAACATATAAACATGTTTATTCTATGATACCTGATAAAGAAGTTAACAGTAAATCCTACTGACTATATAAACTAAGGAAGGAAATATCAGATCCTCAGAGTAAGTTAGGTTACCTTAAGGAATGTCTTTCTACTTACAGCTTCTATGGAAATAAATACATACATACATACATACATACATACATACATACATACATACATACAGTAGTCTTGATTCACAACCTAATACTCATAAAGTAAAAGCAGGAGAGCAGAAATTCTGGCTTAATCATTGAGCTACAGCTGACTTTTTTAGAGCAACAGAAATTAACAAAGGTAATTCATATAATGCTGAGAAGGAAGATGAAAGCAGGATCATACAGTTCCATGCATATTTCCAAGCAGTGCCCCAAACTATTTTAAAAGGACTAAAGTCAGATCTAGAATCTATAGAAGTAATTGATATATTATAGTAAAGTCCTAAAATTAAATACCAAGCTCCATTTTTATCCTAATTACCACTTAAAATTGAAATGATCTCCTAGGAAAAAATAGAGTGGATATGAATCACATTGAAGAGGTGTGCTGGGAAAAGAGCAGAAAAGACCAGCTGAGCCAAAAAGGGGTGGAAAGGTGAGAAAGATTGGCATTTCAGAATTTATTATTTCTCTTTACATTATTTTAGGAGTCTTTGAGAAGAATGCTAACATCTTAGAAATCCATTAGGTCAAATTTATACCCATGCCTGCTCTGTTTTTAAAATAAAAATCCTTATGTCCATCTACTAAGGAAGGATTAAACAAACAAACAAAAAAACACTACTTCTTTTACAAGGGCCATTGACCCATAGGAAAAAAATTAAAATGAACAAAAAGGACAATTACTTAGGATCATACATATGTTTTTAAAATAAATTTTGCATACTTTAAAAAAGAAAAATATAGTCTGACCTGTGGTGGCACAATAGATAAAGGGTCAACCTGAAATGCTGAGGTCACCAGTTTGAAACCCTGGGCTTGCTCTATCAAGGCACATTAGGGAAGCAACTTCTAGGGAAGCAACTTCAAGTTGATGCTTCCTGCTCCTCTCTCACACTCTCCTCTCTCTAAAATGAATAAGAAAGAGAGAGAAAGAAAAATATAAAATTTCCCTAATCTTAATCTATGGTTTATCTAAAGTTTAATACCAAATAAAGGATACATAATTGATTTTAACAAGGAAAAGAAGTGGAAAGGTTTCAGAGAGCACAAGAACATGGGCCTGACCATGAGGTTGGTTTTGAAAGTGGTGGGAACAATGGTGAGCCAATGGTGGATCTATACTGATCCCTTGAGAAACTTTATTGAGAAAGGATGTGGACTTAAGAAAGCACAGGGAATAACTATTTGCATACCCGAAATGCTGCTATCCAGAAATGTGCAATTTGAATTTGAGATTCAATAAATATTGCCTGAAGTTGACAAATCATGAAACAGAGTACAAGCATATCATACAGAACTAGAATCATGAAGGAACTAATAAACCACCAGAATACCAAAACCTGTAGCAGTGAAAAGAGGGTGCCTCAAAGGAGAGGGTTAAAGGTAGCAAGGGCAGAAAAACGTTAATTTTCATTCAAAGGTCTTCCATATTGTTTTGTTACTAAGTACCTGCACTTTAAGAAATAAAAACATAAATTTTCTTAACTTATAAATTAGAAAGGGCCTGATATGTGTTAAAAGTTTCTTCTTCTTTTCTTTCTCCTTCTTTTGGTTAATTCCATCAAAAAGGTTCTTGTCAAAAACAGATTTGATTTTTTTTCCTGTGTATACAGACATTAGTTACGGATGATTAACAAAGCATTCACTCTTCTATTTGCTTTGGCTGAGAATTGACTTGTGTTAGTGTTAAGGAAGTATTTCACTTCATATGGAGAATATATGAAGTGTTGCTTATTTAAATATACATATGGTAAAAGAAAGGGTTTATACATGTTTTAGGCTCAAACAATAAACACATTTAAGTAGGTAGAAGTGCAGTGCTCAGTATAGCGTTTACCCAACATAGAAACTAGTAAAAACACTTTGTACCTTCTCTCTCTCTATCCAAACAAAATAGGCTTTATGAACCTATCTATTTAGCATTTTAATTTTGGTGAAGTGGTAAAAAGGTTATTTAAAGAAGATACATCAACTATGACAGAACCAATCATGATTATTTTCTTTAATTTTTAGATATGCAGAGACTTTTTAAAAAAAACACTTTCTTAAAAAAATTTTTTAAAGCCTGACCTGTGGGGGCGCAGTGGATAAAGCTTCAACCTGGAACACTGAGGTCGCTGGTTCAAAACCCTGGTTTCCCTGGTCAAGGCACATATGGGAGTTGATGCTTTCTGCTTCTCCCTTCTCTCTCTCTCTCTCTCCTCTCTAAAATGAATAAATAAAAAAATCTAAAAAATAATTAAAATAAAATAAGATAAAGCTATATATATTGCAAAATCAGAGTTACTCAAGTTTAAGATATCTGAAAATAAGTACCCAAATTTAGCCTCACAAACAGTCACTTAAAGTGTCTTTATTTTACAGATGTACAATGTTTACAAAATAATATTAATTTGGAAGAAAAGTTTTCTCTATGAAGAATCAGTGAGATATGCAAACCCATCCTGTCTGCTAATAATTTTTGTAAAATTGGTTTTCTAAAATAAAAATAAAACTACTTTATCCAGTTGAGAAATACTAGTTACAGCAATTTAGTTTCTCGCAACAAACTGTTTGATTTAAAGAAAAGATAGTCAAAAGAAGTAAATGATATATACTATACTGTGACTGGCTTTTGAGTAGATTTTCACTAATTGAGTCCACCAATATAGGGTGGGGAACATAAGAATAAAGATGTATAGGGAAAAATGCAGTGGCTTATTTAGAAACTGGCCACTGAAGAGAGTTTAAGAAAAGATGGATTTGAAGTCAGTTTTCAGATCTCCACTTTACTCCTAAATTCCTAAGAGAAACTTATAAAGAAAGAATTAGATTAAGAGAGAGAAATGAGGAGTGAGGTAGAAAAAAACAAAATACATAATTTGGACATTCTAGGACCATTTGATGATACTATAAAAACGTAGCGTAAGCAAGACTTCAGATCTGACCTTAAGCAGACAGACAGTTGCTCTGACATAAGTAGAATCTTTTTCCTCTCATTTTTCTTCCTCCTGAACACATTTAGTTTGGCAACTATATACACTAGTATGTTGTTCTTTTTACACTAGAAAATAAAGAAATTTAATTTTTTGTTTTTCTCCTTTTAGTAAATCATATGTAGCATTGAGACGATATTATAAGTAAATGTCACTACCAGGTTAGACTTATTCTTTTCAAACTCCTGAAAGGTAGTAAGAACCTTCTTCCAAATTAAGCTGAGAAATCTCAGGTAGCACCCTCGATTTTATTTCATTTTTACCATACATACTCCCTAGTCATCACTTTCATTTTATATGATCTTTTTGACACATCTCCATTGAAATCTACTTCTAAAATGAACTCTGAATCTAGTCACAAAAACTGTCCTTGAATCAACAATACCATATCAAAAAGCCTGAGTAAATGATAGGTTTTGTATAATAATCTGAAGCCCTATAGATTTTCACCAGGTCAAGGTATTGTTGGAGTAAATTCCAAAGTGAGTTACTGCAGCAAGAAAGGAGGTCCCTCTATAGCTCACACCTGGGAAGCAGTTCTACGAGTGGAGCTGGTTTTTTATACTTATGTGAAAGTTTCAGCTCTAAAAGTATTTCTATAAAAGCCTGAAAATGACATAAGTATAAAGCACATTTAAAAATAAGAAATTTAACAACACTAATTATGAATTTAATCTAAATGCAAACAAAGAATAACCTAAAAAATTATACAACATGCCTATGTTCAAAACAAAAAAGAACAAGACTAAACTAAAATCGGTCAATTTATTTAAAATGATGAGATTATGGATAATTTTTTCTTTTTAATATTTCTAGTATTATCATTATGTTGGATGTGTAATACATACAATTTTTTTAAAAGATCCACTAAGCTCTAAGAAAAAGTCTAAATAACAAAAACGTTATACGTTGAATTTTACTTGAACGCTATCCCCAGCACATCTGAGCCACAGACTCTATAACAGATGTCTTCAGGCATGAAACTAAGAATTCTTCAGGTAGCAAGGTTTTAAAAGTTTCACTCCAAGTTTACTGAAAATGAAATCAACTGGACACCCACTTATCCACTTATTATATATTTACAAGTGCATAAAATCTTATGGAGTTTGTCTGTTCACAAAAAATATATATGTATTCTTCCCACCCTTAGGTAGTTGTCTAAAATCAACAGGGAAAAAAAGACTATCACAAGAAAAGTTACTGTGTTTTTTTGCTCCATAAGACATACTTTTTCCCCCCTAAAAGTGAAAGGGGAAATGCCCATGCATCTGATAAAGAGAAAAATATAGTATTTTATTAAATATTCTAACACACTATTTGGTTTAGAATATTTTTTTCTTATTTTCCTCCTTAAAACCCTAGGTGTGTCTTATGGTCAGGTGCATCTTATGGAGCCAAAAATACGGTAAATAACAAGATAAAATTAAAAGAAAATCCACAAGTTTCGTATATGAGTCAATGACAAATTAATTTTTCAAACACTCATTGAGGGTCTATGATGTATAAAACATGATTCTGAGAAAATCAGTTATATATAATTAGATTTCTGTCACTCCAAAAATAAGCAAAAAGATGAGATGTCTGGGAGGGAGAAAGGAATATGAACCACTAATCTATTTGCACTATAGGACACTACTGGCTTATAAGAACAGATTTCATGTTAAGGTACAATCATTTGTAGCTCACATAACTGGAAATACATGCCCCATTTTTTAACTAGCTTAGACAGCAGCATATGGAGCTCTTTAATTAATTGTAGCAATTGACATACCTTAAATGCAGAGGTCTGAAATAACGTGCTATAAGGAGTAGATGCAAGCCAATATTAATCCAAGTTTAACTAATATATATAGTAAAGTGTCCAATGCTATATCTAGATTGAAAGGATGCCTGACCAGGTGGTAGCACAGTGGATAGAGTGTTGGACTGGGATGCGGAAGACCCAGGTTCGAGAGCCTGAGCTCGCCAGCTTGAGCGTGGGCCCATCTGGCTTGAGCAAAAGCTCGCCAGCTTGGACCCAAGGTTGCTGGCTCCAGCAAGTGGTGGCTCGGTCTGCTGAAGGCCCGTGGTCAAGGCACATGTGAGAAAGCAATCAATGAACAACTATGGTGTCGCAACGGCAATGAAAAACTAATGATTAATGCTTCTCACCTCTCTCCGTTCCTGTCTGTCTGTCCCTATCTATCCCTCTCTCTGACTCTCTCTCTGTCCCTGTAAAATAAATAAATAAACATTTAGATTGAAAGGAGAAGGTTGTGTATATGTGTGTGTGTGTGTATACATATATGTATCTCATAACTATACTCAGAAATCCTGAGACAATAATATTTTATGAGCAAAATTCTAATTAACGATATGCAGAGAGAATAAGCATTGCTTATTTTTTGAATGCCATGTTTTGAATGCCAGGACAGATATTTACTCATTAACATTAAAAATAATCCTATTTTAAAGCAATTTCAAGTTTATATATCTAAACAACATCATATATATTATTGAAAAACATCTGGTCACTATTCTTGATCAAATAATATTTCTATACTTTTCTATTTTAATAATTTGTAAATATAAACATATATTTTTAATCATTCTACAAAAAGAACTAAAAATGGCCATTTGTGTATATATTAAAAAGTCATTAAAGACCCATCTCTTACAAAGCTTAATTAGAATTACAAATTTTTTATCTAACAAATGTTTTTCTTTTTTTAGATTTTATTCATTTTAGATAGGAGAGAAAGAGAGAGAGAGAGGGCAAGGAGGAGCAAGAAGCATCAACTCCCATCTGTGTCTTGACCAGGCAAGCCCAGGGTTTCAAACCGTCAACCCTCGGTGTTCTAGGTTGATGCTTTATCCACTGCGCCACCACAGGTCAGGCTCTAATAAACTTGACACCTTAGTTTATTTTAAAAATTTTATACTCATATATTTTCATATAATTATAAAATTTACATTTTTATATTATCTTTTAAAATGAAACTAAAGCATTTCATAGCTTATATTATTCAATAAATATTTGTTAAAAATATTAGCAAATTGAGTTTGTAAACTTTAATATGTAACTAGTATATACACATGATCTAGAGCAGATAGATTATCTTGTGCACTGAATTTAAATGACTAATCCAGGTGTGGCACTTAGTATAGTATTTTGATCTTGTTTTGCTTTGTTTAATTACTATCAAATAATATATCTTGGTAAAAACTGATATTTACCTAATAAACCCGATTATAAGTATATTTTCTTACAATAAATCAAATTCCAGTTTTCTAAAACAATTAAATTATGTTCTATTTGAAAAGTTACAAAAAAGAAAACATTTAAAATTGAGTTATCACTTGTATGAAAATACTTTATATTGACAGGTAAAAGTGCTGAATGGGAGTGAAGACTATGAATGGATGTAATTTACTACTAATTAGCAATATGACCTTGGGCTGATTTCTGTATCATATCTTTGTTTCTTTATCTGCAAAATGAGGGTGCAGAACTTCATGATTTCTAAGCCTCCTTCCAGCTCTAAATTTCTATGATTTGATTATTCAAATAAAGAAAGCCACATCTGTATTAGGAAACTAGGTTCCAAAGTTATAGAATAACACTGCTGTCTGCGTCTATAAGGTATTTTTTCTTTATTTAATACTGTCTCCTTTTCACCCAACTCTGCTGTGTGGTTTGCAGAAGAGAGAAGGGGTTGGGGGTAAAAGAGGAAGGTTGGGGGATAGATGGTGAGAGGGAGACTTGACTGGAGTAGTGAACACACAATGCAGTATACAGATGTTGTATTATAGAATTGTACACCTGAAGCCTCTTTAATTTTATTAACCAATGTCACCCCAATAAATTCAATAATTATTTTTAAAAGAGAAATACAACCTTGGCTAAGGATTTTTAGTTGTTTTACTGAGGTAAAAACTGGTAAGAATGTAATTTTTAAAAAAATAAAAAATAAAATTATAGAACAATGGTGGGTTATAACTTAAACAACAAAAATACTACAATACTCATTTGAAATATATTACCTATAAGAAAACAATGCTTTCAAGATAAACAAAAGCAGGGACAACAACTGCATATACCTATGCTCATTTACAATGGTATGAACAATGATCTACAAAACAGAATTTCTTCTTTAGCAGAAATACTTAACTTACCAGCAAAACCAGAAACTATCAACAAATAATGAGAATTATGCTGAAATATTTTACATCTTACTTTGGAAATGGCGTTCTGTTTTACTCTATAACTTACATCTAGAAACTAAAAGGAGTTAAAATGATCACTAAAACTGCAACATACCAAAAGTGTGGATAGGAATATGGCCATGTATCTTTTAATAAATCCCATTACCAACTACACAACTCCTACATGATTTAACATTATTTTCTGTAAAATTGTGAAATTCTCTAGAGGCTTAATGTTCACACATGTTACAACAAGCACCTGACTAATAGAATACAACTTTACACAAAGGCAAACACTTTACTTCCTATTATTAATCTGATACAGGTATTACTGGAATTCAATTTTCTTTCAAAGGTGTGTTTTTCCAAAAACATCCAACCACCCACACATTATTTAAAAAAACAAAACAAAAGAAAAATCAAAGAAAATAAAAACCTTTGTGCTAGAAATTGTCCCAGGACTATATTTTGACATTTTTAGCACTTGACAAACCACTCTGTTTGCTTTCTTCTGCCAATACAAATCAAGCCAAGGAGAAGTTTCTTCATTTATTTCATTCAGTGTCAAAAGACAACACTATGTCAGGGTAAAAGGTCAATTATCTATAATGCACCCTGTTGCTACAGCTGAAATTCAAATGTTCATCTAGACCCTGTTTCTAAGACTGGCCCATTTAAATGTATTTATTAAGACCTAGAAAACTAGGAGGATGTGGAAAAACCAAGAAGTAAAATATAACCCTTTCCCACCAAACTTCGTTTGCCAATATCCTATAGCAATTAAAGAAGGTACAAACTTTAGGTAGTTGGCATCACAAAGGGCTTTTTTTTCTAGTAGCTTTTACAATCTCATCTTTTAAAAAATCTGCAGGAGTGCTACCCTGCAGGCATCTGTGACAGCATCAATAGGTTTTGGACTTAGTGTGGGTGGCTGCATAAAGCTGGACAGTGACCAACCAGTTTTTTGTATGCTGAAAGGCACCAGGCTGAAACACCATACTTGGCAACTGGGTGTGAGATTGCCAGTTCAGTGGGTTGGAAGATGCATACACAGGCACTCTGTGTGGAACCAGTAGGCTTATGTAAAAGGTTACTGTGGTTTTGATTTTGGCAGCTGTCTTCTTTTAAGTGACCATGAAAAGTTAAGAGTGAATTCCAGACTCACATCCATGAAGATCAGAAATTGTGCGTGTTTGAAGCCCTGCCTCTCCTTTATAACATTAGGTCCTCAGAAACAGAAAGCATAGTTCTTTGGTTGGCCAGTTACATAATTAAGAAAACGTCACATTTTAAAACACTCAGTTAACTCTCCACTCTCAGGGTAGCATTTAAATCAAACATCATCAGATGTAACTATGTAAATGAATGAAGTAATTTTATAATACTTAAATATGAGTATCACCAGGTTAAGAGCCCCAAGCTCTCTGTCTAGTATACATACATGTCTGTGTCTTTCCAATGTACATTCTGAACCCTCTACCTCCAAAAGCAATTGGTGATGACTACTCAGTCTCATAGACACTTTCATTGACTAAGTACTTACTACTCTATCCTCGAAAGAGTGGTGCCTCAAACAGGCACAACTTCTGATCTTCACAGGTGTAATTATGGATCTCACTCTTAACCCTTCATAATCACTTAAAGAAGACAGCTGTCAAAATCAAGCCATTTCCAAAGTACATATTCTTTTCACAGTGATCCCTCCGACCTTCTTTCCCCACCACTACTAAATCAAATATTCTTCCTCATGAGAGCTAAAATGGGACAAGACAGAATTATCTAAGCACAGATGAGTGGTATTTCACAGATCTGAGCTTCAGCATCTAATACAGGATCATAGAATATCTTCAACATTTGAAATCAGGAACTGAAATTCTATGATTAATTGGGTATGATTAAATATTGGATTTTGTTAGAGATCAGCTTGTTGGTGAACCTTTAGAAACAAATACACAAGATCTGAATACAAAGTAATGTAAAATAACTTCCTAGTAATAAAATACAAAAATTGTTTTTCTTAATTAAAGGCAAAGATACCTCTTAAAATAAGTCTAATAAATTTAAAAGAAAAAGTATATAATTAAACTAAATTTTCAAGGTTCTAAATTCTAGCAACAGAGTTAAGTGTTCTAAGATTTTTAAAAAGTTATATATGTAGTATATAAAGTTATATATAATAAAGTTATAAATAACAAAAATAAAATGTTATAAGTTATTATATATTATATATTAAATTTAGAGGTTTTTTAATTGGGATAATTTAGTTTTTAAGAAGGAAATATCACAAACACATGCTAATTATAACAACATTCCCTAGTGGGCAAAAGTTGGGTAATTTCAGAAGAATCTACAAATATTTGATATAATATTAGAATGGAAGAATCCATATAAACCTTTAAAATATACTATTACATCAACTAGAGTATTTTTAAGCAAGGTCAGAAGAATACCATAGGATTATTTTATAAGTATAAAAATATTCTTAGCATGTGATAGAAAACAATTCTAAACTATACTTAATTTAACAAGAGGCATTCTTTTTTTCTGACACTAAATCTAAACTGTCACTAAAAGAAAAGCAGAAAAGATTCCCTGAAAGCCCTCAATCTGAAATACAATTAGTATTTTGAAGTAAAGAAACCATCCCACTTCATCCCCCAAATCACAACCTTAAAGAGTTGCCACTTATAATATTAGCCAGTGCTCTGTGAACCATTTTATGTTAAAATTGGATAGTTCTAAACATCACACATATTGTTTGACACCGTGCCATTTTGATGATAAATTGCAATCTATAGCTCAAATAATTCTACCCAGGGATTAACATTTCAGAGGCTGAGCCAGAGATTATGTGTGTGGATCTTGAATTTCATCATCTCCCTTTGGCACAATAGCTTATTCTCCTCCACCCCTTTTTTTAAATCTATTCTCTCATGAAGGGTCAGGAAAGCTTAGCCTTGCTGTTGCATTCATTTCATCTCTACATTAACCAGATACCTTGCAGTCTTTGGTTCTTGTGTGTTATTCCATTACAAATACTGTACTGCAATATAGTGTGGCTAATGAGGTTTGTAACAAATCAAAGAGTGCCATCAAGTGGTAATAATACTCTAAACAGCATTACACTAAAAGAGCATTGCAGATAGACTTTCTTCAATATAGACAAACTGTGCCACTCCTCTATGAAAGAACACATTAATGGGGGGTAAGGAATGGGGAACTATCCATATTAATTTTTGTTGTCTATTTTTTATCCTTCAGGGATTGCTTTTATATACATTATATTTATAAAGTACAATTTCAGAGCCACAGGATTAATATTTATGTCATCAGATTATCAAATGATCCTTGTTAGCCACAATTCAAGTATGACAGCACTACTGGGAACTAAACAAATCTATCAATCAAAATCATGACTAGATTGACAGAAGCTTATTTTTTAAATAAGCAATAACAGTGTACATAGTTAAAGCAAGATAATGTCAGATCTGACTCCTAATACTAATGAAGAATTGCAAGGCTATAAAATAGAGCTAGTATTATTTATCTGTTTCATGCAACCATGCCAAAGTCTAACAGAAAACATAGCAATTGGTGTGAGAATGTATTTTTAGACACTTAGAAATCTTTCAACAGTCTATTCAACAGGCTATAAGGGTCATTTAGAGTTTTGAAGATAGGAATCTAGAATCGCTCTGAGAAAACACACAAGATAACATGTAATTCAAATGACCCACTCTGTAGAGCAGACTAAACTGCTACTGCTCTGAACTATCCTGAGACAAGGAAACCTTACACACAAGGCTTAAAGCATCTTCATAACGGTATATACTTTATTCCACTGCAGAGAAAACAAATAATTCAAGTTCAGAGATGAAACAAGATATGATATTGAATCATAAACATTAATTTGATCTTTAAAAGATTTAAGGAGCAGTACCAATAGGATAAAAAAGTCCAGGTCATGGCCAGATAATATGTTGGATAAAGTGTTGGCCCAATACGCCAAGGTTGTGGGTTCGATCTCCAGTCAAGGCACATACAAGAATCAACCAATGAGTGCATAGATGAGTGAAAACAAAAATTCTATCTATCTCTCTTCCTCTCTCTAAAGTCAATAAATAATAATTTTTAAAAAAGAAGAAAATTACAGGTAAAAGTAAAGACCTATATGATGGCATTAATTATTTTCTACATAGCTGCTGCAGATTGTCTACAAAAAATATTTTTCATCCCAAATTTTCTTCTAGAGCCTTGCTAATATCCCATCAAGTGGTGAAGTTTAATTTCTCTCCCTCTGAATCTGGACATGTTTGTGACTGGCTTGTGGCTAAGAGTGTGGGGAAGTAATTAGCAAGGCTAGGTGGGAAAAGGTGATATAACTTCCATTTGGAAAGCTGGAATGACACCCCTGAAGTCTTCAGTTGCCACACAAGCAGTCCAACTGTCCTGAAAGAAATCTATACTAACCCACTCAGAGAGACTACATGAAGTGAAAAAGTACCCCCTTCTGTGCTCTGGCTCTTCCTACCCTCACGTTCTAGCCCCCCCAAACACCTTAGACTACTGCCTGAGAAACGTCAAACTACAATTGCCTAGCTGAGCCCTTCCTGAATTCCTGACCCACAGAAACTGAGTAACCTGGACAGTGACTACAATCTATCAAACTAGATCACAAGTAGCATAAAATGATACTTAAGTTCTGGAGGATAGTCAGCAGATAGCAACCTGCATTGCTCATAACAACTGTCATTAAAAGACTATTGAAAGTTTTCTAAGTGTCTGAAAATACATTCTCACATCAACTTCTAGGTTCTTTTTTAGACCTTAGGCATGGCTGCATGAAACAGATCAAACAATACTGGATCTAGTTCATAACTTTGCAATTTTTCACAATTGTGTTAATATGGGAATGAAATAGACAATTAATGCTCAAGAAGTATGAAATACATTATGGTAACAATAGCAGAAGGGCCAAAAAAAAAAAAAATGAGTTCAGTACCTCTGACAGATGAGAAAATAATGATGTAGTTTAGATTGAAAGAAACAAGTTTAATTATTATGCTTTATTTTGCTCAACTAGTCAGATGTCCTGGAAAAGACTGAAGTGGTGCTAGAGGACCTTACAGCATAGATGGAAAGATGAAAAAATAATTCAGGCAATCACATCAAAATACTAGAAACCATATGGAATTTAAAGAACAAAATAAAGAAAATTGAAACAGACTCATGGACAGAGAACAGACTAATGCTTGCCAAGAAAAGGAGTGTTGGGGGACTGGGTGAAAAAGGTGAATAGATTAAAAGGGACAAATTGATAGTTAAAAAGCAGTCATGGGGATGTAAAATACAGCATAGGGAATATAGTAACTAATTTTGTAATAACTGTGCATAGTACCAGGTGGATACTTGAAATATATGGGGAGAACACTTTGTAAAATATATGATTGTCTAACCACTATGCTATACACCTGAAACTAATACAAAATAATACTGAATTTAAACTATAATTGAAAAATAAATTTTAAAACATATCAGAAAGCAATGTAAAAAAATAGTAGCTTGTATCAGAAAGGTAAAAGAAAGAACAGAGCCTTGAGATACATACTTTAGTAAGTAAAAGGAAAAAATATATTTACTTAAAGGAATCTGACTTGGAAATAAATCATTGATCTATCCAACTTTTTTTCCACTATAACCTGCCGTCACCAATTCTTCATCTGTGTTCTCTATATTGCTTAAGAACAACGTACACATCCAAATATTCAACCTAGAAATCTGGAAATCATCCTACACTCCCTGGCCTCCCTCAACCCTCATAACTAATCGGTGACTAAGAACTGACTGACTCCATTACCTTCTAAATACCTCTTCCATCTCTTTCTCTTCTTCCCTCTCTGTATCTGCTAATGCCACTGTCCTATGTAGTTCAGTCCCACATCATTTAATACCTGAATAACTGAAGTGATTGCCTATCTGATATTCAGCCCTTCCATTTTACACATCTCAATTTATTCTCCATACTTTTACAATACTTTTACAAACTGTAGACTATGACCCTTTAGTAGGTTTTGAAATCAATTTAATGAGTTTCAAAATCAATTTAGTGGATTTCAAAATGGAAACCAGCATTCTAAAAACATCAGGATAGAATAAGAAACACTAGTAAGAGTAAGATGTTTCAAGAATCTTCTGTTTAGTTATACAGGCGTTTATGTGTGTCTATTGGATCATAATGTAAAATGTATTTCTTAGTGACAGGCACAGCCAAAAAATTTGAAAGCTAAATAATGATCTTTCAAAACACAAATCTGATCACTTTACTTCTCTACTTAACATTTTCTCTATGGCTCCTAATAGCATACTAGAATTATGAATCAGAATCATGCAGGGTCTAGGGAAATCTGTATGGTTTACTACAGTGTTTTTTGACTACCAGTCCATGGACTGGTGCTGGTCAAAACACACTGGTTTGCTGGACCCATGGATGATTCTGATGGGTAGCCAGGATCCACAGACCTCTAGGATAAAGTTCGAATTCTTTCATATAGCATACAAAGCCTAATATAATCTAGCCCTTGTTCATCTCATTAGTTTCAGCCCCTTCTGCTTTCCCTACTTTGGGAATAAAGCTGAAGCAATTCTACCTCTGTACTTTTTACCAAGGCTATGTCCTCTGTCCTTATCCCAGACATGTCCCTAGACCCCATCCTTCTCACATAACTCAATTTGGTGGGTCAACCTGTTGAAAGTCTTTCAAACCATTCCTGTGATAGTAATAATCACTCCCTGACACCCTTGATGGACCTTCCACCTGCCTCTTTTCTAGCATCATCACTAGTCTCATTCACTTACAGATCTGTCCTGTGACTAGACTGGAAACTGCTTAAAGACCATAACTTTGTCTTAGTTATATCCCCAAAGTCTAGGAAGTAAATGCCTAATGAATTTTACGGTATCCAGTATAATGAAGTTCAAAAACAACAATCATTTTGTGTCTTCCTCTGCTATGACTACTAGTTACAAATTCTCTGAGGATGTATTATCTAGAATTAGCTCTTTTGTTTAAAATTCATAAGCAGCAACTTGGAAAGATAATAAAATACAAATGTCTTCATTATTGTTGTCTACAATCCTTATAGTGTCAATAACATAGTAATGTAGTTATTAGGTCCCCTAAGATTTAGGAGACAACAAGATTCTACCCTTGGTTTTGCACTAACACACAATTTAAAAAACAACTTCTCTTTACCTGTTTCCTAGTAATGAAATATTAACTACTGTCAACCAAATTTCAAAGTCAAGATAGGAATAGGAGTTACAAAACATCTGTTTGTTGCTGTTTCTCCAAAATAATTTTTATTTAAAAATGGCTTAGGCCTGACCTGTGGTGGTGCAGTGGATAAAGCATCGACCTGGGAACACTGAGGTCGCCAGTTAAAAACCCTGCACTGGTCTGGTCAAGGCACATATGGGAGTTGATGCTTCCAGCTCCTCCCCGCTTTCTCTCTCGCTTTCTCTCTCTCTCTCTCTCTCTGTCTCCTCTCTAAAAAGAATAAAATAAAAATTAAAAAAAGAAAAAGAAACAAGTTTCCTTAAAAAAAATAAAAATAAATAAAAATAAAAATGGCTTAAACCAAAGAATATTCTTCAAACATTAAATTATTCTGAACCAGAGTACCATATTTATCAGAACAGTTTTATCATGTCACTGAGCTGAATATTGTTATTATAAGACACTATTTCATCAGTTTCTAGTTGTCACAATGCTGAGAAAAATTATTATACCCAACTTATTACATAAGACCACAAAGACATACCAGACAAAAATGTCTATTAAATTTATGATATAGAAAAACTAATGTGTATAAAAAAGAAAAAAAGAATCACAAAACAATTTAAAGAGAAATCGGGTTAAGATAAAAATAACAGAGTTATGAGAATCTTACTTATTATTTGGAGCACTTAAAGATGTTAAAGTACCAAGACAGTTTTGTACCCTCAAGTTGATAACTTTCTACAATGCATCTGAAGTACACAGGTACACTTAGTTTCTCTAATCAGTTACATCTCTCTTTATTAAATTTTGTATTGTAGTGTCTTTACTACATTACTGAAGCAAGTTGGCCAGACTGTCCCATCTTGGGGAAGTTAAAAAAACAAAAAGACCAAAAAGTATCTTCCCTACAACTGCACAGCAATGTCTGAGCATATCTAGTGACAATAACAATTTGCAAAAGTGGTCTAGAAACTACATTATGAACTATCCCCCAACACAAGACAAATAGTTGGCTTCTTTGTAAATCAGATATTTTTACATAAACTACAAGAATTTTTTTTACTACATCAAAGACTAAAGAATAGGTTTTTCACTAATAACAATAGGGCATCAAAGTCACATGCTAGAGTTCGTAAATAAGCAAGATTATCACAAGTGGAAGGTGGAGCAAAGCTAAGCAGTTTGCACCAGAGGGCCCAGCCAGACCCCCTTCTAGACCCTCTGCTTTGAGTCCACTGAAGCCTCACAGAGGACTACGTTGGAGTCTTAACTGGCAACAGAGACCACCTTGAAAACCAGGAATTGCCCTAAGATTGGCCTAAGAGGACACAGGAGGGTGGTTCTTCGCAGCAAGAAGGAGAGACCCATGGAAGACAATACACTGGATTTTAAAAAAGCTTCTTTACAACACATGAAGCCCAAAATAAGTGGGATGTCCCATCAGGGCTTAGAGATAAGATGGGGCAGGGGAATTAATTATTAGGAAGTCCCCAATGTCAGCCAAATCAGTAGTAAGAACACAGCTGCCCTGTACAGGGCTGAGCCATGGCCAAAGTTTAACATCTATGGCCAGGTGGAGACAGAGCATTGTTTTGTGATGAAAGCTCCACCTAGAACAGATGAGACTAGGACCTGTGACCAGCCAGCCCCAAGCTGCTTCTATATGTTGGCAACTGGTTTGTTTACCCAGGAAAACGGGTCCCTCTGTTCTTGTTCTATCTCTTTACCCTCTGCCTCAGTGAGGCTGCAGTTAAAGATGTCATGAGAGACAACCCCAGGGCCTGGATCATGGGACAGTACACAGAATTAGACTTGGATGCAGCTAAGAAGCAGCATAATAATTACTCCTCCCAGTGCCTAAAAGACTGGTCCTTATGCCATTTCCACTGTCTCATGATCAAGTATATTGTAGCAACTAGTCAGAAAAGATACTTTTCAACTTCTCAAATGATCCTAAATTTTAGTCCCTACAAAGCAACATATTAAAGAATGAAAAACAGGAAAGAAACAAAAAGTGAAGGACTGTAGAAGTAAAAAGGAGCAGCCCATCTCTACAAGCCATCCCAAGTATAGGAAAGAGATGGTGCTAGCTCTCTCCTGTACACGTTTAACTTCTGCCTGACAAGGAGCAACACACAGTTTAACGTTAGAAGTGTGTATCTTTATTCCCATTTTCATTTAAGACATTCAGAACACTAAATTTTAGTACCAGAAAGGAGGAATTTCTTGCACCAAATCTTGAACATCTAACTGCATAAACAGGTTCAACGCCAAGTGCAAGGCTATCCCATGTGCCTAGCAGCAATTCGCCTGCCATTACTCAGTAAAGCTTTGAGCAGATTTCAATCTGTCAATTTGGGGAAGGAATGGAGAACTAGCTATCAGTTAAGGGTTTAAGTCAGAACAGTGACACTTAGTGGAGGTTCATTTGCTTGCCTTACCCAATCCTGAAACTGCAACATAACCAAGGAAAAAAGATATGCCCTTTCCTTCCTATTCTCATTGTTAGTAACTCTGAAAGATTTTTCCAAAACTTGTTTTCTATGTCTAATTTCTACATCATAGGCCATTCTAGACCCTGTCAACAAGATAAATACTCAGGGAAAGCAATATTTGTTTTTTTCCACTTCCAAGCTAGAGCTTTTCTAGTTACTAGCTTTATGTACCAAGACCCAAATATTGGCTTCTTGTCTAGCTCAGCCAGGATGTGGGACTTCACAGCTTCAGGCTCAAACAGCTGACTCACTCTGAGCCTATTATGGTTCTATAATAGGATTGGTTCAGAGGCAGCTGAACTCTATTTGTCAAATGACTGTTGACCAATGGGAGTTAGGCATAATGAGAGGAGGAGGTACCTGCCTCCAATTCCATTCACCTACCTTCACTCAGCTGGAAGGCTTAAACCACATGGAGCAGCAGATCCTGGCCTAAAATCAGGACAGTCTGTGCGCACCACCTCACTGGCAGGATCACAAAAAAGGCAAAGAAAAAAACTTCCAGATGGTTTCTACCACCAGTCTAAGCTCCATACCAACTTTTCTTTTCCTTACAAAAGTTTCAGAAACCACTATATGGAAGCACATGGGTAATATGGTATGACCCTTGCCCTGAACACCAGAGCCCCTTGAGTTTGATTTACTGAGGTTCCTGACCACAGTCTTGGCTCCCTTTCTGCTACAGCCTTAGCAACCTATGTATGACTCTCTAAGCTTTACCCAGCAAGGGACAGGAGATGAGTAATTAAACCATGTTCACTATTTCTGCAGAAATACATCTTTCTTATAATGTCAACAATTCCATTTAATAGGATATAATTCATGAAAATGTTTCATTTGCTTTTCTGTCAGTCCTAATGTATCTAAATCTAATTACATAATGCAAGGTTCCAATTCTATATAAAGAAATAATTTAACTTAGCTTTTTAAAAGTGTTGCTTGTTTGTTTTTGTAACTTACTTCATGGTTGTCTTTGAGCAAAAAATTATGTACAAGCCTTCAAGATATTAACTGATATTTCAAGGTGGCTGGTGTGGTAGAAAACGAGAATGCCAAAAACCCATTTCGGTATAAGTTTTATCTACATATTACAGAGAGAACAGAGAAGAGACAAGCAAAAGCAGCAAATTGAAAAAATCTTAAAACAAATACTTTTCTGTTAAAATTATGCTGTCATTAGAACCCTATAGTAATACAAGTACCAAGTTTCTGTTCCTGTTTTTTTGTCAGGGTTAGTTAAAAAAGGCTTCATGCAGATTCATAACATCTTACATGTGCTAGTATCTTTTACTGCTGAATTTCTATGAATAAACATGTAAAAAAATTGCTCAAATACACTGCTGGTTTTCAATATCTCTAGTGTGTATTAGAGGTTTGTTTTGATAGCTGTCTACTTTATCAGCTTCCTTCCTCCAGTTTGCATAAAAACAGAATTAAAAGCAACTTTGGCTGTCTTTTTCTCTCACTCATTTGGAAGTAGCTAGCAGGAAATAACAGAAATAATCTAAATGGCTCTAGCAATTTAGAAGACAGACTGCAGTATACAACTGTGACTCTTTAATAACTTCACAGATTGTATGCCATCAAATTCATTCAGTATAAAGTTAAAGTTTAGACTACTTTTTAGTATATAGAAATGATAATGTACAAGGCTGAGATATTTTCCTTAACTCCAAAGTTTGCTTTTTAGTCAACTTACATTCATCTCAAAGGAAATATAGTTTCTGGAGACACAGTAATAATTTATTAAAATACTTTCTATTATCAATTTTAAATAGAAACACCTATTACGATGTAAAAATATTATGTTACTGTTCTACTTCAGTTTTAAGATCTTTTCGATGAAATGTATACATTTGAGCCTCTAATAAATTTAAACTTTTAAATATTACTCAAAAATATTAACTGAGGCTATATGCTAGTGTCTTCCATTTACTGTATACAAAAAGCATAGACCAGTGTTTCTTAACCTGGGTTCTATCGAACCCTAAGGGTTCGATGAGTCGGTCTCAGGGGTTCGGAGAAGCCTCTGCTGTGGAGGCCAGAATAAAGTAATACCGTAATTTGTTGTGAGTTCATGCACTTTGTTGGTTTTGTTCTTTGAGCAAGGTGATGTTCATGCACGGCTCACATTTTGTGCACCAGTAAAAAAACATATACCTATGTCTTGAATTTGGAAAAAAAAATCATTTTATTTATCACTAAAGAAGGGTTCGGTGAATGCGCATATGAAACTGGTAGGTTCGGTACCTCAAAAAAAGGTTAAGAACCACTGGCATAGATTGAGGAAAAAAAAGAGGATCACTACTACTGCCTAAAGTTACAAAGTAAAGAAAAGGGGGGGTTATCCGTGTGAGAAGAGGTTTCTCTGCTGGTATTATATCACATACCTATTTTTCAAAAATTATTAAAACACCTCACAGTCCTTAAAATATTTGGGGCAACAATTTCATTGAAAATACTGATTTTTTTTTTTGAAAAGATGAACTTCATACACAAACTTTTATCTGTATTTTAAAGAGATCTATATCCTCCAAAGTAATGCATACAAGAACTCTTAAGGGTGCCAAGATTCAAGGTTAAGAGCCTTTGTTCGGCATGACAGCAAGTTGGTCATGGCATCTGTCACCAGTGCTGCCTGTCTATTGAAGGAAAGATGATTTCAGAGATCCAAATGGTTGTATACATGACCCCATACTTCAGTATACATTCTTTCTGAAACCTTTTGCTTATAAAAACCTTTTCTGGCCCTAGCTGGTTGGCTCAGGGGTAGAGAATCGGCCTGGCACGTGGATGTCCCAGGTTTGATTTCTGGTCAGGGCACACAGGAGAAGCACCCATCTGCTTCTCCACCTCTCCCCCTCTCACTTCTCTCTCTCTCTCTCTCTATTCCCCTCCAGCCATGGCTCAATTGGAGCAAGTTGGCCCCAGGCACTGAGTATGACTCCACGGCCTCCACCTCAGGCACTAAAAAGAGCTTGTTTGCTGAATAATGGAACAATCCCCAGATGGCCAGAGCACCGCCCCATAGGGAGCTTGCTAGGTGGATCTCAGTCAAGGCGCATGTGGGAGTCTGTACTCTGCCTCCCCTTCTATCACTAAATAAAAAAAAATTAATTTAAAATAATAAATAGATAGATAGATAGATAGATAGATAGATAGACAGACAGACAGACAGACCTGTTCTTTGGTCAAGCACATTCTTTCCTAAATCTGATATTCAAGAGTTTCCATGACCTGGTCCTTTTTAACCTAATTAATGAAGTGTTTTCTTTCCACATTTATTATTTTTCCTCATTTAAAAGTCTCTCTCGGGCCAGTTTGCTCAGTGGATAGAGCGTCAGCCTGGCATATGGACATCCCAGGTTCGATTCTTGGTCTGGGCACACAGGAGAAGCAACCATCTGCTTCTCTCCCACTCCATCTCCTCCCTTCTCTACCTCTTCCCCTCCTGCAGCCAGTAGCTCAATTGGTTCGAGCTTTGGCTTCAGATACTAAGGACAGCACAGTTGATCCGAGTATGTCAGTCTCAGGCACTAACAATAGCTCGGTTGATTCAAGCATCAATCCCAGATGGGGGTTGTGAAATGAATCCTGGTTGGGGCACATGCAGGAATCTATCTCCCCTCTTCACTTAAAAAAAGTTTCTCTTTGCTACTTATTATTAGGACATATTAAATTCTTGTTATATACCAAACACCAGGCTAGATGCTTTTTGTCTGAACTATCTTTAATTCCAGCTACTATTTTATAAAACTATCTGTTTTACCAATGAGAAAACAGGGGTCCTGAAAGGATAAGTATAAAGTACAAATTTATACTGGTATCAAAGTATGATTCAAATCCAGATCTAACAGAGGTCAAAAGCTTATTTTCCCCCCATTATTTTCTTCTCAATTACCCTTAACAGTAAGGATGCATGCCTCTGAGGACCTGGGCAGTATAATCAAAAGCACCTCAATCAAGACAGGACACTTCTTTGAACTCATGTTTCACCTTTAAAGTTCACATTACTTTTGCCCCTTTTTCTGAAATGATTCCATGAAGATTTCATTATAAAAAACACTTTATATATCAGAGAATAAAATTTATAATATACAAAAGATAGACACTGACATATATCCCTAGGATAAATATAGGCATGTTTGAAAATCTGCTTCTTAAATAATCTTGCTAACTTCAATCCATATTAACTTATCTACCTTATCTACCCCTAATTTCTATTATACTTTCCAGCTATCATTGCACATTTATCATATAGCACCTATCACTTTATTCTTGTTTTATGTGTGTATCTCTCAAACCAGAATTTAGTATCTGAGTATAGATATTTGTGTATATCCCCTGTAATAATTAATTAGTACAAGTAGGCTCTAAATACAGTGCCTGGGACAATAAATGATTCATAAGTGAATAAATGGTAAAATGCATGAGGCTTCAGAGTCTAAAAACCAGTTTGAGACCAGGCTAAGCTGTTTTCTGTATATTCTTGGGCTAGCCATGTAACCTCACTGAGTCAAAGAAATTATAATGTCCACTTTACAGAAGTTTCTAAATGATTAAATGAGATATTTATGTGAAAACACTTTGTATTCTCTAACAAAAGTTATCAAATATTATTTAAGATTTATGAAGTCATTATTGATCAGTTGAGATCACTTTAATTTTATTTTAAAAGGGGAAACAAGATCTTAAAGTTAATATATTCCTTCAGCCTAGCTAAGTAAATTTGAAAAGAAAAGTAAACTCTGATAATTTCCAATAAAGGATACTATCTTCTTAATTGATCTAAGTATCAGGGCACAAAATTATTTTCATAATGGAATATATCTTGTAAAATGTAAAATTCTGTTTTATACATTCATCCACCCTCCCCTACCCACTTTTCCAAATCTTTAATTTGCCAAAAATACACTGAGTGACCCAATGTTCTCAAAGCTCCCTCCCTTCTGCATCAGAATTCTAATTCAGTAGGTCCAACTTGGGATGATTTTAAATGAACACTGACTTAAAACTAACATCAACGGTTCTTTACAGCCATTACCTACCATGTAAACCATGTTAATTTACAGATTCACAGCAATTATATAGTGAGGTTTTTAATTCTTTAATTGCCATATGATTCAACTAAATGGTTTTAAATTACTACAATCCTAGAAAAATGAACTACATTTTAAAAAATGAATTACTTTTTAAAAAATGAAATATTCAAAAAAATAATTTACTAAACTATATGTTGTCCCACAAAGGAGTCATGATCTTTCTTACTTTTGCTCAAGCTAATCCAGTCACTAAAAGCACTTTCCAAATTCCCTGCAGCTGACAATCAGAACACTTAATCTCTTATCTGAAATCTCTTATTTGGATTTCAGAGAAGCAATAAAGTGCTTCTGCCTATATTATAGTGCCTAGATTACAGCACACTCCCAACGAGGTCTAAGGCTGCACCCCATAATCAAATATTTCTGCAGCAAAAAGAATAAACATTTTACACCAGTGGTTCTTAACCTTTTTTGAGGTACCGAACCCACCAGTTTCATATGCGCATTCACTGAACCCTTCTTTAGTGATAAATAAAATATGATTTTTTTTTCCAAATTCAAGACATAGGTATATGTTTTTTTACTGGTGCACAAAATGAGCTGTGCATGAACATCACCTTGCTCAAAGAACAAAACCAACAAAGTGCATAAACTCACAATAAATTACAGTATTACTTTATTCTGGCCTCCGCGGCAGAGGCTTCTCCGAACCCCTGAGACCGACTCATCGAACCCCTAGGGTTCGATAGAACCCAGGTTAAGAACCACTGATTTACACTAAGTAGGATAAATACTACAAATAGCCTCACTTCAGGTCAGGGCAGGCTTTGCCACAAAATGACTTTGAACCAAATTTCAAAAAATAAACATTTAAATAAGTCTTTAGGTAGTAGAGGTTTGGGATTTTGAGCTTACAGAGAAATAAAGCCAAAATCTCCTTAAAGCCAAGAGAAAGGATTGTAAAAACTTTATCTTTTAGGTTTCAACTTATATATCACTTTCACTGGAAAACTTCCCCTAACTACACCAAGACTGAGTAAAGTACTCTTTTTTTTACATGTACACATTTAACACCCTGTATTTACTCCTATCTTTACGGTTGCCTGTTTATCTCCCCACAGACTTTTGAATGCCTGGACTCAGGGGCCACATCTTTTTCACTATTACACTCCCAATAACTAGCAAATATCTGCCACACAATATTCATTTAATAAGTAGTGAAAAAATAAGCAATTATGAATATTAAGACTTCAGTGAAGTTTTATCATGTTAATGCATTTGCTTCAACTGTAAGGAACGATTAATATCAATGAAACTGAATCTCTAGCATGACCAGGCAGTGGCGCAGTGGATAGAGCGACAAACTGGGATGCAGAGGGCCCAGGTTCAAAACCCTGAGGTCGCAAGCTTGAGCATGGGCTCATTTGGCTTGAGCACAGAGTCACTGTCTTGAACGTGGGATCATAGACATGACCCCATGATTGCTGACTTGAGCCCAAAGGTCGCTGACTTGAAGCCCAAGGTCACTGGCTTGAACAAGGGGTCAGTCACTAGTTCTGTTGTAGTGCTCCTCCACCAGGTCAAGGCACATATAAGAAAGCAATCAATGAACAACTAAGGAGCTGCAACAAAGAATTGATGTCTCTCATCTCTCCCTTCCTGTCTGTCCCTCTCCATCTGTCTGTTACAAAAAAATAAAAGAAAATGAATCTCCATATAATAAACTGAGATGAAAATCAGAAAATCCAATTAAAAAACTATCCATTAGCATACCCATTGTAATAGTATGAAAATATACTTTGTTGCTGTAAAGTAAAACTGTTTCATAAATTTATTAGCTAGGATACTTTACAAAGTAAACTACTACATGAAATAAATGATCTAATATGTAATAGTTTATTTACTATGTTAGTACAGAGCTTCTTGTACTGTATATAGATAAATACAGTACAGTTGACTTTAGATGTTAATCCATGTAGCATCCCTTCCTGTTTATCAGGAATTTTAGAATGTAGAATTTAAAGAATGAGACTTGCTTTCTTCTAACTAATATACTATAATAAAATTGACAAACAATTAACAAAATATGATAGATATTATGCAAGATGAAAATAGAAAACTATTTAAGCAAATTGGTAGTTATAAAAGAATTTTAGGATCTTGAGGAATCTGGCAGGCTCAAAGCATATAAGATCATTCTTAGGCATACTTTTTATTTTAAATACAACAAAAATTTCTCCATTGTTTTCTTAAAGTCAAAAGGTCTCTTGAGAATAACATGAATGGAATTTTCCTCCAGAAGCAGATCTGAAAGATTCTGAACTTGAACAACAAAAATGTTTAACATAAAGAAAACTAAGAAGAAAAAATATGTATATATGTATATGGACTTTCTCTGAAATTTAACCAAAATGAAAGTGAACTGGCGGACAAAGCCTCACATAACTACTAGCCATATCTAGACTACTCTGCCTAATTTACACAGCCAGTCACCATTCACATAATCATATACAACAAAAAGTTGACAAGATAATTAAAAGACCAGAAAAGCCTGTTTGAACTATAAGCCTCCTATTTTAAAATCAGGAGTTTAATTCAAAGGGGTTCAGGGGGAAGCTTTGTTGCTTCCAATAGTGTTAATTTTTTTCTATGTGGATACAAGAACAAACATCACTTTTCAAGAAACAAAATTTTGAACCTTAGGACTACCTGGTCAGAAAGATCATCTAAGGAAGTTTATTTTTTTTTAATTCTTTTGTAGTGGATCAATCACCTTTTCTGACATACCAGTATCTTTTAGCAAGCTCCTCAACTGATAGTGTTCAAAAGTGACCTTCATTATTTACTTTAAATAATCTGGTGGAAAAAAAAAAGGTGGGGGAGAAAAGATGAAATAAGTTTAGCAAAATATGGAAGATTTTTGAGGGTGGGAGATGGTTTATAATATTATTCCTTCCATTTTAGTGTATGTTTAAAATAATCTTAAAATTTTGAGATTTTAAAAAATTGAGTCTTAATTAGATTTATTCAAGCTGCTAAATTTGTGTGAAAGAAAAGATTAGCAGAGGTCCTCTATAAACTGCTTTCAAATTTCTTATTTAGAAATCCAAAGGAGTCTAGGACTCTTGGACTATAAGAACATGTTTGAGAAGTTTATACCTAAAGAACACTGTTAAAGAGACCTGATAATATAGGGATCTTCTGTATGTCATTCTTCCTCCGCCCATTTTTTAACTGATTTTTTATATAAATTTATATGAGTTTTTATGAGTTAATATTTTGAATATTAACTCTTCATCAAATGTATCATTTACATGTACCTTCTCCCATTCAGTAGGTTGCCTTTTCATTTTGGTCATCGTTTCCTTCACTGTGCAAAAACTTTTTAGTTTGGTATAAAGCTACACCAGTTTAAATGGAAGAAAGTGTAAGCTAAAGTTTTTAAAAAAGATATCCACTCTTTACCCAGCTATCAGAGTAAAATCCATTGGCAAAGATGAGACAGGAAAAAAATATAATTTGAAGAGAGAAGCATTTATATATTTTTTTTCCTCTGAAACTAAAAGTAGAGGTAATTTATCAGAATACAACTTTGTGAGATCAAGAGACTGACTTGATTTCACAAGAAGATTCAAACTCAAATTTAATAAGACCAGAAACTGTAATTTTTTTAATATTGTTTACAATGTATTGTTTGAGTTATTATAGCATTTCTATTCCTGGTATAATCTTGTCAGGTAAATTTGGTTAGGCAAGCAATTTTGTTCTACATAATCCGATAAAATAAACAAAACAGAGGAGGATTTATAGTATTACCTTGGAATTAACAAAATTAATGTCTCAACCTATCCATTTAAAAGGCTTCTGGAGGTAGCACCAAATAAATAGCAATAAAGGTACTGAGGAGCCAAACTGCTAATCTTACTGATCACAGGTAGAAATAGTGGGAAAAACTGAATAGGTGGCCCTGAAAAAAAGCATTTTGATACATCTCTGATCTCTCAGAAAGACACAGCACCTCAAATTAATCACATGCCTATTAATAAATGTATTGGGTTAACAGTTTAAAAAGTAGAGTTCTACTGATATTTAGTAAGAAGCTCATGTTTTGTGTTGGCTGGGTCGGGGTTTTTCTTTTTCTTCCTCTCAGTTATCTCATCAAGAATGGTTACTACTCTAAATTACGATAGCCCTTACTAAATCTTTCTTTCCTCTGCTTAGAATGCCTTTTCTTCATAACTCCATTTTCTCTTAAAAGCTAAAGCTTTGCAGCCACTTCCTCCCAAAAATCTTTCCACATCTTGCCCTCCTTTATAGTCCCTTAAGAATATATATCTTTTTTCTTGTTTCTTTCTTTACATATATGACACCCTCACTTGTTCATACACTTCAGGACAGGCTACTTCATTTCATCAAATACAAGTCTTCCTTGGTTTCTAAATGATGTGCCATTATTTTACTTCGCACTAAAAAGAAAAAATGCTACCAGTTACAATTGTGAAACACCAAAAAAATATAAGATGGTCCCAATTTCAGAGACATTAAAATATGGGAGGGGGAGATATGCATGTCTTAACTGGCTCTATCTTTATTATTAACAAAATGTTTAGGCATAGAGAAAATGCACATTAAATCCTTGCAAAATCAATGAATGAATGAATGAAGTCAACCTAAATTGGTACTTTTCATCAATATGAAGCTTTGGATTTATTCAAAAACCAAAAGAATCTAAGAATAAAAATTTAAATTAAGACATATGCATATAATTTACAAATACATTGGTTCTGATTTTAGATGAATAACCTAAAGCACCAAGAAGAAAAAAAAATTCTGGTTTTCTAAATATAACTGTTACAGCTTCACATTAAAATACAGGGTGAGACAAAAAGTAGGTTTACAGTTGTTCATATGGAAAATAATACAATTAATACAAGAATAAACTCTTTTACATACTCACAACTGTAAACCTACTTCTGCCCCAAACTGGAAAACCCACAATGATAACTGCATGGGTGATTAAATACTATTACTATATTATGATAGATTAATATATAAAGTTGTTTTGTAGTACCCATTCTTGATGACCTGCACCAATAATAGGGACATAGATTATAAGTAAGCCAAAATAAAGGATAATTTTAAAATCTTTTGTATTAGTTTTGTTTTTTAATTTTATTTTTTTACTTTTCCCTTTCTGTATTTTTCCGAAGCTAGAAGCAGGGAGACAGATTCCAACATGCACCCTACTGGGATCCACTAGGAGGCGATGCTCGGCCCATCTGGGCATTGCTCCATTGCAGCAGGAGCCATTCTAGCGCCTGAGGTGGAGGCCATGGAGCCATCCTCAACGCCTGGGCCAACTTTGCTCCAGTGGAGACTTGGCTGCAGGAGGGGAAGAGAGAGATAGAGAGAAAGGAGAAGAGAAAGGGTGGAGAAGCAGATGGGCACTTCTCCTGTGTGCCCTGACTGGGAATCAAACCCAGGACTTCACACACCAGGCTGATGCTCTACTGCTGAGCCAACTAGCCAGGGCCCATTTATATTTGTTTTTGAAGTACATTCATATATTCATATTGTGAACAAATAAATACAGACCGGCCAGCCCAGAGATAGATATTAATAAATTACCAGCACTTGTTTCATTTCAGAATACAAACTGGTTCTTATTCTTAAACTTATAAATAGATGTCCTATCAAAAGCTGAAAACTTTGGAAAGATGAAAATATTCTTAAGTTTAATCTAAGTGAGATGTTTGTAAGGTGCCATGTCATTCATTTAAGATAATCAAGTCTAGATATCATTGAGAGGCATAAGCAGTATAAAGGAGTGGAAAATAAATTTGGAAATTTAGCTTTCTTTTTTTGTATATTTTTCTATGTCCTCTATCTAGAAAATGATAAAATTAGCTATCCCTTACTGAGCTGGATGCTTTACATACATTATTTCTAATCTTCAATAATCTATGGAGTGGATATTAATAGCATAAGTTTATACAGGTGCAATAACTTGTCCAAGGTCACAAAACTAGCAGTAGTAAAATCACATCTATAGTTCTGATTTATGCATATGTAGCTTTCTGGTCCAAGGAAGAAAGATCAGGAAAAAAATGAGAAATTTCCCTGTGACCAGAAACAAAAGAATCAAATTAAATAATAAATAAAGACAGCATTGTCTCAATTTACAAAAAGAGGAAGAAGGTTGCTTTGAGAAAATATTCAGAATTCAAGGAGCTGATAAATTCTGGGATTCCATTTTGTCATGTCTAACAGCAGTCAAGTAATTAATCCCAATAGCTTTTAGTCTGAAAATGAAAAATAATTAAAGACTACCTTTACTAATTTAATACATATATACCTCAGGTTTCCCACTACAGGAGACAGATTAAAAACTTCTATATGATTCTATAATTTCAAAATATTTTTTCCATCTTTGTCAGTAAGAGAAGTAGTTATTGCATAGGAGTTAAGGGCGAAGACCATGAAGAAAGACAAGACTAAATAAAATTCTAACTTCTTAGCTATATAACTCTGAGCAAGTTACTTAACCTAAGTCTTACTTTCTTTATCTGTAAAATAAGGATATTAATATCTGACTCAGTTATTGTAATGAGTAAATGAGATAATGTGTATAAAGCATTCCACATAGTATCTGGTATACAGTAAGTACCCAATAAGTTTGTTACGGTAATATACAGTGTGTCCGTAAAGTCATGGTGCACTTTTGACCTGTGACTGGTCAAAAGTGCACCATGACTTTATGGACACACTGTATTTTGATGACTTCTCTCATTTTTTTTAAAGATTTTATTTATTCATTTTAGAGAGGAGAGAGAAAGAGAGAGGGAAGGGGAGGAGGAGCAAGAAGCATCAACTCCCATATGTGCCTTAACCAGGCAAGCCCAGGATCTCAAACCAGTAATCTCAGCATTCCAGGTCAATGCTTTATCCACTGTGCCACCACAGGTCAGGCATGACTTCTTTGTTTTATTGGAATATAAACTAAACTTTTTTGTTGACTGTGCAAGGAAAAGAAAGGAATTAAAATTTCCATTCAAAGTGTCAGGATGATTTACAAAAGACTTTCTAACAAAACCCAGACTTTACAAGAAAAGGCAGACTTTAGTCCTTTAACAGTCACTAGCTCTTCTGTACATAATGTGGAAACACATAAAATGTGAGGAAAAGCACATTTGTAATACGTTACTGCTACATTAATAAAACTTTCTCTAGATGAGAGTCAATTTCATCATTCACCACTGAGGGGAGCTGTAACCTAAAAAAAGGTTTAAATAGACTCCCACAGTAATTTTTATTCTCATACCTCACTATATTAATTTAATAAACTCTTAGTAAAATGTATTTTAAATTAATTTGATAAGCATGAACAAATTCTCTTTTGGAGACCTTACAAGAAATAAGAAGGCTCATTAATATCAATGTAATAAAATGGGGGATACCTATCCCTATCTTCCCTGATTTTGCTCCATAGCACTTAATCTAACATATTATATACGTCATGTATTTAACATACACTATATATTTATACTATCTAACATAGAATATACTTCTCACACATTAATCTTTATTCTCCTTGCCTCTCTATGTCACATACACACACACACACACACACACACACACACACACACAAACACACACACACACAGAGTGCAATGTAAGCCCCACGAAGGAGATTTTTGTTTTATACACCACTCTATTTCTAGAACCTAGAACGGTGCCCAGCACAAAATATAGGCACAGTAAGTGAATTGCTACTGAATAAACTGAACATTGGTTCATTTATATGAAAGCTTAAAAATATATTAGATGTCAAGTATAATAGTTCCTCTTTTCCACAGTTCACTACTCAAAGCTTCAGTTATCCATAGTCAACTGCAGTCCAAAAATATTAAAGGAAAACTCTAGAAATAAACTATTCATAACTTTTAAATTTCATGCCCTTCTGAGTGGCGTGAGGAAATCTTGCACTGTCCCATGCTGTGAGGCCAGGGCGTTAATCATCCCTTTGTCCAAAGTATAGGTTTATCTGCCCATTAGTCATTTAGTAGCCTTCCCGGTTATCAGGCTGACTGTGGAGGTGCTACAACACTTATATTTTAGTAACCTCTGTGCTTAATAATGATCCCAAAGTACAAGTGTAGTGATGCTGGCAATTCAGATATAACAAAGAGAAGCTGCAAAGTGCTTCCTTTAAGTGAAAAAGTGAAAGTTCTTGACTTAAAATTGTATGCCAATATTGCTAAGATCTACAGAAAAAAATAAATCTCCTATCCATGATATTGCCTAATTTATAAATTAAACCTGATCTTGGGTATGTATGCACAGGGTTCGATATTATCTGCAGTTTCAGGCAAGGCATCCCCTGGGGGTCTTGGAATGTATCCCTGTAGATAAGGAGGGACTACAGCAAAGCAAACTGTTACTACCTGAAAAATGTAATATCTACATATATTGAATTTTGATTTAAAAGAAAATAAGAGCAGTTATTTAATCCTATAGATGAGTACATGAATAGATATCATGATAATGACTTGCTTAATAATCATTTATAGTAGAATCCCTCTTAAAAGATCTGAACAGCACAGAGAGTTGGTCACTTAAACGGAGAAATATGAATACTAAAACACATTTTAATTTTGTTCAATACATATTTCATTCATCAGTTTTTGTGGCTTCTTTGAGTATAACTTTGTTGCTCGTTGATTTTCTTGTATAATCAACACTCATAATGTATCATTAGTGCATTTCAAATAGCTTTTAAATGAAATGAATACTTAAGAACAATAGAGAAGCAATCTAAATAAAAACTTCTAGTTTTATAAATCAGCCCCTATATTTTAGTTTCGTTTCTAGGTGGTGGCACAGTGGATAGAGAGTTGGACTGGAATGCAGAGGACCCAGGTTTGAAACCCCAAGGTCGCCATCTTGAGCATGGAGTCGCCAGCTTGAGCATGGACTCACCAGCGTATGCGTGGGATCACTGGCTTGAGCATGGGATCATAGACAGGACCCCATAGTCGCTGGATTGATCTCAACAGTCATTGGCTTGAAGCCCAAGCCCAACGGTGCTGGCTTGAGCAAGGGGTCACTTGCTCTGTTGTAGTCCCCTGGTTAAGGCACATATGAGAAAGCAGTCAATGAACAACTAAGGTGCCACTACAAAGAATTGATGCTTCTGATCTTTCTCCCTTTCTGTCGTCTGTCCCTGTCTCTCTCTCTCTCTCTCTCTCTCTCTCTCTCTCTCTCTCTCTGTCTCTGTCAAAAAAAAAAGAAGAAAAGTAATATAGTCTCACCTGGAAAATAGACCAGAATTAGGTAGGAACTTAATTTCTTTCTGCTGAGACCAACTGCTGTACAGTGAGAGGAATAAATGAAATTTGAGAATAGAATAGTTTTCTTCTTTTCTTTCCTATCCAGGTGGTAAATCTTTTTACCTGCTCTGGAAAGTGTAGGTCAATTTTCTGAGATGCTAACAGGACCCCTGCTTGGTTAAGTGAATTTTATATTTTTTTTGATAAATCTACTATATAATTGTCAAACAAGTCCTTCAGCTTGACTTGTGTTAGTGTTTGGTTCCCAAACTTGGTTGCAAATTGTTGTCACCTAGAGATTTAAAAAACTAGTGCCAGGGGGAAAGTACGGTTCCATTTATCTTTGTATATACCACAAACTTTACTTTTTCTTACATAATGCCTTTTGTGTATGAGGTACTCAATACATATTTGTTGAAAGAGTATGTGAATGATTATAGCTGAACTCAATTAACTGTTAGAAATCCTGTAAGGATTATTTTTAAGAGATGAATTAAAGTTGTTTCCATAAACCACCTGAGGTGACCTCTAAAAATGGTGTGCTATTCACTTGACCCAGCAAACCACACAAAATCATGCAAATCAAGAGGTTTAAATCTTTGTGTTCATTTTAAGAACACTCATGAAACTGCCCCGGCCATCAAAGGTATGCATATCTGAAGGATGTGACTCTACAGAAGTAATGTGTGCCATTTCGTTGTTACAATGGTGGAATTGGTAGGTGTGCCTAGGCCAAACAGTGGGGCTGGATACAGGGTTGGTGGCCCAAAAAGAGTGCTTTATTTTTGCTGCATATGCTTAAAAATGGAGGGAGTGATGCTGAACTTATGGGTTTAGATGTAGATTTTCTAGTCCTTGTGCACATTTAAGTGAACAAAGCTCCCAAGATGCGTCATAGAATGTACACAGCTCATGGGCAGGTTGGCCCATACATGAGCTGTCCCTGCCACCCTGAGATGATCCTATTGAAAAAGAGCAGGTTGTTCCTAAACCAGAAGAGGAGGTTGCCCAGAAGTAAAAGATATCCCAGAAGAAACAAAAACATATGGCCTGGGAGTAAATTCCACATCAAATAAATAAATGCTAATAAAAGGAGAGGGAGAGAGAGATTACATAAGTATCCGTCAACTGTATTATAGAAAAATTCTAAAAGTAGACTCTAGTGGCAGTGAAATATCATGTGAAGGATCCATATGCCATTACGTAGAAACTCTTCTGATCAGCCTCTACTTAATTTACATGGATTACCTTAATTTACATGGATGTGTCTATAAAACATCCTGGTTTTAACCCCACGTGTCAACATAGTAGACTACTCTGATATACTCCTACACACTTCTGCTCTTCCAAGGAAGATGTAAATTAGGTTTGTCCCTTAGAAGACCTCTTAAAAGGCTCCTGACCTGTTACTGTAATTACATAATTAGATATTTCATAATCCAGTGAAATATCAGATTGGAGAATTATTTCATGAAAACTGTTAAATGTCTGACCAGGCGGTGGCGCAGTGGATAGAGCGTCGGACTGGGATGCGGAAGTCCCAGGTTTGAGACCGAGCTCGCCAGCTTGAGCAAAGGCCCATCTGGCTTGAGAAAAAGCTCGCCAGCTTGGACCCAAGGTCGCTGGCTCCAGCAAGGGGTTGCTCAGTCTGCTGAAGGCCCACAGTCAAGGCACATGTGAGAAAGCAATCAATTAACAACTAAGGTGTTGCAACAGCAATGAAAAACTAATGATTGATGCTTCTCACCTCTCTCCGTTCCTGTCTATCCCTATCTATCCCTCTCTCTGACTCTCTCTCTGTGCCTGTTAGAAAAAAGAAAGAAAGAAGAAAGAAAGAAAGAAAGAAAGAAAGAAAGAAAGAAAGAAAGAAAGAAAGAAAGAAAAGAAAACCGTTAAATGCTTTAGAAAGAGTTGATACAAGTGAGTAGATAAAAACTGTTGTAATATCTATCCCTGCCTGGTCAGGCTCCCTTTTTTGTTTTGTTTTAGGTTTAATTATATGACCTAACCTTTTTTTTTTTTTCTGAAGTGAGAAGCGGTAGGCAGAGAGACAGATTCCTGCATGCGCCCAACCGGGATCCACCCGGCATTCCCACTAGGGGGCAATGCTCTACCCACCTGGGTTATTGCTCCATTATACCCAGAGACATTCTAGCACCTGAGACGGATGCCATGAAGCCATCCTAGGCACCCGAGCCAACTTTGCTCCAATGGAACCTTGGCTGCAGAAGGGGAAGAGAAAGATAGAACAGAGAGGGGGAAGGATGGAGAAGCGGACGGGTGCTTCTCCTGTGTGCCCTGATCAGGAACCAACCTGGGACTTCTACACACCAGGCCAACGCTCTACCACTGAGCCAAATGACTTCATCCTTTGAGATTAAATAGATCACAATTTGTAATAATTACTCTAACTTAAAGTATGTAAATTAGTATAGTCTCTTTTAAGTTAATATATTTTAATTGCTTTAGTTTTAATATGTATATTCATGCTCCTTCATGTGCATTAAGAATACAACAATTTCATGATACTTCTGAAGTCTGGTAACTATATATAATGTAAGTAAAAATGATTATGAATGTATTTAATATTTAACCTCTTTAACCTCTTTTTTTTAAAAAGGAACATGATGCTGGTAAAATAGGTCAAATCCCATACATAATTGTCTCTAAAAAAACCTACTGTAAAAACATAAATAAGCCAACAATAATAAAGTCAAAAGGAAGTCATCTAGTAAATGTTATTTTCTTGCATTTGGATTCCTAGCAAGCGTTATTAGTTGTTGTCATCATTATTAATAGCTGAAAGAAGTTTCTCCCTTACACAATCTGATTAATTTTAATTTCCTTCAAATAAGCTCTTCAATGCCTAGATTCCCCTTAAGCTATGGCTACCCATTAAAAAGATGGGTATAATTTGTTTTACATATACCCACGTCTAAGAAATTAGGTTTCTGCTACAAAGACTAATATCTTCCTTAACATGAAAAGTGAATTTATGCCACAATTCAATTTTACTTTTTTTAAAATATTAAACTATAGTTGACATACAATATTACTGAATACAATAACTGTTAGCAAACATTTACATACTTTACAAAGTGATCACTGATATAAATCTAGTAACCACCTGTCACTGCACAAAGGTTATTAAGATACTATTGACTATATTCCATATGCTGTACATTACAAGCCCTGTGACATTTTATAACTGGAAGTTTGTACCTCTTATTCCCCTTCACCTTTTCCACCCACACAACTTAATTTTCTCTTTCTAAAATTGGCAAACGAAATAACTATTATAAAAAAAAGTAGGAGGGAAAGAACTCTTATGCTAAAGAGTTCAGAATAAGAAACTAGTAACAGTACTCCCATTCCAGATTTAAGTCTACAGAAAATACATGTAGTGATAGGGATTTCTTAAAAGAAAGACAAAAAATCAGGAAGATATTTTTTAATACTCAAACCCATATTTTATTGGCTTTAATTACACATTTCAATATTTACAAAGTTAAAATTAAATGAACAGTCTCTATTGTATTTAAAATACAAAACAAAACTACAAATTAAAGTGCCCTGGGGCAAATCCATGTCACTCTGTTAAGAACCAGTGACTGCGTCAGGAACCAGGCAGCATTCTGTGTCAATTAATTTATTCTAAAATGCTACAATAGATATTTTAAATATCTCATTCTTCATGAACTTGAAAATCAAAACTTTTATCTACAAAAAGGTAATTTTCAAAAAGTATATAAAAATATTTCTATTGACTAAAACAGTGGTCAGCAAACCGCAGCTCGCGAGCCACATGCAGGTCTTTGGCCAGCTTAGGAGTACCCTAATTAAGTTAATAACAATGTACCTACCTATACAGTTTAAGTTTAAAAAATTTGGCTCTCAAAAGAAACTTCAATCGTTGTACTGTTAATATTTGGCTCTGTTGACTAATGAGTTTGCCGACCACTGGACTAAAACAAAGTCACAAACCTAGAAAACCTCGAGATCAGTTAGCAGAAAACCTTCATTTTATAGATGAAGAAACTGAGTCTTAGAAAATAATCTACTCAAGGTCACCAGCTTTGAAGATACAAAAATCAAGATTTATACTCAATTCTAATCCAATCAAAAATCCATGTTTTCTCTAGACTATGATATGAGAAAGAAAAAAATGTATTTTTTTTTCAAATAATGGTGTGAGCCAGAAAGACAGGAGGTAGTCAATCTTTCAGCTATTAAAGAGCATAATGATGACTGAGAATTTCCACAAGTCCAGTGTTTTATTCATTATATAACTCAGAATAATGTCTTCAAAATCATTGGATGTCATAGTAAAATTTAACTGTAGTAATAATTCAATTAAAATGCTGTTTTGTAGGGTTAGGGTTAGGGTTAGGGTTGGGGTAGGGGTAGGGTTAGGGGTTAGGGGTTAGGGGTTAGGGGTTAAGGGTTGGGGTTAGGGTTAGGGTTAGGGTTAGGGTTAGGGTTAGGGTTAGGGTTAGGGTTAAAGAAAGAAAAAAAAAATGCTGTTTTGTTTTTGTTTTTCTTTTCCAAGTGAGAGGTGGGGAGATAGTGAGACAGGCTCCTGTATGCACCCTAACTGAGATTGATCGACCAGGCAACCCCAGCCTAGGGCTGATAAGTGAATACCAAGCTATTTTTAGCACCTGAAGCTGACAGGCTTCGACTAACCAAGCTATTCTCAGCTTCAGGGCCAATGCTTGAACCAATCAAGTCACTGGATGCAGGAGATGAAGTGGGAAAAAAGGGGAGAGGCAGATGGTTGCTTCTCTTATGTGCCCTAACCAGGAATTGAACCTGGGACATCCATACACCAGGCCAATGCTCTATTCACTGAGTCACCATTGGTCAGGATGTAAAATGTTGGTTTTATAAACAATATAAATGACAGTGAAAAGCTATCATATTTATTGGGTTTTTATAAATCTAATTTATTAATAAACATTTGTTGATATTTTATTTTCCATTTTCCTATAACCATTCCCTTATCTCAGTCACATTTTTAGCAACTTCAATCATGTGAGTAAGAAATATGCAAATGAGAAAAAATAAGCTTCTGAGCCTAAATATCTTTTTCATTAAAAGAATATCAAACATATGTTTTGACCATATATCTCAAAAGAAAAAGAATAATTCAAAATATACCCCTTTATCTCATAATCCGTTTAAAATCTGTTTCATTTTAAATTTTAATATTTCTCTATTGACCTATAAAATATCTTTATAAAATATATAGCATAGTATTTAGTGAAAGAATTTTCCCTAAAATCCCATAGATTTGAGAGCCTTTTGTATTAAAATATAATCTATATGATTTAGCTTTTATTTTGTTTTTTGGTTTCACCTTGCATGTAGGTTAGTTCATAACCTATTTTCAGAAATCTGGAACTGGTGCACTTCAATTCTAAGAGTAATTGTGTAGCCTGACCAGGCAGTGGCACAGTGGATAGAGCATCAGACTGGGACGTAGAGAACCCAGGTTCGAAACCCCAAGGTCGCCAGCTTGAGTGCGGGTTCATCTGGTTTGAGCACAGCTCACCAGTTTGAACCCAAGGTCACTGGCTTGAGCAAGGGGTCACTAAGTCTGCTGTGGCATTCCCAAGGCACATATGAGAAAGCAATCACTGAACCACTAAGCTTCCACGATGAAGAATTGATGTTTCTCATCTCTCTCCCTTCCTGTCTGTCCCTGTCTGTCCCTCTCTCTGACTCTGTCACAAAGAAAAAAGAGTAATTGTGTAATTTCCTAAATTAATATAAAATTAATGTTTACATATTTTTACCACTAATTACAACCCAAATTTTATTTGCCAATACTTTAATACAGAGGTCCCCAAACTACGGCCCGTGGGCCAAATTGCGGTCACCTGAGCCATTTATCTGGCCCCCGCCGCACTTCCGGAAGGGGCATCTCTTTCATTGGTGGTCAGTGTATGGAGTACTGTATGTGGCGGCCCTCCAACGGTCTGAGGGACAGTGAACTGGCCCCCTGTGTAAAAAGTTTGGGGATCCCTGCTTTAATACATCAAATTAACAGACTTAAGACGTATAACAGAGCCATGAGCACCGAAAACTGAAAGCACATCCACTGGGAGAAGCTCCTTGTGAGAATGAAAGCTAGTTTTGAAGCTTTAACTAATTTCAAGTAAACTATGCTTGTTCATTTTTAAAACTTCATTGGCTACTCCAAGTATTACATTCAAATCTGTTACTGCAGGAAAGCCAGTGTTGTTAACTTGTATGAACCTTTAACATGATATTGGCTTGATATCCAGCCATCAGACCTCCACCTTCTGTGTTTAGACCTGATCTCCCTTCTAAGCTTCCCAAACCCTTTGAACTAAAAATGGCCTAGTTACTGCTGAAAAAAGTGTAAGAATCCTTTTATCACTGAGATATAAAACAAAGCCACACAATATGCCAACTTGGGAAGGAAGAATACACTGCAAAGAATGTTATAAATATATTTTAGAACTTTAATGGTGATCATGAAAACAACAATAACGACAAATATAAAAACTAATATTCATTAAAATTATTTAATCCTTATAACAACCACATTTATGGCTGAGAAGTTAAGAAACTGACCATGCTCGGGGTAGTGAACACACAATACAATATATACAGATGACACATTGTACTACATATAGCCTACATTAACTTTATTCATTAATGTCACCCCAATTAAAAAAAAATAAAAGAAACTGAGCATGATCAGAGTTTGTAAGTAAAAGAGATTGGGCTCGAAATCAGGTCTGACTCCAGCACCCACACTCACACTCTTAATTTATTACATTTTCATTGCCTATCTTCCTTAATCCCTACTCAAAAACATTTACTGAACACCTACTATACTGCCCTGCCTGTCATTTGAAACTCCACAATATGTAAATTAAAGATGATTTTTTTTCAGGTGACAGTAGGGGAGATAAAGAGACGGACTCCCACTTGTACCCCAACCAGGATTTCACGTGACACCCCCCCCCCCAGTCTGGGGTCAATACTCAAATCAGCCGAGCTATCCTCAGCACCTAAGGCCAACGCTCAGACTAAATGAGCTATCCTCAAGCCCAAGGGCTGACACTTGAACCAATAGAGCCACAATAGAGGAAGAGAGAGAAAAGGGAGAGTGAGAGAAGAGAAACATATGGTCATTTCTCATGTGTGCCCTGACCAGTATTCGAACCTGGGACGTCCACCTGCCAGGTCAACAATCTATCCACTGAGCCAGCCAGCCAGGGGCAAAGATGATCATTAAAGTACCAGTCTAGAGTCCCTCAACCAAAACTAAAAGTTAAAATTTTATTTTTAGAAGATTTCAAAGGTCATTCAAGATTTCATTCAACATACGCTTAAATGAGAATTTGCTCTGGGAGAAGCACCATGCTATATGCTCAATAGATAACAAGATGAACAAGACATGGTCTTTCCCTCAAGCCCACCAAAATATATATAATTCAGTAGTAAAGAGTATTTTTACTTTTATTATAATTTAAACAAAAATATTTCTTCTTACAAATAATTCTGCTATTGGCTATTGTTTCATTTAAAAATGGTAAAAGCTAAAGGCCATTTTTAAATTTTATAAGTCAACATTTCTCCTATTACCAAAATGCTAGTGTACCCTACTAATGTATTTAGTCAAAATGTAAAAGAAGCCTGACCAGGCGGTGGCGTAGTGGACGTAGTGGATAGAGCATCAGACTGGGATGCGGAGGGATCCAGGTTCAAGACCCAAGGTCGCCAGCTTGAGCGCAGGTTCATCTGGTTTGAGAAAAGGCTCACCAGCTTGAGTCCAAGGTCGCTGCCTCAAGCAAGGGGTTACTCAGTCTGCTGAAGGCCCGCGATCAAGGCGCATATGAGAAAGCAATCAATGAACAACTAAGGTGTCAAAACAAAAAACTGATGTTTGATGGTTCTCATCTCTCTCCGTTCCTGTCTGTCTGTCCCTATCTATCCCTCTCTCTAACTCTCTCTGTTTCTGTAAAAAAAAAAAGTAAAAGGTGACAGAATTTGCCATTAGCTTACATTTTCGATGACAAATGTCCACTCTTTATCTTCAAATTCCTCTGCATGAGGATCCTGTAAAAAAAGCAAAATTACAGTTGAAATACAATTCTTTAATCTACCAATAAAATACAGGTAGCCTTGCTTTTGGCTTTGGTAACTTTTACAAAGGGAGAAGCAGAATAGCCTAGTCTTATGAAATTTCCATAATTTCTCTAAATTTAAAGATTATTTTATATTGAGAAATTCCCTATTTTACTTATAAAGATGTGCATCACTCCCCAGCATTGCACAGCCTTACCACTTTGTACCTACATAAAAGTGACAGCAGCATTCTCAGTCTCTCTGCCCTCCAATCAATCTTGTACACAAATTAATTCTCCTAAACCACAGTTTTATCATGTTAGTATCAACTCAGATTTCTTCAATGACACCTACATCGAATGGGATAAATTTAAAACTTCTTATACTTCTTTATATGTTTACTTTTTTTTTTTTTTTTTTTTTTACTGTAATAGCATAGTGGGGACTGATTCTAAGTTGTATTAAGGCAACTACTTCTATGAGTAAATTCACATAAATAGAATAAAAAAAGGAAGTTTCTTTGGTGGTGATGGGCAGGGGGTGGTAGGAAAACGGTAAAATGGAAAGAAAGGTAGAGAACTCTACTTGATCCTTGTTTCTCCTGCCTGGCCATCTCCATAGGTTTATAGAGAAAGAATAGTGTAAATAAAACTTAAAGAAGCTTTTCCATGAGGAATTTTGGGAATAAACAGTCCTATTTTAGAAGACTAAGTAATAAAGTGTGACACAAGGCTGAGGAAAGAGACAAATCCCCCTTCCTGCCTGCCCCCCCTTTCCTGCCTGCTCCCCTTCCTGCCTCCCCCCCTTCCTGCCTGCCCTCCCCTTTCCTGCCTGCCCCCCCTTCCTGCCTGCCCCCCCTTCCTGCCTGCCCCCCCACTTTGTTGAGGAATGCAGCGCCGCTGCAGTACAACCAGTGCAGTTAATAATAATGACAATAATACCAATACAAAATACTTACCAAGCACACATTCTGCCCCAATTACTGTGCTGCTTTAATTATCACAGAAAGTTATGAAATTGCTTTTATTTTCCTTTAACAGAACTCGAAACTGAGACCTAGAGGATGTACTATCTCACACTGAACAACTGATAAGAATTAAAATGATGTTACGGTTCTGGGTCTGCCTTACATTTAGCTATACTGTTGGTTCAGTTTTACTATCATGTCCCCAGGACCTGGAAAAGTACCGGCCACATGACAGACTCTCAAGAATATTTTATGAATGAATAAATATACAGCTTATAAATTAACAAAGCTTGAACAGTGCCTTATATATTACACTTTAATTCTCAAAGCAGATGAAACATTTTTATATTTTATTTTTTAATTAATTGAATTTATTGGGATGACATTGGTTCATAAATCCATACAGGTTTCAAGTGTACAACTCAATAAAACACCACCTGCACACCACATCATGCATCCTCGGCCCCAAGCAAAGTCTCTTTCCACCCTCTTTTTACCCCTCTTTGCCCACCTCCACCTAGGCCCCACACTTCTTTTCCTCTGGCCATCATCACACTGTTGTCCATGTCTATGTGTTAGGTATATATGCTTGTTGGCTAATCCCTTCACCTTCTTTGATCTAGTCCCCTCACTCCTCTCCCCTCAGACAGCTGTCAGTCTGTTCCATGTGTCCATGCTTGTTTCATCAGGTAGATGAAACATTATTTTTAAACACAATAATGTATTAGTCCTAAAGAAATAATTTAAATGGGACCAAGAGACATATCTGATAGGGCAAAGTCAGTAAAAATGTGTAAAAAAGCAACAGTAATGTTCATTTTAAAGACACTTCAAAATGGCATATCTACACAAATAACTATATTATTTACTAGACAAAAATATTATAATGAAGATTGCTTTCAGCTTAAATCAATTAAGTCTTCTTTGTATTCTACTCTCTACCCTTTAGAGCAGCAATTTTCAACTGGTATGCCATAAGAATTTTTAACAGGTGCAACACCTGACTGTTTAGTTAGTGGCCCTGACCTCTTTTCCCTTGTCAAATAAAACAATAACAACCAACATGACAATCGTCATCTGGTGTGAAAGAATCAAAATTATACCTATTTTTTAAAATCAGGTTGGCAAAAAATGTTTTTTGATGTACCACAGAATTTTAGTCATTAGTTTGTGTATGCCATGAGACAAAAAAGATTGAAAATTGCTATTCTAGGTTCTCCTTTCCAACTACTGCAATAAAAAGAAAAATTGAAAATGACTTAAAAAGTTTTATTTCTTCTCAAAACCCTAAAGGTTTTTTTATTCATTTACTAGAAACAGCCATTTTCAATCTAATACAAATTTCAGAAATAAGCGTGAAGGCTGAAGAAATTGATTTCTAGTTAAATCACAGAAAAATAACTGAAAATTTTTAACTTCTTTAAAATACACCTAGTCTATGAGCACACTTCTCTGAATACTATACTTCAGACAAAAAGCGTTTAAAGTAGTCTTTCCTATTTGCAAATCAAGATTAAGTGAATTGTGCAACTTTATTAACTCTTTGAGTAGTGAGTTTTTTTCATGCTCACTGACCCTTGGGAGTGAGTTTTGTTTTTTGCCTGTTTGTTTCAAAAAATGAAATTAGTTTCAGTTACAGTTTTATTACTTAAAATCATGTTTGGTAACCAATTTATGGAAAGAAGAACATACATTTGCTTATTTTAATGTTGCCTTACACATTTATAAATAAAAATTTTTGTTATCTCGTGCAACTCTCGCATACCTCCAGCTCAAAGTTTAACGATATACATGTATGATTGTACAACTGGATGGTCAGGAGGCACGAGGATGTACTTGAATGTTCGTACTACTCAAAGGGTTTAAGTACAGTAAAAAGGGGGAAGGGGATTTAAAAACGTTTACCACTTTAATATTTTCAATGATGTTAAAAAAACAAGATCCAAAAATTATCATGAAAAAATGAAAAGTTGTTTTGTTTTGCCTGTTTTACTTTCCACTTTTCCAGTGTAATTCTGGTGGGGTGAGAGAGTCAGGAAAATAAAAAAGGTTGGTTGAAAATATTCTTTAAATATTTCAAATGGATACAAGATTAAGTGATACAGCAAACTGGGGAGGAAAGGGTGTTTGGATTTTCTTTTTTTTCTACAGACTATAACACTCAAAGTCATAAAAGTTCAGTGATAAAGATATGCTGAACATTCTCATCAGTACTTAAAAACAACACGTAACTCCTAATCTTCCAAAAAACTATTTCAACAGCCACTTTCAACTCAGGATCACTCAGTGAAGATCGTTTCCCCAAACACGTGGTTGTCAGCTATTAATCAGCTCTGTACAAACCCATCTCCACTATCATCCTTTAAAAAAAAAAAAGTTGAATAACTATGTCCATTAACTTGTTTCATCAATATAAACAGGCTAAATTAAACACTCAAGAGATTCTTATGTTTTCCTCAAAAATGTAAGAGATCTTGTAATCTATATTCATAGTCAATTTTATTACAGAATACCAGTATAATGTAGAATAAAGAACAGGGCTAAATCACTGTGGACTGGCAAGTTACCTTCTTTTCTAGTCTCAGTTGCCTTAACAGTACAATGAAAATAATCACAGAACCTTCAGGTTGCTGTGAGAATCAAATAAAATACTCCAAAAGTCTCAAGATTACTGTAGGAAAAGTATGGGTTAGAGAGCTTTAATAACAGGGTTTTAGGGCAGTTGGCTGAAAGACAATATAATGGTTCTGGTTCTCCTTAAAAAAACAAAAAAATGAGTAGCTACTGTCTTACTCCTTATTTCTCCTTAGGCAAACCAAGTATGGTGTATATACATATTACAAACATAATCAAAAACTGTTATAATGCCAATAACAGTAGTATTGAAACTATAAAATACACATAAAATCTTAAGAATGTTTTATAAAATATAAAATAATGAAACAGAGCATTTAAAAGTAGTATTCCATTTATAGGTTAGTACATTAACATTCATCATATTGTTTTGTTCTATTGATCTCTATAGATCCTGAATAAATAAATTAATAAATTAATATAATGGATCACAAAATCAAAAGCAATTCTTTTACAGAAATTTCAAACTCTAAGCCATATAACAATATAATACTGCTCTGTTTAAATTTAAAGTCCTGAAATATTTCTTGGATTTGCACAAATTTTATGTTACTAAATTATGTATGCTTAATGAGATGTCCTTTCTCCTGTCCTGAAAAAGTAACTTCAATATAATTGGAATGACTGAAAAAAGAAATAAAGCATTCATTTTCTAATATTCAAAGAGATTAAAACTGATACACAGTAGATCCTACCACTTTTGTTGAAGTAGGAAAGAAGTAGGCTAGGAAAATAAATATTCTAGTGCTTAATCACGATATCTGAGAAAAATACATTATAATATTTCAAGAAATTCGGAAGACTTTCAAGAAAAAAACATGAATATAAAACAGGCTGTTAGGTATATGCACACCTGTTTACGGATTTAGACTTTGAATTTACAACTAGAATTTTGCTTTTAAGCAATAGTATTTATAAAATATTAGTATCAATAAAATATTTACCAAACATCAATTTAAAACTTATCCTTTTTTTAATTAATGGGGTGACACCAATAAATCAGAGTACATATGTACAATGAAAACATCTCCAGATTATCTTATCATTCAATTGTGTTGCATACCCATCACCCAAAGTCAAATTGTCCTCTGTCACCTTCTATCTGGTTTTCCCTGTGCCCCTCTCCTTCTCCCTATCCCACCCTCCTCTCCCTCCTCCAACCCCGTAACCTCAACACTCTTGTCCATGTCTCATAGTCTCACTTTTATGTCCCACCTATGTATGAAATCATGCTGTTCTCAGTTTTTCTTTCTGATTTACTTATTTCACTCCATATAATGTTATCAAGGTACATCCATTTTGTTGTAAATGGTCCGATGTCATCGTTTCTTATGGCTGAGTAGTATTCCATAGTATATATGTACCAAAGCTTCTTAATCCACTCGTCTTCTGACAGACACTTGGGCTGTTTCCAGATCTTCGCTATTGTGAACAATGCTGCCACGAACATGAGGGCGCATTTCTTCTTTTCGAACAGTGTTATGGTGTTCTTAGGGTATATTCCTAAAAGTGGAATAGCCGGGTCAAAAGGCAGTTCGACTTTTAATATTTTGAGGAATCTCCAAACTGTTTTCCACAGTGGCTGCACCAGTCTGCATTCCCAAGAGCAGTGCAGACGGGTTCCCTTTTCTACGCATCCTCGCCAGCACATATTCAGTGTTGTTTTGCTGATGGAGTGCCATTCTGATTAGTGTGAGGTGATATCTCATTGTGGTTTTAATTTGCATTTCTCTAATGATTAGTGATGTTGAGCATTTTTTCATATGTCTTTTGGCCATCTGTATGTCTTCTTTGGAGAAATTTCTACTCATTTCTTTTGTCCATTTTTTGATTGGATTGTTTGTCTTCCTGGTGTTCAGTTTTATAAGTTCTTTATAAATTTTGGTTATTAACCCTTTATCAGACATGCTGTCGAATATGTTCTCCCATTGTGTGGTTTGTCTTTTTATTCTGTTCTTATTGTCTTTAGCTGTGCAAAAACTTTTTAGTTTGATATAGTCCCATTTGTTTATCTTGCCTTTTATTTCATTTGCCGTGGAGATAAATCGGCAAATATATTGCTGCTACAGATGTTGGAAAGATTGCGGCCTATGTTTTCCTCTAAGATGCTTATAGTTTCACGGCTTATGTTTAAGTCTTTTATCCATTTTGAGTTTGTTTTTGTGAATGGTGTAAGTTGATGGTCTAGTTTCATTTTTTTGCAGGTAGATGTCCAATTTTCCCAATACCATTTGTTAAAGAGGCTGTCTTTATTCCATTGTATATTCTTTCCTCCTTTGTCAAATATCAGTTGTCCATAAAGGTGTAGGTTTATTTCTGGGTTCTCTGTTCTGTTCCATTGATCAATGTGCCTGTTCTTATGCCAGTACCAGGCTGTCTTGAGTATAATGGCCTTGTAGTCAACATTGATATCCGAAAGAGTGATACCTCCTGCTTTATTTTTTCTTTTTAAGATTGCTGAGGCTATTCATGTTCTTTTATGGTTCCATATAAATTTTTGGAATATGTTTTCTATATCTTTGAAGTATGTCATTGTATTTTAATTGGTATTGCATTGAATTTATAAATTGCTTTGGGTAATATAGACATTTTAATGATGTTTATTCTTCCTAGCCATGAGCACGGTATATGCTTCCACTTGTTTGTATCTTCCTTGATTTCTTTTATCAATGTTTTATAATTTTCTGAGTACAAGTCCTTAACCTTCTTGGTTAAATTTACTCCTAGGTATTTTATTTTTTTGGCTGTAATAGTGAAGGGGATTGTTTCCTTAATTTCTTTTTCTGAAAGTTCATTGCTTGTATATAGAAATGCCTCTGATTTCTGCATATTAATTTTAAATCCTGCCACCTTGCTGAATTCATTTATAAGGTCCAGTAGTTTTTTGACTGAGACTTTAGGGTTTTCTATATACAATATCATATCATCTGCAAATAGTGACAGTTTTACTTCTTCTTTTCCAATTTGGATGCCTTTTATTTCTTCTTCTTGTCTGATTGCTGTAGCTAGGACTTCCAGAACTATGTTGAATAAGAGTGGTGAAAGTGGGCAACCCTGCCTGGTTCCTGATCTTACGGGGATTGATTTTAATTTTTGTCCATTTAGTATGATGTTTGCTGTGGGTTTGTCATAGATAGCCTTTATCATGTTAAGGAATGTTCCCTGTATTCCCACTTTACTGAGAGTTTTGAGCATGAATGGGTGCTGGATTTTATCAAATGCCTTTTCTGCATCTATTGAAATTATCATGTGATTTTTGTCCTTCCTTTTGTTTATGTGATGAATCACATAGATTGATTTGCAAATACTGAACCAGCCTTGCCTCTCCAGAATAAATCCCACTTGATCATGGTGTATGATTTTTTTTTCATATATTGTTGGATCCGGTTGGCTAATATTTTGTTGAGAATTTTAGCGTCTAAATTCATCAGGTATATAGGCCTATAATTTTCTTTCTTTGTGTTGTCTCTGCCCGGTTTTGGGATCAGAATTATGCTCCTCTCATAAAAGGAGTTTGTAAGTGTTCCTTCCTCTTGAATTTTTTAAAATAGCTTGAGGAGAATAGGAGTTAGTTCTTCTTTGAATTTTTGATAGAATTGACTTGTGAAGCCATCAGGCCCAGGACTTTTCTTTTTGGGGAGTTTTTTGATATATGTTTCTATCTCATTTGTTGTAAATGGTCTGTTTAGGTGTCCTGATTCTTCCAGATTGATTTTTGGAAGTTTATATGATTCAAGAAATTTGTCCATTTCACCTAGATTGTCTAATTTTTTGGCATAGAGTTCTTCATAGTATTTTCTTACAATGCTTTGTATTTCAGCTGTGTCAGTTGTTATTTCTCCACTGTTCTTTCTAATTTTATTTATTTGAGACCTCTCTCTTTTTTTCTTTGTGAGTCTAGTTAAAAGTTCATCAATCTTGTTTACCTTTTCAAAGAACCGGCTACTGGTTTCGTTGATCCTCTGTATTGTTTCCTTCGCCTCTATGTCATTTATTTCTGCTCTGATCTTAATTATTTCCCTCCTTCTACTTATCCTGGCTTTTATTTGTTGTTGTTCTTCCAGTTCTTTTAGCTGCAGGGTCAGGTTGCTTATTTGAGCTTTTTCTAGCTTCTTATGATATGCCTGTAGTGCAATAAACTTCCCTCTCAGTACTGATTTTGCTGTGTTCCATAAGTTTTGAGTTGATATATGCTCATTATCATTTGTTTCTAGAAACTTTTTTATTTCTTCTTTGATCTCATTGTTAATCCACTCACTATTTAATATCATGCTATTTAGTTTCCAAGTGTTTGAGTATTTTTCAGTTTTTCTTTTGTGGTTAATTTCTAGTTTTATGGCATTGTGATCAGAGAAAATGCTTGATATGATTTCAATCTTCTTAAATTTATTGAGACCATTTTTGTGTCCTAACATGTGGTCTATCCTAGAAAACGTACCATGAGCGCTTGAGAAGAATGTATTCTACTGCTTTAGGGTGAAAAGTTCTGAAGATATCTATTAAATCAAGTTGATCTAGTGTATCCTTTAAGTCTGCTGTTTCTTTATTAATTTTCTTTCTTGTGGATCTATCCAGTGTTGTTAGTGGGGTATTGAAATCCCCTACTATTATAGTATTGCTGTTAATCTCGCCCTTTATATCCATCAAAGTCTGCTTTATGTATGTCGGGGCTCCTATATTTGGTGCGTAGATATTTATAATAGTTATATCTTCCTGTTGAATTGTTCCCTTTATTATTATGTAGTGTCCTTCTTTATCTCTTACTACAGCCTTTGTTTTAAAGTCCATTTTGTCAAATATAAGTATTGCTCCCCTGGGTTTTTTTCCATTTCCATTTGCATGAAATATTTTTTTCCATCCTTTTACCTTCAGTCTATGTACATCTTTTGTTTTAAGGTGTGTCTTTTGTAGACAGCATATGTATGGGTCCTGTTTCTTTATCCACGCAGCTACCGTATATCTTTTGATTGGATCATTTAATCCATTTACATTTAAGGTTATTATTGATATGTAGTTGTTTATTACCATTTTGTTCTTCAAAGATGTATCTTTTTTCTTTTTTTTGCTATATTCCTTCGTCCCTTTGAACTGTTCACAACAGGCCCCTTAGAATCTCTTGCAGAATTGGTTTGGTTTTAATGAATTCCTTGAGGCTTTCTTTGTCTGGAAAGCTCTTTATTTCTCCTTCAATTTTAAACGTTAGCCTTGCTGGATAGAGCATTCTTGGTTGTAGGTTCTTGTTCTGCATTACTTTGATTATATCTTGCCATTCCCTTCTGGCCTCAAGTGTTTCTGTTGAGAAGTCCTATGTCATCCTAATGGGGGCTCCTTTGTAGGTGATAGTCTTTTTTTCTCTAGCAGCTTTTAAGATTTTTTCTTTATCCATTAGCTTTGGTATTTTAACTATGATGTGTCTTGGTGTAGATCTTTTTGGGTTTCTCTTTAATGGAGTTCTGTGTGCTTCTTGAACGTGTGGAGTGTTTCCCAGCCTTAATTTAGGGAAGTATTCTGCTATGATTAGATTGAACAAAGTTTCCATTCCTGTCCTCTCTCCTCTTCTTTAGGCACCCCTATGATGCAAATGTTGTTTTTCTTCATGTTGTCACAGAGCTCCCTTAGAGTTTCCTCACATTTTTTGAGTCTCTTTTCCTTTTTCTTCTCTGCTTCTGTGCCTTTGTTTATTGTGTCCTCTAACTCACTGATTCGATCCTCAGCGTGATTCATTCTGCTTTTCATTCCTTCCATTGTGGTCTTCAGTTCTGATACTGTATTTGTCTTTTCTGTCTGATTCTTTTTTATTATTTCGATTTTGTTTTTTATATTTGTTCTCTCTTTATTTTGGTGTTCATAGTGACTATCCATTGTTGCTCTAATTTTTTTGAACATCCTATCATTATTCTAAATTCTGCTTCTGGTAGTTTGGTTTTATCTGATTCAATCAGGTCCTTCTCTGGGGATTTCTCTTGATTCATTTGGTTTGCTTTCCTCTGCCTGCCCATTTTATCTGTGTATAAGCAATTTGTGGCCACTGGAGTCTAGTAGGTGTTGTCTTTGTGTTCTCTACGTGTGGTCTGTCTTCAGGCCTGCCACCCCTTCTGCCACGGCCTAGGGTGGTTGGGTATCAGCATTGCCAGCGTCAGCGTACTGCAGCTGTTGCTGTGATTTCCGCCTCTCCTCCGTGGGAGGGGCTGTCACTCAAGCCACAAGCCTCAGCACCAAGGGAAGAGGTGAGTACCTTTGCTCAGCTGCGGACCCGGCCTGTTTCCGGAAGGCTTACGCCCAGCACCCACAGTAAGAGCCTGCTTCCCACAGTTTCACGGGTTGGGAGGGGCTTTTGACGTGCTCTCAGCTGTGCGCCTTTTCCCGTCCAGAATTTAGCCCCACCCTCGAAACCAGGGCCCTCCTGCGCAGGATCAAACCGTAGTTTATTGGGCCGGACATGTTTGCTAGCGTGAGCTCAGCTGTGAGCTTCAGATTATTCCGGACTCTACCCCGCCCCCATGTTTAAAGCCAGCTCGCGCACACAGGATGGCAAACCGCGGTTTCTCCGCCCTGGCGGGGCAAGTAGCGTGAGCTCAGCCATGAACTTCCGCTTGTCTCGGGGTCTACCCCGCCCCCCTCTTTAGAAGCCCGCTCGCACACACAGGATGGTAAACCGTGGTTTCTCTGGCCAGGCGGGGTTGGCAGCGTGAGCTCAGCCGCGAGGCCCCCGCCCGTCCCTAGTCCTAGCCCCGTCCCCTCGGTCAGGGCCGGCTTGCGCAGGGTCGCAGAGCAGATCTCTGCCCATTTTTTTTCCGCAGGTGGGGTTACAGACGGGCCCGCAGCTGCCAGACTGCTTTTGTACGTCCCCTCCGCCCCTGCTGGGCGAGACCGAGCTCACATCGGTTGTGCCTCCGCTCACGCCGACAGGTCCACTTTTCAGTGTCCTGCTGCCACCATCCCTTCTGCAACCCTCAGAGTGATGGAATTGCCCTAATTCTCCCCACTGTAGGCCTGGGAGCTCCCTCCCTCTAAGAAGCTCTGCTCTAATTGCCACGGGAGAGCTTGTTTGGCTAGTGTCCTGTCTCCCTTTGCTGGGATTGCTAGTTCTAGGGGAAATATTCGTTTTCGATTAGGGAAATGACTTAGCCCCGGGGTCAGGGTGGCTGTCCCTCAGAATGTCCCCATGCCTTCAGTCCACACTCTGTTCCCGCTGCTCTGTTCCTCTCCTCTGTCCCCGTTCCCCGGAGCCTCAGGTGCGTGATTGTGAGAGAGGTTTTCTGCGCTGTCCCTTTAAAAAGAATCTTGGGTCTGAGAAAACTGTCTCTTTTTTCACAAACAGTATCCTCAGTTGTTTCAGAGCTCCATACTGTCCAAACACCTCTTCTAGGCTCTGGGACTGCAGGCTGGGGCTTGGTTCTTGGGACCCAGGTCCCTCCCTCTCCGCCAAACTCTCCTCCTGCCACGTGGGTCTCTCCAGACTGCCGTTTGCTCCGGGGAGCTGGGCAAGCCCTCTTCGCGTTTTCGCTATTCCTACCAGTCTCAGTGTGGCTTCTGCAGTGTTCCTTGGTTGAAGAGTCCACTTAGTTTAGTTCAAAGTTGGTTTATCCAGATGATGGTTCTTAAAATTGAGTTATAATCCACTTTGGTTCTGGGAGTTGGAAGTTGGTACGTCCGCCCAGTCCATCGCCATCTTCATTCCCTCGCTCTCTTTCCCTTTTCCTAAAACTTATCTTCTAATACTAACTTCACTAAAATATTTATCAAATGCTAATTTTAAAACATATCTTGTCATTAGTCAAACAAAGCTAACAATATGAGGCTCAGGTCAGGACTAAGAATTCAATAAATCTCAACTTTCCATAGGAAAAGCACTTTAAAGTTTTCCATGGATAAGAACATAGGAAGTAGTAAAAGAAGTATTCCAAATGATCTTAATTATAACAAATTCAAAAGGGCTACCAAATTATTCTGATTTTATAGACCATGAAATATTCTGATGCCCTTTCATTGTTAACAAACTGCTATATCTCTAAAAACAGTGTACATTAAGGTACCAGGTTGGACCCAAATGTATAGTACAATGAATATTGAAATATTCTGTCATTTAGAACCATAATTATATAATACTTTAACTTACAAAAATGAAACTTACCTTAAAAAGTGTCACAGTGATTTCAATGTTTTCCGGAACAGGCCACACTACAACACCACGGTATGGATTTTTTATTCCAGGTTGCCAACTATGAGCCTACCAGAACAAAAATAATGGCTTCAATATTAAGTACAGGAAATACAATGTTAATAATTTACAAAAATAAACTGACCCTACCTAGCTATCATCTATTAGATCTGTAGTTTACCTGAAACAAAAATAACTCGTCAAATAAAACTTTCCAAGTATTAAACCTGGGCCATGATAATTATATCACATGACGGCTACAGATGACATGTGAAAATAAACTATCAACCTCTCTCCCACCCACAAACAGAAGAAGATGCTGAACTGAAGTGTTTCGTATATTCAAAAGCTAGTATTTGTGATTGGATACATTTAGATCAGTGGTTCTTTACCTGGGTTCTATCAAACCCTAGGGGTTCGATGAGTTGGTCTCAGGGGTTCGGAGAAGCCTCTGCCGCAGAGGCCAGAATAAAGTAATACCGTAATTTGTTGTGAGTTCATGCACTTTGTTGGTTTTGTTCTTTGAGCAAGGTGATGTTCATGCACAGCTCATTTTGTGCACCAGTAAAAAAACATATAACTATGCCTTGAATTTGGGGAAAAAAATCATATTTTATTTATCACTAAAGAAGGATTCAGTGAATGCGCATATGAAACTGGTGGGTTCAGTACCTCAAAAAAGGTTAAGAACCACTGATTTAGATGTATGACACAGATCAAAAATGGTAAAGTAGGGAATGTGGAAACCACTTAACAACTAGGCAGTTAAGAGATGGTGGCTTCAGATAATTCCCTCAGGTCTCCTAATTCTGGTTCTGTAAATGACCTCTTTCAATCCTCAGTCTTGAATCAGGGAGTGGTAATTAGATGGTTGAACAAACAAAAATATATACAATCTCCTTAACAAACTAAAATCATTTTTTCTTCTTTTTTTAATAAAAGGAGACAGAAGGGTGCTAGCTCCCAACTTGTTAGTATGCTGCCATTTTCTCGCCATACTATTATCCAGCATCTCTCTCCCCAATGAAAAAGGTCCAACCAAATAAGAGCTCTGGTTTTCTGATATTCCTTCCAGAGACTATATGTACAACCAGGCTAAGTGAGGACAATGAAACAATATCAATTAGTCTGGCCGAGGAGCTGGCAATACCAGCTTTACAATGTTAGCAAATTACTATATATTATATCAGGCAGAAAACAGGACTAGTAAGTTTACTAAAGAGAAATCAGAAATGCACATAGTGGCAAACATGAAAAAAAAAACAAAGGCATTCCTATTTTCAAAGGACTTCCTACAACCTCTACCTCAAATAGAATTCAAGAATCTGAAGCTGGAAAAAGAATGAAAAGTCGAATACAGATAACTAAAAATAGCTATGGCAATAAACATCTAATTGTACAAATCCACAGGGACAGTAATACAGGTTCTTATGAGCTTGATATAGAAAAGTACATCATGTTGGCAAACATCAGCACTGTATGAACCCTGATCAGCGTTCATTCAGGGTAACTGAGAGGATTTCGCTATAAAATAATTTGACACAAAAACAGAGTTACAGCTATTTAGCCCCTCAGTATAGTAATGAAAAGCAAGTTAATCAGTTGCTAGTAGTCTAGGACAAATAATCATTGAAATATCTAGTTTGTCTTATACAATTTTTCTCACTTTTTAATCACATCAGATTCTTTGGCATTTGCCAAAGCAGACCTAAAAAAAAAGGCAGAATTTCTCAATTTGGGTTAATGATTCTATAAAATGCCTTATTTATAATTATTTCATATCATACTTTACCTAAAAGACCTGTATGGAACTAAACACAGAGTAAGCACTCACTTATTATTTCTAATTCCTACAAAATCAAAACATTTCTTTGAAATGTTGATAATTTTCAATTTATAAGACTGCATGTACCCCAAAGTTTAGAATGTCACATATAAAGTTATCTTAGTGCTGACAACATCACCACTTTAAGGCAAAGTTCCGCAACTGTAGCCTCCTCTCTTGATATCATAGCACATTGTAAAGGCTGTAGCATAACCACAGAGCAAGAAAGTAAAGGTGGTGATACTATCAAAAAGTTAGTGAAGACTTAAAAGCTCTGGTTTCCCTTTGGAATTCTTCTATCTCTCTGCAAGCTTAAAATTATACTTCAATCACTGGATTTAAGGCACAAATCCCTCTGGCATAATCTTTCTGGTCTAAAACAATTGCTCTGCTTCCTATTACCACCTATTATACTGAAAAGTAATTTATTTAAGCACATACAATCAACTGCAACCTGAACTGTGTTATAAATGCCATGACTTAAGAAAAGGGAAGGCTGCATATTGTATTAATTAGCCATAATTATTTTCTCATTGATTCAGCAATGAGTTCTTTGTATATTTAGCTATAAAAGTGACATCTGCCCAAAGAAAGTGAGCAATAAACTGAGAATTAAACTTTAATCAATGAAATGTACCTTAATATTTTACTGTCTAATCTGATTGTTATCTGGGTATCTGTTATAAATTTCAATCCACCAATATAAAAAATAGTAGATATACTCAGAATCAGGGAAAATAAATAGTATGTTATACATATGATACCTGTATAGCTCAAACTCTTTCCAAAAACATACTTAAAATTAAAACTAGGCCCTGGCTGGTGGCTCAGTGGATACAGCATTGGCCTGGCATATGGACATCCTGGGTTTGAGTCCCAGTTAGGGTACAGAGGAGAAGTGACCATCTGCTTCTCCCCCAACCCCTCCCTTTTCTCCCTCTTCCTCTCCTGCAGCCTGTAACTCGACTGGTTCAAGAGTGGCCCCAGACACTGAGGATATAGCTCAGCTGGTCTGAGCAGGACATCCTCAGGCACAAAAAATCACTCAGTACTCGAGCATTGGCCCCAGTCGGGGTTGCCAGGTGAATCCCAGTTGGGTTGCATGTGGGAGTCTGTCACACACACACACACACACACACACACACACACACACACACACACGAATATTTTCTGGCTAGTGGTTGCAGAGATCTGTTTTCCCCTAAGAGATTTCAGTGGGACTTAGAAGCAAATAATGCATATTTTAAAGAAAAAAAAATAAAAAACAGAAGTCTTGCAGAAGAAATAATGATTATACCCTTTGAATTTACTATAACTGATAGCTAATTTAAAAAAATTATTGAATTTACTGGGGTGACATTGGTTAATAAAATTATACAGGTTTCAGGTGTACTAAATACACATCACCTGTATATTGCATTGTATTCATTACACCAAGTCAAGTCTCCTCCATCACCACTTATCCCCTTTCTACCCTCCTTCACCTCTCCCCTTTCCCTCCTGCAATCCCCACATCGTTGTCTGTGTCTATAAATTTATTCTTTGCTTAATCCCATCACCTTCTTCACCCAGCTCCCCCAACCCAATCCCCTCTGACAGCTGTCAGTCTGCTCTCTGTATCTATGCATCTGCTTCTGTATTGTTTGTTAGTTTATTTTACTCATTAGATTCTACATGTAAGTGAAATCATGATACTTTTCTCTGACTTACTTATTTCATAGAACCAATTTTCTAAAATAGCTGGGAACAAGGGTTTTTGGGTTTTTTTTAAGAATTCAAAAACGTGAATCTTGAGTTTCTCAAAATTAAAAAAAAAGTTATTTAACTTTTACAACAATACATAATCATTTCCTCCACAGCTTCTGGAACTGATTCTTTTATGTCCTTATTTAGCTGTTGCATATAATTTATAAAACAGCCTTTTTTATATATACAAGGTGGGGCAAAAGAAGGTTAACAGTTGTTAGTATGGAAAATACAATAATTAATAAGCAATAAAACAAAAACAAACTCTGAGTTTCACATACATACTCACAACTGTAAATCTACTTTTGCTCCATAAACATAATATGCATGTGCTATAATAAATTGAACATGTTGTGGGATCTCATAAACTTTTCTATAGAATAACCTTTGTACTGTAATGTTTCAAGACAAAACACAGTAATTCTAAAATATACAGAAGAGATTTAAATAGTAAAAGCATCACAATTGAAAAATTAGTCCAACAAGAAATAATTTCTTCTAGAAAATATTGCATTTCACCATATGAATTCAATTAATATTTGATACAATATAAAAAAAGAATCTGAACATAAAATAAAAATTATTTGACTGACTTTTATAAATGCAACTAAAAACTGTATTTAACCTCAAACATGGGCATTCATAAGTTTCAAATTTTTCTGAAGATAATATTTGATATCTAATTATTTAGAGGGGGAATTCTGTTGATAACTAAATACCTTTAGGAAGTATTTCTAATGTTTATAGTTATAGTCATATTCATCATTTATACTAGTAGATGATTTTATACTGCTCCTTTCCACAAACCTAAGACTCAATTAGCAAATCTGACAGAAGACCTTAAGTTTATCTTCAAAACAAGTATTTAAATACATAGAGAAAATATTCCAGGTCCAAATAATAATGCTCCAAAACTAAAAATGTATGCTTTGAAGAAACTACCACTCATACTACGAGGCAACTGAATCTTTCCTATAATGCTGGTGGAATTACATTTCAAAGTAAAAAATAATGTATCTATTACCCAGTGAGTCCATTCCTAGGTATCTGCCCCCCAAAAATGAAAATATTTGTCCCCCAAAATACTTGTACAGTAGTACTATTTATAGCAGCTGTATTCACAATAGTAAATATTTGCAATATTCACTGGAAATGGAGCAAATGTTCAACAGGAATAGCATAAACAAATCAGTATATTTACATAATGGAATACTTCTCAGCAATTAAAATAACTACCAATATATAAAACAGCATGCAAAAACCTCAAAAAAATTCTAATGAAATAGTCCATATTTAATAGGAATGGTAATTAGACAAGTATATATTAATCAAAACTCACTAAATCATATAATTAATGTGTATATTACACTGCATGTAAATTTTAGCTCAATTAAAAATATTTGAAAAATGTTCTTACTAAAATTTTAAATTCTGAAATTTAATTTTCTTTACATAGACCTACTTATGGAAAATCAACATCCAATAAACATGCTTGTATTATATGCTCATAAAAATGGACTTGAAATTACTCTCCTACAGAATTTTTAAAATATCTGTACAATTGCTTTTTTTTTTTTATGCTGTAATCTATCTATGCAGATTCTCTGACTCTGGCTCATTCAGTTTTAGGAAAATTTATATTTCTAGAAATTTATTCATTCCTTTTGGAATCTCAGTTGCCACCTTTTTTAATTAATTTTTTAATTATCTTTATTTTCATTTAGCTGTGTTTACATAGATTCTAGGATCGCCTGAATGCATCCCCCCTCGCCCTTATCCCCCTCAACATCTCCCTCACCCCCCTCCCTACACCGCCCTCCCCCCTTCCCTTCAGGTTTATCCCATCCTATCATCCCCTTTTCCTCTGTTCTCTTTTCCTCTGGTCCCTTTGATCCCTCCTCTGTCTCAATTCCATTCTTCAGTTCTCATTGTTCCTTAGATCCCTCAATGAGTGAGGTCATATGATATTTTTCTTTCTCTGCCAGGCTTATTTCACTTAACATAATAGTTTCCAGGTCCATCTATGTTGTTGCAAAAGGTAGTATTTCCTTCTTTTTCATGGTCCCATAGTATTACATTGTATATATGTACCACCGCATTTTTATTTATTTATTTATTTTTTTACAGGGACAAAGAGAGTCAAAGAGAGGGATAGACAGGGACAGACAGGAACAAAGAGAGGTGAGAAGCATCAATCATTAGGTTTTCGTTGTTGCTGCAACACATCAGTTGTTCATTGATGGCTTTCTCACATGTGCCTTCAGCAGACTGAGCAACCCCTTGCTGGAGCCAGCAACCTTGGGTCCAAGCTGTCCAGCTTTTGCTCAAGCCAGATTGGCCGCACTCAAGCTGGCGAGCTCAGAATCTCAAACCTGGGTCTTCCACATCCCAGTCCGACACTCTATCCACTGCACAACTGCCTGGTCAGGCTGTACCACAGCTTCTTAATCCACTTGTCCACTGTCGGATACTTGGGCTGTTTCCAGATCTTCACTATTGTAAACAATGCTGCCATAAACATGGGGGTACATTTCTTTTTTTTCAGTCGGGAATATGGTGTTCTTGGGATATATTCCTAAAAGTGGGATGGCTGTGTCAAAAAGCATATCCATTTTTAATTTCTTGAGGAATCTTCATACTGCTTACCAAAGTGGCTGTACCAGTCTGCATTCCTATCAACAGTGCAGGAGGGTTCCCCTTTCTACATATCCTTACCAGCAACTATAGTGTGTTGTTTTGTTAATGAGCACCATTCTGACTGCTGTGAGGTGATATCTCATTGTGGTTTTAATTTGCATTTCTCTAATGATTAGTGATGTTGAACATTTTTTCATATGCCTATTGGCTATCTGTATGTCCTCTTTGGAGAAGTGTCTGTTAATTTCTTTGGCCCATTTTTTGATTAGATTATTTGCCTTCCTGGTGTTGAGTTTTACAAGTTCTTTATAAATTTTGGTTATTAACCCCTTATCAGATGTATTGTCAAATATGTTCTCCCATTGTGTGATTTGTCTTTTTATTTTGTTCATATTGTCTTTAGCTATGCAAAAGCTTTTTAGTTTGATTTAGTCCCATCTCTTTATTCTGTCTTTTATTTCACTTGCTGTGGAGATAAATTGGCAAATATATTGCTGAGAGATGTCAGTGAGCTTACCGCCTATATTTTCTTCTAAGATGCTTATATAGTTTCACGACTTACATTTAAGTCTTTTATCAATTTTGAGTTTATTTTTGTGAATGGTGTAAGTTGGTGGTCTAGTTTTATTTTTTTGCAGGTAGATGTCCAATTTTCCCAACACCATTTGATAAAGAGACTGTCTTTACTCCATTGTATGCTCTTACTTCCTTTGTCAAATACCAATTGTCCATAAAGGTATGGGTTTATTTCTGGGTTCTCGGTTCTGTTCCATTGATCTATATGCCTGTTCTTATGCCAGTACCAAGCTGTTTTGAGTACAAGGCCTTGTAGTATAACTTGATATCAGGAAGTGTGATACCTCCCACTTTATTCTTTTTAAGATTGCTTAGGCTATTTGTGTTCTTTTTTGGTTCCATATAAATTTTTAAAATATGTGTTCTATAACTTTGAAGTATGTCATTGGTATTTTAATTGGTATTGCATTGAATTTATAAATTGCTTTGGGTAATATAGACATTTTAATGATGTTTATTCTTCCTACCCATGAACATGGTATATGCTTCCACTTGTATGTATCTTCCTTGATTTCTTTTATCAATGTTTTATAATTTTTTGAGTACAAGTCTTTAACCTCCTTGGTTAAATTAACTCCTAGGTACTTTATTTTTTTGTTGTTGCAACAGTGAAGGAGATTATTTCCTTAGTTTCTCTTTCTGAAAGTTCCTTATTGGTGTATAAAATGCCTCTGATTTCTGTGTATTAATTTTATACCCTGCCACTTTGCTGAATTCATTTATCAGGTCGAATAGATTTTTTGACTGAGACGTTAGTTTTTCTACATACAGTATCATATCATCTGCAAATACTGATAGTTTTACTTCTTCTTTTCCAATTTGAATGCCTTTTATTTCTTCTTCTTGTCTGATTGCTGTAGCTGGGACTTCCAGTACTATATTGAATAAGTGTGATAAAAGGGGGCACCCCTGCCTTATTCCTGATCTTAAGGGGATTGCTTTTAATTTTTGCCCATTGATTATGATGTTGGCAATGGGTTTTTCATAGATGGACTTTATCATGTTGAGGTATGTTCCCTGCATTCCCACTTTGCTGAGAGTTTTGATCATAAATGGGTGCTAAATTTTATCAAATGCTTTTTCTGCATCTATTGAAATTACCATGTGGTTCTTCTCCTTCCTTTTGTCTCTGTGATGAATCACATTGATTGATTTGCTAATATTGTACCAGCGTGCGTCCCCAGAGTGACTATTTTGTTGAGGACTTTAGCATCTAAGTTCATCAGGGATACTGGCCTATAATTTTCTTCCTTTGTGTTGTCTTTGCCGGGTTTTGGAATCAGAATTATGCTCGCCTAATAAAAGGAGCTTGGAAGTCTTCCTTTATCTTAAATTTTTTGAAATAGGTTGAGAAGGACAGGAGTTAGTTCTTTGAATATCTGTTAGAATTCCCCTGTGAAGCCATCCGGCCCAGGGCTTTTGTTTGTTGGGAGTTTTTTGATAACTGTTTCTATCACTTTTGTTGTAATCAGTCTGTTTAGGTTTTCTGATTCTTCCAGATTGGTTTTTGAAAGATTATTTGTTTCAAGGAATTTGTCCATTACACCTAGGTTGTCTGATTTTTTGGCATACAGTTCTTCATAATATTTTCTTACAATATTTTGTATTTCTGTTGTGTCATTTGTTATTTCTCCACTCTCAGTTCTAAATTTATTTATCTGAGTCCTCTCTCTTTTTTTCTTGGTGAATCTGGTTAAGGCTTCATCCACATTGTTTACCTTTCAAAGTACCAGCTCTTGGTTTCATTGATCCTCTGTATTGTTTCTTTAGCCTCTATGTCATTTATTTCCACTCTGATCTTTATTATTTCCTTCCTTCTACTACCTCTGGGCTTTACTTACTGTACTTTTTTCTAGTTCTTTTAGATGCAGGGTTAAGTTGTTTATTTGAGCTTTTTCTAGCTTCTTAAAGTATGCCTGTAGTGCTATGAACTTCCCTCTCAGTACTGCTTTTGCTGTTTCCCATAAATTTTGAAGTGTTGCATGCTCATTTTACCATTCGTTTCTAGGATTTTTTTAAATTTCTTCTTTGATTTCATTGTTAATCCATTCATTATTTAATAACATGCTATTTAGTTTCCATGTGTTTGAAAATTATTCAGGTTTTCTGTTGTGGTTAATTTCTAGTTTCATGCCATTATGATCAGAGAAAATACTTGATATGATTTCAATCTTCTTAAATTGTTGAGACTGCTTTTGTGCCCTAATGTGTTGACTATCCTAGAGAATGTACCATGAGTACTTGAAAAGAATGTATATTCTGCTGCTTTAGGGTAAAAGGTTCTGAAGATATCTATTAAATCCAGTTAATCTAGTGTGTCCTTTAAGTCTGCTGTTTCTTTGTTAATTTTCTTTCTTGAGGATCTATATAGTGATGTTAGTGGGGTATTGAAATCTCCTACTATTATAGTATTGCTGTTGATCTCGCCCTTTTTATCTATCGAAGTCTGCTTTATATATTTAGGTGCTCCTATATTAGGTGTGTATATATTTATAATGGTTATATCTTCCTGTTGGATTGCTCCCTTTATCATTATGTAGTGACCTCCTTTACCTCTTACTATAGCCTTTGTTTTAAAGTGCATTTTCTTTGATGTAAGTATTGCTACCTCGGCTTTTTTTTTTTCATTTCCATTTGCATGAAATATTTTTTTCCATCCTTTTACCTTCAGTCTATGTGTATCTTTTGTTTTGAGGTGTGTCTCTTGTAGACAGCAAATGTATAGGTCTTATTTTCTATCCACGCAGCTACCCTATGTCTTTTTTTCCATTTATTTTTATTTTATTCCTTTTAGAGAGGAGACACAGAGTTAGAGAGAGAGAGAGAGAAAGAGAGAAAGGGGGGAGGAGCTGGAAGCATCAACTCCCATATGTGCCTTGACCAGACCAGTGCAGGGTTTTGAACTGGCGACCTCAGTGTTCCCTGGTCGACGCTTTATCCACTGCAACACCACAGGTCAGGATACCCTATGTCTTTTGTTTGGATCATTTAATCTATTTACATTTAATATTATTATTGATATGTAGTTGTTTATTGCCACTTTATTCTTTAAAGCTTTAGTCCTCTTTTATTATATTCTTTTCCCTTTTTGTTCTGTTTACAACAGGCCCCTTAACACTTCTTGCAGCACTGGTTTGGTTGTAATGAATTTCTTGAGTTTTTTGGGTTCTTTTGTCTGGGACGCTTTTTATTTCTCCTTTAATTTTAAACAACAGCCTTGCTGGATAAAGAAGTCTTGGTTGTAGGCTCTTGTTCTGCATTACTTTGAATATTTCTTGCCATTCCCTTCTGGTCTCAAGTGTTTCCGTTGTGAAGTCAGATGTCATCCTTATGGGGACTCCTTTGTAGGTGATAACCTTTTTTCTCTAGTAGCTTTTAATATTTTCTCTTTATCTCTTAGCTTTGGCATTTTAATTGTGATATGTCTTGGTGATTTCTTTGGGTTTCTCTTTAATGGAGTTCTCTGTGCTTCTTGAACTTTTGTGACTCTTTCCTGCATCAATTTAGGGAAGTTTTCAGTTATTATTTCATTGAACAAGGTCTCTATCCCTTGTTCTATCTCTCCTTCTTCAGGAACTCCTATGATGCAGATGTTGTTTCTCTTTAGGTTGTCACAGAGCTCTCTTAGAGTTTCCTCAGATTTTTTTAGCCTCTTTTCATTTTGCTGTTCCACTTCTGTTCTCATTTGTCTTTTCTTTAAATTGCTGATTCGATCCTCTGCTTCATCCAGCCTTGCTTCTAGTGTAATCTTCATTTCTGATATTGTATTTGTCATTTCCAACGGGTTCATTTTTATTATTTTAATATCTTTTTTGATGTTTGTAATCTCTTTATTTATGTGCTCATTGTGTCTATCCATTGTTCTAAGATCTTTCAGCACTCTAATAACCCTTATTTTAAACTCTGCATCCAGTAGTTTTGTTCATTTTCTGAAGGTTCTCTTGTTGGTTCATTTGGATTGCACTTCTCTGTCTTCCCACTATGTCTGTGTGTTTGGATGTGCTGTTTGTAGAGCTGGTAGAGTCTAGGGTTGGTGTTCTGTACAATTGCTATTAAACATTTTAAAATTCTATTCTACTTCCCACAAAGCTACCAATACAAAAATATGAAAGCCTTTGAAAATACAAATCCTTCTCTAAGACAACTCAGCAAATGGACTCAAATGATTCATTTTCTTTAAGTATGCCCTAATTCATCCTTTGGAATCTGAATAAATTACTCCCAGGTACAATTTTGTAAGTTGCACTTATTTAATTCAAGAAACCCTAGTATAGGGGTCTGACTGGTGACAGCGCAGTGGACAGAGTGTTGATCTGGGATGCTGAGGACCCGGGTTCAAAACCCTAAGGTTGCAGGCTTGAGTATGGGATCACAGACATGATCTCATGGTTGCTGGCTTGAGCCCCAAGGTTGCTTGCTTGAGCAAGGGCTCACTGGGTTAACTGAAGCACCCTGGTCAAGGCATGTATGAGAAGCAATCAATGAGCAACTAGTGATGCAACTATAAGTTGATGCTTCTCATCCCTCTCCTTGCCTGCCCTCTCCCTTCTTGTCTGTTTCTCACTCATTATCTCTCACTCTCACTTATATACATGTATACAAAAAAAAAGAAAAATAACCCTAGTAGATAACTACTTAAGGCTACCGAACCCAATGTCAAAACTCAGATATCTCACTCTCATTTTAAGAACTTAAGGCTTAAACTACTTAACGCTACCAAACCCAATGTCAAAACTCAGATATCTAACTCCCATTTTAAGAACTGTAATATTACAATGCTTGGTTAATCACTTTTGTAGACTAGATAATCAGAAATAATCCAAAATAGGTAATACTATTTTTAAACATTTGATAATAGCACCAGAGAAGCTTAATAATTTAACTTGAAATTGAATTCAACACTATTTTAGAAACAGACTAACCTTAGAAGACTTCCTTCGGCTCCTTCTTGTCCAAACTACGACAAGTTTATCTGGTTGCCTGCCAAAGAAGAAATAAATTACAGGTAATTTATCTTAAATCAAATTAATGCAAAGTTTGGTTCTAATACAGTTGAAATGACAAAAATATTATTTGCTTTAGATAATATAGAGCAGTTACTCTTACAATAGAGCTTATTCAAATAAATTATTCAATACAATAGATGTGGAATATAGTTGTGATCAAATTTATTTTTATTTTATTCATTTTAGAGAGGAGACACAGAGTGAGAGAGAGAGAGAGAGAAAGAGAGAAAGGGGGGAGGACCTGGAAGCATCAACTCCCATGTGCCTTGACCAAACCAGTGCAGGGTTTTGAACTGGCGACCTCAGTGTTCCCAGGTCGACACTTTATCCACTGTGCCACCACAGGTCAGTTGTGATCAAATTTAAATGACTAATAATCCAGGCACATGTTTTTCTAAATATATTAGCAATTCACTTGAACAAGCCGTGTAAAACAAAACAGTTAGAACTGGTGACCACTTTAAAAAGAAAGGCATACGTCTATCTTCTCCAAAAATTAATTATACACTTCTAACACATTATCCACTTTAATTTGAATAAAATAAGCATAAAAATGGCATTATCAAAATAATTTAAATCTCTGAGTTACCCTACTTTACATCTCTATATCTTATAAACAATTCTATAGTTTTCAACAGTTTTATAATTAATCAACTCAGCTACCTTCAAAACAGCAATATAGTAGTGAAAATAGGTATAATACTACTACTATTACTATTTTATAAGCTTAAAAAACTGGCAAAGTTAAACAACTAATCAGAACCAAGACTTAAATAAGAGGTCTTTTGATTCTCAGACCTTTCTTTGTCTTCCAATAATATAAAGTAAAAAATAAACATACAAACAAAACTCATATTTTCAGCTAATAGAACTAAGTTCTCTTTAATGTTCAGGGAAAACATCAAGACTATGATTACCAGCTATTTTCCTTAAATTTTCATTTTTAAAAATCTTAAATAAAAGCTTTTTAACCAAGATATGATCGATAGACTAATTTGGTGACCTTCACCACTTTCTACATCTTCTTCATTTTATCCTGGAATCCTTGACTATCAGCAGATGACCTGTCCTCCTATTTTGCTTAATATATACATATATATAAAAGGACACCTGCCATAAACTCCTTACCCAGTGCCTCACCAATAAACCTGTCCAAAGACAGAGTTGTACAATAAAAAATACTATAGAGGAACTAACCCAGAATGTAGCACAGAAATAAAGTAATTAAAATACTGAGGAGAACATAAACCTAACAAAAATTCTGGACGTTTAGAACAATGGGTGGCAGAGAGAATACTGAAGAGATCATCAAGCTAAAAACATTTCAGACTTGAAGAAAGGCTGGCATCCTTATATAGAAAATAAATAAATATTATCAAATATACAAAATAAATATACATAAGTCTACATCTGCTTACCTTGCAATCAAAATACGGGACAGCAAGAATAAAGAGAAAAATTATAAAAGAAAAGACAAAATACCAACAAAGAAATAATTATTCTCACAGCAAGTTCTCCTTAGCCACAAAAGAGCCCAAAAGACAATGAAGCTAGAGGGTTAGGAAGATGGCGATGGAGTAGGAGGAAGTACCAACTTCCAACTCCCAGAACCAAAGTGGATTATAACTCACTCTTAAGAACCATCATCTGGATAAACCAACTTTGAACTAAACTAAGTGGACTCTTCAACCAAGGAACACTGCAGAAGCCACATTGAGACTGGTAGGAATAGCGAAAACACAAAGAGGGCTGCCCAGCTCCCCGGAGCAAACGGCAGCCCGGGAGAGACCCGGCAGCCCGGGAGACCCGCGTGGCGCAAAGAGAGTTTGGTGGAGAGGGAGGGACCTGGGTCCCAGGAACCAAGCCCCAGCCTGCAGTCCCAGAGCCTAGAAGAGGTGTTTGGACAGTATTGAGCTGTGAAGCAAGTGAGGATACTGTTTGTAAAAAAGGGATAGTTTTCTCAGACCCAAAAATCTTTTTAAAGGGAGAGCGCAAAAAAGCTCTCTCACAACCACGCACCCGGGGCTCCGGGGAACTGGGACACAGGAAAGGAACAGAGCAGCGGGAACAAAGAGTGGACTGAAGGCATAGAGACACTCTGAGGGGGAGCCACCACAACCCCTGGGCTAAGTCACTTCCCTAATCAAAAACAAGTATTTCCCCTGGAACTAGCAATACCAGCAAAGGGAGACAGGACACTAGCCAAACAAGCTCTCCCGCGGCAATTAGAGCAGAGCTGCTTAGAGGGAGGGAACTCCCAGGCCTACAGTGGGGAGACTTAAGGCACTTCTATCTTCCTGAGGGTTGCTGAAGGGCATGGTTGCGGTAGGACGCTGAAAGGCGGTACTGTCGGCGTGGGCGGAGGCACAACCGGTGTGAGCTCGGTCTAGCCCAGCAGGGGCGGAGGGGACGCGCGAAAGCGGTCCTTTAGCTGCGGACCACCTGCAATCCCACCTGCAGGAAAAAAAACGTGCAGAGATCTGCTCTGCGACCCTGCGCAAGCCGGCCCTGAACGCGGCAACAGGGCTAAGACCAGAGACGAGCGAGGGGCTCCCGACTGAGCTCACGCTGCCAACCCCACCCCGACGGAGAAACCGCAGTGTGCCATTCTGTGTGCGCGAGCGGGCTCCTAATGCGGGGAAGAAGGAGACACCGAGAACAGTGGAAGTTCATGGCTGAGCTCATGCTGCTAGCCCCGCTGGAGAAACCGTAGATTACTATCCTATGTGCCCGAGCTGGCTCCGAATGTGGGGGCAGGGTAGAGTCTGGAACAATCGGAAGCTAGCAGCTGAACTCACGCCAGCAAACACACCCGGCCCAATAAAACACAGTTTCCGACTCTGCGCTGGAAGGCCCTGGCCTTGAGGGCGGGGCTAAATTCCGGACAGGCAAAGGCTCACAGCTGAGAGCACGTCAAAAGCCCCGCCCAACCCGCGAAACTGTGGCGAGCAAACTCAGACTGGGGGCAGGGCGTAAGCCTTCCGAAAACAGGCTGGGTTCACACCTGAGCAAAGGTGCTCACCTCTGCCCTGGGTGCTAAAGCTAGTGGCTTGAGTGACAGCCCCTCCCACGGAGGAGAGGCGGAAATCACAGCAACAGCTGCAGTGAGCCGGCGCTGGCAACGCGCATACCCAACCACCCTAGGCAGTGGCAGAGGGGCTGGCAGGCCTGCAGACAGACCACACCTAGAGAACACAAAGGCAAAACCTACTGGACTCCAGTCGCCACAAATTGCTTATACACAAATAAATTGGGCAGGCACAGAAATGCAAACCAAATGAATCAAGATAAATCCCCAGAGAAGGACCTGAATGAACCAGATATAACCAAACTGCCAGAAGCAGAATTTAGAATAATGATAGTTAGGATGTTCAAAGAAATTATAGCAACAATGGATAGTAACTATGAGCACCTAAATAAAGAGATAACAAGTATAAAAAACAAAACTGAAATAATAAAAAAGAACCAGACAGAAATGACAAAAACAGTATCAGAACTGAAAACCACAATGGAAGGAATTAAAAGCAGGATGAATCACGCTGAGGATCAAATCAGCGAGTTAGAGGACACAATAAACAAAGGCACAGAAGCAAAGAAGAAAAAGGAAAAGAGATTCAAAAAATGTGAGGAAACTCTAAGGGAGCTCTGGGACAACATGAAGAGAAACAACATTTGCATCATAGGGGTGCCTAAAGAAGAGGAGAGAGGACAGGAAATGGAAACTTTGTTCAATCTAATCATAGCAAAAAACTTCCCTAAATTAAGGCTGGGAAACATTCCACACGTTAAAGAAGCACACAGAAGTCCATTAAAGAGGAACCCAAAAACATCTACACCAAGACACATCATAGTTAAAATACCAAAGCTAATAGATAAAGAAAAAATCTTAAAAGCTGCTAGAGAAAAAAAGACTATCACCTACAAAGGAGCCCCCATTAGGATGACATAGGACTTCTCAACAGAAACACTTGAGGCCAGAAGGGAATGGCAAGATATAATCAAAGTAATGCAGAACAAGAACCTACAACCAAGAATGCTCTATCCAGCAAGGCTAACGTTTAAAATTAAAGGAGAAATAAAGAGCTTTCCAGACAAAGAAAGCCTCAAGGAATTCACTAAAACCAAACCAATTCTGCAAGAGATTCTAAGGGGCCTGTTGTGAACAGTTTAAAGGGAGGAAAGAATAGAGCAAAACAAAAAAAAATACAGCTTTAAAGAACAAAGTGGCAATAAACAACTACATATCAATAATAACCTTAAATGTAAATGGATTAAATGATCCAATCAAAAAACATAGGGTAGCTGCGTGGATAAAGAAACAGGACCCATACATATGCTGTCTACAAGAAACACACCTTAAAACAAAAGATGCACATAAACTGAAGGTAAAAGGATGAAAAAAAATATTTCATGCAAAAGGAATTGAAAAAAAAGCCGAGGTAGCAGTACTTATATCTGAAAAAATGGACTTTAAAACAAAGGCTGTAGTAAGAGATAAAGAAAGACACTACATAATGATAAAGGGAACAATTCAACAGGAAGATATAACTATTATAAATATCTACGCACCAAATATAGGAGCCCCGACATACATAAAGCAGACTTTGATGGATATAGAGGGTGAGATTAACAGCAATACTATAATAGTAGGGGATTTCAATACCCCACTAACAACACTGGATAGATCCACAAGAAAGAAAATTAATAAAGAAACAGCAGACTTAAAGGATACACTAGATTAACTTGATTTAATAGATATCTTCAGAACTTTTCACCCTAAAGCAGTAGAATATACATTCTTCTCAAGCGCTCATGGTATGTTTTCTAGGATAGACCACATGTTAGGACACAAAAATGGTCTCAATAAATTTAAGAAGATTGAAATCATATCAAGCATTTTCTCTGATCACAATGCCATGAAACTAGAAATTAACCACAAAAGAAAAATTGAAAAATACTCAAACACTTGGAAACTAAATAGCATGATATTAAATAGTCAATGGATTAATATGGGGATCAAAGAAGAAATAAAAAAGTTTCTAGAAACAAATGATAATGAGCATGCATCAACTCAAAATTAATGGGACACAGCTAAAGCAGTACTGAGAGGGAAGTTCATTGCACTACAGGCATATCATAAGAAGCTAGAAAAAGCTCAAATAAGCAACCTGACCCTGCAGCTAAAAGAACTGGAAGAACAACAACAAATAAAACCCAGGACAAGTAGAAGAAAGGAAATAATAAGGATCAGAGCAGAAATAAATGACATAGAGGCGAAGGAAACAATACAGAGGATCAATGAAACCAGAAGCTGGTTCTTTGAAAAGGTAAACAAGATTGATGAACCTTTAACTAGACTCACCAAGAAAAAAAGAGAGAGGACTCAAATAAATAAAATCAGAAAGAACAGTAGAGAAATTACAACTGATACACCAGAGATACAAAGCATTGTAATAAAATACTATGAAGAACTATATGCCAAAAAGTTAGACAATCTAGGTGAAATGGACAAATTTCTTGAATCATATAAACTTCCAAAAATCAATCTTGAAGAATCAGAACACCTAAACAGACCAATTACAACAGATGAGATCGAAACAGTTATCAAAAAACTCCCAACAAAGAAAAGTTCTAGGCCTGATGGCTTCACAAGTGAATTCTATCAAAAATTCAAAGAAGAACTAACTCCTATCCTCCTCATGCTATTTCAAAAAATTCAAGAGAAAGGAAGACTTCCAAACTCCTTTTATGAGGCGAGCATAATTCTGATCCCAAAACCGGGCAAAGACAACACAAAGAAAGAAAATTATAGGCCTATATCCCTGATGAATTTAGACGCTAAAATTCTCAACAAAATATTAGCTGAGCGGATCCAGCAATATATGAAAAAAGTCATACACCATGATCAAGTGGGATTTTCTGGAGAGGCAAGGCTGGTTCAGTATTTGCAAATCAATCTATGTGATTCATCACATAAACAAAAGGAAGGACAAAAATCACATGATAATTTCAATAGATGCAGAAAAGGCATTTGATAAAATCCAGCACCCATTCATGCTCAAAACTCTCAGTAAAGTGGGAATACAGGGAACATTCCTTAACATGATAAAGGCAATCTACGACAAACCCACAGCAAACATCATACTAAATGGACAAAAATTAAAAGCAATCCCCTTAAGATCAGGAACCAGGCAGGGTTGCCCACTTTCACCACTTTTATTCAACATAATTCTGGAAGTCCTAGCTACAGCAATCAGACAAGAAGAAGAAATAAAAGGCATCCAAATTGGAAAAGAAGAAGTAAAACTGTCACTATTTGCAGATGATATGATATTGTATATAGAAAACCCTAAAGTCTCAGTCAAAAAACTACTGGACCTTATAAATGAATTCAGCAAGGTGGCAGAATACAAAATTAATACTCAGAAATCAGAGGCATTTCTATATAGAAACAATGAACTGTCAGCAAAAGAAATTAAGGAAACAATCCCCTTCACTATTGCAGCCAAAAAAATAAAGTACCTAGGAGTAAATTTAACCAGGAGGTTAAGGACTTGTAGGAGTAAATTTAACCAGGAGGTTAAGGACTTGTACTCGGAAAATTATAAAACATTGATAAAAGAAATCAAGAAAGATACAAACAAGTGGAAGCATATACTGTGCTCATGGCTAGGAAGAATAAACATCATTAAAATGTCTATATTACCCAAAGCAATTTATAAATTCAATGCAATACCAATTAAAATACAATGACATACTTCAAAGATATAGAAAACATATTCCAAAAATTTAGATGGAACCAAAAAGGAACACGGATAGCCTCAGCAATCTTAAAAAGAAAAAATAAAGCAGGAGGTATCACTCTTCCAGATATCAAGGTTTACTACAAGGCCATTATACTCAAGACAGCCTGGTACTTGCATAAGAACAGGCACATTGATCAATGGAACAGAACAGAGAACCCAGAAATAAACCCACAGCTTTATGGACAACTGATATTTGACAAAGGAGGAAAGAACATACAATGGAGTAAAGACAGCCTCTTTAACAAATGGTGTTGGGAAAATTGGACATCTACCTGCAAAAAAATGAAACTAGCCCATCAACTTACACCATGCACAAAAACAAATTCAAAATGGATAAAAGACTTAAACATAAGCCGTGAAACTATAAGCATCTTAGAAGAAAACATAGGCAGCAAGCTTTCCGACATCTGTAGCAGCAATATATTTGCCGATTTATCTCCACGGTCAAATGAAATAAAAGGCAAGATAAACAAATGGGATTATATCAAACTAAAAAGTTTTTGCACAGCTAAAAACAATAAGAACAGAACAAAAAGACAAACCACACAATGGGAGAACATATTCGACAGCACGTCTGATAAGGGGTTAATATCTAAAATTTATAAAGAACTTATAAAACTCAACACCAGGAAGACAAACAATCCAATCAAAAAATGGGCAAAAGAAATGAATAGAAATTTCTCCAAAGAAGACATACAGATGGCCAAAAGACATATGAAAAAATGCTCAACATCACTAATCATTAGAGAAATGCAAATCAAAACCACAATGAGATATCACTCCAGACCAGTTAGAGTGGCACTCATCAGCAAAACAACACAGAATAAGTGCTGGCGAGGATGTGGAGAAAAGGGAACCCTTCTGCACTTCTGGTGGGAATGCAGACTGGTGCAGTCACTGTGGAAAACAGTTTGGAGATTCCTCAAAAAATTAAAAGTCGAACTGCCTTTTGACCCGGCTATCCCACTTTTAGGAATATACCCTAAGAACACCATAACACTATTCGAAAAGAAGAAATGCGCCCCTATGTTCGTGGCAGCATTGTTCACAATAGCAAAGATCTGGAAACAGCCCAAGTGTCCATCAGAAGACGAGTGGATTAAAAAGCTTTGGTACATATAGACTATGGAACACTATTCAGCCATAAGAAATGATGACATCGGATCATTTACAACAAAATGGATGTACCTTGATAACATTATACAGAGTGAAATAATTGAATCAGAAAAAAAAAAAAACTGAGAACTGCATGATTTCATACAACGGTGGGACATAAAAGTGAGACTATGAGACATGGACAAGAGTGTGGTGGTTACGGGGTGGGGGGAGGGAGGGGAGGGTGGGATAGGGAGAAGGGGAGGGGTACAGGGAAAACCAGATAGAAGGTGACAGAGGACAATTTGACTTTGGGTAATGGGTATGCAGCACAATTGAATGATAAGATAATCTGGAGATGTTTTCATTATACATATGTACCCTGATTTATTGGTGTCACCCCATTAAAGTTAATTAAAAAAAAGACAATGAAGCTAATGATTTTCAAGTTGCTAAGGGAAAATAGCTGCCACCCTCCAGTTTTATACTACATAGTTACATTACCATTTAAGACTAAGTTTACAATGAATAAATTCCAGTTAAATAAGGGAAGGAGTAGGATACAAGAAGCAACATGAATGTAAAATGTTAATGCTTGTGTATTTTTGGTTGTGAGACCCAAAGAAGAGCTAGACCAAAAAAAGGGAAGAAAATTCCAATAATGGAACCATTTCGCTGAAGAGCCATCTAAACAAATGCACTATGTTTCTGATGGTGATAGTAAACAACACAGTACAAAGAGAAAAATGGTGGTTCTCCATCCAAATCTAAGCTTAGTTTCTGACCAGTGTCGACAACTGCAAACTAAAACCAGTGGCCTGCTTTGGTGAGTCTTCCCAGAATGAGATGATAGGTACAGTAGCCAGATGCAGAAGTACTAAATTACAGGTGAAATAGAAGAAAGTGTTTGTGAAACAGGAAAGTGTTAATCTAAGAATCCATACCAATGGAGAAACAAACAAAACCTGAAAATGAAAAACAAAGCCTTGTTCAATGCTAAGAGGAGTAGGACAAATGACAGTAAAGATGGGAAGCAGTGCCTGTGGTGGCACAGTGGATAAAATGTCAACCTGGAACGCTGAGGTTGTTGGTTTGAAAACCACGGGCTTGCCCGGTCAAGGCACATATGGAAGTTAATGCTTCCTGCTTCTCCCCACTTCTCTTTCTCTCTCTTATTCTCTCTCCTCTCTCACTAGAAATGAATAAATAAAATCATATATATATATATATACACACACACACACACACACACACATATAAAGATGGGAAGCAGTATGGCATAGATGGGGCTGGGAAAAGTGTATTATCAATGCTGGCAATTTAACAGGAGAGGAACTGAGCAGCCCACAAGTGTAAGCTACCCTGTTTGAAAGTGTCACTGTCCTACTAGAACATTTTACCTCGATTACCACACTAACCTTTTCACTATGTTCTCATCTCCAGCTCGGCATGGCCTTTTCAATGTATTTCTATGGTACTTCATTAGAATTGCTACAAAATCTTAAAGCTTTTCCTTGTTCATTATCTTAAACTCTGCTGTATACTGAAGGTTTAAATTTAATAGATTTGACCTAAATAGTACTGCATTTTATTTTAGCTTGAATTAAAACTTAACAGTTTTTTATAAATGCCTTTAAACAAGGTCCATGCTGTCTGGATTACTAGAACCTCCAACACTACCAACTTCTTCACACCTGACCAGCTTCACTCTTAAAGATGCTTTATCTAGACCTTGTATGTATTTAATTCTGTGACACCCTGGCATGCAAGATAACATCCTACATGTGGTTTATAATTATGGCAATTCACCACTTGACTTTGATCTATCTACCTTTCTAGCAGTATAACCTGCAACCATCTCACAGACAACCTGCTTTCCAAACAATCCCTGAACACGTGTTCATCTAATTTCTTCACATCTTTGCATGTTATAACCTTTTTATTTTATTTATTTTTCTGAAGTGAGAAGTAGAGAGGCAGAGAGACAGACTCTTGCATACGCCTGACCAGGATTCATCCAGCATGCCCACTAGGGGGTGACGCTCTGCCCATCTGTGGTGTTGTTCTGTTGCAACTGGAGCCATTCTAGCACCTGAGGCAGAGGCCATGGAGCCGACCTCAGCACCCAGGCCAACTCTGCTCCAATGGAGCCTTGGCTGTGGGAGGGGAAGAGATAAAGAGAAAGGAGAGGGTAAGGGTGGAGAAGCAGATGGGCGCTTCTCCTGTGTGCCCTGGCTGGGAATCGAAACCAGGACTTCCAGACACCGGGCCAAGGTCACTGGCTCAAGCAAGGGGTCACTCAGTCTGCTGTAGCCCCCCGAATCAAGGTACATATGAGAAATCAATCAATGGACAACTAAGGAACCGCAACAAAGAATTGATGTTTCTCATCTCTCTCCCTTCCTGTCTGTCCCTATCTGTCCCTCTCTCTGACTCTGTCTCTGCCACAAAAAATAAAATAAAAAGAATATACTTTTCTATATTTCTGCAATTAACTTACTTTATGCTGATGAGTTCTTTAAATGTGTTGTGGAGGAAGTCGTTTAAAGTAAAGCAATACTTTTAAGTTTGGAATTAAGTATGAACAGAGTTAAATAATTTAATTTTTAAAATTTCTTCTAAAAGTTAAATAACTCTCATGCAGCTGAATTAATTCATTTCCTAAAACAATAGAAATGCAGAGGATATGTTCTTTGTCTTAAGTTAACATAAATGCTCCCAAAGTCTGAGCTGGCCCTAAGCAAAATTTTGAAATGGATCCCACTTGACTTTGGCATCCTTCTCTCCTTTATTTACAGCCCTTTCAATTCCAGGGCCCTTCTTCCTTGGGTATGCAGTCAACATGGTGCTCTATTACAGACCAAACAATAACAATACGACAAATGTTCTTCAGAGCATTCATTTTTGTCTGCAGCAATTAAAATTCTCCTTCCCCCAGGATATCTTAGGAGGATATTAAAAGAAATCTGGGCAAACCATTGTATTAATTTAGGAGATATGAATTTGTGAAAGATGTTTCCAAGATGACATAGTACTAGAGTGAAGGTTAAGAAACTTGTTTTTCCTAGTTCTGGCACTAACTGAGTTTAGGAATGACTCTCCATTTCTCTGAGTCTATTCTCTAATTTTTATATATATATATATATTTTATTATTATTAATTCTAATGGGGTGATATCAATAAATCAGGGTACATATGTACAATGAAAACATCTCCAGGTTATCTTATCATTCAATTGTGTTCCATACCCATCACCAAAAGTCAAATTGTCCTCTGTCACCTTCAATCTGGTTTTCCCAGCGTCCCTCCCCTCCTCCCTATCCCACTCTTCCCTCCCTCCCCCCATCCCATAACCACCACTCTTTTGTCCATGTCTCATACCCTCACTTTCATGTCTCACCTATATATGTAATCGTGCTGTTCTCAGTTTTTCTTTTTTTCTGATTTACTTATTTCATTCCGTATAATGTTATCAAGGTACATCCATTTTGTTATAAATGATCCGATGTCATCGTTTCTTATGGCAGAGTAGTATTCCATAGTATATATGTACCAAAGCTTTTTAATCCACTCGTCTTCTGACGGACACTTGGGCTGTTTCCAGATCTTCGCTATTGTGAACAATGCTGCCACGAACATGGGGGCGCATTTCTTCTTTTCGAACAGTGCTATGGTGTTCTTAGGGTATATTCCTAAAAGTGGGATAGCTGGGTCAAAAGGCAGTTCAATTTTTAATTTTTTGAGGAATCTCCAAACTGTTTTCCATAGTGGCTGCACCAGTCTGCATTCCCACCAGCAGTGCAGAAGGGTTCCCTTTTCTCCACATCCTCGCCAGCACTTATTCTGTGTTGTTTTGCTGATAAGTGCCATTCTGACTGGTGTGAGGTGATATCTCATTGTGGTTTTAATTTGCATTTCTCTAATGATTAGTGATGTTGAGCATTTTTTTATATGCTTATTGGCCATCTGTATGTCCTCCTTGGAAAAATTTCTATTCATTTCTTTTGCCCATTTTTTGATTGGGTTGTTTGTCTTCCTGGTGTTGAGTTTTATAAGTTCTTTATAAATTTTAGTTATTAACCCCTTATCAGATGTGCTGTCGAATATGTTCTCCCATTGTGTGGTTTGTCTTTTTATTCTGTTCCTATTGTCTTTAGCTGTGCAAAAACTTTTTAGTTTGATATAGTCCCATTTGTTTATCTTGCCTTTTATTTCAGTTGCCCATGAAGATAAATCGGCAAATATACCGCTGCTACAGATGTCGGAGAGCTTGCTGCCTATGTTTTCTTCTAAGATGCTTATGGTTTCACGGCTAACATTTAAGTCTTTTATCCATTTTGAGTTTGTTTTTGTGAATGGTGAAAGTTGATGGTCTAGTTTCATTTTTTTGAAGGTAGATGTCCAATTTTTCCAGCACCATTTGTTAAAGAGGCTGTCTTTACTCCATTGTATGTTCTTTCCTCCTTTGTCAAATATCAGTTGTCCATAAAGCTGTGGGTTTATTTCTGGGTCCTCAGTTCTGTTCCATTGATCTATGTGCCTGTTCTTATGCCAGTACCAGGCTGTCTTGAGTACAATGGCCTTATAGTAAACCTTGATATCTGGAAGAGTGATACCTCCTGCTTTATTTTTTCTTTTTAAGATTGCTGAGGCTATTCGTGTTCTTTTTTGGTTCCATCTAAATTTTTGGAATATGTGTTCTATATCTTTGAAGTATGTCATTGGTATTTTAATTGGTATTGCATTGAATTTATAAATTGCTTTGGGTAATATAGACATTTTAATGATGTTTATTCTTCCTAGCCATGAGCACGGTATGTGCTTCCACTTGTTTGTATCTTCCTTGATTTCTTTTATCAATGTTCTATAATTTTCCGAGTACAAGTCCTTAACCTCCTTGGTTAAATTTACCCATAGGTTCTTTATTTTTTTGGCTGCAATAGTGAAGGGGATTGTTTCCTTAATTTCTTTTGCTGATATTTCATTGTTGGTGTATAGAAATGCCTCTGATTTCTGAGTATTAATTTTATATCCTGCCACCTTGCTGAATTCATTTATAAGGTCCAGAAGTTTTTTGACTGAGACTTTAGGGTTTTCAATATACAATATCATATCATCTGCAAATAATGACAGTATTACTTCTTCTTTTCCAATTTGTATGCCTTTTATTTCTTCTTCTTGTCTGATTGCTGTAGCTAGGACTTCCAGAACTATGTTGAATAAGAGTGGTGAAAGTGGGCAACCCTGCCTGGTTCCTGATCTTAAGGGGATTGCTTTTAATCTTTGTCCATTTAGTATGATGTTTGCTGTCGGTTTATCGTAGATGGCCTTTATGATGTTAAGGAATGATCCCTGTATTCCCACTTTACTGAGAGTTTTGAGCATGAATGGGTGCTGGATTTTATCAAAACTTTTTCTGCATCTATTGAAATTATCATGTGATTTTTGTCCTTCCTTGTGTTTATGTGGTGAATCACATTGATTGATTTGCGAATATTGAACCAGCCTTGCCGCTCCAGAATAAATCCCACTTGATCGTGGTGTATGATTTTTTTCATATATTGCTGGATCCGGTTGGCTAATATTTTGTTGAGAATTTTAGCGTCTAAATTCATCAGGGATATAGGCCTATAATTTTCTTTCTTTGTGTTGTCTTTGCCCGGTTTTGGGATCAGAATTATGCTCGGCTCATAAAAGGAGTTTGGAAGTCTTCCTTCCTCTTGAATTTTTTGAAATAGCATGAGGAGAATAGGAGTTAGTTCTTCTTTGAATTTTTGATAGAATTCACTTGTGAAGCCATCAGGCCCAGGACTTTTCTTTTTTGGGAGTTTTTTGATAACTGTTTCGATCTCATTTGCTGTAATTGGTCTGTTTAGGTGTTCTGATTCTTCCAGATTGATTTTTGGAAGGTTATATGATTCAAAAAATTTGTCCACTTCACCAAGATTGTCTAATTTTTTGGCATATAGTTCTTCATAGTATTTTCTTACAATGCTTTGTATTTCTGTTGTGTCAGTTGTTATTTCTCCACTGTCCTTTCTAATTTTATTTATTTGAGTCCTCTCTCTTTTTTTCTTGGTGAGTCTAGTTAAAGGTTCATCAATCTTGTTTACCTTTTCAAAGAACCAGCTTCTTGTTTCATTGATCCTCTGTATTGTTTCCTTAGCCTCTATGTCATTTATTTCTGCTCTGACCTTTATTATTTCCTTCCTTCTACTTGTCTTGGGTTTTATTTGTTGTTGTTTTTCTAGTTCTTTTAGATGCAGGGTCAGGTTGCTTATTTGAGCTTTTTCTAGCTTCTTATGATATGCCTGTAGTGCAATAAACTTCCCTCTCAGAACTGCTTTTGCTGTGTCCCATAAATTTTGAGTTGATGAATGCTCATTATCATTTGTTTCTAGAAACTTTTTTATTTCTTCTTTGATCTCATTGTTAATCCATTCATTATTTAATAACATGCTATTTAGTTTCCAAGTGTTTGAGTATTTTTCATTTTTTCAGTTGTGGTTAATTTCTAGTTTCATGGCATTGTGATCAGAGAAGATGCTTGATATGATTTCAATCTTCTTAAATTTATTGAGACCATTTTTGTGTCCTAACATGTGGTCTATCCTAGAAAACGTACCATGAGCGCTTGAGAAGAATGTATATTCTACTGCTTTAGGGTGAAAAGTTCTGAAGATATCTATTAAATCAAGTTGATCTAGTGTCTCCTTTAAGTCTGCTGTTTCTTTATTAATTTTCTTTCTTGAGGATCTATCCAGTGTTGTTACAGGGGTATTGAAATCCCCTACTATGATAGTATTGCTGTTAATCTCGCCCTTTATATCCATCAAAGTCTGCTTTATGTATGTCGGGGCTCCTATATTTGGTGCATAGATATTTACAATAGTTATATCTTCCTGTTGAATTGTTCCCTTTACCATTATGTAGTGCCCTCCTTTATCTCTTACTACAGCCTTTGTTTTAAAGTTAATTTTGTCTGATATAAGTATTGCTACCCCTGCTTTTTTTTCATTTCCATTTGCATGAAATATTTTTTTCCATCCTTTTACCTTCAGTCTATGAGCATCTTTTGTTTTAAGGTGTGTCTCTTGTAGACAGCATATGTATGGGTCCTGTTTCTTTATCCATGCAGCTACCCTATGTCTTTTGATTGGATCATTTAATCCATTTACATTTAAGGTTATTATTGATATGTAGTTGTTTATTGCCATTTTATTCTTTAAAGCTGTATTCTTCTTTTGCTCTATTCATTCCTCCCTTTAAACTGTTCACAAGAGGCCCCTTAGTATCTCTTGCAGAATTGGTTTGGTTTTTATGAATTCCTTCAGGCTTTCTTTTTCTGGGATGCTCTTTATTTCTCCTTCAATTTTAAATGTTAGCCTTGCTGGATAAAGTAGTCTTGGTTGTAGGTTCTTGTTCTGCATTACTTTGATTATTTCTTGCCATTCCCTTCTGGCCTCAAGTGTTTCTGTTGAGAAGTCCGATGTCATCCTTATGGGGGCTCCTTTGTAGGTGATAGTCTTTTTTTCTCTAGCAGCTTTTAATATTTTTTCTTTATCCATTAGCTTTGGTATTTTAACTATGATGTGTCTTGGTGTAGATTTTTTGGGGTTTCTCCTTAATGGAGTTCTGTGTGCTTCTTGAATGTGTGGAGTGTTTCCCAGCCTTAATTTAGGAAAGTTTTCTGTTATGATTTGATTGAACAAAGTGTCCATTTCCTGTCCTCTCTCCTCTTCTTCAGGCACCCCTATGATGCGAATGTTGTTTCTCTTCATGTTGTCACAGAGCTCCCTTAGAGTTTCCTCACATTTTTTAAGTCTCTTTTCCTTTTTCTTCTCTGCTTTTGTGCCTTTGTTTATTGTGTCCTCTAACTCGCTTATTCGATCCTCAGCGTCATCCATCCTGCTTTTAATTCCTTCCATTGTGGTCTTCAGTTCTGATACTGTATTTGTCATTTCTGTCTGATTCTTTTTTATTATTTCAATTTCATTTTTTATACTTGTTATCTCTTTATTTAGGTGTTCATAATGACTATCCATTGTTGCTCTAATTTCTTTGAACATCCTAACTATCATTATTCTAAATTCTGCTTCTGGTAATTTGCTTATATCTGGTTCATTCAGGTCCTTCTCTGGGGATTTCTCTTGATTCATTTGGTTTGCATTCCTCTGCCTGCCCATTTTTTCTGTGTATAAGCAAGTTGTGGCCACTGGAGTCCAATAGGTGTTGCCTTTGTGTTCTCTAGGTGTGGTCTATCTGCAGGCCCCCCACCCCCTCTGCCGGTGCCTAGGGTGGTTGGGTATGAGCGTTGCCAGCGCCGGCCCACTGTGGCTTTTGCTATGATTTCTGCCTCTCCTCCGTGGGAGGGGCTGTGACTGAAGCCACAAGATTAGCACCAAGGGTAGAGGTGAGCACCTTTCCTCAGCTGCGGACCCAGCCTATTTCCGGACTTCCGCCCAGAACCAGCAGTCGGAGCCTGCTCGCTACAGTTCCGCGGGTTAGGCGGGGCTTTTGACGTGCTCTCAGCTGTAAGCTTTTGCCCGTCCGGAGCTTTAGCCCCGCCCTCGAGGCCAGGGCCCTTCTGCACAGGGTCGGAAACCAAGGTTTATTGGGGCGGGCGTGTTTGCTGGCTTCCGCTGAGCTGCGTACTTCCGCTCGTCCCGGACTCTACCCCGCCCCCGCGTTCGGAGCCCCCTCGTGCACGTATGAATGCTATCCGGGGTTTCTCCGGCTAGCGTGGGCTCAGCTGCGAGCCTCCACTTGTCTCGGGGTCCACCCCGTTCCCGCGCTTGGAGCCCGCTCGCGCATGTATACTGGCCAACCGCGGTTTCTCCGGCCGGGGGGGGGGGGTGGGGTGGGGTGGGGGAGTGGGGGACTGGTAGCGTCAGCTCAGCCACAGCCCCTGCCCGTCCCTGGTCCTAGCCCGGTCCCCGCGGTCAGGGCCGGCTTGCGCAGGGCCTGCCCGTTCCTGGCCTCCCGCTTTGACCCCGTTAGTGGGATTAAAGGTGGGCCCGCAGCTTCCGGACCGCTTTCGCGGTCCCCTCTGACCCTCTGGGCTAGACCGAGCTCTCACCGGCTTGGCCTCTGCCCACGCCGACAGAACCGCGTTTCAGCGTCCTGCCGCCCCAAAACCCCAAGCAGCCCTCAGCAGAGTAGGAAGGGACCTAATACTCCACACTGTAGGCCTGGGAGCTCCCTCACTTGTTTCACAGCTCAATACTGTCCAAACGCCTCTTCTAGGCTCTAGGACTGGAGGCTGGGGCTTGGTTCCTGGGACTCAGGTCCCTCCCTCTCCGCCAAACTTTCCTCCCGCCCCGCGGGTCTCTCCGGGCTGCCGTTTGCTCCGGGGAGCTGGGCAGCCCTCTTCGCGTTTTCGCTATTCCTACCTGTCTCAATGTGGCTTCTTCTGTGTTCCTTGGTTGAAGAGTCCACTTAGTTTTGTTCAAAGTTGGTTTATCCAGGTGGTGGTTCTTAACACTACGGTGGCGGGTGAATTTCCCGCCAAAATGGGTATGAAACGGTTCGCATACGCAGGTAGGTATCTTTGTGAACGGCAAACAAACAAATATTTGGTAATACGCAGTTACAATCGGCCCGAGTTTACACGTTTCCCGCACTCCACCGCAAATCTATATGAACCGAGTTAAGACGGCTCCCGCGGAGTACGCGCAATTCACGCGAGCCGACTTAACTCGTTTCCCGCAATCCAAGTGTTAAAATTGAGTTGTAATTTACTTTGGTTCTGGGAGTTGGAAGTTGGTACGTCCGCCTACTCCGTCGCCATCTTGCTCCCTTCGGCCCGGGAGCAGTGGGCCTCTATTCTCTAATTTATCAAATGAGATTGCACTAAGACCTCAGCTAGGTTCTAAAACACTATGATTCAATGACTGTAAGATCAAACGACTCTAGTTAACTTTAAAATGAAGTGAGAAATTCAGAAACAGGGTAAAGAATTTGTGGCAGGGAATCACTTGCCAACTATTTTCTGAAAATCTAGAGGTAGCTAATATTACCAACTTTGAACAATATTATGAAAGAGGAAGTAATATTTTTTAGCAGAGAACTAAACTTACCACCAAATATTCATGCTCCCTCTCCAAAGCACAATGTTAATCCTAGAAGGTATAGCAAGAACTCCCTCATCCCCACCCCACCCAACCACCTCCACCACCACCACCACCACCATGTATACACTGAGATGGAGCTACATCATACTTCTCCCCACTGGAATGTGATAAGTGATTTGTGTCACTTCTAAAGTAAAATGCATCATGAAGAAGTATGCTGTCTCCACAGTAATTCAATGGAGAGGGTTCTAGAATGCAGAAGTACAAGGTGCCTGGGTCCCTGAATGACCACATGGAAGGACAATCTACCTGGAAAATACCCTCTCTAGACTGAGAAGTAAAGAAGGAATAAACTTTGATTAGGTTAACCCACTTGCATTTCTGTGTGTATCTGGACAGTAAATCCTCAAGATTCTAAAAAATTTAGTAAATTTAAAAACATACATATATTACACATACAACAATAAAACAGTTGCTGTCTTGTAGAAGCTTACATTGAAAGTGCTGAGACCAACTTTAACCTTTTTAGGTCCTATTGGTTTTCATTTATATAAAATCAATGTTTCTAAAGATAAAAGTCAGTTACACATGCAAACTTAGTCATTTAAGCCTTTGAGCTTTTCCTAAGTTAAAAATAAAAAACCACAGGTCCTTAGAATACAAAAAGTACAACATATTCCTCTTACTACAGAATCCAGAATATGCTTACAATGAGAAAAAGCTCAAAATATTAACCTTGAAGTTAATGTGAATAGGCACTTCACTAAATAACAAGGTTATTCTTTTTAGGGAAAGGGCACTTAGCCATAACGAACATTTCATGGTGGAATGCTGTGAATATTGAAACAAAAGGGGAGAAATTATTTTATCAGGGAAATACTTTAGTGTTTCTCAAGTAATTATTTTTATCCTTCAGTAGGTACATCTGCCTCCTATTGTACTGTCACTGCTGTAGCTTCAGTTAATTATACTCCTTTATGCTTACTTCACAAGAGTTATTTAACAAGCTGTAATAATTAATTCAACAAGAAAATAAATTATATAAGACAAATTATACAAGTACACATATATAAGATATATTTCTTTTCTGTAAAAATTGAAAGGACAATTCTAATAAAAGATGTAAATCTCTGTCACTTAAATAAAAATACTTCAATTAAATTATATTTTGCATCTTCTTAACATCTTTAAAGTGTTGTCACAGTGATTGCTTTGGCTAAAAATATTTAACTGGTGATGCATATGGACTCTTGCTGACAGGTATTTCTAATACCCATGTATCAGTAGTTAGGGAAAGGAGAATTCAAACTGAGAAATGGCAGTTTATCAGGCTTCAGCTGAGTGTACCTTCTGACAGACCATCAATAAGTACATATATATGTACATACACATACATATACATATTTACAAAAAATACTTTCCACTTTCCTTATTATTTTATAGAATCACCCATAACATTTCCTTTAATTTATTTTTTTTTCTGGGTTTTATTTTTTTGTTTTTTGTTTTACAGGGACAGAGAGAGAGTCAGAGAGAGGGATAGATAGGGACAGACAGACGGGAACGAAGAGAGGTGAGAAGCATCAATCATTAGTTTTTCGTTGTCGTTGGGACAGCATAGTTGTTCATTGATTGCTTTCTCACATGTACCTTGACCGAGGTCCTTCAGCAGACCGAGCAACTCCTTGTTAGAGCCAGCAACCTTGGGTCCAAGCTGATGAGCTTTTTGCTCAAGCCAGATGGGCCCGCGCTCAAGTCAGCTACTTCGGGGTCTCAAACTTGGGTCTTCCGCATCCCAGTCTGACACTCTATCCACTGCGCCATCGCCTGGCTAATTTATTGTATTATTTACTACTTCTTTATTTTCTATTTTTTGTTGGAATAAACCTCATATGTCACTCACATAAATATTGTATTAGTAATTACAAGTTATGTATTTGGTGCCCCGAAACAAAAGTTAGTAGGAAAAATAATAATAATACATCACTCAGACCATTCCCCAGCCCTTCTAAATAATCATATTCATCATTTCCTCTTAACATATTTCTGTAACTGTTTCAATCGTATGTTTAGATGACTACCATACATATGTCTGTTTTGCTTCTACCCAACTTGAAGTTTCTCAAGAGAGGTCCTGAAGCATTTACTGGGAAGGAGGGAGGGCAAGAGAATATAATGAATAAAAGAATCATGAAGGCAGACAAATTCCATGTTTAATCTGGTTTCCTTTTTTCTGGTTGTATCATCTAAGCCTCAAGAGGTTCCTCATCTGTGAAATTAGAATCTCACAGGACTACTGTAAAAATCAGATAATGCAAGAAAAGTGCTTAGCTCAATGCTGTCTTTGAGCAGATTCTCAAATTATGTTAGCGACCATCCCTTGCATGCACAGAGCTTCCACACAGCTTCATCCAGTAACCCTCTTACATGTGAATAGACAATAAAGGATCATCTTGGGAAAGCTTCTAATATAAAAGACAAGTGGCTGAAAAAGGAGAAAAAAAGAACTTGAAAGGCCAAAGACATTCTCAGTGATATCCTTAGAAATATAAAAGCTATTATACCCATGAAAAATATAAAAAGAATATTTATGTTTATTTATATTTTTTTTAGCAAGAAAGAGGCAGGAAGGGAGATGAGAAGCATCAACTTGTAGTTGCAGCATTTTAGTTGTTCATTGACTGCTTCTCATATGTGCCTTGACTGGGGGACTCCAGCCAAGCCAGTGACCTTGGGCTTCAGAGCAGTGACATTTGAGCTCAAGCCAGTGACCATGGGGTCATGTCAATGATCCCATGTTCAAGTCGGCGACCCTGCGCTAAAGCTGGATAAACCTGCACTCAAGTCAGCAACCCTGGGGTTTCGAATCTGGGACCCCAGATCAATGCTCTACCCACTGTGTCACCACCTGGTCAGGCTAAAAGATATATTTAAACAATAAGAAAGCATTCTGGGCCTGACCAGGTGGTGGCACAGTGGATAGAGCGTCAGACTGGGATGCGGAGGACCCAGGTTCGAGACCCCGAGCTCGCCAGCTTGAGCGCGGGCCCATCTGGTTTGAGCAAAAGCTTGCCAGCTTGGACCCAAGGTCACTGGCTCCAGCAAGGGGTGGCTCAGTCTGCTGAAGGCCCGCGGTCAAGGCACATGTGAGAAAGCAATCAATGAATAACTATTGTGTTGCAAGGGCAACGAGAAACTAATGATTGATGCTTCTCACCTCTCTCCGTTCCTGTCTGTCTGTCCCTATCTATCCCTCTCTCTGACTCTCTCTCTGTCCCTGTAAAAAAAAAAAAAAAAAAAAGAAAGAAAGCATTCTAGAAACGTCCTTTTTTTATTTAGTAAAACAAAAATTGAAGAGCTGAAATATAAAGTTCAGGAAATCTTTCAGATCTAAAATAAGGAACACAGATATTAAAAGAGAAAGAAAGAAAAGAAATTTAGATCAATTCAGAGGTGAAATATCTGACTAATCCCCCAGGATGACAGTAAAAAACAGTCTGAAGATGCCACGTACACTGCAGGCCTAGACTCTGGGAAAGGGAAGGAATGAGGATATGGAAGGGTAATGTGCTTTAGGGAGGAGGTGTTTCAACAGCTAAATCCTCACTTACCACACCAAAACAACAGTAAATAAAGTCTAAAATCAAAAAGGTTTCAAGAAACAGGTGAAAGTATGTTATTGGACAATAAAATACCATTCACACAGAATACGTGTTAGCCAAAATATGTTGAAATTAGAACCCTCATACAATGCTGGTGGGATTATAAAAGAGTATAGTTGCTGTGGAAAATAGTTTGGCAGTTCCTCTAAAAGTTAAACATAGAGTTAACATATGATCCAGTAGTTTCACTCCTAGGTATATACCTAAAACCCTGTATAGAAATGTCCATAGCAGCATTATCCATAATAAACAGAAACAGAAACAACTCAAATGTCCATCAACTGATAAATGGATAAACAAAATGTAGTATATCTATACAATGGAATACTATACAGTCATAAAAAGAAATGACATACTGATACATGTTACAACATGGATGAACCTAAAAAACATATTAAATGAAAGAAGCCACACAAAAAAGGCTACTTATTGTATGGTCTCATTACAATGAAATGTCCATAATAGGCAAATCCATAGAGACAAAAGTAGACTGCTTCATGGTTGCCAGAGGTTTGGAGAGGGTGGAGCAAAGATGAAATATGATTACTAATAGGAACAGAATTTCCCTTTGGATGATGACAATATTCTAAATTAGTAATGACAGTTGCACAACTTCATGATTATATTAAAAACCACTGAACTTGTATATTTTTAATGGGTAAATTTTACGGTACATGAATTATAAATCAAAAAAACATTTTAAAAGCAAAAGTATGATACTTGAGAAGAATATAGAATACAAAATCAGAATAATTAAAAGAGTTGAAAGTGGTTTTCTGTAGGGAATGAGAACCAAGGTGGGGAAGGGTGTGAAAAGAACAGCTGTGTTCTCAGTTAACAAGTTCTGCAGTACACTTTGTAAGCCATTTACATATACTACTTTGTAAAATGTAAATTAAAAATTTTAAATGGTGAATCTTAATTACCAAGCAGAAATTTGGGCCCATAAATAAATCCACTATGTAGGGGAAAGGACAGGTATCTTCTGTAAAATGTTTTGGGAAAACTGGAAAGCCACATGCAAAAGAATAAAATTGCATCCCTATCTTATACCATACACAAAAAGTGAACATGGACTAAAGACATGAATGTACGACTTGAAATCATAAAACTCCTAAAAGAACACAGGGGAATAAGCTTCTTGACACTGATCTTGGCAATAATTTTTGGATTTGACACCCAAAGCAAAGGCAACAAAAGTAAAAATAAACTGGGACTGTATCAAACTAAAAAACTTATGTACAGGGAGGATACTATCAACAAAATGAAAAGGCAACAAAATGAAAAGGCAACATAATGGGAGAAGTACTTTCAAATCATATATCGAATAAGGAGCTAATATTCAAAATATAGAATGAACTCAAAAGAATTCAATTTTTAAAAAAGCAGAAACACTGAACACTTTTCCAGAAAAGACATTCAAATGGGCAATAGGTACATGAAAAGATGCTCAACATCACTAATCATAAGAGAAACACAAATCAAGACCACAATGAGATATCACCTCATAGCATGGTTAGAATGGCTGTTACAAAATAAAAGAGGAGAAAAAGAACTTCATGCATTGTTGTTGGTAACATACTGCTACAGCCACTATAAAAAACAGTAGAGGTTCCCTAACAAATTAACAAATAGAACAACTGACCTTACAATCCATATTCCATTTCTGAGTATATATCCAAAGGAAACAAAATTACTATCTTAAAAAGATATCTATACCCAACCACCACCACCAGTATGTTTCTTGCAGCATTATTGACAATAGTCATTACAATGAACAGACATAGAAACAATCTAAGTGCCAATCAACAGATGAATAAATAAATAAAATCTGGTATATTTATACATTTGTATATTATTCATTCATAAAAAAAGAAGTAAATCCTGCCATCTGTGAAAACATGGAAGGGTCTTGAGGGCATTATGCTATGTGAAAGAAATAAAACAGAGAAAGACAAATATTGTATGATCTCACTTATATGTGGAATCTTAAAAAACCAAATATATAGATACAGAGAACAGATTGGTAGCTGTCAGAAACAGAGGGGGTGGAGAAATCAAAGGTATAAACTTACAGTTATAAGATAAGTTCTGGGGATGTAATGTACAGCATAGCAATTACAGTTAACAATACCATATTGTGTGTTTAAAACTTGCTAGGATAGTAGGTCTTGTAATTTCTCATCACAAGAAAAAATGTAACTATAAGAGGTGATGGATGTTAACTAAACCTATTGTGGTAAATATTTTGCAATATACACATATATCAAATAATACTATTCCATACCCTAACTATTACAATATTATACTTTGTATTAGTTTATAATTTAAACTAATATAATGCTATATTTCAATAAAAATTTTGTTTTAGCCTGACACTGGTGGTGCAGTGGATAAAGCATCAATTCAGAAGGCTGGAGTCACCAGTTTGAAACCCTGAGGTCTCTGACCCTGAGCGCGGGCTCGTCAGCATGGAGTCATTGCCTTAAGCAGGGTAATTGTCCACCCAAACCCAAAACTCACCAGCTTGAACCCAAAAATGTCGCTGGCATAAAAAATACCAACATTACCTGACTTGTGGTGGCACAGTGGATAAAGAGTTGACCTGGAACACTGAGGTCACTGGTTTGAAACCTTCGGGCTTGCCTGGTCAAGGTACATATGAGAGTTTATGCTTCCTGCTCCTCCACCCCTTGTCTCTCTCTCTCTTTCTCTCCTCTCTCTCTCTCCTCTCCTTTTCTCTCTCAAATGAATAAATAAAATCTAAAAACAAAAAAATTTATAAAAATAACCAATGTCGCTGGCTTGAGCAAAGGGACAGTGGTATGCCCCAGTCAAGGCATGTACAAGAAGTTCAATGTACAACTACTGTGAAAGCAAGTACGTACGAGTTGATGCTTCTCACCCTCTCTTTACTTTCCTGTCTCTCTTTGACACACTCTCTTTCAAAATAAAAAATAAAAAAATTTAAAAATGATTAAAGATAATTGGGCAAATATTTGAAGAATTAAAAGTTTAAAGGCTCTCAGTAGTTAAGGAGAAAATTTTCCATGAGTAAAAAGAGATGTAAAAATCTGGAGCAAAGGTAAAAATTTATATCTGTTGGGTTAGAAAAGAACAAGAGATCAAACAGGAAAACACATTTTTTAAAGTCATGATTTTTATCTATGACTCTTAATTATATCCTCTAAGAATTGATAAGTCACAAAAGACTCGTTAGCAAATATTTTTAAGAATTTACATAGACTACTGAGAATGAAGGTGAGAAAGGATTGAATGAATGCTAACAGGTTATAAGTACAAGAAAATACAGACTGTATATCTTACTTAAGACCAAAATATATATTACTCAGTTTGTCCTTCCTTATTCACCATGGCTCCAAATTAACTTTATCATTTCTAAAGACAACCCATCCTCAAAAGAGTTGTCATTACTGAGGATATTTTTTAAAAGAGTAGTAGCAAACACTTGTCATGTAATATGTGTAAGACATTGTCTTAAGTGTCTAATATATACTCAAAGTTCACAAAAACCCCACAAGTAGGTAATGAGCTGCTGCAATGCCCAAAACTCGATGTCATTCATATCCTGTATGACCTACCTCACATTCTGATTAGATATTACTATTCCTATTTTACAAATAAAGAAACTGAGGCCTGACCAGGTGGTGGCAAAAGACACTGAAGCCTGACCAGGTGGTGGCACAGTGGATAGAGCACTGGACTGGGAGGCAGAAGACCCAGGTTCGAAACCCTGAGGTCGCCATCTCAAATAGAGATGAGAACTATCAACTTGCAGTTGCTCACTTTAGTTTTTCATTGATGACTTCTCTTCAATGTAATATTTTCTTAAAACGGATGGACAGACGGAGGGAGGGAAGGAGGCAGAGAGAGGTTAGGAAGCTTCTTGTGAAGGTAACTAAATAGTAAGTGGAGAGAAAGATGTGAACATTGCAGTTTGACACCAGAATCCACATTCCTAACCCATTATTCTATACTGAAGAATGTACTGCAGCCTCCATAGGAAATCTCAAAGATTTTCAAGTAGCATTAATATTTTTGAGAGGTAACATTTAGAAAAACAATATTTATTTCAAAGCATAGGTTTAAGCTTGTTTTTTTTAAATTAGTTGTATTAGTCACATACCGCATATTATGTCTATACCATCCAACCTATGATGTAGTCATTTAAATTAGATTTGGTTTTAAGACCAAAATTTGACTTTTCACAAGGAATACATGTACATATTATTATTTGGTTTGCAATTCTATCTTTGACTCTCAGCTCACCACAAGTTTTTGTTCAAATTGGATATATGTGTTCATTTTCACTTGCTGTAAAATGAATTAATCTGCCTCTCTATAAAAGCTATTCTTTGGTTATCTTGATATAATTCTCTATGTAAGTTTAATCTAATAAAACTGTAATAGCAATTATAACAAAACTTACAAAAAATCACATAAAACATTTCAAAAAGTAGTGTTACTCAAATCTTCTGAGCAGATTTTTCTCCAAGACACTGCCACAAAATGAGCAAAATTTAAGGCCATTCTTTAGTCTGGCAGGTGACTGACAAAATAAAGAACATATTACTATATGTGCCTAAATACAAGGGGAGATGCGTTTCAGAAAAAGAAAAAACTGCCTATGCGTATCCTTATAACTTTTACTAATTATTATATGAACAAAGTGCTGTTTAGAGAGGACAGATCAGCCTGAAATAAACACAACAAATACTAATTCTTAATTTTAGATAGGTATACTAAGAGAATAGGTTTAAACAGATTAAAGAATAATTGATTATTCTTAGAAGTATGATTTCTCAGTTGAAGGAAGAATGTCACTATAAGCAAGCTTTTTATTTAAAAAGTTATAAAAGCTAAAGAGTAAAAAGTTATCATATATAAATATAAACATACATGTGATGACTGAAAAAAAATGTTTGGTTTTATTATTTAATGTTATTTATTTGTAGCCTGTGATGTTTCCAATGCCATTACAATAATTAATCAGAAACAAAGAGTACTTTATCTCAAAAAGAGGCAGAAGTGAAATAATTTTTTTAAAAATTAGGTTAGATGACTCAAAAAGTAGCTCTCATGAGGATGAAAGATACCAATGTCAAAGATCCATATAGATTTTGAAAAAACAAATTGCTTTATGAGAAGCATGACAGCCCTGCCGGTTGGCTCAGCAACAGAGCATCAGCCCGGCATGTACAAGTCCCCAGTTCACTTCTGAATCAGGGCACAGAGGAGAAGCAACCATCTATTCCTTCACCTTTCATCTCCCCTTTCCCCTTCTCTTTCTCTCTCTTTTCTCCTCCCACAGCCATGGCTCAAATGATTCAAACAAGCTGGCCCCAGGCAATGATGGCTCCATCACCTCACCTCTGGCCTAAAATAGCTCAGTTGCAGAGCAACAGAGCTGTGGACCCAGATGGGCAGAGATTGCCTGGCAGAGGGCTTGCTGGGTAAATCCTGGTTGGGACGCATACAGGAGTCTGTCTCTCTGCCTCCCCACTTCTCACTTAATTTAAAAAAAAAAGAGAGAGAGAAAGAAGCATGACAACTAAATGTAATATGTGCTCCTAATTAAAATCTTGCACCAGAAAAATAATTGTTTTTTAATATAAAAACATTATTGGCAAAATTGGTGAAACCTAAATAAGGTCTGGAGATTAGATAATAGCATTGTACCAATATTAATTTCCTGATTTTGAAGACTGTGTGGTATATTATATAAGACATTGTCTGTTTTAAAAAAATATTACATTGAATAGAAGACATTAGTGAGCAACTACAAGTTGATAGTTCTCATCCCTCTCCCTTCCTCTCATTTTCTCTCGCTTAAAAAAAAGAAAATGTACATTGAAGAATTTATTTACTATCAGATGAGTCAGAATAAAGTTTATATACATACACACATATATATTTACACAAACATGATAAAGCAAATGGCAAATCTAGAGAAGAGTATATGGGAGTTTTTTCGACTATCTTTTTATAACTTTTATATATCTGAAATTATAAAAGCCAAATAAAATATCTTAAGAAAACTTTGAAGAAATTTAGTGTCATTTATTATTTTATATATTTTATTTTATACATTGTGAATTTAAATATGCATAATTAACTTTTTTTAAATTTATTTTTATTTTATTCATTTTAGAGAGGAGACACAGAGTGAGAGAGAGAGACAGGGAGAGAGAGAGAAAGGGGGGAGGAGCTGGAAGCAGCATCAACTCCCATATATGCCTTGACCAGACCAGTGCAGGGTTTTGAACTGGCGACCTCAGTGTTCCCAGGTCGATGCTTTATCCACTGCGCCACCACAGGTCAGGCACATAATTACCTTATTACATCAAAAATAAGTAGTCATTTGACTGTTTCAACCCTATCCCTATTAGCCAAAAAAAAAAAAAAAAAAAAAATGTATTTTAATGGACCTTCTACTTGGGAAATGCTGGTAGTGGAGAACAGTCTTATGTTCAGGATCACCTTACATTGAGGTATATAAAGTAGCCAGCTTCCAGGTCAATAGCCCCAAGGTTGAAGAAAACACCCAGAACTAGTTTCCGTACAATAAATCAGAAAATAATAACACTTCTTGATGATTTTCAGGCACATAAATGACACCTATCAATCAGCAGTCTAGCCCTCAGCTTAAAATAACCCACATTCAAAATAGTCTAGTCGCCTGACCTGTGGTAGCGCAGTGGATAAAGCGTCGACCTGGGAACACTGAGGTCACCAGTTCAAAATCCTGCACTGGTCTGGTCAAGGCACATATGGGAGTTGAGCTTCCAGCTCCTCCCCCCTTTCTCTCTCTCTCTCTCACTCTGTGTCTCCTCTCTAAAAAATGAATAAAATAATAAAATAAAAATTAAAAAAAAAATAGTCTAGTCATAGTCAAAAAGAAACAGGACTGAGCTATTTTCACCTACAGTCCCAGCAAGAAGCTGAGTATATTACATATATTCAATAGTCTAGAAATGCATATTCACTTCTAGAAACAACTGGTTCTCCTGGAACTAAAAATGTACATTATACTCTGTTCAATTTTTCAAATATAGAGGAGAAAGACTCTGCACCAAATATTATACTCCCCATGAAAGGATTATTTCATTATCCTTTTTATGTCTTACTGCTGCCTAGAGAATAAATTCAAACTCAGAAGCCCTCCTCAATTTGACCTCTACCAATCCTCTAATATACATAATTTCCTACACTGTATGCTGCATTCAAATTGACCAGTCATTGTTCCAAGATCATGACCTGTGCTTTTCATCCTGTCTCCTTCATGTTGTCAAAAGTAATAAAATATTTGGGGGAAGGGGGTCCTCATCTTTTTTGACTTTTTAACAACACTGACACTTGTCCATTTCTTCCTCTTTCCAGGCTCATCCTCTTCTACCTGACCAAGTTTGGAAGGTCCTCAAAAATTAGTCCTACATTTTCTAACTTATACCACATATAAAAATTAACTCAAGGGGAGCAAGATGGCTAGGGAGTAGGCGGACGTACCAACTTCCAACTCCCAGAACCAAAGTGGATTATAACTCAATTTTAAGAACCAACATCTGGATAAACCAACTCTGAACTAAACTAAGTGGACTCTTCAACCAAGAAACACAGAAGAAGCCACATTGAGACTAGTAGGAATAGCAAAAACGCGAAGAGGGCTGCCCAGCTCCCCGGAGCAAACGGCAGCCCAGAGAGACCCGCGTGGCAGGAGGAGAGATTGGCGGAGAGGGAGGAACCTGGGTCCCAAGAACCAAGCCCCAGCCTATAGTCAAAGAGCCTAGAAGAGGTGTTTGGACAGTTTTGAGCTGTGAAACAAGTGAGGGAGCTCCCAGACCTACAGTGTGGGTTATTAGGACTCTTCCTACTCTGCCGAGGGTTGCTGAAGGGTTTGGTGGCGGCAGGATGCTAAAACGCGGTTCTTTTAGCAGAGAACCGGTGGGCAGAGGCCAAGCCGGTGTGAGCTCGGTCTAGCCCAGCAGGGGCGGAGGGGACGCGCAAAAGCGGTCCGGAAGCTGCAGGCTGCCTGTAATCCCACCTACGGGGACAAAACGGGAGGCCAGGAACGGGCAGAAATCTGCTCTGCGACCCTGCGCAAGCAGGCCCTGACAGCGGGGAAGGGGCTAGGACCAGGGACGGGTGGGGGCTCGCGGCTGAGCTATTGCTGCCAGCCCCGCCTGGCCGGAGAAACTGCGGTATGCCATTCTACGTGAGCGAGCAGGCTCCGAGAGCGCAAGGACGGGGTAGACCCCGAGACAAGTGGAAGCTTGCAGCTGAGCCCACACTACTATCCCCGCCCGGCCAGAGAAACCGCAATTTGCCATCCTACCTGCACGAGCGGGCTCCGAACGCGGGGGTGGGGTAGAGTCCCGGACGAGCGGAAGTTCACAGCGGAGCGGAAGCCAGCAAACATGCCCGGCCCAATAAACCTTGGTTTGCGACCCTGCGCAGAAGGGCCCTGGCCTCGAGGGAGGGGCTAAAGCTCCGGACTGGCAAAGGCTCACAGCTGAGAGCACGTCAAAAGCCCCGCCAAACCCGCAAAACTGTGGCGAGCAGGCTCTGACTGCGGGTTCAGGGCAGAAGTCTGGAAACAGGCTGGGTCCGCAGCTGAGCAGAGATGCTCACCTCTACCCTTGGTGCTGAGGCTTGTGGTTTGAGTGACAGCCCCTCCCGCGGAGGAGAGTCAGAAATCATAGCAAAAGCCACAGTGGGCCGGCACTGGCAACGCCCATACCCAACCATCCTAGGCTGTGGCAGAAGGGGTGGGGGGCCTGCAGACAGACCACACCTAGAGAACACAAAGGCAACATCTACTGGACTCCAGTCGCCACAACTTGCTTATACACAGACAAAATGAGCAGGCAGAGAAAAGCAAACCAAATGAATCAAGAGAAATCCCCACAGAAGGACCTGAATGAATCAGATATAACCAAATTACCAGAAGCAGAATTTAGAATAATGATAGTTAGGATGTTCAAAGAAATTATAGCAACAAGGAATAGTCATTATGAACACCGAAATAAAGAGATAACAAGTATAAAAAATGAAATTGAAATAATAAAAAAAAATCAAACAGAAATGACAAATACAGTATCAGAACTGAAGACCACAATGAAAGGAATTAAAAGCAGGATGAATCACGCTGAGGATCAAATCAGCGAGTTAGAGGACACAATAAACAAAGGCACAGAAGCAGAGAAGAAAAAGGAAAAGAGACTCAAAAAATGTGAGGAAACCCTAAAGGAGCTCTGTGACAACCTAAACAGAAACAACATTCACATCATAGGGGTGCCTGAAGAAGAGGAGAGAGGACAGGAAATGGAAACTTTGTTCAATCTAATCATAGCAAAAAACTTCCCTAAATTAAGGCTGGGAAACACTCCACACGTTCAAGAAGCACACAGAACTCCATTAAAGAGAAACCCAAAAAGATCTACACCAAGACACATCATAGTTAAAATACCAAAGCTAATGGATAAAGAAAAAATTTTAAAAGCTGCTAGGGAAAAAAAGACTATCACCTACAAAGGAGCCCCCATTAGGATGACATCGGACTTCTCAACAGAAACACTTGAGGCCAGAAGGGAATGGCAAGATATAATCAAAGTAATGCAGAACAAGAACCTACAACCAAGACTACTTTATCCAGCAAGGCTAACGTTTAAAATTGAAGGAGAAATAAAGAGCTTCCAAGAAAAAGAAAGCCTAGAGGAATTCATAAAAACCAAACCAATTCTGCAAGAGATTCTAAGGGGCCTGTTGTAAACAGTTTAAAGGGAGGAAAGAATAGAGCAAAAGAAGAATACAGCTTTAAAGAATAAAATGGCAATAAACAACTACATATCAATAATAACCTAAAATGTAAATGGATTAAATGATCCAATCAAAAGACATAGGGTAGCTGCGTGGATAAAGAACCAGGACCCATACATATGCTGTCCACAAGAGACACACCTTAAAACAAAAGATGTACATAGACTGAAGGTAAAAAAATGGAAAAAAATATTTCATGCAAATGGAAATGAAAAAAGAGCAGGGGTAGCAATACTTATATCTGACAAAATGGACTTTAAAATAAAGGCTGTAGTAAGAGATAAAGAAGGACACTACATAATGACAAAGGGGACGCTTCAACAGGAAGATATAACCATTATAAATATCTATGCACCAAATATAGGAGCCCCAACAACATAAAGCAGACTTCGATGGATATAAAGGGCGAGATTAACAGCAATACTATCATAGTAGGGGATTTCAATACTCCTAACAACACTGGATAGATCCTCAAGAAAGAAAATTAATAAAGAAACAGCAGACTTAAAGGATACACTAGATCAACTTGATTTAATAGATATCTTCAGAACTTTTCACCCTAAAGCAGTAGAATACATTCTTCTCAAGCGTTCATGGTACGTTTTCTAGGATAAACCACATGTTAGGACACAAAAATGGTCTCAATAAATTTAAGAAGATTGAAATCATATCAAGCATTTTCTCTGATCACAATGCCATGAAACTAGAAATTAACCACAAAAACTGAAAAATACTCAAACTTTTGGAAACTAAATAGCATGATATTAAATAATGAATGGATTAACAATGAGATCAAAGAAGAAATAAAAAAGTTTCTAGAAACAAATGATAATGAGCATACATCAACTCAAAATTTATGGGACACAGCAAAAGCAGTTCTGAGAGGGAAGTTTATTGCACTACAGGCATATCATAAGAAGATAGAAAAAGTTCAAATAAGCAACCTGACCCTGCATCTAAATGAACTAGAAAAACAACAACAAATAAAACCCAAGACAAGTAGAAGGAAGAAAATAATAAAGATCAGAGCAGAAATAAATGACATAGAGGCGAAGGAAACAATACAGAGGATCAATGAAACCAGAAGCTGGTTCTTTGAAAAGGTTAACAAGATTGATGAACCTTTAACAAGACTCACCAAGAAAAAAAGAGAGAGGTCTCAAATAAATAAAATCAGAAAGGACAGTGGAGAAATTACAACTGATACACCAGAGATACAAAGCATTGTAATAAAATACTAAGAAGAACTATATGCCAAAAAATTAGACAATCTTGGTGAAATGGACAAAGTTCTTGAATCATGTAACCTTCCAAAAATCAATCTAGATGAATCAGAACACCTAAACAGACCAATTACAACAAATGAGATCGAAAGAGTTATCAAAAAACTCCCAACAGAAGAAAAGTCCTGGGCCTGATGGCTTCACAAGTGAATTCTATCAAAAATTCAAAGAAGAACTAACTCCTATCCTCCTCATGCTATTTCAAAAAATTCAAGAGGAAGGAACACTCCAAACTCCTTTTATGAGACGAGCATAATTCTGATTCCAAAACCGGGCAAAGACAACACAAAGAAAGAAAATTATAGGCCTATATCCCTGATGAATTTAGACACTAAAATTCTCAACAAAATATTAGCCAACCGGATCCAGCAATATATGAAAAAAATCATACACCATGATCAAGTGGGATTTATTCTGGAGAGGCAAGGCTGGTTCAATATTCGCAAATCAATCAATATGATTCATCACATAAACAAAAGGAAGGACAAAAATCACATGATAATTTCAATAGATGCAGAAAAGGCATTTGATAAAATCCAGCACTCATTCATGCTCAACACTCTCAGTAAAGTGGGAATACAAGGATCATTCCTTAACATGATAAAGGCCATCTACGACAAACCCACAGCAAACATCATACTAAATGGACAAAAATTAAAAGCAATCCCCTTAAGATCAGGAACCAGGCAGGGATGCCCCCTTTCACCACTCTTATTCAACATAGTTCTGGAAGTCCTAGCTACAGCAATCAGACAAGAAGAAGAAATAAAAGGCATCCAAATTGGAAAAGAAGAAGTAAAACTGTCACTATTTGCAGATGATATATTGTATATTGAAAACTCTAAAGTCTCAGTCAAAAAAACTACTGGACCTTATAAATGAATTCAGCAAGGTGGCAGGATATAAATTAATACTCGAAATTAGAGGCATTTCTATATACCAACAATGAACTGTCAGCAAAAGAAATTAAGGAAACAATCCCCTTCACTATTACAGCCAAAAAAATAAAGTACCTAGGAGTAAATTTAACCAAGGAGGTTAAGGACTTGTATTCGGAAAATTATAAAACATTGATGAAAGAAATCAAGGAAGATACAAACAAGTGGAAGCATATACTGTGCTCATGGCTAGGAAGAATAAACATCATTAAAATGTCTATATTACCCAAAGCAATTTATAAATTCAATGCAATACCAATTAAAATACCAATGACATACTTCAAAGATATAGAACACATATTCCAAAAATTTAGATGGAACCAAAAAGGAACACGGATAGCCTCAGCAATCTTAAAAAAAAAAAATAAAGCAGGAAGTATCACTATTCTAGATATCAAGGTTTACTATAAGGCCATTATACTCAAGACAGCCTGGTACTGGCATAAGAACAGGAACATAGATTAATGGAACAGAACAGAGGACCCAGAAATAAACCCACAGCTTTATGGATAACTGATATTTGACAAAGAGGAAAGAACATACAATGGAGTAAAGACAGCCTCTTTAACAAATGGTGTTGGGAAAATTGGACATCTACCTGCAAAAAAATGAACCTAGACCATCAACTTACACCATGCACAAAAACAAACTCAAAATGGATAAAAGACTTAAACGTAAGCCATGAAACCATAAGCATCTTGGAAGAAAACATAGGCAGCAAGCTCTCTGACATCTGTAGCAGCAATATATTTGCCAATTTATCTCCACGGGCAAATGAAATAAAAGGCAAGATAAACAAATGGGACTATATCAAACTAAAAAGGTTTTGCACAGCTAAAGACAATAAGAATAGAATAAAAAGACAAACCACACAATGGGAGAACATATTCGACAGCACATCTGATAAGGGGTTAATAACTAAAATTTATAAAGAACTTATAAAACTCAACAACAGGAAGAAAAACTATCCAATCAAAAAATGGGCAAAAGAAATGAATAGAAATTTCTCCAAAGACGACATACAGATGGCCAATAGGCATATGAAAAAATGCTCAACATCACTAATCATTAGAGAAATGCACATTAAAACTACAATGAGATATCACCTCACACCTGTCAGAATGGCACTCATCAGCAAAACAACACAGAATAAGTGCTGGAGAGGATGTGGAGAAAAGGGAACCCTTCTGCACTGCTGGTGGGAATGCAGACTGGTGCAGCCACTATGGAAAACAGTTTGGAGATTCCTCAAAAAATTAAAAATCGAACTGCCTTTTGACCCAGGTATCCCACTTATAGGAATATACCCTAAGAACACCATAGCACTGTTCGAAAAGAAGAAATGCGCCCCCATGTTTCTGACATCATTGTTCACAATAGCGAAGATCTGGAAACAGCCCAAGTGTCCTCAGAAGACGAGTGGATTAAAAAGCTATGGTACATATATACTATGGAATACTACTCAGCCATAAGAAATGATGACATCGGATCATTTATAACAAAATGGATGTACCTTGATAACATTATACGGAGTGAAATAAGTAAATCTGAAAAAAAGAAAAACTGAGAACAGCATGATTTCATACATAGGTGGGACATAAAAGTGAGACTATGAGACATGGACAAGAGCATGGTGGTTACAGGGTGTGGGGAGGGCGGTAAGGGTGGCATAGGGAGGAGGGGAGGGACACAGGGAAAACCAGATAGAAGGTGACAGAGGACAATTTGACCTGGGTGACGGGTATGCAACACAATTAAATGATAAGATAACCTGGATATGTTTTCATTTTAGATATGTACCCTGATTTATTGGTGTCACCCCATTAAAATTAATAATAATAAAATATTTTAAAAAAATTAACTCAAAATGTACCAAAACCTAGAGGTAAAATTAGAACATTCTTGGAAGAAAAAATAGGGCAAAAATTTCATAAAATTAGATTTAGCAATCAATTCTTGGATATGATCAACGTACAGAAACAAAAAGTAGATAAATTGGACTTCATTAAAATTTTAAACTTTTTTTTTATTAAGTGAGAGGCAGGGAGGCAGAGACAGACTCCCACATATGCCCCAACTGGGATCAACCCAGCAAGCCCCCTACCTTTGCTTTGCCCATCTGGGGCGTTATTCTGTTGCTCAGCAACCGAGCTATTTTTATCCCTAAGGCGAGAGAGACCATGGAGCCATCCTCAGCTCTCAGAGCCATCTTGTTCAAAACACTTTGAGCCATGGCTGCAGGAGGGGGAGATATATATATAGAGAGAGAGAGAGTGAGCAAGAGAAGGGTGAGGGGTGGAGAAGCAGATGGTCGCTGCTCCCGTGTACCCTGACTGGAAATCGAACCCAGGACTTCCACATGCTGGGCTGATGCTCTACTGCTGAGCCAACCAACCAGGGCCAAAACTTTTGCGTATCAAGAAACATTATTAAGCCTGACTGGTGGTGGCTCAGCAGATAGAGTATTGACCTAGGATGCTGAGGGTCCAGGTTCAAAACCCCAAGGTCACTGGCTAGAGCATGGGATCATTGAAATGGGTCTCTGCTTTGAGCCAGGAGTTACTGGTGCAGATTGAGGCCCCTGCTCAAGGCACATATGAGAAGCACAATCAATGAATAAATAAAGTGACACAATTACAAGTTGATGCTTCTCATCTCTTCCCCTTCCTGTCTCTCTCTCTCTCCCTCCAACCCCTCTCTTTCTCTCTCTCTCCAACTAAAAAAAGAAGAAAAAAAAGAAAAAGAAAACATTATTAGGCCTTGACCAGATAGCTTGGTTGGTTAAATCATCGTCCAGATACACAGAGGTTGCCGATTTGATTCTAGGTCAGCGTACATACAAAAACAGTTTGGTGTTCCTGCATGTCCTCCTTTCCCTCTCTCTAAAATCAATAAAAAAAAAAACTTTTAAAAAGGAAACACTATTAATAGAGTTAAAAGGTAACTTACAAAATGAGAGAAAATATTTGCAAATCATGTATCTGATAGAGGGGATTAATATCCAGGATATGTAAAGAACTCCTACAGCTCAACAACAAGAATAATAAAAACCCAATCAATTTAAAAATGACTAGAATAGACATTTCTCCAAGGAACATATACAGATGGCCAATGAGCACATGTAAAGAGGCTCAACATCACTAACCATCAGGGAAATGAAAATCAAAACCAAAATGAGGCTGACGAGGTGGTGGCACAGTGAATAGAGCATCAAACTGAACCGCAGAGGACCCAGGTTCAAAACCCCAAAGTCACTGGCTTGAGCACAGGTTCATCCGGCTTGAGTGCAGGCTCACCAGCTTGAGTGGGGAGTCACTGGCTTGAGCTTGGGATCATAGGCATGACCCCATAGTCGCTGGCTTATAGCCCGAAGTCGCTGGCTTGAGCAAGGGGTCACTGACTTGACTGAAGCCCTCAATCAAGGCACATATTAGAAAGCAATCAATGAACAATTAAGGTGCCGCAACAAAGAATTGATGCATCTCATCTCTCTTCCTTCCTATCTGTCTGTCCCCATCTGTCCCTCTCTCTGTCTCTCTCTCTGTCTCTATCACAAAAAAAAAAGAGATGCCACTTTTCACACCCATAAAGATGACTATCATTAAAAAAAAAAAAAAAGGAAAGAACAGAATAGAATAAGTATTAGCAAGAACATGGAGAAATTTGAACCGTTGTGCATTGCTGATGGAAATGTATAAAGATGCAGGTAATGAGAAAAACAGTTTGGAGGTTCACCAAAAAGTTAAACACCATGTTCATAGCAGCATTATTCATAATAGCCAAAGGTTAGAAATAGTCCAAGTGTCCATCAATGGATGAATAGATAAGCCTTATTTATACAGAGTGGCGATTCTTATCCTGACATGGATAAATGTAGTTTATACATACAAAGGAATATATTCAGCCTTAAAAGAGAAATAAAATTCTGACACATACTGTAACATAGATGAATCTTGAAGATAGTATGTTAAGTAAAAGAAGCCAGACACAGTGTTGTTATGATTCCACTTATATGATATAAAAAAGGTAAGAACTCCCTTTTCTCCTCTCTTCTTGACTGTCTCCTAATGGTAGAAACTTATAGCAAGCCACCTAACATAGTCTGAGAAATATACTTTGCACAGTCCCAGCCTCAGTATCAGAGTAGAATATAGAAAGGTGTATTTAAAGCTAAAAGAATGTTAAAGAATCAGTATAGTACTTAATTTTCAAGCTTGAATGGATAGAGATTTCTAGATTCAAAATCATCTTCCCTTACAACTTTGAAGTCATCTTCTCCTTTTCTTTCTATCATCCAGTGTAATTCATTAAGTCTAGTTCTTGATACGGTGATTTACACAGTCCATTAGATGCTCCTATGTGTCGTGACCTACATAGACCAATTTATTATTTTTATTTATTTATTTTTAGGTGAGAGGAGGGGAGATAGTGAGGCAGACTCCCACATGCACCCAGAATGGGATCCATCTTGCAACCTCGTCTGGGGCCAATGCTCAAGTATTGAGCTATTTATAGCGCCTGAGCTGATGTGTTCCAAAAGAGTTTTTCTCAGTGCATGGGCCAATGCCTGATCAGGCCAAAAGAATTTTTTTTAAAAGATCGTATTTTAATATTACTTTCAATTGTCTTTTGTTCATAAAAAATTTCAATAACTTTTTTAGTATAGTAAGTCTTTCACAATTTAATGATCACCAAGTATTCCTTCATATAGATAGCAGGAATTACAGACATTATCATTCAAGCATTTATAGTGTTCTTAATACTAAAAGTCTTTAAATTATTAACTAGTTAAACTATCAATATTTTATTTTGATTTCTATGCTGATGAATTTTTAACTCAATTTCTTTTCCTTCTCCATCAATACGTAACACCATAAAAAGCAGTATGAAAGATGTCAGAAAACAAATAGTTCACAATGTTCTCCATTGTCCGTCTCTGCTAAACTACTTGTTCTCCATGTCTCCTTCAATTCCTACTCATTTGTGGTTCAGTAACTACATGCTGACCGATTAACTCAGTAAATCTAAAAATGCTCAAATACTGTGCATACAAAGTACATTTGCTTTTGCAATTATAACGCAACTCAAGAATCGTTAAATTAATCTGGATCTGGAACACTGATCAGATCCGAAACTTGATCATTAACAAGTTGATTAATCAGGCATCCTCATAAACAGTATCACAGATAAGAAGGAAGTCAGACTAAAAAATCATCAGAGGGCTAGGCTTCTACTTCTGGAAAGATGGAGTAGACATAATTCTTCCTATACTTCCCACTAAGGACAACTAAAAATACTGAAAATTATTTATAAAACAAACAAAAGCTGACTTAATGATAGAAGGCAGTCCAGCTTGGTAACTCAGCCTCAAATATCCCAACCTCAGAGCTAAAGAAACCAGCAACCCCAAAATGCCAATGGGCTCACACACAAAGAGTCCCAAATGAATTGAAGAACTAGGAAAGGACCTAACCAGGTGGTGGTGCAGTGGAAAGAGTGTTGACCCGGGATGCTGAGGACAAAGGATCAAAACCCTGAGCTTGCCAGCTTGAGCACAGACTCACCAGCTTGAGAGTGGGGTCTGGCTTGAGCATGGTATCACAGACATATCCCCACGGTTGCTGGCTTGAGCTCAAAGGTCACTGGCTCAGCTGGAGCACCCAGTCAAGGCATGTATGAGAAAGCAATCAATGAACAACTAGAGTGATGCAACTACGAGTTGATGCTTCTCATCTCTCTCCCTTTCTGTCTGTCTTTCTGTCTGTCATGGAAAAAAAGAAAAAAAAGGAAAGGGATGCCCTGGCCAGTTGGCTCAGTGGACAGAGCGTTGGCCTTGGCATGTGGATGACAGGTTTGATCCCCAGTCAGGGCACACTAAGAAGTGGCCATTAGGTTCTTTTCCCCTCCCTCTCCCATTCTTTCTTCCCCTCTCGAAACTAGGATAGAGATTTTCAAGCATCGGCCCCAGGCACTGAAAGTAGCTTGGTTAGTTCAAGTGTTAGCCTCAGGTGATGAGAATAGCTGTTGACTCACTTGAGCATCATCATCTCCAGACAGAGGTTGTCGGATAGATCCCCACTGGGGCACAAGTGGGACTCTAACTCCCTTCCTCTCACTTAAAAAAACAAACAAATAAACACTGGGAAAGGGGAAGTCTGGCAAGACCAAAAGCTTTAGAAAGTAGCCACTTTACATCAGCCGAACATCACAGAAAATCTGTGACCCCAACCCCACCTATGTCAACAAAGATCTAATAGGATATGTTGACTTTCACTTTTGTGACAATGTAACAAGGTTCTCACTCAGGTGGTGTCAAAAGAGGCCAAGTAGAGAGCTAAGTTTTTGCCTCTGCCAGACAGTATCAAGTATTCACATACATACAGTACCAGTGGAGACCATGTAGGAGACCTGGACTCTCACTCCCACAAGCAATAATAAGGTTCTCAACTGACCTCTATCGACACTTGAATGACATCTGACTGATTTCTATGCTGATGAAGAAGCAGAGGGGCTTCCTTTTACTGGGAGGGTTGTGAGTTCTCAATACTACTGAGTGATGATGAAAGTTCTGACTCTACTTGGCCTTCTCTAACACCAACCCACCAGAGAATGGGAGCAGTACCTCAACTTTTGGATGTCAGTGATAAATTACATATATATATATAATGTAATAACTACGGCATCCACTAAAAAAAGCTATAACAAAGAGATAAAACTCAAAAACACTATAAATTTAAAAGAATTCCAAAAATTGTTCAAGAAACCAACAGTTAAGGGAAAAGAACACATGGAAATAAAAATCAAAACTAAGCTAAAATGGCAGATATCAGCCCTAAAATATCAATATTTAAATTAAATATAAGTAGTTTAAATGCAAAAACTAAAAGATAGACACTGACAGAGTGTATTTAAAAACATGACCCAACTATAGGCTGTCTGTAAGAAACTCACTTCAAGTGTAATAATACAAGCAAACTTAAAGTAAAAATATGAAACTTATAAAGAAAACAACTAAGAAAAGGGTAAATCAGTATCAGGAAAAGAGACTTCAGAACACAGAAAATTATCAGACACCAAAAGGAACGTTATATATAATAGTTAAAAGAAAAACACACCAGACTCTGGCTGGTTGGCTCAGCAGTAGAACGTAGGCCCAGCACATGGAAGTAGGGGTTTGATTCCCAGTTGGGGGAAACAGGAGAAGCAACCACCCTCTTCCTTTCCTTCTTTCCCTGTCTCTCTCTCTCTCCCCCACCCCTCCTGCAGCCATGGCTCTAACAGTTTGAGCAATTGGCCACAGCCGCTAAGGATGGCTCCACAACCTTGCCTCAGGTGCTAAAATAGCTCAGTTGCCAAGCAACAGAGCAGTATCCCCAGATGGACAGAGCATTGCCCTGTAGGGGGCTTGCTAGGTAGATCCTGGTCTGGGCACATGCAGGAGTCTGTCTCTGCCTCCCTGACTCCCACCTATCACTTAATAATTTTTTTTTTTTTAAAAAAAAGGAAAACACACCAAAGAGACATACAGTTTTTTATGTGTATACACCAAAAATATATGCTTTAAATATGAGACAAAAGCTGATAGAACACTACATAAAACTACAATTAGATTGGAGACATCATCATCCATCTGTCAATACCTGATAAGTTAGAAAATCAGCAAGAATGTAGAACTCAACACCATCAACAGAATACATATTTCCCTCAAGTTCCCACAGAATATATACCAAGAGAGACCACATTATGAACCAACAAACCTCAACAAACTTAGAAAATTTAATTCATAGAGTATGTTCTCTCTGCCAACACTGAAATCAAACTAGAAATCAACTACAGAAAAACAACATAAAACCTCCACACCTGGAAACTAAATAAACACTTTAAATAATACCTGGATCAAACAGGAAGCCTTAAGGGAAATCAAAAGATACACAGAGTTGAATAAAAAAGAAAATAAAATATATCAAAATTTGTGGGACATAGCTAAAGCAGAGCTAAGAAAGAAATTTACCATATTAAATACATAAATTAGAAAAGAGGAAAATGAACTAGGTACTTTAATTTCCCCATCAAGAACCTAAGAAAAGAGTAAAACTAAAAGCAAGCAGATAGAAGGGAATAAGAAAGGGCAAACATTAATGAAACTGAAAACAGAAAAACAATACTGAATACAGAAAAATCAATAAAACAAAGCACTAGTTCTTTGAAAAGATCAATAAAATTGACAAAACTGTAGCATGACTGACAAAGAAAATAAAGAGAGAAAGGATACAAATTAACAATATCAGGAATGCACCAGGGATATCAAAACAGGCCTTGCAGACATGAAAAGGACAGGAAGAGAATATTACAAACTCTACACACATAAATTTGACAACTTCAATGAAATGGACCACTTTCTCAAAAAACACCAACCACCACAACTCATCCAATATTAAACAGTAATCTGAATAGTCCTAATAACTATCAAGAAAATTAAATTCATAATTTTAAAACTCTCCAAAAAGAAATCTGCAGACCCCTTTTCCCTGCAGAGTTCTATGAAACATTTAAAGAAGAATAAACAGCAATTCTACACAATTTCTTCCAGAAATAGACATTTCCCAGTTCATTTATAAAGCTAGTATTACTCCTCTACTAATACCACAAAGATAATACAAAAAAGAAAACTACAGACCAGTGACCCCCATAATAAAATATTCCTTATTAAAATATGCCATAATAAAATATTCCTTAATAAAATATGAAATACAATTCAGCAGTATCTGAAAGGAATTATACATCTTGAACAAGTGAGGTTTATTCCAGGAATGCCAGGCTGTATTTGAAAATCAATCAAAATTACCCACCATATTAACAGGCTAATTAAGAATTAAGTATCATAATTATTGACTTAGAAAAAGTGTTTGACAAAATGTAATACTTCTTTCATAATAATAAAAAAAAACAGGAATAGAGTGAAACTTCATCACCTTTATAAAGAATATCGGCAGGAAACTTATAGCTAACATTATATTTAATTGTGAAAGACCAAAAGCTTTCTCCCTAAAATTAAGAACAATGTAAATATACCCATTCTCAACATGTAGTCAACATAGTGCTGGAAGTTCTAGACAGTAAAATAGGCAGGGGAGGGGAAGGGAGGGGAGGGGAGGGAAAGGAGAAGAAAAGGAAAGGGAAAGAAAAAAAAGGAAAGGGAAGGAAAAGGAAAAGGGAAATAAAGGGAAGGGGAAGGGGAGGGAAGGAAAAAATAAAAACTATACCTCTTTTGCAAATGACATGACTGTCTACATAAAAAAAAAAATTACAAGTAATGTACAAAAAACACTCCTGAAGTAATTGAGTTTACCAAGGTCACAGGTTTTGTCAACTGTATTTCTTTGTATATTAAAATTAAAAATACAGTGCCACTGATAATTGCTTTATAATAAAACTTAGGTGTAAATCTAAGAAAATATTTAAAGGATTGTTATTAAAAACTACACAATACTGGCCCTGACCGGTTGGATCAGTGGTAGTGTGTTGGTCTGGTGTGTGGATGTCCTGGGTTCGAGTACCCAGTCAGGGCACACAGGAGAAGCAGGAGAAGCACCCATCTGCTTCTCCACCCCTTCCCCTCTCATTTCTCTCTCTCTCTCCTCCTCCTGCAGCCATGCCTTGATTGAAGCAAGTTGGCCCCAGGTACTGAGGATGGCTCCATGAAGCTCCAGAGAATTATGCTGAACAAAACACCAGCCAATCCCCAAAAGGTTACATACTATATTATTCCGTATAACATTCTCAAAATGGCAAAACTATAGCTATCAAGAACAGATTAGTGTTTGTCCAGGGTTAAGGAGGGGTGGGATGGGAAAGAAATGGTATGGCTAGAAAAAGTCATGAGGGATCCTTGTTGTGATGGAAATGTATTAGGGCTTTGGTTAATTTATAAAACTTTGGGGACAGAACATAGACTTTCAGCTTCCACCACCTTCTGGGAAAACTTGTTCTGGTGCAAGCAAGATAGATATCACAGAAGTGGTGCAGAATTCATTACCATGAGACTGCTAGGTATAGAGTAAGTGATGCTGGCCAGCTCCCAGCCCAAGTACCACACATGTGAGTGAAGTAACTATCTTGGACATTTCAGGTCCAACAGATTTTTTTTAAAAAAGAATCAAGTCCTCAGCCTGACCAGGTGGTGGCACAGTGGATAGGGCGTCGGAGTGGGATGCAGAGGACCCAGGTTCGAGACCCCGAGCTCGCCAGCTTGAGCGCGGGCCCAACTGGCTTGAGCAAAAAAGCTCGCCAACTTGGACCCAAGGTCGCTGGCTCCAGCAAGGGGTTGCTCGGTCTGCTGAAGGCCCGCGGTCAAGGCACATGTGAGAAAGCAATCAATGAACAACTAAGGTGTTGCAATGGCAACGAGAAACTAATGATTGGTGCTTCTCACCTCTCTCCGTTCCTGTCTGTCTGTCCCTATCTATCCCTCTCTCTGACTCTCTCTCTGTCCCTGTAAAAAAAAAAAAAAAAAAAAAAAAAAAGAATCAAGGCCTCGTACATATATATGGTCTTGTCAAGCTTTTCCAACTATCTGCACTTTTTTCAAGCCATCCTATCTGATGCCTCAAACATTATGGAGCAGAAATAAATCACCTCATGCCCAAACTAATGACCCACATGTTTGTAAGAATAATATCTGGTTGTTGATATACACCAGGAATTGGCAAACTTTTTCAATACAGGGCCAGGGAGTAACTTTTTAGGCTTTGACAGCCATACAATCTCTGCCATAACCACCAAACTACCGAACACAGGGGTGCTCAATACGTCGATCGCAATCTACTGGTCAATCGCGAAGGAAGTGTGGGTAGATCGCATGACATTAAAAAGACATTTGTCTTTTGATTGGCATACAGGGTAGCCAATCTGACGTCTGATCCTTTGACACCCTACACATGCGCGTTAAACTGCGCTAACTTGTTCAGTTACATTGCTGCGTAGTTAGCCTTCAATTTATTTAAACTAAATACAACAAAGGGTATAAAAATGAGTGCCGTAGCTGGTCCGAGTAAGAAGCCTAAAACCTACCACTTTCATACAGAATGGGAGGGGATTTTTTTCACTGTGTCATATTCTAAGTGCATTTGCCTCATCTGTCTGTGTGCCATTGCTATTCCAAAGAAGGGAAATGTGGAGCGGCTTTTTCGGACTGTTCATAAAAACTATGACATTGACTTTCCTCCGAAAAGAGAGCTGAGAAGGAGAAAGGTGAAAGAACACACAATATTAAATAGTAATAATAGTAACTTAAATAATGATAATATAGAAGAAATAAATTTATGTTTTGCATTTTTATTGTAGGTAGATCATTTTGACTTGGTCATCTTATAAGTAGCTCGCAAGCTGAAAAAGTGTGGGCACCCCTGAACTAGCACAAAAGTGACTGAAGACAATATGTAAATAAATGAATACTGGCTGTTCTCCCAAATTTTATTTATGGATATGAAAGTCAGAATTTCATAAAATTTTCATATGTCACAAAATAGTCTTCAAGATTTTAAAAACATCTAATAATGTAAAGTCCATTCTTTCTTTGTCTTTCTTTGTGGGCTATACAAAAACAGGTGAGCGGTTAGATGTGGCCCTGTGGGCTATAGTTTTCTAACGTCTAGTTTGCACCATGAGGTTGAGAGTTTTTTACACAACAATGGATATCTGCAGTACACATTAATGTACGTAGGGTAAAGGAAAAGAACTCTTTAAAATATTTTTATTAATTTTAATTTATAGTGCTAACATAGAATTTAGTATCCCACCACCACCATGCATCCCTCATTATGCTTCCTCTGTCCCCCTCCCTCTCCCATCTTCCCTCTGGGATTTGCTGTCCTGTTATCTGTAACTATGTGTTTTATATATATAATTTCACTACCAACTTCACCTTCTTTGATCCTAGAGAAGATGATTGATATGATTTTAATGTTCTTAAACTTATTGAGACATGTTTTGTGTCCTAACGTGATCCTAGAGAATGTACCATGTGCACTTGAAATGTTTATTCTGCAACTCTGGGTTAAAAGATACCAATTAAATCCAGTTGATCTGGTGTGTCAATTAAGGTCACTGTTTCTTTGTTCATTTCCTGTCTGGAGGATCTATCCATTGATGTCAGTGGGGTATTAAAATCCCCTACTATTATAGTATTGCTGTTGATCTCACCCTTTATGTCCATCAAAATCTGCTTTATATATTTAGATGATCCTATATTAGGTGCATAAATATTTACAATAGTTATATCCTCCTGTTGAATTGCTCCCTCTATCATTATGTAGTGACCTTCTTTATCCCTTACTAGAGCCTTTGTTTTAAAAGCTATTTTTTCAGATATAAGTATTGCTGTCACAGCTTTTTTCGTTTCCATTTGCATGAAATAGTACTTTATTCCACCCTTTCACTTTCAGTGTATGTGTATCTTTTGTTTTGAGATGGGTCTCTTGTAGACAGCATATGTACAATCCTGTTTTCTTATCCATGCAGCTACCCTATGTCTTCTGACTAGAGCATTTAATCCATTTACATTTAAGGTTATTATTGATATGTACTTATTTATTGCCATTTATTCTTTAAATCTACAATCCTCTTTTTCTCGATTTCTTTTTCCCTATGTTCTTTTTACAACCGTCCCCTTAACATTTCTTGCAGTATTGGTTTGGCTGTAATGATTTGCTTGAGTATTTTTTTGTCTGGGAAGCCTGTTTTTAGTTCTCCTCCAATTTTAAATGATAGCCTTGCTGGATAAAGTAGTCTTGGTTGTAGGCTCTTGTTCTGCATTACTTTGAATATTTCTTGCCAATCCCTTCTGGACTCAAGTGTTTCTATTGAGAAGTCAGATGTCATTCTTATGGGGGCTCCTCTGTAGGTAATTGACTGCTTTTCTCTTATAGTTTTTAGGATTCTTTATATCTTAACTTTGGCATTTTAATTATGATGTGTCTTGGTGTGGGCCTCCTGGGAATCCTCTTTTAATAGAACTCTCTGTGCTTCTTAAACTTGTTTGACTTTTCCTTCATCAACTTAGGAAATTTTCAGCTATGGTTTCTTCTAACAGGTTCTCTATCCCTTATTTGTTCTCTTCTCTTTCAGGAACATCTATGATGATAATGTTGTTTCTCTTCATGTTGTCACAGAGCTCTCTTAAGAGTTTCCTCAGTCTTTTTGAGTCTCTCTTTTTTTTTTTTTTGCTGCTCTGCTTCTGTGCTTTTGTTTATCTTGTCCTCTAAATCACGGATCTGATCCTGTTTCATCCAGCTTGCTGCTGATTTCTTCTAGTGCAATCTTCATTTCTGTTGTTGTACTCGTCGTTTCTGACTGGTTCCTTTTTATGATTTCAAGGTCCTTGTTGATGCTTGCTATTTCTTTAAGTTCTTGTTGTAACCATCCATTGTTGCTGTAAGAACCTTGAGCATCTTAAAAATCATTATTTTAAACCCTGAGTCTGGTAGTTTGGTTATTGCCATTTCATTCAGTTCTTTTCCTGGGGATTTCTCTTGTTGATTCATTTGGGTCATATTTGTCTGCCCATTTTGTCTGTGTTAGGTAGTGATGTCTGGCTAGGAAATTTTTTGTGGTGTCTTTATGAGGAAGATGGGCTCAGTGGTACTTACCTCCAGGCCACTTGATTTCCTTACTATAGGAATGCTTCTTGACGGTAGTACTTTCTCTCCTGTTGTATGTAAGTATTGAATGCAGTTGGTCCTTTCATGAGTGTTTATCCCTTCAGGCTGGCAGGTTCTCAGGGTCCACCTTGATCATGTGTGTTAGACACTGTGCAGTGTCTGTCCTTCTGGGCATATTTATTCACCAGTGTCTGGTGGCTGCTGGACTCCTCCTTTGGATGTGCTACTCTGTTTGCTGTTTGTGTCTGTGTTTCCTGTGCCTGGGTAGTGTGGGAGGGACCGCTCCCACCTGTGTATAAGGATCAGCTTCCTCTGGCTTAGAGATGAGCACAGCTCTACAAAAGTCCCAAGTTCTGTTAAGATTTGCCTCCACTTATTAACTGCTCTACCTCCTCTTGCAGCTGCCTTGTGTTCCCACAGAGTCTTCTATAGAAAGACTATAGTGAGGACTCAGGCCTCACACAACCAACCCCTCTACAGGTTGCAAGATTGGTGGGTTAGGGCAGCTGAAGTTGGGAATACAATGATGTTACTGGGACCTGCTACTTCAGGGATCTCTTGGTCAGTAGCTCAGTATGAGGAAAGTGGTCCCTACTCCAGAGGCTAATCCCTCAGCCACTGCTAGATACTCAAATTTTATTTCTCCCCAGCAAGGTGAGCAGCAGGTTCAGATTGAGTGGGGGCGACAGTCCCCTCTGCAGAAGTTCTTACAGCTGGTGAGACCCCAGTCTCAGGGAGGAAGACTGAGAGAGTCCTTTCCTGGGGCTGACTGTGCCCCCCCCACAGAAAGTGGTAAGTCTCTTGACCAGACTCAACAATAGGCTCATGGGGACCCAAACTTTATATGTCGGTGCTCCAAGCCTCCCTCTACCTTCCCTCTGTTGAACCTAGCCCAGTGGGGCAGGATATATAGCACCTAGGCCAGCTGACTATGAAGTTCCACCCTATCTGTTGCACATGTGCCACTGTGCCAGTACTGATCACAGAAATTGGAACTCACCTCAGCTGAGCCAGGTATGAGGAGGCCTTCTTTAGGACACACTACTAGCAAAGGTTGTTAGATCCTGAACCAATGCTCTCCGCAGCAGGCCACTAGATGTGCCAGCCCTGGGCCTCCCTGGAGGGAACCCGGTGCTGACCAGTGGGAGATACTGCCTGTGACTGGCCCTCAGCAACCTTCTTGGAGCTACAAGCTATCCTGAGTCAATGGCTGCCTCTGTGGGTCCAGGTGCATTTTATTTTAATTTTAATATACCATTGTATTTTAATATACCAAAATAAATTAACCCAAGTACCCATTACTAGACAAGTAAATAAAAAAGTGGTACATATATACAATAGAATATTACTTAGCCATAAAAAAGAACAAAATTCATTGTATTTCAATATACCAATAATAAACTAACCCAAGTACCCATCATTAGACAAGTGAATAAGAAAAAGTGGTACATATATACAACAGAATATTACTTGGCCTTAAAAAGGAATGAAATCTTACCATCTACAACAGCATGAATGGAACTAGAGGGTATTATGCTAAGAGAAATAAGTCAAACAGAGAAAGACAAATGCTATGTGATGTCACTTATACATGGGATTTAAATAACAATATAAACAAACAAAACAAAAACAGACTCACAGATTCTCTGTACATGGATAAGAAGACTTATAAGATGAGAACAGACTGTTGGTGGCCAGAGTGGAAGAAAGTTAGGAAACTGGACTTATGGTAAACAGATACACAGTTAAAAAACAGTCATGGGGATGTAATGTACAGCATAGGAAAAAGTTAATAATGTTATAATCACTACGTAGGTGCCACTTGGGAACTAGAAATATCAGGTAAAGCACTTTTTAAACTATATGATTGTCTAACCATTATTTATGCAGTATACCTGAAACAAATACAACATAATATTAATTGTAAACTATAATTGAAAATAAATTTTTCCATTTTTTTAATTTTAAAAACAAAGCCAAAGTAAGCAGAAGAAAGAAATAATAAAATTTAGCACAGAAATCAATGAAATTGAGAACAGGAAACCAATCAAAATCAAAAGTGGGTTATTTGAAAAGATCAATAAAATATATAAATTTCTAGCCACGTTAACAAGAAAAGAAAACATAAATTACTAAAATCATAAGTGAAAGTAGGGTCATCTCTATGGATTCATAAGATATTAAAAAGATAATAAAGGAATATTATAAACAACTCTATACCCACAAATTTGATAGACTAGATGAAATGGATCAATTCCTTGAAAGACACTATTTACCAAACCCCATTAACTAAGAAATAATCTGATTAATCCTATATCTATTAAAGAAATTAAGTTAATAATTAATAGCCTTCTAAAACAGAAAACACCAGGTCCAAGTGGGTTCACTGGTGAATTCTACCAAACTTTTAAGAAGAAATTATATTTATAATCTAGACCAGCGGTTAGTCAACCTTGTCCCTACCGCCCACTAGTGGGCATTCCAACTTTCATAGCGGGCAGTAGTGGAGTAACCAAACGACGCCGTGATTACATAATAATTGACTAACTGTTTACCAGTCAAGATCAGGACAGCAGTCAGACTCTGTTACAGGGCATTTGTATTGGGACCGCACCCGACCTCTTTCGCAACCACCTGGCCCACATCAACGAGTGGCCAGGTACCTGATCCAGGGTCCACACCCGCCACCTGATCTGGTAGGCAGTTCATGACCACTATTGTCGCCCAAAAACTAGCAGTTCATCGTTTTATTACCCCATAGACAAAGAACTCCATGATTCAACGCTTCTTTCTATGACAGAAACTGCCAGACAATGGAGACACCAATTAACTCATATTTTCATCTTGATTCCCGGATTTTAGGGTAATAGAGTGACATTCTAGGAACCGCCCCCCCTTGGACTGCCAAAACTAGCCGATGTCTATCTACTTCGCCCCCATCACAAAGAAGTGATGCCATTGGCCAACACACGCTACACAAAATTTTATAAAATGCACAACCACGGATACTCACTAACTTAGTCTCGTCTCGACAAACTCGCACTCAACCATGACACTTATAACGTTGCGACCACCCAACAGACTTCAAGCACATAAGTTTTGTTCACATTACATAAGTGAAGCTAACTCGTTACGTAATCAAAACTAAAGTCAGTACGTAGTTAGATTACCGAGAGCAAGCACGTGCTTACAGCTTCAAACAAAATATTGTGAAATATCGTAAACCCGTGTCTCAAAAAAAAAAATAAAATAAAATAAAATAAAAAATATATATATATATCAATCAATCACACGGCTATTCGCCAGAGTATCTGAAGATGGGTTTCATAGAATCTGTTCCAAATAAACAACATTCAATGTGTTTATTGTGCCATAAAACAGTATCCAATGAGGCAATGAAGCCAAGTCGATTGCGAGAACATCTTACTACAAAGCATACAAATGACAAGGACAAGCCCATTGAATATTTTCAGGAAATATATAAAAAATTTCAAAATCGTTCAACTATCGTTGCATCATTTAAGAAACAACATACAACGAACAAAGATGGATTAACTGCCACTTATCACATTTCACAAATAATTGCAAAAAGTGGTAAAAGCTACAATATTGGAGAAACTGTAATAATACTCTCTATAAAAGAATTTATCTCAATAGTAATGCATCAGGATATACCTCAAATTTTAAAAACGTTGCCCCTAAGCGATAGCACAGTAAAGCAACGAGTTGATGAAATGGCTGTTAATGTTGAAAACAAACTTATAAGTATTCTTCAAAACTCTTCACTCTCCATGCAATTGGATGAATCTACCATTGCAGATAATGATGCTTTATTGATGGCATATGTACGCTATTTTGATGAAAACAATATATTACAAGAAGAAATGCTACTGGCAATAAATTTCATCACAGATACAAAAGGATTATCTATGTTTAATACTGTGAGAAAATACTTTACAAAAAATAATATTCCTTTGAATAATATTGTTGCATGCGCTACTGATGGAGCACCATCAATGGTAGGTCACTATCGTGGATTTGTTGCTTATTTGAAGCAGGAAGTGCCAAATGTTTTATGTATTCATTGTGTGGTACACAGACAACATCTTGTAGGAAAACATCTAAGTACAAGTCTCCATTCATCATTAACTATAATAATTCGAGCCGTAAACAAGATCAAATCCAATGCAAAGAATGATAGAATGTTTTGGCAGCTTTGCCAGGACAATAATGAAGATTTTATTAAGTTACTTTTGCACAAAGAAGTTCGGTGTCTGTCAAAGGGTACATCTTTGGCTAGATTTATAGCATTATATGATAGTGTCATACAATTTTTTGAAAGTAATAATGAGACCAATCTGTGTCAACAATTAAAAACAGTAAAGACTGATGCTTTTTACTTGGCAATATTTTCAAGAGATTTAACGATGTCAATTTGCAGCTTCAAGGAGCTAATAAAACTCTTATAGGTTGCCAAAGTATTGTGCTATTATTTATTGACAAACTTGAACTACTTCGTCATGATCTATTGAAGAGAGAATTTCATCAGTTTCCTCAATTATCATCTATAAAAGATGATGTAACTCCAGAGGATATTGACAGATTCAGCAGCCACCTCAAGGAACTTAAATTGGACATGGAAAAATGATTTGAAGATATTTTGAAATTGAAGGTATATGACTGGATGAAAAATCCTTTTACTGCAAATATTGAAGAGACTGATACAACTTGCCAAGAAGAACTGTTAGAAATTAGATTATGATGAAGAAAGTAAACATAAATTCGACAGTGGTGGATATGAAAACCTATGGCAAAATAAAATAAATGCTGGTCTTATATCCAAATATGTGGAAAATGGTATTCAGTTTATTGATACCTTTCCCTACCTCATATCTTGTGGAATCAGGATTTAGTGCTGTTAATCATACTATGACAAAAGAAAGAAACCACCTGAATATTTCTGGAAGGGGAGACCTTTGTATGTTCCTCACAAAAATTAAACCAGATATTCAATATTTAGTTTCCCAGCTTCAGCCTCAGGGATCCCACTAATAATTCAATTAACTAATGTAATTTCTATGTATGCAAAGTATAAATAAAAAGATAACTATAGTAAGTTGTTTTAATTTTATTTCTTTTTATTTTATTCATTTTTAGAGAAGAGACAGAGAGAGAGAGAGAGAGAGAGAACGGAGGGAGGAGCTGGAAGCATCCACTCCCATATGTGCCTTGACCAGAGCAGAGCAGGGTTTTGAACCGGCGACCTCAGTGTTCCCAGGTCGATGCTTTATCCACTGCGCCACCACAGGTCAGGCTATAGTAAGTTGTTTTATAAAGATTTATTCTGCCAAACTTAGCGAAAATTCAACATAAAGTACTTGGTAAGTAATTATTTTTATATGCTTTAACTTACTGTAACTCTGCTTTATAAATTTTATAAAGTTACTTCCCTACTTTATAAATCACCATTACTGTGGAACCGGTGGGCGCTTAGAAAATTTTACTACTAACAGAGATACAAAAGTGGGCAGTAGGTATAAAAAGGTCGACTACCCCTGCTCTAGACAATCTCTTCCCAAAAACAGAAGCAGACAGAACACTTCCTAACTCATTCTGTAACATCAGCATTATCCTGATGCCCAAATCAGACAAAAACACTATAAGGAAAACTACAAACCAGTATCTTTCATGAACAAAGATGCATAAATCCTCAACAAAATATTAGTAAATCAAATACAACAATGCATTTAAAAAATAAATATATGCTACAACCAAGTGGGATTTATTCCAGATATGCAAGACTAGTTCAACATTAGAAAATCAATTAATTTAATCCATATCATAACAACAAACTATGAAAGACAAATTACATATCATATCATTAATAGATACAGAAAGAGCATCCAAAAAGAATTAGCATTCACTCACGATAAAAACCCTCAACAAACCAAACCAACTAGGAATAAAGGGGTTGTTCTATAATTTAGTAAAGAAAATCTAAAGAAAAACTAATGCAGATATCACTCTTAATGTGAGAAACTAAATGCTTTCCCACTGAGACAGGGAACAAGGCAAGAATGTCTGCTCTCACCACTCCTATTCAAATCATACTAGAAGTCCCAGGAAATGCAGTAAAATAAGAAAGGAAGAAATCAAACTGTATTTACACATGACACGACTGTCAATGTAGAAAAGACCAAAAAATAAAAAATAATTCCTGCCTGACCAGGCAGTGGTGCAGTGGATAGAGCGTTGGACTGTGACACAGAAGACCCAGGTTTGAGACCCCGAGGTCACCAGCTTGAGCACAGGCTCATCTGGTTTAAACAAAAAGCTCACCAGCTTGAGCCCAAAGTTTCTGGATCAAGCAAGGGGTCACTCAGTCTGCTGTAGCCCTCCGGTCAAGGCACACATGTGAAAGTAATCCATGAACAACTAAGGTGTCACAACGAATAACTGATGCTTCTCATCTCTCTCCCTTCCTGTCTGTCCCTATCTGACCCTCTCTCTGACTCTCACACACACACAAAAATCTTGAAGCAAATAAGCAAACCTAGGAAGGTTGCAGGATATAAGGTTAATACACAAAAGTCAACTGCTTTATTACATATCAGCAATGAACAATTGGAATTTGAAACATATTACTCTTTACATTAGCACTAAAAAAGTTATATACTTAGGTACAAATCTACCAAAATTTACATATACAAGATCTATATGAGGAGTACTACAAACTCTTATGAAAAAAAATTAAAGATGTAAACTGGAAAGATTCTTTGTACATGGATAAGAAGATTCAATACTGCATAGATATCAGTTCTTCCCAACTTGATCTACAGGTTCAATGCAATCCCAATCAAAATCCAAGCGAGTTAATTTGTGAATATCAACAAAATGATTCTGAAATTATTTAGAGAAGCAAAGGACACCAAATAGCCAACACAATATTGAAGGAGAATAAAGTCAGAAGATTGACACTACCTAACTTCAGGACCTATTATTATAGAGCAAACAGTAATTAAGGAAGTGTAGTACTAGTGAACAAACAAACAGATCAACGGAATGGAATAAAGAGCCTAAAAACAGACCCACACAAATACAGTCAACTTACCTTTGACAAAGGAACAAAGGCAATTCAATGGAGAAAGTCTTTTCAACAAACTGCACTGGAAATGAATCTAGACAGAGACTTTATAGTTTTCAAAACACCAAAAGCATACTCATTAAAAAAATATTAAGTTGGACTTCATTAAAATTACAATGTTATGCTCTATAAAAGACACTATTAAGAGACTTGAAAAGACAACCTGCACATTGGGAGAAAATATTTGCAAAACATACATATGGTAAAAAAACTGTTATCATAAATATACAAAGAACCCTTAAAACTCAACAATAAGAAAGCAACAAGAACCCAAATCTGGACACTTCACTAAAGAAAATATACAGATAGCAAATAGGCATACGAAAAGATGCTCAAAATCATGTCACTAGACAATTGCAAATTAAAACGAGATACCACTACACACCTACTAGAATGGTGAAAATTCAAAGTACCAACACCAAATTCAGGGGAGGATGTGGAGCAAAAGGAACTTTCATTTATTGCTAGTGGGAATGCAAAAGGATACAGGCATTTTGAAAGATAGTTTGTTTCTTACAAAACTAATCATATGCTTACCATATGATACAGAAATTGTGCTCCTTGGTATTTACTCAAATGAGATGAAAACATGCACCACACAAAAACTTGTACACAAATGTTCATAGCAGCTTTATTCATAATTAACAAAATTTGGAAACACTGAAGATGTCCTTCAATAGACGAATGGATAAACAAACTGGTGTAGTTGTACAATGTAACACTACTCAGAGCTAGAAATTAGCTATCAAGCCACAAAAAGATATATGAAGGAATTTTCAATGCATATTACTAAGTGAAAGAACCCAGTCTGAAAAGGCTACATATTGGCCTGACCTGTGGTGGCACAGTGGATAAAGTGTCAACCTGGAATGCTGAGGTTGCTGGTTTGAAATTCTGGGCTTGCTTGGGTAAGGCACATATGGGAGTTGATGATTCCTGCCCCTCCCACCCCTCTCTCTTTCTTTCTCTCCCTCTCTCTAAAAATAAATAAAATCCAAAAAAAATATTAAAAACAAATAAAATTAAAAGGCTACATATTGTATGATTCCAACCAAATAGATGACTTTCTGGAATAGGCAAAACTACAGAGACAATAAAGAGATCAATGGTTGCCAGGGATTCAGGAAAAGGGAGAGAGGAGTGAATAGGATGTGTACAGGGAATTTTTAGGGCAGTAAAAGTATTCTGTATGATACTGTTATGGAATCTTGTCATTATATACATGTTAAAATTCACAACACAAAGAGTGAACCCTAATGTAACCTATAGACTTTATAACCATATTCTCTCACTACTGGATGAGAATATCTATGAAATTAAATGGAGTTATTTCCAGATGTATTGTTAAGTGGAGGGCAAAGTGAAACAGAGTAATAACAGTATTTGCCTATCCCTTTTGTGTTAAAAAAAAAAAAAGAAATAAGGGAGGGGGGGATACAAATATCATTTGCAAAAGGAAACAGGAAAAATATACCCAGATTCAAATGGTGCTATAACAACTAGATATTCACATGTAAAATTAAATAATGAAGTTGAACCCCTTCCTTACACCATATACAAAAATTAACTCAAAATAGTCTTAGATACATAAAGCATAAGTAATAAAATAAAAAATAAATTAGACTTAATAAAATTTCACACTTTTGTACATCAAAGGACACCAAGAAAGTAAAAAGAGAACTCACTGAAAATACTTGTAAATCTCATACTTAATAAGTGTCTAATATCTAATATAAATTTTAAAACTCTTACAATGCAATGCTAAAAATATAAATAACCCAATTAAAAATCTGCATAGGATCAGAAATACACATTTTCCCCCCAAAATTAATAATTATACAAATGGCCAATACACACATGAAAAGATTGTGGCTAAACATCATCCAGCAACTGGAGAAGTGCAAATCAAAACTACAGTAATAATACCTCTTTACACTCTCTAGGAGACTGAAACAGACTTAAGGTGTGCTGCTGAAAATGTGAAGAAACTGGAACCCTCATACACTGCTAGTGGGAATATAAAATGATGCAGCCACTTTGGAAGAGGGTTTGACAATTCCTCAATCAGATAAGTTACCATATGACCCAGCAGTTCCACCTCAAAACTATCTTTGCAACTATTCTGTAAACCTAAAATAATTTCAATTACCGTATTTCCCCATGTGTAAAATGCACATTTTAAAGAAAATTTGGGGGGCTAAAAACTGGGTGCATCTTATACAGTGGTTGTAGAAGTGTGGCATTTCAAATGCCATAGATGGAACTGAGGACAAGGCAACATATGAAGACAGTGATTCATCATCAGACACAGATGAGGACAGGCTAATGGATGGGAGTTTTGACAGTGATGAGGAGTTGTATGAATTCTATGATGAATAAAACTTGAGTTCAATAACTTTATGTAATACATTCTTTTTTTCCAAATTTCAGGCCCCAAAATTAAGGTGCGTTTTATACATGGGAGCATCTCATACATGGGAAAATACGGTAAAGTTTAAAAAATAAAGGAACCAATTTCTAAAAGATCATTTTGTAAATTAGAGTACTCTTCAAATGAAAGCTAAACCATTAAATTACTTTGAGATAGAATATTACTACATTCTCTTTGCATTTAATGATTTCTGGAAGGGGATAGAGAAGATAATGTTTCAGGGAAACAAGACTTTGGAAGCAAGGTTTGAAGAAGACTAGCAAAACAAAATATAGATTTAAAAGACTAAGATTACTATATTAACAGTATCCTAAAAACAAAGGTAGAATCGGGAAGGTTTATTTTGGAAGGATAACTGTGGCAGTACTACTATAAACAAAGGATCAGAAGGGGCTAGGAAAGTGTCAAGGGCTATCAGAAAAGCCTATACCAGATTCCCAAATTTTCTGGGTTCACAAGACCCATAATGTGTCAGTAATTTTTTTCAGAAGCCAAAAGGCATACCTGACCATTTTGTTTATTAAGTAGTTACGTCCAAACAACTTTAGAAAGATTTATGTCCTAACAACTTAGCACCTGTGTTGGGCACTGCACAACTTCTCAAACCTTAGAATCAGATTGGACACTGCCTAAACTCTTTTACTGTTCCATATAAATTTTCACATAATGCTTGCTTTTTGTCATAGCAACTACTAAAAACTCTGCTTTGTAAAAATATGATATAATTGAAGGGAACACAGTTTGTATGGTTTCCAACAAATATTGCTCTGTTTTCCTCAAAAATTGTAAACATCTCTTGCCACAACAATGAATTCTCTGCAGTGCCTTCTGAGCTCCTAAATGCAGTCCAGAAACCATGGGCCTTGGCAAAAAAAATGACAAAGGATGCTACCAAGGTAGTGGCAATAGGAAAACTGGAGTAATAATTAAGGCATTGTTCAGAGAAAAAAAAATCAGATCAGAGACGTTGCTTAGAGGTATAACAACAGTTCAAAACTTCGCTTAAAAAATTCTACCTTTAGCAACCCCCACCCTCAATAGTCCTTGCTTCTATGGAAGACAACAAACTAGTCTTTTTTAAATGAATAAATGGAGGTTAAAATACCTATATATTTTTTCTCTTTTCTCTTTTTTTTTTTTTACAGGCACGGAGAGAGATGAGAAACATCAATCATCAGTTTTTCGTTGTGATACCTTAGTTGTTCATTGATTGCTTTCTCATATGTGCCTTGACCACGGGCCTTCAGCAGACTGAGTAACCCCTTGCTCAAGCCAGTGACTCTGGGTCCAACCTGGTGAGCTTTTTTTTGCTCAAGCCAGATGAGCCCACGCTCAAGCTGGCGACCTTGGGGTCTCAAACCCTGGGTCCTCCACATCCCAGTCCAACACTCTATCCCCTGCGCCACTGCCTGGTCAGGCTAAAATATCTATATTAACTTGACAGCTTTATCTGTGACATAGCTAAAATACATTGCTCTCACTTTTCACACACACACACACTACAAAACTGAATCAAAGGCAGAAAATTCTATTTAAATTTTTGACTCAATAAACATGTCTGGAGTACCAACAATTATCATCTAGCATCTGCAAAGCTTTACTTCAGACAGATGAAGTTAAGCAATTGGGGGACTTCTAAAATAACAGACTTGCCAACACCATTCCAGACTTACAAAACTCAGGACTTTCGAATGAGGATGAAAATCTCCATATTTGCAAAGTACCCTGGTGATTCTGAAATCAGTCAGTTTGAGAGGAAAGCGTTTTGTGATTGAGCTGTTCCACATTTGTACTGTCCAATATGGTACTTCTGGCTACATGTGGTTAGTGAACACTTGACATGTGTCTAATGTGCCTGAGGAACTAAATTTTTCATTTAATTTAAATTAAATTAATTTTAATTTAGGTGTAAATTGCCAGATGTGGTTAGCTGCTTCTGTACTGGACAGCACAGACCTCAATTTATTAAGTATCCATTCTTCTAAAAAAGTCGTACCTTTGATTTAAATTAATCAGAAAATTAGGTTTCTCAGTCATATTTTCTCATAATGGGTCTTTACAAAGATTATATATTTTGGTGACATAAACATCATCCAACTTAACAGTCTGAGTCTCTTGTGGGTGGAGGCATTATCTCAAATGTCATGCATTTTATTTTTCATAATAAAAATCCTCTTTGAATTAAGTTATAAGAAAAGTCTCTGCAAATGAATTTGGCTATTTTCTTTAGCCAGAGGGAGTATTATTTGAGCCAATGTCCTTTCCTTTCTGCCTCAGCTGCCAGTGAACTCAAAACCAAGTCCAGTGTTCAAGGGTAACTCCTTCTAAGTGCCTGGTAACATGTACACTGGCTCCTCAAAGACAATCTGTTCTATATATATCCCTAAATTAGTCAACATAGTGTTATTTTAAATTCTGAAGCTGACAAATTCTTCTGAACATAAGCAGACTATCAATTTTTAAAGTGATAACCACCTTGCATTTAAGTCAATATTTTGTATTGTTACTGAGGTATTAAAGTCATGTTTAAATGTTTTTTATTTAAAAAATATTTTTAAAATAATAACACTGGAATTACTAACACCAGTAATTTTTTTCTTTTTTAATTGAGAGGTGGGTAGGCAGGGAGGCAAAGGAACAGACTCCTGCATGTGCCCTGGCCGGGATCCACCAGGCAAGCCCCGGCTAGGCAGTGATCTGTTGCTCAGCAACTGAGCTATTTCAGGGGCTGAAGTGAGGCCATGGAGCCATCCTCAGTGCCTGGGGCCAACATTCTCAAATCATTCCGGCCATAGTTGCAGGAGGAGGGGAGAGAGGGAGGAAGAGAGGAAGAAAGATGGATGGGAGGGAAGAAGGGAGGGAGGGAGGGAGAGAAAGAGAGAGAAAGGGAAGGGGGAGGGGTGGGAAAGCAGATAGTCACTTTTCCTGTGTGCTCTGACCAGAAATTAAACCCAGGACTTTCATACACTGGGCCGATACTCTACCAATAAATGAGGTCAAACTTACCAAAGAAAACCTTTAATAGTCTATTTAAGTAGCAAAGCTACTTAAAAACATCACTAACACTGAAAAATAAGACAAACACATACTAACAGCCTGTAGTAATTTTATTGCCCTCTTTCATAAACTCAGTCCCACTCCTTTTAAAAAATATGCAAAAGCCCTGATGCAAAATATGAACATCCCTATTGAGTATTCAGTTCAAAATGCTTGAACAATTTTCCTTCAGCACACTGGACTATTTTTATATCATGCAGTGAACTACTTCAGTGACTCTTTTGTTGAAATTTTCCACAAAATTAGAACAAATATATTCGATGCATCAATAACATATTTTAAGTTCTCTGAGCATCTAATTGCAATAATAGTGTGAAACCAAACTAAATCAGGAAAGTAAAACTTCACATAATCCCTTAAGATTTCATTTTAAAAATTAACTTTTAAAGTACATATACCAAGATCTGATATCAAAATAAGGTAAGGGAATGATACACCACTAAAAGAGATAATTTACTCTATAAACTCATTTAAAAAATCATGACAAGGAAAAAAAATTTTTAAAGAAAATCTGCCATAAAAAATATATCCTAACTATTATGGCCACCATAGTGTGCATGTGCACACATACACACATACTGACAAATGAATTCTACTTGATGGTTTTCATAGTACATTGCTGTAAATTCTCTGTTGAGGACAAGACCTAAGATCCTGTACAAGGACACAGGTCCACAGGAGCTACCTTAACCAGTATTAAGTGCCAATGCCATTTTAGGAAAAGCTTTCTTTGGTAGTGTGGAGCCAGCCTATCCCTGTCCTTTGGAAATATTTTCAAACTGTAATACATTCATAAACTTTATTTCTTCTATCAACTCGATTCCAGATAGAGCCCTTTGTGCCAGACAGGGTCAATGGAACTGAAAACAAATTTCCAAAGTCAAAATATTGAGTCCTAAGTTCTACACAGTCTCCATAGTAATTAATCACCCTCTTTCTTTTTTAATGAATACCACAAATTTACTTAATCAGACCACTGCTCCAACATGCAATAGCCCAAATCAAATTGCCATGACAATCCCCTATGATCCTCTATCTTTCCATCTTAATTCCTTATTCCTACTGATCCTCAGGCTACCTTTCACTCTCTCCTGATAGTCACTATTAAGGTGATATACACCTCACCCTGACTGTTTATCCTGGATACCTCTAATCAATCCAGCCCACATCCTACCCTATTTATAGAGCAGCATTGACAGCCTCAATGTTCTATTTCCAACCTTGTCAGAAGGAAGTGAGGGGAAGGTTGTGGGACAGTGTTTATAAAGTCTACAGTAGTGTACAGTAATCTCCAACACCTTCACATTCTCACCACTCACTCACTGACTCATCCAGAGCAATTTCCAGTCCTACAAGCTCCGTTCATAGTAAGTACCCAATACAGGCAAACCATTTATTTTTTATAGCATACCTCTGGTGTACATTTTCTATTTTCAGATACATTTAGATACACAAATACTTACTGTGTCACAACTGCCTGGTATTCAGTATAGTAACATGTTGTACAGGTTTGTAACTACGGAGCAATAGGCTACACCAAGTAGCCTTGGTGTGTGCTGGAGACAATAACAAGTAGGATTGTCTAAGCCCACTCTACAGAGTTCATACAACATCACCTAACAATGCAATTCTCAGAAGGTGTCCTCATAGTTTTAAGCAACACCTAACTGTACTCTAAGTACTCTTCTCTCCCCTGAGCTTGAGACTCTCATAATTTACGGCTTAATTAAGACCTCCATCTGGGTATCCCAAACTTTAAGAAAAGCAAAACCAACTCCTGATTTCTCCTTCATGCCAAATCTTGTCCTTCCCAAGTGTTTCCCATCCCTGTAATTATTACATTCACCTGGTTGCTCAGGCAAAAAACTATAGAGTCATTATTGAGCCATCTCTCACTTTATATAATATCTATTCATCATTAAGTCCTGTCAAGTATACATTCAAAAAAACTTATTTCCAGTTACACAGGTATATACATTTGTCAAAAGTTATTGAACTGTAACTTAAAATGGATGCATTTTATTGTACGTAAAAGTGTAAGTTATACCTCAATAAAGTGTGGTGGTAGCATGTATGTATCACCTACATACATCTGACCATTTCTCACCACCTTCACCACTACCTCTTTGCTACTTGGACTATTACAATAGCCTCTTAACTAGTATCCCTACTACCGTTTTTAATCACAACAGTTCATATTCCACAAAGTATCCAGAATAATCTTCTTAAAATGTAAATAATATTATACCACTTCCCTGCCCATACCCCTCCAGTGGCTTTTAATCACACTTAAAATCCAAAAGACCTTACCATGACAAGGACATACATGATCTAAACCCACTCCCACTTACCTCACAGACATCATCATTTTACCCCTATTACTACTATGTCCAGATCATTTGCCTTCCAGATACTCCTAACACACACCCATCTTGTTCCCAATTAAGTATTATTATTTTAATATTTCAAAAGTAAGCTCTTCACATCAAGGCTGATATACCTCTATCTCACTCGATTAAATGGTCAACAGAGAAATGCTTGCTTAATCCACACAGACATGGTTCTGAATGAGTACTTATTAATGTAATTTGGACTTTATAAACTCCAGTTAATACTTAAAATGCATGTAGCATTCTGATATCCAAATGGAAAACTAAATTGGATTCAGTTACAGAGAGCCTGGAACATCAGATTAAGGGTTTATATTTTATCTAACAGGCCAGCATGACAAACTTAATCATTGGAAAGAGCTACTTTGTTTACTTTTCAAATCCTGAGGTCACGAGGTTTGCAAAGAGGTGTGGAAAAATAGAAAAATTGAGGAGTTACTTTCAAGAATATATACATACTTTTTTGTATCTCTAGAATTTTGAACCATTGGTTGTATTACCTATTTTTAAAATAAATTACAATTAAGCCTATATTTAAAACCAAGAAAAAGAAATTCTTATATGACAGAAAAATAAAAACTATGTTTTGCCTTATGAAAGACATAAAATATTTTAAATACTTTTTGAATGTTATACTAAGAATCAAATAGAAGAAATAAATAAAACATAAATAAAATATGTTCATATATTTAGGTGATCCAGACATATACACAGAAAACTAAAATACATGATCATACATAATAGTTCTTATCATATATTAGGGAGGTCCTACTAGAATTAAATTCTGCAACTAAACTACCATAACCACAACTTGCCAACTTTCAAGTTGTTTCCTTTAATACCTGAACAGCCATTGAGGGCTCATCTATTGAAGACTTCCCTCAGAAATCTAAAGACCTGCAGATGATAAAAGAATAGGATAAGAAATAAACTAGGATAAAACAGAGAGCCACAGTCTCTTTCTCTCATATTCATCTCCAGTGTATTCGCAATAACAGCACTTGCCAAAAGCTACATCAGTTAAGCAAGATTAATAATTAAATAACTTGGGGACAATAATAAGAGTAGCAGATATAAACTGTTATCATCTCAAAACTTGCCAGAGCCTCTACCTGGCAATCAAGGAGTGATGAAGAACAGGACCTCAAAGTACAGGGTTCTTCTCTCAATTAAATAGATGTCATTCTGGTATTTGTTCTTGACCTAAATTCTAGAACCACTATATCATGAAAGAATCAGGAATGGTCCCTGTTGAAGTAAGGGAACTCACACTGCATCAGCCAGGGCAAAGATAAAATACCATAAATGGCAACAAAGAGAAAGTAGAAATACCAAACCCTCCAATCTATAGAATACATCCTTTGATCAAGGACAAAGTACTGTGAGTTTACTCATGGCCTAGATCTAAAAAGGTGTCCTGCTAGAACCCTTACCTTCATCCTGTTATCTGGCTTATGCTCCATGACTATAACTATGACGAGAACATGGCAAAAGGTTCTCCTCTCCATAACCAAAGAAATAACACATTCTCCCCTGGAAAATATATCCTGATTCCCATTACCTATTTCATCAACATACTATGCCTTTTATGAATCTCTTGAGTTTCATCTTTATCCTTTTGAGTTTCAAATTCATTCAGAAGTCAGTGTATTTTAAGTGTACTTTATCCTAAAGTCACAATGAGCACTTGGGAAGGTTGAAAACATAACTTTAAAATACTGCTTCTTTAACTTTAATATGAATACTGTGAATCTTATTAAAATGCAGATTTTGATTCACTAGGTCTAAGGCAAGGCCTGAAAGCAGTTCCAACAGGTTACCAGGTGTTGCAAATATGCCTGCTTCTTAGAAAACACTTGAAGCAAGGTTCTAAAAGGAAACAGCACCTATATGCACAGGTTACCTCCAAAGGCACAACTCCAATAGCATGCTAACTGCTCTTTCTCTTTAGAACTTATTACTTCTTCTCTAATTTAAAGCAGATGTATTTTCTTATCCTCCCAATACTTGCAATTTATCTTTAATGCTATTTCCAATGTCTTTCCTTTTATTCTATTGGCATCTCTAAGTTTTCTTTCTCACCTTTTATTCTTCCATACCCCCAAAATAATATCTAAATAAATGTAAAAGTAGCTGGTAAAAAATTTTCTTACTATGTGCTCAAGTCTATTTTTTCTCATACCCTTTAATTTCTAGTTCAGCACACACATATCCAATAATTTAAGACTTCTTGCAAAGATCAAAATGAGTAATAGAAAAAAGAAAGAAAACTATAGGATAAATGTGTAGAAATTGGGCCTAATCTGTATCACAGGACCATGTGCAAAGCAAGGCAAAGAATACTAACTAAAAGTTATTATGACAAATTTTTATATATTGAAGATTTTGAAGGTCTCTTTAAAGATCCACTTATAAATAAAATTCCAGTGTATCAAACAAATATGTTATTCGTTGAGTCTGTCATCTTGTTAACTTGAAACTATATTGTTAAATGAGAGGGAGGAAAAAAGCATAATACTCTAAAAATCCAAATGTTTCTAGTGTTAAAGCCAGATCCTATCATAAAGATCTAGTTTAATAAGTGTACCATAATGGCAAGCCCTAAAAATAATCAAGCTACCTATTAAATTGTAACCAAGTTAAATTTTCATTCTTGCTTTCACTTTGAGACATATTAACAATAACACATACTTTTCAAGAAAAAATACAGGATGCTGTAAACTGTGGGGAAGAAACAGATTTTATGACTAAAGAATCACATGATATGTTCTATTTCACTTAAGAAAAGAGATTTTAATTTACCCATTTTTAAGTTTATATTCCCAGTATACTGCCAAATTAAGAAATACTTGTAATCAGGATCTTCTTCATATATTCCCTCATTTAGTTAATAGCACACCCAGACTTCCAAGTCAGAAACTTGGGTGTCAACTCAGACCTTTCCTTCTTCCTCATCACCATCCTTTCGGACTGCTGACTGAAATGACCACCAAGTCCTATCCATTTTGTCCTATCCTTTCCATTCCCTTAACCACTGCCTTAGCCTAACCCTTTTTCCTCACTTTATCTATTTCAACAGCTACCCTAACATCACTGTCTCCAGTCACCCTTTTCACTGTGATCCTTACTTCATGCTGTCATCAAATGATTTTCCAAAATGCCAAACTAATATCTCTTCCACTTAAAACCCTCCACTATGTCCCCATGTATAAGTGCACATAACTTTTCAGGATTTGAATCCTGCCTGCCTCTCAAACTCCATATCCCACTGCACCACCCCCATCCTGCACTTTAAGTCCCATAATTATCAAACTATACTGCTTGAATTTCCAGCACACCCTATGCTATTAATGCCCCCATGCTTTTTGCACAGGCTCCTGCTTCAGTATAGAATAGCTTTCATTTCTTTCCCTTTGGCTTCCTAGCCAGCTAAGAATCTTCCAAATCCCAGCTCAGATCCCAGAAAGCCATCCCAAGACCATACCCCCTACCCTTAGGAGTTAAGTATTTCCTCCTCTGCCAAGTAATAATGGCATTTACTCTGTGAGTAATAATGGCATTTGTTGAATATTTACTATGTGCCTGATTATGTTCCAACCATTTTACATGTATTAACTCAGTTAATCTTCACAATAATCCTTCCTATGAAGTGGTACTATAACATGTCCACAAGCACACCTAACTGTTAAATGATGGAGACAAATTAAAATCCTAATATCATATATATTTATATTATTGCACCTATTACAGTGAATTTATTTACATGTTGTCATTACCCTAAACTTTAAACTCTTTGAATTATATTCAACTCAAAAGCCACAGTACCTAGCATAAAATAGATAAACAGTACATGCATTTCTTGAGTTGCATATAAAATAACATTCCTAACAAGTTCAAAAGAAATGTATTCAAAAACTAGTTTTCAAATAAATATTCAAATATGCTGTAAAAGTTCTAGAATACAGCAAGCTATTTTTTTTCATCTAATAAAAAGAATGTCAAAGAGAGAGGTTATTACAAGCATGAGATTATAGTCCTTGTGGACAATGAAATGGACTTATGTTTGCAGTAATACCGCTTAATCACTGCAACAAATCAAAATCCAAAGGAGCACTTGCGTAAGGTTAACTTTTTTTTCTCACTAAATAAGAATTCTTCTTATCATTCAGGGCAGTGAAAAGAAAGCCCTCAATTTACTTTGCTCAAGTGGAAAGAAGCAAATCATAGACCAGCAGCACTACTAATTGCTTCCTTCAGTCTGGCCAAGAAATGTATCCCATTAGGCAATTAAAATAAAACAGTTGCCTGACTAAGCATATAACAAAAGAATTTCTAAGGTTATGTGGACTAGCATTCAAATAACGAAACATTCTTTATTGTAAGAAGAAAAAAAAAAACAACATAGATCACCACCACACAAGAATACAGATTTTTAGATTAAAACATACGTGTTACATTAAAACATAGGAATATGTTTATAATATTTCAATAGCCATTTTGTCTTCTTAAACTTATAAAAATTAAAGTTATTCTAACACTAATGATTAAAAGCCTTAAGACCAAATCTACAGAACTTAGTGTGCTCTCACAATTACAGTCCTCTGAGCCACCCTGAAGTACAATAATTAAAACCCAAAGGAACAGTACCAGCAAAAACAATAGACACATTACCTGTTAAGAGTAATCTGCACCCCACCCTGCTTCTACACACTTGTACACTACAGAAAGGTAAATGAGCGCTTTCTTTTCACTGCCCTGTCAAAAAAAAGCAGTTTAGGCCACAGTGAGTTTAGGCCACAACAGAGCAAACTCTACCCCCAGGCATATCTTACCATTTCTTGGTACACTCCACCATCAGCTCCTGGTAAGAGGCCACAAACTGGAACTTAGAAGCATGTTTTCCTACACGCTGCAGTCTCTTCCAAACTGAAGCCATGATGCTGTTCACTCAATACACTGGAGCACTTCTGGGTTAGCAACACAGCAGCTTTAACAAAGCAGAGGGTCCAAAGCAAAAAAAGCTTTGCATGTATGTCTGTACTTCTAATAACTCAACTACAACTTGAAATGACGTTTGGGGTCCATAAGTCTTCTCCCTGTATCACAGGGTAAATCCCATCTTAGATGAATGGCCCAGTCAAGAACATTGTGATATACATGACAGGATGAGTGAGTGGATGTTCCCTCATGAAGACATCACCATCCCACCTCACAGGCTATATGATGTGTACTCTGGAGAACTGAAAAGCAAAACAAAGAGAAAAAATATGAGGAGAGAAGCATGACAAGTGACTAAACCACCCATGTTAGATAACACTGCAACAGACAACCCCAGTTCTCCGCATGTTTTCCAAACAATGAAACAAAACACCAACCTCAAAAGCCAGTAACATCAAGGATACAAGACACCAAGGAAAAAATGGCAATTCACACCGAAGATGTGGAGCAACACATCTGGTAACCAGCATTAACAACAATCCAGAGACGCAAGTCGGGGCCCTACCTCCCCCTCTTAGCATCGAAGGACAAGCAGAGCGGGAAAGTGTAGGGATGCTGTTTAATGTCTACGTCCAGTCAGAGGGAGACGTAGAGTATTTTAAAATAAACTTTGCTTTTCATCCTATAATTAATAGCCTAGAGTCCTAGAACGTATGCTTGGAATAAATTAAGGAACGGGGAGGAATGCTGATGTTGAGTTGGAGAGAGAAATGGATAGTGAAAGAGAAGTGGAGGAAAGGCAATGGGAGGGCAACGTCCCAGCTCCAGGCCACTTGGGCTCTCCTTCACCTTTGCTGCCAACCAGAGGAAAATGGAAACTCCTGCCTGGGTGTGAAGCAACGACCAGCGGGGCAAGTGCACCGTGCGGGGTGCAGAGTGGGCTGCCTCCCTCCCTCCTCATCCTCAGGGAACAGTCCGCCCGAGCCTCCTTTACACACGCACCGAGCCCAGCCCCCAGCCCCCAGCGGAGGCAGGCGGGGACTCGCCCGCGGTTCCTGTCACCCAGGCGATGCCAGAAGACCCCAGCCTGGTCCCCAAGCCCCGGCCCTACCTCACGTCCACTCCCGCCCCCTCCTCACACCTCCAATCAAGCTGTCTGGCTGAGTCTGGCCCCGTACCCTCCTCAGCGCCGCTCCTCCGTCGCCGCCGCAGCAGCAGCAGCCGCCGCCGCCGCCGCCACCGAGTCCTCCATCCCCGCCGGAGCCACATGGAACAGCCGAGCCAGCCGTAGCGCTCGAGGGAGCCGCCGTCTGCAGCCCCTCAGGCGGACGGCGCGCCTCACGCCCGCCCCCTCCCGGACGGAGTCGCCCCGCTACCGCCCCCCACCCTACAAAACACTGCCAGAGCCGCCGCTCAGCGCCCAGCACCCCCTCCCCCGCCTTCCTCCTCCGCCACCATCATCATTACCTCCCCCGCCGCACCTCTCACACTAACCCTACCCACGGCGGCTGAATCTCCGTCCGCCCCGCCGCCATTGGCCAGGCCGCGCGCTTGCCCCGCCTACCTCGGCGGCCGAGCCTTTGAGCAGCGTGAGCACCTCACTGGGCAATTCAGGTGCCCATCTCAAGGGCCCCGCCTCCAAACTCTGAAGGTGTTTTTCCCCAGCCCAAACCGGCAAGCCAATCTACCCTTCTTATTAAAAAAAAAAAAAATTGGAACCCACTAAGGACGATCCCGCCTATTCATTTCTCTGATTGGCTTGGAGACGGAAGCGATAGGTAGGAGGAGTAAGGAGTGTTGATGGTGAACTGGAATATGGTTGTTGAAGGTGGATGTCTGTCAACCGCGAGCCGGCTGCCGGGCGGGGTTTCTGGCTTGAGTCTGTGGTAGCAGAGCGCGGGTCTGCCTCGCTGCAGCTGAGGACAGTGCTGTTGGGATGGTTTGCTTTTCCTCCTCCTATCCCCCACCCTAGGAGCTGGGTAGGCCGTCACCTCCGCCACTAAGCAACTAAGGTGTTCGTGCACAACGCCTTGTTTTCACCGCATTTCCCCTGACAAGCTGTGAAGTGATGGCCCTGCCAGCCCCCGGGTAACGTTCAGTTAACTGGCTCTGAACGGGTCTCAATGGTACAAGCTAGACCCAAAATATTTATGGTGCAATTTCTTTCCATACTGATTGTTCAACATTTCTTTGAATCTTGGTTTCTCCTCATCGCTGTGGGTCTTTTTCCCTTGGTAGGAACTGTACATGGATTTGGGAATGGCTGGCATATAAAAAGAGGATGAAATAACCTAAGAAGAGTCTGAGGGCAGCAGTACTTAACCTTGTTAAAAGAACCAAGGATCCTTTTGGGAATATAATGAAAGCTCACAGACACTTTCTCAAGGAGGAAAAGATTGTCCAGTCACAAATTTGCTTTCAATTTTAGGTGTTTCACAAACGTCTGGTGTAGAGAAAGAGGACAATGGAATTTGGGGGGAATCAACATTTAAGAAATAAGCAGAATAAAGTGGGAAAGGCTGACGAGGTCGGAAAAGTGGGAGCACCCTGCAAGCAATTGGTAAATCGTTTGAAAAAAGTGGGAAGCTCACATGAAAGGGAAAAAAGCAGATGGTTATTCTTAATTAAAGGGTTATTCTTAAACTTAATAGGATGGGAAACTAGGATGCATGGACAAAACTTGAAAGGCGTTAAAGTCTAGAGAAGGATTATCTGAGAGGCGCAACAGAAGGCTATTGACAGGTGAGAACTGAGCACATCTGTAGAGATATCAGGGAAAGTGGAGGACAGACATTGAAGAATCAACTGAGAGGGGGAGACAAGGCTTGAATCCAGTATCTAATCCTATTTCCCTTTTCATTTCAGTAAAGAGAGTGAACTAATGTGCATTGGAATAGATATAATTTATTTTGCTATAGTGTTAATGTTAAAATATTAAGGCAACCATAATAATTATATTGACTCTTATTTTGTGTACATCTTAGTAAATCTGAGTGGTTACTGAGTCACTACAATCTACAGCCATTATGACCTCATACAGTCATATAGTCTGCATTATTAACAGACATTAAGTGTAGGGGTTTTTTTAAATGGCTAATTTATAAAAATGATCAAACTATTTTAATCTAAGTTGCCCTTCAGAAATGACCCCAGGAGGGTTTTGTATCCTATTTATTATTGTTCTTCAGAAGTTCTCAAATTTTCTCATGTGGTTATCCTTGTTTCTTTAATATTGATCTGAGAGAGAGAGGAAAGGAGACAGAGACAGAAACATCAATCTGTTTCTGTGTGTGCCCTAACCCGGAATCAAACTAACGACCTCTGCACTTCTGGTAAATGCCCTAAGGAACCAAACCATCCAGCCAGGGCATTCTAGTCTCTTTATACTCTGTCCCATCCTCAAAGAGAAAGAGAGACTTTTTTTATTAAAGAAATTACAGTCATCACTCACCATATTGCGGTTCACTTTTCCCAGTCTCACAGTATCATGGATTTAAAAATTGTATATATCTAATTTTGTATCACAGATTTTTCGCTTTATTGCAGGATTTTGTGGTACATAGGTATTTTATATATTTATTATTTTAATTATTTTTGCAGTAAAATAAGCATTTCCTAGCCTAAAAAATTGAAAAGATTTATAAGAGTGTGAGGAGGGTTTATAAAGCATTAAAATATATATAAGTAATAAATATAATGTCACTACTTTGTGGATTTTCACCTATCACGGGGGGCGGGGGGTTTCTGGAACCTGGAACCTAACCTCCGCAATAAACAAGGGACTACTGTATCTTAAAGACCAGGGGTCCCCAAACTTTTTACACAGGGGCCAGTTCACTGTCCCTCCGATCGTTAGAGGGCCAGACTATAAAAAAAAACTATGAACAAATCCCTATGCACACTGCACATATCTTGTTTTAAAGTAAAAAAACAAAACGGGAACAAATACAATATTTAAAATAAAGAACAAGTAAATTTAAATCAACAAACTGACCAGTATTTCAATGGGAACTATGGGTGCTGATACATCCTGTGCTCCTCTCACTGACCACCAATGAAAGAGGTGCCCCTTCCGCGAAGTGCGGGGGGGGGGGGGGGCAGGATAAATGGCCTCCGGGGGCCCCATGCGGCCCCCAGGCCATAGTTTGGGGACCCCTGTTAAAGACTATCAGTTTTAAGTAAGTATCTTTCTTTAAAAAAAAAGAAAGAAAAAAAATGTATGCTGGATCCCTAGGGAATCTTTCCCAAGTTGTAGGAAACTTTAAGAGACTAATAAAGAATTTCTTAAAATATAGCTCTTTTTATGGGAAATATTTTTCTTGGATATAAACTCTTCTTTTTCATTCTTGCTGCAATGGTAGCTAAGAAGAGACCAAGGAATTAAAGCAGACCTTCACACTGTTCAGCTGCTGAGCCCAAGTTCTTAGGCTTGGCACCTGGAGGCTCCATAGAGCAGCTACTTCTTCTCTCATAACTTTTTTTAAATAACCTGTCTGCTAACTAAATATTGAAGAACCTTCAATATAGAATATTTTAATGTCTTTTGTCCATGTAACTGGTAATTATTAAATATCTACTGATTATTGATCTTATTAAATATTAGTAATACAGAAAAGATATAGTTTCTATTCTCAAAGAGTTTTCAGAAACATGTTTAGCATGCATGCAAGGAAGTAATAGGAATTAATTAGCCCCTCTGAGTACTAATTTCTTATCCTATCATAGGAATACCTATTCCTATTTTTCTGGGATATTGAAAAGATGCAAGATCTGTATGTAAAGGTACTGGCACATAATAAATAGTTAAAATGGCCACTGATAATGTACACTGTTGTGCTTAGTAGCAAACATAAACAGTCAATAAAAAAACAGACCTTCAAACAATACATGGTTGTTATAAACATTACTACCTCAAGAACTAAAGGATCGCCAAAGAAACAAGTACGTTGTACCAACAGTGGAACATCACTATTTATGTGGACTCAGGATTTTATAGTAATTACTGAGAATTCACTTACCCTCAATCCTCATAAGTACCTTTTTTTTTTGTAACAATGTGATTATATTTTTCAATACACAACTTGGGTACAACCAAAAAATTAAAACACCACAGTAGCCTGACCAGGCGGTGGCGCAGTGGGTAGAGCATCGGACTGGGATGCGGAAGAGCCAGGTTCGAGTCCCTGAGCTCGCCAGCTTGAGCGCGGGCCCATCTGGCTTGAGCAAAAAAAAGCTCGTCAGCTGGACCCAAGGTCTCTGGCTCCAGCAAGGGGTTGCTCCTTTTTGCTGAAGGCCCGGGGTCAGGGCACATGTGAGAAAGCAATCAATGAACAACTAGGGTGTTGTGACGGCAACGAAAAATTAATGGTTGATGCTTCTCACCTCTCTCCGTTCCTGTCTGTCTGTCCCTATCTATCCCTCTCTCTGACTCTCTCTCTGTCCCTGTAAAAAATAAAAATAAATAAATAAAATAAAAAAACACCACAGTAAAATAATAATAAGAGATATGGTATTTTGTTCACAATGCATGAGAAAAGTTTAATATCTTTAGTTATAAAGGAGGGCTTAGAAATAGTAATAAAGACACTAAGAATCCAAGGAACCGGCAAACAAGGAAGAGAAATACCACAGGTGATGATTTAGGATATGATGACTGAGCTGAACAATGGTTGAATGATGTCTCTGCAATACCACACTGTCAAAAACAAAAGCTCTGATGTTTAATGATTTTGTACAGTGCTGTGCACTTTAAGTTTGAGAAACCCTGGGAGACAGATTGATGAGGTGTGTCCACAATTAGGAGGTTACAACAGTTTTGACTCAAAATATAAAATTTGGGATAGCCTCAGCCTTAGCATTTCCAACTCATTAAAATTATTTCAACAAATTAGCTATACAATTTGAAAGTGAATTATATAAAAGCCTGTTTACTGCAAAGAAAATAGGTCACAAAAATATGGGCCCCAAAACACTACTTGTCTATCAATTTGATTATTAACACCCAAAATGTTGTGCAGAAAATAGTTAATAGTAAGTAACAGCACAGGGAATATAGCCATGACTACCTTTCATGTCATAGGTTAGTTTCCACTGACTCGCTAGAAGTTACACTTTCCTTGAGGCTCCCATTCCGCTTACCTACTAGCATGTACATCCTATTGACCCTCCCTCTTCCAAGGAGGAATTGCCTACTATAGTTTTGCCTCCTTTTTAATCTCTGGTTTATCAGTTCTTGATTTATTATTTCCTTCTGTCCTAGGCTTAATCTGTATACACTAGACCTGTGAGTAAAAGTTAGTTTAATTGTCCTGTCCATTGATCCACGTGTTGATCACAAATTTTATAAATGTTTTGCTTAACAGAAACATCAGCATTTAAAATAATTTTGATTTTGACTATAAGTATCATCAAGCTTACCATGAAGATAGAATATGAAAAAAATAAGTGGAAAATACAATCCAAACACTTTAATATCTTTTTGCCATAACAGTTTTGAAATGATAGAAATCATTTTTAATGAAGCAGCTTTTCTAGTCACTGTTTCAGACCCCCCAAATAGGGATTTTAGTCTATAAAATGCAACCATAACCTTGAATTATCATTCCTGGTGGTAAAATTTATATCTTTAGGTTTTAGTTTTTACAGTAAAAATTGTCAGAGGTATTATAGCAGATTTAACTACTAGCAGTTTATCTGTGCCTTCATTATCATAATAAGATTTACTTCCAATAATGTTGCAGGGTTTTGCATTGTTTTCCAATTACCATAACAGTTAGACTACACAATAATATTACCACAATTTTAAGCTGCTAATAAAGTTATTTCTTTTAAACCCAGAGCAAACAATTCTCTAACAATCCTATAGCAATTTTTATAAACTTAAAAAACTCACTGCCTGACTAGGTGGTGGCGCAGTGGGTAGAGCATCAGACTGGGATTCAGAGGACCCAGGTTCGAAACCCCAAAGTCGCAAGCTTGAGCATGGGCTCATCAGGTTTGAGTACAGCTCACCAGCTTGAACCCAAGGTCATTGGCTTGAGCAAGGGGTCACTTACTTGACTGTAGCCCTCGGTCAAGGCACATATGAGAAAGCAATCAATTAACAACTAAGGCAGGGGTCCCCAAACTTTTTACACAGGCGGCCAGTTCACTGTCCCTCAGAGCATTGGAGAGCCGGACTATAAAAAATACTATGAACAAATCCCTATGCACATATCTTATTTTAAAGTAAAAAAACAAAACGGGAACAAATACAATATTTAAAATAAAGAACAAGTAGATTTAAATCAACACACTGACCAGTATTTCCGTGGGAACTATGGGTGCAGATGCATCCTGTGCTCCTCTCACTGACCACCAATGAAAAAGGTGCCCCTTCCGGAAGTGCGGCGGGGGCTGGATAAATGGCCTCAAGGGCCCACAGTTTGGGGACCCCTGAACTAAGGTGTCGCAATAAAAAACTGATGATTGATGCTTCTCATCTCTCTCCCTTCCTGTCTGTCTGTCCCTATCTATTCCTCTCTCTGACTCTCTCTCTGTCTCTGTAAAAAAAAAAAAAAAAGAATGAAATGGTAGCCTGACCGAGCGGTGGTGCAGTGGATAGAGTGTCAGACTGGAATGCGGAGGACCCAGGTTCAAGACCTCGAGGTCGCCAGCTTGAGCGCGGGCTCATCTGGTATGAGCAAGGCTCACCAGCTTGAGCCCAAGGTCGCTGGCTTGAGCAAGGGGTCACTTGATCTGCTGTAGCCCACCCTGTCAAGGCACATATGAGAAAGCAATCAATGAAAAACTAAGGTGCCACAATGAGAATTGATGCTTCTCATCTCTCTCACTATCTGTCTGTCCCTCTCTCTGACTCTCTCTGTCTCTGTCACAAAATAAATAAAATTTTAAAAAAGAATGAAATGGTAATAAGAATGTCATAGGAGTTTAAGTAATACACATCCATCTTATTTGATTTCCTTTTTTGACTCCTTAAAGTAATTTTCAAAATATAAGATAATAACAGCTTATTTTCACTCCCCTTTACTCAGAAATATTTTAGCTCTTTTCCTCGATATTCTTAGAGGTAAATATTGGCTTTTATTTTGTATGTGTTCTATGATTTTTAAACACTTTAAAATATATCCAGAGGAGAATAAAGACTCAAAGAGAATACATAACTTCATGTTAGGGTATAAAGATTATAAGTGATACTATTTCTTTTTAAAATTTTCAAATGTTTTATACTTTTTTAAAAATATTAAAATGATTAAAGTTACATAACTGTAGTCATAGATTGATGATATTGTATGTCATCAGATACTCTTTAAAATTTATCTAAAAGCTTCCCATCTACAGTTTCTTGTGTCTAAATCATATCTAATTGTTAAAAATGAAACTCTCCCCAGAATAAATCCAGCCTGGCACATCTAATGTGTTTTGATTTTGGATCTATGTTACCCACGGACATACTTCCGTTTCAGGAGTGAATGAAGACATTTCTTTGACAAAACTGTTTATTCCTAGGAATATTTTCTGTTCTATATAGCATAAAAAGGAGGATGAGTTTTCATTAGTACTTTTTACGTGCTTGAACTGCTTTACTCAGATTTAGGACCATGAACTTCATGGTTCTGCTGCATATTTTCTCCATCATCTTCTAATTCAGGTTTATGTTTAACTCCCCTCTTATTTTCATATTCCATATGGAAGATTTTGATTTCTGCTTCAGTGTCAAATCAGGTAGTTCAAAGAAGCAAATACCAAATGCCTACTAAAGTTTTGAGTGACCTCAAGGAATATCAATTTATTTCAGAGAATGATATGTACAGATAATAAAAATGTAAACTATAAACAATGAAATAGCTTATCAAATATTCAAATAACAGTTTAAGACAAAATCAAAAGATAAAAGAAGTCCATTATTATACTATAGTCTGAAGAGAATCTGCCAGTTACAGTAAAGTACAAAGAACATAGGATGAGGCTGAAGTTGAGAGAACTGGATTACTGTTGCAGCTCTCTACTAATGTGTCATCCTAGGAACTAACATAATTTCTCTGGATGGAGGAGGGAAAGTACATATAGTTGAGCCTTGAACAACATGGGTTTGAACTATATGGGTCCACTTACACACAGATTTTTTTTTTTTAATAAATACATACAGCACTATAAATATATTTTCTCTTTCTTATGATTTTATTAATAACACTTTCTCTTCTCTAGTTTCTTAACTGTAAGAATACAGAATATAACACATATAACATAAAAATATGTGTTAATCAACTATTTATGTTATTGGTTAGGCTTCTGGTCAACAGTAGGCCATATTAGTCAATCCTTCTTTTGGCATATACCTGAAATTTTATAAAACACTTTTACATAAAGATATATGTACCTCTATGTTCACTGCAGTATTATTCACAATAGCCAAGACATGGAAGCATCCGAAGTGTTGTTCCTCAATACATTATTGGATAAAGATATGTTACATCTACACAATGGAATATTACTCAGCTATAAAAAAATGATGAAATACTGCCATTTGCGACAACATAGATGGCTCTTAAGAATATCATGCCTAGTGAAATAAGTCAGACAGGAAAGAGCAAGAACTATATGATTTCACCCATATGTGGAATATAAAACAAAAAGCAACAAATAAATAAATAATTTAATAGATACAAACAATAGAACAATGGTTGCCAGAGGGGTCAAGAGGTGGAGAAAGAATGAAAAGGGCAAAGGGAGTCAAATATATGATAACAGAAGGAGACTAGACTTGGCAGGGAGGAAGTGAGCACAAAATGGAGTATCCAAAAGCCTGACTAGGCAGTGGCGCAATGGATACAGCATCGGACTGGGATGTAGAGGACCCAGGTTCGAGACCCCGAGGTCGCCAGCTTGAGCACAGGCTCATCTGGTTTGATCAAGGCTCACCAGCTTGAGCCCAAGGTTGCTGGCTTGAGCAAGGGGTCACTCAGTCTGCTGTAGCCCTTGGGTCAAGGCACATATGAGAAATCAATCAATGAACAACTAAGGAACCGCAATGAAGAATTGATGTTTCTCATCTCTCTCCCTTCCTGTCTGTCCCTATCTGTCTTCTCTGACTCCCTCTGTCTCTGGCACAAAAAAAAAAAAAAGTTGTATTATTAAGTTGTACACCTGAAATTTATATATTGTTATAATCCAATGTTACCCCAATACGTTTCATAGAGAAAAATAAATAAATAATAGCAAAAAATTAAAAAGTAGGCTGTTAATAGTTAAGTTTTGTGGGAGTCTAAAGTTATACATTAATTTTCTAATGCATGGGGTTGGATGACCCTAATTCCCATGTTGTTCAAGGGTCAACAGTATATAGGTGTGTATATATATACACATACATACACACATGCACATATCTCCAAGTCAAGGCAAGCAGACACAATTCTTGGATGATTGGTAAAAATAGAATGATTAGGAAAGAGAAGCAAGCCGTTTTCTCTGGGATTTGTAGCTATAAGAATGAGTATTCTGCTGCCAGTGACCTCCACTAGTAAGTTCACTTGAGAAAGAAGTCAAAACCGAGAAAGCCAAGAAATAAAACAGAAAAAGAGTTGCCACATTTGCCTTATCTGTAAATAACAGAATACAGGAACATGATACTTAACTACCTGTAGGAAAAGGTTAGGAAAGATAAACTCTTAAGACCCCCTTCTAGCTCTAATTGTATGATTTAAATTTTGTCTGTCTTTACTAAATGGGTACATGTGTGTGAAACCAAAAAGAGGCATTTAGAATTAGAATCTCTTGCTAGTTTCTTTCATTATAATCTGGTGTTTGCTATCTTTTGAAGATTTTTATTCCCCAATTGGGGCTATTTTCAATGATTTTTGTCTAACTTTAATTTTCTGATTGGTTAAAAATTGAAAGTATATAGACACAATTCCCATAATCACATGAAGGCAGAATGGTGCATGTTAGGGACATGGAAGATATTTTTCCAAAATGTAACAATTCCTAATTCATTTGTTTATGCTAAGCTCTAAAGGGGAAAGAAACTAAAAGTCAATTTTAGTCATTTTGTAAATTGTCTATGAAAAATTATAAACAAAAAAGCACTGATAGAACATAATTACTCATTATAGAATATATTGTTGATAACTTCAATGGCAGTAAAACCCAGAGTTTAATCTTTTCTAGTATAATCATTGAGTTTTGTCTGAACCCTCTTCAGAAACATCCATAATTCACAATGATTTATTTAAAGTGCTGTGAAGATTAAGATTACAAAAATAACGACATACAAAAAATTAATGCAAAAATGAATCCTCAACCTAAATGTCAACTGCTAAAATTATAAAACTCTTAGCAAATCTTTGTGACCTTGGGTTTGACAATGGTTTTTTAGATGTGATAATAAAAGCATAAGCAACAAAGAAAAAATAGATAAATTGTACTTTATCAAAACTAAAAACTTTCATATTTCAAAGACACCATCAAGAAAGCTAAATATATAAAAAAAAGAAAGCTAAATATAACCAACATATGGGACAAAATATTTGCAAGTTATATATCTGACTTCTATCTAGAATAAAGAACTATTACAATTCAACAAAAGACAAATAATCCAATTTTTAAAGTGGCAAGGGATTTAAAGAGACATCCTTCAAATAAGATATATGGATGTCTAATAAGCACATGGAAAGATATTCAATATCATTTGCTATCAGAGAAATGAAAAGTCAAAACCATCATGAGATACCACATCACACCAACTAAGATGGTTTAACATCAAAGACAGATAATAAGAAGTGCTGGTAAGGATGTAGCAAAATTGAAAGCTCTTACACATTTTTCATGGGATTATAAAAACAATCACTTTTCTGAGAGAGAGAGAGATGCATCAACTCGTTCCACTAAATTGTGCTATTGATTGTTTCTCAGATGTGCCCTGACCAGGGCTCAAACCAGTGACCTTGGGGATCAAGCTGACACCCTTGGGATCAAGTTGGCACCCTCAGGATGGAGCTGGTGATCCCAAGATCAAACCAGCAACCATGGGCTGAAGTTGGCAACCCTGGGATTAAACCAGCAATCTCAGCACTTCAGGAGGATGCTCTATCTACTGTGCCACCAGGCAGAGCTATAGAAACAGTCACTTTGAAAAACAGTTTGGCAGTTCTTCAAAATGTTAAACAGAGTTACGATATGATTCAGAAATTCCACTTCTAGGTATAAACCTAATAGAAATGAAAACAATATCCATATAAAAACTTGTACATGAGTGTTCATAGCAGCATTATTTATAGTAGCCATAAAACGGAAACAATCCAAATTCCATTGGCTGATGAATAAACTGTGGTATAACCATACAATGCGATATTATTTAGCCATAAAAAATAATGAAGTACTGATATATGCTATACAGCATGGATAAATTTTGAAAACATGCTAAAAGGCCAGTCACTAAAAACCACATATTATATGACTCTGTTTATATAAAATGTCCATAGTAGGCAAGTCCATAAAGATAGAAAGTAGAGTATTGGTTGTCAGAGGCTTAAGGAAGAAGAAAATGGGGGAGTGATTGCTAATGGATAATGAAGTGCTCTAAAATTAGATAGTTGTGATGGTTACACAACTCTGTGAATATACTAAAATATCCCACTGAAGTGTGCCCTTTAAATTGGTTACAAGAATTAATGACATTTATGGTATATTATTTATATCTCAGAAAGCAGATATTAAGAAAAATAAAACAATAGGAAAACAGACCACTGACCAAAGGCATTTACCAGTCATATTTTTATGCAACCACAAAGAACCAAAAGTCACAAGACAACAGAATATGCTGGAAAGCTCAGCAAAATATAATATTCTAAATCAGAAATTTAAAATGTGAAAGTGCCGTACACTTGGAATTAGGAGATGTGGGTTCTAATTGTTCCTGGCCCCCAACCCAAGTTTGGAGGCAAAGATTATCAGTTACCTCTGAATACCCATACTCCTTTTCTTCTCTAGCAATACAAATCCCAGATTTTAGCTAGGTAATTTACATTCAGCTGACAACCTGCCAGCTTCCTTTTCAGTGTGATGTGGCTATGCACCCAGGTTTGGCTAAGTCTTGTGTGTAACTTCCTGGAAGTCTCCTTAAAGGGAGGGAATGCATCTTTTGTCTTCCCTCTATCCTGCTGCTGGAATATAGATGGGTTGGCTAAAGCTCCAGCATCTATTCTGGACCATGAGGATGAGGGATGGTAAAGTACCAAGCTGGAGGATGCCTGTATTCCTCACAAATTTATAGAACCTCTACACTTACTCTGAACTGCCTACCACCAGACTTCTTTTTATATGAAATAGAAATAATCACACAAGCCATAGTTATTTTGTTGTTTTTTTCCTGTCATGTATAAAGGTATGTAATCCTAATACATTGCATTTATGAAGAGTAAAGTCCTTTTAAATTGGTTTGGAAGAGAGTTTATTCTAAAAAAAATAAAAAGTTAAAGCCTTTTTTCTGGATGAAACAACTTTCTAAATTAACCACAGAGCATGCAAGGGCTCTTGATTTGATCTTCCAAAGGTTTACCGACAGTGGCAAAAATACCTAGAACTGTACAAATCTATTTGTCATCACTGCACCTGTCTCCTCTTCCAGGCATTGTCATATCAGCTGAGATCAGCCAAAAATTCCAAACACTGTGGGCTTCAAATTTGATTAGTTTGTAGGGACAGGGAAAAAACTTATCCTTTTCAAACAGGTTTCCAGTGGTATTCTAACTTCTTTTTCAGTCTACTCCAGTTTCCTAGCCTTGACTAAATCTGTATGGTTAGTTAAGCATTGCTTGAGTGGCATATGAACAGCTGCTGGTGGGTGACAAAGTATAAAAATCATGCATTTTTGGCTACTACAACTTTCCATGGCTTTGTAACTAGTTAGTATTTGTTCAAAATCTTATTCAATAATTATTTTGAATTATTCAAGTCAAACCCTATTATCAAAAACACATGCATTCATTCTATCATTCTGAGGTGGGCTTTTTAAACGACTCCAGCAGAGAAACCCAGAGTCTCCAGCCAATAAGTGCTATACTGTAGTGACTTTTAACCAGACTGCGTTCACAATGTCCTAGATTACTAAAAGATGTGATAATCCACCTACTCCTGGGCACCTGAAAATTTCAAGTATTATAGACAATAACAATGTGATTAAAAAATAGATTTAGAGCCCTGGCCGGTTGGCTCAGTGGTAGAACATCAGCTCAGCGTGTGGAAGTCTCGGGTTTGATTCCTGGCCAGGACACACAGGAGAAGTGCCCATCTGCTTCTCCATCCTTCCTTCTCCACCCTTCCCCCTCTCCTCTCTCTGTTTCTCTCTTCCCCTCCCACAGCCAAGGCTCTATTGGAGCAAAGTTGGCCCAGCGCTGAGGACAGCTCCATGACCTCTGCCTCAGGCACTAGAATGGCTCTGGTTGGAACAGAACAATGCCCCAGATGGGCAGAGCATTGCCCTCTGTTGAGCATGCCAGGTGGATCTCAGTAGGGTGCATGCGGGAGTCTACCTCTCTGCCTCCCTGCTTCTCACTTCAGAAAAATAAAATAATAATAATAACAACAGATTTAGGCCTGACTTGCAGTGACACAGTGGATAAGATGTCGACTTGGAACACTGAGGTTGCTGGTTCAAAACCCTGGGTTTGCCCAGTCAAGGCTCATACAGGAAGCAACTACTATGAGTTGATGCTTCCAGCTTCTCCCCCCTCTTTCTCTATCTCTCTCTCTCTTCTCTCCTCTCCTCTCCTCTCCTATCTCTAAAAGTCAATAAATAAAATCTAAAAAAAATAAAATAGACCTCATTGCATTAAAAAAATTACAGTTTGTTGAAAGTCCAGAAACTTTTCAAACAACATCCATTCAAATCCTTAGCCATATGAAGAAATACTAAATACTAACGAATTCTGACAAATAACCATTTTTCACTTCCGAAAGTTATAAACTCTATTGCCTTGTTAGTAATAACTATGAATGTTTTCTGTATTTATCATTCATGCACAAAGAGCTAAGACTCACTTTAAACTTAAGGACAGATACATACACATAATGTGGTTTTACTGGTGAAGAGTCAGGATTTTATATTAATGTAATCATAATATAGCCAGAAGGTTTCAACACTTATTAATGAAAATAGTTTTTATTTTAAAAATTATTTTAATATTAACAGATTTTATTTCAGGAAGCTATAGCAAAATAGATTCTGAACTAGACTAGCCTACTTTTGTTTTTTTACTTCTGTTATACTTGACTTTTTCACTATTGAGGTTACATTTACTGATATTTCTTTTTCTTTAAAAAATTTTGGATTGACTTTTTTTAGAGAGAGAGAAACATCAATTTGTTGTTCCAATTATATATGCATTGGTTGATTCTTGTATGTACTCTGACTGGGGATCAAACCTGCAACCTTGGAGTACTGGGACAACTCTCTAACCAAGTGAGCAACCCAGCCAGGCCTCTTACTGGTATTTCTTTTTTATTTATTTATTTATTTATTTATTTACATTTTTATTTATTTTAATTTTATTCATTTTAGAGAGAAGACACAGAGAGAGAGAGAGAGAGAGAGAGAGAGAGAAAGAGGGGAGGAGCTAGAAGCATCAACTCCCATATGTACCTTGACCGAACCAGTGCAGGGTTTTGAACTGGCGACCTTAGTGTTCCCAGGTCCACGCTTTATCCACTGCGCCACCACAGGTCAGGCGGTATTTCTTATTTCCATAACTCATGGATAAGGCATTGAGGCATCTCAGTTTTAACCAGTAAGACTGATGGGTTTTATTGCATTTAAGAATCTTTATATATATAGATTTTATTTATATATATATATAAATTTTATTTTATTTATATATATATATATATATATATATATATATATATATATATATATATATATATATATATAAATAAAATTGACTACAGACCTTGAAGTTCTTTTTGATTATTATTATTTTAAGGATAGAGAAGTTCCCTCCTGGGGATACATCTATGTTGGCTCACTCACATTTTTTTAAAGATTTTTTTTTTATTTTTTTTTTAATTTCTTTTTATTTATTTATTTTAGAGAGGAGACACACAGAGAGAGAGAGAGAGAGAGAGAGAGAGAGAAAGGGGGGAGGAGCTAGAAGCATCAACTCCCATATGTGCCTTGACCAGACTAGTGCAGGGTTTTGAACTGGCGACCTCAGTGTTCCCAGGTTGACGCTTTATCCAGTGCGCTAAAGATTTTATTTATTGATTTTAGAGAGAAATAAAGGGAGAGAGAGAGACAGGAACATTGATCTGTTCCTGTATGTGCCCTGACCTAGGGTCAAGCCGGCAATCTCAGTGCATCCAGACGATGCTCTAACCAACCAAGCTATATGGCCTGGGTTATAAATTTTTAAATATTGTGCTGGCTTAGTGACTATTAAATATAACAGGCTTAGCCTGAACAGGTGGTAGCATAGTGGCTAGAGCATCAGTCTGGGATGCTGAGGACCCAAGTTCAAAACCCTGAAGTTGCCTGTTTGAGCACAGGGTCACTGGCTTGAGTGTGGGATCATAGACATGACCCCATGGTTGCTGGATTGAGCCCAAAGGTCGCTGGCTTGAGCCCAAGGTCACTGGCTCAGCTGGAGCCCCTTGGTCAAGGCATATATGATAAAGCAGTCAATGAACAACTAAGGTGCCACAATGAAGAATTGATGCTTCTCATCTCTCTCGTTTCCTCTCTCTCCCTCTTCCGCTAAAATAAAAATAAATAAATAAATAAATAAAATAAAAACGGGTTTTGTTCTCAGACTGCTGAGTACAATAGAAGAAATGGGATGCACACATCCTTACTTGGAGTTGTGTGAAAAAGGCCTTCTCAGTACTCATATAGTACCTTTCATGAATGAATCAGCCAGAATAGTCACTTTGAAACTTGCATCTAGTTTTATATCATGTCTCTACAAAAAGAAGCATTATTGCCCAATTTCTAGGTTGTTGAGAAAATAAAACAAAAAAGTGATCCTATTTTGATTTGTCCATTTCAAAAGTGGTTTCTTATTATCTCTCTCTCTTTTTTTTATTTTAATTTAGACAATTAAATTTAACAGGGTGACATTGGTCAACCAGAGTGCACAGATTTAGAGAAAACATCCCCACTTCATCTGGATAGTCGATTATTCTTTCTTTATGATTAAGCTGGGTGGTAGGAAAAGCAAAGTAAAGAAAATGTCTTACACACAGAAAGAACTCAGTAAATGTTTATTTCCTTCCTTTCTGTCCCTTCTGAGGCGGAGCATATAGTATATAATTTTGTTAATTAGATGAACAAAGTATAAGGGAGGAGATGATGCTGATCAGTCATGCTATATGAAATATCCAACTTATACATTCAATAATAATTCCTTCAGCAATTATCTCTCAAGCGAGAAATCAGAACCTGAAAGAGATCATTTATTTTTTAGAAATCTACTACTAAATATATCACTTCACTGCCTTTGTGAGGGTCAATTTCCAGTGAGAAAAGATCTGATGAATCTTTTCCAGAGTTTACTTTTCTATGAGAGTTCCTACCTTTTATCAATTGTAGGCACATCTAAAATGGTGTGCTTATTTACTCTAGTAAAGAAGTCATCTCCCAGTTCATTTCACTTAAAAAACTTCAGCAGTAACTACTTTGGGATTGACTCACTCTTGCTCTCTCTCCTTGAATCTCAAATCCCAATTTTATAAGGACACAATCACTCTTTCCTCCTTAATCTTTCTATAGCCCTTCTGTGTGGAGTCTGAAGACTTTTAGGGGTATCTTTAGAGGAATATCCTTTTTCTTTGTATTGAATGCTTACAAAGTTTCATAAAATATACTGGCCCCTTGTATTCAGGTTGACACATCAATCCATAGAGAAAAAAATTGGGGGAATTCAGTGAGAAATTAATATAACAAATCACAAATGTGGTTTTTTCTTTCACTTTTTGTTTGAGAATATTGGCATTGGATAGACAGTCAGCATTCATTCAGTTCTTTCACACTTTATTCACTAGTTCAACTTCCATGGTTAATGGATATGAGGAAACACAAAGTCCAAAACAAATTTCTAACTTAGAACAGATATATAGTATGATTAGTATTTTAAAATTACTAGAGAGAAATAAATTGTTGTAGTTCTGGTAATCCCTATATTAACTTATTTCATTAGAAAGTATGTTTGTTTCTTAATAGAAATCAATTCTTATTCTGCAAACCATAAAAAGTCTTTCACTGCTTACCATGACAGGTACATAATAGAATTCAAACTATCTATATACAACATTCAGGTTGTTGTTTTCTTCCATATGAGGATAGTTAGACTATTAATGTTAACTCCTGAAAAACAACCATCTATTTATAGAGCTGTTAATTAAAAGATGTAATAAAAAATGGTGCATCTCTTCTAGACAAAACCCACATGTGTAAATAAAGCATTTTAAACTCTCTGATACTATTTTAAAGCAGTTCAAAGATTGAGATAAATAAAATGCATTCACTAAAGTCATAGAACATACTAAAAAATGATTCCGTACTTGCCTATTTAAAGGAACTCTCTGAATATTAAATGTAGGTAAAAATATTTTAAAATTTAGGCAAATAATAAGTGGTTATTTGAAATTCCTTAATATAATTCTACACAGAGCATAATAATAGCTCATACTTCTACAGAGCCCACCCATACAATGTCTAAGAACCTCAAGACCTCTGCTAGCACAACTGGGATGTTCTATGTCCCTTTTGTACTACTGAAAGACTGCACATGGGTCAACAGGGAGGTTGGCCCAAGGCAAAACAGTTTCTAAACTTTATCATTTCCAATCTTTGAAACAAGAAAGATCCCCACCTTCATCAATAGGACTGTTTAGGGCTTGAAGATGAAAGGCAGTATTTAAAAAAAAGGTTCACTTACATTTTAGAAAGTAAAGTGAGCATGATCACAGAAAGCTAATGTTTAGAACTGAAAGGGATCTTAGAGAATATTTAATTTAATCCCCTTCTTTAAAAATAAATAAAAAGAGATTTAAAAAATGGTTTGATACCATTAAAGTCAAAATGGGTAGAAGGCAGGAGGTGGCACGGAGTAGTGGAAAGGGCATAGCCTTTGTGATTGACAGTATGGATTTGAATACAGTGCTTCTAGTAACTATTTAAATGGTTTCCTCATATATAAAGTGGGACTAACAGGAGCTGTTTTCTAGAGTTGTTGTAAAAAGTAAATAACATAACTTATGTAAGGTGCCTAGAATAGTTGCTGGTACTCAATAAGTGCCTGGCAAATGTTATTGTCAATGCAGGAACCTGAACCAGGGTCATCTGATTCCAACTCTTGTACGCTGCCCTGAACTATTATTACAGCTGGCCTATAATGTTTGCTTAAAATATAAGATTCCAAATGAAAGAAATTGTGTGTAACCTCAAATAACTTTTAAAAAATATTTACAAATCATTAACACAAGCAATACCCTGTTAATTTTAAATGAAGTTAATTGCTGCACTTTTCTCAGTGATTCTTAGCTGTTTTCAGATACACATAGCTCAGTACAAAGAGATGACACAAGGGACTTTTTATCTGCAATGCAGAGAGCAATACAGAGATAATTTACATCTGAACTTGCCGTTAGCTCCATATGGCCTGTATTCATCGTTTAGTGAGTTTGGCGTCCTATCTTTAGAGTTTCAGCGATCAGGGTAGAAATTGCCCACTTATTTATGCTTGGCTGGACTGAAAATACAGGGAGAAGAAGAAGTGAAGGGAAATCATCTCCCTGCAAGAGTTGGCTCTGAAGTTAGGAGTTTAAGATTAACACTGACTTGTCCAGGAAGAGCAGCTTCTGTCCTAAAAAGTAGGAAAAATGCAGACGGCATGAGGTGTATCATTTGTAGGTTGCTATCATGTATGTTATTTCTGTCTGTCCCACAAAGGACTTGACTGTGCTTAAATGTGGGGTTGCTTTCCTTTTGTTCAGCACAAAGCCTCACTCACACTGGACAAAAATGGTTTGCCAAAAAAAAGTGGGCCTTTGTAGTGATATGTGATCACTTGGTTTGTATCAGCAATAGACGTTGCTCTCAAAAGTCAAATTAGGAATCAATCAACCCCTTCCTGAAGCCCTTCTTCAGAGCAAGGGAGTGGAGAGAGAAGTACTGTATTCTGTCCTACTAAGAGTAAAGTAACCAAATGTTTCCCTCTCCCATTGAAAAGTAAAACAATCAGTCCCTTTATACAAAAAGAATTTGATTTTCCTTTAATTTTTTGCTCCAAAAGATATATAAATCTTTCAAGCTGGAAGAATCTGGGTCTTTTATCCTTTAGTCATCATATGATCTCAATGATAGATAGGAAAGAGGGAATTCTGAAGCCTACCTCACCCATTCTAGTAGTAAGCATATGTTTAGTTCTAGAATTCTAACACTGGAACAAAGTGTGCAGCCATTTATAACTGCTAGAATATCAAAAGGATTATGAACTGTTATGGGTTGAATTGTGTCTCCACCCCACCCCCAAATCTATATATTTAGGTTTTAACCCCCAATACCTCAAAATATGACCTTCTTTAGAATTAGTATATAAGGCCAGTGGTGGTGCCCAAGCAGGTTCACATTGGATTCCGACAGAAGGTAAAGGGACTGTAGAGCAAGAGGATGGTTAGCCATTCTGCCTAGGGGGGAACCCCTTCTCCAGCAAACAATACCCCCTCCCAATGGCAGCAGGCAATCTGCAATCTACAATCTGCCACCCTGAGGGCAAGTACCTGTAGCCTTACATATAGGCTATACACACGTGATGCTGCCCTGTGCTCATGCACTAATCAGGCAAAGTACAAGCAAACAAGCCTAACACACTTGTTCGTCCAACATAGGGTCATCGCAGAGGTAGTGGAGATGAGGTCATTCTTTAGGGCTCTAATCTAATGTATTGGTGTCCTTATAAAAAGGGAAAATGCGGACACAGTTACTCACTCAGGGAGAACACCAAGTGAAGATGAAGACACAGAGTGGGGTGATGCATCTACCAGCAAAGGGGACCCCAAAGATTACCAGCAGCCCATCAGAGGCCAGGGGAGAGGCAAGAAACATATTCTTTTTCATAGCCTTCAGAAGTAAGCAACACTGTCAACACCACAGTCTTGGACTTTGACCTCCAGAACTGTGAGATGACACATTTTTATTCTTTAAGCTACTTAGTTTGTGGTACTTTGTTATGCCAACCTGTTGGGTAAACAAATGCTTTTTAAGTTTGCTTGCTTGTATTGGTGCAGTGCCTTGTGTGGATAGAGAAGGCTGCTGGTGCTTGCCTCCAAGCAGCAGATTGCAAATTGTGGATTGCCTTCCAGCTTTGGAGGGGCCATTGTTTGCTGGAAAAGGGTTATTCTTCCTCCCCTCCCCCTGTGTCTGTTTTGTTGGAGAGTGTAGAGAGAGCCAGAGAGAGAAAGAGAAAGAGAGAGAGAGAGCTGAAGGGCTTGGGAGCCCAGAGATTTTGGCTGGGTCTGTGTTGGGCAGATAATATATATTATGCTCACTTTGTTAAAGATGGCACTGCCCATGTGGAAGCCCGTTGCCCAGGTGATAATATTGGTTGCCCTTTTGGCAAAGTGTTTAGAGACTGGTGAAATCTACCTTTGTAATTATTGAAATTGTATGATTTGTCATGTTGTTGTAATTTGTGTAATGTGTCTAATTTCCTTGTGCAGGAATACCTGTGCTTTAGATTGTGAAGTGAGCAAAAGGGGTGGAATGTTGGTCAAATAAGTTTGTAAATATGATATATATGTTTGCTCGCTTATAGTTTGCATTGGGTGTGGGGGACAGGCTGTAAGCAGGCAGGGTTGTTATAGCCTAAGGCTTAGTTTTAAGACTAAGCCTTTCCCACCCTAAGTGACTTGGTATCAGAGACTTTCTTGTTTGTATATTGGATTAAAGGTTTTGATTTCTACACTATAAACTGGGGCAGACCGGAAGCTTGCTCGCTCTTGGTTCCTGAGATTAGCATTAGAGAGCAGAGAAAGGCAACAGGGAGGAGAGGAGAAGCAGCCAAGATGGTGGAATGCTGAAGGAGAAGCCAGTTTGTGCAGAGAAGGAGATGGGGAACAGAGGTGAATAAGGCTGGTGAGGTAGAAGCTTTGATTCTAGGAAACTCAGATAAGTCAGTAGCTTTGGGAGCCCTGGATGGAAAGGGAAGTGTTTTCCCATTGTGTGTATTTCTTGCCCGCCGGGGCGCAAGCTAGGATTAAAGCTAATGGCCCACCAGTTCTTGGCTCCACTGTTTCATTACCATCTGTCTGAATCAAATATGAACCTGTATGGGCCAGGTGTACACTTCTAAAACTCAACGGCTCATTTCAGGCCCTCAGAGAATTCCAGTCTTTCCTTTGTTTCTTCCACTTTGGCTTTTCCCTTCTTTGACTGAAGGATCAATTTTCAACTTGCTAAAAAAATTTTCTTTGTCCAGACTAGCCACCAGCCTCCAAAATGGAGCAGAAGCGATTTTCTGTTACCTTTTTTTTTCCCCAAGGAGTAATTCTACCTGCTTTCCTCCTACCCCACCCCCGGAAAGAGGTCTAACCCAGGTTGTCCCCCTCCCTTTTCTACCAATTACAAAATGGAAGATGAGTTTCCAAGATCATTACTTGGCTATTGCGTTCTTCTGAGTGTTTTTTTATCCATGATACAGCATCAAGGCCACTGACACATTTAAATATCAGTGCATACCCACACACCCTCATACAGAGTTGTTTTTTGTTTCCTAAGATGACACTACAAGATAATAAGTTCCAATGTCTGTGCACTTGTGCCTGATAAGGTCACTCTGAGAATATGAGATTTTCTTGTGTCAAATGTGCCTGATACCTGTTCTTGTACTAAAGAATCTCCAGAGCCCAGAATTGATTGGTGTTCTTAGAGCTGCTGCATTTTCATCCATACTGGGTCTGTTGCTTCTGTTCATAAAATGGCAAACTGTGGACCTCCAGCTACCTAGGTCTATAGGTTTCCTAGCCATTTGTGATGTTACAACATTCATTGATGTTCTTCCAGGCAAGAAGTCATTTTTGCCTGCCCAATGTTCATTCCTCCTCCTTCCCTAGTTTCCCCACTTTCTGTCCTTGAGGGCTAGGTGCTGACTTTACTTACCCATCCCTAGACCTTAACCATTAGCGAAAGGAAGTGCACATGACCTAAGCAAAGCCAATGCATCTCAATTAGGGACCTTGTGCTAAAATTACTGGGAAAGAGGTGCTGTTTCTATCTGACTTAGATTTGAAAGAATGCAAGCCTGGAATTTCTAGGGGCCATGAGGTAAAGACTCTCCAGAGAATGAAGCCAAGATGAGAGATAGAGAGATCAAGGGGAAGAAGGTAGGTGGGATGTTATCTTTATATCATCTTGTATTCTTGGGGCCAGCCAAGCCTGAACTTTTGTTCTGTAAGCCAATAAATTCTTTTTTGCTTAGGCCATTTTGAGATGGGTTTCTGGCATTTGCAACTGAAAGAATTCTAATACATCCATTGTTTCTTGTGGCCTTTTTTTTTTTTTTTTTTTTTTTTGTCTTCTGCTTCCTTAGCATACTGTTCTTTTGCATTGTTTAGCCCCCTCATAACTGTGTTGGGATGAGCTTCACTTCAATTTTAATAGGGTAGTTAGTGACTATGCTGTTGCTAATCTTGTTCTTCCACATGTAGAATTTATACTGTGTTTCCCCCAAAATAAGACAATGTCTTATATTAATTTTTGCCCCTAAAGACACACTAGGTCTTATTTTCAGGGATGTCTTATTTTTCCATGAAGAAGAATTCACATTTATTGTTCAACAAAAAATCAACATTTATTAATATACTATAGTCATGTCATCACAAACATCTGCATAACCAGTCAAACTCTGAATTCCATCAAGAATTTCTTGTGACTCTATTTCCATGTACAACAATCTACCCTGTTTCCCGGAAAAAAAGACAGTGTCTTATATTAATTTTTGCTCCCCCAAATCCAGCAATGTTTTATCCTAGAGTCAGGCAGTATAGCTGCCTAAAAGGTCAGAAAACATCTTAACTCATTATAGGCGTATGACCTAGTTAAGAGCTTAAAACTGTGCTAGTACCATCTGTTTGTCAGATTTTGAAACATCAGGATGATCTTGATTTATTTCTAGACTTTGTCAATCAGTTTATCACATGCTATCTGCAAAGCAGAGCCTAATGACATCTTCGTTCCAGACTGAGTATAGGATTTTCTTGGTGCAAGCTTATATGCGGCTTTGGTTTTGAAGCTGCTATAAAAATAACTATTTACAGATGGTTTCAATGAACAGCAAAAATGCCCCAAATAAAGTAGAAAATAAAGGTATTAATCCAAATGTACTGGAAAAACTGTTTCTTAGTAATTTCTAAGCAAGGGAAAAGGGAAAAACAACAATTACCACCTAGGCTGTATCTATCCCAGCTGACAATAAAGGACACATGGACCCTTATTTAGCACTTTTTCAGGACACATCCTAATGGAGAATCTAAGCATCTTAGAATTGGGAAGGCACCTGTTAGATTAGCTATCATCAACAAGACAGGAAATAACAAATGTTGAAGAGGCTGTGGAGAAAAAGGAACCCTCATGCACTGTTAGTAGAAATGTAAAGTAGTACAACCATTATCGTGGTTCCTCAAAAAATAAATAATAGAACTACCATATGACCCAGCAATCCCTCTACTGGGTATATACCCCAAAAACTCAAAAACACTGGTACGTAAAGACACATGCAGCCCCATGTTCATCGCAGCATTGTTCACAGTGGCCAAGACATGGAAACAACCAAAAAGCCCTTCAATAGATGACTAGATAAAGAAGATGTGGTACATATATACCATGAAATACTACTCAGCCATAATAAATGATGACAGGATCATTTACAACAACATGGATAAGTTGATAACATTATATTGAATGAAATAAGTAAATCAGAAAAAACTAAGATCTATATGATTCCATACATAGGTGGGACATAAAAATGAGACTCATGGACATGGACAAGATTGTGGTGGTTACTGGGGGGGGGGAGAAAAAGGAGGCAGTAAGGGGAGGGGAGGGATACAAAAAAAGATAGAAGGTGACAGAAGACAATTTGACTTTGTGTGATGGGTATGCAACATAATCAAATGTCAAAATAACCTGGAGATGTTTTCTCTGAACCTATGTACCTTGATTGATCTATGTCACCCCATTAAAATTAATTTTAAAAGTGCTGTAAAAACAATAGTTAAAAAAATAATTGGGAAGGCCACACTGACATGGAGTTTGATTTCACTTAGAATATATACTCTACATTCTTCCTCAATCCAGGTTCCTTTGAATAAAATCAAAATGTCTTCAAGGTTGGGTAACTCTGCTCATTGAAGGAGAACCCTTATTTATGGAAAGTATTTTCTGCTCACCATAGCCTCTCTCCCTGTAACTTTAATATACCAAAATTTTATTTAAGGACCTTAGAAATCATTCATACTGACAATATCATTTTGTGCCCAGTGATCTGCATTCTGGAACAGAGTATCTAATCACCTCCTCTGTACTGGCCTTTTCAATATTTTATAACAACATTTGTGTTCTTCCCATCACATTGTCCCCCACTGGGATAAATATGCCCAGGAGCTCCACCTCTTCCTTATCCTGGTCAAAATTCTTTGAGATACTACCCTAATTCCTGTCCTCCGATTCCCCCATATGATATTATACAGTTTCTCCAACATCCTACTACTATTTGTTCAGAGGCTAGGCATTTCCTTCCATGTGCAAATCTAATAGGGAAAAAAAATTGTCCAGTGTTTCATATCATTCTAACTCTTTCATGTATTTATGTAGAACTACTATTTTATGTAGTTCTCCATAATAAGTCTACCCTGTCAAGCACAATAGGGTTTGTTATAAATGGCCTGTCAATGTTTTTACAATTGAATTTGTCAGACTCCAGATCAAGGACAATCAATAACATAGATTTGTGCTGCTGGAAGTCACCTTAGTTACCTAGACCTATATCTCACTTCAGTCATGCTATCTTACAAGTATTCAGGTTTCTAAATACTTTAAAATATATTTTCATATATGTTATCTTAGTTGATATTCACTTCCACTCTGGAAAGAAAGCTAGGCAATGTGTTATTCTCCCCACTCTGCAGATGAGGCACCATTAGGCCCAGTTATAACTGGTTAATGGTAGAGGTAGGACCCAAGTCCCAAAACTCTTGACTTTCAGACTGTTGTTTTGTTTTCTTTAGAGCTGTTGTCCTTTGTCACCAAATAGCCTCACATTCCCCCTCAATAGCACTATTGCATGAGCAGCTCTCTAAAAGGGTGCAGGTTTAGGACCCTTCACCTATCAGCTGCTACGCAGTGGTCCACACCTGAAAGAACTCAGGTCTTCTGGCTACTAGAGTCCAGTGATCTCTTGTTAAGTTCAGAGGCTTCACTCCTGTCCCTCTTGTTTTATGCACAAGCAGTTGCGGATTCAGTAAATACAATGACAATGTTGGAAGCAATAATAATTTTAAGTTTATTATTAAACCTCCTCTCTTCCCAATTCCACTGATGGGAATCAGCTCTATTTGTCAAATGTTGCAAGAAAAGGCAAGATTAATCCTAAGTCATAGCTAATAGTGAGTAACGATGGGAAGGAAAATGAAACTCTTCATCTGTAGGGTTCTTCTTGTAGAACCTGAGACCCACCCACCTTTGCCTTTTTCTTTGCCTTGCCTATAATTCATTTATCTTCAGATTCAATAACTTGAGGAAGGAGGGAGTGTGAGGCAGGGTGAAGATGTGGGTGAAGTCAGGGGGCACTAAAAAATGATGAAGGAGGAACTGGGCATTGTTACGGGCAGCACGTGAGGCTGGACAGTCTTTACAGGAGTAAATCTGCAGCTAGGTACAGAACTTTCCCATCTTTCCTTAACCCAGTGAAAGAGTTCTTAAAGAAGATACAAGGCTGGAAGCTGTTTTCTTTTAAGATTCTTTGGTTAATAATTAAAAATGTATAAAGGACAAATCCCTCCATATTTGGGGAGAAATTTTTACTCTAGTTCTTTTACCTGAATTTGGATGGGATAGTGGGAGAGGGTAAGTTTCTGGAAAATAGAGGATTAATATGCTCAATGTGCTCTGGACAAATGCTCAGATAAAGCATGCCTTGTCCTCTTGCTTCTTGAGTCTGCTCCAGACCACCAGACATTTGGCACAGACACTTTGTTGGTGATAGTTTGTGATTTAACCTTGAAATCAAGTTGTTATATAATTTAATGATCCAAAACCCTGAGCATACAGTGACTAATACCATTTTACTTTTTAATGTTTCTGTCAATATGAATTTTAGACTTTGTGTTAAGATTCTTTGTCTTAAGTCTTTTGCTACAGTTGAGAAATTTGTTTAAAAAACAGATTAAAAAACACTTTTAATAGTGAAGAGGAATGAGGTATTTCAAGACCCCTGTTTTAGATCTAGCTACCTACTAGGACCTGAGGACAACAACTAGAATGTTTAAAAAAGCCAGCTGCGGAAGGTAGAGGCAGGTGAAAAAAAGTACATAAAATAAAAGGAAAACAAAAATAATTCAAAGAAAATTTGTGAATGCTATTAGTAATTAAACTGATTATTAAAGGAATGACAAAAGCTTAAATTTTATTAAGTACTGGTACCAGTGATAAAATTTGTAGAGTATAAAGAAAACCTTCTGATCTGTTATCAGGTAATGTCACCTTGGCTTTCTATGGTGGGGGAGGTTATGGTATTGACAAGTTTTCATTCATACTTACTTAGGTTATAAAAATAGCAAAACCAGCCAAGAAGCATCTGGGTTCCTGAATTGACTGGTAGGTATGATTTTGATGTTATAATTGAGTCAATGTTCTGTGATTTGGACAGTGATTAAACCAGTTTGAATTTTTGTGAGAGGTCAAATAAAAAAGAAATACTAATTTTGTTAGATTATGTAATAATATGCAAAGCATAGTCTTCTGGGTCAGAAGATGGGGACTGGAGTCCAGGTTATATTGTACTAGCTGAGTTGCCTTGAGTGAGTCAGTTAGCCTCTCTATAGCTCTATGTTCTCTTTATTAAAACAAGCCTAATAATATTAGCTACTTTGGAATTCAAATAAACTAACATATATGAATGCAGTTTATGAACTCTAAAGTGCCATTTTCATTATTTTCCAATGCTGGCTCAGTTTATAAATCCAAAGGAGAAATAAAATAACACACGCAAGTCTGCATTGGGGGTGGGGGGGAGGAACAGGAGTGAATATTGCTTTTACCGAATTTCTCCCTTCTTCCTCCATCTGGATTTTTGAAAAGCTGCATTTATCTGCTATTGTGACTTTACTTTTCAAGGTTTCTGTATTTTATGTCTCTAGGTCCTTACACTCATGTTAAGTCTTACAGAGGTCCCCAAACTACGGCCTACGGGCCAAATTGCGGCCACCTGAGGCCGTTTATCTGGCCCCTACAGCACTTCCAAAAGGGGCACCTCTTTCATTGGTGGTCAGTGTATGGAGTACTGTATGTGGCGGCCCTCAAACAGTCTGAGGGACAGTGAACTGGCCCCCTGTGTAAAAAGTTTGGGGACCCCTGTTAAGAACTAAAAAACAATGGTCATTGTAGAGTTACCCATTCATAATTTAAGGGAACAAGTTATGGAACTTGACCATAGCTCTGGGATTTTATTTTATTTTTTGGCCCTTGGGAATTTAAATTCACATACTACAGGTGAGGGACCATACATTTTTTTGTTTTTCAGTTTTTTAAATTTTTTAAAAGCAATGTTATTCCTGCCTGCTCTTTCAGCAATACAATGGCTTGGGCTTTTGTGGGTTAATAAATAAACTAAAAAACAAAATATAATGTGTCTCATACAATTCAACAACTTCCACATAGACATTTCCCAACCACACGGTCCCATAGGGTCATGGCCAGTGTGCCAGAGACATCGGCTAATCATCAGCTTCTTTCATGCCAAATAAACAGTCCCTCAGTCACCCGGTGTTAATCAAATAAAGGTAACCATCAACACTACCACTGCCATTTTTGAAATGTGAATTCTAGCCTGACCTGTGGTGGCACAGTGGATAAAGCATCGACCTGGAATGCTGAGGTCACAGGTTTGAAACCCTGGGTTTGCCTGGTCAAGGCCCATATGGGAGTCGATTCTTCCTGCCCCTCCTGCTCCTCCTCTCCTTCTCTCTCTTCCTCTCTCTCTCTCTCACTCCTCTCTAAATTGAATAAATAAAATACAGAAAAAAAGTAGAGGTATCACTAAAAGTAATAATAATGATGAAATGTGAATTCTGAAAGAAATATGTCAACTCATTAGCAAAATGTTTTTGTGAAATACCACAATGTCAACTCATTCCTCTTAACAGTTACCAGGCAAGAAAACAAGGTGAGTAATTTTTAGGTACCAAACTAAATAATATTACTATATTTTCTTTCTTTTAAAGATTTTATTTACTGATTTTTTTTTGAGAGAGAGAAAGAAAGATAGGGTGTGGGAGAGGATAGAAAGCATCAACTCATAGTTGCTTCTTGTATGTGCCTTGACCAGCAAGCCCAGGGTTTTGAACCAGCAACCTCAGCATTCCAGGTCAGTACTTTATCCACTGCACCACCACATGTCAGGCTTCAATTATATATTCAATGATATCTAAACCTGACTATTCACTAGGGTTTACTTGAAGACAATTATCACTTTATGAAATGGACATATACAATGGCTAACAATCACTTAACAATTGTATAAGCTTATAATAAAGTTTGCATGAAATTATACTCCAGAATACACTTAGAATTACTTCTTTTTTAATTATTATTATTATTATTTTCTTCTTTTCCAAGTGAGAGAAGGTAAGATAGAGAGACAGACTCCCACATGCGCACTGACGGGGATCCTCCGGAAACCCCTGTCTGGGGCTGATGCTCTGCCCATCTGGGGCCATACTCGCAACTGAGCCCCTCTAGCACCTGAGGCAGGGACTTCATGGACCCATCTTCAGTGCCTGGGGACAATGAGCTTGAAATCAATTGAGCCATGGCTTCGAGAAGAAAAGAGGTAGGGGGAGTGGGGGAATTGGAGAAGCAGATGGTCGTTTCTCCTGTGTGCCCTGACCGGAAATAGAACCTGGGAAATCCACACATTGGGCAACGCTCTACCATTAAGCCAACCAGCCAGGGCCAGAACTGCTTTTTGAAGAGTAGTGCTTTATTATAGCCTGCTTCATTTAAGGATTTTTTAATTCTTTATAAGAACTAGATGATTTCCTCTTGCATTAATTCAAACTCAAATATTCTCAGGGTAAGAAAACACATTTTCATGGGTTCTTCCTTCAAGATGGTCTTTTCTCAGTATTGAAAGTTCTTTTTGCTGCCATTTCAAGAAACAGAGAAAAGACCTTATTTTGTATGTAGGCTCTTTTCTTCCCATGTACTAAATTTGCCAAAATATAAGCACATTTTGTACTCTTCCCTAAGTTTCAAAACTATTTCAATGCTTTTTCAATATTTTGAGGATACTAAGCCAGTTTCTCTGGTTGGGAATATATCAGTATATCCATAAAAATGCCTGACTATGCGGTGGCGCAGTGGATAGAGCATCGGACTGGGCTGTAGAGGACCCAGGTTTGAGACCCTGAGGTCACCAGCTTGAGCGCTGGCCCATCTGACTTGAGCAAAAGCTCGCCAGCTTGGACCCAAGGTCGCTGGCTCCAGCAAGGGGTTGCTCGGTCTGCTGAAGGCCCGCGGTCAAGGCACATGTGAGAAAGCAATCAATGAACAACTAAGGTGTTGCAATGGCAACGAAAAACTAATGATTGCTGCTTCTCACCTCTCTGTGTTTCTGTCTGTCTGTCCCTCTCTATCCCTCTCTCTGACTCTCCCTCTGTCCTTGTAAAAAAAAAAAAAAAAACAGTAGTATCTCAGGACTTAGTGAAGTACTTTACAGGCTATACTTGTTTTTTCAAATAATATTTTATTTTTCAATTACAGCTGATGTACAATATAATATTAGCTTCAGGTGTACAACCCTGTGATTAGACATTTATATAACCTATGAAGTGACCACCCTGATAAATCCAGCATCCAACCGACACCACAATTATTGAAATATTATTGACTACATTTCCTGTTATACTTTATATCCCCATGACTATTCAATAACTACCAACATGTACTATTTAATCCCTTCACCTTTTTCATTCCCCAAACTCCCTTCAATCATCTAAATATTCTCTGTATCTATGATATTTCTGTTCTGCCTGTTCATTTGTCTTTTAGATTCCATATATAAGTGAAATCATCTGGCATTTGTCTTTCTCTGTTTAATTTTACTCAGCACAATACCCTCTAGGTCTATCTATATTATTGCAGATAGCAAGATTTCATTTTTTATGCCTAAGTCATATTCCATTGTATATATGCACTAATTCTTCTTTATCCATTCATCTGTTTATAAACACTTAGGTTGCTTCCATGATTTTGGCTATTGTAAATAGTGCAGCAGTGAATATATGGATACATATGTCATTTCTTTTCTTTCTTTTTTTTTTTTTTTTTGTGGCAGAGACCAAGGGAGAGACAGAGAAAGGGATAGATAGGGACAGGCAGGCAGGAAGAGAGAGAGAGATGAGAAACATTGATTCTTTGCTGCAGTACCCTAGTTGTTCACTGAATGCTTTCTCATATGTGCCTTGACCCGGGCTACAGCAGAGCCAGTGACCCCTTGCTGAAGCCGGCAACCTTGCGCTCAAGCCCATAACCTTGGACTTCAAACCAGCCACCTCTGGGCTCAAGCTAGCGGTCGGTCATGTCTACGATCTCACGCTCAAGCCAGTGAGCCCACACTCAAGCCGGCGACCTCGGGGTTTTGAACCTGGGTCCTCTGTGTCTCAGTCCCCTGCTCTATCCACTGTGCCACCACCTGGTCAGGTCATATGTCTTTTCTGTTTAGTGTTTTGGGTTTCTTCGGATAAACACGCAGTGGAATTACTGGGGCCTTCTTTGTCACTTGTTATATAGTAGTGGTTCTTAACCTGGGTTCTATTGAACCCTAGGGGCTCGATGAGTCGGTCTCAGGGATTTGGAGAAGCCTCTGCCGCCGAGGCCAGAATAAAGTAATACCGTAATTTGTTGTGAGTTCATGCACTTTGTTGGTTTTGTTCTTTGAGCAAGGTGATGTTCATGCACGGCTCATTTTGTGCACCAGTAAAAAAACATATACCTATGTCTTGAATTTGGAAAAAAAAAATCATATTTTATTTATCACTAAAGAAGGGTTCAGTGAATACGCATATGAAACTGGTGGGTTCGGTACCTCAAAAAAGGTTAAGAACCACTGTTATATAGCCTTTGTTTTAAAGTCTATTTTGTCTGGTATAAGTATTGATAACCTTACTTTTTGTTTGTTTCCATAAAATATCTTTTTCCATCATTTTACTTTCAGTTTCTGTATGTCTTTTGATGTGAAATGAAGCTCTTGTAGACAGCATATGTAAGGGTCTTGTGTTCCATTTAGCCACCCCATGTCTTTTGATTATAGCATTTAATCAGATTTCCTTTTCTTCTTCCTCTCCTTCTTTCTTCTTCTTTATTTAAGTGGGAGGAGGGGAGATCATGAGACAGACTCCCGCATGCACCCTGGCCAGGATCCACCTGGCAACCTCTGTCTGAGGAAGATGCTAGAATCAACTAAGCTATTTTTATCACCTGAGGTTGACCCACTTGGGCCAATAAAGCTATCCTCAGTGTCCAGGGCTGACGCTCAAACCAGTCGAGCCACTGACTGCAAGAGAAGAAGATGGGGAGAAGGAGGGGAGAGAAGAGGAGAGAAGCAAATGGTTGCTTCTCCTGTGTGCCCTGACCGGGAATCAAATCTGGGATGTCCATATGCCAGGCCAATGCTCTAACCACTAAGCTAGTGGCTAATCAATTTTCATTTAAAGTAACTGTTGATAGATATATATTTATTGCCATTTTATTATTCAGATTTTTATCTTTTTTTTGACAGAGAGAGAGTCAGAGGGACATATAGGGACAGACAGACAGGAAGAGAAAGAGATGAGAAGCATCAATTCTTCGTTGCAGCTCCTTAGTTGTTCAGTGATTGCTTCTCATATGTGCCTTGATAGCAGGGGGCAGGGGACAGGGGCTACAGCAGAGTGAATGACCCCTTGCTCAAGCCAGTGACCTTGGATAATGTCTATGATCCTACACTCAAGCTGGTGGGCCCGTGCTCAAGCCAGATGAGCCTGCACTCAAGCTGGTGACCTTGGGGTTTTGAACCTGGGTCCTCGGTGTCCCAGTTCAACGCTTTATCCACTGCCTGGTCTGGCTGTTTTTTTCTTCTTCTTAAAGAAAATCCTTTAACATTTTATCTTTTTTATAGAATTTATTGGGGTAACATTTCTTAATAAAATTATGTAGGTTCTAGCTGCATACTTTATTGTGTGTTTACCACCCCAAGTCAAGTCTCCTGTCATCACTATTTATCCCCCCACCCCCATACCCTCTTTTACCTCCTGATATTTCTTGGTTTCAAGGTGATGAACTCCTAGCTTTTTCTTGTCTTGAAAAATCTGTTTGTTTTTTTACAGCGACAGAGAGGGAGTCAGAGAGAGGGATAGATAGGGATAGACAGACAGGAACGGAGAGAGATGAGAAGCATCAATCATTAGTTTTTTGTTGCGACACCTTAGTTGTTCATTGATTGCTTTCTCACATGTGCCTTGACCGTGGCCTTCAGCAGACCGAATAACCTTTGCTCAAACCAGATGAGCTCGCGCTCAAGCTGGCAACCTTGGGGTCTCGAACCTGGGTTGTCCGCGTCCCAGTCTGATGCTCTATCCACTGCGCCACCGCCTGGTCAGGCGTCTTGGAAAATCTTTATCTGTCCTTCAATTCTAAATGATAACTTTGCTGGGTAGAGTAATCTTGGTTGTAGGCTCTTTCTTTTCATTACTTTAAATATTTAATGCCAAACCCTTCTGGCCTGAAATGTTTCTGTTGAGAAATCTGCTGGAAGTTTTATGGGAGCTTCTTTGTAGGTAACTTTCTCTTGCTGCTTTTAAGATTCTCTTTTTGTCTTAAACCTTTGGCATTTTAATTATGATGTGTCTTGGTGTAGGCCTTCACCCTGTTTGAGACTCTCATTGTTTCTTGGGCTTGTATATCTCCTCCACCAGGTTAAAGAAGTTTTCCATCATTATTATAAAAACATTTTTCAATTCCTTGTTTTTTCTCTTCTTCTTCTAGCACCCCCATCATTAAATGTTGGAATGCCTGAAGTTATCCCAGAGGTTCCTTAAACTGTTCTCACTTTTTGGATTCTTTTTTATTTTTGCTGTTCTGATTGGAAGTTTTCTGCTATCGTATCTTTCAAATTGTTGCTTCAATTCTCTGCTTCATCTACTGTTAATTCCTCTGCTTAATCTATTGTTGATTCCCTCAAATGTAGTCTTCATTTCATTTATTATATTCTTCATTTTTGTTTTTTAAATGTTTTTATATCCTTTTTTGTGTTTCTTATCTCTTTGTTAAAGTTCTTATCTACCCTTTCTCTAAGTTCATTGAGTATCCTTATAACCTGTATTTTGAACTCTGCATCTTGTAATTATTTCCTTTTGTGGAGTTTTGTTCTATTCTTTCATTTGGGACATGTTTCTTTGTCTCCTCATTTTGGTTGTCTCAGATTTTGTTGTTGTTGTTGTTTTCTATGTGATAGGTATAACTTTCAGTCTTGGTAGAGTGGCCTTATGTCATAGGTGCCCTATAGGGTCCAGTGGTGCAATCTCTCTGGTCACTCAAAGCTGGGCATTCCAGGTACACCCCTCCTTGTCGGCAGTACGCACTCTCCTATTTTAGTTGATCTTTGATTGTTTTTGGCATGTCAGTGGAAGGCATTGACCCCTAGGCTGATTGGCAGCAGAATCAGCCACAATTACAGCAAAAGAGCAGGAATTACTTCAACAGGGCTCTGGTGCTCACTGAGTCTTCCCCTTGAGTATGTTGCTGGTGGGGGTGGTTGGGTGATACATTAGTGATTTCTGAAGCTGGCTACCAGGTAGGCTGGCTCAGGTGACTCCTGGGAGGTACAGGTCAAGATCAACTGTCCCCTGTGTCCTACCTAGGTGCTACCCAGCATAAGCTACACAGTAATCTGAAGATGACCGCTACTTATACTGGGCTTGGATGTGCTGGGGAGAGACTAAGCTTTTAACCAAGGTTGGCTGCCACTAATGTCGAGCTTGAGGCCGTTTAGCAAGAAGTATGGGTATTGTCAAAGCAAGATGCTGCTTAAGGTTTGTGAACCATTGATTGACTTTTAGGAAAGTCTGAAGCATGAGCCAAACATTGCCATTTGTATGGAAAAGCCACCAGACGCAATTTGATTGAGCCTGAAAGTTGGGTGGGGTGGGGTCTCAGGGAATCACAGGGCAGGGTGAACATGTTAGACATATTGATAGAGACTCAAATACGGTGCCTGCCTGCACATGTAGGGGGAGGCTCAGCAAAGGAATAATGGCTTCTGCCAGTACCTTTATCTGGGGGAAAGCCACTCCTCTAGCTCTGGTCCCAAAGCCAGACAATTCAGCATCTCTCCTATATGTCCCTGATACCTTTTGAGCTGCTGCTCCAGGACTGGATCTCAGAGTGAGTGAGTCTATCAGCACGTGAGTTCATGTGCGGGACCTTTAAAAGGAATGTCTGGGACTCCAGCACCCCTCCATCTTATTTGGACACAATCCTCACTGGTTTTCATAGCCAGAAGTTATGGGGGCTTTTTTTTCCTGTCACTGGAAAACTGGGCTGGGGGGCCTAGTGTGGGGCTAGGACCCTTTGCTCCCCAGGGTTGGGGGGGCCTTTAAGTCAAGATATCCCTTCTGATTTTTAATCACCACGTTTGAGTATGAGGCCAGCCTATTCTAAGTCTCTGCTCCTTTTTCTAGCTTCAATATGGCTTCTTCTGTATATCCCTAGTTATAAGGTTTCTGTTCAGCTAGACTTCAGGTGGTTCTCAATGGTAGCTGTTCTGTAGTTTAGTTTTAATTTTGATTTTGATGTCATGGATAGAGCAAGTATAGCATCTACCTATCCACCATTTTGACTTAAAGCCACATATGAGCCTTGTAATTATTTCACTAAAAGACACTCTACAGAAGCAGACAAATTACAAATAGGTTACTCTTCCCTGGAACTAGGATTCATGTTCAATGAAAACTAGCTGGAATTCAGTTCCATCAGTCATAGCGGAGCACCTTTGTACTATGTACAAACCTGACTACCCTGTAGGGCACCTAAAGATGTGCTTACCTTTAACTGCTCCTTCCCTATCCAATGCCTGAAGTCACAGGCAACTGAAAAGACTGAAGGCATTATTTATTCGACATCAGGAATCCCTTCAATTTCTGCCTCCTAGGCTTCTTTCAAAATGCTCACTCTCTTCTGGTCTCTGTAGTTTCCATTCCACTAAAGTGAGCCCAAGTTCTCCTTCTCTGCCCAGTGATTCTCAAACTTTTTTGATGAGGGCCACATAGGTAGGGTAAAAGTCTCCTAGACTCACATATTCCAGCCTTTCCCACTTTTCAAAGAATTCTCTGATAGCAATGAACTGTTGCTATGTGTAAGGCCAGTGCCTGCCACCGTGGCCATGCAGGTTCTCACTGGATTCGGGCAAATGGTAAAGTCAAGATATCCCTTCTGTGGAACCAGAGAATGGTGGTCCATTCCACTTATTAAAGTCTCATACAGTGGACAAGCAAACAGGCAGAGAAGATCGCTTCCTTTTCTCCCATCTCAGGACCCCACCAGTCTCAGCAGTCCCCAGCCAAACAGACCAGGCAGATATCAGGGCTCCCAAGCCCTGACTCACTCTCCAGTTTCACAACTTAGACTTATTTTCTGAACTCATCATCTGGACTCTCTGCATTTGCTAGCAAAACGGGCTGGCGGACTGCTGAGACTGGTGGGGTCCTGGGATGGGAGAAAGGGAAATGTTCTTCTCTGCCTGATTGCTCGCCTGCTGTTATGAGACTTTAATAAACGGAATGGGCCATCATCCTCTGGCTCCACAGTTCCTTTACCATCTGCCCGAATCCAATGTGAACCTGCATGACCATGGCAATGGCTATTGCTTTAGTAATATTTGTATAGATGGTTCCTATGTGTATGACAATGATTAATTTTGTTTAATATTTTGTTTTAAAAAACTTGTGGATGATAAAAGAGGCTCTATGGAAAGTAACATCACAGAGTGATCTGATCATAAATTCCTAAATGGACAGGTAGTGGTGGGTAGTCATGCCCTCTCCCACCCCCCGCCCCGGGCCCCTGCATATAACTATTTAGTAAAAGGTTTACCTTTGCCTTAAGCAAGTCCTGTCCATTGTTTCTGTGCATCTAGATTAACATACCTTTGATATAAACCACTCTCAAGAGAGCACATAGAGCGCATAATTTTAACTATTTTATAATCCCACCTTCATGTAATCTTCCTTAAATTGTCTCCTTAATCTCAAATGCATAAAAAGAAACTGCAAACTGTTATTGTGCAAAGCATTTATGTCAGTCTGTTTATGCCTTGCTTTCATGTATATCCTCTGTTTGACTCAAATAATTTTTGTGTGTGTGTGTGTGTGACAGACAGAAAGACAGAGATAGGGACGGACAGACAGACAGGAAGGGAGAGATGAGAAGCCTCAATTCTTCATTGCAGCTCTTTGTTGTAGCTCCTTAGTTCATTTATTGCTTTCTCATCGGTGCCTTAACAGGGGCTACAGCAGCGCAAGTGACCCCTTGGTCAAACCAGTGATCTTGGGCTCATACCAGCAAGCTTGGGCTTCAAGCCAGAGGTTGGGCTCAAGCCAGCAACCAGGGGGTCATGTCTATGATCCCATGCTCAAGTCAGGGACCTTGTGCTCAAGCTGGTGAGCCTGTGCTCAAGCCGGATGAGCCCGTGCTCAAGCTGGCAACCTTGGGGTTTCCAACCTGGGTCCTCTGCATCCCAGTCCGATGCTCTATCCACTGTACTACCGCCTGGTCAGGCTCAAATAAATTTTTATAAAAATCCAATATAGATTTGAATGTTCTCTCTCTCTCTCTCTTGTCTCTCTCTCATCTGATTTGGACATTCTTATATCAGAATCTTATGGGTCGCCTGACCAGGTGGTGGCGCAGTGGATAGAGCGTCGGACTGAGATGTGGAGGACCCAGGTTCGAGACCCCAAGGTTGCCAGCTTGAGCGTGGGCCCATCTGGCTTGAGCAAAAGCTCACAGCTTGGACCCAAAGTCGCTGGCTCCAGCAAGGGGTGGCTCGGTCTGCTGAAGGCCCGCAGTCAAGGCACATGTGAGAAAGCAATCAATGAACAACTATGATATCGCAATAGCAACGAAAAACTAATGATTGATGCTTCTCACCTCTCTCTGTTCCTGTCTGTCTGTCTATCCCTATCTATCCCTCTCTCTGACTCTCTCTCTCTGTCCCTGTAAAAAAAAAAAAAAGAAACTTATGGGTCATAAATTGTGTTGACCTATATTAGGGGTGCTCAATATGTTGATCGCGATCTACTGGTCGATCGCGAAGGAAGTGTGGGTAGATCGCATGACATTAAAAAGACATTTGTCTTTTGATTGGCATACAGGGTAGCCAATCTGACATCTGAACTTTTGACACCCTACGCATGCGTGTTAAACCGCGCTAACTTGTTCAGTTACATTGCTGCGTAGTTAGCCTTCAATTTATTTAAACTAAATACAACAAAAGGTATAAAAATGAGTGCTGTAGCTGGTCAGAGTTAGCAGCCTAAAACCTACCATTTTCATACAGAATGGGAGGGGATTTTTTTCACTATGTCATATTCTAAGTGTGTTTGCCTCATCTGTCTGTATGCCATTGCTATTCCAAAGAAGGGAAATGTGGAGCGGCTTTTTCGGACTGTTCGTAAAAACTATGACATTGACTTTCCTCTGAAAAGAGAGCTGAGAAGGAGAAAGGTGAAAGAAGACTACACAATATTAAATAGTAATAATAGTAACTTAAATAATGATAATATAGAAGAAATAAATTTATGTTTTGCATTTTTATTGTAGGTAGATCATTTTGACTTAGTCATAAGTAGCTCACAAGCTGAAAAAGTGTGGGCACCCCTGACCTATATAGACATCACTATTCTACTGTAGAAGTAATCAAATAATCCCCCTCAAATAAAATAGGTGATGATGGAGGTAAATGAAGGTTAATTTATAATCAAAAAGCTAGAGTAGAAACCATTGAAAAACAAACAACTCAAGACAGCATTGACACTAACAACAAAGATTGTTGAAGAGTCCCCCAAACTGAGGACTCTTCAACAATCTGCTCATGCCAATATAGGGGAGGAAGAAACTTTCCTCTCCACTCAGGGTTTTCTGGCTGGTTTAATAATCAAATAGACATGAGTTAGATTAGCAAGAAAGAAAACCCTAAATTTAATACATACATATATATGGGAACCCTGTATACGTAAGATAGTCAGATATCCCACATGCAGGAGAGGTCAGAGACAGAAAGGGAACATCGGTATATAAGATTCAGAGCTAAGGATGACTAAGGTGTCTTAGCTCTTAGGGGCTTCAAAGAGTTATTGCAGGACAATAAATTCAAATGTTGAGTAACTAGAATTTTGCCCTGCCCTATAGTTCAAAAATGGTTACCGTATTTCCCCATGTATAAGACACACCTTAATTTGGGGGCCTGAATTTTCTTTCTTTCTTCCTTTTTTATTTCTTTTTTTTGTATTTTTCTAAGTTAGAAGCCGGGAGGCAGTCAGACAGACTCCCGCATGTATCCAACCAGGATCCACTCAGCATGCCCACCAGCGGGCAATGCTCTGCCCATCTGAGGCATTGCTCTGTTGTGGCCGGAGCCATTCTAGTGCCTGAGGGAGAGGCCATGGAGCTGTCCTCAGCACCCTGGCCAACTTTGCTCCAGTGGAGCCTTGGCTGCAGGAGGGTAAGAGAGAGATAGAGAAGAGAGAGGGAAAGGGTGGAGAAGCAGATGGGCGCTTCTCCTGTGTGCCCTGTCTGGGAATTGAACCCGGGACTTCCACATGCCAGGCTGATGCTCTACTACTGAGCCAACCAGCCAGGGCCAGGGCCCAAAATTTGAAGAAAAAATAAGTATGAGAAAGCAGAAAATGCAAGTAAAAAAAATCTACCACCATTATATAAGATGCACTCAGTTTTTAGACCCCAATTTTTTTGGAAAAGGATGTGTCTTATACATGGGGAAATATTCCTAAAAATCTCTTATTATGGGCAAGGTCCCTAATTCAAGTTCTTCCAGGTCGATAAGGGAGGGTCAGAAGTTTCTCTTCAGCATGTGGCTAAAATTGCCTTTAGCTCAAAACAATATGCATACCACTGAGGTATATCTTGGGGTGGCTCGTTCTGAAACCCCCCATTTTTATATGAGAACTTTACAGATATTGCCAAGTGTTGTCTGGAAGCCAGGTGATTATTCAGTTAAGCCCTCAATGAACTATATAGTTATGTGCTAAATTTTTATTTATGAACACTAAATATTTCAACTCTTAATAACTCAGTAGTTATTAATAAGTAACCTTGACATACACATACACACACACACACATACACACACACACATACACACACACACACACACACACACACACACACACACACACACACACTGAAATCTGGGGCATCAAAGGCTATTTGCTAGTAAGATCCAAAGAAGAGATGTGTATTTTGGGATCAGTTTGTGGAACACCAGGAAGATACTCGCAGCCTACTAGTTGGCTATAGTCTATACCTTGAAAATCAGTGCTTAGGTGGTTGGCTTGGTTTTTTGACTCAGCTTCTTAAAATGCTGGATCACTTTTTCCTGTTTCACACTTTGCTACTGCAGAGACATTCTGACCTTGTACCCTAGATAGTTCTCCAGTGCTTCCCAACCTGATCCTTTAAATCCCCAGTTTTTCACAAAAGTCCCTCTCTAGGAAGGACAATCAGATATTACCCACCAACTGGGCAGACTCCCAGTCACTACCTTGTAATATCTGTGATGGCATAATGAGAAGCCTGAGTGAAACATGGTGGAGGGAAGTCAGAAGACCTGGACACACTTCTGCCTTGGCTGCTGTTTGATAGCAGTCATGTTACTTCACTTCTGAGCTTAAATTTCTCCTTTATGAAATGGATATAATAATACCAACCTTGCAGATTTCTTATGATGATTAAATGAGGTAATATAAGTGATAAAACATGGTAAAGTATACATTCATTTATAAAATCAAGTATAAAATTATAAATTCATTTATAAAAGTAATTTATTTTCAAAGCATAACAGATATTAGGACACTATGATGTATAAGCAATACACACTGTCTGTTTAGAGATTATTGAGAAAGAACCTCAGTTTCTGATTCCATAATCCCAAAGCATGTTATAAAAAGTACATCATGTCTCACTGGTTCTGAATAATCCCCCCACCCCTTTCCCTTTTCCTATGGCTTGAGCAGTAGGACTTAATTCAGAGTAATTCCAAACATTAGCAATAAAGTTTTTTTTTTCCTCTCTCTCTCCATCCCATTGGAGATTAGGAGCTCCAGGGAGGACAAATGCTAAAGAATGCTCGGAATTCTTCCCTCCACCCAGTCAGGAATGTGTCCTGCTTGGGGCACTTAGCAGGAATGTGAAGGCTGCCAGAGGAGGCTCCAGAGCTTGGCGGTTGTTGGCTTGCAGTATGGGAGGGAGCCCTTCACCAGTACCAGGCCTTCCTCAAGATCTCCCAAAGGATACTCTCTGATTGACAGGGGAGACCAGAACTGGAGTTGCAGGACTAACTTTTTCAGACAATGGGTAAAAAGACAGCTCAACCAGGCATCCCAAAGACACAGCAGCATGTGCTCAGTCTTTGGGGAAGCACTGCTTTGGAATCAACACATATGGGCCTGACCACGTGGGCTCTGTCACTCACAAATTACCATATTTCCCCATGTATAAGATGAAAAATTTGGGGTCTAAAAACTGGGTGCGTCTTAGACAGCGGTTGAAGATCTTTTACTTGCATTTCCTGCTTTTCACACTTGTTTTTGCACTCATTGTTGTAGATTTTTTACTTGCATTTCCCGCTTTCTCGCGTTTATTGTCTTTGCACTTATTGTTTCAAACTTGTTACTGGTATATTACGGTAGGTTATGTTTTGCCCCTTTCTGCCCAGAAATGGCTCAGAAAAGATTTTTGTACAGTGCTGAATTTCAGTTAAAAGTGATCTAGTTTGCGAAAGTGATTGGAAATCATGTTGATGAACATTATTTGGTCTTCCTCTAACTGAGAAATCAATCCGAGACTGGCTACGGAAAGAAGAAATCCTACTGAAAAATCCATGGCAGAAGAAGGCCATAGAGGCAAGTCAGCAAAATGGCCTGATTTAGAGAGGGAATTGAAGATATGGATTGGAGAGCAAAGGACAATTGGAATTCCTGTGTCCACAAAGATGGTTCAGCATGAGGAAAAGATTGCTGATGAAAAAGATGTTACTGATTTCTAAGGAGGACACAATTAGTGCTTCAGGTTCATGAAACAGTGTTGGGCAGATAAAATATATTATGTTCACTTTGATAAAGTGGCGCTGCCCACGTGCAAGCTTTAAGAGTATGCTTTTCCCCACACCCTTGACTGATTGGATGATGTGGGGTGGTGCGCTCTCATGAGGAATCCTCCCATTATGCCTCAGATAAGTGACTTTGTATCAGAGACTTCCTTGTTTGTAGATTGGATTAAAGGTTTGGATTCTACACTATAAAATGGGGCAGACCCTGAGCTTGCTCTCTCTCGGTTCCTGAGATTAGTATCAGAGAGGAGAGCAGATTAAGGCCAGGTGGAGACCAGGAGAAGCAGCCAAGATGGTGGAGTGCTGAGGAAGAATCCAGTTTGTGCAGAGTTTGTGCTGAAGAAGGAGATGGGGAAGAGAGGTGAATAAGTCTAGTGAGCTAGAAACCTTTGATTCTAGGAATCTCAGATAAGTCAGTAGTTTGTGAGCACTGAATGAGTGGGTTTTGGAGTCCAGTGTGTGTTTTTGCTTGCTCACCGGGTGCAAGCTAGAATTAAACTGATGGCTCACCAGTTCTTGACTCCATTGTTTCATTACCGACTGTCCAAATCTAATGCGAACCTGCACTGGCCAGGTGGCTGTGATGGTGGCCCTGGCTACTGGCTTTACATTTGGCGTAGTCTGTGGCAGGATTTGATACAGATCGGTATCGAGCCGCTACCACCTTTGAGCGGTAGAGTAGAGGACTGGCTGCTGTTATGGTTCCCTATGGCTGTCCTTCTGGGGATTATAGGATGGCTGACTTTTACAGCCATGTGTGAGGAAACAGAGAGATCTATGGAAGAGGCTGCCTGGGACCTGCAAACCGAGCAGTGGAAGGAGCTGGAGGAAATGTGGGAGAAAGAGATGCTGACCCTAGAGTTTCTCCTAGAAAGAGCTGGAGGAGGAGGCCAACTAGGTTTGAGAGATTTGCCTGGAAATGGAGCAGAGACTGGAGAAGGAATCACAGGTTCATGAGTTGGAGATTGCCCTGGATGTTATGGAGAGCCAGCAGCGGCATGAGGCCAGGCCTGAGGCCAGGGCCGGGGCTGAGTCCGGGGTTGGAGCTGCAAGGCCTGCTGAGCAGAAGGCAGTGCAGAGCTTGAGCCCAGTAGCAGGAGCTGATGTTTTTAGTTCCTCTTTGGAGGATGAGAAGAATCAAGCTAGAGTTGCAATCCGCAGTCTCCAGAAGGTGAGAGCCCAGCAGCAAGGAGCTCCTTACTACACTGCTGGTAGGTCTGCGATTTTGGGACATAGGGGTGGATGCCATCATGCTCCCCAGAGCAGAGATGGAAATGCTGATTGCCATTGCCACATGCTTCTCTTTAGGACAGTGTGAGAGCTGCCATGATGGCAGGAATGAGGGGGGAAGCTAATATCCCATGTGTGTGGACTGATTTCCTGGACTATGACCGGATGGGCACTGGCTCCTTTGTTGCATGGACTTATGGATTTTGGACAATGTGAAATACCCTGATGGGGGTAGGTGGTGGCTTTGCTAGAGACCCTCTCCCTGCCCCAGGAAGCCTTTCAAATGACAAGAAAGAAGGCTAAGGACATTTTGCACTTTTGGCAAAGTGCTCAGAGACTGGTGAAATGTACCTTTGTAATTGTTGAAATTGTATGATTTGTCATGTATTTGTAATTTGTGTAATGTGCCTAATTTCCTTGCACAGCAATGCTGGTGTTGTAAATTGTGGGTAGTAAAGTGAGCATAGGGGTGGACTGTTGGGCAGATAAAATATTATGCTCACTTTGTTAAAGATGGCACTGCCTACGTGCAAGTTTTAAGAGTAAGCTTTTCCCCACACCCTTGACTGATTGGATAATGTAGAGTAGTGCACTCTCATGAGGAATCCCATTATGCTGCAGATGAGTGACTTTGTATCAAAGACTTTCTTGTTTGTAGATTGGATTAAAGGTTTGAATTCTACACTATAAAGTGGGGCAGACCAGACCCTGAGCTTGCTCTTTCGGTTCCCGAGATTAGTATCAGAGAGGAGAGCAGATGAAGGCCATGTGAAGCAGTCAAGATGGTGGAGTGCTGAGGAAGGAGCCAGTTTGTGCAGAGTTTGTGTAGAGAGAAGGAGATGGGAAATAGAGGTGAATAAGTCTGGTGAGCTAGAAACCTTTTGATTCTAGGAAACCCGGATAAGTCAGTAGCTTTGTGAACACTGAATGAGTGGGTTTTGGAGCCCAGTGTGTGTTTTTGTTTGCCTACTGCGTGCAAGCTAGAATTAAATCTGATGGCTCACCAGTTCTTGGCTCCGTTGTTTCATTACCGATTGTCCGAATCCAATGCGAACCTGCATTGGCCAGGTGGCTGTGATGGTGGCCCTGGCTACTGGCTTTACAAACAGAATGGACTAAGCATGTGTATATGCATCGGACTTGCCCAAAAGATGCCTGAAAGCTATGAGCTTTCCTTGAATTTTATCATTTTGTCATTCAATGTCAGAAGACATATCAGTTTGAGTGGGACAGATTGCAAATCTGGATGAAGTCCCCCTTTAATTTGATGTCCCAGGTAACAGAACTGTTGTTAAGAAGGGGGTGAAAACTGTAACTCTGAAGACAAGTGGACATGAAAAGAGCCGTTATACAGTTTTTTCTAGCTTGTTGGGCTGATGAAACCAAGCTGCCCCCTATGCTCATTTTCAGACGCAAAACAATGCCAAAAGAAGACATTCCTTGAGGAGTGATTGTCCACATTCATGATGAGTGTTAAACGGATCAGGACGAGATGAAGATCTGGTTTGAGAAAGTTTGGAAAGGCAGACCAGGTGGGCTCTTATGCAAGCTAGCCCTATTGTTGCTTGATCAGTTAAGGGCACACATAACAAAAAACACAAAGAAGATTGCTGCAGAACAAAAAACAAAACTTGCCATCATACCCGGAGACTTAACATCCCAGCTTCAACCACTTGAAGTCAACACTAACAAACCCTTCAAAGCTGCCATGAGAGATGAATGGAACCAATGGATGAAGTCTTCTGGGGACAGTTTGACACCGGCAGGAAGAGTGAAGAAACCAACTATAGGAGAAGTTTGTACCTGGGTGAAAAGATCCTGGGATAATATCAACATTGAGATCATTGTCAAGTCATTCAAGAAGTGTGGCATTTCAAATGTCATAGATAGAACTGAGGATGAGGCAATATATGAAGAAAGTGATTTGTCATCAGACACAGATGAGGGCAAGCTAATGGATGGGAGTTTTGATAGTGATGAGGAGTTGTATAAATTTTATTATGAATAAAACAAGTTCAATAACTTTATGTAATACATTTTTTTCCCCAAATTTTGGGCTCCAAAATTAAGGTGCGTCCTATACATGGGGGCATCTTATATATGGGGAAATATGGTAGCTTTGCAACCTGGATTAGATACTCTGTGAGTTTGGGTTTCTCCATCAAAAAACACAAATAATAATAGTACTGATTTAATGGTCATGGGAAATATTAAACAAAATAATTTATATACAACACTTAGCATAGCACTACTCCATATTGGGGCTATAAAGCCTATTTTATGTGAGTAGATTTTAAACATTCACTCAGTGTTACAGTATATAATGTGTTTGCATATTTGTTACCTCTTTTAAATTGTATTAAGCAGTAGTGAAAACTTGAGCTCCATAGGGATAAATTGTAGATGTATTCATCTTTTAAAACAAGTAACAGAATGTCAGCTTTGGCAGTTATCATGGGGCCTTGTAGGTCTTGTCCATAACCTATGTCTACCCCATCCTAGTTTTTTCAGCAAATTTCCAATCACAGGCAGCTCAAAGACTTTGGGAATTCTGTCAGGTAGATTTGCCTGGGGCAGCCAGACTGCCTACCTGATCCCCTTATGCCTTGGTCTCAAAATTTAATCTGTGTTAGAGAAGGTTTACCCTGCCCCAGACCCCTAGCAGAGTTCTTCTGGCCTGCTGCTTTGTTTCTGCCAGCCTTACATTAGGCAGATTAGGAGAAGCAAGATTATGTCTCTTAGACCTTGCCTTGTTCAGACCAGAACTCCTAGAACAATGTGGCTCTGCAACCTGACCCTGACCTTTGGTGTTCCTGAAGCCATGGTATTGTTCCACTTCCCTGGACCCCAAATCTACTGTGGCATTGGATCCGTTATATCCTTCGATAGACCTTATCTTGGGGTTTTAGTTTCCTCCTGGCACAGTGGGGATAAAGATGACAGCTCTGACCTATTTCCTGAAGTCTCTGTGAGCTTCCTAAAATATCTTTCTTCCCCAGGCTTGATCCCCTATAATATCAGCCATGGACTCCGGATGTTGAGTCCCACCCAGGTCTAGCTGGGAACAAACTGACCTCTTTGTGAATTGCCTGTGTGCTTCCAGGCTGATACCTGCATTAAGTCATCTACCTTTCTATGGTCGCAGAGAAATTTTATCCTATTGGTAGCAAATATTTTCTAGGAAAAACATACAAAATCATGGCTTATATTGACCTTCTTGAATTTTTAAGGGCATAGCCTGAGGCACGCTGGGACCATAGCTTTTTGAGTTGGCAGGGAGGCTAAGGAGAAAGCATTAGCCAATGGCCTGTGTGAGGGACTCAGGATGGGATTTGGAGGAAATGTTCTGCATGAGAGTTTGGACCAAGGGCCAGGGAAGGCTTCCTGCTAGATGTAAGACCCCTCTTCCATAGTCCTACAGTATCATCTACACCTCATCGACTATATTATATTATATCTCTTTATGGGTCTTTCTCACCTATGAGAGTAAAAACTTGACTGGGTGGATACCTGTCATGTGGTAGATGCTCAGTTATAGGAAATGCTGAGGAAATGAGATTCAGTGGTGACATGGACATTCAGGGCTCATCCTTGGAGTCAGTATTCCAGGATGATGGGCTGTAAAGCAGACTTGAGAGTTCAACCTTAGATCATTCTAATAGGCATTCAGGTCTGGCAGGAGTGTGTGTGTGTGTGTGGGGGGGATGTCTCACATCATGCCAAGCTTAACTAATGATGAACCTGAGGCAGCGATTATTAACTTTCTGCCCTAGACAAGATTATTTTAAGAACTGAAGGGACATTGTTTTAAATATGGACCACTTTGAGAGTCTTGGTAAGGTAGAAGCAAAAGAAAGAAGGTGAGATCTCATATAACCTTAAAATTATTGATAATCTTTAAATAAAATTCCATTGATTTGAGAGAGAGAGGGAGAGAAAAAGAGAGAAAAAGGGGTAGGAGGAGAGGGAAAAGAGAGAGAGAGAGAGAAAGAGAAAGAGAGAGAGAGAAGCATCAACTATTTGTTCCATTTAGTTGTACACTAATTGGTTTCTTCTCATATATGCCCTGACCAGGGATGGAACCCATGACCTCAGTGCACTGGGATGATGCTCTATCCATTAAACCAGCCAGCCAGGGCAAATTATTGACAGTCTTAATAGATTTGGCTTAGGCAGCAACCACATCATTTGGCTTTCTTGAATTACTATGATGATAAAGGCAGTAGATTTTCACTATTTGTGGTAGTTATATTCTGGAAAGTTGCTAGAAACACTGATTAACAAATATAGAACCATTGCTCCCAGGGAAAATGCAGGGTGTGTTTCATGGGAGCCTATGGCCACATTTTCATCAACTAATCAATATTTAATCTTATTTTATGTGTTTCTTTTTATAGACACTTTATTTCCTTCTTTTATATATTATGGATTCGTTAACATTGAACTCATGGCCAACAACACTGTAACCTATGCCTGAACAAAGCTTATTTGACAAACATATTTTCTGCGTAAGGTGTTTCTTGTACTTAGGACTGGAAAGTACTTCAGCACTACACTTGGGAGTCATTTTAAAAAGCAAAATCACCAACGAACAGCAAAATATGTGGAAAATGTGGCACTAAATAGACCACTTGTTTATCGTTTGAGAGCTGACATCAGAAGACAGATCATTGCCTTGTTCAGCCTCAGCTGGGAATGTGTATGTCAGGTGACTCAAATTTTTCACTGTTCTGCCCATGTCCATGCATGACCATGAAAGTACCACAAGTATTGATTCTGGGTTACAAATAAATTTTAAGGAATAGACAAATTCACAAACATAATCCAAAAATAATGAGAATCCACTGTAGCTATAATTTATCAAATGCCTATCACATGACATTGAACTAGGTGTAAAGCCATACGTGCACCATAAAAAACATTCATCAACTTTTTAGTTTTCAAATGAGGTGACTCAGGGTTAACAAGGGTGTATATAGCCTCAGATCTTTAGACTATGACCACTGGAAAATAGTAGGACCTTATAAGATCAATATCTTATAATTTTAATACGAAGTTTAAGGGTTCATTAATGGGGCTAAACACTTGTAATAGGCTGGGCTTCTGCTCCTCTTGGAAACATCTAATACAATAGTCTAGGCTCTTATAGAAAACTAAGAATGCATTGCACACTCAGCAGGAGAGCTATTGACTGATTATGCCTAAAGTCCCACAAGACTGTGCACTAAGTCTGATGAGAATCTTGCTTACAGGGAAACATGCCCAGCAGTTAAGAGTATAATCATCTTCACAAGGAACATCATGTGAATCCAAAAAGAGTCAAGTAAACAAATTCGAAGAGACAAATAAGTCTTTCAGGGCATTGACTGATTAAGTGGGAACCTGAAAAATTAGCAAGCTCCGGACATACCAAATTCTGAAGCTTCATAACTGTTAAATGGTGGTCTTATCCAATCATCTGTGAATCTACAATCTTTGTTTCTGCTCCTTGTGTTGCATTCAGGTCAGTCTGGACTCTGTTCCAAACTACAGGGTGCTTAGTCTTCTCCTTATCTTGACTCTTATCACAATGTCTTCTCTTCCCACCCTTTGGTCAAATTACCTTTGACCAGCAAGGCTCAGTTCAGTCTCACACTTTCCATTAAGCTCTCCTGGATCTCCTCAGCCCTCTAGATCTTCCTTGATTGTGGGAGTGTATGGACCACTCAAAATCTAGCTCACTTGTCACCTCATCTGTAAAAGGGAACCAACAATACATACCTCTTAAGACTCAAGTAGGATAGCATGTGAACGTGCATAGCAACAGGCCTGGCACAAGGTGAATGCTCATCAATGTTGGTAATTCTGAATGTGAATTATGTTTTTCACTTTGTTTCCTGTGAATTAACCTTTTCTATTTTATTTATTTATTTATTTATTTATTTTACCCCTTCTAGGCAAATTTTAGGGAGAAAAGAATAACATCTCAAGAGACAAGGCAACAACAAGAAAGAACATGCTTTGGGGCAGTAATTTCCAGATTTCAAATTTTATGAACCAGTGTAAGAATTCTGGGAACTGACATCAAGTTGCTTAATATTTCCATTTTGCCTAAAATCTCTCTAGTAACACTTTCACTTTATATAATAATGTTTACAAAATAAACGCAGTATAAAGGCAAAAAGGTAAGAAGGACATAGTATCAGAAGTTTTTTGTCCTGAAAAAAAGATATTCAGCTTCAGGAAAAACTCACCTTACTCACTCACACACACACTTATACTTTTATTCATTCATTGGCCAAATATTTATTAAGTGATATGCCAGAATTTTTCTATCTGATGAAATACAATAGTAACCATGACAGGAAAGGCCTCTGTAGTCATGGAGTTTACTTTTTTTTTTTTTTTTTTTTTGGTATCAGAAACAGATCTGGGAAAACTCATGGACAACCAGTACCAATCTAGTCTGGACCATGTACTCGCTTTGGAGAACTATGGTATGAGATTACTTAGTCACTAACATAAGAGCCAGTCCCTGCTTCTGATCTCTGAAGGATGCAACAGAAACGTGTCACACTGTACAGAGACTAGGAATGTAGAGGTGAAAAGCAAAACCAGCTCCTCTGACCCTGACCAGGTAGCTTAGTTGGTTAGAGCATTGTCCCGATATGCCAAGTTTGCGGGTTCAATCATTGGTCAGGGCACATTCAAGAATTAATCAATGAATGCATAACTCAGTGGAACAACAAATCAGTGTTTCTCTTTCCCTCTAAAAATCAACAAATTAAAAAAAAATTTAAATCAACCTATGAATGAATAAATAAGTGGAACAAATTGATGTTTCTCTCTCCCTCTCTCTAAAATCAATTTTTTTAAAAAAACCCCAGCTCTTCTAATGAGCACTTTCTATCCCTGGGGCAGTGAGAGTGCCAGCTCACACTTACTGGACCTCAGGCTGGTTACTCTTTGTGAGAACAACCCCACATAAACAGAAATCCTTCTGGAAGTTACCACTTTTGACCATGAAGGACAATTACATATATTTAGTCCCAACAAACCAGAACTATAGAACACAAACAATTTGAAACAGTTGTCAAAGTGCGGAGAAAAACCCCAAGAAAGGGGAGAGAATGAAAATCTGGCTATATTTGGGAAGTTTCTCAGTTTGTTTCTCACCAGGATTCAAAAGCAAATAACTAGATGTAAAATATGAGCTTTCAAAAGTGCTATAGAAAACTTTTAATGCTGTTGCACACTTGGAGCACTCAGCCAACAAAAATAAGACACTTGTTCTTATTCTGAAATCTAGAATAAAACAAAGGTCAGAGTAACAGTTGTGTTTCATTCTAACATGCCTTAGTGAGAAATTGGAGGAGAAGCCCCAGGGATTGATAAGTCTCTGGTGACATGTTGAATTGTTAGATTAGAGAGAGGACATTGTATGTTTATATACTACTTTCTTCCTATAAATCACAATTAAGGGAATATAGCACTAACAGAACTTGTCACAATACTTTCATTATGTAATAGATTGAGAGTCTCACATGACAATCTCCAGTGTCCTTGCCTAAGATTTGTAACATGGAACAAAAATACATTCTGTATTCCAGAGGAATTTTAGAGCTTAAGTATGTGTTTACTGAAAACAATATGTAAAAAACCCTACTGTATTTCAGGGCCTTGTTTCTAAGAGCTTTCTACCTCTGCAGCATTACACTGCGATGAAAAAGGGAGCAGGAAGTGTTCCTGAACACGTTAGGAATAAGACCGAAAAGAAAATGATCAAGAAACCATAAGCAGAAGGTTCTTCCTTGTCATAGCATTTTCGGATTAAAAATAAACAGAATTACTAAAATTAGCTACAATGTTAAACCCTAAAGCAGAATGCTTTTACTAAGGCAAATGGTCTCAATGAAGAGCTGCAGACAACTTTATCAACTTTATGCTATAAACCATAGCAAGCAAATTAATTATTCCCAGATGCTGGGGCTGAAGAATGCTTGCTGAATTGTTTTGCTTCTCAAACTCTTCAGTTTAAATATACTCACAGGATTGCATTCCCTTTTTTGGCTCCCAACATGCAAGTAATTATACACTGCACAGGATAATGTTGGATGAGCTCTTCTTTGAATACCAAGCAAGTTCTGGAATCTGTCAGCCTTCTGGATATCATGTCCACAAACATTTTTCTCTGACAGTCTTTAGTAACAACTTGTAAACAAATTGTTTCGAGTTTATATATATAAAGTTCAACAGCAGTACAAGCCTCAATTCCAAATTGGTCCAAACTCCTTAAGAGTTGTTACAGCTCTTGTCTTGCATCAAGAACAGCTTTCCTGCAATCCCTGTGAGTGAGGGGATCATATTAGTAGTTTTTATATTGTTATAGTTTTTGTATTTTGCCAACATGTAAACAAAGAAAAAAAATGGGTTGTGAATCTATTTGGAATTGAGAATATGTTTAGGATTAAACAGATTTTCTGATTATGTGCAGAATAATGTAAGAGTCATATGTCTATTCCAGCTCCAGATCTTCACAGGGCAAAGACAAGGTATCTGGGGATAGATGAATCATGAAGGGTGTTGTTTGGGGGACTATCTGGGCCTTCACACTTCTTAGAGTTAATAAATTCAGTGAATTTGTCCTGGGTCTTTTTTAAAATTTAATTTATTTGGGGTGACATTAATAAATGTCAATTAATATATATCAATTCTATAAAATACATCATCTGCGTATTGTGTGTTCACCATCAAGGTAAAGTCTCCTTCCATCACCATTTATCCCCTCTATACCCTTTTCTACCTATCCTCCTGGCCTTGTTCTAGGTTTTTATATGATGAGGCAAAAGTGTGTGTGTGTGTGTGTGTGTGTGTGTGTTGGGGGGGTATAGATAAGGAAGCACACCGAAAGCCTTAGGAACTGTTAAACGAAAAAAAATTCTACAAAAGAAAAGAGAAGTCTGCAGTCCTGCCAACTGCAACACAAATGAGAAGGAAAGTTCAAGTACAGTTGATATCTAAAAATAAATAAATATAAGGAAATTCAATGAGAAAACAATATTCAGGTCAGGTCGAAGCCCAGAGAAAAATGCTTATTCAGAACCAGGCTGTCATCCTGCTTTTTCTGAAGCGAGCAGCTGCCGGCTACTGAAACCAGCCCACACAGTTGGGTCCTTGCCGCCGCGGCAACGCAACACTCTGGCGTCTGTGCGGGAGTAGCCAGGCACAATGTGGCAGTTCCAAGGCCCAGGAGCACTCTGGCTACCGATTAGGAAGGGTTTTTCTTTGTTATGTGTATTGGGAGATTTTGCTTCCTGAGTTTATGGCTGGCTATTGGAAGCTTGTGCAACCTATATATAATAAACCCTGATTTACAGGGAAGATTTTCACAAATCGTAACATGGAAAGAACGCATGGAGTGGGGTGTTTAATTAGCAAGTAACTATTTCTAGTCCTTTTAAAACTCTTACTAAACCTCTAATAAGATCTGGATATTTGTACCTTGTCCCTTGTATTGCAACTGTAGAATATTTTTGAAATAATGCTTAGATTTCTTTTTGTTTGTAGTTTATAATAACATAGCCCTAAAAAGAAAAACTATCATAGTTTTGTGAATTGAAAAGATTAGCTAATAATTGAGGACTTTGAAAAAATATGCAAAAATAAAGCAGTTTGTGTGTGTGTGTGTGTGTGTGTGTGTGAATTAGCCAGTGTGTGTGTGTGTGTGTGTGTGAAATAGCCAATGTGTGTGTGCGTGCATATGTGTGTGCATGCTGGGGAAGTGCTTGAAAAAATATATACTGGATCTTCTGATTCTTTTGAATCCTTACAAATGCTTCCCTTTTTGTTAAAAGCATATGGCACAGTGCTTGCTAAACTGAGCAGATGTAAGATGGAGCCCTCAGGCTGGGAAGCCAGTCACTATGCCCCCTTCTCCAGCAGCAGCCAAGGAGTCTCAGGCTCCTGGAATGGAACACACAGTGCTTGTTCACCTCCATAGTAGGATGAGGTGTGTCATTTCTTTCCTTTAAAAAAATTTTTTTATTTATTTGTTTTTGACAATAATTGTATATATTTAAGGTATACATGCGATATTCTGATATATACAGTGAAATGATTATCACAAACTAATTAACATATCCATTATCTCCCATAGTTCCCTTTGTATGTCTGTGGTAAGAACACTTGAGATCTGGTCTCTTAGTAATTTTCAAGTACTCAAGTACTATGTATCCTTGGCCGGTTGGCTCAGGGGTAGAGCATTGGCCCGGCTTATGGAAGTCCTGGGTTCGATTCCCCACCAGGGCACAAAGGAGAAGCGCCCATCTGCTTCTCTACTCTTCCCTTTCTCCTTTCTCTCTATCTCTCTCTTCCCCTCCCCCAACCAAGGCTCCACTGGAGCAAAGTTGGCCGGGCACTGAGGATGACTCCATAGCCTCCGCCTCAGGCCCTAGAATGGCTCTGATTTCAGCTGAGCAATGCCCCAGAGGGGCCAAGCATCACCCTCTGGTGGGCCTGCCGGGTGGATCCAGGTCAGGTGCATGCGGGAGTCGGTCTGTCTGCCTCTCCCTCACTTCTTACTTTGGAAAAATAAAAATTAAAAAAAGTATATATTATTATTAACTATAGTTGCCAGGCTGTATATTAGAACTTATAACTGCTTTTGATCAGTACCCTCTCCTTTCCCCAACCCCTTACCCTGTAGTAACTATCATTCTATTTTGTTATTAAAAGTTCAACAATTTGTTTAGATTCCATATATAAGATCTCATGATATGTGTTTTTCTGCATTTAACTTATTTCACTTAGCATAATGCCCTCCAGATTTATCCATGTTGTTGCAAATGACATGAAATTTCCTTTTTTAAAGTTGAATAATATTTCATTGTGTGTGTGTGTCTGTGTGATCTTTATCTATTCATCTGTTAATAGACACTTAATGTTGTTTCCATATCTTTGCTATTATGAATAATTCTACAGTTAACATATAGTAGGAGTACAGATATATCTTTGATATCCTGTTTTCAATTCCTTTGGATATATGCCCAGAAATGGGATTGCTGGATTATATGGTAGTTCTATTTTTCATTTTTTAAAAAACCTTTATACTATTTTTCATAATAGCTGTACAAATGTATATTCCCACCAATAGTGCACAAGGGTTCCCTTGCCAACACTTGTCATATTTTGACTTTTTTATAACAACCTTTCTAACAGGCATGAGGTGACATCTCATTGTAGTTTTGATTTGCATTTCCCTGCTATTAGTGATGTTGAACATCTTTTCATATACCTGTCGGTCATTTTTATGTCTTCTTTGGAAAAATCTCCATTCAAGTTCTTTGCCCATTTAAAAATTATTCTTCTTCTAGACTGACTGGTGGTAGCACAGCAGATAGAGCATTGACTTGGAATGTTGAGGTCCTGGGTTCAAAACCCTGAGGTCTCCTGCTTGAGTGCAGGCCCACCAGCATGAGCATGGTATCATTAACATGATCCCAAGGTGGCTGGCTTGAGCCCAGAGGTGGCTGGCTTGAGCCCAGAGGTGGCTGGCTTGAGCCCAAGGTCACAGGCTTGAGCCCAAGGTTGCTAGCTTGAGCAAGGGGTCATTGGCTCAGCTTTAGCCACCCCCCCCAAGGCATGTGTGAGAAATAATCAATGAACAAATAAATGACACAACTACTTCCCATCTCTCTTCCTTTCTCTCTCTCTTTCTCTCAAAAAGAAAAATATTAGTATTCTTATTTTTTGCTATTGAGTTTATGAGTTCCTTATATATTTTAGACATTAATGACATGTATCATTACTACCAGGGTTTATTCAAGGGTTTCTGTTTCATCCCATAACTCTTCCACTGTTAAGACTCAGATGTACATGTTTCATGGTGTCCAACTTAGAGCATATAATTTCTTATAAAGTATGGAATTGCATTACCTTCTACAGTGGGACCAGTTTGAAACTGGTTTTACTGTATAATTTTCTTCTTCCGTTTACACTTCCTTAATTGAGTGAGAGAGGAATATCTGATAAGTATCAATGGTTGCAAAGTGCTTCTATAGATCTTCTTGTTATATTTGGATATATTGGATTTATAACAGTTTGTAATCCAGTCTATCTGAGGCTGAGAGGTTAATATCTTAGGCAATGGTCTCAAGTCACAGATATCAGTTCTAAGAACAGGGACAAGAAGTCATTCTGAGATTTCAAAGAAAGAAATCAACATCTATTTCAGTTTTCAAAATGGTAAAATTGTTTTTACTCAATGACATTTTTTTCTCCCTTTGCAGTAATTCAATGTGCGATTACATATCTTAAAGGTGGGTACACTTAAATGCTGAAAGGACTAAGACTGATATACAAAAACTATCTTTAAGAAAAAAATCAAGGTCACCCTGTAATTTAACACATATCCTGTTTTCTAAGAAAACAAATGTGTTATCAGATCCAGTAAAATTTTCTGTGGAAAATTTTTTGGAGGCCAGAAGCAAAATTAGAGAAAGGCAGTATTCCATAGTTGAAGGAAACAGACACTGCCACCTAGAAGAAACTCAGATGGAGCTGAAGCTCTGATAGTTTGAGAAGACACAGAATTGAGCAAATTGACTTTATTATTCCAGGAGGTTCAAATAGAATCCTAAAAGAAGCAGTCTCCTTTTTCAACATTCTACTGTAAGAATTAAAGTGATCTTACATAAGGATGTTGGCTCTAGCATTTAGCTATACTTAAAAAGAGAAGGAAAATTATGAGGTGTGGAGGGGAATGCACTGGAATAAGAGTCAGGACACCAGGGTTTCAGTTTCACTTTAGTCACTTGTCAATATATGGCAGGCTACTTTCCTTCTCTAAGATATTAATAACATGGTAGTGGTGGGAGCAGCAGTAGTTACAGCTGCAGGAGCAGCAGTGGTAGTAGCAGCAAGAATAGTAATAGCAGCAGCAGCAGTAGTAACAGTAGCAGCAGCAGCAGCAGCATTAGTGTTAGAAGTAGCAGCAGCAACAGTTGTAACAGCTAGTGTGTAGCAAGAGCAGCAGTAGAAGTTTCTATTTATTAAGGGTCTACTGACTAAGAACTATGCAAACATTATTTCACTGAAACTCCATGGTGACCATCCAGTATAAGTATTATTTTCTCCACATTTAACTATTGAGGAAACTGAGGACCAGTGAGGTTAAGTAAATTGCTCAAGGCCACTTGGTTGGTTAATGAAAAATCTGTATTTTAAATCTGGATCTGTCTGATTTCAAAGTCTTACCTCACATTCTAGGAAAACAATGTGGTATGCAGCACTGCTTCTCAAACTTTATTTTTTGTTTACTTCTGAGTACATTCATTAAAGCTCAAGACAATGAAATAAGGAAGGGCCTAGGATAGAAGAAGGAATAGGAAAGAGCCTAAGCAGGGCCACCTTGACTCCCTAGAAACCTTATATGAAAGAAATGAGCCTACAAGGGGAAGTCAGAAAGAAGGGGGCCTTGGAGACAGGTTCAGAGGGTTGGCCTGGGGTAAACTGCTGCTGCCCATTGCTCCCCTGGTTTCAAGTCTGAGGGTTGGGGCCTTAGAGTGTAGGAGGTGAATGTCTATGTGTGAAGAAGAGGGGAAGAGAGAAGTGAGAGGCAAGAGTGCACTCCTGGGAGAGTGCCTCAAATTTTAATATGCTTATGAACCATTTGGAGATCATGTAAAATATGAAGACTCTGATGCAGTTGGTCCGGTGCAATGCCTGAGATCCTGCTTTTTAATTTTTTTTGACAGAGAGTCAGAGAGAGGGACAGACAGACAGGAAGGGAGAGAGATGAGAAGCATCAATACTTCTTTGTGATTCCTTATTGATTGCTTTCTCATATGTGCTTTGATGGAGGAAAGGGGGCTACAGCAGAGTGAGTGACCCCTTGTTCAAGCCAGTGACCTTGGGCTTCAAGCCAGTGACCCTGGGCTTCAACCAGTGACCTTTGGGCTCGAGCCAGTGACCATAGCGTCATGTCTATGATCCCACGCTCAAGCCAGTGATCCCGTGCTCAAGCTGGTGAGCCTGTGCTCAATCTAGTGACCTTGGGATTTTGAACCTAGGTCCTCCATGTCCCAGTCCAAAGCTCTATCCATGGCATCACCACCTGGTCAGGCCCTACTTTTTTAATAATAATAATAAAAAAGCATCCAGGTGCTGCTGCTGGTTCTAGGCAGCAACTTTGACTAGCAAGAGGATAGTGGAAAGAAAGTATGCTTTCAAGGCTGAATGTGTAGTCTCAGTTTACTCATCTGTAGCAAAAAGGGTTTGGATAAAATGAGTTTTAAGGAAGATATGGTACATATATACTATGGACTACTACTCAGCCATAAGAAATGATGATATATTGCCATTCACAACAACATGGATGGACCTTAAGAACATTATGCTAAGTGAAATAAGTAAAACAGCAAAAGAACTATATGATTTCACACATAAGTGGGCTATAAAAATGAGATTCATGGACATAGACAAAAATGAAGTGGTTACCAGAAGAAGTGGGTAGGGAGAAGAGGAGTAAAGGACAAATATATAGTGATGAAAAATGATTTGACTTTGGGTGATGGGTACACAATGCAATCAACAGTTCAAATGTTATAGAGATATTTATCTGAAACCTATGTGTTCTTATTAACCAATGTCACCTCAATAAATTTAATTTCTAAATAATAAATAAAAGTTTTAAAAATTAGTTTTAAGGTATATTTCAGCTTTGAAGTCTTAATAGCCAAGGTATACTATGGTGCTAAAAAACTAGATTACCCAGGAATGACTTTTAGTCACATGAATTTTTTAACTGGTTTCAGATGAGATTCTGACTTTGATTTATGTACCTTTCTTCAGCATCTCTGATAGGTAGGATCAGACACCCTCACTCAAACTACATTATTGTTAAGCTTTTGGCTGAGCTAAATCTTACTGAAATAGTTCAAAGTACTTCTTTCCATAAGCATCTTTAAAGATTATAAATGTAAAAATAGTTTCTTATGAGAAGCTTAGATGGCAGGGTTTTAGTTTTTAATAACAGAAATGAGAAGTCTCCAAAACCACAATGGTAGCACAACCCATAAAAATATGTTAATGCCTCATGTTAAAGTCTTACAGAAATTGAGGTTTTCTGAGTTAACAAAATAGACTTCATCACAGATGGTCTGAATGATAAAAGGAGCCAACACACTAGTACAAGCAAGACTAAAAACACTGCTCTTAGCTGAGCATGCTGAAAACCTTTAAGGAAATCTTTCTACATATAGCTCTGCTGAGTGTTGAAGGAAAAACAGTTTTGCTTGGCAAGGGCACTTCATATACTTCAGGCAAAACTCAGAGCCATAGGATATACAAGTGTTATGAAGCTGCCATTTCTAATTAAAATGGATGCATTTTCTTAATACCTTGTGCCTAACAAAGGACAGTGACACCAAAGAAAGTGATTTTTGCTCTCTTCCAGGAGCTACATTCCAGGTCACCAACAGAGATGCCATGAGCTCCTTTTCCTGAACTCGAACAAGGGTAGCTGTTGGAGTAGGGCATAGTCTATAGTAAATGAGTCTTGGAATTAAAAAGTATTTCCTCATGGTAAGGACTGTAAAAACCAGAAGTAGTACCCTTCATTGAGTGCTTTAGAAATCAGACATAAATATGCCTGACCAGGTGGTGGCTCAGTAGATAGAGCGTCAGCTTGGGACATTGAAGATCCAGGTTCAAAACCCCGAAGTCACTGGCTTGAGTGCAGACTCACCCACCTTGAGCTTGGGGTCACTGGCTTGAATGTGGAATTATGGACATGACCCCATGGTCGCTAGCTTGAGCCCAAAAGTTGCTGGCTTCAACTCAAAGGATGTTGACTTGAGCCCAAGGTCACTGGCTTAATTAAGCAAGGGGTCACTGGCTTGCCTGGAGCCCTCTGGTCAAGACACATGAGAAAGCAATCAATGTACAACTAAGGTGCCACACTATGAGTTGATGCTTCTCATCTGTCTCCCTTTCTGTCTGTCTTTCTCTTGCTCGCAAAAAGGAGGGAAGAAAGGAAGGAAGGAAGGAAGGAAGGGAGGGAGGGAGGGAGGAGGAAAGGAGGGAGGAGGGAAGGAAACTGATGTTTCTCTCTCTCCCTGTCTCTCTCTAAAATTGATAAATAAAAAAATTTTGTTAAATATATTTTTTAAGAGGGAGAATCCCAGCCTAGGAAGCTGAGACAAGAGGATTTCTAAAACCTAGAAAAACCAAGACAGTTCTGGAGCCACATTAATTAGGGAACCCTCCTAGTTCCTTAGGCAGTAAGAAGGCAAATAGATAGCAGAATCTACAATAAATTAAAAAATATTGTTTACTGTTCTCAATTATATGATAGATTATTTAAACATTAAAATTATTTTAGAATGAGGATTCAGTTATTCTCAACAAATCCATTGGTTGTCTTTATAGATTCCAAAATTTAAGAGCACCTTCAAGTTTTAGCTATTCAACTAGTGAGCTGAATGCACATTAGTTGAGAATTATGGTCAAAATTCTTGTGTCCAGACTGGACAAAAATCTTTCACAATTCTTCCTTCTCAAGGTTTACACATCTGGACATCAGAATTATCTTGCAATTAACTGATCATAAAACACTGGTATCAAATTAAAAAATAAGTTTTATGTGTAAAACTCTTGCAAACTGGAAACTTTTTAAATTGAATTCTGATAAATCTGATGTCCAGATGTGTCACATCTTGCATTAACATGTCCATGAGGACATTGGAAAAAGAGTCCAGAATAATCTGATAATCAGTTTGTGCTCTATGAACTACCCTACATTGCCCCAGCTGGAGGAACTAGTTTATACCTATCTGAAGCTAATTTTGGATTGGAAAAACAGGTTCAATATATTTTATTACCTAGGGAAAATATCTCCCAGAAATTGCTCGATTTATTATTGGCAAAGTCTCTTCTTGTTAGAATTTTCAGAGAATGGTTCTCAAAGAGAAAAAGTCTTATTCTAAGCTTTTGAAAACAACTCTAATGGGCATGGAATATCAAGTGTGTGTGTGTAACTATTGGTGATGAGGTGTTGATGAGGAAGGATTCAGTGGCCCCTGAGAAAGGAAGAAAAGTAATCAAGCTCTGAAATAACCCCCTTCAGTACTTTAAAATAAAGTTTCTGGTTAGCAAACAGACAATAATATGGTGATTACTAGATTACCAGAGGGAAAGGGTGTGGAGGGAGACAGAAGAAGTTTAGAAGATAAATGGTGAGGGAAGGAGACTTGACTTGGGGTGGTGAACACACAATACAATATGCAGATGATATTATCATATAATGGTACACCTGAAACCTATATAAATTTATTAGTCAATGTCACCCCAATAAATTCAATTTAAAAAGTTTCCAGTTTGCAAGAGTTTTACACATAAAACTTGTTTTTTAATTTGATACCAGTGTTTTATGATCAGTTAATTGCAAGATAATTCTTCATAATCAATCTTCTGCCTCCTCTCCAGTTTTTCTCACTGAACTCCATCTACCAACACCCACCCCATGCTGAAGGTATGTGGAATGACATTCACTTTCTTAAATATGCCATACTCTTTCACACACCCATGTCTCTGTGCCTTGAGAACCCTTTCCTTCTTCCTCCCTCCCTCCTTCCTTCCTTCCTTTCTCTCTCTCTCTTTTCTTTCTTTCTTTTTGAGTGCACTTTCTTTGATCACCAGGCAAACACCTACTACTTATCTTTTAAGAGTCAACACAAATATTATCTTCCCTATGAAACCTCTTCTTACATTGAACCTTATTCCTACCCCTGACAGGGACAACTGACCATTCCCCCCTTGGTAATCTATCTTAATTTGAGTGTATTTCTATAGTAAAATTACCCATGTTATTGCTTTTTTAAATATAAATGCCTGTTTCCTCATACAAAAAGGTTAGTATTCTAAGGGCAGCTCCATGATTTCTTTTAGAGATCCAGGACTTTAGCTTTTCATTTAATTATATAAGAGTTCTCAGCTCCTTCCAATAAATTCTATTTTTGTGCTCAATTTAGCAAAAGTTCATCCCTATTACCTACTGCCACAGAGCTTTAACAGTTGTAGGAATATATTGAAACCGAACCAATTCTCTGAGTGAATCAAACTCAGGAAGCTTAGAGCACAGATAAAGGAAACCCAAAGAGTAGGATATTGGCAGTGTTTGTCCAGCACTCTTCAGAGGAGTGTGTGCCTCCTCTGAGAACTCACCCAGGCTGGTAACCGAAAAGGTATTTTCTATCGTAGGTCAAGGATAATTCTAACCTCATCATGGCCTGGAGGATATTCCTAAGATCATCTTTCAGTTTTTCTGATTTCATGCTTGCCAGCCAACCTCCTAACCATAAATTCAATTCTCAGGGTACTATGATATCAGAAAGGAAGTGTATAACATGTGTAAGTCAATAACATTAGATAGCAATCTCCTGACAGATGGCCAGCCCAAATCAGTTGTCTCAGTCTGATGAATGAAACAACGAAGCTCTAGGAAAGTTGAGCTTCTCAACCTACAAGACTAAGACTGGCCTGAGATGACCTCACCAAGGTAGTGCTACCCTTTAAGGTTTAGCAGAGACCCTATTGTTTCCCCCAGATTACACTCTTCTTCTCTACTACACTTCCTTTCACTACAACACACTAATACACTAATGGTGGGTAAATCTCCAAGGTCCAAATTCTTTGTTACATGTAGATTTAAATGGTATATGTAAAACCTAGTTAATTCTCATCATTGACTCTAATTAGAAAGATAAGTGAGCCAGGTTTAGTTTTACCTCTGTATGATATGAGGGTTTGTTAAGAAACGTGATAATGTAAAGCAATAGTTCTGCTTTTCTTCTGTGTCATAGAATAATGGTGTTGACATAAACAACACAGTCCATATGTGGATCCTGGTTTATCTCTGCAACCTACCTCTACTTTTCTACTTTTCTCTCAAGAAAGCCTATTAAAATGCAAACACATGGCCATCATATTACTGTAATAATCTTAAATCTTCTCTGGTTTATTTTAAAAAGTCAATCATTTTCAGACTTTGATACTTCTATTATAATTGGTATTACGTTACTTGCAACACATCGATGTGCCCTGTTGAAACCCACTGATGTAAATATTGAAAGGAAAATGTTTAAGCTAATTATTAACTAAGTTGTTTATAAAATTTTTTCTAGTGTTTGTGGAATTAACATGCCAATTTCATTTTTTCTTGTCCATCCCAGCAGTGGGGACAGAAACCACAGTTTGGTAGTGCTGAGGAGTTGAACTGAAGTTGCTGTCCATGTTGGAAAACATAAAAATTAATTCCATTATCTTGAAGTTGTTTGTCTGTGTTCACCCTACAAATTCAGGCTGCTTTTCACAATCAGGTTAAATAAATAAGACTTTTTATTTTTTTTTACAGGGACAGAGAGAAAGAGAGAGGGATAGATAGGAACAAACTGACAGGAATGGAGAGAGATGAGAAGCATCAATCATCAGTTTTTCGTTGCCATAGCGACACCATAGTTGTACATTGATTGCTTTCTCACATGTGCCTTGACCACAGGCCTTCAGCAGACCGAGCCACCCCTTGCTGGGGCCAGCGACCTTGGGTCCAAGCTGGCGAGCTTTTGCTTAAGCCAGATGGGCCTGTGCTCAAGCTAGCAACCTCGGGGTCTCGAACCTGGGTCCTCCGCATCCCAGTCTGACACTCTATCCACTGCGCCACTGCCTGGTCAGGCTAAATAAGATTTTATTGAATAATAAAAGTTTCGAGAAAACCTAAATCACTTGACACTGATGTTCTTTTCATTCTGAGATTTGAAGGGCTCAAAAGAAACTTTTACCTCTCCCTAAAATAATTTAAATTAGGGGTCTTGCCCATTAAAAGAGTTACCGCAGGAAATAAAATCTTGTACCCTCTCTACAGGGCAGGACAAAATTCTAATTACTGAACATCTGCTCTTCTTATCATCCTATGAATAACCCTCTTCCTCTCTGAAGCCCAAAGTGCCTTACATCATTCTTAGCTCAGAATGCCATACAGATCTAATTTTCCCTGTCTCTTAACCTCTCATGTATGCAGGGTTCCCATACATATGTATGTAATTAAGTTTTGTTATTTTCGCTTGCTAATTTGTCTCATACAGATGTAATCATTAGATCAGCCAAAAGAACCTAGAAGGGGAAAGGAAATTTTCTCCCTCCCCCACCTCACAGATTGTTGGTTTAGAATCCTTGCCTCCACAGTGCTTAATCCATAGGGGCAGACTGAATACTATGGAAGGCTGTTAATACCTTCTTAGGTTACTTGGGGCTTTATCTACTACTTGACCTGCAATTTTTGCCTCTAGAATGATAGACCTATCTGTGTAGAAGTTACAGAAGCTTGTGATACTTAATGAAAGGTCATAATGAAATATTTTTCATGCCAATGTTACACAGAATACATGTGAGTTAGGCTTTAAAGTTTGGAGTAATATGCTGTGCTGTTCATACTTTGCACTGATAGTGGGTATTGTAGGGTCATTTTTAAAAACACAGCCGTGAGTCTGCATCCTGCATGCGTGGAATTGCTTAGGAACAGAGAGCAATGAATTAAAGATGGCACAGCTCCCTTTGCTTAACATTTCCTATTTTTCAGGGGTTTGTTTTGCAACTTTAATATTATTAATCTATACAACCTTTTACTTTTCATTTAGAATTTATATCAGAATCAAGCTAATAAATTAAAGATGAGTTAGTTCATTGTTGGGTGGTTTAACATAGACCTAGTATGTTAATCCTGATGTGCTTGTTATTAGGGTTTTAAAATTTTTATTATTATTAATTTTTTTTCTGCCTCGTAGCTGTGGTTAGGCAGCAGCAATAAATCAGGACAAAGGAATGAAGGTATTGGGGCTTTAAGGAAAACATGTATTAGAAAAAAAATTGGTTTGGCACTAAGGGCTGTAATGCATTAAGATGGATTTTGGAGATACAGAGGTAAGAGAATATAGACAAATAAATTGTATAAGTATTCTGAGAAATAGCAAGTCTGTACAGACCCGGAGTAACCCTGTAAGCTACCATCAACAGGATTTCCTAATTCCTGTTCAAACAAACCAAACAGGTACACTCTACTTAAACAAATAGCCAGGAGAAATGGGCACATGCCTAATGCTGGGGAAAGTGGGAGGAACAGATAAAGCTCTTTAGAATAGCCCAAAGGTTTGGAATAATAGAAGTCAGTGTAGGAGTCTGACATAGCATCTTCTATGAAAAGGGCTTTATTGCCACTCCAGGCACTGATATTGCTAACACATGCTAAGACAGCCAGAAACTGGAAGCCATTTTTCTGAGAATGCGGTTCTCTACATACAGTAGGGAATTCACACTGATAGCCTGAATGTAGAGGAGACAGGAAGGAGCATTCAGATAAGGCTGAGCATATGAATAAAAGATACAGTGTGGAAGGTGGAGTTGATAAGAATGAGATTGGACCATTTCAGGGCCTTATTAAGGAAGGACAAGGATACTAGAAGGTACAGAAAAAAACAGCAAGAGCAAAAGGGACTTTTCCTAGTAGCCTAAATGGTACTGAAACTAAGAGATCCTTGTATTCTGGAACAGATTTTATTCTCAACTAAAGCATAAGAGCTCTGTAGATGTGGAGAGGCAGGTTGTTTGAAGCCCTGAACTTGCTTTTGTGGCTCAGATATACAGTATCTGCTTTTCTTGGTCTCTGGTTATTTAATCTAAGTTGGTACAGGTTGTATCACTATGCAGAAAGCAGACCATGTCCCCATTCTTATCTTTGATGCTCACATAGACCTCTTTCCAATTTGTTGACTAGACCAGCTACATCCTATTGCCTGGGTTTGCTTCAGGCCCTGCTCCTCCTTGGACCCCTCTACTCTACCTTACTGACTTTTCTTTTATTCACTCTCTTTTAGCTTACTCAGTAAGATATATTTAACAGGATGTGACTGCTAAACCATTGGTGGTAACTCCAAGATAATAGTAATTATAATAGCCATGCTACATCATATTGCCTGGCCCAGTCTGTACATTGCCATTTAAAAATGGGCATATTTCTTTGGTTTCATGGGTTTGCAATAGCTGAGAGCCCCAATGTGATAATTACTTTTTCTATCCCCTTTCTTCCCCTCTTATTCAAATAGAAATAATATTTGAATATATGGACCCTAACTTCAAAGAACTTACACATTAATATAGATGATTAAATATAAATGTTAAATATTCAATAACAGGAAACAGGTAAAATAATTATTTAAAATAGTAAAGGAAAAAGCCACAAGTTAGCACATGGTTACTTGGCAAACAAATGGGTACGAACTGGTACAAAAATTAAAAGCAGGAGAGAAAGACTACTGGGGTAAAGATGGAGGGAGGGGGCAGGAACCTGCCAGGTTTATCGGTCAGGGAGTTGAAGGTTTGGACTTGAACGGAATCTCCAGGGTTTGAGTGGAGACAAGGGAAAAGGAAAAGAGAGCATTTTATAGCTTGGGGACCAATGAGTAGCTAACAAGAAAGAGCATGGACAAATACATCTCATCTTTTACGTTGAGCTTTGACTATAACCTTTCTATACTATATATCTTCCTTTTAAGACGTGCATTTCCATGATCTTGAATCACGATCTGGTGCATGTAGAATTTGACAATGTGTTTTTCACGACAGCATGGGAAGTGGGAATTGAGAGGAAAATTCTGCCTGCAGGTCAGCATACACAGCCTAAGAAGTTCAGGCACTCCAACCAGCCTGAAGCTAAAATCAGGCTATTTTCACACTTTGGTTAAATGCTAGCTAAATTCATTTTAATACTGCACTGTCAGTATTTTACTTATTTGTCTGGATGCCACATTTCCTCTCTCAAATCTCTCTTGCATAAATGATTTACTATTTGTTCCTAAAGCCGAAGATTTTATGCCTTGTCTCTTTTTTTCTGATAAGAGGATATTGCAGCAGCTTTCTTTTTATGCTGCTGATGGTTTTTATTTTGTTAATTCAAAGTTCAGCAGAGTAACTAGTGTAGTATGGCATAGAAAACCAAGAGGTTCAACCCTCAAAATGACTAAGACAGTAAATCTTCACTGGCCCATTATCACATACAACCCTGTTGAATTTGCTTTCCTAAAAAGTAAGTTCTTAAAATAGGCTTTACATTTTTCTTAACTCTCCCTACTAAGCATATTTAAGTACAGGGCACTTAAAGTCCTTAAGATTAAGTTATAAAAAAAAAAGTTTAACAATAGAAACCCATAAATCTTGGGGAAAAAATGGAAGCAATTTTTTCTGGGTGTCCACTTGTTAGATCTTCACATATGAATGTAGAGTCTGTACATTTAAGACAGGGATTATGTGATTTGTAAAATTTTTTTCATTTTGTTTTAAGACAGCACTTGGTTGTTAACTTACTATAAGAAAGTTATACACCATAGTTCTTTATGGTGGTGGTCACTATACCAAGCTAAAAGATTTAAAATAAAAACAAAAATCAACAAATAAACTTTAATTTTACAAAATGCAAGTCAATAGAAAGTCTATTCCATAATGAAGGCTGCAAGCAAAGCAGAAACCTGAGTCCTAGAAGCTGCCCTGTCTCCCCACTTTCCTCCATTGATATTTGGGGACTAAATTGGTTATAGGACCCCACATTACCCTCAGAATGCTTCACTACATATTTTTTTAATTTAAAAAAATTAAAATTATTTTTATTACATTTTTACAACTTATTGTGTTAACAAGGATCCAAGTGTCCCACTCAATAGCTTCATTATATTCTTGACTTGCCATATGCTTTCAAAGTTTCTAGTTTGTAGACCCTAGGAAGCAACGAATATTCCATGTTTAGAAAAACTGATGAGGAATAAAGAAGAACCAAATTAATGGTTCTGTACCAGTGGGGTTAGTGGATTAAGTGCAAGGAGAGGAAACAGCAAAACCTGTTATAATATTTTTGTGATACTATATAAACAGATCTCTCCAGTTTTAATTAGTTATATTTCTATTTGGGAACACTGTCTATATATATATATATAACATGATTTAGACTTATATAGTGCTTTCTTTTATCCAGAAAATCATAGAATAATTCACATCCAAGATAAAATGCATACTTTAGTATATCTCTCTAAAAATAAAGGCAGATTAAGCCAATGAAAATAAACGAGGATACAGGGGATTTGACTTACACAGTTACAATGTAAATCTCATAAATATATAAAACTTTATATTCACTAAGCAAAAAATACATATTTTTTTCAACTGCTTATGGAACTTTTACAAAAACTGATCACATACTAGGCCATAAAGAAAGTCCCAAAAATATTCCCAAAGTTGAAACTGTACAAGTTATATTCTCTGACTATAAAGCAACTCTATCTCTCTCTCTCTCTCTCTCCTCTAAATACAACAATTTGGAAATTTCAAAAACAGACTTCTATGTGACCCATGGGTTAAAAACAAAGGAAAATGAGATTATAGAACATTTGAAAATGGGTGTCTATGGCAACTCTACATAATTAAAAGTTTTGGGAGTCAGATGGATGTGACATGAAGAGCTGCCATCATGAGCTTTGAAGATAGCATAAGAGGTTCATGAGCCAAATGCAGTGACCTCCAGAAACTTGAAACCCTCAGTGTACAATAAATAAGCAAATAGGGACCTTAGTTTTATAAGTGCAAAGAACTAAATTCTGTAACAGGCTGAATAAGCAGGAAACAGATCTCTTTAAAAGCTCCAGAGAGAAATGCAGGCCTGCACTGGAATTTGGACATTTGTCTTTTAAAAAAATGACCAAGTGCCTGGGGCTATTGGTGGTAAAAGGAAAGTGACTGCAAAAGGGTAGAAAGTTTCTTTTTAGGGTGTTGCAAATATTCTAAAATTTGATTGTGACTCTATAAATTTATTAGAAATTATTGAATTCTGCACTTAAATTAAGTGAATTTTATGGTATATAAATTATTTCTTAATAAAATAAATGAGAAGGAAAAATGGTATGGAATATGACCAAAATATTATTCAGAGGAGTATATAATCTTTTTAGATGTATCTATTGTTAAGAAAAAGGCTGAATATAAATAAATAGAACCTTCAACACAAGAAGCTGGAAAAAGAACAAACATAACAAAAAATAGAAGGAAAAAAATAAAGATAAAACAGAAATTGGATGGAAATAAAATCTGCAACCTGATAACTAGTTCTTTAAAAAGATCAATTTAATGAACAAATCTCTACCAAGTCAAATAATAAAAGAGAAAAGAAAAACAATTATAACACCAATAATAAAATAGGAATATAACCATAAGTACAGAATATGTTTAAAATATTAAAATAGTATGTGCAACTTAATAATAATACTTTTCTTGTGTGACAGAGACAGATAGAGGGAAATATAGGAACAAACAGATAGGAAGGAAAAGAGATGAGAAGAATCAATTCTTTACTGAGGCACCTTACTTGTTTATTGATTGCTTTCTCATATGGGCCTTGATGGGGGGTGGGGGGGCTACAGCACAGTAAGTGACCCCTTGCTCAAGCCAGCAACCTTGGGCTTCAAGTCAGTGACCTTTGGGCTCAAGCCAGCGATCATTGGGTCATGTGTATGATCCCACATTTAAGCCAGCAACTCCATGCTCAAGCTGGTGATCCTGTGCTCAAGCTGGATGAGCCCATGCTCAAGCTGGTGACCTCAGGATTTCTAACCTGGGTCCTCAATGTCCTAATCCAATGCTGTATCCACTGTGCCACTGCCTGGTCAGGCATAATAACAATACATTGAGAGAGACTGAATGAAATGTAAGAATTTCTAGGAAAATATAAATTTGCCTAACACTATACAGCTCAACAAAGGTAAAACATAGGCCAATATTCTTAAAATATTTTTAAGTTAGTCAACTATATTCTTCCCCCAAATGTTCTAGGCTCAGGCGATTTTTTGAGTGAATTTTCTCACACCATCAAGGTACAGATAACTTTTGTGTCGTTTAAACTGTTTCAGAGAATGGAGATGCAAATCTCTCAAATTCCTTCTCTCCATTTAATATTTTATACTAATACTAGATAACAATTATACAAAAGAAAAAATTGTAGTATAATCTCACTTATGCATATAGATACAAAGAATATAAATTAAGTATTTACAAACTAAATATAGCAATATATGTAAAAGCAATACAACATGATCAAATAGAATTTAGAAATGAAATGATGGTTCAACACCAGAAAATCTGTTACTTTAATTTATGACATTAATATAGTGATGGTTATTTATTTATTCATGTTTTTTTTTTGAGAGAGAGAGAGAGTCAGAGAGAGGGATAGATAGGGACAAACAGACAGGAACGGAGAGAGGTGAGAAGCATCAATCATCAGTTTTTCGTTTGACACCTTAGTTGTTCATTGATTGCTTTCTTACATGTGCCTTGACCGCGGGCCTTCAGCAGACCGAGCCACCCCTTGCTGGAACTAGCGACCTTGGGTCCAAGCTGGCGAGCTTTTGCTCAAGCCAGATGGGCCCACGCTCAAGCTGGCGAGCTCAGGGTCTCGAACCTGGGTCTTCTGCATCCCAGTCCGACGCTCTATCCACTGGTCAGGCATATTTTTATAAATTCAGAAAAGGAAATACCAATTCTTGAGAAAAATTTTAGTAAGCTAGGACTAGAAAACTTAATTACATAAAGAGCATCTATCAGGAGTCAATAACAAACTTCATATGAAATCTTAAAACTCTAGAGAGATATTCCCAGAACAGAAACAACACAAAAAAAGCTTGCCATCATTAATATTGTTCAACCATGTTCTGGAAACCCTAACCTATATAGTAAGACAAAAAATAAATATTTTATTTCCTTTCTCTGTAGATAGACAGACACATACATACAAATGTACATATATACATACTTACACACATACATATAATACATAAAAAGAGAGATACCACATAAGATGAAACAAAATGCCATGCTTATGTGTCTAAAAAGATACAAAAGACATTGAATAAAAACTATTAAAGAAATTTTTAGTAAGAAAAAGAGGCATATGATCAATACACAAATTACTATTAGCCTTTGTAGTTACCAACAATAGCCAATTAGAAATAATGAAAAAAGAACCCCATTTATATTATATTACCAACAAAACTATCAACTGCAATGGAACAACCTTACCCAAAAATACAAAAGAGATGAAGAAAACTAAAACTTTCTAGAATGTATTTTTAAAAAAACAAAGAAGAGAAAAAATACACTATGAATCTAGATGGGAAGACATAATATTATAACAATGAATCACCTCAAACTTAAAAGTTCTAATGGAATTTTAAAATAAAAATAGACAAAAATTCTAAGCTCGTTCAGATGAGTACAAATTAGCAAAAATTACAAAGCAAGTTATAAGAATAAAAATAATGAGAAGAGCCTGACCTGTGGTGGAGCATAGATAAAGCATTGACCTGGAATGTTGAGGTCTCCAGTTCAAGGCCCAGGACTTGCCTAGTCAATGCATATATGAGAAGTAACTACTATGAGTTGATGCTTCCTGCTCTTCCCCCACCTTCTCTCTCTCTCCTCTCTCTAAAATCAAAAAATAAAATTTTAGAAATATATAATGAGAAGAAACTCAGTTTTTTAACAAAGCTTACTATAATACAATAATAATTTTTTTTTTACTAAGTTAGAGGTGGAGAGGCAGAGACAGACTCCTGCATGTGCCCTGACCAGGATCCGCCCAGCATACCCCTACCAGGTGATGCTCTGCCCAGCTGGGCCACAGTTCCACTGTTCGGCAACCAAACTATTTTAGCACCTGAGGCTGATGCCATGGAGCCATCCTCAATGCCCAGGGCCAACTTTACTCAAACCAGTTGAGCCATGACTGTGGGAGGGGGAGAGAGTGAAAGATAGAGCAGGGGAGAAGCAGATGGTTGCTTCTCCTGTGTATTCTGACCAGGAATAGAACTTGGGATTTCCGCATGCCAGGCCAACGCTCTACCGCTGAGCTAACAGGCCAGGGCCAATAATAGTAACTAAAGTAGTGTGATATTGGTACAGAAGAAGATCAATAAATAAAATAGTGTCCAGAAATAAATCCATATACCATATTTCCCCATGTATAAGATGCATTTCTTTTTCAAAAAATTTGAGGTCTAAAAACTGGGTGCATCTTATACAGTAGTTGTAGATATTTTTATTTGCATTTCCTGCTTTTTCACACTTGCTTTTGTGCTCATTGTTGAAGACAATTATTCATCATCAGACACTGATGAGGACAAACTAATAGATGAGAGTTTTGACAGTGATGAGGAGTTGTATGAATTTTATGATGAATAATACTTGAGTACAATAACTTTATGGAATACATTTTATTTTCAAATTTTGGGCCCCAAAATTAAGGTGTGTCTTATACATGGGAAAATACAGTAATCTTGAAATTTAGTATATAAAAATGTCATTTCAAATCATTGTGAAAATAATAAACTCATCAATAAAAAATTTCGGGTCAACTAGATGTTCATTTGGGAAAAACAGAGTTTTCTTCATACCACACTTATAAAAAGTTACATTCCAAGTGGATTGAATAGTTAAATGTAAAAAGGCAAAGCTATAAAAGTTGTAGAATAAAATACAGGAAACATTTTTTATAATCTTGGGGTGGAAAGGCCCTTCCTAAGTAGGACACAGAACTCAGAAGCCGCAATGGAAAGATGAACCAATGACTGCATAAAAATATAAAACTTCTGTAAAAGACATTTATAACTAAAAAAGTATTACTATCCCTAGTATAAAACAATTATAAATAAATAGCGGTCTGACTGTGGTGGTGCAGTAGAGTAGATAAAGCATTGACTGGAACGCTGAGGCCACCAGTTTGAAATCCTAGGCTTGTCCAGTCAAGGCACATATGGGAGTTGATGCTTTCTGCTCTTCTCCCCTTCTCTCTCTCTCCTCTTTCTCTAAAAATGAATTTTAAAAGTCTAAAAAAATAATTAAAAATAAATAAATAGCAAACACCAATAGAGAAAAAAGCAAAAAATATGAACAAGTAGTCCACAAAAGATTAAATTGCTAATACCTAATAAATATATGAAAAGATTTTCAGCTTCACTAACAATAAGAAAGATGCAAATTAAATATGAGATATCATTTTTATGCATCAAAGTACCAAAAATTAAACATGTTGATAGAGCCCAGGATTGTCTAGGGTATGAGAAAAAGGAAACTCATATACTTCTGGTGCAGAGTAAATTCTAACAACATATTTGGAGTGACAAATCCTATCAAATAAAAAATAGCTATCATTTTAACAAAATTAATTTTTTTTTTTTTTTTTTTTTTTTTACAGGGAGAGAGAATCAGAGAGAGGGATAGATAGGGGCAAACAGACAGGAACAAAGAGAGATGAGAAGCATCAATCATTAGTTTTCGTTGCCTTCGCGACACCATAGTTGTTCATTGATTGCTTTCTCACATGCGCCTTGACTGCGGGCCTTCAGCAGACCTAGCCACCCCTTGCTGGAGCCAGCGACCTTGGGTCCAAGCTGGCGAGCTTTTGCTCAAGCCAGATGAGCCTGCGCTCAAGCTGGCGACCTCTGGGTCTCGAATCTGGGTCTTCCGCACCCCAGTCCAACACTCTATCCACTGCGCCGCCACCTGGTCAGGCAATTAAAAATATTTTTAACTCACTATTTTAGATTATATTCTATGGTAAGACTTGCACAAGTATGCAAGGATATATGTACAGAACATTATTTACAATTGTTAAAATATGAGGAAACCTAAATATGAACAATAGGAAAGTGGTTTAATACATACTGAAATATGTAAGTCATGGATTGGAGAAATCTGTAGTCATTTAAAGATTAGAGGTAAATCTGGTGAATTATTCAGTTAGAAGTTATGTAATATATAGAATATAATTTTAATTTTGTGAAAACAGTGTGTGTGCCTGAATGTTCATATAAAACATCTGGAAAGATACCAAAGTTTAACTGTGTCTGCATTTTTTTGTGTGTGTGTGTGACAGAGAGAGGGACAGATAGGGACAGACAGACAGAAAGGGGGAGAGTCGAGAAGCATCAATTCTTCGTAGTGGCTACTTGATCTCCTTAGTTGTTGTTCATTGATTGCTTCCTCATATGTGCCTTGATCTGTGGGCTGCAGTAGAGCAAGTGACCCCTTGCTCAATCCAGCGATCTTGGGGTTTTGAACCTGGGTCCTCTGCGTCCTAGTCCGATGCTCTATCCACTGCACCACCACCTGGTTAGGCTGTGTCTGCATCTTGAGAATGGGTGTGGAAAGGGGTGGGAGGCATATGTGAGCCGTTGAAGAATTTTGTTTTCTACTTTATAAATTATTTAAATATCTATATGTATATATTCTAAAAATGTGTATATATTCTAAATTTATTGACATATTTTTACAATAAAATTAAAAAATGAACATGTATAAAGGGATATCACAGAAAAGGTCAGTTGTACAGAATATATTTCATTGAAATTTATAATTTAAAGCTGGGTAGAATGGAAATAAACTGTGATTTTCAAAAATCCTAAACAAGAAGGAATTTGAACCCTAGCTCTATTTTATATGCATTTGTGTGAATTGCAAAAAAAAAAAAAAAGGTCTAAATTTAAGAATTTATTTGGCACTAGAGCCAAACCTGTGTATTTTCTAGAACAAAGCAATAGTAGTAAATTCAAATATTCATGATTCTATCTTGGATCTGGGCCTGACCACACAAATGATCAACACCACAGACATTGGTGCCTTGCTTCTGAAATTCATCCAGATCATCTACCTTTTCACCCCTGGAAAATTACTCTTCACTCTCAGTTTACTTAGGGAAGGAAAAGGAGGACAAGAAGAGGTATAAGGGTAGGGGGAGGAAAGTTTTGGGTTGTAATACAAATATAATTCCAAAGCATAGGTGTATAGAACCAGCCTAAAACTAGTATATTTGGTCTCAGTTTTGGACTCCAGATTAACATCAAATATGGTGGCATTTTCTTTTTTTCAGTAGGTCCTTTAAAAGAAGATATGCTTTTTCACAACTAGATAGCTCAAATATTAGTCAGAGTTGACTACATAGCCATAACATTTAGTAAAATACCAGTATTCATATACTTGCCTCTAAAATTTCAGAGATTCAGCCTTGCTTTCAGTTCAATGAACTTTTCTTAAAATTGAGCAACCTGGCTTGAGAAGATTATTATTTCATTTTGTAATCTAAGGGCAATTAAAGAAACATACAGCATGAGTCATGCTAATCAAAATTTATGAATCCCTTTTGAAATTATGACTTTATTATTACTGAGTTGTCATAATATTTAAATACCCATGATTCCACTAAAGCAAGGGTAGTTTTTCAGTGGGAACTAAATCCACATGGTCAGTTTGAGTTTCAATTCCTATAGTTCCTTGAACAAGTAAGTGATGTATTTGTTTTTCCTTTCCCAGCTTTCATTTCTGTTTCCTCGTCATCTGGCCACATCATGTAAGAAAATACAATCTTACTAACAACACTGGAGATTCTTAAATTGAATCTCTTATAAGTATTTAATCCCCAAAAGACCAAGGACTGAGAAAACTTCAACTTTTAAAAAAAAATTAAATGTTTCCTTGATTTAGATATTCAGCCCTTAGTAGTATTACTATTTTACATTTTTTCATTTTAGTCATTCTGCTAGGTGTATAGTGAATACCTACCTCACTGTGGCTTTAACTTGTATTTCTCTAATGACTAATGATGTTGCTATTCAATGATGTTGAATATCTTTTCTTGTGATTGCCATCTCGACAGCCTTTTCTGTGAAGAGATTCTGTGACATCTCTTTATGTCTTTCACCATGTTATAATTGGATTTTTTCTGATGAGCTTTGAGTTATTATATATCTATATTCTAAATATAAGGTTTTTTATCAGTTATGTGTTTGCAAATATTTTCTCCCACTATTTCACTATTATGAGATAAAAATCAGAATTGGGTCATAGGTGGGAGGACTTCGGTTTTGTAGCTATAGGATTGCCTTAAAGCCTTTGACTTCAGCCATTATTTAAGCTTAAACTTTGAGATTTCTTGATCCATTGATGTCCTGGTTTGCTAACCAGGATCAAAAGATGACAATTTATCTACAGTCAGTATTAGTTCATATGTTTTAAAGGCAGATGTATTTTGTATAATATTAGATTGCAAGGGGAAGCTCTTACTGCTGATGAAGTGGATAGTTCAAGAAAGCATAAAATTTATATTCAAAGCAGTGGAATGGCGGTAACCCGATCTTTAAATCTTATATTATTAATAGGTAATATTTGTTGAGTATTTGCTATAAAGTACTATAAAATCATCTGATCTCAGATTCTATGATTTTTTTTCTAGAAATGTTGACTAAATGACACTCTAAATTTCAGAGAACAGTTCAAATTCCACATATTCCAAACCATTGCCCTCATAAACCATTAGAACATCTTTTAAAAATTAGACCACCAAAATTACATCTATTATACTATCCCTGACATCTGGCAAAGATCCTGTGTAAGAATGCTCTGGCTATGCTTACCTTCTCATATACCCTTCCTTGCTCATACCTCCTGATGCTCTAGTGGTCATCTGTATTACATGATCTTGTATCCTGACCACAAATGATAAACTAAGGAAAACACCTGACCCAAAGTACACATTCATAGGCTGTTCAGTGACCCCTGCTTAGGAAATACTGGGTGAAAACAAGATAAACTGGGTCAGTTAGATTTATATTTCAGGATTTTGGAATTGAAAAACTAGGTGAGATTAATAACCTTATGAGCTGGACTGAAAAATCATGAGGTGTCCACTCTGGGCTATGAGCAAGCTGGATACCAGTTGCACAGAGAAATGCAGAGATACCGTGAGTTTGCTAATGAGGTTTTGAGAGGGAGGCAGAAGAAGTAACTTCTTGGGACTCTGAGAGCTTTCTGATTCTGGTTCTGATTCCAGTACCCATATAAACTTAGAAGACACTCTGGTCTGGCCTGTGGTGGCACAGTGGATAGGGTGTCAACCTGGAACATCAAGGTTGTTGATTGGAAACCCTGGGCTTGCCTAGTCAAGGCACATAGAAGAATCAGCAACTATGAGTTGATGCTTCCTGCTCCACCCCCTGCCTTTCTCTCTCTCTATTCTCTCTCTAAAATCAATAAATAAAATCTTATTTTCTTTTTCTGCTTGTGCTTCATTTTAATCCTACTTCTCTCTGTCCCCCATTCGATACCCAGGCAACCATTAATTTATTTTCTGTAACTATGAATTAATTTGCATGTTTTAGAATATTATAAGTAGAATCCTATGTTATAAACTCTTTTTTTTCTTCCAGTAATATATATTTTATTTTTATTTTTAAAATTAATTTTAATTTTAATGGGGTGACATTGATAAATCAGGGTACATATATTCAGAGAAAACATCTGCAGATTATTTTGACATTTGATTATCATGCATACCTATCACCCAAAGACAAATTGTCATTCGTCATCTTCTATCTGGTTTTATTTGTGCCACTTCCCTCCCCCTACCCCCTCCTTCTTCCCCTTTCCCCACCCCCCCATAGCCAGTATACTCTTGTCCATGTCTCTGAGTCTCATTTTTATGTCCCATCTATGTATGGAATCTTATATTCTTAGTATTTTCTGATTTACTTATTTCACTTCACTCAGTATAATGTTATCAAGGTCCATCCATGTTGTTGTAAATACTCCGATATCATCATTTGTTATGGCTGAGTAGTATTCCATAGTATATATGTACCAAAGCTTTTTAATCCACTCGCCCACTGAAGGACACTTGGGCTGTTTTCAGATCTTTGCTATTGTGAACAATGCTGCCACGAACATGGGGGCGCATTTCTTCTTTTCGAACAGTGCTATGGTGTTCTTAGGGTATATTCCTAAAAGTGGGATAGCCGGGTCAAAAGGCAGTTCGATTTTTAATTTTTTGAGAAATCTCCATACTGTTTTCCACAGTGGCTGCACCACTCTGCATTCCCACCAGCAATGCAGGAGGGTTCCCTTACCTCCACATCCTCGCCAGCACTTAATCTGTGTTGTTTTGTCAATGAGCACCATTCTGACTGGTGTGAGGTGATATCTCATTGAGGTTTTAATTTGCATTTCTCTAATGATTAGTGATGTTGAGCATTATTTCATATGCCTATTGGCCATCAGTATGTCCTCTTTGGAGAAGTGTCTATTCATTTCTTTTGCCCATTTTTTGATGGGATTGTTTGTCTTCCTGGTATTGAGTTTTACAAGTTCTTTATAACTTTTGGTTATTAACCCCTTATCAGACCTATTTTCAAATATGTTCTCCCATTGTGTAGTTTGTCTTTTTATTCTGTTCTTATTGTCTTTAGCTGTGCAAAAGCTTTTTAGTTTGATATAGTGACATTTGTTTATCCTGTCTTTTATTTCACTAGCCCGTGGAGATAAATATACTGCTGTGACAGATGTCAAAGAGCTTACTGCCTATGTTTTCTTCTAAGATGCTTATGGTTTCATGGCTTACATTTAAGTCTTTTATCCATTTTTGTGAATGGTGTAAGTTGATAATCTAGTTTCATCTTTTTGCAGGTAGATGTCCAATTTTCCCAACACCATTTGTTAAAGAGGCTGTCTTTACTCCATTGTATGCTCTTTCCTCTTTTTTCAAATATCAGTTGTCCATGAAGGTGTGGGTTTATTTCTGGGTTCTCCGTTCTGTTCCATTGATCTATATGCCTGTTCTTATGCAAGTACCAGGCTGTCTTGAGTACAATGGCCTTGTAGTATAACTTGATATCAGGGAGAGTGATACCTCCTGCTTCATTCTTCTTTTTCAATATCGCTGAGGTTATTCATGTTCTTTTTTGGTTCCATATAAATTTTTGGAATATGTGTTCTATATCTTTGAAGTATGTCATTGGTATTTTAATTGGTATTGCATTGAATTTATAAATTGCTTTTGGTAATATAGACATTTTAATGATATTTATTCTTCATAACCATGAGCACGGTATATGCTTCCACTTGTTTGTATCTTTCTTGATTTCTTTTATCAATGTTTTATAATTTTCCGAGTACAAGTCTTAAATCTCCTTGGTTAAATTTACTCCTAGGTGCTTTATTTTTTTGGTTGTAATAGTGAAGGGGATTTTTTCCTTAATTTCTTTTTGCTGACAGTTCATTGTTGGTGTATAAAAATGCCTCTGATTTCTGAGTATTAATTTTATATCCTGCCACCTTGCTGAATTCATTTATCAGGTTCAGTAGTTTTTAGACTGAGACTTTAGGGTTTTCTATACACAATAACATATCATCTGAAAATAATGACAGTTTTACTTCTTCTTTTCCAATTTAAATGCCTATTATTTCTTGTTCTTGTCTGATTGCTGCGGCTAGGACTTCCAGAACTATGTTGAATATGAGTGGTGAAAGGGGCACCCCTGCCCTGTTCCTGATCTTAAGGGGATTGCTTTTAATTTTTGCCCATTGATTATGATGTTGGCTGTGGGTTTGTCATAGATGGCCTTTATCATGTTAAGGTATGCTCCCTGTATTCTGACTTTGCTGAGAGTTTTGAGCATGAATGGGTGCTGAAATTTTATCAAATGCTTTTTTTGCATCTATTAAAATTATCATGCTGTCTTTGTCCTTCCTTTTGTTTATGTGATGAATCACATTGATTGATTTGCAAATATTGAACCAGCCTTGCCTCCCCAGAATAAATCCTACTTGATCATGATGTATGATTTCTTTCATATATTGCTGGATCTGGTTGGCTAATATTTTGTTGAGGATTTTAGCTTCTAAATTCCTTAGGGATATTGGCCTATAATTTTCTTTCTTTGTGTTGTCTTTGCCTGGTTTTGGGATAAGAATTATGCTCGCCTCATAAAAGGAGTTTGGAAGTCTTCCTTCCTCTTGAACTTTTTGAAATAGCTTGAGAAGGATAGAAGTTAGTTCTTCTTTGAATTTTTGGTAGAATTCACTTGTGAAGCCATAAGGCCAAGGACTCTTCTTTGTTGGAGGTTTTTTGATAACTGTTTCAATCTTATTTGTCAGAATCAGTCTGTTTAAGGTTTCTGATTCTTCCAGATTGATTTTTGGAAGATTGTATGTTTCAAGGAATTTGTCCATTTCATATAGGTTGTCTAGTTTTTTGACATACAATTTGTCATAGTATTTTCTTACAATACTTTCTATTTCTGTTGTGTCAGTTGTTATTTCTCCACTCTCATTTCTAATTTTATTTATTTGAGTCCTCTCTCGGTTTTTCTTGGCAAGTCTAGTTAAAAGTTCATCGATCTTGTTTACCTTTTCAAAGAACCAGCTCCTGGTTTCATTAATCCTCTGTATCATTTTTTTAGTCTCTATGTCATTTATTTCTGCTCTGATCTTTATTATTTCCTTCCTTTTACTACCCTTGAGTTTTACTTGCTGTTCTTTCTCTAGTTCTTTCCGATGTAGGGTTAAGTTGCTTATTTGAGCTTTTTCTAGCTTCTCATGGTATGCCTGTAGTGCAATGAACTTCCCTCTCAGTACTGCTTTTGCTGTGTTCCATAAATTTTGAGTTGATGTATGCTCATTATCATTCGTTTCTAGGAACTTTTTTATTTCTTCTTTGATCTCATTGTTAATCCATTCGTTATTTAATAACATGCTATTTAGTTTCCAAGTGTTTGAGTATTTTTCAGTTTTTCTTTTGTGGTTAATTTCTATTTTCATGCCATTGTGATCAGAAAAAATGCTTGATATGATTTCAATTCTTCTTAAATTTGTTGAGACCTCTTTTGTGTCCTAACATGTGGTTTATCCTAGAGAATGTACCATGAGCACTTGAAAAGAATGTATATTCTGCTGCTTTAAGGTGAAAGTTTCTGAAGATATCTATTAAATCAAGTTGATCTAGTGTATCCTTTAAGTCTGCTGTTTTTTTGTTAATTTTCTTTCTTGAGGATCTATCCAGTGCAGTTAGTGGATTATTAAAATCTACTATTATAGTATTGCCGTTGATATTACCCTTTATATCCTTCAAAGTCTGCTTTTTATATTTCTGAGCTCCTATGTTGGCGCGTAGATTTTTATAATGGTTATATCTTCCTGTTGGATTGTTCCCTTTATCATTATGTGGTGTCCTTCTTTATCTCATACTACAGCATTTATTTTAAAGTCCATTTTGTCAGATATAAGTATTGCTACCCCGGTTTTTATTTCATTACCATTTGCATGAAATATTTTTCTTCATCCTTTTACCTTCAGTCTATGTGCATCTTTTATTTTAAGGTGTGTCTCTTGTAGACAGCATATGTATGGGTCCTGTTACTTTATCTACGCAGCTACCCTATGTCTTTTGATTGGATCATTTAATCCATTTACATTTAAGGCTATTATTGATATAAAGTTGTTTATTGCCATTTTATTCTTTAAAGCTATATTCCTCTTTTGCTACATTCTTTTCCCCCTTTGATCTGTTCACAACAGGCCCCTTAGTATCTCTTGCAGGATTGGCTTGGTTTTAATGAATTCCTTGAGGGTTTTTTTGTCTGGGAAGTTTTTTATTTCTCATTCAATTTTAAATGTTAGCCTTACTGGATAAAGTAGTCTTCATTGTAGGTTCTTGTTCTGCATTTCTTTGAATATGTCTTGCCATTCCCTTTTGACCTTAAGTGTTTCTGTTAAGAAGTCAGATGTCACCCTTATGGGGGCTCCTTTGTAGGTGATAGCCTTTTTTACTCTAGAAACTTTTAAATTTTTCTCTTTATCACTTAGCTTTGGTATTTTAATTATGATGTGTCTTGGTGTAGATTTTTTTGGGTTTCTCTTTAATGGAGTTCTCTGTGCTTCTTGTACATATGAGTCATTTTCCAGCCTTAATTTAGGGAAGTTTTCTGCTATGATTTGATTGAACAAAGTTTCTATTCCTTGTTCTTTCTCTTCTTCTTCAGGAACCCCTATGATGCGGATGTTATTTCTCTTAATGTTGTCACAGAGCTCCCTTAGAGTTTCCTCAGTCTTTTTGAGTCTCTTTTCTTTTCTCTGCTCTGTGTCTGTGCCTTTGTTTATTTTGTCCTCTAACTCGCTGATTCAATTCTCAGCTTCATTCGTCCTGCTTTTAATTCCTTCCATTGTGTTCTTCAATTCTGATATTGTATTTGTCATTTCTGTCTGATTCTTTTTTATTATTTTAATTTCCTTTTTTATTCTTGTTGTCTCTTTATTTAGGTATTTGTAATGACTATATATTGTTTCTCTAAGCTCTTTGAACATTCTAACTATCATCATTTTAAATTCTGCATCCGGTAGTTTGGTTATATCTGGTTCATTCAGGTCCTTCTTGAGGATTTCTCTTGATTCATTTGGGTTGCATTTCTCTGCCTGCCCATTTTGTCTGTATATAAGAAGGTGCAGCTGCTAGAGTTCAATGGGTGTTGCCTATGTGTTCCCTAGGTGTGGTCTGTCTGCAGGCTCGCCACCCCCTTTGCCGCTGCCTAGGGTGGTTGTGTATGTGCTTAGCAGGTACTGGGCCACTGTGGCTGCTGCTGTGGTTTCTGCCTTTCCTCTGCCAGAGGGGCTGTGTTCTTGTGCTGGCTTTATAAGCCTCAGCCTGTCTCGACCTTCACCCCGCCCCCACAGGTGGGGTTGCGCACCACACTCAAGCCACAAGCTTCGATACCATGGGCAGTGGTGAGCACCTAGGCTCAGCCTCGGTCCCAGCCTGGACCCTGGCTTCCACCCAGACCCTGCGATCAGAGCCAGCTTGTGCAGGATCACAAACCTCCAGGGCTGCTGGCATGCGCTCAGCTGCGAGCTTCTGCCTGTCCCAGACTTTTGCCCCACCCCCGCGACCAGGGCCAGCTCCACAGGCTTCCGCCCTGCCCCCACGGTCAGGGCTGGCTTGCGCAGAATTGTAAACTTCCAGGGCTGCTGGCATGCACTCAGCTGCAATCCTCCACCTCCCCCGCCCCCACGGTCAGGGCCGGCTCGCACAGGATTGCAAACCTCATAGGCCAGGCGAGGTTGCGGCCTGCTAGCCCCTTCTCAGCAGCAGATCTCTGCTCGTTCCGGGCTCCTGCTTTACCCCCGCAGGTGGGGCTGCAGGCAGGCCCGCAGCTGCTGGACCGCTTTCGCGCGTCCCCACCACCCCTGCTGGGCTAGACCAAGCTCAAGGCAGGCCAGACGGACCTCTGCCCGCCAACAGAACCACATTTCCGTGTCCCACCGTCACTGTCCCTCCAGCAAGCCCTCAGCAGTGTGGGTGGGGGCACTGCAGCTCAGACCCTAACACTCCATACTGTAGTCCTGAAAGCTCCTTCCTTCTAAGCGTCAGTGCTCTAAGTGCCTCGGGAGAGCTTGTTTGACTGGTGCCCAGCCTCCCTTTGCTGGTATTGCTAGTTCCAGGGGAAATATTCATTTCAGATTTGAGAAGTGATTCAGCCCAGGGTTTAGGGTGGCTGTCCCTCAGAGTGTTTCTCCCTGTGCCTTCCAGACTATACTCTCTTCCTGCTGCTCCGGTCCTCTCTTCTCTCCCCATCCCCCAGAGCCCTGGGTGAGTGGTTGTGAGAGAGGTTTTCTTCACCATCCCTCTAAGAAGAATCCTGGGTCTGAGAAACAGTCTCTTTCTCACAAACAGTATCCTAACTTGTTTCACAGCTAAATACTGTCCATACACCTCTTCTAGGCTCTGGGGCTGTAGGCTGGGGCTTTGTTCCTGGGAGCCAGGTCCCTCCCTCTTCGCTAAACTCTCTTCCCGCCACACGAGTCTCTCCAGGCTGCCATTTGCTCCTGGGAGCTGGGCAGCCCTTTCCACATTTTTGCTTTTCCTACTAGTCTCAATGTGGCTTCTTCAGTGTTCCTTGGTTGAAGAGCTCACTTAGTTTAGTTCAAAGTTGGTTTACCCAGATTATGGTTCTTAAAATTAAGTTATAATCCACTTTGGTTCCAGGAGTTGGAAGTTGGTACATCCGCCTACTCCATCACCATCTTGCCCAATAAATAAGATCTTTAAAAAAAAGTATTCTGTTTTAGAAGTGACTTAAGTGGGTTCTTTGCAGCCATTAGATCTCTAATTATGACATGGAGTTGGTGATCTCACATATTTTTTAATCTGGAAGTCATAATTAATAGCTAAAGAAAAATTTGCATGATCTGATAAGGGCATCATTCTTTCAAAAAGTTTTCAATTGATGGTAAATCTCCCTGAAGAGAGACAGGCACTCAAACATGTGACTGGTGGGAATATATACCAGTCCAACCTTCTAAAGGGCAATTGGGTAAAATGGATCTCAGAAAGACTAAAAAGTATGTGCCATAAATTCTCTTTTAAGAAATATATCAATAGAAAAAAATCTGGAAGTATATATTAAAATAGCCAGATGGTGTCCAGATTATGATGATAAGATTATGGATAATTTAAATAATCTTTTCTACAATGAGTATTCCTTACAATTCTTTTTTCAAAAGCATATGTTCAAAATATGAAAGTCAGCTACCAGTTACTGTACTGAGTCCTTCCATGTGCTTGGTGCTATATAGGCTTTACCTAATATAAATTTTTAAATGACCCTATGAGGTACATGCTATTATTCTTATTATATAAATAAGGAAGTTGAAGCACAGAACTGTTAAAAACCAAAACCAAAACGCCAGTAACAAAACTTTCTTCCATCATGGCAAGAAAGTGGTGTTAACAGGAAAACTATAATAGTGAGGATGTTATTTGTTTTGTCTACTGTTGTCTCTATAGCATCTAGAACTCACTAAATATTTTTAAATCAATAATGCACAGAATCAGGCTTTATGCCTAAACATGTCTTCCTCCAAAGCCTCTGCTCCAAACCTAATACTCCAAAGAAGTCTTTCTGCAATTTATGGACTTATTAAATGTGTTCCTTCATCTTTTAATTTACTTTGTTTAAAATCAGAGGAAATGACAATGAAAATGAGAAAGGTTACAGAATATGATGATGCTCAGGGAAATCTAAAGACAAATGATGGATACCTGCATTGCCCTCATCAATAAATTAATAAGTTAGTTGATTTATAGATAAACTTAACAAAACTTTATATTATATAACAATAAATTTTTTCTTAATATGATGTTTGTATTTATTGCTAGCTAAATCTAGATATTGACCCCTAGTTATGAATTCAATTTTGAATTTATTAATACCATTATTGTTATGGAAAACCTTGGCTTCTGTTACATATTTTTGACTTCCAGTAGCTTTTTCTACTACATCAGAAGAATGAACATTCTTTGTATTGTTATTCAAAATCATAATTTATTCCTTAGTAACTACATAGCCTTTTGAATTATCATGAAATACTATTTTGGGAAGAAACCTGACATTCAACCTATAATTTTGTGATTATTATAATGATTATAGCAATGTCAACCCAAGATATTAGAATAAAGCTTCAAATTATAACAAACATCATATTTTCATTTTTTTAATTCAATTTTACCACTAGCATCTCGATATCATAATTATCATATCTTAGCCAAAAGACACAAGAAGCATAAGTTAATCACAGTTATTAAATTTATAAAAGGCCAACTTTTTCATACAGCAATGTTTAGTTTCAAACTTTCTGCCATTCTTCCCTTTACACTCAGTATTGCAGATTAGCTTAAGGTATGAGGGGAAGGATGTAAAATGATATTACTAGAGATGTGCCCTCTATCATAATTTTGATTTAATATTGTTTTGGGAGTTTAGGCTAATGTAAGAAGAGAGATGAAACAAACCCAAGAGGAATAAATAATAAAAAACAAAAGCATCACTATTTAAAGATGATTATGTATCTAACAAAATGTCCAAGGAATCAGCTAATATTTTTAGACTTAATAGTATCATAAATAGCTAGATAAAATATAGAAAAGCCATTAAGATTCTTGAATACCAACAATTAAAAATTTTAAGAAAACAATTTAAAAAATGGATCTGACCTGCTGGTTAGCTCAGGGTGTTTGTTGTCTGGAAACACCAAGGTTGTGGGTTCGATCCCTGGACAGGGTACATACAAGAAGGAACCAATGAATGCATAGCTAAGTAGAACAATAAATAAATGCTTCTCTCTCTCTCTTCTTCTCTCTGACTCTAAAAATCAATAAATAAAAATATAAAAGGGATCCAATTTACAATGGCAATAAAATACATAAAGAGTTGTAGACTTAATAAGAAGCATTTAGCTATATAAACAGAATAATAAAATTTACGAAGCAATAACATCTAGGAGGAATAAAAAATTGTAAAGGTGTTCATTCTTAATGTGTTTTAAATCTAATGCAGTCTCAATCAAAATTAAAATGGAATTCTATTTAGAATTTTAAAAGGCCCTGGCCGGTTTGCTCAGTGGTAGAGCATCAGCCCAGTGTGTGGAAGTCCCAGGTTCAATTCCTGGTCAGGGCACACAGGAGAAATGATCATTTGCTTCTCCCCCTCCTTTTTTCCCCCTTCTCTCCCTCTTCCACTTCCACAGCCAGTGGCTCAATTGGTTCAAGCATTGGCCCAGGATGGGATTGCCAGGTGGATCCCAGTCAGGGCATATGCGGATTCTGTTGCTGTTTCCCCTCCTCTCATTAAATATATATATATATATATTTTAGATCAAGTACTCCATACCACCTCAAAAAATACATTTCAGAAGTCCTTTAGATAACTAAATATCTTTAAACTCAAAAATAAGTAAATAGGAGTGAGTAAATGTTAAGCAGATCTCAGGAGATGATAATTTTTTTTAGTTTGAAACAATAGAAGAAATTACAAAGGAAGGGATTATGGTTTTATACTTAATTTTTTAAAAATTTATCAACTTTAAAATAGAAAAACTAGCCTGACCAGGGGGTGGCACAATGGATAGAGTGTTGAACTGGGGTGCGGAGGACCCAGGTTTGAAGCCCCGAGGTCACTGACTTGAGCATGGGCTCACTAGCTTGAACATGGGGTTGCTGGCTTGAGCATGGGATCATAGACATGACCCCATGGTCACTAGCTTGAGCCCAAGGTTGCTGGCTTGAGCAAGGGGTCACTAGCTCTGCTGTAGCCCTCCCAGTCAAGGCAGATATGAGAAAGCAGTCAATGAACAACTAAGGTACCAGAACAAAGAACTGATGCTTCTAATCTTTCTCCCTTCCTGTCTATCTGTCCCTCTCTCTGACTCTCTCTGTCTCTGTCACAAAAAAAAAAAAAAAGAAAAAAGAAAACTAGGTAGAAATTAGAGAAGTACATAATTTTTAGTCAACTGAAACTTGTATGGCCTGTTGTATCCTTTGCACCTTGCACAGTGCTGGGCACATTGTAAATGTTCAATAGATATCAAATATTATAATAATTAACTAAGTAGACTAATTATTTAAGATGAAGAAGCAACCCTAGAGTCCAATTAGCCAGCTGCAACTAAGAATGATGAACACAAATTAATTTCTTTGGCCCAGATGCACAAGAACCCTAATTGGAGGCTGCCTAATCAGCTGTGGAATGGGCGAATGATGGAAACAATAGGTGGGCTGTGCAAGTGCTAGCAGGACAAATCATGTCACACTATAAGCATCAGCTGTTGGGGGGTGATAGCAGTCAACAGGCCACACTGGTCTAGGACATTGGCAAAGGTATGGCTTGACTCAATCAAGAAATCATATTCAACTTGGGAGGCCCAGAGACCAGGGTGCTGAATGACAAAGCTTATAAACAGCAGTGTCAGCTGCTTAACAAAGGACATGATTTTGTTTGGAGAGGAGAGAGAGAGGACCACATACTTTTTGTCAGTCTTTTTCTAGGATAATTACTCAATGGAGTGAAGCATTATAAGCACTTAGACTTGACAGTTACTGCATCTTCTACCTGAGACAGAGGGATTTTAACATCAGTCTATAATTGTTCTCAGTGGATAGTAAGAAAAATAGTCATTCAAAATCATTTAGTAGTTGGGGAGTCTATGCAGTGGTGTTTCTGCATTGTTTTCAGAGTACTTTGTGCTCATGGCTCTCAGCATTCAATACATTTTTGCTAAATCAGTAAATGAATTGAACTAAGTATTGATCATTTTGGTTTTGCCAAGATCTTGTTTTCCAATCCAGTATTAGAAACACAGGGAACTGGTCTAATGTTTGCTAATAGCATGAATCTGTTTCCATTTAAAAACCCTGTTTCTCCAGAGTAAAAATAAACACACTGGGAGAAATAAGGAGCACAAAACTGTCCATCTTTACTGCATGTCTGCATCCAGTGTCCCATCTGTCACCTAGATTATAGGATAGTTCCTAAAAGAGGAATAGATATATATTTTTTTTGCTGTTATTACTTGACCAGCAGGGCAGGCTACTGGATGGAATGGGCCAGAATAAGTTAGGAAACCATTAATTTCCTAACTATTCCTATACAAATTTCCTGAGTATTTGAGGAAAAGAGGACAGATTTTAAAAAAACCAAAAAACTCCTTGTGAAATGGCTGGTAATGACAGGTCAGTGTTAAGTACATGTAAAATAGTTATTTCAACATAGCAGGAGGATGAGGGAAACTGATATGTCAAATATTTTAAACTCCATAATCAAATTGGAATAATATCAAAAGTGATTGTAATCTGAGGCAGTAGAATTCCATTTTCCTTGCATTATGGAGATTTCTCTGAGAAGACCCAGGTTAAATGATTGCACTGAGGTTGATAACACACTGATTCCTTGTGCCAACAATGACTTCAGTCTGATGGCAACCTTTACAAATTACTTCCTGTAAATTCTTTGTGAGATTAACAAGCAATTCATTTTGCTTTAGAGTGACTTTTAGCTAAGAGACTCCACCCAAAAATCTGGATTTAATAAAACAAAATATATTTTGGTTTTTACAAACATTTCTGAGATGTAAGTTCCACACACAAGTTTTTTGGAAAAGCAAAGCATTTTCATTTTTAATTCAGTGAAAGCCAGATGGATGGATCCTTATGCCTAGCCAACAATTACTTAAGAGTCTGATGAGTTGGTGGGGAAAGGTAGCAGGGGAGGGAAGGTCACTGAAGAGCAAGCCACATCTTTGTGTGTTCATGTAAGATATTCAGGTTAAAGTTTACAAAAGACTTGAAAGCTACAAGCAGAACAGTATTTGGTTATTCAACCATTTATTCATTCACTTATTCAGCACAGTATTTACTGAATACCAGGTACTGTTGTAGGCTCTGGGGATACCAGAGTTGAACAAAACAGATAGGACTTTTGCTTTTGTAAAACTTATATTCTAGTGAGGGAAAATAGACAATAAGCCAAAAATTACCCAAGAAAAAATTTCTTTAAAGAAGACTTTTTATAATGTGTGTGTAAATATAATGAGCAAGATAGAGAAATTATCTGCTTTCAGAGGGCAGGTATTAGAAGGATTTATGTCTTTATGACTGATAGTTGATAAAATCATATTAGTAAATATTTAAGCTTGGCACTGCTCAGACACTGTATATAATTTATGACCTAGTTCTTGAGCTCAAAGAAATTTACAATTCCAACTTGCAAGATGTTCCTGTACATCACTCAGGTAGAGGAATGGAAGAACCATCAGATCTTTTGTATATCAATTGAGTCAGAGTTACATTACATTTCCTTTACAATCAGTGTGAAAGTTAAGAATCCTTGGGCCTTTAGGTTTCAAATAGAAACAAGAATTCGTTGACACTGTCTGTTTCTACTTGGTAAAAAAAAAATGTAGTCATTGACATGAAAGAGAAAGTGTGTGTGTGTGTGTGTGTGTGTGTGTGTTAGAAAGAATGTCCAATATATTTGCTTATCCCATTAACTCACTATAATTAAAGGAGGTAGAAACAGAATACCTAGCTATTCTTAAAAAGAAGAAGATCCTTGAGACTTATGAGGAAAAGACCATGAGACTTTTTTGGGATAATACCTCTGCAATTTCTCTGATTTCTATTCCCACTCACTCTTTCTTCATCTTTCCTCTTTTCAATGTTCCTTGCCAGCTATAATCATAAATCAAAGTGGGTTGTTTCATCATCTCCAGATATTTTGGCTTCAGAGCTCATCAAATCAAAATCACCTTATTCTCTGCTGCCCTTCTGGAGCCCATGAGAACTAATTTGGTGGGAGAAATATCTTTCTCAAATACAACCACCTTAACATCCCCAATTATAATGGCTTATTGTTCAAAACTTCCAAAACTTTTGTCTTGTTACTCTTATAAGAACACTTATTCACCTTACAAAAACATATTGGGCACCCACTTTGTGGCATTATGTGGGGCAACTGAGGCCTACAAAGATGTTGCAGACACATAGTTGCTACCTTTATGGTTGAAAAGGAGGCTGAGCACACAGCTATAAAACAAGATGGAAGGATGCAAACACCATGAAAGATGAGACAAATGAAGTACCGTGCGTGCTTAGAAAAGCTTTTGGTTGGGAACCTTAGGATGGCCGCATTGGAGCAAGGCTTTAAGGAATAGGTAGGACTACAACAGATCAGGGATAGGTAAGCATTAGTGAGCTTACCTTTTTATTTACCGTTTTTTCTTTTTAGTATACTGTCCTTCCCATCTTTATTTATATTCTTCAAATGAGGGTTTCCAAGTAAAAAATCTTTCTCCCCCGACAACCCAAAGTGAGAAGCAGGGAGGCAGAGAGACAGACTCCTGCATGTGCCCAACCAGGATCCATCTAGCATGTCCACTAGGGGGCAATGCTCTGCCCATCTCGGCCATTGCTCCGTTGTAACCAGAGCCATTCTAGCGCCTGAGGTGAAGGCCATGGAGCCATCCTTAGTGCCTGGGCCAATTTTGCTCCAATGGAGCCTTGGCTGTGGGAGGAAAAGAGAGACAGAGAGAAAGGAGAGGGGCAGGGGTGGAGAAGCAAATGGGCGTCTCTCCTGTGTGCCCTGGCTGGGCTTCAAACCCGGGACTTCCACCACACCAGGCCAACGTTCTACCGCTGAGGTAACTGGCCAGGGCCAGTAAAAAATCTTTTTTAACCAAACCTCTCTCCTTTATTTTCTGCCATGAATATTGCTTTAGATCTTTAATGTTTGCTTTCAATTGGGTATTTAATCAACTTTATAATGAAAGTTAAATAGGAATATCTAAATCCCAATAGCAGTATGAACCTCCTAAAAAAATCCTCAAATTTGCATGTTTTTATAAACCCTGAAGACTTTTTCTATTCTACTTCTTGCATAAAAACAATTATGTATAATTGTTAGAAACCATTTATCATTCTGAATTATATATACTTTTTTCATCTGCCATTGTTTTCTATATTTCTTTACCCATTTTATAATTCTCGTGTTTATCATTTCTACCAGCAATACACTGCTTTATTGAAGCAATGTATCATACTTGCTGTCTTCTTATTTCCCTCCAGGTATGTATATGAGATTTTCATAGTATTTAGATATACAAATGAGTGCTCCTTACATATCTATATGCCTTTTCTTTCTTTTGAATTATCTTCTAATTTTCCAAAGTTAAATAAGGTAACACATAAGGTATGGTTAAGGGTGTGAGCACTGGTATACTGCCTGTGTTTGAATCCTGGCTCTACCTACTTGTCATTTTATGAAAAATTACTTAACCTCTCTCTGAGGTACAGTCTCCTTATCTAAATAAAAGAAATAAAAATAGTACCACTTCACATGATTAGTTTGAGAATTCTCTGTGATAATATATACATGTAGATTCTTAGGACTGTGCTTAACACAGTGTTCAATAAGGCTAGATATTGTTATATGTGGTTCTCAGCATACTATTTGTTGTATTCTCAAACTCAGTAAATACTAATTTTCTTCTTTTCATCCACTCAAATTAGTATAACTTGAAAAAAGTGATCATTTCTATTAACCATGGAATTATAAGCTCAAGGTTGTGAAAAATTTTAAGGTTTAGTCTTTGGTTCATGTCATGCGTGTCTAAGATGCTTTTCAGAAAAAGAGCATTAGCTTACAGAATTATCAGGTACCTCCAAACTTTCATTTTCATGTATTGTTTTGATTTTATTGGTAGAAGGGTCTCACTTTTATCTACATTTGTTTTTCACCAGATAGAACCCTTGGCTTCTGGTTAGAAATCTGAGCCTTTCACGGGAATGAAAACTAGAAGTACGGCTAGATGTTCCCTTCCTCTCTCTGTCTCTCCCCTCTGCTTTTCTATGTGCTTTGGTTTCATTTGTGGCTTCCTCCACATAGTAGGAAACTTGGCCACCAGGATTCTCATGGTTCATGTAGATGGTGCCTGCATATCTACCAACTCCACATTCCCAGAGGAGGAGTTTTATTGGCCTACCATGGATAGTTGCTCTCTTCTAAACTGATCAGCTGTGACCAGGAAGTTGGGCTTTATAACTAGTGTTCCCTGTCAGAGCCATTTGTTTGGAGTGGAAGAAAGAACATTAATTCAAAAATAGACTACCAAATGGAAGGGCTCTGGTCAGACCAAACAGCAGAGTCCACCAAATCAAGTTATCAGAGGAGCTTGACATGTTTCACATCTGTTTACTGTTTTTGTGTAAACCTGTTCCCCTTATGTGAACTACTCATGTCTTTGACCATTTGTTATAAAAATAAATTTTCCCATATAAATTTACATCATTTCCACCTAACCAGGTGGTGGCGCAGTGGATAAAGCATCAGACTGGGAAGCAGAGGACCCAAGTTCGAAACCCTCAGGTCATCGGCTTGAGCGCGGGCTCACCAGCTAGAGCATGGGGTCCCTGGCTTGAGTGTGGGATCATAGACATGACCCTATGGTGGCTGGCTTGAACCCAAGGTCCCTGGTTTGAGCAAGGTGTCACACACTCTGCTTTAGCCCCTCAGCCCCAGCCCCTCATATTTCATATGAGAAAGCAATCAATGAACAACTAAGATGCCTCAACGAAAAATTGATGTTTCTCATCTCTCTCCCTTTCTGTCTGACCCTATTTTGATAACTCCCCCATCACACACACAAAAAAATTTATATCATTTCCCTAATAGTTTTGTAAATAAAATTGTGCAACTATTGAGAAAATTTAGGATGGCATCAATAAAATTGTTGAAGAACTACTATGTTCAAGGAGCTGCTCTGGTTGACATGAAAAGTTCAGAGACATGCATTGCTGTAGAGAATTCAGTTGTTCATGGGGTTGAACAATATCAATAAAAAATGAAATAACAAGAGTAACTCCTCACTACGGAGATCATGTTCTTAAGAATGTGTAAGCAGAAGGACCTGTGATTCAAGAACTTAAATTTCTGTGGTGAAAATCATGTTAGAGAAAATAATGTTTGGAGTAAATCTTTGAAAGCAATTAGGATTATGTTTTCTTGTACTAAAATAAATTACTTTTATACATTTTAATTTAGTAATTATGATTACTGTGTGAATATTCAACCCTTTTCTATTTTATACTCACTAGGGAGATACCTTTCAGGATCTTCTTTTCTGTAGATTCAATAAGATGTTTATAAATCATTTTGTAGGATTGCAAAAAATGTCTATAGTGATAAAAATTCTTTCTTGGGTTGGTCCTCCTCTAAATGTTCAAATTCTGTCTTATTTTATGATTTGGTGGTTTCTATTAGGCACATTATTTCCCTGTCTGTATTTCTTACAGGCAGGGACTTCCTGCCACAAGTGTCTGTGATTCTGCCTTGTAGCCCTTTTTCACTGCAGGGCAGACTGAGGGAGGAGCATGAAGGGGAGGAGGCTGTAAGTGATGGGGACTTACTACCAGCAGGAGCAAAAGAGAGTTGGTAGAAAAATGTATCAGCTCTCACCCCTTTGGAGGGATGACTCAAGTGGAACCTATACAGTGTTCCAGAGGTCTCTCGAGGGGCCCCAGCTGACCACAGCAGCAATATGTTTATTAACAATTTCTATTGACTTCCTAGGATTGCATCTAAACAAACTGCTTGCATTAAAGCTCTTGCTTTAGGTCTGCTTTTCAGGAGAACCAAGCCTAAAATGAAGTTTGGCTCCAATCTGGGCCCTGCCTCCTAAATATCTGGGTCGCAGAGAAATGTCGGAGGCTTGAGATGAAAAACCTTTGAGAATTGATCTCCCCCAATACCCAGCATTTTGCAGCCCTGGATCTGCCCATGGTAACTTTATGCCAAGTACATTCACATCTCTCTCTTCCCACCCCCCTGATACCACAAACAGTACTGCCAAAGCCCAGGTTTATTCCTGCTTGTCTTGGCCCTGCCCAAATCTTCATTTCAAAAATCTCTACTTTGTCTCTGTTTAATTCCTTTTCTATGTTCACCCTCCATTTCTCTTTTACTAGCTACCCATGGCAGGATTGGCCTGCAATTTATATATCTCAGGACTGAAATTCTACAGTTGCTGATAAAATATAAATCTGTATATCTTGAACAAGAACTGTGCTTAATGCTTGGACTGTGGTAGCACAGTAGATAGAGTGTTGACCTACCTGGAATGCTGAGGTTGCTGGTTCGAAACCCTGGATTTACCCAGATAAGGAACATATGGCAAGTAATCAATGAACAACTAAAGTAAAGCACTTATGAATTGATATTTCTTGCTCCATCCCTACCCCGTGTAAAATCAATAAATAAAAATCTTTAAAAAATGTGCTTAAGAGAATGTCATGGTTATGAAATTTTAAATGGTATATTAAAAAGGAAGTAGAAATAAAACCTGAGTATTCAGGGAATGCCTCACAGGGAAGATTGGGACCCCTGATCTAGTCCAGTCTCCTATTTTACAATGCAAAGACTGAGATCAATTAGGTTAATGACTGATTCAGGGTCCCACAGCTTAGGAGTGGTGAGCTGCCCCCCATCTCCCGCCCCTCAACTTCCTCTGTTCCACCCCATGTTGCCCACTCACCATTGGCCTAGGGGCAGCCTTGCCTCTGCCTTTGTCTTCTGTTGGTCTTGAAATTTGCAAGGAGAATGAGGCCAAGAGAAGGATGGGAACAAATAGTCCTACGAGGGTTTTGATATGGGAGAAAAATGTTGTTTGTTCTGTTTTAAATCTTGGAAAAAATTCTAGTTGCTTGGAATTATTTTCTCCAGAATTAATCATGAGTAGCATACTCTTTAGCTTTGTTCTTCTGTGAAGCAGAAAACAAAATAGCCATTGTAGGCCCCCTTTGTTTAAACCCAGGGACTAATGACATTGTTCCCTCCTCCCCTGGAGCAGCCCTCGGACATTGGTCTCTCTGGAGAGCACTGAGTGCCCCGGGTGGCAGAACGCTGCTGAGTAAGCCCTTACCCCACCCAAACTTGGACAATTCCTCCAACTGTTTGCTCTTCAGCTTAGTCGTATCAAATATTCTCAACAAGTTCTTCCAATTTCTTTTTTTAAAATAAAAAGACCAGCACATTCCTTTTTATGTTTGTGCAAATGAAGCAGAGGCATGAAGCTAGGGAAACTCTAGCAATAGCCTTTGATATGTAACTTCAGTGGTTTCCTACTGAAGTCCTGAAATATGAATTTAAAGAATATATTTACTTCGTCTCAGAGTCCAAGATTGTATTTTTGGTATTTTCTACAGAATGTAGGATCAATATTCTAAGAACGAGTCTATCTTTACCAACCACCATTAATAGTAACTCAGGCATACATACTTGGGGACCCATTAAAAGACAACTTTCTCTTCCCACAGCATGCTTTGTTTTAAAGGGGGAACATAATTAGCTCACTTAGCGTTCGCTATAGAACAATGTTCTTCACCATAAAGTCATTTAGTTAAAAAGATAATTACCAATAATGTACAGTTTCAGGCAACTCAATGTCAGTGCAGGATACACTGATGGGAATATTATGCACACTGTACCACTGTCATTCTCTGCATGAACTCAGGTCTAATCAGGAATGTCTCACAACAGAAAACACTTTTTCTGTAAGGATTTTTAGAACCTAGAGTGTGTACGGCTGTCCAGTATGAATAACTGATATTCACATAGATCCCAGCCTGCCCCAGAACCTATCTTGTACTTAGTAGGTATAATCCCTAACCAAAAAAAAAAAAAGGATGCAATCTCTATTCCATTGCCCCCTCCATAAAGTGGCCCCCGGGTCTCTACTTTTTCTGTAAGAGAATCATTGTAGGAAAGTTTAGAACCTCTAGAAAATCAGAGGTCACTAAGGGAAAAGAGAGAAAAAATGATAGGAAGCAGAATCAGTTCAGGGGGGCTGTTTCTGGGAACAAACATCCAGCTGGGGATAGGTCTTCTTTTTGGTAAGCATCCTTTTGAAAAGAAATAAATAACAAATATAACATTTAAAAAAAAGGAGTGGGAAACAAACTTTCAGGAAAAGACTGTTATCATCAGTTATTCTTAATATGATTTCATTTAGCCAGATGCTCTCCTTATAAACCAGCTGCGCCAAAAAGATAGAATTTTGTTTGCTGGTGTGAGGTCTAGGACGAGTCACCCCCAAGATGTGCCTCTTGTGGTATGTGGCTTGTTTCGAGCTAGAGGCAACCAAGACCCTGTGAGCTCAAGAGAAACTTCTGTCCCCATTTAACTACCTAGAAGAATTTGAATTAGGGGCTGTGCCCATAATAAGAGATTATCAGAGATAACCTTTTTTCTTTTCCTATCAAAAGGAAAGGGCAAACTTCTAATTACTAAACATCTGCACTTCTTATCCTACTATGACCTTGTGAAGCTCCCCAGGTACCTAACCTAACCTCATCCTTAGCTCAGAATATCATATATACCATATATACTTTCCCTTTCTGTCTTTGAACCTCTCATGCATAAGCAGTCTCTGATTCCCTCATGTATGTGGGGTTGCCACACATGTGTATGTATAAATTATTTTCTCTTATAACAGTCTGGTGTCTATTTGATTATAGACCAGCCAGAAGAACCTTGAAAGGAAAGTTTCTTCCTCTTCCATATTGGGGAGAGAAAAGTAGAAAATTTTAGTAAATAGAGAACTTCTGGAAGTGGAGCAGAAGGGTGCATGTGTGTGCGTGTATACGTGTGTACAGTGAGGACACAGGACACCCTAGGACAGTGGTTCTTAACCTTTTTTGAGGTACCAAACTCACCAGTTTCATATGCGCATTCACCAAACCCTTCTTTAGTGATAAATAAAATATAATTTTTTTTTTCAAATTCAAGACATAGGTATATATTTTTTTACTGGTGCACAAAATGAGCCGTGCATGAACATCACCTTGCTCAGAGAACAAAACCAACAAAGTGCATGAACTCACAACAAATTACGTTATTACTTTATTCTGGCCTCCATGGCAGAGGCTTCTCTGAACCCCTGAGACCAACTCATTGAACTTCTAGTGTTCGATAGAACCCAGGTTAAGAACCACTGCCTTAGGAGAAGCATAGAAAGAAGGTAAAAAAAAAAAATGCTCAAAGTATATATCACAAATTTCAACATGTGGCATAAAAAAGGAGTGCACTTTTTGCCCTTTCTCCTTCCTCCTTCAGCTTTTTCACCTTATGCTCTCCTTTCACTGGAGATTTGAGCCTTGCTCAATCCTGGCTCCCAGGAACAAAAATTTAAACCAATATTATTAGTATGAGAATTTAACAGCATTATTCATTAAATTGGCTTTTCTGGGAGTATTCCATTTGCCTAAATGCCATAGTAAGTAATAATCATAATAATATTACTAATGACTAACAATAATCATCATCATTGTCACATCGTTATAATAATTATTGATAATATGATAATTATTATCATTCTTGTTATCTTCCTCCTATTGATCATCATCATCTAAGCTTCTTTGGAAAATTTTGTGCCAACTTCTAAACTTTTCTACTGCAGCTCCCAGGTTGAACCACGACAGAATTTCAGGGCAGCGGGTAAATAGGCAGGGTTGCTGGGTACAGGCCGCAGGCTGGATGGACCCTATACTTCAGAGTTGGGCCAGGAGGGTGAGTGGATCCTGATATCTGATCTGTGCTCTGCTTTCCCAGCAGAACACCTCGGCTTATAGTAGCACTGCAAGAAAGAGGAGACATCTTTCCTCATCTGCATGCACGTAGGCTCTGGGCTGGCTGCAGCCTCAAGCTTAAGACAGGCCTAGTGCTAATCACCAGAATCGGGAAGAACAAGCACAAGAAGACGCTAAGCCTTTCTGGAGAGGTTCCAAAACCTTAATTTGGCAGTGTGAAGGCCAAGTGGGAGAAACAAGCATTTGGGGAAATGGTGAAGAGGAGATGCACAATCAAGTGTTTGGGTTCAGGATCTTGACTTCAGCCAAGGGCTCTCTTCCTGTTGCTCTCAAGCAGCTTTCATTCCACACCTAAACCTCTGGTATCTTCCAGGCGCTCCTTGGCTTGCTAGTGTCATTAATAGTTTACCTAAGATTTTTAGAAATTCAGTTTGGTCATATTAAGCTGGGTCCTACCCATATTAAAAGAGCTCTTAGAATTTCCTCTTTATCTCCACATATTTCTTTAATTGTCTTATCTTTAATGATGAAAGGAAACATTGGTCCTTTAACAAGTAATCTGATTTGCCTGATTCTTGATTTAACCTGAGAACATCTTTAAGCAAAGCTCATTAGAGAGCTAAAGTGTGGCTCATTAGTCTGGAGGCTGTGAAGGATGTTACAGCTGCTGCAGTGAGACAAGCAGGCTTTGTTTCTATTGAACCACAGCAGTGTCTCATGCTCTTCCTTGCTCTCTGTTTAGCACTCTATCTTTATCTAATCTCTAACAAAGCAGAGCCTGTGCAGGCAGTCTGTAGTAAGCATAGTGAATCAGCCTATCCTTCTGGAACGTGGCAGCAGTATAGAGTGCTGAAATATCTTTTTCAAATATAACATATCCTGTGATCATCCATATCCAAAGATTTTCCAGTTTAAAAGAACTGTGACTGTATAATTCATATGGCTTTTGCAATAAGAGATCATGCAAATGAACTCATGTTACAGTCACTACCAAGTGAGTGCAAACTGCGCAGCTGCTTTGAGCAGGACTGCCACAATGACAGTGCATATTGGTAGGGGTCCCTTGTGGTATGGATGGCTATGAATGGGGGTGTAGTAGACAGAACGAACCAGGTTATCCAAAGAAACAAATAACCTCAATGTCTCAGTGCCTCAACACAACAAAAGTTAAATGTTTGCTCATGCTAAATGCCCCGCATGGACAAGCAGGGAGATCCTACTGCATCTCAACATGTGCTTTTACAGTATCTTCAGCTGGGAGAAATACAGTGTGTCCGTAAAGTCATGGCGCACTTTTGACCGGCCACAGGCCAAAAATGGATCATGACTTTACAGACACACTGTATAGTCAATCACACGCTGGCTCTTAAAGCCTCTGTTTGCAAGTGACACATGTCACTTCTCTTTTTATTTCACTAGCTAAAGTTAGTCACATGTCCATACCTAATTGCATAGGAGGCAGAGAAATGCAACCTTACCACATATCCAGAAGGAGGAAACAATGAAAATATATAAAACAACTGCAATGATTACAACTGGGGGTCTACTTAGAGGACTCCAGGGCCACCTCTGTGTTCCAGTAGCTCTAAACAGAGGTGAGAAAAAACTATGCCCACATTTATATGTCTAGTAGCTAGTCTCACAACTCAGCACCTTATATTTCCAGAAACAGGTGTTGTGGGCAATTTTATCTAGAGAGAAAAGCGGTAAGTTCTAACCTTCCCATGTGGGTTCACTATATTTTCATCTTTAAAGTAGAGAATTTCATAAAACACAGATAACATTATTGAGAAATAGCATAAGACAGAGACTGATTTCCATGGCATCAGAAATGAAACAAGTCTCCAGGTAGCAGACACAGTCTGAAGGGCCCACTCTTTCTAAAGTACTGTATTGTCCTTCACTTCTACAGTGGAATCACATTTTAAAACTGGTGGAAACCTGGAAGCCATTCTGTTCAACAGGACTCTCTCTCCAAGAGAGAGCAGGTGAGATCACAGAACATCCGACCAAAGCTGGGCCAGACTCTCTTCCCTAAGAATGTAGAGTTTGGACTAATAGAACCACTTCCAGGAAACAAAAAGTTTGACTCATTGGTCTGTGTTGTTTGTTGATTATAGATGTAACTGAGACTGTTAGTGCTAACTAAATGTCCATATGGTCCACCTGTTTCCCAGTTTCCCTTGCAGGTTTATTGGAGCCATGTGACTAAGTTCTGGCCAATGAGAAATATAAGTGATTCCAACCACTTTTAGGCTTGGCTGTTGAAAAGATCCTTGATATCATTTCACTTTCTGTTTCCCCACAGCAGTGACCCTGGAGGCCACATGTTCTAGATGGCATAGTTATAAATGGAGAAGCACTTCCCATCCCATAGAAAATTGTGACATGAAAGAGGAAAGACATGTTTATGGATTAAAATTTATTCCTTATTTCAGCATACACCAGTGGTCAGCAAACTCATTAGTCAACAGAGCCAAATATCAACAGTACGATTGAAATTTCTTTTGAGAGCCAAATTTTTTAAACTTAAACTATATAGGTAGGTACAATGTTATTAACTTAATTAGAGTACGCCTAAGCTGACCTTTGCGTCTGCACGTAGTATTTTGTGGAAGAGCCACACTCAAGGGGCCAAAGAGCTGCATGTGGCTCATGAGCCACAGTTTGCCAACCACTAGTCTAGACTATTCTAACATGGACCAACACAGGAGTTGCCTCATTCTGCTAGAAGCAAAGAAAAGTTCATCTGCTTTTCTGAAGAAAAATGATGGACATGAACAGAGGGGAGCAGAGTCCCTGGATCCTTCCAATTCCTGGTTCCAATCCCTTCTTGCAGGCAAATCTTAAGTCTGTCCTTGGCTTCTGTGATTCTCTTATATCCTTATTATCGTAAATTTCTTGTTTTAGTAAGTTGTGTTAAAAAGTTTTAGCTTTTGCAACTAAAAATTTTATAACACCATTCATATCTCAGTGCTTCAGTTTATTCTTTAACTCATTACACCATGAAAATAACCAACAAATTAATAGGTATGGTTCTGACTTTGACTTGTAATTCCTTCATGTCAGGAATGCCAAGATCTAAGCAAAATCTTGTCCAGATGAAAGTCCATAAAAAGTTAGCCCTTAAGACACAATTCTAGAATTATAGATCTTCTCTATTTACACAAAATTTAAATAAAGGTAGATAATCTTTTCAATTTTATTGGTTACAAAAGACCAGCTGACAAGTTACTCAACTTCTTCAATTGTAACAAAATTCTAGAGCTATCAAGAAAGGGTTGCTTGTTCAAGAACAGCTAAGAAATAGATTCGCTCTTCAGAACCTGTGCCAACTTCCTTTCTGCAGGTGGGCTAAATAGTAGATAACTTTTATAGAAAGAAAGTCATTGTCTTAGGAAAAAATACTTTCTCTGTAGTGAACAAGCTGAATGCAATCACAGAAATTGCAGACAAAAAAGTATTTGATGACAGATATTGCTGATGCCTAGTGCCTTCAAAGCATTCCAGGAAAGGTGAAGCATAATTATGACTAACAATAACTCATGTTTCTTCCAGGATGTTACTACTCACTGGACCAATGGATCATTTAAGATATATGTCAGTGAGTCAGCTCATATTCAGTTTGGCAAAGAGACCCCAAGCTCTTTACATTGAAATGAGTAAACACTAAATGAATACATCCCGGAGAAGAAGTAAATGCAGTAAAGATTTGATAGTAAAAAAATGTTTTTGTTTTTTCAGTTTCCCCATCCATTACCTCACCCCATATATCTGAGCAAAATGAAATTATCAAGGCCAATGAAGAAAAATCTCAGTCTTGCCTGATCAGGTGGTGGTACATTGGATAGAGTATCAGACTGGGATGCAGAGGACCCAGGTTCGAAATCCCAAGGTTGCCAGCTTAAGCATGGGATCATAGACACTGGCTTGAGCCCAAAGGTCACTGGTTTGAAGCCCAAGGTCGCTGGCTTGAACAAGGGGTCACTTGCTCTGCTGTAGCCCCCCAGTCAAGGCACATATAAGAAAGCTATCAATGAACAACTAAGGTACTGCAACAAATAATTGATGTTTCTCATCTCTCTCCCTTCCTGTCTGTCTGTCCCTATCTGTCCCTCTTTCTGTCTCTCTCTCTGTCTCTGTCACACTCAGAAAAAAAAACTCAATCTTATTCTTCAAAAGATAAAGGGTCCAGATGAAGGAGAAAGGCAGAAACACCATTAGGAAACAAAGAGAGTCTAACAACTCACCTGTTGCAGCTTACATAATATAAAGATAGAACAAAACCAGTGAAAATAATAATGGTTACAAATAAAAAGGAGGTTAGACTGGATGGTCTAGGACAGGGGTAGTCAACCTTTTTATACCTACTGCCCACTTTTGTATCTCTGTTAGTAAAATTTTCTAACCACCCACCGTTAGATTCCACAGTAATGGTGATTTATAAGTAGGGAAGTAACTTTACTTTATAAAATTTATAAAGCAGAGTTACAGAAAGTTAAAGCATATAATAATAATTACATACCAAGTACTTTATGTCAGATTTTCACTAAGTTTGGCAGAATAAATCTTTATAAAACAACTTACTATAGTTAAATCTATCTTTTTATTTATACTTTGGTTGCTCCGCTACTGCCCACCATGAAAGCTGGAACGCCCACTAGTGGGCAATAGGGAACAGGTTGACTACCACTGTAGGATCTTTTATTTGAAATTCCATGACGAAAGGGCTATGTGCACTGATGTAGCTCAAGGGCCAAATGTGGCCTTTAATGAAATTAGTCTTATGACGGTGGCATTGACATTCATTATTTTATATTTTACTGTATCATGCATTCAGAAGAGTTTATTAAAATGTAGGAACAGTTTAAAGAAAAAGAAAAACTAAATACCCATGTAGTCACCACCCAACCTACTTTTAAAATATATTGCTCACAAAAATTAGGGGATTTAAAATGAATAAGAAGCCAATAATATCCCCTAATTTTTGTGAGCAGTATATTCACAGTTGGTTTCTCCTCTGCTCACTCTCCATCAATAGCCACCCAGAGGTTACTACTAGTGCACATTTTTGTGTTAATAATTTCCTGTTTTCTTTATGGTTCTACCACCTATATTTATATACCCAAACAACGTGCTTAGTTTTGAAAATTTTGTAGCTGCATAAAGAAAGATCAAAGTTACACTATTAATTGAAAACTCAGAGATGAACACAAAAGAATCTCTTGTTGACAGCTCCCCTGAGAGTTTACAAGAACCCTTTCTGGGGAAGTCAGTGGGCATGTTGTAAGCTAGTTCTTAGCAAACACAGGTCTATGCACACTCAGCACATCTGGAGTCAGATAGAAATATGGCCAGAATGTATGGGATGCTTTATATTTTCTACCTTAGCTCCAGCTCTCAGGTGTTTAATCAGAAAGTTTGGTGAGATAAAATAAGTGTCCTCAGCTGATCCAGGCATCAAGGCATGGAAAGAGAGCAGAAAATTAGTCAGCAAATGATCACAACACAGGTAAGAATATGGGCAAGGCTTATTCAAGCATTCTGTTCTCAGATTGAAATAGAGAGTAAAATAACAGTGGAAACTTTGCTATGACAGCCAACAACATGTCCCTGAAATCCCAAGCTCCTCTCTGGAACAGCTGTCCACTATGTCTGTGATACTTGTCCTGTAATCTCCCTTTACTGTCTTCACAGAGATTTTCTTTGCCTTTCTCCTGAGTTGAATCACCTGTTTTTTTGTATCCAGTATGGAATGCATAATTTGTGGGATCCAGTGAAAAATAAAACTGTAGAGTTCCTTGTTTCAAAATTATTAATAATTTAAAAATGATGACAGCAGGGCATTAAAACAAGCATGGGTCCCCTTTACATGAGAAACTCTGTGCAACTGTATGGATTAATACAAAGCCAGCCCTCCCTCTACGCCATGTTTTCCTTTTCCCTGGTTTACTCTCTTGTTTTAATGGAGCACACTCTCCAGTAATCTTTTGAGAAAGGGTACATGAGAAATAAGTTTCTGAGGCTTTAATGCCTGAAAATGTCTATGTTCTATCCTCATGCTTGAATGCAAACTACTTTATTGTACAATCCCATATTCTAAATGTTGCTCCCTGGCATTGTGAACAATATAATAGTCCTGCTTAGTTGGTGATTTGGCTAGGTATAAAATTCTAGGTTGGAAATAATATTCCTTCAGAATTTTAAAGGTATTGCTTCATTGCCTTCTTGTTTATGGTGTCACAGTAAAGAGGTCTGAAGTTATTTGGACTCTTAATTCTATATATGTGTTTTTATTCTTTTCTAGAAGTTTATATAAATTCTCTTTGCTCCAGAGTTCTGAAAATTTATAATGTGCCTTTATGAGGGTCTATTTTCATCTATTGTGTTTAATACTCTATAGGTTCCATTGATCTGACATTCCATGTTCTTCAGTTCTGAGAAATTTTCTTGAATTATTTCACTGGTAATTTTCTCTGTTCCATTTATATATTTTTCCCTTTCTGAAGCTCTTATTATTTGGATGATGAACCTTCTAGAACAAAACTCTCATTTTCTTATTCTTTCTTCTTCATCTAATCTTTGTTCTACTTTCTGAGAAAGTTCTTTATGTTACATTCTAGCCCTTTTGTTGTTTATTTCATAATTGTTTTTAATGTCTTTTTCTATTTTTTATGTGAGAGGCAAAGACAGACTCCTGTTTGTGCCCTGACTGGGATCCACCTGTCAAGCCTAGGGGGCGATGCTTTGCCCATCTGGGGTGTTGCTCTGTTACTTGCAACAGAGCCATTTAGCACCTGAGGTGGAGGCCATGGAGCCATCCTCAGCACCTGGGGCCAACTCGCTCAAACTGCTTGAGCCATGGCTGTAGGAGAGGAAGAGAGAGAGAGAGAAAAAAAAGGAGGGGTAGAGAAGCAGATGGTTGCTTCTCCTGTATGTCCTGACTGGGAATCGAACCTGGGACTTCCACATTCTAGGCCAACGTTCTACCACTGAGCAAACTGGCCAAAGCTTATTTTTAATTTATAAGAGTTCTTTTTTGTTCTCTAAATGAACCTTTTATTTTTTTATAGCATCCTATTTTTGTTTCACATATGCAGTATTGTCCATTTTCTGAGGATATAGGACTTCTTGTTTGCTTGTTTTCTCCTCCTTGCATAGTCACTATTGCTCCATGTTATCTTTTTCTAGCATCTATTAGGGTCTCTTTCACATTAGGGACTCCTCAGATATTTTATCTTTGGCTTTTTGCTCTTGATAAATACAGTATGTCCGTAAAGTCATGGTGTACTTTTGACCGGTCACAGGAAAGCAACAAAAGACAATAGAAATGTAAAATCTCCACCAAATAAAAGGAAAATTCTCCCAGTTTCATACCTATTTAGTGCACTTCGATGTGGTCTCCATTTGTTGCCCTACACACATCCAAACGATAGTGAAGTTCTGGCCACACACGGGTAAGGATGTCTGGTGTAACAGAGTAAATAACGTCTGTGATTCTCTATTTTAAGTGATTAATGTCGTTGATACGTTCAATGTACACATGTTGCTTCACATAACCCCAAAGTAAAAGTCTAAGGGTGTCAGATCTGGGGATCATGGTGGCCATGGCTTGACAGAAGCCCTGCCTATCCATCACCGGGGAAATGATCTATCCAGAAACTCACAAAGAATGGGTGTGTAGTGTGGAGGAGCATCATCCTGTTGAAAGATGACACCTTCTGGAAATTATGACACTGCATACAATTCCAACATGTCAAGATAGGTGTTTGCCGTCACAGACTGCTCCGCGAAAAAAAATGGACCTATCACCTTATCATGCATCAGGCCACACCACACGTTCACTTTAGGTGTGTTACGTTCATACTCAACATAGGCATGAGGATGTTCAGCAGCCCATATTCGGACGTTATGGCGATGAACATGTCCACAGATATGGACAGTCGCCTCATCACTAAACACAATCTTCTGCAAAAATCTTGGGCAACAGCTGCAATTTGTACCCTGTAAAACAGAGACGTTTCTTTAACACCTTATGAACTGTAGTCTTTCATAGGTGTAATTGTCAAGCACACGCATGCACAGATTTTTTAGGGCTCGTTAGGTAGCTATCCCGTTTGGCCTCTACAGACCCATCACTGACTGATGGCCTACCAGAACGGGGTTTCTCCACCAAACTGCCAGTTTCCTTCAACTGCTTATCCCACCGAGTAATGTTATTCCTATGTGGTGGTGCTTCGTTATAAATGTGCCAATATTCATGTTGCACTTTGGCCACAGAACACACTGAACTTTTCTCTGTACCCTCCACATCTTGACTGGCATGGCCGTGGGCTGCTCCGCTGTATACATGGTGTTACGTCATCATCTGTGCACGCGCACATGCTGCCACATCATCCTACAGAAACTGGGAGGGTTTTCCTTTTATTTGGTGCAGATTTCACATTTCTATCATCTTTTGTTGCTTTCCTGTGACCCGTCAAAAGTGCACCATGACTTTATGGACACGCTGTAGTGGGAACTAAAAACAAAAAGTACTGTGCAAGTGGGCAGGGCTTGCCAACTTTAAAATTTACTGTAAGGTGATATGGGTGGGCTGTTAATTAGCAGACCTCTGTAGTTAGTATTTTTACATTTTCTTCTTGTTCTGGTCAGATTCCCTGAGAATAATTTTCCAATCTCCTGCTTGGTAGATGAGAGTCTCTCTGAGGAAAAAGATCTGGAGGGAGAGTCAGAGTCTATCTTTGAGCTAATTCAGGCCCCATATCCCCCTCCAGAAGGAAGCCCTACTTTCAACAGTGCCTGGCATACCGCAGTCCAGGGCTATCTGTTTTACTGTCTACAGAGACAAAACTCCCATATTTCTGTTAGGAGTGGGGCAGGACAGTCACCTGTTGTCACGAGGAAAGAAAATGCAGCTAGGAATATAATTGCTTTTTAAGTAGCTTTTTCTTCCTTATTTGAGACCTCTCATTTACCCCAGTCCTAGGCATATTTAATGTTGCCAACTCTTGAAACTTCTGAGCATTCTGTGGTTTGAAGCCAGCTGGGGATTCAGCTTTCTCCGGCCTGTTAAATCACTTACCACTTGTCCATCTGCTTTCCAGCTTCCAAAATTTAATTGCTCTTACCAACTCTCTTATTTTCCCTATACTTGTGTGTTTATGTCTTGTGCTAAAATCTCTTTAATGTGGTTTTAGCGTGCTTCAGGATGAAGTAAAATAGGATATATGCATGCAATCTACCACCTGAACTCAGAGGCCCCTCACCCACCTTCCTTTAAACAGTTTTTTTTTTTTTTTGGAACTTGCTTTTTGAAACCTATCTTTCACCTACTTGAATGTACTGAGGATGTTTCTGGTGCATTGGCATGGTAGTGACTGCTAACCCTCAAATCCAGGCCTGGCTTTGTCAGTGGCCTGATGTGGCAAATAGCTATGGGATTATCTGTTCAGCATTCCCCCTCTCCTCCAGAGGTCCCCCAGGGGGCCACCTCAAGAACTGTAATTTAGGAGACAGAACACCTTTTTTTTTATTTTAAGGGCGAAGAATTTGAAAGTGTTTTTGTACTAAATGCAAATTTTACTGGTAATTTAAAATTTTCCCTCAGGAACCTCTTAGTGGAGTAGGAAGGGTATTGACTTTGGATCCAAAGAGTTTTGAGATCTATTTCAAATGCTGTAACTTTGGGCAAGTTATATGATCTCTTTTTCCTGAATTTCTTCATATGTGAATGAGGACTGAAGGCGCAGGGATGAAAAAAGACAGTTTGAAAGATGCCTGGCACAGGAGGGATGTTCCCTCTCCACACCCGCTTTCTCCATCTGCAAATATGTTTTGGAAAACAAACAAAAATAAGACACCTAGCATTTGGTTAAGGTCTATATATGTTCATTTCTTCCCCATTTTCCTTCTGCTAGCAACAGCATTAAGACAGCATAGCTTGTTTTGTACTGCAAATATCCCTATCCCCAAGAACGTTAAAGGAGGACATAGGGATCTTTGAGAAGATCTTACAGATTTTTATTTGAAAAGGGAAAGGTAACTGAGAATCCCCATATTTTCAGGCATGACGGAGGGAGATTTAACATGGTTTAACTATTTTTTTTCTCCATGTTTATTTTAACCGTGACGTCCCTGATCCCAATGCATTTGAAATACACCTCACACATAATACCAATATTAGTTTGGTAGCATTTCTGAGTCACTGACCCATTTGACACTTTCCCCAGAAAAACACACGTGTGTATTAGAACTCACAGAACTACACTTTGCAAGAATTTGACCATCTTCTGAAGGGCATCACGTTAATAAACTCTGATCCACACTAGTGCATCCCCCCGCCCCCCCACACACACACACTGGAGTGCTTTCTCTTCTCTGCACCTGCAAACCACCTGCTGTGAAGTAGAGACTGGCAATGCCACTTAGCTCAGGGAGGGTTGGGTTTTAGCAGGATGCCTGGGGATGGGGGTGGGGATGATTGGAGTTTCAGGGCAGGATATTCTTGCTAGTCCCTTCCTGCTGTTCTGAGGCCCCAGCACCAGTTGCAGCTTGGGTGAGTGCAATAGTGGAAGACCAGGACAGGCTCACAGGGATGGCGGGTAGGGAGGCAGCCTAATACCACCTGGGTGACATTATAGACGCATGGCAGCTCCCACCTTCCCCATCCCCATGGCTGAGGAGAGGAGAAGGAGGAAGAACCCCACCCTTTAGAAGAACTGCTGGAGGATAGCAACTGAATTTTCCAGTCGCTGTGATAAGATTTTTCACTAAAATCCAGATGATTTCCTTCTTCCTCCCTGAGATGAATCCAGCCAAGCCCAGACAACGGGGAGTCTAAGGTTGGGCAGGGACAGGAAAGTAGCTGAGAATTTTCACATTGGTCAGGCATGGTGGAAGGAGGTTTACCATGCACCTTATTTTAAACCGGTAAGTTTCTCCTCCCAATACATTTGAAATATAACTCACTCACACATATTACCAATATTCATTTAGCAACATTTTTTTAGTCACTTATTTCTTTGACATCCCATCCCATGTTTAGGAGGACCGGGCACACTGAAATTAACCAAGACCTCCCGGAACCCTGAACTGCAAAATGCTGGGCCAGTGGGGTGTATTTGGGAGCCCAGGACAGCAACTTCCAAGCCTCTGGGGGTAGGTGTGAGGTCCACGCTCCTCCTGGAGTTGGAGGCTGGGCTGGGTTCCTAGAGGGGGAGGAGCCTGTCCCTACTCCCTCTGAGGTTGGGTTACAGGGCAGGTAGTTGTCATCTCTCCGTGTGGCCCCCAACCAAAGAACTAAAGGGAGAACACAGACCAACTATTAATTCTGTAAACTGTTCAATGTACAAAGCCTGAAATAGACACCCCAGGCAATCTGCATCAATGTAACAACTGCATCCTAAATCTTTTTGTAGGCACAAAGTGGAATATTTAAAAACAAGATAAAAATCAAAAGTCACATTTGGTCCTTAAGATTAATTTGCTTTTCCTTACTTAACCCTCTCACCCAGAACGGGTATTTTTACAAATAAGGAAACTGGCTCTGAGGGGTCACTTAAGGTCACACAATTAATAACGGACAGAATCAAGCTTGAATTAGGTCTGACACCAAGCAGGTGTCCGTTGTTGGGGCTGAATTTCCTTCTAGGAGGTGACACAGATATATCTTCATCTCCCTTAGTGAAGAGGAGGAGCCCCTCTCTATATAAATAAAGATGCTATCTGCCACACTACCTGGCAAAGCTGCTGCCTTCCACCCTTTTCTGACCACAAGGATTTCTTTGCCTTGAACTGTTTATATACTCCACTTACGAAATGGCTTGCTGGCTTTAAGATTGCACCCTGAAACTCAATATTGTTTTTTTAATCTCACTGGACCTATGCTAAGGGTCTAACTAACCCATGTTCAGACCAAGTGACCCAACCCCAGCATTACTGACAAATGATGCACACTCCCTTCCATTAAATGCAGACTTGAGAACTACCTTGGGGATTTAACCATCAATTATCCAAATGTTCTACAGGTATTTAATGAGCATCTCTGTCTTTCCCTGCACCAAGCTACTTTCTCTTTTGCCAGTTATCTTTTTCAAACTTGATTAAGATCCAGTTTTGACTCCTTTGCATAAAAACCTTCAGTGGTTTCCCATCATCTACAGGATGAAGACAAGACTTATCACATAAGGCCCCGTCTATCCTTGCAGCTCTTAAATTTGGAGTAGAGACAAGTGTTTTATATAGCTGCAAAAGTACTGATTCTTATCCTCAGGCTCCATGCGAGAATAATTAAAGTGTAAATAGTAAATTAAATCCTTCACTGCTCAGCCCACACTTGACCTTAAAGAGGTTGGTGCTCAGAGAGAAATATGGGCTGCTTAGAATGAGGTATTTATAGTTTGTGTAAGGCCAGTGGCCGTGCCGTGCTCATGCAGGTTCATATTGGATTCAGGCAGACAGTAAAGGAACTGTGGAGCCAGAAAATGATGAGCTATTCCGTTGACTAAAGTCTCGTAATGGCAAACAATCAAACAGGCAAGGAAGACCTCTTACTTTCTCTCAGGGCTCCCAAGCCCCTACTCCATCTCTGATTCCATAACCCGGAGTCATTTTCCGGATTTACCTTCTAGACTTCCAGGCCCACACCACCACCTCAGCAAGGCAATATCTCTCTCTCTCTCTCTCTCTCTCTCTCTCTCTCTCTCTCTCTCTCTCTCTCTCTCTCTCCACTATCCAGCCAAAACCAGCTGGGGGAAAAAAAAAAAAACACCTTTTCCTGCAAATAGCAAACAATCGCCCCTCCCAAGCAGGAAGGCAATTCGTGATTTGCAAGCTGCGGCCCTGAGGGTAAGCACCCGCAGCCTTTCATAGACTATACATACATGACATACATGGCACTGCCCCAATATAAGTGAGCAAACCTAAAAAACATTTGTTTACCCAACAGTTTGTTTCTTTCTTTATAACCTATTTCTATCTCTTTTAAAAAATGAGTCCAGGAAGCTTTGGGGAAAAGTTAGTTAAGTAGAAATAGAAAAGCAGGACTAAAGCAAAAGGAAATGGTAAGTATTTTAGGATGGTCTAAAGGTCAATGTCATTACTAGGTTCAAGTTAGATTCCCTGGCAGCAAGGGTTAAAAAGGGAAGCAAGGTATGTTAATTGAATTCTGTTCATAGAAAAGAGGAAACTTACCAGTTCTTGAAAAGATGGAAAGTTTTTTATCTTTCTCTTTATTGCTTTTTAAATTATAAAATTAATGCAAATCTTTTGTAAAGAGAACTCAAATAATACAAACATCTATATAAAAAAAAAGTGTATGCCCCACCTTAACTATACCTCCACTTCCCTTCTCCAGAAGTAAACCCTAACCTAACCCCTGGGACTAACCATTTTATTCTGAGGTTTTGTTTTGTTTTTCAGTTAGAAGTACTTTCACAGCTTTCACAGAATGTGAGTTTTGTTTGCTTCAAAAATTTAATTAAATTAGCCATGGAATTTGGTAATTTAAATTTTCACTTTAGATTGTATTAAGAACATTCTTGTATATCAATATAAATAGATCTTCTACTTTAATTTTACTGACTAAAATATTCCATTATATGGAGGTAGCATAATTGACTTAATCATTCCCATTTGTTTCTGATTTTACAGACATAAATAATGGTTATGCTTATATATACAATTTTGTAAAGAAATGTGTTATATATTTCTCGAAGTGAAACTGTGGAATCACATTGCTTGTACATTTAAATTGTCTTCAAACAGTCTGCACCAATTTACACTCTCAACAACAGTGTTTAAGAGTGCCCATTCCCCATTCCCTTGCCAACATTAGATATTATCGACCTTTTTCATTTTCTGGCACAAATTTCTAAATGGAATTGCTCCTAGCAAGGTCAGTATATTTTAATCAAGAAGGAGATCAATGAGACAGTCTCATTTCTCTTCTCTAGGACAGTGTTTTTCAGGCTGTTCTTTCTGGAGCCCCAGGAATTTTAAGGGATGGGAGTGGGGGTGCACAGACACAGGACCTCCACCCTCTTAACCAAGGCAAGTGAGTTTTTATCTTTTATGTGTTGCACTTTGGGACTAAGTTTTATAGGAAGATAAGGTTCTGTTGTTAAGAACAAGTTTGCAAACCCTGGATCTGAGCCTTGTTTCTCATTGAAATATTAGCAACTTAAAGAGGAAAAAAAGAAAAGATGTTAAAACAGTGGCTCTCCAGCTATAGCCAAAATACTCTCATTTATATATTGTGTGTTTGTCTGCTAACAGCCTTGCTTATGCTAGGCCTCACTCTATAATGCCCACTTGTTGCCCTGCACCAATCCTAAAACATCATTATTTCCAATATTTGGATTAATCTCTCACAAAACACACACACACACCACTTGTGTGGATTGTATCCCTCTTTATTTGTGTAAACTTGATGGTGGCTAGGGCTTCCTTTCTCTGACCCTAAGTAAAATTCCATAGTCTAAGATCCTCTAAGATGTTTGTGAGTTCCTCCAAGCCTTAGGTTAAGGTGACCAGATTTTAAAATTGGTAAAGCGGGACACCATTGACGGTGGGGTGGGGTAGGGTGGGGGTTCTTGATTAAAAATTTGGTCTATATGGAGCAAAAAGAATTTTCATAGAATGCAAAAATAGTATTGTAATATATGTTTTTAAATTTCAACATAAGTACAATTTACAAATATAATACATTAAAAATATGTATAGTATTATTTTATTCTTTGGCATATTTCTCATTTGAGTGAATTTCTTTTAGTAGATTGCTGTCGTTTAAAAGGTCATGAAATTTTTCACAAGAATTTGTTAAATTATATTTCACACACAAAATGGCTTTCAAAGTCTCAACACTTAATTGTGATTTTTCTGATGTCCACACTTTATTTACCGTAGAAAAAACACGTTCAGTCGCAGCATTAGTTCCTGGTAAAGACAGCGCGTATTCAACAATTTTTAGTGCATTATTGTATGGAACATGGTTTGTTTCAAAAGGATGAAATATTTCTAAGCATTTGTTCTCTGTTGTGATTTAACCTTTTCCTTATCAATCTATCTTTTTAAATAATGATACCTCATTAAAAAGATCATTTTCGGAAATATTACTATATGGGAAATTTTGAGTGAGTGAGTCAGAGGGATCGGGTTACATGGTCCTGAAACCAATGCCGGAGCTGCACAAGCGGGCAGGAGCAGGCAAGGCAGCACTGCCGGGGCGCTCGCACATGAGCGGTCGCACACACTCCCCGCCTGGACTCGTCCTTGTAGCAGCTGTGCTCCCCGCGTCCAGCCCCGCTGCCCTCTGGAGACCGAGTGGCTTGCATCTCGTGGAGCCCAGAGCCACATGCTGGCATCCAGGATGCAGGCCTATGGGTAGTTAGGGGACTTGACAGCTGCAGCCCCAGCAAGTAGATCCGCCGGAAGTTCTTTGTTTCAGGCCCTGCATGGGGCAGCCAGCTCTTGTGGCAGTGTGGGCACTTCCAGGTGGAGGTGGGATCTCCCTGTCAAAAACTCTATATTCCCTTCCCGTTCTCCTACCATTGCCTAGCTTTCCGTGCATTCTTTCCAAAAATCGGGACTTTTTAAAACGCCGCAGGATGCGGGACAAATTGTTAAAAATCAGGACTGCCCCACCAAATGCGGGATGTCTGGTCACTTTACCTTAGGTTCTCATGGCTTCCTCTGCCTTCTATTTCTTCGGTTGCTCCCTTTGAGATCTATCATGTGAAACTTAGCTCTTTCTTTGGTAGTTACACACACAAAGGGTAAAAATAAACTATTCTACCACACAAAACATTCTTGAGAAGAGTCGAATTTACTATAGATAGCATGTTGGAAGGTCAGAGAAAGAGTGTTCACATCACAAGGATACAAAGAATTTCAAAATGGCACACTGAACAGCAATGCGGCCTTTCATGGTCAAATGGCCTTTCACCAGTACCCCTTTACCTTGCAGGTCCCTCTCTTCTTCTATTCTTTATCTTTACTCACTCCCTTCTGGATTGAACCATGACTTCAAGTTATTTTCCTCTATTAAGCACTGCAGTTCATCTCTTCCCAGCTTTTACCTTCAAACTCCCATGGCCAATCTCTTTATAATGCTCATCTTATTAAAGGCACTTTCTATTTAGTAGAATTGACCCTCTCTAGGAGGCTATTTCTTAAAAAACAGCAAAAGAAATACTGTTTTTTCCTCTATATCCCTGCTATTTCTTCCTCATTGAAACATTGTCAATATATTGTTTTGTTGTCTAATAAATTTATATATCTGGCTCCAATAACCAAATGTTAAGCAGCCCAAGAGCAAGAACTCTGCTGTTTTGCAGCTTTCTTTCTTTTTTTTTTAGTTCCTGAGGGAGGCTCCATGGAGCCATCCTCAGTGCCCAGACCTATGCGGTCAAACCAATCAAGCCATGGCTGTCGCAGAGGAAGAGAGAGAGAGAAAGGAGAAGAAGATGGGCTCTTCTCCTGTGTGCCCTGATTGGAATTGAACCTGGGACATCCACAAGCCAGCCAGCACTCTACCACTGCGCCAACCATCCGGGCCCATTTTGTAGCTTTTAAATACCCAAGTTTTTGGCATATGCCTCATGAATGCATAATGAATAAAGCAACCATTATTACTCTCCTTTTAATTATACAATTAAAAGGAGAGTAATAATTGAATATTAGAAGACCCTTGCATATTTTATAATATGTCATACCTATCTCCTTGCAAAGGACATAAAATTGGTAATTATTAATAAGTTCATTAAAACATTCAGACATATTTTCAAGTTGTATTTATTTTTTAGGATGTATGATTATCCTACTCAAAATATTCACTATTTCACATTTCTTTTATATGTTGGCCTTTAGTCTTCTAAAACTTCTTTTCTACTTCTCCGATGAGCTAGATATTACTTTTGTTTATTCCCATCACCTCTGGCCAGATAGCAAGGATGATTATCTATAACAGTACAATATCACATCTTATAGGAATCCCAAGAATAAAGAATACTATATAAAGTAGCATGCTGTGTAAACCAAGGCTTAAAACATCCGTTAGTGAACCATCATAAAATATCACTTGAAATTCCTACAGGATTGTCTGCCTGCTATGTTTGATTCCTAAATCTTGTGTTATTAAAAGAAGTCTGTTTACTCTTTTATCTACACTCATATTTTACAAATTTTTTTCATCAAAACTGGCTTAGTTTGGTGTGAGAAAGCAGAACAGATAACAAGCTAGAATTTCTGATATTTGACCCTTTGCAATAAAGTTAAGTCCAAGAATAGCCCAAAGTTCAGAAACTAGGCCCAAATTCATTGTGGAACATATGTGGAATATATTTTTATATATGCCCCTGCAACCAAATGTTTTATGTATGTACGTGTGTATATATATACCATATATAAATTTCCACAGAAAGAACAGACTGTTCTATTCTGTTTATCTGTATAACTGAGTTTTCCCCAAAATATTCAGTGAAAAAAGTTTCTCCCATTTTCTGCTTATAAGAGACTCACTTCAGATTTAAGGATACATCTAGGCTCAAAGTGTAGAGATAGAAGATGGAAAAGGATATTCCATTCAAGTGAAAGCCAAAAGAAAGCAGGACTAGCTATACTTATATCAAACAAATAGTTTTAAGCCAAAATGGTAATGAGAAAAAGAAGGTCATTATATAATGGTAAAAGGGTCAATTCATAAAGAAGTTATAACAACCATAAATTTATACGTACCCAATATTAGAGTACCTAAATATATTAAACAAATAGTAATACATCCTAAAGAAGACATGGACAACAATATGAGAATAGTAGGGTACTTCACTACCCCACTTTTAGTACTGGAGCAGAAAATCAACAAGAGAATATTGGCCTGACCTGGCAGTGGAGCAGTAGATAGAGCATTGGTCTGGGATGCTAAGGACCCAGGTTCAAAACCCTGAGGTCTCTGGCTTGAGCACAGGCTCATCGGCTTGAGGGCTTGAGAGTAGGCTCACCAGCTTGAGTGTGGAGTCTCTAGCTTGAGCCTAAAAGTCACTGGCTTGAGCAAAGGGTCACCCACTCTGCTGGAGCCCCCAATCCCCGGTCAAGGCACATATGAGAAAGCAATCAATGAACAACTAAAAGAATGCAATAAAAAGTGGATGTTTCTGCCTGACTAGGTGGTGGCGCAGTGGATAGAATGTCGGACTGGGATGCGGAAGACCCAGGTTCGAGACCCCGAGCTCGCCAGCTTTAGCACAGGCCCATCTGGCTTGAGCAAAAGCTCGCCAGCTTGGACCCTAGGTCGCTGGCTCCAGCAAGGGGTTGCTCGGTCTGCTGAAGGCCCGTGGTCAAGGCACATGTGAGAAAGCAATCAATGAACAACTAAGGTGTTGCAACGACAACGAAAAACTAATGATTGATGCTTCTTACCTCTCTCCGTTCCTGTCTGTCTATCCCTCTCTCTGTCCCTGTAAAAAAAAAAAAAAAAAAAAAAAAAGTGGATGTTTCTCACTCTTCCTGTCTGTCTGTCCCTTTTTCTCTCTCACACACTAAAAAAATAAATTAAAAAAATGAAGAAAACATTGGACTTGACCCATAAAACCCACATGAACCTAACAGTTATTTGTAGGACAACTCATCTAACAAGAGAAAAATATAAATTCTTCTCTAGTGCACATGGAACATTCTTCAAGGTAAATCATATGATAAGCCACAAAACAAGTATTAACAAATTTAGGAAAATTGAAATCATACCAAGTATACTTTCTGACCACAATGGTATGAAACCAGAAGTCAACAACAAGAGGAAAGCTGAAAAATGTACAAGCATGTGGGGACTAAGCAACACATTCCTGACCAATCAATGGGACAAACAAGAAATTAAAAAAAACCTGAAATATTTTAAAAACTACCCATTAAGAATAGCATCAAAAACAATAAAATATTTAGGAATAAATTTAACCAAGAAAGTAACCAATCTGTACAATAAAAACTATAAGACTTTGATGAAAAATATTGAAGAAGATGCAAATGGAAAGATATTTCATGTGCATGGATCTGAAGAATTAATATTGTTAAAATGTCTATATTACCCAAAGCCATCTATAGAGTCAACACAATGCTTATCAAAATTCCAGTAGTATTTTTCAAAGAAATAGAAAAAAACATGTATGGAACCACAAAATACTCCAAGTAGCCAAAGCAACCCTGAGAAAGAACCAAGCCAAAGGCATCACACTTCCTGATTTTAAACTATACTATAGCCATTACATATTATTTACTGGAGTAGCAATAGTAATTAAAACAGTATGATACTGGCATAAAATTAGAGACCTAACCCAATGGAACAGAAATGAAAGCCTAAAAATAAACCCCACATAACAGTCAAGTAATATTTGACAAGAGAGCCAAGAATACTCAATCACCAAAGGATAACCTCTTCAACAAATGGTATTATGAAAACCAGAAAACAACATGTAGAAAAATGAAATTTTATACCATTCACAAAAATTAACTGAACTGGATTAAAGACTTAAAAATAAGACCTGATACATACCATATAACTCATAGAAAAAAAAACAACAGATAAAAAGCTTCTTGACATTGGTCTTGGCAATGATTTTTTGGATCTGACACCAAAAATACAAGCAACAAAAGCAAAAATCAGTAAGTGGTACCTCAAACTTAAAGGCTCTGTACAGCAAAAGAAACAATTAACATGATGAAAATGCAACCTGCAGAATGGAAGAAAATATTTACAAACTATATACTGGACAAGGTGTTATGTCTGAAATATATAAAATCTGATACAACTCAATAACAACAGAACCAAAAAACAAACAACATGATTTTAAAATGGGTAGAGGAATCTAATAGACATTTTTCCAAAGAAGACATCTAGATGATCAACAGGTACATAAAAGGATGCTCAACATCACAAATAATCAGGGAAATGTAAATCAAAACCACAGTGAGATGATATCACCTCACACCTGTGAGAAAGACTATCATCAAGAAGACAAGAGATAACAAGAGTGTGGGAAAAAAAGGAACCCTTGTGCACTGTTGGTTTAAATATAAATTGGTGCAGACACCATGGAAAATAGTATGGAGGGTCCTCAAAAAAATAAAAATATAGAGCTACTCTATAATCCAGAAATCCCTCTTCTGGGTATATATCCAAGAGAAATAAAAACACCATAAGGAAAAGATGGCTGCACTCCCATGGTTTTTGCAGCATTATTCACAATAGCCATGATATGGAAGCAACCTATGTGTCTGTCAATGAATGAATGGATGAAAAATATCTGAGATAAATACACACACATAATGGAATATTATTTAACCATAAGAAAGGAGATCCTGCTTTGTAACAACATGGACCTTAAGAACATTATGCTAAGTGAAATAAACCAGACAAAGAGACCAAACTCATAGAAACAGAGAGTAGAATGGTAGTTATCAGGGGTTGGGAGTGGGGGAATTGGGGAGATGTAATTTAAGGGTACAAACTTGTAACTAATTGATAAATACGTTCTCGAGATCTAATGCACACCATAGTGATAATAGTCAACAATACTGTATTGTAAACTTCAAAGTTGCTGAAAGACTAGTTCTAATTTCTCTTACCACAAAAAACAAGTAATAATAATGTGATGTGAAAGAGATGTTAGCTAATGGTAGTAATCATACTGCATATATAAATGTATCAATGCAACATGTTGTGCACCTTAAACTAACATAATATTATACTTCAATTATATCTCAATTGTGTATTGAAGTTTTGGGGATGACATTGGCCATTGCATCTCAATTTTAAAAACTAAGAAAAATGTTTCTATAGTTCAGCAAACTTACGTATCATATAAATAACACAAAAAATGGTCATAACCAGACATATTACTGCTAAAATATTATCTAGTCTCTCCCAAAGCTGGTAATAAGGTTGACTCACTGACTTGTTGACATTCAGCTCTTATCTGCTATCATTCCAGTTGTCTAGTGAAGTCAGTTATAGTAGAAGAAAAGTTTTACAAACAAAAAACAATATGCAAAAGAAAAAAGCAAGAGGGCAAGATGGCAATGGAGTAGGAGGATGTACCAACTTCAAACTCCCAGTACCAGAGTGGATTATAACTTGATTTTAAGAACCATCATCTGGATAAACCAACGTTGAACTGGACTGAGAGTACTCTTCAACCAGGGAACACTGAAGAAGCAACATTGAAACTGGTAGGAAAAGAGAAAACGTGGAAAGGGCTGCCCAGCTCCCCAGAGTGAAAGGCAGCCCGAAGAGACTCATGTGGCGGGAAGAGAGTTTAGTGGAAGGGAAGGGACCTGGGTCCCAAGAACTAAGCCCCAGAGCCTAGAAGAGGCGTATGGACAGTATTTAGCTGTGAAACAGGTTAGGATACTGTTTGTGAGAAAGAGACAGTTGTCTCAGACCCAGGATTCTTCTTAAAGGGACGGCGCAGAAAACCTCTCTCACAACCACTCACCCGGGACTCCGGGAGACAGGGAGAGAGAAGAGGACAGGAGCAGTGGGAAGAGAGTGCGGTCTGGAAGGCACAGGGAGAAAAGCTTTGAGGGACAGACACCCTAAACCCTGGGCTGTCACTCCACAAATCTGAAACAATATTTCCCCTGGAACCAGGAAGGGGAAGCAGGACAACAGCCAAACAGGCTCCCCTGTGGCAATTAGAGCACAGTCACTTAGAAGGAAGGAGCTTTCAGAACTATAGTATGGAGTGTTAGGGTCTGAGCTGCAGTGCACCCACCCACACTGCTGAGGGCTTGCTGGAGGGCGGGTGGCTGCAGGAACGGGAAGCATGGTTCTGTTGGTGGGGGCAGAGGCCGAGCCAGCTCGTGTGAGCTTGGTCTATCCCAGTGGGAGTAAAGGGGATGCATGAAAGTGGTCTGGCGGCTGCAGGCCCACATGCGACCCAACCTATGGGGGGAAAGTGGGAGCCCAGATGGGAAGAGATCAGCCTCTGGGCAGGGGCGAGCGGAAGTGCAGCCTCACCCGGCCTCTGAGGCTTGAAGCCCTGCACGAACCGGCTTTGCCTGAAAAGGTGGGGCAGAAGCCCAGGCTCGCAGTTGAGCACGCACCAGCAGCCCAGCCGAGGAGCTGAGGTTGGCGGGAATAGGGCAGAAGCCAGGCTTGAGGCCGAGCGCATAGCAGCAGCCCCTCCCAGCCGAGGAGCCAGGTTGGCGGGGATGGGGAGGAAGCCTGGCATACACCTGAGCATGCTCCAGAAGCCCCTCGTGGCCAGAGGAACTGGCTGACAGAGACCCACAACAGATCAAAAGTGCTCACCCTTGCTCTTGGGGCCCAGACTTGTGGCCCAAGTGTGGTGCGCAATACCACCCGTGGGAGAGGGGCGAAGGCCGAGACTGGTTGAGGCTTATGAAGCCTCCCATGACAACACAGCCCCACCCGCGGAGGCGAGGCGGAAACCACAGCGGCCAGTGCCCGCAACACCCACACCGAACCGCCCTAGGCAGTGGCAGAGGGGGTGTGGGCCTGCAGACAGACCGCACCTAGGGAACATACAGGCAACACCCATTGGACTCCAGTAGCCCAACCCTTTTTACACACAGACAAAATGAGCAGGCAGAGAAATGCAACCCAAATGAATCAAGAGAAATCCCCAGAGAAGGACCTGAATGAATCAGATATAACCAAACTACCTGATGCAGAGTTTAAAATAATGACAGGATGTTCAAAGACCTTAAAGCAACAATGAATAGTCATTACAAACACCTAAATAAAGAGATAGCAAGTGTAAGAAAGGAAATTGATATAATAAAAAAGAATCAGACTGAAATGACAAAGTGTCAGAATTGAAAACCACAATGGAAGGAATTAAAAGCAGGATGGATGAAGCTGAGGATTGAATCAGCGACTTAGAAGACAAAATAAACAAAGGCACAGAAGCAGAGCAGAAAAAAGAAAAACGACTCAAAAAACCTAAGGAAACTCTAAGGGAGCTCTGTGACAACATGAAGAGAAATAACATCTGCATCATAGGGGTTCCTGAAAAAGAAGAGAAAGAACAAGGGATAGAAAATTTGTTCAACCAAATCATAGCTGAAAACTTCCCTAAATTAAGGCTGGAAAACGTTTCACATGTTCAAGAAGCACAGAGATTCAATTAAAGAGAAACCCAAAGAAATCTACACCAAGACACATCATAGTTAAAATACCAAAGCTAAGGGATAAAGAAAAAATATTAAAAGCTGCTAGAGAAAAAAAGGCTATCACCTACAAAGGAGCCCCTATAAGGATGACATCCAACTTCTCAACAGAAACACTTGAGGCCAGAAGGGAATGGCAAGATATATTCAAAATAATGCAGAACAAGAACTTAAAACCAAGACTACTTTATTACAACCAAGGCTAACATTTAAAACTGAAGGAGAAATAAACCAAGACTACTTTATTACAACCAAGACTACTTTATTACAACCAAGGCTAACATTTAAAACTGAAGGAGAAATAAAGAGCTTCCCAGACAAAAGAAACCTCAAGGAATTCATTAAAACCAAACCAATTTTGCAGGAGATGCTAAGGGGCTTGCTGTGAACAGTTCAAAAGGGGGGGGGGAAGAATATAGCAAAAGAAGAATACAACTTTAAAGAATAAAATGGCAATAAACAACTTCATATCAATAATAACCTTAAATGTAAATGGTTTAATGATCCAATCAAAAGACATAGGGTAACTGCATGGATAAAGAAACAGAACCCATACATAGATTGTCTACAAGAGACACACCTTAAAACAAAAGATGCACATAGACTAAAGGTAAAAGGATGGAAAAGAATAATTCATGCAAATAGAAATGATAAAAGCCAGGGAAGCAATACTTCTATCTGACAAAATGAACTATAAACAAAGGCTGTAGTACGAGATAAAGAAGGACACTGCAAAATGATAAAGGGAACAATTCAACAGGAAGATATAACCATTATAAATATCTACACACCAGACTTAGGAGCCCCGACATACATAAAGCAGACTTTGATGGATATAAATGGCGAGATTAACAGCAATACTATCATAGTAGGGGATTTCAATACCCCACTAACATCACTGGATAGATCCTCAAGAAAGAAAATTAACAAAGATACTGCAGACTTAAAGGACACACTAGATTTAATAGATATCTTCAGAACTTTTCACCCTAAAGCAGTAGAATATACATTCTTTTCAAGCACTGTTGGTACATTCTCTAGGATAGACCACATGTTAGGACACAAAAGTGGTATCAAAATTTAAGAAAATTGAAATCATATCAAGCATTTTTTCTGATCACAATGGCATGAAACTAGAAATTAACCACACACACAAAAAAAACAACTGAAAAATACTCAAACACTTGGAAACTGAATAGCATGTTGTTAAATAAAAAATGGACTAACAATGAGATCAAAGAAGAAGTAAAGTTCTTAGAAATGAATGATAATAAGCATACATCAACTCAAAATTTATGGGACACAGCAAAAACAGTACTGAGAGGGAAGCTCGTAGCACTACATGCTTACCATAAAAAGCTAGAAAAAGCTCAAATAAGCAACTTGACCCTGCACCAAAAAGAACTAGAAAAACAACAGCAAATAAAGCCCAGGACTAGTGAAGGAAGGAAATAATAAAGATCAGAGCGGAAATAAATGATATAGAGGTTAAGGAAACAATACAGAGGATCAATAAAACCAGGAGCTGGTTCTTTGTAAAGGCAAACAAGATCGATGAACCTTTAACTAGACTCACCAAGAAAAAAAGAGAGTGGACTCAAATAAATAAAATTAGAAAGGAGAATGTAGAAATAACAACTGACACAACAGAAATACAAAGTATTGTAAGAAAATACTATGAAGAACTCTATGCCAAAAAATTAGACAACCTAGATGAAATGGACAAATTTCTTGAATCATATAATCTTCCAAAAATCAATCTGGAAGAATCAGAACACCTAAACAGACCAATTACAACAAATGAGATAGAAACAGTTATAAAAAACCTCCCAACAAAGGAAAGTCCTGGGCATGTTGGCTTCACAAGTGAATTCTATCAAAAATTCAAAGAACTAATTCCTATCCTTCTCAAGCTTTCTCAAAAAATTTAAGAGGAAGGAAGATTTCCAAACTCCTTTTATGAGGTGAGCATAATTCTGATCCCGAAACCACGTAAACAACACAAAGAAAGAAAATTATAGGTCAATATCCCTGATGAATCTAGATGCTAAAATTCTCAACAAAATATTAACCAACTGGATCCAGCAATATATGAAAAAAATCATACACCATGATCAAGTGAGATTTATTCTGGAGAGGCAAGGCTGGTTCAATATTCACAAATCAATTAGTGTGATTCATCACATACACAAAAGGAAGGACAAAAATCACATGATAATTTCAATAGATGTAGAAAAAGCATTTGATAAAATACAGCACCCATTCATGATCAAAACCCTCAGTAAAGTGGGAATACAGGGAACATACCTTAACATGATAAAGGCCATCTATGACAAACCCAGAGCAAATATCATACTCAATGGACAAAAATGAAAAGCAATCCCCTTAAGATCAGGAACCAGGCAGGGGTGCCTCCTTTCACCACTTTTATTCAACATAGTTCTGGAAGTCTTAGCCACAGCAATCAGACAAGAAGAAGAAATAAAAGGCATCCAAATTGGAAAAGAAGAAGTAAAACTGTCATTATTTGCAGATGATATGATATTGTATGTAGAACACCCGAAAGTCTCAGTCAAAAAACTAATGGACTTGATAAATGAATTCAGCAAGGTGGCAGGATATAAAATTAATACTCAGAAATCAGAGGCAGTTTTATATACCAGCAATGAACTGTCAGCAAAAGAAATTAAGGAAACAATCCCCTTCACTATTGCAACCAAAAAATAAAGTACCTAGGAGTAAATTTAACCAAGTAGGTTAAGGACTTGTACTTGGAAAATTATAAAACATTGATAAAAGAAATCAAGGAAGATACAAACAAGTGGAAGCATATACTGTGCTCATTGTTAGGAATAATAAAAATCATTAAAATGTCTATATTACCCAAAGCAATTTATAAATTCATTGCAATACCAATTAAAATACCAATGACATACTTCAAAGATATAGAACACATATTCCAAAAATTTATATGGAACTAAAAAAGAACACAAATAGCCTTAGCAATATTAAAAAAAGAGCCTGACCAGGCAGTGGCACAGTGGATGGAGCGCTGGACTGGGATGCGGAAGACCCGGGTTTGAGACCCCGAGGTCGCCAGTTTGGGAGCGGGCCCATCAGGCATGAGCAAAAGCTCACCATCTTGGACCCAAGGTCGCTGGCTCCAGCAGGTGGTGGCTTGGTCTGCTGAAGGCCCGCAGTCAAGGCATGTGTGAGAAAGCAATCAATGAACAACTAAGGTGTTGCAACGGCAACAAAAAACTAATGATTGATGCTTCTCACCTCTCTCCGTTCCAGTCTGTCTGTCCCTATCTCTCTCTCTCTTTGACTCTCTCTCTGTCCCTGTAAAAAAAAAAAAAAGAAAAGAAAGCAGGAGGTATCACTCTTCCGGATATCAAGGTTTATTACAAGGCCATTGTACTCAAGACAGCCTGGTACTGGCATAAGAACAGGCACATAGATCAATGGAACAGAACAGAAAACCCACAGCTTTATGGACGAATGATATTTGACAAAGGAGGAAAGAGCATACAGTGGAGCAAAGACAGCCTCTTTAACAAATGGTATTGGGAAAATTGGACATCTACCTGCAAAAAAATGAAACTAGACCATCAACTTACACCATTCACAAAAATAAACTCAAAATGGATAAAAGACTTAAATGTAAACCGTGAAACAATAAGCATCTTAGAAGAAATCATAGGCAGTAAGCTTTCCTACATCTCTAGCAGCAATATATTTGCCGATTTATCTCCACGGGCAAATGAAATTTAAGGCAGGATAAACAAATGAGACTGTATCAAACTAAAAAGTTTTTTCACAGCTAAAGACAATAAGAACAGAATAAAAAAGACAAACCACATAATGAAGAACATATTTGACAATACATCTGATAAGGGGTTAATAACCAAAATTTATAAAGAACTTATAAAACTCAACACCGGGAAGACAAACAATCCAATCAAAAAATGGGCAAAGAAATGAATAGAAGAAATTTCTCCAAAGAGGACATACAGATGGCTAATAGGCATATGAAAAAATGCTCAACATCACTAATCATTAGAGAAATGCAAATTAAAGCCACAATGAGATATCACCTCACACCAGTCAGAATGGCACTCATTAGCAAAACAACACAGAAAAAGTGTTGGTGAGTATGTGGAGAAAAGGGAACCCTTCTGCACTGCTGTTCGGAATGCAGACTGGTGCAGCCACTGTGGAAAACAGTACGGAGATTCCTCAAAAAATTAAAAATTGAACTACCTTTTGACCCAGCTATCCCACTTTTAGGAATATACCCTAATAACACCATAGCACTGTTCGAAAAGAAGAAATGCGCCCCCATGTTCGTGGTAGCATTGTTCACAATAGCAAAGATCTGGAAATAGCCCTAGTGTCCGTCAGAGGATAAGTGATTAAAAAGCTTTGGTACATATATACTACGGAATACTACTCAGCCATAAGAAATGATGACATTGGATCATTTGTAACAACATGGATGGACCTTGATAACATTATACTGAGTGAAGTAAGTAAATCAGAAAACACTAAGGACTATATGAGTCCACACATAGATGGCACATAAAAATGAGACTCAGAAATATGGACAAGAGTTTACTGGCTACCCGGGGAGGGGGTGTGTGAGAGGGGGTAGGGTGAAGGGAGGTGCACAAATAAAACCAGATAGAAGGTGACAGAGGACAATTTGACTTTGGGTGATGGGTACGCAATATAATCAAATGTCAAAATAAGCTGGAAATATTTTCTCTGAACATATGTGCCCTGATTTATCAATGTCACCCCGTTAAAGTTAATAAAAATATGATAAAGTTGTTTTTAAAAAAAGAAAAAAGCATATTCATAACAAAATTTATGGCCAAAATGAGTTATCATTTTATATATGTGATAAATAAAGAGAAAAAGATTGGAGATTTAAGCAGAGTAATTTAAAATGTGGCTTAAGAGTTGGTCATACAACTGGAATAACTCTGACACCTTTAACTGATGTTTTAAGACACCTTTAATTGATGTTCTAAGGCCATCATTGTTCTACACTGAAACGGAAAAACAGAGATTTCAAGGTATCAGTGTCTGCAATGGAGGCATCCTGCATATAGTATTTACCAGATCACTTCTATCCACAGAAGAAGCAGTTTGTCATCTGTATTATGTGATACACTGCTGTGTTGATAAGGAAATTTCCCCTCAAAACCTATCTCCTCCTCTCTTAATTCTGTTACTAAATGTCTTAAATTCCATCATTAAAGATAATTCCATTTGGAGAGAATATTGTTTAGTGCAAACTTTTATCAAAACAGACATGATCAAATGTAAAATGTACTATTATATGTGTCACTAAGAAAGAAAAACCATTGCCGATTATAATACCATCAATTGTAAGAGGTATCCAAATTTCAGACATACTAAAATATGAAATTGTGCTATGAAATTGAGTAATTAAGAGCATTGACTTTGAAATCAAACACATCTAGATGGACATTCTGATTCTGCCATTTGATAAACTGGTTGCTTTCAGGAACTTACTAAACTGTTCAGAACCTCTACTTTCTCTGTGAAATTTAAATATTAATATCTTCCTCCCTGGTTAGCAATAATTACCTAAAATGAGGCATAAAAATATGCTTAGTGCAGATCTTAACCCTGAGTTAGGTCTCTAAAAAGAAATTTGTTTTTGCTATTAAGAAATTACCTGAACAGGCGATGGCGCAGTGGATAGAGCATTGGACTAGGATCCAGAGGACCCAGGTTTGAAACCCTGAGGTCTCTGGCTTGAGCTCAAGTTCATCCAGCTTGAGTGAAGGGTCACTAGCTTGAGCATGGGATCATAGACATGATCCCATTGTTGCTGACTTGAGCCCAAAGGTCTCTGGCTTGAAGCCCAAGGTCGCTGGCTTGAGCTCAAGGTCGCTGGCTTGAGCTCAAGGTCGCTGGCTTGAGCCCAAGGTTGCTTGATTGAGCAAAGGGTCACTTGCTCTGCTGTAGCCCCTCAGACAAGGCACATATGAGAAAGCAATCAATGAACAACTAAGGTGCTGCAGTGAAGAATTGATGCTTCTCATATCTCTCCCTTCCTGTCTGTCTGTCCCTATCTGTCCCACTCTTTGTCTCTCTGTCTCTGTCAAAAAAAAATTATTAGCTAGAAGTAATTACCATTGGGGAGAGTAGCATATTAAGTCCCCACTACTCATGATTCTTTACTTTCAACAAGTTGTAAGAGTTTAGATAAAACAGATCTCCACAGACTGAAGTATCTGACAGAAATTTGTTTGTGGAGGAGATAAGACTACAACTGGGAAACTGCCTGGAGGTGGTGGAGACCTAGATCCAGAAAAGAAGATCAGAAATACCAAATCCAAATGTTATTGTATCAACTTTTGCCCAGAATTGCTTCTGGTTTCAATTTTATTGAAACATCAAGAATGCACTCATATCCTTAAAAACAATATGTTGAGTGAAAGAAGACAGTCACAAAAGACCACATATTGTATGATTCCATTTATATGGAATTTCCAGAGTAGGCAAGTCCACGGAGATAGAAAGTAGGTTAGTGGTCTCCAGTGGCTGAGGGAGGGGGCAGAGGGAGTGACAGCTAATGGGTATAGGCATTTTGGGGTGATAAAATTTCTAAAATTAGATTGTAATGACTGTTGTGAAATTCTGTGAATATGCTAAAACCCATTAAATTGTACATTTTAAATCAGTGAATTTTATGGTATGTGATACATACCTCGATAAAATGTTTAAGAAAAAAAGAATATATTCATACATCCTGCTATATTGATTATCTAGAACAGTGGTTCTTAACCTGGGTTCTGTCGAACCCTAGGGGTTCAATGAGTCCGTCTCAGGGGTTCGGAGAAGCCTCTGCCACGGAGGCCAGAATAAAGTAATACCGTAATTTGTTGTGAGTTCATGCACTTTGTTGATTTTGTTCTTTGAGCAAGGTGATGTTCATGCATGGCTCATTTTGTGCACCAGTAAAAAAAACATATACCTATGTCTTGAATTTGGAAAAAAAAAATCATATTTTATTTATCACTAAAGAAGTGTTCGGTGAATGCACATATGAAACTGTTGGGTTCGGTACCTCAAAAAAGGTTAAGAACCACTGATCTAGAACTTAATTTTAAAAAATTTCACTTTTTAAAACAATAAAAGCAACTGAACATATTTAGAAAAATAAACATTTCAACTTTAAATTATACTTAAGTTCATCCAACTCACAAAGTTCAGTTAAGGTGTTCACTTTCTACATGTAAAATAGCCAGTTTAAAACATAGCCTCCAATTTTGTGAACTTCAGAAGATTTAGTCACAGGGATAATTATTAAGTCTCTGTCATGAGCTGGCATGTATTATTATGCTGTAGGGATGCAAAGGAGCTCCTTATATCCAGGGGTGATAGTCCAAGGCATTTTAAAATAATGCAATCGGCCACTAACCAATCAGAAGAGATGCCAGCTGGAAGCTGCTCAGCTGCTGGAATTTGGAGGAGTGTAGGGTCTGGGAAGAAGGGCCAAGGAAATTAAATGGGGAAGAATTAGGGAAAGATGGTACTTGAAAGCTCAAGAAAGAATATTAATATTAAGTGATACAGATTTTAATATTTTAGTAACTGGCTAGAGCTGTCCCAAGTCATATCTGTCTACATTATCTCTGGTGTGCCATCAGAATGCTCAACTGGCACTCCAGATGTAACCTGAAAAAATTTTAGACGTTTAGAGATTATCTATTCTACTTCTGACATTTTATATATGAGACAACCAAGGCTGAGGAAAGAGTGGACTTGTTTATTATGCACATATAGTAAGAGTCAGAACAAGGAGCCACATCTCCCAAATCTCAATCCAGGTCAAATGAAGTAAGAAAAAATGGGTGAAACATCCTTACAACAAATTAACCTGGCAAATCATTTTTTAACCATTTCTAAACCAGAGTTTCAATTTATTTTTAGTTGTGTGCATAGAAAAAGCACTTCTTCACAAGAGTAAAAGAACTTGGAAGTGGAAAACAATAGGGCAGTGGGTCCAGATTTCTGGATAATTTTTTTTAAATTTAGTTAATGGAAAACACATGGCACAAAAGTAGCATTTCTCAAAAGAATCCATGCACCATTGCCAAAACAAATTTGAAGAGAATAAATCAAAGGCATTTAAAGTAAAATGAATGCTGACACATAATCTCATTTGTTAACTTCTGTCTTCCTAGTTATTAGAAAGTACCAAAAGAGCCTGACCTGTGGTGGTGCAGTGGATAACTTGTCGACCTGGGAACACTGAGGTCGCCAGTTCAAAATCCTGCACTGGTCTGGTCAAGGCACATATGGGAGTTGAGCTTCCAGCTCCTCCCCCCTTTCTCTCTCTCTCTCTCTCTCTCTCTCTGTGTCTCCTCTCTAAAATTAAAAAAAAGAAAGAAAGTACCAAAAGAAAAATAAGAAAAGATAGATAAAAATGATTCTATTTGTTATAAGTTTTATTTAGAGAATTGCCAATAAATGATGCAGAAAAACCTTTTGGGTGTTTGGGGTTTTGTGTATATTGAGGAAGAGATGAATGTATTCACTCAATTATGCTTCAATAATAACTATGATGTTTGAATGGCCCTTTACAGTTCTAAAAATGCTTTCCTAAACATGTGTCTGCCTCAGGATTTTCTAGATCAGAAGATTATTGACACGGAAAATATTTTTCAATATATTTTTAAGTGAGACCCTGGCTGGTTGGCTTAGTGGTAGAGCATCAGCCTGGTGTGTGGATGTACCAAGTTCGATTCTCATCCAGGGCACACAGGAGAAGCACCCATCTGCTTCTCCACCCCTCCCCCTCTTGCTTCTCTCTTTCTCTCTCTCTCTTCCCCTCCTGCAGCCATGGCTTGATAGGAGTGAGTTAGCTGTGCGCACTGAGGATGGCTCCATGGCCTCTGCCTCAGGCACTAAGAAGAGTTCAGTTGCTGAGCAACAAAGTAATGCCCCAGATAGGCAGAGCATTGTCCCCTAGTGGGCTTGCCAAGTGGATCCCAGTCGGGGTGCATGCCGGAATCTATCTCTGCCTCCCCTTCTCTCATTGAGTAAAAATAAATAAAAAAATATATATATATTTTTAAGTAAAATTCAAGCTACAAAATGTATGCACAGTTAAAATGCTATTTTTGTTTAAAAGAAAGAGTGTGTTCTGTATGTGTGCATGTGCATATATATTAAAAAATTTGAAGACACTGAAATACTATCTGTTGTCCTTGATTGGTAGAATTATGAGTACTACTCTGATGTTTTCTGTTGTCCTTTTTGTTCTCCAAGTTTCTTGCATTAAACATGTCTTACTTTCATAATTCAGAAAAAAATTTAAGTGCCTTCATCTACATTTTATAGGCATTGAGCCTTATAACAATTATGTGGCATATCATACCTCATTTTATAGAAAAGGATATTGAGGCTCAGAAGAACTGCATGACCTATCACTTGATGGTACCAGAGCTTAGGTTCTCACCATGGCCATCTGATTCTAAACCTTGAGCTTTCCTCTACATTGTAATGCTCAATTCTTGCAGCTAGTGTATGAGATGGCTCACTGCAGCCTATTCAGGGATATCATTATGTTATCTTTGCACCAGAGTACCATCCACTCACTTTGTACCTGCAAGTCATTCTGTAGAAATCAATTTTCCAATTAAAATGGTAGCTGTCTTGAAAGTGGCACCAAAGGTTTGAAGCAATTAAGCTCCCACAACAAATTCCTGCAGCTTTATTCATTTGAGTACCTGTCATTTCCAAGCAGTGCACTGTGCACTGCTCTCAAATATTAAAAGCTTCCCGGAGTCTCTCCTATGCTCTGTCATCTTTCTCCATATCCAATTTCCATTCTTACCAGTTTTTTCAAGGTATGTGTTTTTCTGTGACCTTTTTCTTAAAATCTACTCCTTGCTTCCTAAAAGGTCCTGTTCTGTAATGGGGTCAGGGGAGAAAAGAATATTGTGGGAAAGTAAAGGTTATGGAGCTTAATGTGACCACAAGCTCTGCTGAAAGCTCTGAAAATCTAACCCATGACCTCATTACCTCCCAGATGAGCTCGGAAGGCTGCAGCTGTTGATTTTCTGGGCCTGGAACCAGTTCTCAGTCGAGTGAAAGTGTCTGCCTCAGGATTTTCAAGATGAGTGGTTCTTAACCTGGGTTCTATCGATGATGAGTCGGTCTTAGGTTTTCGAAGAAGCCTCTGCTGCGGAGGCCAGAATAAGTAATACTCTAATTTGTTGTGAGTTCATGCACTTTGTTGGTTTTGTTCTTTGAGCAAGGTGATGTTCATGCACGGCTCATTTTGTGCACCAGTAAAAAAACATATACCTATGTCTTGAATTTGGAAAAAAATCATATTTTATTTATCACTAAAGAAGGGTTCGGTGAATGCACATATGAAACTGGTGGGTTCGGTACCTCAAAAAAGGTTAAGAACCACTGTTCTAGATACTGTGTTTTACTCTGACTTTTCACACAAATTTTACAGCATAAGTAAATGGTCTGAACAAGTGACGTTGTTCAGGTTGGAAATATTTGGAGTGTAAGCTCTATAACAATTTTGTGAGGCACATAGGGAAGTTCTGAGTTAAGCCAAAATCTGATTTTGTGCACCTCTGCCAGATGAAATTCTACTCTCATCTTTCAGAGCTCAGCTATATCGTTCTAGGCCCAGTGATGATAATTTCCAGGTGTTTATTTCTTTATACTGTTTTTTTTTTAAATGTATATTTTCAGCTAAGGATGCTGATATTTATAAATAATGTGACCCAGATATGCCTGGGTCTCACAGCCCTGTCCTGAGTTCACAGACACTGTGAAGTAGGACTCAGCATTCTATACTTCTGAAGAACAAAGTCCCCTAAGACATTAACAAGAAACATAGGTTTTATTGTAGATTTCATGGAGCAGTGGATGAAAGGGTTATATCAAGCACCACATGACACACTGTATTAGAAACTCCCATTAAACATCTCAGATCTCCTCAGAATGATCCCTTTAGCTACCTCTTCACCTTTAATCTTGCTCACACATAGGTTCTAAGTTTTTCCTAGTTCCCAATCTTGCTACATTGTCCTTAGCCCTGTCTTCTTTTTTTACCTCCTGCAAAATAAAATTTTTTTCTAATGCAAAACAATTTAGCAAACCTTCCTTTTTTTCTTTGATAGAGTCAGAGAGAAGGAAAGATAAGGACAGACAGACAGACAGATAGGGAGAGAGGTGAGAAGCATCAGTTCTTCATTGCAGCATCTTAGTTGTTCATTGATTGCTTTCTCATGTGCCTTGACAAAGGGGCTACAGCAGTGCAAGTGACCCTTTGCTCAAGCCAGCAACCTTGGGCTCAAGTTAGCAACCTTGGGCTTCAAGCCAGAGACCTTTGGGTTCAAGCCAGTGACACTGGGGTCATGTCTATGATCTCATGCTCAAGCTAGCGACCCCGCATTCAAGGTGGTGAACCTGTGCTCAAGCTGGATGAGCCTGCACTCAAGCCGGCAACCTCTGGGTTTTGACCTGGGTCTTTCGCATCCAAGTCCGACACTTGATCCACTGCACCACTGTCTGGTCAGCCTAAACCCTCTTAACCATGCATCCTCACACCCACTCTGTTCAGCAAAGAACTTCTTTTGGAATAAGTTAGGTATTATAAACTGCAAGTCATTTTTTATTGTCACAAATAATTTTTTTCCATTGTCACCATAATGTTGACCACCACTAGTAACCAGAGAAATGCAAATCAAAATCACAATGCAGTGTCATCTCATACCTATGAGCATGGCTATCATCAAAAAGATAAGAAATAACAAGTGCTACCAAGGATATGAAAGAAAGGGAACTCTTGTGCACTATTGGTGAAATGGAAATTAATATAGTTATTATGGAAAACAGTATGGAGGTTCCTCAAAAAATTAAAAATAAGACTATCACATGATTAGTAATCCCACTCTCTATATATAGCTGAAAGAAACAAAAGTGCTGTCCCAAAGAGATATCTGCACCCCCATATTTATTGAAGTATTATTTACAAAATCCAAGACATAGAAACAATCTAAATATCCATCAACAGATGAATGAATAAAGAAATTGTGCTATATGCTACACATAGATCAAGGGAACAGAATAGAGAAAGAGCCCAGAAATAAACCCATGCCTATATGGTCAATTAATATATGACAAAGGAGGCAAGGATATACAGTGGGGTAAAGACAATCTATTCAATAAATGGCATTGGGGAAATTGGACAAATATATGCAAAAATAAATTTAAAAAATTAGATCGCCTTCTTATTCCATATGCAATAATAAACTCAAAATAAATTAAAGACTTACATGTAAGACTCAAAACCATATATCTCCTAAAAGAAAACATAGGCAGTAAAATCTATAGTATTTCTATTAGCAATATTTTTTCAGACATATATCTCCTCAGGCCATGGAAACAAAAATAATAAACAAATGGGACTACATCAAACTAAAAGGCTTTTGGCCCTGGCTAGTTGGCTCAGCGGTAGAGTGTCTGCCCTGTGTGTGGAAGTCCCGAGTTTGATTACCAGCCAGGGCAACAGGGAATCAAAGTGTCCATCTGCTTCTCCACCCTTCCCCCTCTTCTTTCTCTCTGTCTCTCTCTTCCCCTCCCACAGCCAAGGTTCCATGGGAGCAAAGTTGGCCCACATGCTGAGGATGGCTCCATGGCCCCCACCTCAGGCACTAGAATGGCTCCTGTTGCAGTGGAGCAATGCCCCAGAGGGGCCTAGCATTGTCCTCTGGTGGGCATGTTGGGTGGATCCTGTTTGGGCGCATGCGGGAGTCTGCCCCCCTTCTCACTTCAGAAAAATGCAAAAAAAAAACCCCAAAAAACAAACAAACAAATAAACTAAAAGGCTCTTTGCATAGCAAAGGAAACTATAAACAAAAATAAAATTCAAACTACTGAATGAGAGAACATATTTGCCAGTGATAATATTCAATAAGATGTTAATATCAAAAACTTATAAAGAACTCATAAAACAACATCACCCCCCCCATCAAGCAAACTAATTTAAAAATGGGAAAAAAAACTTGAATAGACACTTCTCCAAAGATGACATACAGATGGCCAACAGACATGTGAAAAAATGCTCAACATCACTAATCATCAGAGAAATTAAAATTAAAACCACAATGAGATGTCACCTCACATCTGTCAGAATAATTATCATCCAAAAAACAAACAGGTGTAGGTGAGAAAGTGAGTAAAGACCCCTCATGCACTGTTGGTGGGACTGCAGATTGATGCAGACACTATGGAAAAGATAGCTACAGCCTATGACCTAGTGTTTCCACTTCTGGGAAAGCCAAACCACTAATTCAAAAGGATATACGCACCCCTATGTTCACTGTAACATTGTTTATAATAGACAAGATGTGGAAGTGACCCAAGCGCCCACCAATATATGAGTGGATAAAAAAGTAGTTGCACACACACACACACACTCATATATACAATGAAATATTACTCAGACATAAAAAAGAATAAAATGTTATCATTTGTGACAGCATGGATGGACCTAGAGGGTAGTATGCTCAGTGAAATAAGTCAGACAGAAAGATAAATATGTTATAATTTCACTTATATGTGGGATCTAAAGAAAAAAGTAAACAAACAAAATAGTAATAAACTCATAGATACAGAGAACAGATTGATGGTTGTCAGAGGAGAGGAGTATTGGGGGCTGGGTAAAAAGCTGAAGGGATTAAGAAGTACAAATCTGTATAAAATAGCCCCAGAAATATAAAATACAACAAAGGGAATATAGTCAATAATATTGTGATAACTATGTACTATGCCAGGTGGGTACGTGAAATATCAAGGGAACCACTTTGCAAAGTATATGATTATCTAATCACTAGGCTACACACCAAAAACCAGTAAAAAGTAATACTGAATATAAACTATAATTGAAAAATGAAATTTAAAAGAAGAAATTATGATAATAGAATACTATTCAGCCATAATAAAGAAGGAAATCTTGCCATTGCAGTAACATGAATGAACCTTGAGGACATTATGCTAAAGTAAATTAAGTCAGAGAAAGACAAATACAGTATGATTTCACTTCCATGTAGAAGTTTAAAAAACCAAACTCATGGAAACAGAGATCAGATTTATAGTTGCCAGAAGCCAGGGGGTGAAGTGGGGGGGGGGGATTAGGTGAAGGTAGTCAAAAGGTACAGATCTCTAGTTTAAGATAAATAAATTCTGTGCATGTAATGTACAACATGATGACTATAGTTAACACTTTGTATGTTGTATATATGAAAGTTGCTAAGAGAGTGGATCTTAAAAATTCTCATTATAAGGAAAAGAATTTATAACTGTCAAGTGATGCACATTAACTAATCTGATGGTGATGATCATTTTACAATATATACATATATCAAATAATTACATTGTACCCTTTAAACTTACTCAATGTTACATGTCAATTATGTCTAAATAAAACTGAAAAGAAAAAACACAATCGTGTTGGCTTACCATGTCAACTTCTTCAGAAACCGTAGGTCCAAATTTTAATATGCTTTTCTTCAGGAGTAGTTCAGCAAAAGCTTGAGTCTTTCTGCAGCAAAGCCATTTGGTGGGGATGCAAAGAGAGAGGGCCTGAGATGGAAGGAACCTAAGGAATTTAAGGTGAAGAAAAAAACAACTAAGATTTAGATAGTTTACATGCATTATTTCATTCCATCTTCACAACCACATTTTACAGATGAGGAAGCTGTGGGCTCACAGAATTTCATTGCTATTAAGAAGCACAGCTGGGATTCCAAGCCAAGTTCATTGACCCCAAAGTCTGAGGTCTTTCCTTTGCTTCATCACCTTCAAGGGTTTTAAATTTCCAATATTTATAGAGCTACTTCTCTACCGTCCCATCAAGCTCACTGGCTACTCAGCATTGTATCTATCCAGAGAAAGCCCTTCTTCTTTTATACTACCTGGCTCAGGGATAGCTGGATTTAGCATTATCTCCTGGCTCAGTCTCTCCCTGACCCATTGCAAGTCCTATCCAAGCAGCCACATGAATCTCTGGCATCTCATTGGAAGGTCAAAATATTGGTACTACTGGGAAAGAGATGATGGATGAGCTGGAGTGCTGTGGTAGAAAGTACCCTGGACAAAGGTTCAGGCTACACAGAATAAACCAGTGTGTCTTTCAGTCTCTTTAGAAACAAATTTTTGCATAAAGTGCATTGAAACAAAATACAACAGAATTCATAATTGTAGACTGGCTTTCACAATGCCTCTCAAACATATGAAAGTAAACATTTTATTTTATATCTAAACATTTTAGCAACATGACATGAACAGATTTAGTCTTGTAGTATAAAATAGGACAGAAAATGTTTTAATTCTCTGTCACCTCCAAGAAGCATTCTTTTTCTATATACAGGGAAGGCTATATGTGGATCTATTTCAGCTGCCTACTCAGTGCCTGAAGTGTCTTTGCTCAAATTACTTTACTTCTTTCGGCCTTAATTTCTTTGATGATAAAGGAAGAAGTTAGGCTAGATAAGTTTCCTTCCAGCCATGTGTTTTATAGAGGGTGAATATCTTCAAAGAACAACCTACCTTGTGGAAAACACTATCCCTTCCTGTGGAAGAATCCCACACTCAACATATTTACCAGAAACCCTGGTTCCCTTAAAGTTAACCACAAATTACAGGTAAAAAGGGGAATAAAGGACAGAAGCTAAGGGGTGGGTGAAGGGTGAAAGTAAGTCTGAAGGAAATGTAATTGCATGTTAATATGACTTTTAACCCACAAAGTTTTGGGGGGTATATTCTAGTTTTTTATCTCCAAGTTATATTTATTATATTTTACATTATATTACATCAAAGAGTAGACCATGTGGATCTCCTGCTTTTTTAAAAAAAATTTTCAGGGAAATGACATCAGAGAGAGCTTTAGCTGCTTGCCCACATAAATGTGGGGAGGGATTTTTCAACCATTAGCTGTTTGGTTTTTTAACCTTTTCAGATATTTACACCACCACCACCACCCCCCGCCCCATGATGTAGATATTTGCTGAGAATTAAAGGTGCTCTGTTTCCTGGTTAATTTTACAGTTACACATGAGGTTTGTCCCTAGATTAGTACAGAAAATATTTTAATTAGACCAAAAATAAGTACAGACAGCTTTCATGTATTATCACTGAGAGAATGTAGACCTGCATTTTGAAGACACTTCTCAGACTGTGAGCTCTGCAACATTTAACACTTTTTCACTCACCCCTCCTTAGATTGCTCTCTTCTCTTGGCTTACATGACACCACATTCTCTATTTTCCTTCTCTTTGTCCACTTATTCTCTCTAGGATCTCTCATTCATTCTCTCTCAAGACATTGATCACCACCTCTACTCTGGTGAGTCCCACAACTGTATCTCTAACCCAGACTATGTCCTAACCTACAGACCCAAACTTCCACTGCTTACCTAACATTGAAACGTTGATGGCCCACAGGGATCTCTGACTCAACATGTCTAAAATGAATCTCATCACCTTCCCTCCAAATCTGACCCTCTACCCTGGGTTCCCTATCTCCATGAATGACTCCACTGTTCACTCAGTTGCCTGGGCCAGAAAACTGAATAGCATCCTTGACATTCTCTTTTCCATGCCCAACACGCTCTCCATCAATCATCATATAACTTGAATCTAACCGTGTTATCTCTGGAATCTAGCCACATCTCTCCACCTGCACTCTGCTCCTTCTTAACCCAAGGAAACTCTCACTTGAAATACCCTAATAGCCTCCTCCTCCAGTTCCCCTCTCTGCTCCTTTTTATTCCATTCTCCACCCTACAGTCAGAGTGAGCTTTTAAAAACAGAAATCTGATTGGTTTGCCTATTACTTGCCATGGTTCTTACGTTAAAGACCATATTCCTTAAAACAGCTCTAACTTGCACTCTACACTCCAGACTTAATACTTTTTTTTCCAGTTCTTCAAGAGATACATGGTCTCTATCCCCACAGGCTTTTACATATATACTGTATTTTTTGCTCCATAAGATGTATTTTTCCCCCCCAAAAGTGGAGGGGAAAATGCCTGTGTGTCTTATGGAGCAAAAAAATACAGTATTTTATTAAATATTTTAACATACCATTTGGTTCAGAATATTTTTTTCTTATTTTCCTCCTTAAAACCCTAGGTGTGTCTTATGGTCAGATGCATCTTATGGAGTAAAAAATACAGTAAGTCCCATTTCCTGAAAACTCCTACTTCCCCAACACTCAGAAGTCTTTACTAACTTCCTCCCCTTACCACACTCACCTAGTTATTACAATGCATAATAATTACCTATTTAACTGTCTGTTGTTCCACTAGACCACACAGTCCATGAGGGCAGTTGCCATGCCTATGTTATATCCTAGTACTTAGCACAGTGCTTAGCATATAGGGGAAGTTTGATAAATATTTGTAGTATCAATGAAAAAGAAAACAAAGGTGTCATTACTTTGAAGTAGCCGCAATATCAGTGTCCTAATATTTATTTGCACATAGTATAAACTAACCGCTGAATAAAGGAAAAAAAAGTATCCTAGTTCTGCTTTCTTTTTTTAAAAAATACTGCTATTTTAAGCAGTAAAACCTTTTCTTTAAATAAATACTTGTTAGAGCCTAACTTATATAAAACATAAAAATAGAGCCGCTCATATTGAAACTGGGGTGAAGATCCCCATTTACTCATCCCTCTTGATCCTGAGGGGTTTCCAAGGAACCCATTAGGACACTCAGAACTTGGTTCGAAAACCATTGATCCAACCAATCCAACTGTAAATAGGCAGAAACATTCATATCAGTTGAGACTTTTGTTTTTAAAATCTTTCAAGAATGGCCCACTATTGGGAGTGGTGCTTATCTGAAGAAATCTAACATGAGACCATCAAGTAACCACCCCTCTTTCAGCTTTCTGATGATGCTTTTCTAACATGGAATGAAAGAGTAAAATACTCTTTCAAATATTTAGAGGCTCAAAGTACTTCAGGGCATAGATTGAACACATTTACCAGGAACCTTGACATCTGAGGGGTGGTTCAGAGCGAGTTAAAGCCTAAGAGGATTTACCCTGATCCTATCTTTGCTTTGGCTGGAGCCTGAAGTCAATCACATGTATAAAGTTCTAATCCTCATGCAGTTGTGCTTTTCCTTATTTTGCTGATACTCAGCACTGAAGTCTAGGATTCTTTTCATTAGGAAATTTTTTCTCATGAATAGTGTTTTCTGCCAGAGAGAACCAACTTGCTTCAGACAGAACAGCATTGAGAAAAGCACAAGAAAGATATTTATCAATACGAAATCACACAATGCCTCTTGGCCAGATGAGGTCCAGTTTGAAGCAGTTGAGAGAAAAGTCAAGGACCCACACAATACGCTGGGTGAGGCTGTAGCACAAAGGATTATCAGAGGGCCGTGGACACTTAATGTAGCAGTGGAAGTCTTAGCCTTAAAACCAACAAGGGATCATTTCCTCTAGATTTCTTAGGGAGAAACAGAAATACTTTTTTGCTTATAAATGCTGTTTCTTTTACTGTGGGCAGAACTTGAAGTATGAATAAAATTTCAAGTATCTTAATGACTAGATGATGCAGAAGCATGGATCAATCTCTATTAGATAAAAGTATAATAAAAATTTATTTTCTTTCATTGACTATATCATTAAGAAGGAATCAAGGAAAATAAACTATGTAATAATGGTTAAATTTAGGAGCTGTGGCCATTGAAAAGAGGCTACATTAACTTTGCTTATGTTTAGAACATTGTTAACAATAAACTCAACATAATTGTACTATAAAAATTTATTCTTTGCTATGGCAGATGAGGCAAATAGGTAATTTTCTTAATAGGTAGTACAGTCTATTAAGCACGTAAGTGATATTCAATTCAGTTTCTTGCTCAAGAGCTTACAGTCTAGCTTTTAGTCTCAGGACAACTATACTGCTCACAAAATTTAGGGGATATTTTATAGCTTCATATTTATTTTGAAATTCCCTTAATTTTTGTGAGTAGTAGAGACAATGGCAGACCCTGTAATAGCAGTAAGCACAAAGAGAACACAGGACAGGAACACCTCACCCAGAAGTAGTTTCCAGGGGAGGCTTCTAGAGGAGGTGACACGTGGGCTGCGTCTTGAAATATCAGTAAGCTAAAAAGGAGGGGGAAGGGAAAGACTAGTGGGGATGAGATGGGGAGCAGGGGCTCTGGATGAAGAAAGCAGCATATTCAAAGAGAAAAACTATTGTTTATTTATTACTGTCATATGTTTAAAGCATAAAGTGTTTGTGGGGGGATGGCAAGAGATTTGGCTAGAAAAGTAGGAAAAACCAAGGCCATAAAAGACATTAAGCTAAGGAGGGTGAACATCAGTCCTTAAGGTTACAGGAAGACATTAAGAGAAATAAGCAGAGAAATAACATGATTAGACAAACAATTTCAAAAAGTTACAAACATTAGTCTCATATTAATATAGAATGGGTACTACTCAAAGATTTTCTTTAACCCATTAAATAATGACAGAACCAGTAGTTAAGTTAAGCTGATTCAAAGAGACTTAAATCAGAACACACTGTAAAATTTAATCATGCATAGAATGAAGAACACTACTTATAGTGAAGAGTAAGGAAAGGGTGGGAGAAGATAATTTGATGGTGGTAAAAGTTGGGGATTTATCAGAAAGTTGTGTGTGTGCGTGCTCATGCCTGTGTGAAGTAGGAGAAGAATTCATTTACTATTGGTAAGGGCAAGGAGAATTATTTTTAGCCAAAAGATGGGAGAAGAGAGCTTGAGGTTTGGGACAACAACTGGAGACAATGAGAGAGGAAAACTTTCTCAGCACCCAAACAGATTACAGGGGTATTGAGGGTCCAGCTGATGTAGAAGACTATGACTTTGTTGAAACAACCCATGGCAGAGCCTGAAGATGAATCCTGAACTAGTTACAAGGAGAAATCAGTGTTTTTCAGCTCTTTTGCAGACGAGCACCTGTCCACAGACTAGCACCTGAAAACCATTGGAGTAAATGGTGAAAATACTTCATTTAAACCTTTGTATTTTGAACTTTAAAAAGAGAGAGAATGATGAGTGGGCTTTGTACTTTACTGAAGACATAAAAATAGTATTGGGGGAAAAAATAGTCATTCATTGAGTATGTCCATAGCAGACTATTTAATAGTCAACCATAAAAGTAAAAAAGGCAATGTCCCATAGACATCAGGTACCCAGGGCCACTCCTGGGGTGTGTGGGGCCACAATCAACTTTTTTTTTTTGCTAGGTTACTGTCAATATACACAATTTGATTTAAAAATTGCATTACAAGAATTATGGCCCAAATCTGAGTAACAGTAGTCTATGATGAAGATTTAAAATCACTAATAAAAAAGATAAAGTATTTGTTTATTGTCTAATCTGTACAGATGAAGTGTCTTCAGAGACCAACCACAATCTCTTCATGTTCATATCCAGGAACCATTTCTTCATATTCTTCATCGACAAATGAATTGTTCTTGGCTAATTTCACATGTCTCACAAGCAGGAAAAAGGTAGCAACACTGTTATTTCACAGTGTCATGGCTCTTTGGAAACTGCTTATATTTGAACAATACAGATTTCTTACCTCTGAACTTCTCTAATAACATTTACTATATTTAATATTGTTTACAACACAAGGCTGTATCATGCCACCTGTGAACACTGGCTGCCAATCGCACTCTCAAATGTTGCTTCTGTGCTTTGATGATGACCGCAAACACGAGTCCAGAGTATGCATGCAGAAAAATATGAAAAGTAATCTGTTTTCTAGTCATGTTATATTTACAGGGATTTTTTTAGCCAAAGCATAGGAAAACATGTTTTAGTCTTGTCTTCTTCTAAACTTATGAGGCTGTAATTACTACAGGCCTAGAATGTGATCACTCTTAAGAGGGTGCTCCTCCCCCGCCACCTTTCAAACACCACCAACCAGCAGGGAGGATTAATGAGGGACCTAGAGGGTGAGTCAGAAGATAAGTCCTGTTTACTTAGAGAAGTCAATCCATTATTCTACGAAGTTTAAGATACACCTGGGAGAGCATGAAGTCATAGACCAGAAAGGTCCATTAGCACAAGAGAATAGCATCTAAAAATCCCTTGAGAAGATAGGCAAGGCCATTCAGGGGATTGTCTGACTTGTGGCCCGAAGCCTGTGGTACAGGTTGGAGGAAGTGATGGTGATAGGGGGTGAGGAGTGCAGGACTTCCACCATCTTTTGTCTTTAATATAGTTTGTGAAAGATTGTCCCATGAATAGTTGTTAGAACTGAAGAGCAAAACCATCTGGTCGTGAGGAACTATTACAGGTTGCAGCAGACTGCTGTTGAATCCTGGATGAAAAGAAAGGACAATGAAATTTAAATATAGTCTGATGATTCAGTGTCAAAGTTTACTTCTTTGTTATGGTTAGTTGTATTATGGTTATTTAAAATGTTAAGAGAGGAGACTGAATGAAATATATATGGGAACTCTTGGTAGTATTTTTGGAAACTTTCAATAAGTTTTAAATTATTGCAAAATAAAGGTTTTTTTTTTTAAGTGGGGGGAAGGAGATTGAATGAAAAGAAAAGTCAAATGCTGATGATCACTAAAGCTGAGTGGTGCTCAGCCCATTTTATAATCTAATTTTTTGCATGAATGAAATTATTACAATAAAAGTTTTGTTTTGCTTTTTTTTTAAAAAAACAACCATTACCAAAATATGGTCTGGTCTTAATTTTTACTTTGTGGGATAATTTTAAACAACTAGTTTACTTTCTTTAATTTGTTGAAATTATTTTCTTTTTCAGCTTAAAGAAGGTTTGTGAGATATATTTTTGTAGGAATTTATCCATTTCTCTATATTTTCAAGTTCATAGTCTTGAAGTTGTTTGTAATCCTCCTTATTAACCATTTAATTGTCAGCACCAACTGTAGTTATGATCTCTTTTGTTCTTTTATCTGCAAAAGACTTTTCAAAGAAAGAACTGTAGGCCTTTTAAATCCGCTTTTGTATTTTTTGTATTTCATGATTCTTGCTGTTATCTTTATTATTTCCAATCTTTTATTTTTATTTCATTTTTTAACTTCTTAGCTTATAAATTGCTAGTCTTCTATCTTTCTTAAAGTATTTAAGGATGTAATTTCTCACTAGATCTTACTTTATCTGCATTGAAAACTTCCTGATTTATAGTATTTTTTCTTGTTACACATTCTAATATATATATAATTGATTTGAGAGAGAGAGAAAGAGAGACAGAAAGGGAAAGAAAAAGAGAGGAAAGAGATGAGAAGCATCAACTCAGAATTGCTTCACTTTAGTTGTTCATTGATTGCTTTTTATGCGTGCCTTGTTGGGGGGTGGGGGGGTAGGGGAAGTTCAAGTCTAGCCAGTGACCCCTGGCTCAAGCCAGCATCCTTGAGGTTTCTAACTGGGGCCTCAGCGTTCTGGATCAATGCTCTATTCACTGCACCACCGCCAGTCAGTTCATATATTTTTCTTGGACCCACAAGTTACTTAGTAGAGGACATCTTAATTTTCTACATATGAACTTTTTCTAGTTATCTTCTGTTATTGATTTCTAATTTAATTGCATTATAATCATAAACTGTGGTTTGTATGATTTCAATATTTTGAAAATTGTTAATATTGGCTTTATAGCTCAGCATGTGGTCAATTTTCAAAAAATATTTCATGTTGGTTGAAATTAATGTGTATTCTGTAGTTGTTAGGTGCAGTGTTCTATCTACTGATTCAATTAGAGCCAGCTTATCAATTGTGTTTTCTAATCTTCTATCTCCTTACCAATTTTGCCAGCTTGATCTAAGTACTTCTAAGTTTAGAGAACTCTTACATCTTCCTGGGGAAATGAACATTTTATCCTTATGAAATGATTCTCTTTAAAGCTTTCTGTCTTAAGGACTATTTTTTCTGATACTAATATAGCAATACCAACTTTCTTTTGGTTAGTGTCTGCATGGTATCATTTTATTCACTTATTCTTAATTTTTCTGAAGGCTTATGTTTTAAATGTGACTTAAACAGAATATAGCTGAATTCTTTAAAACAGAATATTTATGTATACACACACACCATCTGTAAATTTTGCCTTATAAGTTGGGTACTTGGTCTGTTTTTGCTTATTTTAATTCCTAATATATTTGTATTTCTATCATCCTATCTTGTGCGTTTTGTGTGTCTTGACCTTTCAATATTTCTGTTTTTATCTACTTTCGTACCAATTGTTTTTCTTTCTATTTTTTCAGTTTTAGTTTAAAAATTATACACCCTCTTGATGGTTATGCTAAAAATTTTAACTTGGAAACATATCTTTACCAGTCTCCCAAATAAAAAAGACAGAACACTTTAACTCTGATCGTTCCCCTCCCAACTTACCTGCTATAAGTGGTTATATATTTCATTTCTAGCTAGTTTTTTTAACCGCTTAAGAGATTACTATTGTTATTGTTTTAGCCAACATTTATATACAATTAACCACATAGTTAGCACTTTCCATACTTCTCTTTCCCTTAATCATCTCTAATCTTCCATGTGTTCACTTTCTTCTTACCTAGAGAGCAGTCTTTAGAACTTCCTTTAGTGGGGGTCTATTGCTGGCAAGCTCTGTTTTCATTTGCTTGTTTGAAAGTGTCTGATTTTTCCATTGTTCTTAAAATATACAAATTTAGATTGACAGTAATTTTCTTTCAGCACACTGAAGATTTTAAATTTGTTCTGACTTTCATAGTTGTTAAGAAGTCTAACTGTTGTTCTGCTGAAACTAATCTGTCTTTTCTTTTTGTGGTTACTTTTACATTTTCTTTGTGGTATTATTTTATATTTGCTTCATAAGTCAGCATGCAGTTAGTTCTACTAGAATGTGTCTAAGTGTAAATTTCCTTTTATTTACCCCTTATTGGGATTGTTAGGCTTTTTGAATCTGTGGTTTGTCATTTCTTGGACATTTTCAGCCATTATCCCTTTAATGATTGCTTTTACCCCTTCCAGCCTCTACTGTCTGCTTGGAATTCCAATTAGATGATTGTTATATTTCTTATAATATCTCCATGACTTATAACTTCTCTTTCATATTTTCCACCTCTTTGGGATACATTATATAAAAAAATATTTTTATCTTATCTTTCCTAATCCATTCTCCAGCTGTGGTTACTCTGCTATCAATCCAACCATTGTGTTTTTAATTTTAAATTTATATTTTAAACTTCTAGTGGCTCTTTCAAGTCTTTTTCAGAAATGCTAGGTCATGTTTTATGTATATTGTCTTATTGCTTAACATATATTTAACATACTTATTTTATATTCTATGCCTGGTAATTTCAATAGCTAAAGCTTTACAGCAAGATTTTATTGTTTGTTATTTCTGCTGGCCCTGGCTTATGGTATATTATTTCCTTTTCCATTTTGTGATTTTTGACCATGACTTCATATTTCTTTAGCATTTATTGATGGGAATTCTTTGAAGCCTGTGTTGACGATGGGTGGGTACCTCCAGGACAGATTTGCACTTGTTTCTGTTAGGTGCTCCGGAACTGCACATAAAGGTTTACTTTAACCTTAATACTTGACTTGAGGTTTTTTAGATTCCCAGGTTATAGTGTGAATTGTGGCTGCAGTGTGTGTGAGTACCTGCTATGTTGCAAATCTCAGGGGCTATAGTTTTTCTCTTCCTCCATTTAGAGTCAAAGCAGGCAATTTTCCTTGAAGTTTTCTGGAGGTGGAGGAAAGATGGTAGGTTTATTTGTAGTGTATCCTTACACAGAAGGGGTAGTCTTTTGGGAACCCAACTTTAAGCAGACACAGAGGGATCCATAATTACACTTTTTACTTTGAACACACCTTGACCATTGCATTCAATCATTTGACAAATGTCCTCAAGACAAAAGCCTCTTCAGGTGTTTTTATTTCCTGCATTTTTTAAAAAAACTTTTATTTATTCATTTTAGAGAGAAGAGAGAGAGAGAGAGAAGGGGGCAAGGAGCAGGAAGCATCAACACCTATATGTGCCTTGACCAGGCACAGTTTTGAACTGGTGACCTCAGCATTCCAGGTCGATGCTTTATCCACTGCACCCCCAACAGGTCAGGCTCTCCCTTGCATTTAATTGCTGGCCTCTAAGTATTCCTTAATTTTTGCTGCCACAATAAAATTTATTTCAATAGATTGAAATATACTTTGTCAACTAGTTTAGGTTGCTTTCAGTGAGAGGATTATTCAGGATATTTAGCCTGTCATATTGCTGGAAATGAAAGTCCTTCTGCCTATACCTAAGGGTTAAGAGTTGATCTCAAGGCTGCCTTACAGGCTTTCCCCTCTCCTAATTCTACATGCTTTCTCTCCCTAGACAATTGTATTCATTTCCACTACTTTGCTGTTCCTTTCCAATTATTCCCATAATTACACCTCTGTATTAGTTTCCAGTGGCTGCTCAAACAACTTTACCACAAATCTGATGGTTTAAAATAACCCACATTTATTTTCTTACACTTCTGGAGTCCAGAAGTCTGAGGTCAGTATCATTGGGATAAAATCAAGGTGCCAGCAGAGTTGATTTCCTCAGGAAGATGTAGGGAAGAATTCCTTCCTTGTTTCCTCTAGCTTCTGGAGGCTTTCTGCATTCCTTGAATTATGACCTCCCTTCTATACTCCAATGTCTTGCTTCCATCATTACATCTGCTATTCCCTCTTCCATTGTCAAATTGGCCTCCCTCTTATGAGGACACTTGTGATTAGAGTTCAGGTCCACCTGGCTATCTCAGAATAATCCCCTATCTCAAATTTCCTAACAATCATATCTGCAAAGTCCATTTTGCCATATAAAATAAAATTCACAGATTCTAGGGATTAGAATCTGGATGTCTTTGGGAGCCATTATTCAGCCTACCACAACTTCCAATCCTGATCTCCAAGTTAAAATTTTTAGTTTCCTTCTCAACATTTCCTGTTAGATATCCCAAGGCACTTCAAATTCAATTTATTTAAAACTGATCTATATTTGCTGACTCAGTGACATCATCACCCTCCCAAGCATCCAATTTCAGTCTATACATACTGTTTCTCCTTCCTTCTTTACATCCAGTTGGTCACTGAGTTCCTGTTTAGTCTACCTGTAAGAGTTCTCTCGAATCTAGTCCTTTTCTATATTTCAAACTTTCTCTACTTTCCAGACCTTATTTACTGTAATTGTTACCTAACAAAATTCCTTACTTTCATTTCTCTTCCACCTAAAGTTACCCTGTTGTCTTGAATTCTCTTTCTAAAACCCAAATGACTATGTTACTCTCCTGTCAAAGTCTCCTTAATGGCTCTACCTTTGTCTACTCATTAAAATCCAAAATTATTCAAGGCTTTTCACAACCTGGTCACAATATGTGAGACCAGCCTTACCGACAACTATGTGATCTAGCCACCCAATGGATACCCTGTTTCCTGAATAAGCTCTGCCATTCATTTCTGCTTCAGGGCCTTTACACATCCTATTTCTTCTGACCTGTGAAAAGATTTCAATCTAAACTGGTACTGGAAAATAAGAAACAGAGAATCTTATGCATGTCTCCTCAGGAAAATGAAAACAAAATTTAAGAACCAAAAGACAGATTTCCTGTAAATGTCTTATTTACAGATAACAAAACTTATTATTTGTCCAATGAATATCCCAAAAACCTCTTCTCATCCTCAAGGCAATAAACTTGCTACTTCTGTGGCATTAGGCAGAGGGCTCAAGGAACCCTGTGCTGAGTCCCTCTCCCACACCACCCAAAGATGTCATCTTTCCTGGGTAGAGCACCCCCTCTATATGGCATCAGTCTGAGAGGATACATCAGCCCCACCCTCCCAACTTTCTGTGTTCCCTCCCTGCCAAGCTTGCACCCTGCAGAGGAGTCTGCTGGTGGTGCAGACTTTCTTGGCGTGCTTTTAAGGAGGTCCCAGCAGACTCAGGGGGTGTCAGACACACACAGGAAAGTCTAAATTGTGTGACTCTAGGGCAAGGGCTATTCTCCCTACCCCACCCTGCAAACCCAACTGGTGCCACTCCCCCACAGGAGATCCCATCCTGCTGAGTTCACACCCTGCAGAGGAGTCAGCTGGCTGCACCCAGCCTAGGCCTGTGGTGAAGACTTTCTCTGAAGGCTCTTGAGGAGATCTGAGTAGACTCAGGGGGTGGCAGAGACACTCAGGAAGATACTAAGTTGTGTTGCTTCAGGACAAGGACCATTTTTGCCTTGCATGCACAACTATGTTGTGCATGTCTGTTTCTGAGCAGAGCCCTCCCACCACATAGCCAAATCTTGGTTTGTTTTAGCTTGATGAACTCTGCTGGCCTCACCCTGATGACTCCCTGAGACCACGCCCCACCACCATTGAATGAAAACATTGGCAGAAAACCCAAAGAGAACATACAGAGACCAATAGACATATGAAAAGATGCTTAATATCACTATCATCAGAGAAATGCAAATTAAAACCACATGAGATATCACCTTACACCTCTTAGAGTGGCTATCACCAATAAATCAACAAACAAGTGTTGGTGAAGATATGGAGAAAAGGAAACCCTTGTGCACTGTTGGTGGGAGTACAGATTGGTGCAGCCACTATGAAAAACAGTATGGAGGTTCCTCAAAAAATTAAAAACAGAACTGCCTTATGATCCAGCAATTCCACTTCTGGGTATACATCTGAAGAAACCCAAAACACTAATTCAAAAGAATATATGCACCCCTATGCTCATTGTAGCATATTTACAATAGCCAAGATGTGGGAACAATTCAAGTGCCCATAATAGATGAGTGGATAAAAAAAGTGGTCATAAATACATACATTAAAGTATTACTCAGCCATAAAAAAAAAAGAAATTTTAACATCTGTGACAACATGTATGGATCTAGATAGTATTATGTTCAGTAAAATAACTCAGAGAAAGACAAACACTATATGGCAGGGGTTGGAAACCTTTTTGGCTGAGAGAGCCATGAACACCACATATTGTAAAATGTAATTCTATGAGAGCCATACAACATGTTTAACATTAAATACAAGTAAATGTATTCATTTTATGTAAGACCAACACTTTTAAAGTACAATAAGTCTCTGAATTCTTTTTAATAATGTTGTTATGCTGTTGCTAACCAACGATGAATAAAGTACTTCTTACCATTAATGCGACTTCTGGTGCTGCATGGTTTTGCTGATGGCTTTGTAGTCTGGTTGATACGTGGTCAGGTTAAGCTTCATGCAGGAGTTGAGACTTCCATCCATTAAACGTGATCGTAGGTTGGTCTTAACATTCTTTAGATGTGAGAAAGATTGCATACGTAGAGCCAAACATTGTCAGTAAAACAATACTCACAAGCTGCAGTGTGTGGTATGTGATGGGAAGCATTTTCCATGTTTTGACCATCAGCTGGTCCATGGGTTGAAGTTTTTTTTATTTCTCCCTACTTCTGTTTGCTCACCAACTCTGCTTGCTCTCATGCAAGTCTTTCCAAATCTTCATTCAGTGACTTGAACTTATTCACCCACATGTCTGAGGCCTTCAGGTCAGGAGCTTGTAGCTCAAAATCTCTGACAGAGACACCGGGGATGTAACTCAGGTCGGCACTGTCCACTGCACACTCGTGTGGATGGGTGCTGAACTTAAAAAGATGAGTGCACTCACGAAATTCTCCAAAGCGTGCTTTGAATGACTACAGGAGATTAGATGTGAAGCCCGCTAGCTGCTGGAGATCAAGATGTTGAGCAGGGTCACTTGCTGTGCATGCATCTTTAAACTCTCCCAGTGTTTCAAAGTGTAGTAAATGACCTGTTTCAATGTTGGTGATGAAGAGTTCCAGCTTGTTTTCAAATGCAAACACTGCTTGTTGAAGGGATAAGACACCTTGCATTTTCACACTGAGCTGGTTCATATGTTCAGTCATGTCCACGAGATAGTAGAACTTCAGGAGCCACTGAGTGTTAGCTAACTCAGGATGCTCGACATTTTTCATTTCAAGAAAAGTCCGGCCTGGCCTGACCAGGCGGTGGCGCAGTGGATAGAGCGTCGGACTGGGGTGCGGAAGACGCTGGTTTAAGACTCCGGTTGGAGACCCCGAGGTCACCAGCTTGAGCACAGGTCCATCTGGCTTGAGCAAAAGCTCACCAGCTTGGACCCAAGGTCGCTGGCTCCAACAAGGGGTGGCTCGGTCTGCTGAAGGCCCGTGGTCAAGGCACATGTGCGAAAGCAATCAGTGAACAACTATGGTGTCGCAATGGCAAGGAAAAATAACTAATGATGCTTCTCATCTCTGTCCATTCCTGTCTGTCTGTCCCTATCTATCCCTCTCTCTGACTCTCTCTCTGTTCCTGTAAATAAAAAAAGAAAAGTCCGGCCTGACCAGGCAGTGGTGCAGTAGATAGAGCATCGAACTGGGATGCAGAAGACCCAGAATCGAGACCCTGAGATCGCCAGCTTGAGCGCGGGCCCATCTGGCTAGAGCAAAAGCTTGTCAGCTTGGACCCAAAGTTGCTGGCTCCAGCAAGGGGTTGCTTGGTCTGCTGAAGGCCCGCGGTCAAGCCACATGTGAAAAAGCAATCAATGAACAACTAAGGTGTTGCGACGGCAATGAAAAACTAATGATTGATGCTTCTCACCTCTCTCCGTTCCTGTATGTCTGTCCCTATCTATCCCTCTCTCTGACTCTCTCCCTGTCCATGTAAAAAATAAAATAAAAAAATAAAATCCTTAAAGAAAAGTCCAGATTTTGCTCAGACAAGCCACAAAACGGCTGAGCACCGTCCCTCTTGACAACCAACACACACTGCTATGCAGAAGCAGACCAGGATAATTATTCCCAACTTCATCCAGCAGTGTTTTAAACTGGTGATCATTTAAAACTCGGGCAACAATAAAGTTGACCACCCAAATAACCAGCGACATCACCTCACCAAGCTGCTCACCACACATCTGAGCACAAAGCGCCCCCTGATGTAGGATGCAGTGAGAACTTAGGATGGGTCTCTTTTCATGTTCACGAAGAAGCGCTACGAATCCTGTTTTTCCCCACCATGCATGGAGCACCATCAGTACACAGTGAAATAAGTTTATCCATCGGTAGATTTTTTTCTTTAGCAATCTCTGTAAAAGACTTGAATAAATCCTCCCCTCTATTGTTTCTTTCAGAGGCAAAACAGCAAGACTTTTCTCGCATAGTGTGTCTCCGACAGCATACCTTGCAATCACGTTGAACTGGGATAAATGGCTTACGTCTGTTGACTCATCCAAAGTGAGAGAAAAGAATGGTGCTGCATTTATGTCCTTCACTTGTGTTGCCTCAATTTGATTTGCCATCATGACGGTACAATTGTGAACAATTCTTGCTGACAGAGGCATGCCTTTTATTTGTTTGATTATTTTGTCTTTATCCAAAAAGTCATCAAAAAGTTCATTGGCAACATCAAGCATGAATATTTTGGCATACTCCCCATCTGTGAATGGCTTCTGTTTCTCACAATTGCTAAAGCACCAGCAAAGCTAGCCAAATTCCAGACACCTTGTTGGGTTCAAACACAGAGTTGCTGCTGACTAGCTTGCACTCTGCACAGTAGCTCTTGACATGCTTTCTTCCTGCTGTCCCCCGCTGGATATTTCAATGCAAATGTAGTATGGCATGTTTCAAAGTGCCACTTTGTATTTGACCATTTCATCGATGCAATTTTATCATTGCATATTAGACACACTGCAGAACCTGCTCTCTCCACAAAGGTGAATTCCTCTGTCCATTTCTGCTGAAAAGTATGATACTCCTCAACTTTTTTTCTTTTAGCTATCTTCTTTGTCAAAAGGGTTTCTGCAATTAGCTAGCTGACTACTTGATTAAAAGGAGGAAAGTTTACTTCCTGACCTCACAACGACCCATGTACATTATGCATTATCCGATAAAAATTTGGTGTTGTCCCAGAGGACAGCCGTGATTGGCTCTAGCCACCCGCAAGCATAAACATGAGTGGTAGGAAATGAATGGACTGTAATACATGAGAATGTTTTATATTTTTAACGTTATTATTTTTTTATTAAAGATTTGTCTGTGAGCCACATCTGGCTCACGAGCCATAGGGTCCCAACCCCTGCTATATGTGTCACTGATATGTGTAATATACAGAAAAATATAAACCAACAAACAAAACAGAAGCAGACTCATTGATTCAGAGAATATACTGACAGTTGCCAGAGGGGGAGAGGTTTGCAGCACTAGGTAAGAAAGGTGAAGGGATTAAGAAGTAAAAATTGGTAGTTACTAAATAGCCAAAGGGATGTAAAGTACAGCACAGGGAATATAGTCAAGAACATTGTAATAACTACACATGGTACCATGTGGGTACTAGAAATATCAGGGGCAACACTTTGTAAAGTAGATGATTGACCACTATGCTATATCCCTGAAACTAATACAAAATAATATTGAATGTAAACTTTAATTGAAAAATAAAATAGATGACAGTTAATCTGAAACTAAGTTCATTAGTAAGAATTGATGAGGGAAATTGGGATTAGAGAGACAAAGTGTTCCATGACGAAGATAGCATGCTATGGTCTGACTGTTTCTCCCTGCCCCCTTCCCAAATTCATATACTGAAATCCTAATCCCCAAAGGTAATGGTATTAGTAGATGGGGGTTTTGGGAGGTGATTGGGATATACAGTTGGAGCACTCCTAACAGGATTAGTACTCTTATAAAGAGATTACAAAGGGCTCCCTAGCCTCTTCCACTATGTGAGCATATAAGAAGTCTGGGATCTAGAATAGAGTACTCACCCAACCGTGCTGACACCCTGATCTTGGAATCCCAGCCTCCAGAACTGTGAGCAATATGTTTTTGTTATTTATAAGCCACCTGACCTATGAAAATTTGTTATAGCAGCCCAAATGGACTAATGCATTGCATGTATAAAAACCTAGATATAAAACTGCATTCAAAGAACTGAAAAAAAAGTCAGCAAGGCTGAACTGTAGACAATGGAGTGGGGAATGTTAAGAGATAATGAAGGGAATGAGCAAGAGTCAGATCATACAGGGACCTGAAAGCCATATTCAGAAGTTGGGCCTTTATCCGTAAGAGTAAAGGAGAGCCACTGAGAAGTTTTGAGCATGCAAGTAACAAAATCCAAGGAATGTTTTAAAAGATTATTCTGGATGCAGCCAGGGTAACAGATGTAAATAGGACAAGAATATAAATCAGGAGCTTGTTGCAGGAAACCAAGTGAAAGCTCACAAATAGCTAAGCTAAGGCAGTGACAATGTGGATGAATAAAAATCAGATGGATTTAAAAAATATATAGGACGTATGAAAAAGAGTATCAAAGAGCTACTCAGGTGACTGATTGTGGCTCCTGAGAGGAAGGTGGAGCCAGTCTCTGAGAAAGGGATATAAAAAGGGGGTTAGCCACTGGGGAGTCAGTTCAGTTTTAGAATATTGTAGAGCAATGCTTTTTGTGCCCTACTTTCTATCCTGTTGGCTCATCTGTCCTTTCTATGCAAATGTGGGGAACAGGTCCCTGTATTTTGACAGTATCCTACCCAGAGGTGGATTAAGGTCGGTTGAGGCTTCGGGCACAGAAAAAAACCTTGGGGCCCTTACATTAGAAAAAAGTGTAAAGTTGGGGTTTTGCAGGACCCTTCAGAAGTCGGGGACCAGGGTTCACGCCTGGTGTGCCTGCCGTTAAATCCACCTCTGATCCTACCTCCATTTTTCTGCTTCACAGCTTTCTTCAGAGCTGGCAAAGTTCATTAAACCTGGCAAAGGTACATCCCAGAAGTGCCTCAAGTGACCATTTCCTGGGGGCAATCTTCAATCAATGGGTGCTGGGAGCTAGTGGATAATGCTGGAACCTCCCTTTCTTTAGAGCAGGGGTTCTTAACCTTTTTTGAGGTACAAAACCCAACAGTTTCATATGTGCATTCACCGAACCCTTCTTTAGTGATAAATAAAATATGATTTTTTCCCCCAAATTCAAGACATAGGTATATGTATTTTTACTGGTGCACAAAATGAGCCGTGCGTGAACATCACCTTGCTCAAAAAACAAAACCAACAAAGTGCATGAACTCACAACAAATTACGGTATTACTTTATTCTGGCCTCTGCGGCAGAGGCTTCTCCAAACCTCTGGGACCAACTCATTGAACCCCTAGCGTTCAATAGAACCCAGGTTAAGAACAATCCTATGATTACCAGTCTATGTGCACAACGATTACCAGCTCAGTAATGTATCCTTTATTGGCTTTTCTTCCTTCTGTGTCTTATTATTGCTGCTCTATCGCTCCTTCTTCCTGGAATTATCTTCCCAAATAAACATCATGCATCTAAGCCTTTATCTTAAGCTCTGCTTGAGGAAGGGAAATCCAAACTGAGATAAGTGTCTATATTATTTCAAAGGAATATCTAGTTAGACCTTCAGGAGAAGAGATTTGGGGTAGAAGTATAAATTTGCATTTTCTTCCCTATAGAGGCTGAAAACATTGAAGTAGATAAAATCCTCCAGTGCAAACAGAAAGAGGCCTACTGAGGAAACTTGAATAAGAGTAACTTCAGGCACAAGCAGAAAAAACAAAAATACTGAGAAACAAAAGACCAGAAAAACAGAAAAAGAACTGAGAGAGTTTGTAGATGTGGAAGCCCAGGAAAGAAGAAGATTCAAGATAGAGTGGTCAGTAGTATTAAAAGCTATTGAGAAATCAAAAAGTAGAGAGAAGTAACCATCAGATTTAGAAAACAGAGGTCATTTGTGACTTTATTTACTTTTTAAAAATTTTTTAAATTTTATTTAGAAAATTAACTTTACTGCTCCTCCCTGCAGAAGGAGACCCAGTCACTCTGAGTTTCTCTCTCCGTACCCCTCAGACAAAATCCAGAGAGCCTGAGCTTCCCTCCTTCCCATATTCTAGCAGAGAAAAAAACAAAACAAAACAGTCACTCAGGTTTGCCTCCTCTCCTCTCCAAAGCCCACTGTGAATGGGTTTTATCTTCCACCCACCTTTTCAATCAATCCCACTTTTAGTCCGTTCAGTGCATGGATCTTTCAGGCATGCCTGCAAGCCCAGCTGGGGTTTCTTCACTGTTTTATAGTTATTCAATTTGTGGAAATTTCAAGGGGAGACTCTGGCCAGTTGGCTCAGTGGTAGAGCATCGGCCCAGCCTGTGGATGTCCCAGGTTCAATTTCTGGTCAGGGCACACAAGAGAAACATCCATCTGCTTCTCCACTCCTCCCCCTCTTGCTTCTCTCACTCTCTCTCTCTCTCTCTCTCTCTCTCTCTCTTTCTTTCTTCTCCTCCCCTCCTACAGCCATGGTTCAATTGGAGCAAGTTGGCCCCAGGTGCTGAGGATGACTACATGGCCTCCACCTCAAGCGTTAAACAAAATAGCTCCAGTTACAATGAAGCAAGGATACCAGATGGTCAGAACATCACCCCTTAGTGGGTTTGCTGGGTGGATCCTGGTCAGGGTGCATGTGGAAGTCTGTCCCTGCCTCCTCTCCTCTCATTAAAATAAATAAATAAATAAATTTAAAAATTGAAATTTCAAGAGAAGAGATCAGGAATATCTCTCACACTGCCGTTACTCTGATGATGTCATCCATTTGTGACTTGGTGAAAAAAATGACTCTAAAAGCAGGATGAGGCTGAAACTAGGTTACACATATTTGAGTGTTTAAGGGGACGTGAGAATAGTAAGAGAGTTAATACGGGAAATTCTTTTTGGAAGTTTGACTTTAAAGGGGAGGAAAAGGATGAAGGGATAACTGATTCAATGAGGGGTGTGTTTGTGTTGAGACTTGAGCCTGTCAGACCATTTAGGCCCATAAGAAGAAGGTAGGCAGAGAAAGCAGTTGAAGTAGGTAGGGGAGGGTGAGGAACAGTGAAGATAATGAGTTTCTAAAGAGGAAAGGGAAGGATGAATTCCAGGCCGATTAGATTAGCTTCAGTCTGAAGGAAGGACTTGTCTTCTATTGAAACAATAACATAGTTACTGGTCTATTTCAAAGATGATATTGATAGATTATTACAAAGCATAACTACCTTCTTCTTTTGCATTAAATTTTAATTGAATTTTGATAAATTTTAATTGAATTTAATCATTGGTAATACTTGATAACAAATATAATATGCCCATCAGCTAATTTACTTGATGCTGCCATGATATTAAGATTGGAGTCCTTCAGTTGCTACATGTGTATTTGCTAGATGGTCTGTGAAAATCGTGTTTCTCAGGTGAGAGAGAGAAAGGGAGGCATCATTAAATGCCAGCCTGGCAATCTAGCATTATGTGACCTCATCTGCCTTTTTTAGGGGAAGTCAACAAGTCATTTACTGCTTTGTGGTCTTTTTCTCATTTATAAACTGGGCCTATTATGGTAGGTATTTATGATATAATTTATTTCCGGATATTGTTCATAAATTGAGCTTGCATAAGTTAAACCTTTATTATCTATAAGGTTATAAATGAAGACAGTGTTCCTGAAGACCCATTTTATACTATAAAATACCAAAATCAATTATGAAAAGACAAATACGTGCTTTTATAATTGTTTATGTTTGTAAAGAAAATGTCAATGTTTTAAATAATCATTTTGGAGGATTCTTCTATATTAAGTGTCTGAGGCTTCTTAAAATACCCTGCAAAGAAGTTCTAACTAAAGATATTTTATTTTTCTGATAAGTCTCCCTGATGCAAGTAAATGCTTCAATGCACCAAGGACCTTCAAACTGTGATCAAAATTAGGGCCATCTGCCTAAAAAATATCATTACAGATCCAGTGGGTAGGAATTTTTTGAATGTTAAAGTTTTCCTTATCATTGTGTCATCTTCCTTTTCTCCTCCTCCTACATCTCCTTCTCCTCTTTTATCTTTGCTGCTGACTGTAGCATCATTAAATACCTACAGCACACAGTAGCCTTCATATTTACCAGATTTCATGGGTCAATTATTTGAGGCTACCCCTAACAGTTAATATTTTGCCAACTATATTCTAAAAGTGATTCAACTAGCTTTCACTTGCAATAAATTCTTCCTTTGATGTCTTGAAGTATCTAATTTTCCATGTAAATGGACAATGCTTTTGCAAGAGCACTAATTCAGATGCATATGTATTTGTTTCAACTATATGTGCATCCAAAAAATCAAAAGTTTTCTACTTCACTCCTAGCACCACCAATTAACATAAGAACAAATTCAGTTTTCCTGTCCCCTGATAAGAGTCCTAGGAAAGCATAATGGCAAGATTTGGCCAATGCTGGGGAGTTGTATTTACAATAATAAAGGTCACAAAAGCAGTAGTTTAAAGTGAGCCTAACGTGAATCAGGAGCCATCTGTACCCTTCTATCCATGTTTATTGTGAGGATTAAGAGCATAAAGTGCTTTAAAAACTGCAAAACCTTATACAAATGGGAGGAATTATTGTAATCCAAACCTGTGTAATTTATACAAAAACACAAACCAAGCAGCACTGATGCATTCATTGCTCAACACATGTCTGTGTAGTTAGAATTTGAAGCATTTCTTTTTCCTAAAAATCACAGGCTTCTTCTTGCTGAGTTAAAGAGTGTTTTGGTCACCACAGAAGTTTAACACCAAGTGAACAACAATCCAAAGGGTGGAACAGAAGCTTTTCTCCCTCCAGCTTCCTCCCTTCTCTCCTCCATCCCTATACATTGCCTTTACTGGCCTTTTGTGGGGCTCACTGCTGCCACTCAGGAGTGATACCAACTGGCCTTGGAGTTTTCAGGATTGAAAACTTCTGCAAGACACCTGTGAAACACAGAACAGCACTGTGCCATTCAATTCTGAACCAGTCTCCCACCTCAGTGACAGACTTTAATGAAAAAGTTTGCCTCTCCCAAAAGCTTTTAAAGGATCAGCATTCTTTTAGGTATAAAAGAAAGAAAATCCCAAATAACTTGTCATGAATAAAGCAATCTGAAATTTTACTCACATTCTGCAAAAAGCTGAGAGATCATTTTTCCACAAGACCCCCTATTAATGCCCACGTGACTTTTGGGAAGGTTTCAGGCAGTAGAGGCTTCTGAAATTCAATCTGGGTTTTGCTGTCCTACCTACTCCTTTAGTGCCAAAGTGCCGAACCAGAGCAGATAATCAAAGCCTTGAGGCAAATGCCAAACCATTTCTCTCTTCAACTTCCAAAGACTAACATAAGATGCGGACATATATATTAATTCAATAATGTTTATTATGTTCCAATCACAACTATCTATGTTGTCCCTTTCTCTTAGCTGCCTGTGATTTGCTTCTGATATGATATTTCTTACATCCCTAGAACAACAGCTATACTCACAACCACAGGAATTTTCACTAGAACAGACATGATCAGAGCCCTCATAATTCTCCATGAAAGCTAAAATTAAAAAAAAAAAATAGAAAAGAGTTTCATGCAATATGTTTCCCCTGAATCCTACCATGATTCATTTCCATACTTATTTCCATTGTTAGTTACTTGACAGTTTATAGATCTTTTCACTCTCTCCATCAAAGACTAACTTAGAAGAAATGGACTTCTGGACGTGACTTTGGTATGATATTTCATAGTCACATAGCTTACCTTTATATTCCTGACTTCCTCTCATCCTTAGAAAAACAATTGTTGGAGAGGTAGGTATTATTGTAGACGAAGGAAGTGAATCTCAGAGACTTCAAAACTGAAAAACTGACTCAGCTAGGGAGCAGTGATGCTCAAAGTCAGACTATCTGACTCTTCACCACCCTATGTTTCCTTAGGTAGATGAATACAAAAATAATAGGATATAAGGAATGATGATACAAGAAATGTTCAACTACAGAGAATAAAGATAAGTGAGAAAATCAGAGAAACACATTAAAGAGAATCCTGATTTCTATACACACACACATATCACTGTTTATAATTTTTAAAAGTTATCAACTTTTCTTCTAACAGGTCTCAAGATGCTAATAAATTGGGGAAAAAATCATAAAATTCATAAAAAAATAATGTGTGTTTCTATTGACTTGTTTGTGGTGTTATTAACATGGGAGCTGCTCATAGACTATCTTCTCACACATAGTAATTATTATTTACTGATGGCAAAGCTCTGTGGATGTGACTAACGTGTCAGTGACATAAAGAAAAGCCTGTTTAAATGATCTGCAAAGCTGGGCCACAGCTGTAACTATGCCCTGGCAGAATCTGTCAAGTAAATAGCATGATCTTTTCAAACATAGCCATGTTATTTTCTTCCTGGCATTTATAATTTGTTAAAACTCTCACTGTGTCTGCCTTTCCTTCTAATAACAATGGCAAGTGGCCAATCTCTGTACTTATCTTTTGCACACACATCACATCTATGTATGTTTGAATGAGTTTCTATATTTGAAGGATAATATATATATATGTACCTAACTGCAACTTTTAAGTAACATTCTGTGACTGGTATGATAGAACCTATAACTCAGTGATGTAACACTCAAAAATACCAAATAAGATTATTTCTTTTGAGATTTTATAAAAGTAGCCCAAGATCAATGGCTAGATTTGCTTAGAAAAACAAATAAAAATAAAAAAACATCATGATGCTTCAAAACTGCTATTTGGTTTTGTAAGACATACGACATCTGATATTTATAGGCTCAGTGTTACTGCCAGAGTTCCAAAAGTATCTGTCTGGGACCCCAGCCATTGTTTCTGAACTTATTTGTACCTTGGTAGATATGTGAATATCCAAAAGCTTTCTAACTTAGAAATGATGGAATTTTTAGTAACTTTCATTTTATTCATAATTTAAGGATTAGATACTAAAACAGGAGCTGCCTAACATCACTGCCAACAAAATTAATCTTTAATATAAATCCCTTTAGGCACAACTTTTCTCCCCATATAATTACACAATCTTGAGATCTGACAAAATCTTGAAGGTTATTGAAACCAACCACTCTTTCCAGATAATTTAGTGCATTGATTAAAAGTTGAAACTCTAGAAATAGACTTCCTGGGCCTGAACTTGGGCTTTCATAATTACCATCTATGATATCAGGCGAGCCATGAGACTCTCTACACTTGTATAGACCATCCCTCATTTGGTTTCCCTGATTAAATGAAATAGCACATGGCTCAGTCCATGCACAGAATAGGTGCTCAAGAAACACGAGGTTTTTAGTTCCGACAATATTATGGAACCTATAGCACCTTCTCACATGGTCACTAGGCATTTGGTTGAAAATCTCCAATGAAAAAGAACTTTCTACCTCCTAAAGTATTCCTCTTACATTCTGAATCACTCTCTTAAAAAGTTTACCAGAGCTTAAATATTTTTCATCTTAGTGACCTTGATTACACTTCCTTGGACCTTTCAGAAAAGAGATATACTTAATCTCTATTCTGCTTAACAATTTTTTCCTTTAAATAACTTATGCTAATTTTGGTCATTTTTTTCCTCCTGGAGTCTTTCCCCAGGTGAAATATTCCCAAATCTTTTCCTCATGTGCCATGTCTTCAAAGTCCTCTCTCACAACACCACAATTATTCCCCTATAAACCTCTTTGGGTTTATGTCCACACAATCCTCTTAAAATGTGATAACACAGCTAATAAAATAGCCTAGGTGAGAACTAAGAAGTTAAAAGCATATAACGTTCTGATTCTGAATAATGACAATTCTAGCTTTTCATTTCTGATCCTTATACCTTTTAATTTTGCCTGGTTCAGTGCTGAATAATTTTGGTGGGAGTGGGGGGACAGGGAGGGCAGCAGTTGGTATCCTTGTCTTCTTGATTTTAAAAGGAATGCTTGTACAAGCAAGCTTTATATATCAAGCAAATTTTGGCAAAACTTTTTCTAGGCCTATTGAAAATGAAAGTATGGTTACAGGAAAAATAGAGGTTTTCTTAGAAACATTTAATGCCTGTGATGTTTGTATTAGACAATCTCAAAGGAAAATGAACTGTTGAAGTTGTACTTTTTAATACAGAGGGTCCTCAGGTTATGACAGTCTCAACATACGATGTTTTGAGTTTATGACACTCCCATAAAAACCTTTAAAAATTGAGGTGTGTGTGTTTCAGCTTACGCTGTTAGTGTTGTACTTATGGACCACGCAGGCAAACTACTGTAGTTTGGTTGCACATGGTAGAAGAATATGAAATAACGTGGTATATGAGTGAAGGAGTTGGTGTCCCCAGTACACTGCCCTACGCCATTTTGGACTGTTAAAAGCACAAGTGTTCTATTTGTGTTGCCTTGTTTGGTGATTTTTTTGGCCCTTATCATGGCTCCTAAAAGAAAAGTTAGAGATACTGGCAACACATGGAAAGGAGCTGTCTGCTGAGGACCTCATTCAGCTGGAGAAGCAGCTGATTTAAAAGGAAGAGATAGAAACCACAGGACCCAGAAGATTTACTTACTACCAAGGGTTGGGCTGGAGGTTTTTCTTGGTAGAGTATGGGTTGGTAAAATTTCAGGCTGAGGACCCCAGTGATGACAAATTCAGTAAGGTCTATAGAGCTGTTATGGGTGCTTTGCAATGCTACAGGCAGATTTTTGGAAGAGAAGAAATCATCAACATTTCCAGACTACCCTGAAACAATTTTTTTTTTTTTTTTTTTTACAGAGAAAGGGATAGATAGGGTCAGACAGACAGGAAGAGAAGCATCAATTCTTTGTTGCGGCACCTTAGTTGTTCATCATTTGCTTTCTCATATGTGCCTTGATGGGGGAGGCTAAAGCAGAGCAAGTTACTTCTTGCTCAAGCCAGTGACCTTGGGCTTCAAACCACTGACCTTTGGGCTTAAGCCAGTGACCATGGGGTCATGTCTATGATCCCACACTCAAGCCAGTGATCCTGCGCTCAAGCTGGTGAGCCCATATTCAAGCCAAATGAGCCAGTGCTCAAGCCAGTGACCTCGGGGTTTATGAACCAGGGTCCTTCTCCGTGTCCCAGTCCAATGCTCTATCTACTGCACTGCACTACTGCCTGGTCAGGCTGAAACAATTGTTTAAGAAGGTAGAGAGGCCTGCAACAGATCCTGTACCCTCTACATCAGCTGCTTCTCAAGATGAAACACCAGTAGTACAGGTAGAATCATCTCCAGCATCTCCTGCATGTTTCTTAGGCAATCCTGATTCACCTGACCCAGTGGCTCCAGCACCTTCCACAGGTTCTCCTGTCTCTCCAGCTTCCTCCTCTCAATAGGTCACTCTCTCCCACCTTACAATGCCCCTTCCAGTGTGCAAGCCAACCACAGGAATAAAGGTAAGGAATATTTTTACACTCATTTTTTCTGTTGTGTGGCTTAGTTGTGTTTTTATGTTCTAGATTATGATTCTACAACTGTGTTAGGATAGGTAAGTGACTTAGGCTAGGGCATGTTTTCACTTACACCAAAAATCAGGTTACATCACTGTCATAGGAATGGAACTGTGTTGTAACCCAAGGACCCCTGTACCTTGTTTCACTATGAAAATTGTCTGCCTTATCTTGAAAATGAAGAACTGTTTTTGATCACACAGATTCCCCAATGATTATTGAAATATTAGGCAATAAAATAAACAATCTCAAGCAAAACTAAATCAAACATAGTCTGAAGCATGACAGTGTTGTAGGACTATATTTTTCCTGGTTCTAGACCCTAAGCTTTATTAATGAAGCCCAAGATCCCAATAATTTTTTGGCAGTCAAAGCACACTGATGCTGGCAAGCTCAAAGATCCCCGATCCAGAGGTTATGTACGTAATTGGTATTCTGGACCTAAGAGTTGGTCTTTAGTCTATTCATACTAAATATTATATGATAAAAAATAAAAGATGACAAGCTTGAAAGAAATGCTTGCAATATGTATTTCAAAAAAGGCTTATAAAAAACTTTCTAAAGAAACCCTAAAGTACATACTCTAGTTGAAAAATGAACAGAAGGAGTTCTTGTCAAGATAGCCGAGCAGATAAACACTATATTTGCCTCCTCCCATGATAACATCAAAATTACAATTAAACTACAGAAAAACTTTCATTAAGAACTGCCTGAGGTCTAGCTGAACATAAGTCCTATAACTAAGGATATACATAAGAAATGACATGGAGATGGTAGGAGAGGTAAAGATGCAGAACAGGCTGGTTCCACACCCACATGTGGATAAAAATCAAGAGGGATCTTTCCACTCCAGAGATCCTCCGTGAGGAGCAAGGGGTCTCAGCCCAAAACCAGGCTGCCCAGTCTAGAGCTCCAGTTCTGGGAATAGGCCCCCATAACTTCTGGCTGTGAACACGAAAAGGGATGGTGGCTGAGTGAGAAAGAGAGCTGCTGGCATCCCAGGCATTTCTCTTAAAGGGCCCACACACGGACTTATTTGCTGATGGACTCACTCCCTCAGAGTTCCAGGTCTGGGGCAGCAGTTTGAAAGGGACCAGGGACATACAAGAAGAAACTGAATTATCTGACTTAAAGGTGAGGGTTAGAGAGACAGATTTCTCCCAAACAGAAGTATTAACAGAGGCCATTGTCCCTTTGCTAAGCCTTCTCCCTGAAGGCACAGGCAGGTGCCATACCTGAGACTTCATCAACCTGGCTAATACTCTTTTCCCTGCTCTGCTGATTCACTGAGACCCTGCCCTGCCCAATATTCGGGTCCACCTAAGTCTCTTACAGGGGATTTTCTACACAAATGACCTGTCTTGGTTCATGCTTTAGACTTTCCTAAATCTCTCAAAGGTTCTCAAACCCCAAACAAACAGCATCTGATCTTGGCATGCCTGCACCTGTTACTGAGCAGCCCCAAGCTCAGCACTAAAGGCAGCCAGCCTCAGTTCACAGCTTACCCTCTTCCCAGGCATCTCCAAGCCCAGCACAAGTGGTAATCATCAGCAATTACTTTGTAGCTTATACTAGGTGACCCCAGGCAGGGCAAAGGCAACAGCTGAGTTTAGCCTGCACATCCCAAGAGGCCCCAGAACCAACAAACTCTGTGGCCAACTTCAGATCACACCAGAACACCATCTACAAACAACACATTCAAAGTGCAGACTCAGCAGGCACCAAAGCCCTTCTAAAGCAAATTTTGCTCCACTGGGTAGGCCACTGCACAACAGCTCCTCCACTGAAGTCAGACAATCCTCACAACCAATCAGCCTGAGGGTCAGTCCCTTTCACTGATATGCCAACAGTAATCAAATCTCAACTACAGTAGGAGCGTACAAACCACTCACACAAGGGACACACCTGAATCACATGGCTAGGGACACTGTGCCACTGGGCCCCACAGGATACTGAATACATAAAGCCACTCTATCAAGACAAGGAGACATCGCAGCTCTAGCTAATACATAGAAAGACACCCTGAAAAAAAAGAAAGAAAGAAAGACACCCTGACTGGTTATCTCAGTTGGTTAGAGCATCATCCCAAAATGACAAGGTTGTCAGATCAATCCCTGGTCAGGGCACATACAGGAACAGCTTAATGTTCTTATCTCTCTTCCTGCCTCTCTCTAAAAATAGAAACAAACACAGAGAGGCAGCCAAAATGAGGAGACAAAGAAATATGTCCCAAATGAAAGAACAGAACAAAACTCCAGGAGAAAAACTAAATTAAATGAAGACAATCTATCAGATGCAGAGTTCAAAATACTGGTTATAAGGATGCTCAATGATCAAAATGGCAATAACTACATATCTATCAACAATTACTATAAATGCAAATGGTTTAAATGCTCCAGTCAGAAGTTATAGCATGGATAAATGGATAAGAAAACAAGACCCTTATGCTTTCTATGAGATTCACTTAGATTGAAAGACACAAACTGAAAGTAAAAGGATACAAAAATTTATTAAAATGGAAACAAACAAAAAATTTGAAGTAGCAATACTTATATCAGACAAAATAGACTTTAAAACAAAGGCTATTACAAGAAACAGAGAAGGAGCTAGCAATTCCACTTCTGGGTATTTATCTAAAGAAACCCAAAACACTAATTTGAAAAGATATATGTACCTTTATATTCACTGCAGCATTATTTACAATAGTGAAGATATGGAAGTAACCTAGGTGTCCATGAATAAATGAATGGATAAAGAAGAACTGGTATATATTCAATTAAATATGACTCAACCATCAAAAAGAATAAAATCTTGTCTCCTGCAACAACATGGAAGTTATTGTGCTGAGTAAAATAAGTCATAGAAACACAAATGCCTTATGATTTCTCTTATATGTGGAATCTGAAGAGCAAAATAAATGAAAAAGTGGGATGGAAGCAGACTCATGAATACAGAGAATAAATTGATATTTACAGGATAAGGGGGCAGGGAACGGGTGAAAAGGGGACAAAATTAAGAAGTACAAATTGGCACCTGAAACCTGTATAATTTTGTTAGCCAGTGTCACCCCAATTAATTCAAAGAAAGGAAATAAAAGAAGTACAAACTGGTTGTTACAGAATAGTCATGACGATGTAAAAGTATAGCAAGGGAAATATAGTCAATAACATTGTAATAATTATGTATGATGTGCTGGATTTATCAGGGCAATCACTTTGTAAGGCATACAAATGGCTGATCACTGTGTTGTATACCCGAAACTAATATAGTACTGTATCTAAACTATAATTGAAAAATAAAAAAATTATTTTAAAAAATTGACATAAGACATAAACATAGGCAATCCAAAACAAGAAATGCAAATTGTCAGTATACGTATGGAAAAATGTTCAACTTCACTGGTATTCAAAGAAAAGTAAAATGAAGCAAAACCCTAATTTTTAATTAAAAATTGGCAGGAATCTGGAGGATGATAATATCCAATGGTGAAGCAACAGGGAAATGTCCAAGATTCTCATACATTGCTAGGAGTTTATCAGAAAGAAATAACTATAACAGTATTCCAAGAATAATACCATAAGAATGGAGGGTGGTGGAAGCATTCTAATTGCCTAAGTATAGAGACAATAATCATATATTATTTTTGTAATATAAATTTTTAAAAATATTATCTTGTTAAACTCAGTCATTGTTCCAACTTATAGCATCTTGCTAAACAGTGTTTTTCCTCAATTTGATAAACGTCCTCAACAAAGGTGGTTAAAATGTTTACTAGAAGAAGGCTAAAAGGAAACTGTACTTGAAAAACAAAAGCAAAGGCAAAAGCACCAATAAAAATAAGAACAAAAACCAACCTCCTTCCTGCCTGAAGCAGTTCATTAGCTAATATCCTTTAAGTATACTCAATAAGTTTCTAATTCATTGATTTACAATACATTTAGTAAAAATTTCTCAATCTTGTCCATTAGGTATGACATATCAATAAAATACTTTGCTGAAGCTCAGATACACATTCAGCCACATTTCCCTGATACATTCGTCTTTTAATTACAAGAAAGATAAACTCATTTAGGTCACCTTAAGAAATTAGGTTTCTTATAAGATTACACATCCAGTGCCTACATCTAAATAGATCCTAGGAAACAAGATAGTTCTAGAGAAAATATGCTCTTTTCATCTCTCTCTTATCACTTAAATGTTGCCTCCCTCATATACTTGCTTCTGTTTTAGGATTTGCTTTGCTCCCTGAAAGTGACTAACTAGTCCCTTCTACATTGTCCCACTCCAAATCATGAAGAGAACTAATCTGATTAGCCACCACTGTGTAAGTTGCTTCCCTAAGGAGGAGGCTTTGGGTGAGTCATTTTCATCTAAAGGGACAAACTGGGTATGATGGGCACTGTGACTGATGTTTCTGATACTTCTAATTTGATAATTCTGGCAAAGAAGAAATAAATGTTAGAATAACATGATTTGTTTACTGTAAACACACTCTGCACCCATTTTGCTTTTAATATACTCATAGTCCAAAGCATAGACAGATTTTTTAAAAAAGGTAGAAAATACATTTTAAAAGCACAAAATATGTATGGAATGCAGTGAAAAAGTAAAATTTTAGATGTAATTGATGTATCAGATATGGAAGAGAGAAAGTCAAAATGGGAAGAATTACTATTTGAATAAAAATGGCCCAGAATTTTCTAAAATTTCAAACTATATAAGCCACAAAAAGTGCTATGAACCTCAAAAGATATGAATTTTAGAAAATTAAAAACCACATCTAGACACATCATAGTCAAACACTGAAAACAAAAGATGTAGCAAAATCTTCAATATAACCAGAGGAAAAGACACATTACTTACTACAAGGGAATAAGAATAAAATTAATAGCTGACTTCTCACCAGAAATAATGGAAACAAGCAATGGTATGTAATTCTAAAGATTCTCGCCAATCTAGAATTTTATACCCAGTGAAATACCCTTCAAAAATGAAAGCAAAATAAAGACATTCCAGACCAACAAAATCTGAGAGGATTTATTGCCAGTAAACTAATACTGAAAGAAAGAGGAAATATAATCCCAGAGAGAAGCACTGATGTACAGGAAGGAATAAAGAGCAATAGAAAGTGTAAAAACTAGGGTAAATCTAAATGAATACTAACTACGTAAAACAACAATAATAACAACATATTGTAGGATTTCAATTGTATGTAGAATTAAAATCTGTTGACAGTACTAATACAAAAGGCAGGACAGGGGTAATTAAAGTTTTCCAAAGTCATTACATTGTCTATGAAGTGGTATAGTGTTAATTTGTATTAAATTCAAGGATGCATTTTAATCTCCAGGGTAACTGCAAAAGGAATAATAAAGAATGTGTTGTATACCTAACAATCTAATAGAGGAGGGTATAAATAATTAAAAATAAATTCAAAGCAAGCATGAGAGGAGAAGAAAGGGTTCCTTGAAAAGATTTATACGATTGTAGACCCCTATCAACACTGATCAAGAAAAAAAAAGAAGGTATTAATAATCAATATAAAGAAAAGGAGGAGGGACACTGATATAGCTTCTATCTGTACTAAGAATATACACCTCCACCTGTCAGAATGGTTATTATGAGAAAAAAAGAAGAAATAACTGGTGCAGGCAAGGATAATATTGAATGTAAACTGTTTTCCATCTCTGAATGACTGACTCCACATATTTAAGGGCCAACTGTAGAGTCAAAAGTTCTATGTGGATTTTTAACTGTGCAGGGCTTGGTGCCCCTGTGTTGCTCAAGGGTCGACTATAGTTCTCCATCTATGAACAAAAATTAAATTAATAATTTTAAACTTTTCCACAAAGAAAACTCCACGCACAAATGATCTCTCTTATGAATTCTTTCAAACACAACAGGAAAAACATGGACCTTACACAAAATCTTCCAGAGAATAAAAAAAGAGAGAACATTTCAAACTTTTATGAGGTCACTAAAACTGTGATACCAAAAACCGGCAAGAACATCACAGGAAAGGAAAATTACATGTTACTGTCTCTCATGAACATAAATGTAAAAGTCCTATATAAAATATTAGCAAGCAAGTCCAGCAGCACTTTGGAATAGTCCCAAACTGGAAAAATAAAAATGTTCCATTATCATTTGTACAAATAAAACAAGTGCTATGTTCAAACAGCAAAATATTACGCAGCAATGAAAATGGACAATTTTCATTTACAGTATGTTTCCTTAAATAACATCGTTTCATTCAACATTGTTCTGTTAAAATGTTGATGAGATACCTTAGGAATTTAACTCTTGTTCATATCAATTAGATAGCTATGATAGAACTGGCTTTGTTACACGCTGTTTCACTTAATGTCACAGAACCTATCAACAACACTGAGAACTTACTGTACTTCCATATGCAACAACATAAATAAATCTTACAAATGTAATATTGAATGACAGAAGTAAACAAAAAGATATATAGTATGGGACTTCACTTGTATAAAAATAAAATCATGCAAAATTAATCTACAAATATAGAAATCAAGAGAGCTGTGGCTTTAGGAAGGGGAATAATGACTGAGAGGAGACTAAGAGGGTATTTCTAGGGTGTTGGTAGTATTCTATTTTCTGACCTGGCTGCTGCTACACAGTTGGGTTCACTTTGCCAAAATTCATAGAGCTTTTACACTTATGATTTATATTATATAGTTTTTATATGAATGTTAAGAAAAAATAAAAGCATTCTAGTTTCTTATTTAAATATTAATCTCACCAGTCAATGCTATTCAGAATCAGTCATCCCACTACCCTATAAAAATTAGAACTCTATTTGATTTCTACTTCCTGAAGGACTCTCAATTCATTGGGGTTATAAATATGCAGTGGCACCTGACCTGGTGGTGGCGCAGTGGATAGAGCATCAGACTTGGACGCAGAGGACCTAGGTTCAAAACCCTGAGCTTGCCGGCTTGAGTGTGGGGTTGCTGGCTTGAGCGTAGGGTCACTGGTTTGAGCATGGGATTATAGACATGACCTCATGATCTCTGGCTTGAGCCCAAAGGTTGCTGACTTGAAGCCCAAGGTCACTGGCTTGAGCAAGGGGTCACTTGTTCTGCTGTAGTCCCCAGACAAGGCGCATATGAGAAAGCAATCAATGAACAACTAAGGAGCCACAATGAAGAATTAATGCTTCTCATCTCTCTCCCTTCCTGTCTGTCCCTATCTGACTCTTTCTGTCCTGTCTCTGTCACAAAAAATACAATTATGAAATGGCTTTAATTTTTCAAGAATCTCCCCTTCCCCATTGTGCTATGCCCCTGACTTTTCTTGCTGGGTATCATCAACTCTCTTAATCACACCTTGTGTTGATTCCATTCATCTTCAAGTTACTAGGATCATCTCATTCTGGCAAGCACATTTCAGTTGTTCACTTTCAATTAAGCTTCAAACGAAATTAATACCTCTTTTTTCCTCCCTTCCCTCCAGAAAAAGGCAGGCAAGTCTGTTGCTAATGGCTTGGAGTATATGTATGCGTGGAGGGAGTGCAGGGGTGGGTAAAGGGCTGGAGTGCTCTACTCTTTACCCCCTTCCTGCTCCTATCTGGTGCTTCCCTTCTGATGTAGGACAGGAGGAGGAATGGGGAAGTAGATATCTTATATGGCAGGCACCCCTATAGGAAGATTGCAACTCTCTTTCTTCAGGATGTTGCTGCTTCTCTAGTCAACCCTGTCAGATTATTTTCTAAAGATTTTATTAATTGATTTTTAGAGAGTGGAGGGAGAGTGAGGAGTAGGGGTTGAAGAACAGGAAGCATCAACTTGTAGTAGTTGCTTCTCATATATGCCTTGACTGGGCAAACCTGGGATCTCAAACCAGTGACCTCAGCATTCCAGGCTAATGTTCTATCCACTGTGCTCTAGCCACAGCTCAAGCAACCTTGTCAGATTTTTGATGCTCTGTATACAGAAGGTACTCCAAGTTCTGGCTGCCTCATTGGTAAGTGCTCTTGGGGTGCCTCCCTGCCACCCAGTTCCTGGAGGTATATCTTACAGCTATTTAACCTCTTCTCAAAGGCTCCAGCAGCAGTCTCTCTTAGAGGGGGCAATGTGAGCTACTGTGGTGCCCCTCCCCTCATCTTGGCCCTCTTTCTGCTGCCCCCTTTCTTTGTCCTGGAATACTGAGCACTCAGCTGGTACAGGAGACCACAGAGGTGAGACTATCACCAGTCTCCAAACTAGTTGAGTGGGAAGCCTGGACATATCTATACTTTATAGGCAGTTCTCTTGAGGGTTCTTCTCTGGAACCCCCCCTTACATTGAGAATGGGTGAAGGGAGAAGTTAGGGTATCCTTATGAATATTCTACTTCACAAACAGCTAACCTCTCTTCACTCTTTCCTTATACTTCAGGGAGTAGGGATGGGGTGATTTCAGAAATGTTCAGTGGTAGGGCTGTTTCCCGGTACAGCAATGCCCTCTTATCCATGAGCAGTATGTTGTAAGACCCCAGTGGCTGCCTCAAACAGCAGATAGTACCAAACCCTATGTACACCAGGTTTTTCCCTATTATATGTACCTATGGCAAAATTTAACTTATAAATTAGGTATAATAAAAGATTATCAACTATAGCTAATAAACTACAACAATTATAAACAATATATTGTAATAAAAGTTATACTAATGTGGTCCCTCTCTCAAATATCTTATTGTACTCATCCTTCTTCTTATGACATGAGATGATACAGTGCTCATGTGATGAAATGGAGTGAGGTGAGTGACATAGGCATTAGGATGTAACTTTAGGCACCATTGACATTCTGACAATCTGTCAGAAGGAGGATCATCTGCTTTGGTGAACCAGGATCAAGACATGATGCTGTTCATAGTTGGATGCACAGGTACTATTTTTAGACCAAGGTTGACCTCAAGTAACTGAAACTGGAAAGTGAAACCACAGATAAGAGGGGTGGAGGGTGGACTACTGTATTGACATTTTCATAGCAGGCTGGCCTAATTATAGGTGGTTTCTGAACTTAGAATATGTGAATTCACCACCTTCTGTGCACTTGTAGCTTAGCCAGGGGCCAGGACATCCCTGTTGACCTCCTACTACATTTGTTTCCAACCACCTGGAACTTCGTTAATCTTCACAGCATGTGTTAAAAAAAAAGAGAGAGAAATTCTGTATTAACTAAAAATACAATAAGGAAGGGAATGAGATACAGGAATAATTGCAATAAATTTTTATTTTACAATGCAAATTTACCTTCATTGGTAAATTTGGAGATAAAGAAAATTTGGAGAGTTGTATTACTTATTTACATGTAATATAATAATTCAAATTTTCTCGAACTCTTTACCTTTCAATTTAATACCAAATTTTCCATTTATAATATTTCTATTCTTATAACTTCAATGTGATTGGGGATCAAAACTGAATATGACTAAGCAATGTACAGTATACTAGAGAAGATAATGTATACCAATTGTTAAAAGCACAGAATCACAATCCAAAGCAAATAAGAAGGTACAATGTAGCAATGTTTAGTGGGGTAAGGGTAGGATAATATTTTATTATAGTCAATAAAAAGTAAAGATTAATTTTCTTCCAGAAAGGAAAACAGAATTTATATTTTACACAGTGAAATATAAAAATATTATTAGTACAGTTAATATTATCACTACTAAAAATGGGACTATTATTCGATCAAATGGTCACTTGCTTCTAACCAGAACCACAATTCACTTGACAGGTCTGAGGTTTCCTTTTGCAAGCTTTTCTACTGATCTTCCTGAACTTGTCACTCCGATCTCCCACAGTTGGACGCATGGAGCAGCAGCTTGCTATAACAGATGAACCCTGTGGTAGGCTAACAGAAAGAAATGCCACAGAACCAAAAACATAAAATATAAACAGCATTTTAAAGAAAGAATTTTCTAATAAAAATCCTCAGTGGGCATGTTTTTGAAGTCAAAATATTAAAGTCGGCCTTGAAATATCACTTAATATAGTAAGAAAAATTCCCTCCATGAAATTTGACTTTCTATGTAATTCATAGCCTAGTTCTTTCTTATAAATCTTTGAAAGTATTGTGAATAAAATATATTGTACTGGATATTCAAAAAGGTTTTGACTAGCCATAAACATCTCGAGAATAATTAGGTTATATTTCAGTTTGTTTAGAGTAAGATTTTTAAAATGTGGATGCTGATGTGGAATGGTAGCTGAAGATATTATACCCAAATATATAATTTATCTTTTAAACGTGTTTAAAATCTTAGAACTGCCTAACAGTTCACATTAAGGCATTAAATAACATGTTCACTATTGTTTCTAAATTATTAATATGAATAGAAAAAATTTATATCTCTTATTATGCCAAGGAATAATTTAAATAATTCCCAAAATAAGTTACTTGTCACATAGTTACCATATTAATGCATAATTACCAGACTCTTTTGCCTCTTGTCAAAGAGAAACAAACCATTGTACCAGGATCAAAATTTTTGTGGAAAAAAAAAATTTAAGAAAGTAAACCATAAATGCAATTAAACCCCAATAAAATACATTAAACAATTATTGGGGAAGCAGCTATTACTCTGACCATCAACACTGGCACAAGAGTAAACAGTTAGCCTGACCTGTGGTGGCACAGTGGATAAAGCACTAACCTGGAATGCTGAGGTCACAGGTTCGAAACCCTGGGATTGCCTGGTCAACACACATATGGGAGTTGATGCTTCCTGCTCCTCCTCCCCTTCTTTTGCTCTCTCTCGCTTTCCACTCTTTCTTTCTCTGAATAAATCTTTAAAAAAAAGAATAAACAGTTAAACTTTATAAAGTTATTTACTAATCTTGCTGGGGAAAATTCCCATGATTTTAAGACTACAGACTCTATACTTAACTCTTTAGATTAAAAGTAAGAGGTCTAGAAGATGGGTAACCCAAATTATACTAGTCTCTTGGTTCTATAAAAGTGGATTTCCTTCTCTGTTACTCAGTATTTACTGTGATTGGTACCTATTCATATAAGTACCATAAGCATCAACTGACAATATTTGGAAATTATTTTGAGCCCTTTGGACCATTTATGACATCAATAATGGCAGAATTCTTTCCAAACCACAACTTTTTCCTTTCAAAACTCTAATTACTTTTGTACCATCATTGTTTCTTCCTCAATTTATTTTTAATAGTTATTCTGAACTATGACAGGCATACTTATTAAAGAAAACTTGAATAAAATTAAAAGGAAAAGTACCCATTATTCTGTCAATTTTTTCCTCCAGGATTTAGATAAATTAATTGTAATATAAACAAGGCATTTCACCTCTTTTTTTCTATGCTAGTGAAGTATCTTGAAAATAATTCATGCAGGCTTTTGATAAATTTGATTAAAATGGTCAATCTCATCCTCTGTCTTTACTAGAAAAGCATTACTTACAGGTACAGCTGAATTCAGAAAAATTAAATGCTGGCGTAACTTCATTCCTCTGTTTTTTCTTCACAAACATCATTGTAATAGATGTGTCAGTGATAGCTATCACTTATGGAAAGCCTTATTTAATGATATAATTTTCACATCAATCATCCCAGTAAGTTATCATTATTCTCACTTTACAAAATAGGTCTGTAACCAATCAAATAGCTCTTAGGTGGTAAAGTGAGAATGTTAGGGGATTTGAACTCTGCTCTCTCCGCTTCCAAGAATATCCTTCCCACAACAGCCCAACACCTCATCATGAATAATATAATTTGCTTAATTAGGCCCTGTGGTAGAGCACATCAAATGCTTTCCTGCCTATTATTTGTTATTTTTTAAAAACTAATATCAATAACATTGGAAGTAATATTTTGATGTCTGAAACTTTGTTTTTATGATTATTTTCCCAAAATAGAGTCTTAAAATTGAGGCTTCCTGCTTCACTATGCCTCTTATAAAAGTCTTGGTTTAGGTTGGAGGAGCAAGATGGTGATGGAGTAAACGGACATACCAACTTCCAACTCCCAGAACCAAAGTGGACTATAACTCAATTTTAAGAACCATCGTCTGGATAAACCAACTTTGAACTAAACTAAGTGGACTCTTCAGACAAGGAACACAGAAGAAGCCACATTGAGATTGGTAGGAAAAGCGAAAACATGAATAGGGCTGCCCAGCTCCCCGGAGTGAACAGCAACCCGGAGAGACCCGCGTGGCGGGAGGAGAGTTTGGCAGAGAGGGAGGGACCTGGGTCCCAGGAACCAAGCCCCAGCCTGCAGTCCCAGAGCCTAGAAGAGGCATTTGGACAGTATTGAGCTGTGAAACAAGTGAGGATACTGTTTGTAAGAAAGAGACAGTTTTCTCAGACCCAAGATTCTTTTTAAAGGGACAGCACAGAAACCCTCTCTCACAACCACGCACCCGGGGCTCCGGGGAACGGGGACAGAGGAGAGGACCAGAGCAGCAGGAAGAGAGTGTGGACTGAAGGCACAGGGACAAACACTCTGAGGGACAGCCACCCTAACCCCTGCGCTAAGTCACTTCCCTAATCAAAAACAAATATTTCCCCTGGAACTAGCAATACCAGCAAAGGGAGACAGGACACTAGCCAAACAAGCTCTCCTGCGGCAATTAGAGCAGAGCTGCTTAGAGGGAGGGAGCTCCCAGGCCTACAGTATGGAGTGTTAGGGCCCTTCCTACTCTGCTGAGGATTGCTAGAGGGACGGTGGCGGTGGGATGCTGAAACACAGTTCTGTCGGCAGGGGTGGAGGCCCAGCCGGTGTGAGCTCAGTCTAGCCCAGCAGGGGCAGAGAAGACGCGCAAAAGTGGTCCTGTAGCTGCGGGCCCGCCTGTAACCCCACCGACGGGGAAAAGCGGGAGGCCAGGAACGAGCAGAGATCTGCTCTGTGAGCCTGTGCAAGCTAGCCCAGACCGTGGGGACAGGGCTAGGACCAGGGACGGGCAGGGGCTCGCGTCCGAGCTCACGCCTGCAGCCCCGCAGGGCTGGAGAAATCGCGGTTTGCCATGCTGCGTGCGCGAGTTGGCTCTGAACGTAGGGGTGGGATAGAGCCCTGGACGAGCGGAAGTTCGCAGCTGAGCGCACGCCAGCAGCCACGCCCGGACCAATAAACCTTGGTTTGCGAGCCTGCACAGGAGGGCCCTGGCCTTGAGGGCGGGGCTAAAGCTCCGGACAGGCAAAGGCTCACAGCTGAGAGCACATCAGAAGCCCTGTCCAACCCGCGAAACTGTGGCAAGCAGGCTCTAACCGCGGATGCTGGGCAAAGGCACTCACCTCTACCCTTGGTGCTGAGGCTTATGGCTTGAGTGACAGCCCCTCCCGCGGAGGAGAGGCAGAAATCACAGCAACAGCCGCAGGGGGCCGGCACTGGCAACGCCCATACCCAACCACTCTAGGCAGCAGCAGAGGCGGTGGGGGGCCTGCAGACAGACCACACCTAGAGAACACAAAGGCAACACCTACTGGACTCCAGTGGCCACAACTTGCTTATACACAGAAAAAATGGGCAGGCAGAGAAATGCAAACCAAATGAATCAAGAGAAACCCCCAGAGAAGGACCTGAATGAACCAGATATAACCAAATTACCAGAAGCAGAATTTAGAATAATGATAGTTAGGATGTTCAAAGAAATTAGAGCAACAATGGATAGTCACTATGAACACCTTAATAAAGAGATAACAAGTATAAAAAACAAAATTGAAATAATATAAAAGAATCAGACAGAAATGACAAATACAGTATTAGAACTGACGACCACAATGGAAGGAATTAAAAGCAGGATGAATCACGCTGAGGATCGAATTAGCGAGTTAGAGGACACAATAAACAAAGGCACAAAAGCAGAGAAGAAAAAGGAAACGAAACTCAAAAAATGTGAGGAAACTCTAAGGGAGCTCTGTGACAACATGAAGAGAAAAACATTCATATCATAGGGGTTCCTGAAGAAGAGGAGAGAGAACAGGAAATAAAAACTTTGTTCAATCAAATCATAGCAGAAAACTTCCCTAAATTAAGGCTGGAAACATTCCACACGTTCAAGAGGCACACAGAACTCCATTAAAGAGAAACCCAAAAAAATCTACACCAAGACACATCATAGTTAAAATACCAAAGCTAATGGATAAGAGAAAATTTTAAAAGCTGCTAGAGAAAAAAAGGCTATCACCTACAAAGGAGCCCCCATAAGGATGACATCGGACTTCTCAACAGAAACACTTGAGGCCAGAAGGGAAAGGCAAGATATAATCAAAGAAATGCAGAACAAGAACCTACAACCAAGACTGCTCTATCCAGCAAGGCTAACATTTAAAATTGAAGGAGAAATAAAGAGCTTCCCAGACAAAGAAAGCCTCAAGGAATTCATTAAAACCAAACCAATTCTGCAAGAGATACTAAGGGGCCTCTTGTGAACAGTTTAAAGGGAGGAAAGAATATAGCAAAAGAAGAATACAGCTTTAAAGAATAAAATGGCAATAAACAACTACATATCAATAATAACCTTAAAATGTAAATGGATTAAATGACCCAATCAAAAGACATAGGGTAGCTGTGTGGATAGAGAAACATGACCCATACATATGCTGTCTACAAGAGACACACCTTAAAACAAAACATGCACATAGACTGAAGGTAAAAGGATGGAAAAAAATACTTCATGCAAATGGAAATGAAAAAAAAGCCGGGGGAGCAGTACTTATATCTGACAAAATAGACTTTAAAAGAAAGGCTGTAGTAAGAGATAAAGAAGGACACTACATAATGATAAAGGGAACAATCTTCAACAGGAAGATATAACTATTATAAATATCTATGCACCAAATATAGGAGCCCCGACATATATAAAGCAGACTTTGATGGATATAAAGGGCGAGATTAACAGCAATTCTATAATAGTAGGGGATTTCAATACCCCACTAACAACACTGGATAGATCCACAAGAAAGAAAATTAATAAAGAAACAGCAGACTTAAAGGATACACTAGATCAACTTGATTTAATAGATATCTTCAGAACTTTTCACCCTAAAGCAGTTCTTCTCAAGTGCTCATGGTACGTTTTCTAGGATAGACCACATGTTAGGACACAAAAATGGTCTCAATAAATTTAAGAAGACTGAAATCATATCAAGCATTTTCTCTGATCACAACACCATAAAATTAGAAATAAACCACAAAAGAAAGACTGAAAAATACTCAAACACTTGGAAACTAAATAGCATGTTATTAAATAATGAATGGATTAACAATGAGATCAAAGAAGAAATAAAAGTTTCTAGAAACAAATGATAATGAGCATACATCAACTCAAAATTTATGGGACACAGCAAAAGCAGTTCTGAGAGGGAAGTTCATTGCACTACAGGCATATCATAAGAAGCTAGAAAAAGCTCAAATAAGCAACCTGACCCTGCATCTAAAAGAACTAGAAAAACAACAGCAAATAAAACCCAGGACCAGTAGAAGGAAGGAAATAATAAAGAGCAGAGCAGAAATAAATGACATAGAGGCTAAGGGAAACAATACAGAGGATCAATGAAACCAGGAGCTGGTTCTTTGAAAAGGTAAACAAGATTGATGAACCCTTAACTAGACTCTCCAAGAAAAAAAGAGAGAGAACCCAAATAAATAAAATTAGAAATGACAGTGGAGAAATAACAACTGACACAACAGAAATACAAAGCATTGTAAGAAAATACTATGAAGATCTCTATGCCAAAAAATTAGACAACGTATGTGAAATGGACAAATTTCTTGAATCATATAATCTTCCAAAAATCAATCTGGAAGAATCAGAACACCTAGACAGACCAATTACAGCAAATGAAATCGAAACAGTTATCAAAAAAACCCCAAAAAAGAAAAGTCCTGGGCCTGATGGCTCACAAGTGAATTCTACCAAAAATTCAAAGAAGAACTAACTTCTATCCTCAAGCTATTTCAAAAAATTCAAGAAGAAGGAAGACTTCCAAAATCCTTTTATGAGGCGAGCATAATTCTGATCCCAAAACCAGGCAAAGACAACACAAAGAAAGAAAATTATAGGCCTATATCCCTGATGAATTTAAATGCTAAAATTCTCAACAAAATATTAGCCAACCGGACCCAGCAATATATGAAAAAAATCATACCATGATCAAGTGGGATTTATTCTGGAGAGGCAAGCCTGGTTCAATAGTCGCAAATCAATCCATGTGATTCATCACATAAACAAAAGGAAGGACAAAAATCACATAATTTTAATAGATGTGGAAAAGGCATTTGATAAAATCAAGCACCCATTCATGCTCAAAACTCTCAGGAAAGTGGGAATACAGGGAACATTCCTTAACATGATAAAGGCCATCTATGACAAACCCACAGCAAACATCATACTAAATGGACAAAAATTAAAAGCAATCCCCTTAACATCAGGAACCAGGCAGGGGTGCCCCCTTTAACCACTTTTATTCAACATAGTTCTGGAAGTCTTAGCTATAGCAATCAGACAAGAAGAAGAAATAAAAGGCATCCAAATTGGAAAAGAAGAAGTAAAACTATCATTATTTGCTGATGATATGACACTGTACATAGAAAACCCAAAAGTCACAGTCAAAAAACTAATGGACCTGATAAATGAATTCAGCAAGGTGGCAGGATATAAAATTAATACTCAGAAATCAGAGGCATTTCTATATACCAACAATGAACTGTCAGCAAAAGAAATCAAGGATACAATCCCCTTCACTATTGCAGCCAAAAAAATAAAGTACCTAGGAGTAAATTTAACCAAGGAGGTTAAGGACTTGTACTCGGAAAATTATAGAACATTGATAAAAGAAATCAAGGAAGATACAAACAAGTCGAAGCATATACCGTGCTCATGGCTAGGAAGAATAAACATCATTAAAATGTCTATATTACCCAAAGCAATTTATAAATTCAATGCAATACCAATTAAAATACCAATGACATACTTCAAAGATATAGAACACATATTCCAAAAATTTATATGGAACCAATAAAGAACACGAATAGCCTCAGCAATCTTAAAAAGAAAAAATAAAGCAGGAGGTATCACTCTTCCAGATATCAAGGTTTACCACAAGGCCATTATACTCAAGACAGCCTGGTACTGGCATAAGAACAGGCACATAGATCAATGGAACAGAACAGAGAACTCATAAATAAACCCACAGCTTTATGGGCATTTGACAAAGGAGGAAAGAACATACAATGGAGTAAAGACAGCCTCTTAAACAAATGGTGTTGGGAAAATTGGACATCTACCTGCAAAACAATGAAAGTAGACCATCAACTTACACCATTCACAAAAACAAACTCAAAATGGATAAAAGATTTAAACGTAAGCCGTGAAACCATAAGCATCTTAGAAGAAAACATAGGCAGCAAGCTCTCTGACATCTATAGCAGAAATATATTTGCCGATTTATCTCCATGGGCAAATGAAATAAAAGGCAAGATAAACAAATGGGACTATATCAAACTAAAAAGTTTTTGCACAGCTAAAGACAATAAAAACAGAATTAAAAAAAAGAAAAAGAACTGAATAAAAAGACAAACCACACAATGGGAGAACATATTCGACTGCACGTCTGATAAGGGGTTAATAACCAAAATTTATAAAGAACTTATAAAACTCAACACCAGGAAGACAAACAATCCAATCAAAAAATGGGCAAAAGAAATGAATAGAAACTTCTCCAAAGAGGACATACAGATGGCCAATAGGCATATGAAAAAATGCTCAACATCACTAATCATTAGAGAAATGCAAATTAAAACCACAATGAGATATCACCTCACACCAGTCAGAATGCAACTCATCAGCAAAAAAACACAGAATAAGTACTGGCGAGGATGTGGAGGAAAGGGAACCCTTCTGCACTGCTGGTGGGAATGCAGACTGGTGCAGCCACTGTGGAAAACAGTTTGGAGATTCCTCAGAAAATTAAAAATCGAACTGCCTTTTGAACCAGCTATCCCACTTTTAGGAATATACCCTAAGAACACCATAGCACTGTTCGAAAAGAAGAAATGCGCCCCCATGTTCATGGCAGCATTGTTCACAATAGCGAAGATCTGGAAACAGCCCAAGTGTCCGTCAGAGGACGAGTGGATTAAAAAGCTTTGGTACATATATTCTATGGAATACTACTCAGCCATAAGAAATGATGACATTGGATCATTTACAACAAAATGGATGTACCTTGATAACATTATATGGAGTGAAATAAGTAAATTAAAAAAAAAACTGAGAACAGCATGATTTCATACATAGGTGGGACATAAAAGTGAGACATGGACAGGAGAGTGGTGGTTACGAGGTGGGGGGAGGGAGGAGAGGGTGGAATAGGGAGGACCGGAGGGGCACAGGGAAAACCAGACAGAAGGTGACAGAGGACAATTTGACTTTGGGTGACGGGTATGCAACATAATTGAATGATAAGATAACCTGGAGGTGTTTTCGTTGTACATATGTACCCTGATTTATTGGTGTCACCCCATTAAAATTAATAATAAAAAATGTCTTGGTTTATTTAATAGATGAAAATAAATTTTTTTGTTAAGTTTAAAAGATTTTTTTGATTGCTATAATTCACTGTGTTTTAATATATCAATTCTCCATTCTATACAGTGAAACTTGAATAAGGGCTGGGTAAGTAAGTCCCTGTACTAGAAAGGGGAAGATATAGGAGTGGTCTTTAGACCTTTTATTCCCTTTATTCACTCAGTAAATCAGCCACCTCCCACTCTTGGTCAGGCACATGCTAGTGTGCAGGACATAAAGATGAAAGACCTTGCCTGACTTCAAAGAGCTTATGAATTAGCAGAAGAAACAGACACAGATAGAGAACTGTTGCACAGCATGACTGGCACTGTGTCCAAAGTAACACAAGATGATTTGAAAAACATAGAGGTGGGCACTTAAGCCATCTTCGGTGAGGTCCTGGAAGCATTTTTGGTGATACTGAGGCCTGAGCTTGATTTTGGGGAGAAAGAGAAGTTAGTCAGATTTTCCAACCAGAATCAACTGCTTCCTTATCTCTATGTGTTTCTTTACTAATGTGTATTGCACTTATTTGTTTCTATGTCTCTTACTCTCATTGAGCTGAGCTTCTTAATGGGGAGGAACTATATCCTTAATTAGCCTAGTATAATGTCCCAAAAAGTAGTAGTAATGAAATAAACATCAATTGAATTATTTTGAAATTCTAGCCTGGTAGCTACTTCCTCCCATAACTTCCTGTTGATTTATATTAATATGTGTGGTTTTTCTTTTGATTGTAAAAATATTGTTCACCACTCACACATCAGAATGGATGGAAAGAAGAGAAAATAGAAAGTGTTGGTGAAGGATTTGGAACAACAGGAATGCTCATACATTGCTGGAAGCAGTAGAGATTGGTACAACCACTTTGGAGAAGTGCTGGATCGTATCTCATAAACCAGTGTAAACCCAGTAGCCACGGTCACCATCACAGCCACCTGGCCCATGCAGGTTCGCATTGGATTCGGACAGACGATAATTGTGGAGCCAAGAACTGGTGGGCCATTACCTTTAATTCTAGCTTGCAGCCAGCAGGCAAGTTAAAACATACCACTGGACTACAAAACCCACTCATTCAGTGCTCACAAAGCTACTGACTTATCCAAGTTTCCTAGCATAAAAGGTTTCTAGCTCACCAGACTTATTCACCTCTATTCCCATCTCCTCTTTGCACAAACTCTGCACAAACTGGCTTCTCCCTCAGCACTCCACCATCTTGGCTGCTTCTCCTGGCCTCCTCCTCATGTAGCCTTTCTCTGCTCTCCACTCTAATGCTAATCTCAGGAACCTAGAGAGACCAAGCTCCCTGTCTGCCCCCACTTTATAGTGTAGCTTCAAAACCTTTAATCTAATATACAAACAAGGAAGTCTCTGACACAAAGCAACTTATCTGAGGCATACTGGGATTCCTCATGAAAATGCACCACCCTACATCAAAAAGTGTGGGAAAAGTTTAGTCTTAAAACTAAGCCTTAGGTTATAATGATCCTGCCTGGTTACAGCCTGTCCCCAACACACATTAATATAATCACACCCATCCCAAGAAAGAAGGGCAACCAATATCATCACCTGGGCAATGGGCCTCCATATGGGCAGTGCCATCTTTAACAAAGTGAGCATAATATATTTCATCTGCACAACAGCCAATAATTCTACTCCTAGGAATAAACTCAAGTGCATGTAGATGTTTACTAAGAGGTACAGTTTTACCAAAAGTGGCACTATTCATTTTGTGTGTGTGTGTGTGTGACAGAGACAGAGAGAGGAACAGATAAGGACAGACAGACAGAAAGGGAGAGAGATGAGAAACATCAATTTTTCGTTGTGGTTCCTTAGTTATTCTATTGCTTTCTCATACGTGCCTTGACGGGGGTGGGGGGCGCTATAGCATAGTGAGTGATCCCTTGCTCAAGCCAGTGACCTTGGGCTTCAAACCAGTGACCTTTGGGCTCAAGCCAGAGACCATGGGGTCATGTCTATAATCCCATGCTCAAGAGAGAAACCTCGGGGTTTCAAACCTGTGTCCTCTGCATCCCAGTTTGATGCTCTATCCTTTGCGCCACCACCTGGTCAGGTGGCACTATTCATAATAGTTTTAAAATAGAAAATTCACAGATGGTCATCAACAGTAGAATGTATACATTTACTGTGTATTGGGCAGATAAAATATATTATGCTCACTTTGTTAAAGATGGTGCTGCCTACATGCAAGTTTTAAGAGTAAGCTTTTCCCCAGACCCTTGAGTGATTGGATAATGTGGGGTGGTGCACTCTCATAAGAAATCCTCCCATTATGCCTCAAATAAGTGACTTTTTATCAGAGACTTCCTTGTTTGTAGATTGGATTAAGGGTTTGGATTTCTATACTATAAAGTGGGGCAGACCAGGAGCCTGCTCTCTCTCAGTTCCTGAGGTTAGTATTAGAGAGGAGAGAGATTAAGGCCACGTGGAGGAGATGAGGCAGCCAAGATGGTGGAGTGCTGAGGAAGAAGCCAGTTTGTGCAGAGTTTGTGCAGAGAGAAGGAGATGGGAAACAGAGGTGAATAAGTCTGGTGAGTTAGAAACCTTTTGATTCTATACAACTCGGATAAGTCAGTAGCTTTGTGAGCACTGAATGAGTGGGTTTTGGAGCCCAGTGTGTCTTTTAACTTGCCTGCCTTGCCAAGCTAGAATTAAAGCTGATGGTTCACCAGTTCTTGGCTCTGTTGTTTCATTACCGACTCTCCGAATCCAATGCGAACCTGCATGGGCCAGGCAGCTGTGATCCTGACCGCAACTACTGGCTTTACACTGTGTTACAGTCACACACAGAAAGGAAAAGGATTTTACTCTCAACAATATGAAGGAATTCCACAAAAATAATTTTGATTATTAAAGAGCTAAATTTTTTAAAAACACTATATGATTACTGTAAGGCCAGAGGTTGCCGCCACCATTATGGCCATTCACATGCAGGTTCTCATTAAATTTGGGCAAACGGTAAAGAAATGGCAGAGTCGGAGGATGGTGGGCCATTCTGTTTATTGCCAAGACAGGCAAGCCACAAGAGATCAGGGAGTGCAAGGGATCAGGGAGGAGAGAAAAAATAAATCTTCCTGCACCTCTTGGTGGTGGGGGCAGAATCTCCCTTCCAGTAAACATTAGCAAGACAATGGCCCCGCCCAATTAGGAAGGCAACCTGCAACGTCATAGACCACTATGTCTGGCATTGCCCAGCCCCCAATGCAAACCACAAGGGAGCAAACATATACATCATATTTATCAACTTATTTGGCCAACAATTACTTTTATGTAAATCATAAAATTAGGCAAAACTATGCTATTAGAGTTCAGGAAAGGTCAGTTATAAGTGAGGGTTTAGTGATTTAGGGAATAAAAAGGGGGAGCTTCTGGATATGCTGGTAGGGTTCCATTTCTGGATCTGGGTGCTTGTTACATACATAAATTCAGTTTGTGCCCTTTTCTATTCATACAGTTGACCCTTGAACAACACTGGGGTTAGAGGTATTGACCTATCACAGTGTGTGTAACTTGTCCCCCTTCTCATACGTGGATTCCCAACCACAGATTTAAATACTTAAATAGTTTATTTGAAAAACAGTATCTCTTACTTGAGAGAAAGCTGAAAAATACAGAAATGTTTTTGAAATATTTAAATCACCCAAAACCCACTATCCAAAAATAACTACTATTATCATTTTGAGTTATTTCCTTCTAGTCTTTTGAAGCCCCAGTGCTTGTGCTACCTCCTCTTCCGCTGTTTCCCGTATATTTACACACACAGACATTTTGCTAAATTCGGTTCATTTCTATTTAGTTTTACTTCCAGTTTTTTATTCTTACTTGAGGTTAATCCTTATCAAATATTCATTGCAAACATGGTTTTTAAACTGCTGCAATGTATTCCATCAAATGTGTGTGCATATAGTGGATATAAACTTTTCTAGGAATATTTATTATATATGATTAGGAATATTATATATCATACATAAACAGTCCTAGAATAGGAACTCCTGGGTCACGAACATTCTTTAAGCTCTGCATTCGCTTTCTACTTCCTTCCAGAAAGGTTGCATCCCACTGGCAATGTGAGGGCTCCTTGTATCACAATCCAAATCCAGGTAATTTATTATTATTTCTACTTGTTTCTAAAATACTGAGGCTTACAACAGGACAAAATAATCTGCCGTCTAGCATCTGGCTAAAGAGCTCAGCAGGAGCCGGCTTTCCTCACGTCCCTACCTTTCAGGCACCCTGCTTCAGACCCGCGTCTCCGCGGCTGCGTGCGCCTGGACCCCTGCGGTGCCGCGGTTGCCTTGGGAACTGCACACCAAGCGGCGAGAGGTACCGAAACCTGAGCATGGAGCTCCCAGAGCCCGTCCGCCTGCGGCTAGGAAACTTCAGCCGAACCATGTTCAGAGACTCAAGCCGGACAGGGCCCGAGAACAGCGAAGGTCCGGGTGAGTGGCCCGCCAAAGACCTGGCGCGGGTTTGGAACCGCCGGATTTTGCCAGGACCTAACATGGCGGTCTCATCTTCAGCTGTTTCCCCACAGTGCGGGAAGTACCTTGGAAGAGAGGCCAAGCCAAGAGCTGGGGGTGGGAGTCTCTGGGCCATGATGGCCGCAGGCCTAAACTGATCGTGCCGAGGCCTGGCCTGTAAATTGCAAGCAGGGAAGCCGAGGGGGTGCTGGCCTGCCTCAAAGGCGTATACATACTATAGAAACCGCTTTCACAGCACATGCAGGTGCTGCGCGCTCTGCGAAGACAATCGTTGCTTTTCTTCTGCAGCGTCAGCCCTGGCTTTTCTATTTTCTAGCCTAGGTGGGGGGAATCACCGCTTCTCACTCCCCACACCTGTTTAAAACATTTGTTCCTTTTCTTCTTTACTAGCAGACCAAGTACGTTCAACAACAAAGCGGTTTTCTGGCATAAGAGATGGAAAGAAGTTTTTTCAATGAGTCATTTTAAACCCCTATCCGCTCCAGAGTGACAGTGGCCACACTAGCTAGCATTGTCTTTAACAAAATTCTCCCCCTTTCCTGCCTTCCCCTTCCCCTTCCCTATACAGAACTCTTTCCTAAATCTGGTAACAAAATGCCAGGATGCTACTGCATGCAGCCTGACAAGTAATAACACAGTTTACTCCAAAACGGTTTCCACTTCTTAAATCACAATGAGAGACTACAGAATGTCAACCAAATCCATACGGCTTTTATCACTGAACTCTGCTGCAAATAAAAATGTTTTTCTCTTGCTTGGTTTAGGGATTTTTAAAAGAGTCAGAGAAAAGTAAAGTCAGTTTCTAGTTATAATATTTATGTCACCTTGATTACTTGCCTAAACCCCCAAATTTAGGACTCTATGATTTAGAATGTACAGAGGAAAACATAATGTGAAAAGTTAAGTTTTTACTTTTCTGATTTCTAAAGCTAAGGCTTAACAGGCTCTAAAATCTGATCATGCAAGGTATCAGGGGTCAACAGATATTTTCTGTTAAGGATTAAATAATAAATATTTAAGACTTTGCAGGTTATAGATCTCTGTGATAGCTATAGATTATGGTAATTGGGCAGACATGACAGTGTTCCAATAAAACTTTATTTGTGGATACTAAAATTTGAATTTCATATGATTTTCAGTGTCAAAAGATATTATCCTTTGATTTTCCCCCCCCCCAACCCTTTGAAAATGTGGAAAAAAAACAACTTTGGGTTCACTCGCTATACAAAATCAGGCAGTTGGCTGGTAGTTTGCCTACCCCTGATTTATATTATAAATGTTTTAATTTAAATTCCATTTACAGAACTCAACTTGTACTTTTGCAAAATATAGTAAATTCATGTCTGTGCTTTCAAGTTTCATTTACATATTAACTTGATTTTCAGTTGCATGATTATAAGTTTGATCTGCTGAAATACAAACATAGCATAACTCTTTAGATGTTACTGCACAAAATTTTTAACATAGAAACTCTGCAAAATTTTAATACTGTTTCTGCTCCAAAGGTATTAACATTTTCAGCTTGACTAATTTATCATTATTTTTCCACATTTTCTTTGTAAATCTGGAGTGGGCTTGATTATTTGTACTGTAATTACAAGTCTATCATTACCATGTCCACAGCTGACCAAGAGTTGTACTATAATTATGAAAAATATCCTAAGATGGTGAGTTTCCTTGAGATTTAACAGATTTCAAGAATTCATTCCTTAATCGGTGATAATTTAATAAACAGGTGCAAGCAGAGTAGATCGTAATAACAGTTTTAAACAGTAGATCAGAATAATCAGGTATATTCTTGGAGCTAAAGGAAACCTTGCTGTGAGACCATGATTATTCCTTATATTTTAAAATTATTAAATAACAGACATAAAATATTAAGTTGTGGAGAAAATGAAAAGAAATCTGTTCTTTAAGAAATTTATTTTAGAACCTTTGTAAATTCTTACATTTAGAGAAATTGATTTCTAAATATGTATCTGCTCCTGTTAGAATTTAGTAAAATTTAGGATGCAGTTCTTATTTTTAGGGCCCTTCTTCTCCCTGGCATATGCAAAATATTATAGAATTATAGAATCGGCCTTAGATAAATGAAACTCATGCATCACAAATGGCTACACTGATAATGTCCTTATGGCAGTCTGTTTTCATTAATTCTTTCTGCTTATGTAGATTTTTGTTTTTTTGTATTTTTCCTAAGTTAGAAGTGGGGGAGGCAGAGAGACAGACTCCCACATGCTCCGACTGGGATCCACAGGGCATGCCCACCAGGGGTGATGCTCTGCCATCTGGAGCGTTGATCCCTTCTGGCCAAGCCATTCTAGGGCCTGAGGCAGAAGCCATGGAGCTGTCCTCATTGCGGGGGCCAACTTTGCTCCAATGGAGCCCTGACTGCAGAAGAGGAAGAGATTGACAGAGAGGAAGGAGAGGGGGAAGGGTGGAGAAGCAGATGGGTGCTTCTCCTGTTTGCCCAGACTGGAATCGAACCTGGGACTCGAACCTGGGACTTCCACACGCCTGGAAGATGCTCTACCGCCAGGGCCTTGCTTATGTAGATATGATATTTACAACCTGTAAAGCAAGATGGTCAGGTTCTGAGAGGGTCTCAATTTTGGGTAGAATGTGGTCTGTGTTTACATTGAGGCTGATACAAGTGAAAGAAAAGGAGAGGGGACAGATATTTATTGAGTGCCTCTGAAGTGCCAGGCATGTTAGTAGAGTAAAATAATTTATATTATTTTAATCCTCACAAGCAATCAGTGAGATCATTTATCTCAAGTCTGGCATCCAGAGTTACTGGGGAGTTTGAGAAATTCTGGGTTTACTTGGACTCCAAAGCTCATATTTCTTCAGTACACCAGACTGGCTTGAGTGAGGGCCATATGATTCTTTGCTAACACTTCTTATACACAGGTTAGAATGATAAGTACCTACCAGGGAAAGAGATTTCTGCTGGAATGGGGGAATACAATCAAGAAAAAATTTATGAAAAAAGTGACCTTTAACTGAACATTAATGAGTGAGATTAGGGTATGCTGAAAATGAGTATGCATCTCATAATTTGGGGAGTTTCTTTTTTGTATGATATTAGTCTATATATGTGTGAGAAAGTAGTTTTCTGTATTTTATGTGTTCATTTTATGGGCTCTTTATATAGAACTCTACAAAGGTGGTAAGAACTATTGTGTCTCAATAGGATTTATATTGATATTTGACATTTAATTTATACCAATAGTGTGCAAAAAAGTCAGCAGATTATAATGGCAAAATGCTAAAGTAATTGAAAAATGTGAAACATACCCCCAATATATGAACTAAATAGTATGATAGTGAATATCTCCTTTCACTGGCAATGATTATAAAAAGGCTTAAAATTTGGAGTGTTGTTGAGCCAAATGATAGTTATTCTAAGGAACTAAAAAGGATTTATAGGGCATGGGCCAGGAATAAGAGTTTGTTCCTTCTCTCTCTATTTCTCTTGTAGATAATGAAATGGTTTCCAGTTTGGCATTGCAGATGTCACTTTATTTTAATGCTTACTTTTTCCCACTTTGGTGGGTGAGCAGCATTATGATGCTTCAAATAAAGGTAAGTCTATACTTTAATACTTCTGCTAAGGTCTCTTCTGCCCATACCTGGCATTGTTAAATTGTTAATAAAATTAATGTTTTTAATAATTTTTTTCTGTTTCAGGTTGGTTTTACTATAGGTGAGATTTCACAAACATGTTTATTTTTTGTTTTTTAGTATCCAATTTTGCCTGATTACTACAAATTCATTGTGGTGACTGTTATCATCCTAATGACCTTAATTGAAGGCATCAGGTTGTATCTGGGCTACATGGGTAACCTCCAGGAAAAGGTAGGCTCTTCTTTCCTTCAGTGCTACACATAAATGCAGTAAGGTTTTCATAGCAAGGACAGGGCCATGAGCTATGGAGGAAGGAGCAAAGACCTGGAGTTAATTAAGGCCTGGCTCCAACTTTACCTCTTTGTCACTGTGTCTGTTTGCTTAATCTCATCAGTCTTGTTTTCTTTATATGTAAAATGGGGAGAGTAAAGTAAATAAATAAAATGGAGGAAATACTTACTTTACAGGTTTGTTGGGATTTAATAATTTATATGAAGTAGATGAACATAGTAAGCACTTAAGAATTTGATCATTTTCCCTCTTCTCACCACTCTTGAAAATACTTAATCAATTAAACATGTTTGTTTGTATCCTGAATAAGAAAATGGGGGGAAATTATAAATTCATTTCCTCTGCTGAGCACATGTTTTCTGAATCATCTTGCTGCCTAAGCATTCACAGTTAGTTCCTAGAGCTTAGGGATAATGCTTACAGATTCCTAAGGTTTTCCAGGTCCTTCATAATTAGGTCCCACCCAGCCTGTCTCACTGTATTTCTTGCTATTTCCTAAACTAAGCTTCCATTCCAGGCTGACACGTTGATTCCCAGTCATGCTCATCCCACATCTTTGCTTAACTACGTTGTTGCCTCTTCTTCCTTCTACCCAGCTTTAAAAGCCTACATCCTGAATTATTTCACCTACCCTAATCCCTTCCTGTCTTACTTGTTGTAGTAGTTAGTCTATATTTCTAAGTGGTAATTATTCACTAAGGTGTAGTATTTTAGGATTGTCACAAAAGTTAGTTTTCTCTTCTAATTTAGACTGTAAATTCTCCGAGGACAAGGACCATGTTATACTCCTTTTGAATTACAGAGTTCACAATGTAGGTTCATAGTAGTGCTAAGTATTGCTTATCTGTATAAGCAAAAGTGTATATACTCTATTGATCTGATTACTCTTAATGTGTCATTTCAGGTTCCTGAGTTGGCTGGCTTTTGGCTTTTGAGCCTTCTATTGCAGTTGCCTTTAATTCTGTTCTTGCTCTTTAATGAAGGCCTAACAAATCTGCCCTTGGAAAAAGCGATACACATTGTGTTCACTGTGTTCCTTACCTTCCAAGTTGTTTCAGCATTTCTTACCTTGAGGAAAATGGTAAATCAGTTGGCAACTCGTTTCCACCTCCAAGACTTTGACCGGCTCTCTGTGAATAGAGGAGGCATGAGAACAATGAGATCCTGTGTGGAAGAGATTTGATCCATTGCTTGTTTAGTGAAAATCTGAAAGGTCATTCTAGAAGATTGCAAGAGTTAGAAAAACATCAGAGATCTAGCATGAGAAAAAGGACAAAGCAAGTTTTTAGAACTGTCTACTCTCTAGCTCTGAAATTCTCTGAGGGCAATGATAGACTGTACAGTGCATGAAAGCAGTAAGTCGACCCTAAAGCCTAGCTGTCAAATATCTTAAGTTTTTGGTTGTTGACTTTCTCAGGTGTGTCGATTTCTGTATTGGTGGTCACAGTTTTTACCAGCTTTAATGTAATATTTCTAGTTAGTACCTGTAACATTCCCAGTTATAAATGTGGATATTTCTTTTAAACCTGTTAGCTATCCATATCTTGGCAGTACATCTGAAGCACATGGAACTGTGTATCAACTTTCTGGTGTGTTAGACTATATCTGTAAACGAAGACACCAAATTTCCAAGTCTGCTAGGGTTAAATTATAACCCTATTCTCAGCTATTATCCCGGGGGTAAGAAAAAACCATGTGGATTATCATCATATTTAGGAAGTATTTTTATCATTAAACTGCTAACTTCCATAAAACCATGTTCAGTATTTATGGTGATGGTGATATGCAAAATATCTTTATAATAAATTATAAAATATTTCTATTAGTTTGTAACAAATCATTCTTGTCTCGTACAGCTCTTTTGGGTCATGGGTTTTCTCTCTTTTTCTTTTCTATTGAATTTATTGGGGTAACACTGGTTTAACAAAATTAAACAGGTTTCAGGTGCAAAGTTCTACAACACATCATCTGTACAATGTATTGTGTATTCACCACCCCAGGTCAAGTGTCTGTCCATTATTACAGAGTTGCAAGGAATAAAAGGAGAAAAAACAGCGGAGAGCTTTCTATATTGTGACGTACTAAGCACATTAATCCTTGTAATTTCATCTACTAAATCATTATTCACTGAAGAACTGCTTCATACCCAATAAATTCATATGAGGCTTGACTGAAAACCAGGGTGCCCATTAATCGTTAGGGAGGGTAAGGTGACCAAAGGGCTTATACTCATGATCTTAAATAATCATGTTCCCTTACTAATAGGCAAAACTTATTTAAGGAATTTCTGGTAAAAGAAAAATTGCTTAGGTGTATCTGAACATTATTTTAAAAAATTGCTTGGGTGTATCTGAACATTATTTTAAGTGATTATAGGATTTTCTTAAGGGATATACAATAGTCCTCGCTCATCTGCAGGGGATACGTATCAAGACCCTTAGTGAATGCCTGAAACCTCAGATAGTGCTGAACACAGATGTACAATGTTTTTTCCTATACATCTATATGCCTATGATAAAGTTTAATTTACAAATTAGGCACAATAAGTAACAATAATAAAATAGAACAATTATAACTTTTAGTTCATAAAAGTACTGTGCATACAGTATCTCTCAAAATATTGTACAGGTATTGATCGAATTACGACCTTATGACCATTCGACTTTATGGCCACAATCGCTAGCCACGACTGCTCCACGTCTGGCAGTGCAAACGTTGCCCAGCTGGGCATACGACAGTGCTGACCAGCTTCCAGCAGCGCTTTGCAATTGGGAAAATGTTTCCTATGGTATTTTTTACACTTATATTTTGTAATTTTGTATGTTTTGCAAATATTAAACGAGTTGTACTGGTAATGCAATGTTTTACTTAAACCTGACGAATGTAAAAATAAGAAACAAAATGGTGCAGAGATGATACTAATGGCATAAAATGAACAAAGAAAACTATGATATATAACAATAATGAAAGAAAATTATGATAAAATATGACTTAAAGATTTTTATAACATCATTTCACAGTACTGTACATACAGCCTACTCAACTTATGACCAAATCGTGTTACGACCAGTCTGTCGGAACCAATCGTGGTTATAAGTCAAGCACTAGCTATACACTTACCTTTTCACTTAAATAAAGCACTTAATGGCTTCTCTTTGTCATATCTTAATTGTCAGTACTCTTGTACTTTGGGACTATTATTAAGTAAAATAAGGCTTACTTGAACACAAACACTGCAATATTATGAGTTGATTTGATAACTGACTAATGGTGGGTAGCATATACCTGCGGAGATGCTGGACAAAAGGATGATTCACGTCCCGGGCAGGACAGAGCAGGATGGCACGAGATTTCATCAGGCTACTCAGAGCTGGGCACAATTTAAAACTTATGAGTTATCTATATCTGGATATTTTTGTTTAATATTTTGGTTCATGGTTGACCATGGGTAACTAAAACTGTGGAAAGCAAAACTCCAGATAAGTTGGGACAAATGTAATATTTTTTCTTTACTATAGGAAAATGTGACTTTATAATAAACTATTTTACTGAGAAACAGTAGTAGCTACGTTAAAAATTGGTTTTCCAATTATCTTCTGTAATTCATGCTCATCCAAGGATTTCCATGTTTTGCCTTATTCTGATAATACTTAATTTTTAAAAATGCTTTCACTTCCCACTCTTAATTACACCTGACCAACCTATTTAAGCTCATTTTATTCCTGCTTTTTATTATTTCACATTCAAAGAGCCCCTCCGTCCTATGCACTGGCTGATTATCCTTTCCCTCATACCATAGTAGACACTGGGTATACTCCATAATTTGAAATTCTTTTTTTTTAATTTTTAAATTGTATTTAGAAAATTAACTTGGACACAGCGATATTGATCAATAAGAGTACATAGGTTTCAGGTAAACATTTCTATAGCATTTGAACTGTTGATTATGTTGCATGACCATCACCCAAAGTCAAATTATTTTTTGTCACCTTATATTTGTCCCTCTTTACACTCTCCCCCACACCTTCTTCCCCCTGGTATTCACTTCACTTTTATCTATGTCCATGAGTCTCAGTTTTTTGTCCAACCTATGTGTGAAATCATACAGTTCTTACCGTTTTCTGATTTACTTTTTACTCAGTACAATGTTCTCAAGTTCTGTCCCTGTTGTTATAAACGTCACTATGTCATCATGTCTTGTGGCTGAGTAGTATTCCATTGTATATATGTACCACATCTTTATCTAATCCTCTATCGAGGAACACTTTGGTTGTTTCCATGTCTTGGCCACTGTGAATAATGCTGCAATGAACATGAGGGTGTATGTGTCTTTACATACCAATGTTTTCGAGTTTTGGGGGTACATACCCAGTAGAGGGATTGCGTGGTCATATGGTAATTCTATTATTAATTTCTTGAGGAACCATCATACTTTCTTCCATAAAGGTTATACTAATTTGCATTCCCACCAGCAGTGAATGAGGGTTCCTTTTCCACAGCCTCTCCAACACTTGTTATTACCTGTCTTGTTGATAACAGCCAACCTAACAGGTATAAGGTGATATCTCATAGTTTTGATTTGCATTTCTCAAATAGATAGTGAAGATGAGCATCTTTTCATATATCTGTTCACCATAAGTATGTCCTCTTGGGAGAAGTGTCTGTTCAGGTCCTCCCCATTTTTTAATTGGATTGTTTGCTTGTTTGTTGCTGAGCTTTCTAAGTTCTTTAGATACAGTATTTTGGATATTAACCCCTCGTCGGAGCTGTTTGTGAGTATCTCCCATTTAGTTGGCTGCCTATTTGTTTTGTTGTCAGTTTCTTTTGCTGTGCAGAAACTTTTTAGGTTGATATAGTCCAATTCATTTATTTTTGCTTTTACTTCTCTTGCCTTTGGGGTCAAATTCATAAATTGTTCTCTACGGTCAAGGTTCATGAATTTAGTACCTATGCTTTCTTCTATGTAATTTATTGTTTTAGATCTTATATGTTGGTCTTTGATCCATTTTGAATTGAGTTTTGTGTAGGGTAACAAACTGTAATCAAGTTTCATTCTTTTGCACTTGGCTTTCTAATTTTCCCAGAACCATTTATTGAAGAGGCTTTCTTTCCTTCATTGTGTATTTTTGGCTCCTTTGTCAAAGATGATTTGTCCATATATATGTGGTATTTTCTGGATTCTTGATTCTGTTCCACTGGTCTATATGTCTGTTTTTCTGCTAATACCATGCTGTTTTGATTATTGTGTCTCTAGTATAATTTGAAGTCAGGTAGTACGATACCTCTGGCTTCATTCTTTTTTCTCAGGATTGCCTTGGCTATTCAGGGTTTTTTATGATTCCATATAAACCTGATAATTTTTTGTCCTATTTCTTTAAAAAATGACATTGAGATTTTGATGGGGATTACATTAAATTTGTATATTGCTTTGGGTAACATGGCCATTTTAGCTATGTTGATTCTTCCAAAGCATGAACATGGAATATTTTTCCATTTTATTGTTTCTTTTTCAATTTCTTTCAATAGTGGTTTGTAGTTTTCAGTATATAGGTCCTTCACATCCTTTGTTAAGTTTATTCCTAGGTATTTTATGTTGTTGTTGTTGTTGCAATTGTAAAAGGAATTTGTGTGTGTGTGTGTGTGTGTGTTCATTTTCCGATGTTTCATTGTTGACATGTAGGAAAGCAGTGGACTTTTGTATATTGACTTTGTATCCTGTGACTTTACTGTATTGGTTTATTGTTTCTAATAGTTTTTTGGTGGAATCATTGGGGTTTTCTATATACAGGATCATGTCATCTGCAAAAAGTGATACCTTTACTTCTACTTTCCCGATATGGTTGCCTTTTGTTTCTTTCTCTTGCCTGATTGCTCTGGCTAAAACTTCCAGAACTATGTCGAATAAGAGTAGAGAGAGTGGGCAACCTTGTCTTGTTACATATTTTAAAGGAAAAGCCTTCATTTTTTCACCACTTAGTATGATATTAGCTGATGGTTTATCATATATGCCTTTTATTATATTGAGGTAATTTCCTTCTATTCCAATTTTGTTAAGTGTTTTAAACATAAAGGGATGCTGTATCTTATCAAATGCTTTTTCTGCATCTATTGATAGGATCATATGATTTTTGTTCTTCGTTTTGTTGATGTGGTGTATTATGTTGATCGATTTCTGTATGTTGAGCCATCCTTGTGCTCCTAGAATGAATCCCACTGGATCGTGATGTATTATTTTTAAAATATGTTATTGTATTCAATTTGCTAGTATTTTGTTTAGAATTTTTGCATCTGTATTCATTAGAGATATTGGTCTGTAGTTTTCTTTTTTTGTGTTTTCCTCACCAGGTTTTGGTATAAAGGTTATATTGGCCTCATAAAATGTGTTGGGTAGTATTGCTTCTCCTATTTTTTGGAAGACTTTGAGAAGGATAGGTAACAAATCTCCTTTGAATGTTTGGTAGAATTCACTAGTGCAATCATCTGGTCCTGAACTTTTGTTTTTGGGGGAAGTTTTTGATAGTTGTTTCTATTTCCTCCCTGCTTATAGGTCTATTTAGGTCAGGGGTGCCCACGCTTTTTCAGCTTGTGAGCTACTTATAAGATGACCAAGTCAAAATGATCTACCTACAATAAAAATGCAAAACATAAATTTATTTCTTCTATATTATCATTGTTTAAGTTATTATTATTACTATTTAATATTGTGTATTCTTCTTTCACCTTTCTCCTTCTCAGCTCTCTTTTCGGAGGAAAGTCAATGTCATAGTTTTTATGAACAGTCCAAAAAAGCCGCTCCACATTTCCCTTCTTTGGAATAGCAATGGCACACAGACAGATGAGGCAAACGCACTTAGAATATGACACAGTGAAAAAAATGCCCTCCCATTCTGTATGAAAGTGGTAGATTTTAGGTTTCTTACTCAGAACAGCTATGGCACTCATTTTTATACCCTTTGTTGTATTTAGTTTAAATAAATTGAAGGTTAACTAACTACACAGCAATGTAACTGAACAAGTTAGCGCGGTTTAACGTGCAAACGTAGGGTGTCAAAAGTTCAGACATCAGATTGGCTATCCTGTATGCCAGTCAAAAGACAAATGTCTTGTTAATGTCATGCGATCTACCCACACTTTCTTCACGATCGATCAGTAGATCGCGATCAACGTATTGAGCACCCCTGATTTAGGTTTTCCATTTCTTTGTGATTCAGTCTAGGAAGATTGTATCGTTCTAGGAATTTATCCATTTCCTGTAGGTTGTTGAATTTGGTGGCATTTAATCTTTTGTAATATTCTACTATGATCCTTTGTATATCTATGATGTCTGTGGTTATTTCTCCTCTTTCATTTCTGTTTTTGTTTATATGAGCCCTTCCTCTTTTTTCCTTAGTGAATCTAACCAGTAGTTTGTCAACTTTATTGATCTTTTCAAAGAACCACTGCATTGTTGTATTAATTTTTCTATAGTTTTTGTTCTCTATTTCATTTAGTTCTGCTCTTATTTTTACTATTTTCTTTCTTCTCCTGATTATGTAATGCCTTTGATCTTCTTTTTCTAGTTCCTTAAGGTGTGATGTTAGGTTGTTTACTTGGGATTGCTCTTGTTTCTTGATATGTCTGTAATGATATAAACTTCCCTCTTTAATTATTGCTTTTACTGCATCTCAGAAATTTTGATATGTCATGTTGTCTTTTTCATTTGTCTGTATATATCTTTTGATCTCTGCTTTTATTTCTTCTTTGACCCAGTCATTTTTTAGAAGTATCTTGTTTAATTTCCACATTTTTGTAGGTTTCTTTACTTCCTTTATATAGGTGAATTCTAATTTCAAAGCCTTTTGATCAGAAAATATGCCTGGTATAATTTCAATCTTCCTGAATTTATTGATATTAGTTATGTGGCCCAACATATGGTCCATTTTTGAGAATGTTCCATGCACACTGAAGAGGAATGTATAATCTGATGTTTTGGGATGAAATGTCATATAAATGTCTATTATGTCCACTTGGTCCATAGTGTCATTTAAGGCTGATATTTCTTTATTGATTTTCTGTTTGGATGATCTATCTAAAGCCATCAACGGTGTGTTGAAATCTCCAAGAATGACTGTGTTTTTGTCTGCTTCTATTTTAGATCAGTTAGATGTCTTATATTTTGGTGCTCCCTGGTTTGGTGCATATATATTAAGAAGTGCTATGTCTTCTTGATATAGTGTCTCCTTTATCATTAAGAAATGTACATCTTTGTCTCTGTTTACTCTTATTGTCCTGAAGTCAGCATTGTCAGATATGAGTATGGCTACACCTGCTTTTCTTTGGATATTATTTGCTTGGAGAATCATTTTCCAACCTTTCACTTTGAGCCTACTTTTGTTCTTGCAGCTTAGCTGTGTCTCTTGAAGGCAGCATATGGTTGGGTTTTGCTTTTTGATCCAGTCTGCTACTCTGTGCCTCTTTAGTGGTGAGGTCAGTCCATTTATCCTTACACTTGAGGATTTTCTATAGCCATTTTATGTTTTGTTTTCTGGTAGTTCTGTGCCTTGTTTGGTTCTTCTGTTTTTTGTTTCTCTCAGTCTTTTTTGTTTGGTGGTATTCCCTACTTCTTTACTGTTTCTTCTTTTTTTAAGCTGTGTGTTTTAGTAGTGGCTTTTCTGTGGGTGGTTACCACTAGGTTATTAAGAGAAAAAGTGTTCATATGTACAAGAGTTCTTTGTCTTATGAGTGCTTCTGCACTGCTGACTTTTATCCTCTCCCCTTTTATGTTATTATTGTCACAGATTATCCATTTTTATTGTGACCTTGTTGGAGCTCTTACTTGTAGTTTTCATTTGTTTTGTTCTTTGCATCTGTTCAAATAACCTCCTTGAGAATTTCCTGTAATAGGGGTTTTCTGGTGATAAATTCCCTCAGCTTCTGTATGTCTATAACAGTTTATATTTCTTCTTTATATCTGAAGGATAACTTTGATGGATATAGTATTCTTGGCTGGTAATTCCTCTCTTTCAATACTTTGAATGTTTAAGTTCACTCTCTTCTAGCTTGTAGAGTCTCTTCTGAGAAGTCTGGTGATAACCTATTGGTCTTTACTTTATAACCTATGTTTTTCTTCTCTCTAGTTGCCTTGAGGATTCTCTTTGTCATTGATTTTTGACACTGTTATTATGATGTGCCTTGGAGTAGGTCTGTTTGAGTTGTGGTAACTTGGTGTTCTGTTTGCTTCTTGGATTCAAGGCTCTATTTCCATAGGCATGGGAATTTTTCATCAATTATTTGTTTGAATAGGCTCTCCATTCCCTTCTCCCTCTGTTCTTCTGACATACCCATTATTCTTATATTGCTTTTTCTGATGGAGTCAGACAATTCTTGTAGAGTTCTCTAAGTTTTATTAATTCGTGAGTCTCTCTTCTCTCTATTGCATCTCTAGTTATCTGTCTTCGATGTCACTGATTCTTTCCTCTGTCTGGCTTGTTCTATTAGCTAAACTTGCTACCTCAGTCTTCAATTCATGTATTGAGTCCTTCATCTCTGTTTTTAAAGTTTCAGTCTCCTTGGTGAGGTATTCATGTTGTTCATTGATTTGTTTCTGAGCTCATTAAGTTGCCCATTGGTGTCTTCTTGCATCTCACTGAGTATTTTCAGAACTTCAATTTTGAATTCTCTATTATTTATTCCAAGGTTTTCATGTGATTGAGATTTTTTTTCTGGAGATCTTTTCATTTTCTTTCTGAACCACGTCTCTGTCTTTTGTAGTCATGACATTCAATTTCTTCTTCCTTGATTGCATTTGAGAGTGGTATTGCTATGAACCCTAACAAAAAAAATAAAACACTAAAAAAATGAAAAATAAAATACAATAAAAAAATTAAAAATTATGACAAGAAGAAAACCACAGAAAAAAAGATCTAAAACAAAAAAAAAAAGCAAAAACAAAACACCCACAAAAAAAGAATGAAAAATATAAAAGTTAAAGACAATAAAATCAAGAGAAAAAATAAGAAAAAAGGAAAAATAAATTTTGATTTTGAGAGGTTTCTTCTAGTGCCTTGTTTCTCTGAAAATAAGACCTAGTGCAATGTTTTTCAAGCTTAGAAATATAAGGCTTCCCCTGAAAATAAGGCCTAGTGCATCTTTAGGAGCAAAACTTAATATAAACACTGTCTTATGTTGGGGGAAACAGGGTAGATTGTTGTACATGGAATAAAAGTCACAAGAAATTCTTGATGGAATTCAGAGTTTGGCTGGTTATGCTGATGTTTTTGATGACATGACTATAGTATATTAATAAATGTTGATTTTTTGTTCAACAATACATGTGAATTCTTATTCAAGGAAAAATAAGACATCCCCTGAAAATAAGACCTAATGTGTCTTTAGGAGCAAAAATTAATATAAGACACTGTCTTATTTTCAGGGAAACACGGTAGGTGTTGCTGTATTACAACTTTTAGCTCTGTGAAGTTCCTGGGCTGTCCTCCACTGAGATGTTGCTATGGCAATGATGTAGGTGGGGCCACAGCTGCATTGGTGTGTGAGGAGTGTTGTAAGGGCTTTACATATTTGTCTTTACAGCTCTAGCAATGGTGATCTCAATCTTCTGGGCACTCCTTCCATTGTCTCAAGAGACCTGGGGCCAGACATGGAACACCTCTGTTCTTCAGGGGAGAGAGTGGCTCTGGAGAGCTAGTTGTGCAGCTTGTCTGTGCCAATCTCATTCCACAAGGTGAGGGAGGCAGGATCTGGGAGGCTAGGGGCCGCACTTTAGTTTTCTCTGTCTCTGCTGAGTGCGAGCTGAGGCAGACCTCAAGAACACTGGCTGTGATCCAGTGCTCTGTCTGCTTTGGTTTATCTCCCCCTCTGCTTCTTTATCTCACCACTCTTCCTGGAAGAATGAGACCCAGTCACTCTAAGTTTTCCTCTTCATACCCCTCATACAAAATTCAAAGAGCCTGAGCTTCCCTCCTTCCTGTAGTCTAGCAGAGAAAAATAACCCAGTCACTCCAGGTTTGTGTCTTCTCCTTTCCAAAGTTCACCACTAATGCATTTTTTTTCTGCCCACCTTTTCACCTTGTCCCACCTTTGGTCCATTCGGTGTGTGGATCTTTCAGGTGAACCTGCGAGCCCAGCTAGAGTTCCTTTACTGCATTATAGTTGTTCAATTTGTTGAAATTTCAGAGGGAGAAATCAGTAGTATCTCTCACATCACCATTACTCTGAAGTCACCTCTAATAATTTGAAATTCAAAATAGAATTCTGTGTGGAAAGTTTATATGTTAACCAGTGTCACCTCAATAAATTCAATTAAAAAAATAAAACATTTACTGCAACAACAAAAACATAGTTGAGATCATTGGCACTTATAATTTTTTTTTTTTGGCACTTATAATTTTGTACCCTGCTTTTCTGAGAATATTATAAATATTCACCCATCTTTCTATATAGTCACACAACTATCATCTTAAACAATTGCACAATATTCCATCAAGTAAATAGTAATTTAATTTCTTTCCTGTTATTGGGTATTTTTGTTGTTTTCTTCTTTTGCTTTATACATAAGCTCATACATATGGCTTTTTCCATATCTTAGATGGTTCTTTTTAATTAATAAGATAGCTCATAGGGTATGAACATTTTTAAGGGCCCTTGATGCATATTGCCAAATTATATTTAATATCCACTTTCTGCCATTCACCACCCACAATTATAAAGGTAGTATAATAAAATTTTGACAAGCACAGACTTATGGAGCTCAGTTACCCATTTGTCTTTGTGTTTCTGCTGAGTAGCTAATGCAGGAACACTGAGTTTCCAAGTAGAAAAAGAAATATCTAAAAGTTGCAAAAGGAAAAATGCAAAGAATGAAAAAAAAGAGATTTTTGAATTAAGGGAAAACTGATAAGGGACAGGAAAAGGATTAGGCAAGCTGGTCATAGCAGCAGACAGAGAGATGTGACACAATGAAAACTGGGTCATTGAGTTGGGACAGCCCTAAGACATAAGGAGACTGAACTCAAGTAAAACTCTGGATTACGTTGCTCTTGAATATTGAATTTTTTTCAGAAGCATGGAGCATGAAACAGTATATAGTGATAAGCCAAGATTGGAAACATAGCCAAGAAAAAGAAGTCGTTAAGGGATTGTTTAAAATGTGCTGAAGGAATAATTTGGTTTGGTGTTCAAGGGCTCAAAAAGTAAATTGGCATAAAACTTGCATAGTGAAATAGGCATGGAGGCAGAAAACAATGAGGCAAGCAGAATAGTTTACCCTGTAAATTTGTTACAATATAAAATGTTAGGTTTTAGTTCTAAAATAGGTTTATCAGAAGACTTAAATGCTTTTATAAGTGCAGTTAACACTAATTTGTTATTGGTGTATAAATCTTTATTCTAGTTTTAAAAGACTTAATTTGAGAGTTTAAGTAAAAAAAGACTAAACAGTTTATTGTAAGAATCATTCTAAAACTCTCCCCTTCCCCCCAGTGTTTAAGCATTTAAAAACATTCAGGTCCTAGAAAATGTGTTTAAATACAGGTTTAATCACAACATTTAAATTTAAATTGGTGCTCATACAAATTTATATCTTTCTGAAAATGAGCCTAGGCATCAGTGTGTAATCATTTTAACCAAAGTCAAGAAAGTATAGAATTCTTAAAAACAAGATACCAGAGGATAGATGGAATATATATATATTGAAATTTACACTTAAAATTTACCTTATCTACATGCTCAATCTAAACATGCTCTATAGCTACACTCTTGTCTAGAAAGGGCTTTTTAACCTATCAAGATACACTATGATCACAATGTATATATATACCACAGCTATTTGTCCTTCATGGTTCCATACACTGAAGTATTTAGTACTCAGCTACATTAAAAATGTAAACTTTTAAAAATTACAATCAACCAAGAATGGTCTTGTCTTTTTTGTTGTTGTTGTTGTTGTATTTTTCTGAAGTAAGAAGCGGGGAGGCAGAGAGAAAGACTCCTGCATGCTCTGGACTGGGACCCACCTGACATGCCCCCTAAGGGGTGATGCTCTGCCCATCTGGGGCATTACTCCTTTGTAACCAGAGCCAAGAATGGTCTTGTCTTTTAATTTTTCAGAACCCTAATAGCACTATTTTTGGCTGACAGGAGAGTGGTATTATTGATTCATCTTTAAAGGTTTTTAGTTCCTGGTTGAGTTATTTATATTTCCATAGAAAACAAGCTGGAGCTACTACTCAATATTGTAGCTCCAAGGAGAAAAACGTTTAATATTTAAATTGAAATTCAAAATTCAAATTTAAAAAGTTTGATGTGCACATTTAATATTTATTTCATAAATGCTTGATTCATTAGTGCCTAGAAATACTAAAATAATCACCAGGGAGAGTGGAAGTTTAGGGCTTTGCTTTGATATCTTTCCTAAAATGATAATAATAATAATGAGAGTCCATTTTTTTGCTGTTCTAAAAACTAGAGCTCCCTTGTGGTCAATAAAAACCTTACTAAGAAAGGCAGGAAAACATACACTGTCAATTGTTTAGTCATTTATAAAGCAGAGCAGCAAAGGATATGTTCATGATTTATATTTTTAGTATGCTATGATTTTGTTCCACAAAATAAACTTGATTTAGTTAGCTCCAACAATACACCATCCACTATGCTTTGATACTTCAGGACAAAAGATCAATAGAACTGAGTCCCTGCCCTTCTAGTCAAGGTTAAGCAATAATGTCTTATGATAAGATTGTAATAGAGCTATGTTACATATGAAGATAAGTGAGGAATCCTGGCAAGGGTCAGGATAGTCTTGCAGACAGCTGGAACAACATGGGCAAAGGTATAAACATTTGGAAATATAAGGTCTGAACAAAACCAAAAGTAGTTTGATGTGATAAAAATATAAGGTGTGTAGAGAAGAGCTTCAGATGAGTGGGAAAGGCTGGTGTCAGGATATCAGTCTTTTATATAATACATTATGATAAAGAGTTTGAACTTATTCTATAGGAATAAATAATATATTCATATTTAAAAAGAATTAGAGACATTGTTGTCATATTTAAAAATGATGGAAAGCTGAGATGGAGAGCTAATTTGATAAATAATACAATTATATTACAATAGAATCTTATAACAGGCTGAAATACATTACACACACATACACACTTTTCAAAAAATCAGTTCACAAGAACATAATTAAAGAGCTCATTGTGTGCTATTTTTCAAATAAAAATATCTAGGTGGTCTCAGGAGAGGACAAGCATGTATTATTAACACATAGTATAATGACCAGATCACAGAGAGTAGCAATCTCATAGTACACTTCCATGTTGTACCCAACTTTATGGTACCTTCCCTATAGCTGTACTTAGTGAGATATCTAAAACCAAATCTAATCATGTCACTAATCTTCTTAAAATTCCACAAGACTCTCCATTTCCTGCAGCATAACATCCAAACTCTTTAGTGTAGCACACAAGGCCTCTTCCAATCTGTCTGGCCTTTCTCTGTCACCCCTCCAATCCTTAGTCGGCAGTTCCTCTGACATACCTTTCTGGGTTTTGTCTACAGGTCCTTTCCCTCCATACTGGTCTGTCTGCCACGAGTGGTCTTATCAACATGGAGAAAGTCTACCTACCTTTGAATGCTTGCCTAAACCAGCATACCCTCTATGGCAATTTCCCATCATATCCAACCTACTTCCAGGTAACACTGGTATACTTTTCTTAGTGGCTCTGCTGTTCATATTTTATGACTGCATCTAAAGCAATTTATTATACGTATTTTTCTATATTAGACTCACGTTATTTAATTGTAGGGACTCGATGAAAATGTCCTTATTCATCCTTGCATTTGCAACGCTTAACGCTTTGTAAGTACTCAGTAAATATGTGGTGAATAAATGAATGAACGGACTTAGTTAAGGGGAGTCCGTGTGGCACAGTGATTTAAAAAAGAGGTAGACAGACCTATGCTCAAATACTTGTTCCATTTATCAGCTTGGCCCAGTTATTTCCTTTACTTGATCCTTAATTTCTTCATCTTTAAAATGGGTGCTGGTAGGACTTTTGCAAGAATTAAATGAGATAAGCATAACAAAATAAACATTTATAAATGGTAAATATTCTTATTATAATTTTATATTCTGAAATTCCTGGGCCATGTAATTCCTTCTAAGTCTTTAAACTCACTTTGTTCTTTTGGGGTCCAGCAACTTGACTCTTGGGCTTAATTAGGAAGGTATTTCCATCTAAACTGATAAGAGGCTTACTGTGTATAATAGGAGTTATATCTGGTCTGGGTACCCTGCACACTGGGCACAGGCATAGGCTTGTCTCCCATTTGGGAGACCAGGTAAAAACTGCAGAGGTTGCTTGTAAAGCAAAACTACAAAAGAAGAAAATTGGATACTATTACAAGGATATTTATAATAAGTGAACATATATCCATTAGGGAAATTTCTACAGGAGTAGGTTACATCACATTATTTTCTCCCTTTTTCTTCAGGCAATGATGATCTTAGGGTTGTAAAGGTCTTTAGAAATCATTGCTAGCCTGACCTGTGGTGGCACAGTGGGTAAAGCATTGACCCAGAATGCTGATGTTGCCAGTTCAAAACCCTAGGATTGCCTAGTCAAAGCACATATGGGAGTTGATGCTTTCTGCTCCTCCCCCCTTCTCTCTCTCTATCTCCTCTCTCTAAAAAAGAAGTCATTGCTGTTGTATGGAAGTCAGATAGATAAATTGTCTCAAGAGGTCAGCTAATTACTTTAATGTTGTTCTATGTGGGTCTAGCACTTTAGTCCTTGGCCTTTCCATATAGAAAGTCAATTGTATTAGATCTCCATAACTAAACAGATTCAAAAAAAGTGATCACAGTAACTAAACTCTTTAAAGACTGATATACAAAACAGAGTACAAATTTATTAATTATAATGCAAAATATAACTGCCAGTAAATTTTCTTTCAGTAGGGAAAGTATTTAAAAAGCCAAATTATAATTATTGTAGTTGCTTGATAATCATGAGATTAAAAAAAAAAGGATGTTCATGTTATCAGCCTGTGATAACTTCAGGCATTCCTCTCCACTCCAGAAATGTGTCTGCCAGAGAACTTGAATCCATGCTGACATGTGTTCCCTCTCCCTGTGACTGGGGAGATGCCATGAGCAAAGCAGGGAGGCCCGAAATTTCATGGTGTGTGTAGGGGATCCCAAGCACTGTGTGTAAGGCTTGAGGGTAAGCTGAGAGAAAGAAAGTAGACAGATGAGGCTGAAGAGATAGATGAAATCAGATAATGGGATGTGGAGAATGGTACAAGGAGTTATCAGGGCCAGGCGAAGAATTGTTAAATGGCATTGAGAGCTTAGATGGAGACGGAGACCAAGGGTGTGTGCAACAATTCTAACCTAGCAATTGGGTAATTTTCTATGGCTTTTTGGGTACTCTTGGACAGAAGATAAAATGGTTAAGTTGATCCAAAGTTAGGAGTATATATGGCAAACGTAGTGGAAAAACAACATGATAGAGATATCCAGGTGTTGTCAAGAGAATGGCAGAAGGAATAAGCCATGGGATCTCTACTAGGTAGAAGGCTAAGTGAAACTATAAAGGATAATGAAAAGAAAAGAATGGGACACAAGTCTTGATGGGGTCAAAGGTAAGTTTGAATATCTGTCTCCCTACAGTCAATGAGCATCTTGACAAGGATCAGCAGGTCTTATTCACTGTATCCCCAGCACCTATTATCATGGTTGGCACATCGTAGGCATTTAATAATGTTGACTGAATGCACAGATGAATGAAAAAGCAAGCCACATTAGAATTCAGAGCTCCTACGTCCTGCTTTTACACAGTAGTTTCTTTAATAGTTAAACCCCTAAAAGGTAGCAATGCCACATTTACACATATCTACATCTTTGTGGCATGAAAAATAATCCTAATTGTAAAACCGATAGCCACTTTCAAATTTGGCTAGACTCCAAAAACAGATACAAGTAACAGCCACAATTTAATTAAACACCTAGTATGTAGACAAATGCTTTGCTGGGACTTTATCAATACTTCATTTGATTCTCAAACGGGTAATTCCTGTAACTATTTCAAAAAGCTATTTTACAAAGCTAAAACTAAGACTTGAGAAAAGTTAAGGAACTTGTTCAGTTTCTCACAGCAAGTGAACAGAAGATAGGATTTAAACCTAAGCCCGTTGGGCTCTAAAGACCTCACTTTTTCACTACGCAATGCTCCCACTTTCCAAACACGGGTTTTGAAAATGAACTTGGGTTGGTTTAGATACATCCAAACTAGAAGCAACAGCAGGAACAACGATGCTATTTCTCAGCCTTGGACCCTCAGACCTCTAGGGATTAGGGGAAGTAGTAAAAAAAAGATCCACAAGTTACTGTCTTTTTAAATTTATTTATTTGTTTATTTTTTACTGGAATATTTTTACCTATGAAAAAGATGAGCAGGCAAATTAAAAAATCTGCAGTTTTTCCTTTTGGTTGGAATATTGACTACTCAGAGCATTGACCTTGGTCATTTCAAGTTGGTCTAAGTTGCCTAGCTGATAAAGAGATGTGTATTTGATTAATATTTTTAAATGGGGAAACCCTTTTGGTAAACTAATTTAAAGGATTGCCATTTGAGGTATGTCCTTGTGATAAGCTAAGTACTTTTAATGTGCTATCTTATTTACTCCTCCAAGGAATTATAATAATTGTATTGTATTATAGTATATTAATGTAATAATTATAATACTATTTTTTATTTTGCAAGAGAGAAAAATTGAGTATCAGAGACATCTAATAAGTTAGCCAAGATCACATAGCCTGTAATTGGCAGAACTGAAATTTAAATTGAGGTGTGTCTGATTCCAAAGCTTTACCACACCTTTCATTTCTAGAGATTGAGATCCTATTGTTTGGCAGGCGCAGGGATTCTAGGATGAGTAAGACACTGTTCAGGAGACTTACATACCTTTGAAAATTTGGAGACTAAGAGAAAATAATAAAGCCGTGCTTGGGGGGGGGAGGGCTCTGAGCCCCACTGGATGGGAGTCTGTCCCATTTTAAATATCCAAGGGGTATAGAGCATGAGCTACGTTGGAGCCAGGAAGTAGCAGGGCTTTTAAAGCAGCTTGAAATACACACTCCCTTCTTTCTCTCTCCTTCCCAAAAGCTACATTTTATAAAGCAAAATTTTTCCAAATACCAATTAATAAAGTACAAACCAAGAGCTCACAGAAATGCTGACAAAGGAGAAAAATAATCATTCATATGAAGCGGTCAGAAAAGGCAATTTGAATCATTGGTGGGTCGGTGCCAGTTAAGGTGTCCACATACTTCCTTGTTTCTCTTTGTAAAGGGTCCGGTTATTAAATTAAAATATAAGAAAATTTTCTCCACAAACTTATAACTTTTTGAATCCTATGAGTCTAAAATTCAGTGTTTCTAAATTGTAATCTTTAAAATATAAGAAGTGGACAGATCTTCTTCAGTGATGACACCTTGGCATTTATCATGTTTTTAATATGAGAATTAAATATTTTTTCCATTGATTTGAGAGAGAGAGAGAGATGAGGGGAAGAAGAGAGAGAGAAGGGAGAAAAGGGGGAGGAAGGGTTAGAGAAAGCGAGAGAGAAGCATCAACTTGTTGACCTTAGTTGTTCTATTTAGTTGTGTGATCATTGATTGTGTCTTGTCTGTGCCCTGACCAGGAATTGAACCTGTGACTTCTGGTGCACCGGGTTGATGCTTTATTCACTGAGCTACCTGGCCAAGGCCCTAGAATTAAGTATTTTTTTAAATCAATATCTGGTCCTACAGAAGCAAAAAGAACTCACTGATTCTGGTTTTCATAGATTTGAGACTGAGGAACTCAAATGTAACAAGCTTACCTAATAACATTTTGATGGAGGGTTTATGTTTTGTTTTGTTCTGATGTTTAAACTTCTTTTAAAAACAGAGTTAAGGGTGAGGCACATGCACTTGGGGTGGTATTGTGTGGCTCCCTATCACACAAAATCTTAATAACACCTACAGCTTGCCAAATTTCTTTTGAAAACTTGTCTTCTCGGTTATAAAAACAGCCCCCAGTAAGCTGCTGATTTTACCACATGAAATGGAATGAGGCAAATATTTCCTCCCTTTGTAAACAAGCCCAGCTGAACACATGGATTAAGGAGTGAAAAAGACACAACAATAATACTAAAATAATTAAGCCCCTCATGAAAATGGCCACTCCAGCACAGAATATAGGCAATCACAACTCAGTGTGGTCCTCACTAAGGACAAAAACAACTTGCTTCTAGCAGATGCAGCTGTCATGAATAACATGAGCAATATCAAGAGCAGATCTGAATGCACACATGCCAGTAAAGAGATTTTCATGATTTCAGTAGAGAAAACTCCACCTCTACTCGATTCGGGGCCAATAGCTAAGTCAAGCAAATGGAAAATATGCTGGAAACAGTGTTGGGACTCTCCAACAAAAACATTCCTTCCCTTTTCATTTTAACTATTTGATATATCCCTGCTTTAGAGCTAGAACATGAATCAAAGTCACCACTTGCCCTCGGGGCAAACCCGCCCTAGGAATGTTTTACCATAATCGCTTTCTATATTTACTATTTTCAATTCTCAGGGAGTATGTGTGATGTATACTACCAAACTCAGGCACATGGTAAAGGTGTCCATTTATGGAAGGTACATTGCTTTTCAAGTTTAATTATTCCTGGCTTAACAGTATAAGCCCCTGTATTATTGACTAAAAGATAGCCAAACATCTGAAGAGGGTGTTCGTGTGTGTGTGTGTGTGTGTGTGTGTGTGTGTGTGTGTGTGTGTGTGTGTGTGTGTGTGTTTGGTTTTATTGTTTTTTAAATCTGGCCTCTGAGCAGAGAAATTGTGCTAAGATTGGGAAAGTCTTTAATTTCTCTACAAAAATAGAGTAGAATAAAACAGAGAGTAAACCTGCAAAGGGAATTTGGCTTCTAGGAAAACCACATAATTGGATCTGATGTAAGTGGAGGGCAATCATGGACCAGCAGAGTTTCACCTTGCTAGTTGCTTTTAGGATTGCCCCAGATATCATGAGTTTCCTAATTCCTGTTCAAAAAGCTCATTCAGAAACTTTGTTTATACATTGTTACAAATGGTCTATTCCTCCTTTATGAAAATTTCAAAAGGTCGGTAATGGGGCCATGGTTTTTATTCTCCATTCAGCATCTTTCTAAGGCATTCGTTTAAATAAATACAAACACCTTTGCACTTAGGTGAGACCTTTCTACAATAGTCATCTGTGTTAAAACTATCATCTCGGTCAATTTCAAAGCCACTTGGGTGGCTTGAAAAACGGGGAATCCTAGACGCAGGAAGAGAAAATGATATCGCCAGAACAAGTTCCTGTGAGCACAAAACTCGAATCTGAGTCTGATAGCTGTCCACACAAGGCGATGCTGTCCCCAGACTCCATACTCCTCCTGTTTAATATCATTATCATCTAGAGTTATGGCAGGGAAGTGGACTGAATACCATGACCTATATCTTAATGGTGTTCCATTCTTTATTTCAAAGTAAATGAAAGATGTGATATCTGGACAAGATTTGTTTACTTTGTTTTTCTTTTTTTGATGCTTTCTTCAGCTTCCACTCAGGCATTTTTACAGTCAAATGTAAAAAGACTTGGCGAAAGGTGAATGTTTATTATGAAGGTGAGCAGGATAATGGTCCCTCATAGATGTCCACATCTGAATCTAGACCCTGTGAATATGTCAGATTATATGACAGAGGGGAATAAAAGGTTGCAGATGGAATTAATGTTACTAGTTGGCTGATTTTAAAAGAGGGAGATTATCCTGGATGATGCAGGTGGGCCCAATGTAATCAGAAGCATCCTTAAATGTGGAAGAGGGGAGCAGAAGAGTGAGTGCCAGAGGGATGAGATGTCAGGAAGATACAAAAGGTAAGAAAACACTCTCTCCTAGAACCTCCAGCAAAGAACACAGCTCAGCTGATACTTTCATTTCAGCTTGGTGAGATCCATTTGCATTGTTTTAAGCTTCTAAATTTTTCTTCGTGTTACATAACCATATCAAACTAGTGCAATTATTTAAATGACTGACCTTACAGGGCCTGAAACAAGTTCTAGAACAGTGGTTCTTAAACCTTTTTGAGGTATTGAACCCACCAGTTTCATATGCGCATTCACCGAACCCTTCTTTAGTGATAAATAAAATATGATTTTTCCCCCAAATTCAAGACATAGGTATATGTTATTTACTGGTGCACAAAATGAGCCATGCATGAACATCATCTTGCTCAAAGAACAAAACCAACAAAGTACAAGAACTCACAACAAATTATGATATTACTTTATTCTGGCCCCCCAAAATATTTTGGCCCCATAAAAGAATTTCAGCCCCCCCAAATATTTTACTATTTTACTAATTAAAAATAAATTTGGATTTTTTTAAGAATTAAAAATTTTTTAAATAACTTAATGTTTTTAATTTTAAATTTAATTTGTTTTTTGTCATTTTGAATCCAAAAACTACTTTTTTGGAGCCAGAATAAAGCATTGCCCAAATTACATACCTGCAAATTAGTGTGACTTCTACTGTTGTTTTTGGGAGACCAGTTCAGATATGCGTGGTTTCACCTTGGCAAGTGCTACTCTGATGTCATCTTCACAGCAAAGTCTGTTCCTTTTCTTCGTTTTTATGTCTAGCATCCTTGAAAAGGATTGCTCGTAAAGATAAGTTGTAACAAATGGTATAAAAAATTCCAGGGCTTTCTTAGCAATAACTGGGTACTTTTCCATTTGTCAACACCAAAAAGTTGAGAGTGTTGTTGTTCTGAAGAGCTGCAGTTAACCTCGCTCTGCTGAATTTCAATGATTTTGTTGAGGTATTCATCATTGACATCCACTGTCTCAACAGTGGACGAAAATGGCTGTCTCACCAATGCTGGATATGACTCTCTTGTAGGGAAATATCCATCGAGAGACTTTGCAAGCTCATCTAAGTGCGTGGCAATTGTTTGCTTCAGTTTCATGGGTACAGAACTGTCTCCGATTCCAGACACATCTTCGATCTTACTTACACACTTGTCCAGAAGGGGAAGTTTGCAAAGTTATTGTTCTCTATTCATTGTTTCCATAATGGTAGTTTTCTTTGAAAAGATTTATGTTTTCTTCTGCTTCCATGATGTTGACTCCACCACCCTGCATCTGCTGATTGAGATGATTGAGAGCTGCGAATATATCAGCCATGTACGCTAAAATCACAATGAATTCAGGATTTTTGAAGCAATCTGCATGACAATGTTGCTGCTCTTGCAAAAACATGGCTAATTCCACACACATGGCAAAAACACGATTCAGCACCTGTCCCCAGGATAACCACCGAACATTAGAATGATAAAGGAGCACCTCGAATTCAGAGCCCATTTCTTTACACAGCTCACTGAAGATGCGGTGCCTCAGAGCACTATTTCGCACATAGTTCACACATTTCACCACAGTTTTTAATACATCTGCCATTTTTGGAGGCAAGGTTTTAGTTGCCAACGCATGCCTGTGCAGAATACAATGCGTAACAACAACGTGTGGTGCATCGGCTTTTACTAGCGCACCAAAACCGGACTTTCTTCCCAGCATGACTGGAGCTCCATCTGTACAAACTGCAGAAACCATATCCCATGAAAGATTGTTGTCTCTGAAGAAGTCATCCACAAGCTTCTTCTTCACATCGGCTGCCTTAGTTGTTGTTGTAAGAGGCTTACAAAATAAAAAATCTTCTTTTATCATGTCTTCTTTCACATAGCGCACAAAAACAGCAAGTTGGCTTAGATTAGAAATGTCTGTGGTCTCGTCAAGTTGAAGACTGAATTTTGCCGGACTTGAAATTAGATCTGCAACTATTTGAGCCAAGGTGTCTTTACTCATGTTCTCTATTCTGTCGCTGATGGTGTCATTGAAAGAGGAATTTGGGATAATTTACCTTTGGCCGCTGTTTATTCACCATCTTTAATGCAGCTGGTTTTATGAGTGTTTCACCGATGGTGTGTGGCTTACCCTGCTTTGCGATCAAGTAAGCAACTTCGTACAATGCTGTGAGGATCGGTTTGTTAACGGTTACAAATCCAAGAGCAGGCAGAGTGCCCCTTTCATCAAATCTGGCTCGTTTCACCTTGAATTCAGCAGGCGTTGTGTTCTTGTATTCACCATCTCTATGCAGCTTCAAGAAGTGTTCCTTTAGTTTTGCCGGTGTGAGACTAGAGTTGCTCAACTTGGCATTGCATATCATGCAGATAGGACGCTGACTCCCATCCCGTTCCGTGATACATGTGAATCCATGTTGTACATATTCGTCCAATCACTTTCTTTTTTTGCTCGACATATTTAGTGTGGATTAAAATATTAAGAAAGAAACCACATGACGTACAACTACGACAGCCGTTGACTACTGCGCGCACTAAATTCCCAGTAGCACTGGTTGGCCAAGCAATGTAACGTGATCCTCTGCAGCAAGTGATGGCCAAGTGGGGTGTGTCATCACGACTTTACACAAGTGTGTCTTTACCTCCACAGCTGAGGCTTCTCCGAACCCCTGAGACTGACTCATCGAACCCCTAAGGTTCAATAGTACCCAGGTTAAGAACCTCTGTTCTAGAAGTATTATGGGATCTGAGTAAAATATAGTGAGTTGCTCTCCCAGTGTCTGCCTTGGAGGGTGCCAAAATGCACCCAATAAAGGAAAGGGCTGGCAGGAGCACACAGCCAACAAGGGAGTGGTGAAACTCAGACTGGAGCTGCTCCCAGGATACCCTGAATAGGGCATGTGCTAAAAATGACAAAAAACTGATATGCATCCCACCTGTTAGCTGAGAACACCCCCTACCATGGCTATCACCAAGGTGGGCAGAAGATTCTTCCCCTTGATGTTGCCTCTCCACTGGAGCATCCACTTTGTCTCTTCTGGATCCCCTCTACCCTTCCAATTCCTTCCAGGCTGTCCTCAGCTCATTTGGAGCTGGAGCTGGCCCTGTCAGAGCGCTGTGATCTGCCCCGGGGCTAATCCCCAGGATTGTGACCTCTGAACATCAGATTCTATCCAGATTTAGGGTTGGGGGCTGAGTAACTGAGCAATTTCATCTTTATCCTATTCTTGCTAGAAGATCATTTCTAACTTAACATACATCATCTCATCAGAGGGCCTCTAGGAATAGAGGCAGAGCAAATGAAAATAATTTTTAAATTATTTTCCCCCAGCTTGTGTGCATTAATATTTTATCTTGCTCTTTCCCCAAATCCTGCTCAAAATGAAAAGCCTGAGGGGGTTTCAAAGGTGGATCAGAGCCAAACAGATTTTTGTCCACATCTCCAGTCCCCAGCTTGCCACACCCCTCCCCCCCCAGCAGCCTTATCATTAAAATGAAATTCCTGCCCTGGAGAGTCCTCTCTTCCTGAGGATTGACACACACCCTGCACCCTAGCCAGGCCTGAGCAGCTCTTCCAGGTCAATTCAGCTTCCACAGAGCTTCCACTCTGACCCACATTCCTGGAACCATTTCTTTTGCAAATCAGCAGGTTTTAAGCAAACAAGGGCACATTTTAGGACATTGAACTCTGCAATTAGCTGAGGGTAAATTTGGCAAAGCATCTGGTCTGCTTACCAAAATGGAAATACAAAAAAAGTGCCACTTTTGAAATGAAACATTAACTGTGTAAGTTTAATTTTGTGCAAGTCTACTTAAAGCGGCACAGAGAGGCCCTGGCTCTGTAAGAAGTGGTAAGAGACCAGGATTGCTGCAGCTACTAGGAGAACCACCTGACTGGGACAGATACAGAACACAGAGACAAAGACAATGTAGCGGTGCCAGAAAATGAGAGCAAATAGCCAGCCATCTTTTGTTGGTGTCTCTTAAAGTCATCTTGCAGCAGCTTACATTTTACTAACTGTGAGCATTAGAATTGTTAAAAGGATAGACTGGCTTAATCAAATTAAAGATCTACTCTCTGATGTGTTGGACCTTAGAACACATTTACGTAAAAGCCTTGTGCTGCTCTGCTCTTGTATAATGCAAGGTCAAAAGCACAGGTCAATGAAACAACGATGGGGTGATGGAGCGAAGAAAGTGGTGGCGGCAGATATGTTTACTGTTAAGCCCTTCGAGCCACTTCCATTTCATAAATATTTTTGAAATTTTGTAATCTCCCCTTTCTGAGAATCAGAAAGGTCAGTTTGATAAATAGTTCCAAACATTGGATGGAGTAAAATGCTACGTATTGAAACCAGGAAGATCAGACAAGCAGGTTGAGGTGGGGAAATAGGCAAGCATAAAAGTAAATATTATCTTTGCTCATTTCTGCAGCAATAGGCAACCCCTAATATAATAGAAATTATGAATTGATTAGGAAAACCATGACTGCTCTTCTTTTACCCCTCATTTTGTTCATCTGAGAAATTCTTATATAATTCTCCACTGGCTCCACTGGTTACAATATGACTACCCTTTCTGGTTAAAGACAAACTGTTTTTAATTTTTTTATTCAGTAAGAGGAAAGAAGGCAGAGCGGCAGACTCTTGAAGGCGCCCTGCCTGGGATCCACTCGGCAAACCCACTAGAGGGCGATGTTATGTCTATCTGGGGCATGTTTCATTGCTCAGCAACCAAGCTCTTCCTAGCTCCTCAGGAGGAGGCCATGGAGCCATCCTCATTCCCCGGGGCCAACTCACTCCAATTGAACCATGGCTACAGGAGGAGAAGAGAGAAAGAAAGAGAGAGGAGGGATAGAGAGAAGTTGGGGGAGGGGGGAGGGGAGAAACAGATGGTTGCTTCTCCTGTGTGCCCTGACTGGAAATCGAACCCAGGACATCTACACACCAGGCCAATGCTCTACTGCTGAGCCAACCAGCTAGGGCCAAAGACAAACTATTTTTAAAAATTATGAGAAATGAATAAAAATGGGATTTCAGTAGTGATAAATACAGACTTAGAAACATGAAAAAATATCAAAGCATTCAAATAGAAGATGGAAAGTATAGGAGGTTATGTAGAGTAAAAGGTCCTAGTAGACCACAAACTGAACGAAAGTCAACAGGTCTTTAAAGAACAAGAATAATACTTAGGGCCCTAGCAGCATAGCCCAGTTAGAGCATATCCCGATACACTCAGGTTGCAGGTTCAATTCCAGGTCAGAGCATATACAAGAATCAACCAATGAATGCATAAATAAGTGAAACAACAAATTGGTGTTTCTCTCTCTCTCTAAAAATCAAGCAATAAATAATTAAAAATTTTTTGAAAAAATACTTGGCTGACTAGAAACAAGACCACAACATGTATGTGCTATATGTAATGGGGGGGGGGTAGGGTTAGATACATATGACTTTTTAAATTAATAAAAGATAAACAAAATTAGAATTTAGTCCCTCAGTCACATTAACCATATTTTAAGTGCTCAATAGCCACATGTGGCACGTGGCTCCTATATTAGCACAGGCACAGAATAGTTCCATCATTGCAGAAAGTCCTATTAGACGCTATTACAGCAGAGCTAGAGGAGCTGTAGAAATAGTCTGGACAAGTACCACCAATGTCACTGGAAAATAGAACCTTTGAAAGAGTCAATAAAGACTAAATTAAGTTTCTTAAGCTATGAAAGAAAGAAGTGAGGAGTGACTAGGCTTTAAAACTATGGTAACTGTTAAGACCAGATGTTTTTCACTTGTTTGAAGAGCTGAAGCAGGAAGCTTGTAAATTAGTCACAAAGAACCTCTAATTGTGAGGTGACTGGATGCTGGAAGAGAATAGAAAGGAACACTGGAAAATTTGTAAATTTGGGAAAGATTTAAAAATAGCCTAGCAGTTTGAAATCCCTGATTTTGTATTGGGAGATGGATTAGAATGAACTTTATCTTAATCATCATTTTGCCTTGAGCAGTACAAGTCTAGTATATGAGTACTTAAATGATAGGCACATATAAGGATTGCTTCATGAACCCCTTAGGATTTTGTTTTGTTTTGGTCCCTCCTACATATGGTGCTGTCATCCCAAATCACAGCCTTATATCTTGACCTCAAGGTCTGGCCACTTGTACTTTTCACCCTGCAATCACCTTTGTTTTCAAAGGGAATTAGAAAAGCTATCTCAGGCTTTTCATTGAGCAGCTCATTCGATCTCTGAAAAGCTATAGGGACAAAGCCCTTGGTAACCTCAGAAGCGCTGACTAAATTAGCATAGCTATAGTATGACTGAGTGGGTACGTGACCAGGCTTTGGAATCTGACAGTCCCCTATTTCAGTCCTAGCACTTACTATTACTAGTTGGGAACCTTGCACCAGTCATTTAACCTTTTTATTAGACATACTTTCTTGGTTCTAAGTAACATTTTCTTTTCCTTTTTTTCTTAAGTGAGAAGTGGGGAGGCAGAGACAGACTCCCACATGCGCCTTGACAGGGTTCTACCCTCAAGCCCCCTACTGGGCAATGCTCAGCCTATCTGGAGCTATTGCTCAACAACTGAGCTATTTTAGCACCTGAGGCAAGGCCATGGAGCCATCCTCAGCACCCTAGGTCAACCTGTTCCAACTGAGCCATGGCTGCAAGAGAGGAAGGGAGAGATATAGAAAAGGGAGAAGGGGCAGGGTGGAGAAGCAATGGTTACTTCTTCTGTGTGCCCTGACCAAGAATCAAACCTGGGATATCCACACACTGGGCCAATGCTCTACCACTGAGCCAACCAGCCAGGGCTACAAGTAACATTTTAAGAAAAATGGAATATTTATTGGTTTCTATACTGGGAAACCATGGGTTTGCTCTCCATATATAAAGAATCTACATTTTAGGATCTCTACAATACTCCTCTTTTGCCACCAACTTAGTTTATTAGTCTTTTTGGTGACAACTGATATAATCCCAACCCAAACTAGCTTATTATAAATAGGGAATTTATAGGTTCATGTTACCTAGGTAGTTCAAGAGTACAGCAAACGTTATACATGGTTGAATGCAGTTATCTTTCTCTACATCCTCAAGCATGTTCTATACATGGTAAGGAAGATGACTGCTAGAACCACCTTCCAGACTTAACTTGATAAGCCACCAAGAGACAAAGATCATATCTTTCTGGTTGGTCCAGCCTGAGCCAATGCCCATTTATAGACCAGTCACTGTGACCAATAGGATAGAGTGTTCTGATTGGTCAGGACTCAGTCACATGTTTTTCTCTTTGCCTGAGAGTAGACTAGACAAACCATACCCAAACTGCATGGATTGAGTTCCTCACAGGAAAGAGGAGTCTTGAGTGCTATATGGTTCATAAAACATGCTCATTGCAACTTGTCAGTCTTGGATTCCTCATCTGTAAAATAAGAATAGAATACTTTTCTCATAGGACTACTATTAGATGAAATGAAGTAACTTATGTAAAGTATCTGAAACACTGCTCAAAAGATGGTAGCTGAGAGACCAGAAGATGGTGACGGAGTAGGCAGATGTTACATCTCCCACCTTCCAGAATAAAAGTGGATTACAACTTAACTTGGGAACAATCATCTTGAAAAACCAACTTTGGACTAAACCAGTGGTACTCGAAGTATGTGCCAGAGTGCACTGGTGCACCCTAGAAAATTTCCAGGTGTGCCCTATGGTATTTCAGAGAAATACGTGCCTGTTGGGGACCAAAAATCCAAAAGGGTTTTGGGAGTTTAGATTTTGGGGGGACAGAGGTGTGGGGAATTGGCAGTAAACTGACAGTCCGCCCAACCCCGCACATCACTTGCCTGATTAGGTTGTAAAAAAGCTGTTAAGCTGTGGTGCTGGATTGTTTACACTACCCCCGATGTTCCCCGGAAAGACTGGAGGCAAGTTTCTTCTATCCTTTGTTTGGTGTGAAGTTAAGATGATATGTATGGTGGGGTTTTCTGCACTCAACGCAAGAGTAAAAAGAGAGGAATTCTTCAATGTATTGATGAGGAAATGAGACTTTGCCTTTCAAATATATGCCCAAACATTAAAGAAATTGCTAGGACACATCATGCTCATGTTTCTCATAAACACAAGGATGAAAAAACTTAACACATTTGTGCCAGGACTTGCCGAATTTACTAAATCTTACTAAGAATGTATCTATATATATAAAAGCATAACTTTTTGTCATTTTTATATTTTTAACCCCTCTTTTTTATGAATTCTAAAAAGCATAACTCAGCCTGACCTGTGGTGGCGCAGTGGATAAAGCGTCGACCTGGGAACACTGAGGTCGCCAGTTCAAAACCCTGCACTGGTCTGGTCAAGGCACATATGGGAGTTGATGCTTCCAGCTCCTCCCCTCTTTCTCTCTCTCTCTCTCTCTCTCTCTCTCTCTCTGTGTGTGTGTGTGTGTGTGTGTGTGTGTGTCTCCTCTCTAAAATGAATAAAATAAAAAGCATAACTCAAAAAATGTAACATAAAAATGTTTTTTAATGTTAGAATAAATTTAATTTTGTCATATTTATTTCATTTAATTACCATAAAAGCATGCTTGGACTTTATATTTTTTCTTTATTATTTGACTTAATTATTATAACATTTTTCTCAGAAATTTGTATATAGTGTGCCTACAATTATTTGTAGGATTTTAAATGTGCCCCAACATCAAAAGGTTTGAGAACCACTGGACTAAACGAAGAAGAATCTATAACCAAGGATCACCGAAGAAACCACACTGAGACTGGTAGGAAGGGCAGAGACATGGGAAAGGTTGCCCTGCTCCCAGGAGCAAGTGGCGGCCCGGAGGGTCTCTCACAGTGGGGTGGGTTGCCTGAAGAGTTGTGGGTCCTCAGCCCCAGAACTGGAGCCCAAACCTACAGCCTCAGAGACTAGAGGAGGTGTACGGACAGTATTTAGCTGAAAGAACAGCCAGGTTACTGTCTGCCAGAGGGAGACAGAACTTTCAGACCAAGGCTCAACCTTAAAGGGACCACCCAGAAAACCTCATCCACAGCCACTTAGCTGGGGCTCTGGGAGCAGTGAGCGCTGAGAGGAATGGAGTTGCAAGAGGAGAGTGTAATCTTGGAGGCACAGGGAGAGACTGGGAGACAGCTACCCTAAACTCTGTGCTAAGTCACTCCCCAAATATAAGTGGCCATTTTTCTTGGGAGAAGCAACAGCAGGAAAGGGAAGCAATTACTATGCTCACTAGAGAATTTACTACTTCAGTCAGAAGAAAGAGTCTCTTAGAAGCAGAGGGCGCATCAGGGACACAGGTTTTGAGTGCTGAGGTCTAGGCTACACTGTCCCCCCATGCTGCTGAGTACCCTCCAAAGGGCAGGTGGGGTACATGGGCCCAGGTGGGCCCAGCGGTGGCAGCGGCCACACACTCCCAGTGGCAGTGGGAGTGGCACCCAGGGAGGCGGCCTGTGCGGCGGCAGGGGCAGTGCCTGAGCACCTGAGGAGGCAGCAGTGGTGGACTGTGGACAGACCACACCTTGGGAATACAGATGCCACACCCACTGGCCAAAAGTAGAAAAAGCCAGCCTAGGAGTGCAGCTTATATTTACAACGACACCTGGACCCAGTAGAGGCAGACACAAATTCTAGGTCACCTGTAGCTCCAAGAAGGTTGCTAAGGACCAGTCATAAGCAGTGACTTCCACTGGTCTGTACTAGGTTCTTGCCATGGAGGTCCATGGATGGCACATCCAGTGGCCTGTTATGAAGAGCATTAGCTCAGGACCTAACAACCCTAGTTAGAGGAGTATCTTAAGGAAGAGCTCCTCACACCAAACTCAGTTAAGGCATAGAAAACACTGACACAAATAGCAAAACGAGCGGTAGCAGCAGACAAGTAGCCCACAGCGGATTACAAACAACAGCTGAGGCCAACCCAAGAAGATTTAGAAATAACACAACTGAAAGCTGAGGCAGACAATACCAACCCTATAATCAGCTAGCTACACAAACAGCACACCCAAAGGTGTGTCTATACACAGACAAAATGGGAAGACAGAGAAATGCAATCCAAATGAATCAACAAGAGAAACTGCCAGAAAAAGAACTGAATGAGATGAAAATAACCAAGATATGAGATCCAGAGTTTAAAATAATGATTGTTAGGATGCTCAAGGATCTTACAGCAACAATGAATGGACATAATGAGCACCTAAATAAGAGATAGCAAGCATCAAAAAGAACATTGAAATCATAAAAAAGAATCAGACAGAAATGACAAATACAATATCAGAAATAAAGACCATGCTAAAAGGAATTAAAAGCAGGCTGGATGAATCAGTAATTTAGAAGACAGATAAATGAAAGCATGGAAGCAGAACAGCAAAAAGAAAAGAGGATCAAAAAGTCAGAGGAAACTCTAAGAGAGCTCTGTGACAATATGAAGAGAAACCACATCTGCATCACAGGGAATCCTCAAAGAGAAGAGAAAGAACAAGGAATAGAGAATATGATTGCAGAAATAATAGCTGAAACTTCCCTAAGTTGATGAAGGAAAAAGTCACACAAGTTCAAGAAGCACAGAGAGTCCCATTAAAGAAGAACTCAAAGAGACCTACACCAAGACACATCATAATTAAAATATCAAAGTTAAGAGATAAAGAAAGAATACTAAAAGCTGCAAGAGAAAAGCAGTCAATTACCTACAGAGGATCCCCCATAAGGATGACATCTGACTTCTCAACAGAAACACTTGAGGCCAGAAGGGAATGGCAAGAAATATTTAAAGTAATGCAAAACAAGAGCCTTCAACCAAGACTTCTTTATCTAGCAAGGCTATCATTTAAAATTGAAGGAGAAATAAAAACTCAAGGAATTCATTACAACCTAACCAATGCTGCAAGAAATGTTAAGGGGCCTGTAGTAAATGGAACAAAGGGGGAAAATATCTAGAAAAAGAAGAAAGTAGATTTAAAGAATAAAATGGCAATAAACTACTACATATCAATAATGTAAATGGATTAAATGCTCCAATTAAAAGACATAGGGTAGCTGTGTGAATAAGAAACAGGACCCAGCCTGACCTGTGGTGGTGCAGTAGATAAAGTGTCGACCTGGGAACACTGAGGTCGCCAGTTCAAAACCCTGCACTGGTTTGGTCAAGGCATATATGGGAGTTGATGCTTCCAGCTCCTCCCCCCTTTCTCTCTTTCTCTCTCTCTCTCTTTCTCACTCTGTGTCTCCTCTCTAAAATTAATAAAATAAAAATAAAATAAATTAAAGAAACAGGACCCATACATATGCTGTCTACAAGAGACACACCACAAAACAAAAGATACACATAGACTGAAAGTGAAAGAATGGAAAAAAATATTTCATGCAAATGGAAATTTAAAAAAGCTGAGGTAGCAATACTTATATCTGACAAAATAGACTTTAAAACAAAGGCTATAGTAAGGAATAAAGAAGGTCACTACATAATAATAAAGGGAGCAATCCAACAGGAAGATATAACCATTATAAATATATATGCCCCTAATATAGCAGCACCTAAATGTATAAAGAAGATTTTGATGGACACAAAGGGCAAGATCAACAGCAATACTGTAATAGTAGGGGATTTCAATACCCCACTAACATCACTGGATAGATCCTCACAAAAAAAAATTAACAAAGAAACAGCAGACTTAAAGGACACACTAGATCAACTGGATTTAATAGATATCTTTAGAACCTTTCACCCTAAAGCAGCAGAATATACATTCTTTTCAAGTGCTCATGGTACATTTTCTAAGATAGATCACATGTTAGGACCTAAAATGAGTCTGAATAAATTTAAGAAGATTGAAATCATATCAAGCATTTTTTTCTGATCACAGTGGCATGAAACTAGAAATCAACTACAATAGAAAAACTGAAAAATATTCAAACACTAGGAAACGGAATAGTATGTTATTAAATAATGAATGGGTTCACAATGAGATCAAAGAAGAAATAAAAATTTCCTTGAAACAAGTTAAAATGAACATATAACAACTCAAAATTTATGGGACATAACAAAAGCAGTCCTTAAAGGGAAGTTCATAGCATTACAGGCATACTTTAACAAGGAAGAAAAAGCTCAAATAAATAATCCTACATCTAAAAGAACTAGAAAAAGAACAGCAAGTAAGCCCCAGAGGAAGTAGAAGGAAGAAAATAATAAAGATAGGAGTAGAAATAAATGACATAGAGGCTAAAAAAAACCCCAAAAAACAAAAGGTCAATGAAACCAAGAACTGGTTCTTTGAAAAGGTGAACAAGATTGATGAACCTTTAACTAGACTCACCAAGAAAAGAAGAGAGAGGACTCTAAAAAAAGAAATTAGAAATGAGAGTGGAGAAGTAAAAACTGACACAGCAGAAATACAAAGGATTGTAAGAAAATACTCTAAAGAACTCTATGCCAAAAAATTAGACAACCTAGGTGAAATGGACAAATTCCTTGAAACATATAATCTTTCAAAAATCAGTCTGGAAGAATCAGAAAACCTAAACAGATCGATTACAACAAATGAGATTGAAACAGTTATCAAAAAACTCCCAACAAACAAAAGTCTTGGGCCAGATGGCTTCACATGTGATTCTACCAAATATTCAAAGAAGAACTAACTCCTATCCTTCTCAAGCTATTTCAAAAAGTCAAGAGTAAGAAAAACTTTCAAGCTTCTTCTATGAGGTAAGCATAATCCTCATTCCAAAACCAGTCAAAGACACTACAAAGAAAGAAACTATAGGCCAATATTCCTGATGAATTTAGATGCTAAAATTCTCAACAGAATATTAGCAAACTGGATACAGCAATACATGAAAAAAATCATACATCATGATCAAGTGGGATTTATTTTGGGGAGGCAAGGATGGTACAATATTCGTAAATTAATCAATGTGATTCATCACATAAACAAAAGGAAGGACAAAAATCACATGATAATATCAATAGATGCAGAAAAAGTATTTGATAAAATCCAGCACCCATTTATGATAAAGTGGGAATACAGGAAACATAACTCAACATGATAAAGCCCATTTATGACAAACTCACAGCCAACATCATACTAAATGGGCAAAAATTGAAAGCAATCCCCTTAAGATCAGGAACAAGGTGGAGTGCCCCCTTTTACCACTCTTATTCAACATAGTTCTGGAAGTCCTAGCAATAGCAATCAGACAAGAAGTAGAAATAAAAGGCATCCAAATTGGAAAAGAATAAGTAAAACTATCATTATTTGCTGATGATATGACACTGTACATAGAAAACCCTGAAGTCACAGTCAAAAAACTACTGGACCTGATAAATGAATTCAGCAAGGTGGCAGGATATAAAATTAATATTAAGAAATCAGAGACATTTTTATACACCAACAAGGAATTGTCTGAAAGAGAAATTAAGAAAACAGTCTCCTTCATTATTGCAACAACAAAAAAATAAAGTACCTAGGAGTAAATTTAACCAAGGAGGTTAAAGACTTGTACTCGGAAAATTATAAAACATTGATAAAAGAAATCAAGGAAGATACAAACAAGTGGAAGCATATACCGTGCTCATAGATAGGAAGAATAAATATCATTAAAATGTCTATAGTACCCAAAGCAATTTATAAATTCAATGGAATTCCTAATAAAATACCAATGGCTTACTTCAAAGATATAGAACAAATATTCCAAAAATTTATAAGGAACCAAAAAAGAACACGAATAGCCTCAGCAATCTTGTAAAAGAAGAATAAAGTGGGTGATATCACACTTCCTGATATCAAGTTATACTACAAGGCCATTGTACTCAAAACACCTTGGTACTGACATAAGAACAGGCATACAGATCAATAGAACAGAACAGAGAACCCAGAAATAAACCCATACTTTTATGGACAATTGATATTTGACAAAGGAGATAAGAGCATACAATGGAGTAAAGACAGTCTCTTTAACAAATGTGTTGGGAAAATTGGACAGGTACTTGCAAAAAAAAAAAAAAACTAGACCTACACCATTCACAAAAATCAACTCAAAATGGATAAAAGACTTAAATGTAAGCCGTGAAACCATAATCATCTTGGAAGAAAACATAGGCAGTAAGCTCTCCAACACCTCCTGCAGCAATGTTTGCTGATTTATCTCACAGGCAAGTGAAATAAAGGACAGGATGACAAATGGGACTGGATCAAACGAAAAAGCTTTTGCACAGCTAAAGAAAATATGAACAAAATAAAAAGACAAGCCACACAATGGGAGAATATAATAAACAATATGTCTGACAAGGGGTTAATAACCAAAATTTATAAAGAACTTGTAAAACTCAACTCCAGGAAGACAAACAATCCAATCTAAAACTGGGCAAAAGAAATGAATAGAAATTTCTCCAAAGAGGACATACAGATGGCCAATAGGCATATGAAAAAATGTTCAACATCACTAATCATTAGAGAAATGCAAATTAAAACCACAAAGAGATACTACCTCATATGTGTCAGAATGGCACTCATTAACACAACAACACAGAATAAGTGCTGGAGAGGATGTGGAAAAAAGGGAACCCTCCTGCACTGCTGGTGGGAATGCAGACTGGTGCAGCCAATGTAAAAAATAGTATGGAGATTCCTCAAAAAATTAAAAATGGAACTGCTTTTTGACCCAGCTATTCCACTTTTAGGAATATATCCTAAGAATACCAAATCACTGATCCAAAGAAAGAAATGCACCCCTATGTTTATTGCAGCATTGTTTACAACAGCCAAGATCTGGAAACAGCCCAAGTGTCCATCAGTGGACGAGTGGATTAAAAAGCAGTGGTACACAACAATGAACTGTCAGCAAAAGAAATTAAGGAAACAATCCCCTTCACTATTGCAGCCAAAAAAATAAAGTACCTAGGAGTAAATTTAACCAAGGAGGTTAAGGACTTGTACTCGGAAAATTATAGAACATTGATAAAAGAAATCAAGGAAGATACAAACAAGTGGAAGCATATACCGTGCTCATGGCTAGGAAGAATAAACATCATTAAAATGTCTATATTACCCAAAGCAATTTATAAATTCAATGCAATTCCAATTAAAATACCAATGACATACTTCAAAGATATAGAATACATATTCCAAAAATTTATATGGAACCAAAAAAGAACACGAATAGCCTCAGCAATCTTAAAAAGAAAAAATAAAGCAGGAGGTATCACTCTTCCAGATATCAAGGTTTACTATAAGGCCATTATACTCAAGACAGCCTGGTACTGGCATAAGAACAGGCACATAGATCAATGGAACAGAACAGAGGACCCAGAAATAAACCCACAGCTTTATGAACAACTGATATTTGACAAAGGAGGAAAGAACATACAATGGAGTAAAGACAGCCTCTTTAACAAATGGTGTTGGGAAAATTGGACATCTACCTGCAAAAAAATGAACCTAGACCATCAACTTACACCATTCACAAAAACAAACTCAAAATGGATAAAAGACTTAAATGTAAGCCGTGAAACCATAAGCATCTTAGAAGAAAACATAGGCAGCAAGCTCTCCGACATCTGTAGCAGCAGTATATTTGCCGATTTATCTCCACGGGCAAATGAAATAAAAGGCAAGATAAACAAATGGGACTATATCAAACTAAAAAGTTTTTGCACAGCTAAAGACAATAGGAACAGAATAAAAAGACAAACCACACAATGGGAGAACATAGTTGACAGCACATCTGATAAGGGGTTAATAAGTAAAATTTATAAAGAACTTATAAAACTCAACACCAGGAAGACAAACAACCCAATCAAAAAATGGGCAAAAGAAATGAATAGAAATTTCTCCAAAGAGGACATACAGATGGCCAATAGGCATATGAAAAAATGCTCAACGTCACTAATCATTAGAGAAATGCAAATTAAAACCACAATGAGATATCACCTTACACCAGTCAGAATGGCACTCATCAGCAAAACAACACAGAATAAGTGCTGGCGAGGATGTGGAGCAAAGGGAACCCTTCTGCACTGCTGGTGGGAATGCAGACTGGTGCAGCCACTGTGGAAAACAGTTTGGAGATTCCTCAGAAAATTAAAAATCAAACTGCCTTTTGACCCAGCTATCCCACTATTAGGAATATACCCTAAGAACACCATAGCACTGTTCGAAAAGAAGAAATGCGCCCCCATGTTCGTGGCAGCATTGTTCACAATAGCAAAGATCTGGAACCAGCCCAAGTGTCCGTCAGAAGACGAGTGGATTAAAAAGCTATGGTACATATATACTATGGAATACTACTCAGCCATAAGAAACGATGACATCGGATCATTTATAACAAAATGGATGTACCTTGATAACATTATACGGAGTGAAATAAGTAAATCGGAAAAAAAGAAAAACTGAGAACAGCATGATTTCATACATAGGTGGGACATAAAAGTGAGAATATGAGACACGGACAAGAGAGTGGTGGTTAAGGGATGGGGGGAGGAGGGAAGAGTAGGACAGGGAGGAGGGGAGGGACACAGGGAAAATCAGATAGAAGGTGACAGAGGACAATTTGACTTTTAGTGAGGGGTATGCAACACAATTGAATGATAAGATAACCTGGAGATGTTTTCATTGTACATATGTACCCTGATTTATTGGTGTCACCCCATTAGAATTAATAATAAAAATATATATATATATATATATATATATATATATATATATATATATATATATATATATATATATATAAAATAAAATAAAAAAACTGTAGGAATTTTCAGTGTTTTGTCAGCAGAAGATACAGAACAATGAACTGGAAATACATTTGAGTTTATAGGACAAAACATTCTCCTCGTATTCTCCCAAGATTAGTTTTATGTAAAAATATTATTATTAGCAAAACTATAAAGTTCTTACTATGTAAAAAAAAAAAAGAAAAAAAAAGCAGTGGTACATATACAGAATCAATGGAATACTACACGGCCGTGAAAAAGAAGGAAATCTTACCTTTTGTGACAACATGGATGGACCTGAAAACTATTATGCTAAGTGAGATAAGCCAGGCAGAGAAAGAAAAATATCATAGGACCTCACTTATTTGAGGAATCTAATGAACAATGTGAACTGAGGAATGGAATAAAGGCAGAGGTGGGATTCAAGGGACCAGAGAGAAAGTAGACAGAAAGAAAGGAAATGAGAAGATGGGATCAGAGAAGGGAAAGAGATTAGTGAAATTATATATACATAGCATAGCGTTATAGAGGGCAGGACAGCAAATCCTGGAGTGAATGGGGGAAGGCATTGGGGGGAGGGGCAAGGGGGGTGTTGAGGGAAACATGGGGGTAGGGGGGAGATATATTTGGTGGGGCACCTTGAATCTATGTAAACAAATTAAACTCAATAAAAATTTTTAAAAATTAAAAAAAAAGAATAAAGATGGTAGCTAATATTTTTGCCAAACAATAATTTACTATTATGCTGTTTAGGACATATTTTACAATGTGTTAACTTGTCTAGGCAGAACTACATGTCCCAGCATTCCCTTTTCTGAATGTTTCTAATTAGATTGAGCTACAAGAGAGATTCTAGCATGAGATTTGGAAGGTGGAAGTGAAGCAGCAGCCATTTGTAGCTCACGCATGTCATCTGCTAGCTCACCTTGTTGGTGTGGAGCAGCAGTCGAGCCTACAATTGTTCTGCCTTCCTCTGTAACCTTCTTCAGATCCTCCATTTCCTGGGACAGGTGTGTGTTTAGTTTTATGATAGAAGGTGCCAGCTTCTCCTGCAGAAAATGCATACCATCAAGTCAGAGACATTGAGAAACTGACATAGATTTCAGTCCTTTTTGGGTTCTACCTCATGCTGGTGGGTTCCAGCTTGTTCTTGTTCTCTACTATTTTACACTCACCTGCCCTTTCCAGCCAAATCTCTGTCCCTGTCCCTGTCTCTCAGTCCCTCTCTCTCTTCTCTCTCTCTCTCTCTACACACACACACACACACACACACACACACACACACACACACACACACACCTCTAAGTGGTTCTGCCTCTCTCACTGGATACTGACTGATGAAACTAGAACCTAATTTTTCTAAACTCCCCCAAACCCCCTTTTTTGGGTTTAAAGGAAAGAAATCTCTGGTTCGAAAGAAGTACAAATTAGGATAAAACTAGACCTGACAATTAAAGTAACCTTCAAAATAATAATTTTTAAAAAGCAAAGGAAGTGCCTGACATGTGGTGGCACAGTGGATAAAGCGTCGACCTGGGAACACTGAGGTCGCCAGTTCAAAACCCTGCACTGGTCTGGTCAAGGCACATATGGGAGTTGAGCTTCCAGCTCCTCCCCCCTTTCTCTCTCTCTCTCTCTCTCATTCTCTCTCTCACTCTGTGTCTCCTCTCTAAAATGAATAAAATAAAAATTAAAAAAATATTTTAAAAAGAAGACATTTGAAAAAAATAAAAGCAAAGGAAGCAAATAAATAAATAAAAATACCATAGCACCAATCACATTATAACTTCCTCCCAGAGGCACAGTAAATGAAATAAATGGACCAGTATCCTTTCGTATTGATCTGGCTTTGGCTCATTCTTGCCCAAGGTCAGTGACAAAGCCAGTGCAAGAAGCAACAAGATGCTTGGGTGATGGGGAGGAATTTGATCACAAATCAAGCCAGAAACCTTTTTTGTCTAGTTATATATAAGCTTAAGGCCAGTGAGTGAGCATGTCTATCACACCCATGTATATGCACCATGGGAATTTCTTATCATGTGCCTTTCTGCACTTGGAGACTTGGCTGGGTCCCCAGTGGCAACTTCCCAGGACAGTGTTCTCTGGACTTCCTCATTTCTGCCCTCTCTATACAGGAAGCAACAAAGCAGTACATGTTGCTCCCTTCTCTGTGCTGCAGGGAACTCATAACAGGCAACACTGGCTAAGAAAGGAAGTATTCTCATCCTGTCACATGAATGAGGTGGATTTAAGTAAAAGTGAGTTCGCTTTAGGGCTCAATCAAGGCATCGCACAGGACAGGGAAGCTCACTGGCTTCTTGACCGCCCCCCCCCCCCGCCCCACTCTGTCTTCAAATTTTTCTTCCTTGGACTTACCCACTTGAAACTTACCCCCAGAGTCATTTTTACTGTAGACCCAAGTTACAACCATGTGAAATAGTTTAATCTTTTTGCCTTGTAGCAGAAACTAGAGATCCTCCCAGCAAGGAATGGGAGGTTTAATGGCAGCTGGTGAGGTTTAGGGAGGCTAGGGAGATACAGGACTCAGGCAGTAGGGCAGGGGAACCCTGAAGAGAAGGGGCAAGGCAGTGCGCATTCTGAGTGCTGCTGTAGCACGAGCACCTTGGGTTGCTCTGGTACAGTGCAGGGCTGTGGGTCAGGGGGCCCTTCAAGGTCAGAGATCACACATAAAGGAATGCAGAAAGGCCCTGAGCTTCTCTCTGCCACAGCTTAAGGACACATACCTTCCTTCACATACCCTTCCTGTCTTTATATCTCATTTGTTTCATGATTCTCCCGGGTTCTCTAGATTAGGTAGGTCAGATGCCTCTGGCTTTCTGCCTATCATCCTCAATCTCATCCCTGATTCTAACTGCAGCTTGTGCTGGCCTTCCCCTGACAACCTCTCAAGGGCAGGCTCACATCTTGTATCCTCCATTTGGGGTTTCTATGATCTGTGGATCCTAGTTGGAGCCCACTTAGCACTCACAATGTGTCAGGGAGTTAACCCCTCTGATGGAAGCCTCAAACAATGGGCAGTGAGAGCGGCCATGTGGATGGTTCTGGGGACTGAACGCCAGGTAAACGATCCTGAGAAATTGCTCTTCATACTCCTCAGGAGGTCCTGGCTGGGATTAGGCTCCCCTTACAGAGTGACAACCTTGACGAAACACCTGTACTGGCTTTTTCTCCTTCTCTTGCTTTCCTTGCTCATGCTCCCTGGGGTCACCTCCCCAGTGAACTACCAGTGCACAATTTCTTATTTATTTCAGGCCCAGCTTTCCAAAAGGAAAAATAACATTTTTGTGTAATTTAAATAAATCCCAGGGCCCATGAGGCTCAGCCTTGGCAGGAACTTCAAAGCACAGCCCAGCAACAATATGGCATCACAAAAATAATTTTCTATCTTTACTATTTATAAAGGTACATCAAAGAGAATCCAACACTTTGTAAATTCTTCTTCTTGAGCCCAAACACACACACACACACACACACACACACACACACACACACACACACACACACACCTCCATGCAGAAGCTGTTCTCCTGATGCAGCATCCCTGAAGAACCAGCCGCAATCTCTTTGGCGGTGGAGCTGGAATGGGGTCTCTTACACCCTCCCAATGCCTCCCCATTTGATTCTTGGGTGAAAATAACACTGCAAGCTTCTTATGTTTATGGGGCATAAACATAGAACCTGGCTTGCATAATGCCTAGATAAAAGCCACAAAAATGGGCATTTTTGTATCATATTCAAGTAAAGTGATAAAACTGGCATCCCAAAGGCCCAGGGGCTCCCTACCCCGTTTGCACCACACCAGCATGTCAGACCACCCCAGTTTGGAAGGCTGTGGGACATGCAGGGGGTGACCGGGACCCCTCACACTGTGATAGGTCCTGAGAACACATGCAGGGCTGGCTCCCTCTCTCACAGCTTCTCATAAACAACACAGCACTTGCTTGACATTTTCCTGCACATTCTTACACTTTCCAGCTGCTTCCCTGCATCCATCCACACATTCCACAGCATGGCAATTAATTGATCTCTGCTGTTCAGAAGCATTGGTGTGCACAGCCACAACTGTAGTCTTGCTCTGTTCCACGTTTAATCAGTGGCTTTCCCTCAAAAAGCACACAAAACCAGCCAGCTGCAGACCCAGTTGTCAGCAAGCCCCAACACTGGCATTCAAGTGGCTGTAAGAGAGCCCACACGGTGTCCAGAGAGAGCCCGTTCTTCTCCTTTCTCCTCCTAACAATTGACAGGCTCCGAGGAAGGAAACCATGAGCACTGGGCTTGGAAGCAGGGCAGTAGGCTCCTGTTAGCAGCTTGCCTTCCTGTTTATATAGGGTCTGGCAAAACTGTTAATTTCTCTCACGGAGGTGGCAAATGGGAAAACCAGAAACACCAAGGAGTAGCAGCCTGGAAAACAGCCTTGCAGGGACTTCGTGAAGCAAGGCAGAGAGGCTTGAACATGGGGGGAGGGGCTCTCTTGGGTTCCCAAGCCAGTGAAGAGGATATCCACACGTAGCTGTCTCTCCAAAAAGACACAGTGAGCTCCACTATGTGGGCACACCTCTCCAGATGTTCTCTGTGCTTCCCTCCGAAATGTGTGTGACTTCCTCAGCAAGCATCTGTGTTAAGACCTGCAGAGTTTCCATCATCCATGAGCAACCTGATTCGGCTTGGAAGCTGAAATCACTCCAGAAAATATTCTAGGATTCCTTGGCCCCCTTTCCTGCTGCTCCCTCCTGGAATCCTGACCCATAGGCAGTGTTTCTCCACCCTGGCTATACAATGAAAGTGCCTAGGGGTGAGGTTGCTATCATAGTTCTGGGGAGGGATCTAGGTGCTGATCTGTTTTAAAAGCTCCTGAAGTGGACCTGACCTGCGGTGGTGCAGTGAATAAAGCATCAACCTGGAACACTGAGGTCATAGGTTCAAAACCCTGCACTTGCCTGGTCAAGACACATATGGCCATTGATGCTTCCTGCTCCTACCCAACTTCTCTCTCTTTTTCTCCCTCTCTCTACTCTCTAAAATGAATAAATTAAAAAATATATTTTTTAAATAAAAAAAAGCCCCTCTCGTGATTCTAATGAGCAAGCCAGGGTTGAGAATGTTAGGGAGGAAAACCTTTTCCTCTCCCCTCTTAGGTTCTGTGATTGAGGGATTGCAACTTTAGCTGTCAAAAGACAGATTAACAGAAGAGGAACAATTAATATTTTATGTGCACAGGAGCTCATATAAATCAGGGGTCAGGAACTTATTGCTCTCGAGCCAGATGTGGCTCTTTTGATGGCTGCATCTGGCTCAAAGACAAATCTTTAATAAAAAAAATTATAATTTTAAAAATATAAAACATTTTTTTTTACAGGGACAGAGAGAGAGTAAGAGAGGGGGATAGATAGGGACAGACAGACAGGAACGGAGAGAGATGAGAAGCATCAATCATTAGTTTTTCGTTGCCTTTGCGACACCATCGTTGTTCATTGATTGCTTCCTCACATGTGCCTTGACTGCGAGCCTTCAGCAGACCAAACCACCCCTTGCTGGAGCCAGCGACCTTTGGTCCAAGCTAGCGAGCTTTTGCTCAAGCCAGATGGGTCCACACTCTCGAACCTGGGTCCTCCGCATCCCAGTCCAATGCTCTATCCACTGCGCCATCTCTTGGTCAGGCTAAAACATTCTTATGTATTACAATCCATTCATTTCCTACCGCTCATGTTCATGGTTGCGGGTGGCTGGAGCCAATCACAGCTGCCCTCTGGTACAACACCACATTTTTACTGGATAATGCCTAACGTACATGGGTCGCTGTGAGGTCAGGAAGTAAACTTCCATCCTTTTAATCAAGTAGTCAGCTAGCTAATTGCAGAAACCCTTTTGATGAAGAAGATGGCTAAAAGAAAAAATGATGAGGAGTATCGTACTTTTCAGCAGGAATGGACAGAGGAATTCGCCTTTGTGGAGAGAGCAGGTTCTACAATGTGTCTAATATGCAATGATAAAATTGCATCGATGAAACGGTCAAATAGAAAGCGGCACTTCGACATGCCATACTACATTTGCATCGAAATATCCAGCGGGGGACAGCAGGAAGAAAGCATGTCAAGAGCTACTGTGCAGAGTGCAAGCCAGTCAGCAGCAACTCTTGTGTTTGGACCCAACAAGGTGACTGAAATTCAGCTAGCTTTGCTGGCACTTAAGCAATCGTGAGAAACAAAAAGCCATTCACAGATGGGGAGTATGCCAAAACATTCATTCTTGATGTTGCCAATGAACTTTTTGACAAATTTTCGGATAAAGACAAGATAATCAAATGAATAAAAGACATGCCTCTGTCAGCAAGAACTGTTTACGATCGTACCATCATGATGGCAAATCAAAATGAGGCAACACAAGTGAAGGACATAAATGCAGCACGATTCTTTTCTCTCACTTTGAATGAATCAACAGACATAAGACATTTATCCCAGTTCAGCGTGATTGCAAGGTATGCTGTCAGTGACACACTACATGAGGGAAGTCTTGCTGTTTTGCCTATGAAAGAGACAACAAGAGGGGAGGATTTATTCAAGTCTTTCACTGAGTTCACTAAAGAAAAAAAATCTACCAATGGATAAACTTATTTCGGTGTGTACTGATGGTGCTCCGTGCATGGTGGGGAAAAACAGAGGATTTGTAGCGCTTCTTCATGAACATGAAAAGAGACCCACCCTAAGTTTTCACTGTATCCTACATCAGAAGGCGCTTTGTGCTCAGATTTGTGGCGAGCAGCTTGGTGTGGTGATGGTGTTGGTCATTTGGGTGGTCAACCTTATTGTTGCCTGAGCTTTAAATGATTGCCAGTTTAAAACATGCTGGATTAAGTTGGGAATAATTATCCTGGTCTGGTTCTGCACAGCAATGTGCACTGGTTGTCAAGAGGGAAGGTGCTCAGCTGTTTCGTGGCTTGTCTGAGTGAAATCGAACTTTTCTTGAAATGAAAAATGTCGAGCATCTTGAGTTAGCTAACACTGAGTGACTCCTGAAGTTCTGCTATCTTGTGGACATGACTGAACATCTGAACCAGCTCAATGTGAAAATGCAAGACATTGGAAATACAGTCTTATCCCTTCAACAAGCAGTGTTTGCATTTGACAACAAGTTGGAGCTCTTCATTGCTGACACTGAAACAGGTCATTTACTACACTTTGAAAAACTGGAAGAGTTTAAAGATGCATGCACAGCAAGTGACCCTGCTCAACATCTTGATCTCCAGCAGCTAGCGAGCTTCACATCTAATCTCCGGCAGTCATTCAAAGCGCGCTTTGGAGAATTTCGTGATTTTACTCGACTTTTTAAGTTCATCACCCATCCACACGAGTGTGCAGTGGACAGCGCCGACCTGACTTACATTTCCAGTGTCTTAGTCAGAGATTTTGAGCTACAAGCTGCTGACCTGAAGTCCTCAGACATGTGGGTGAATAAGTTCAAGTCATTGAATGAAGATTTGGAAAGTCTTGCACGACAGCAAGCAGAGCTGGCGAGCAAACACAAATTGGGAGAAATGAAAAGACTTCAACCCGTGGACCAGCTGATTGTCAAAACTTGGAACGCGCTTCCCGTCATGTACCACACACTGCAGTGTGTGAGTATTGCTGTACTGATAATGTTTGGCTCTACGTATGCATGTGAGCAGTCTTTCTCACATCTAAAGAACATTAAGACCAACCTATGATCACGTTTAATGGATGGAAGTCTCAATGCCTGCATGAAGCTTACTTAACCACACCACGTATCAAACAAACTACAAAGCCATCAGCAAAACCATGCAGCACCAGAAGATGCATTAATGGTACTTTATTCATCATTGGTTAGCACAGTGGTTCTTAACCTTTTCTGAGGTACCAAACCCACCAGTTTCATATGCACATTCACCGAACCCTTCTTTAGTGATAAATAAAATATGGTTTTTTTTCCAAATTCAGGACATAGGTATATGTTTTTTTACTGGTGCACAAAATGAGCCATGCATGAACATCACCTTCCTCAAAGAACAATACCAACAAAGTGCATGAACTCACAACAAATTACAGTACTACTTTATTCTGGCCCCCAAAAATATTTTGGCCCCATAAAAGAATTTCAGCCCCTCAAAATACTTTTTTACTATTTTACTAATTAAAAATAAATTCTGATTTATTTTAAGAATTTAAAATTTTTTTAATAACTTAATTTTTTTAATTTTTAATTTAATTTGTTTTTTGTCGTTTTGAATCCAAAAAATACTTTTTTGGGGCCAGAATAAAGCACTGCCCAAATTACATACCAGCAAATCAGTGTGACTTCTGCTGTTGTTTTTGGGAGACCAGTTCAGATATGCATGGTTTCACCTTGGCAAGTGCTATTCTCACGTCATCTTCACAGCAAAGTCTGTTCCTTTTCTTTGTTTTTATGTCTAGCATCCTCGAAAAGGATTGCTCACAAAGATATGTTATAACAAATGGTATAAAAAAATTCCAGGGCTTTCTTAGCAATAACTGGGTACTTTTCCATTTGTCGACACCAAAAAGTTGAGTGTTGTTGTTCTGAAGAGCTGCAGTTGAACCTCGCTCTGCTGAATTTCAATGATTTCGTCGAGGTATTCATCATTGACATCCGCTGTCTCAACAGTAAACGTAAATGGCTGTCTCACCAATGCTGGATATGACTGTCTTGTAGGGAAATATCTGTCGAGAGACTTTTCAAGCTCATCTAAGTGCATGGCAATTGTTTGCTTCAGTTTCATGGGTACAGAACCGTCTCAATTCCAGACACATCTTCGATCTTACTTACACAGTCATCCAGAAGGGGAAAGTTTGCGAAGTTATTGTTCTCTATTCATTGTTTCCATAATGGTAGTTTTCTTTGAAAAGCCTTTATGTTTTCATCTTCCATGATGTTGACTCCACCACCCTGCATCTGCCGACTGAGATGATTGAGAGCTGCGAATATATCAGCCATGTACACTAAAATCACAATGAATTCAGGATTTTTGAAGCAATCTGCATGACAATGTTGCTGCTCTTGCAAAAACATGGCTAATTCCACATGCATGGCAAAAACACGATTCAGCACCTGTCCCTGGGATAACCAGCAAACATTAGAATGGTACAGGAGTACCTCGAATTCAGAGCCCATTTCTTTACACAGCTCACTGAAGATGCGGTGCCTCAGAGCACTATTTCGCACATAGTTCACACATTCCACCACAGTTTTTAATACATCTGCCATTTTTGGAGGCAAGGTTTTAGTTGCCAACGCATGCCTGTGCAGAATACAATGCGTAACAATAACGTGTGGTGCATCGGCTTTTACTAGCACACCAAAACCAGACTTTCTTCCCAGCATGACTGGAGCTCTGTCCGTACAAACTGCAGAAACCATATCCCATGAAAGATTGTTGTCTCTGAAGAAGTCATCCACAAGCTTCTTCTTCACATCGGCTGCCTTAGTTGTTGTTGTAAGAGGCTTACAAAATAAAAAATCTTCTTTTATCATGTCTTCTTTCACATAGCGCACAAAAACAGCAAGCTGGCTTAGATTAGAAACGTCTGTGGTCTCGTCAAGTTGAAGACTGAATTTTGCCGGACTTGAAATTAGATCTGCAACTATTTGAGCCAAGATGTCTTTACTCATGTTCTCTATTCTGTCACTGATGGTGTCATTTGAAAGAGGAATTTGGGATAATTTACCTTCGGCCACTGTTCTGAGTATCAGATTCGCCATCTTTAACACAGCTGGTTTTATGAGTGTTTCACCGATGGTGTGTGGCTTACCCTGCTTTGTGATCAAGTAAGCAACTTCGTACGATGCTGTGAGGATCGGTTTGTTAACGGGTACAAATCCAAGAGCAGGCAGAGTGGCCCTTTCATCGAATCTGGCTCATTTCACCTTGAATTCAGCAGGCATTGTGTTCTTGTATTCACCATCTCTATGCAGCTTCAAGAAGTGTTCCTTTAGTTTTGCCAGTGCGAGACTAGAGTTGCTCAACTTGGCATTGCATATCATGCAGATAGGACGCTGACTCCCACCCTGTTCCGTGATACATGTGAATCCATGTTGTACATATTCGTCCAACCACTTTCTTTTTTTGCTCGACATATTTAGTATGGATTAAAATATTAAGAAAGAAACCACATGACGTACAACTATGACAGCCGTTGACTACTGCATGCACTAAATTCCCAGTAGCACTGGTTGGCCAAGCAATGTAACGTGATCCTCTGCAGCAAGTGATGGCCAAGTGGGGTGTGTCATCACTACTTTACACAAGTGTCTTTACCTCCGTGGCTGAGGCTTCTCTGAACTCCTGAGACTGACTCATCGAACCCCTAGGGTTCGATAGAACCCAGGTTAAGAACCACTGGGTTAGCAACAGCATAACAATGTTATTAAAAAGAATTCAGAGACTTATTGTACTTTAAAAGTGTTGGTCTTACATAAAATGCACACATTTACTTGTATTTAGTGTTAAACATATTGTATGGCTCTCACAGAATTACTTTTTAAAATATGTGGTGTTCACAGCTCTCTCAGCCGAAATGGTTCCCGACCCCTGATATAAATGAAGAAAAATTCTAAGAAGTCTTTAGACTCAGGACCTTATACAGCCTTCTTAACAAAAGAAAGTTTTGGGCGTTAAGCGACAATAAATTATGGGGAAGTGACTAGAAAATATATTTGGAAAACTAATGGAAGATAAAGGTAAATTTAGTAAGGTTTGGTTATGCAGATTCATCTCAGTGCCAACCCTAATTACAGGAGTTGCTCTCCTCTTCCTGACATGGGAGAGGGGTACATCTTCAAAAGGAAAATCTCTGCTACCTTCACAGAGAGAAATTTATGCCCTGCTCTTAGATGGACAAGGGACAGGCAGAGAACTCTTCTTGCATCTATTGCTCCTCAATTGCCTTCAGCTCAAAATGCTCCTTATTCCAAAATGGACACTTTGGAGTGACAGATCCTGATTTACTTCAAAAACTACTGTAAAGGATTGATTACTGTTGTTGGTATTTTCTCTATTATTATTTTAAGTCAAATGCTAGCTTATTTCAAAAGGCTGTTTATAGGGGTGGGGATGGAGACCAGGAATGAGATGAGGAGGAAGTGGTTCCAGCAGTCACATCCCTTGGCTGGGGAGCCGTTCTGATTTAACTGGGATTGGGGATATGGGTGTGGGGAAGTATTCCTGGGACGTAAGACTTGGGTGCTAACCCTGGGAAAGTCATTGTAAAGCCAGTAGCCACGACCACCATCACAGTCGCCTGGCCCATGCAGGTTTGCATTTGATTCGGACAGACGGTAATGAAACAATAGAGCTAAGAACTGGTGGGCCTGACCTGTGGTGGCGCAGTGGATAAAGCGTCGACCTGGGAACACTGAGGTCGCCAGTTCAAAACCCTGCACTGGTCTGGTCAAGGCACATATGGGAGTTGATGCTTCCAGCTCCTCCCCCCTTTCTCTCTCTCTCTCTCTCTCTCTCTCTCTCTCTCTCTCTCTGTGTGTGTGTGTGTTTCCTCTCTAAAATGAATAAATAAATTTTTAAAAAAACAGTATCTTTAAAATAAATAAATAAATAAGAACTGGTGGGTCATCATCTTTATCCTAGCTTGCACCGGGTGGGCAAGAAATACACCCAGTGGGAAAGCACTTCCCTTTCCATTCAGGGCCCCAAAGCCACTGACTTATCCGACTTTCCTAGAATCAAAGGTTCCTAACCTCACCAGCCTTATTCACCTCTGTTTCCCATCTCCTTCTCTCTGTACAAACTGGCTTCTCCTTCAGCACTCCGCCATCTTGACTGCTTCTCCTCTCCTCCACGTGGCCTTTCTCTGCTCTCCTCCAGCATGAGCTCCTCTGCCCCATTTTATATTGTAGAAATCAAAACCTTTAACTTAATATACAAACAAGGAAGTCTCTGATACCAAGCCACTTACCTGAGGCATAATGGAATTCCTCATGAGAGTGCACCACCCCACATCATGCAACAGTCAAGGGTGTGGGGAAAGCTTAGTCTTAAAACTAAGCCTAAGGTTATAACGACCCTACCTGCTTACAGCCTCTCCCCCCCACCCAATGCAAACTATAAGCAAGCAAACATATATATCATATTTACAAACTTATTTGACCAATAGTCATTCAGCCTAATAACCCCAGCATACCATAGACTGTCTTTTACCATGGCTTCCTTGGGCTTCTAAACCTCTTGAAGAAAGGGGAGGGGTGTCTTATCCTTTCTGGAGTTCCCCAGTATCTACCATACAGTAGGTTATTCAGTTCCTGAATTTGCTGCCTCCTGTTTAATTCAACAAAGGCCCCTAGCTGCTGCTATTTTATGCAGGGATGTTACCATGCTTTCGTGGCCTGGAGAAAGATAGTGTTGTTTGTTTTAGAGAGAGAAGCAGCTTCAGAGTGGGTGGGAGAGCAGCTTGTGGGCTGAGCTTTGGGGGAGTATTTGCAAGCCTGGGGACACAGAAACACTGACTGCAAACATTGCAAAGAAATGGAGCTATTCTCACCACCATTATAGAGTACATTTAAATATTCCTATGCACATAATTCCTGTCAAAGCAGCAGGATTGCAAAAAATTGGCTATTCTGGAAGTTTTGTCTATTGTAGAAAGAAAATCAAGATTCACACGCACCCTCTATTCAGTTCCATTTTATATGAGAGAGTGAAATGAGGATTTGTGACTTTATGAAAAGCCCTGCCGTTCTCTGCTCATGGCTACCGGAGGACTCCCAAACCAAACAGGCACACTCTCCCCAACTCTCCTCCCACACTCCAGCCCCTACACACACACCAGCTCTCTCCCATCCTTAGTGTGACCACAGGGAGTTCCTGTGCAGCCTGGAGGACCTGCCAGGGTCCTGCCTACCCCGTCTGGGAGGCTCCTATCATCCACCTCTTGTTTTTACTCCTTTTTACAGCTCAAGCCTAAGGATTCTCTGGGAAGTCCTGCCTGCCTCTCTCTCTTCTAGAAGTTCCCAGAGCAGAGTCCATATCACACTGCCAGCATCTTCCTGTGATCCATTCTGGAAGTAACCAGGTCATTAATTCTGCCAACCCGAATTAATGACCTGGTTTCCTTTGCTGATATATCCTCTGTCTATCCACCTCAGTCCTGGTTTTCCTGAGACTATGTGAAAACTTGGGTGGCTACCTCAGAAACAGGTGTAATCAGTAGGAAATAACCTAGGTCAGACACCAAGTCAGCAAAAGACCCAGGCACGATCCCGGCTGCTTCCCTCACAGCTGGGGTTGGAGGCGAGGGTGTGAGTTTTCTGTTGTGGCCACCTTCCCTGCTTCCGTGTTGCGGACATCCCTCCAGAACTCCCAGGGCCACACCCATTTCTGCTGCAGTGCCACTATGTTCTTGTCCTGAATCCTAGCCAGATCCTCAGCTCAGCCCCTCAGGGGGCAGCTGAGCACATGGTCAGGAGTCAGCTACCCCATTTCTGACTATGTGGTTAGAATCTAGCCACATAGATCCTCCTGGAACCTTACTTTTCTCATCCATAAAATGTTACATACTTCACTGGGTTATTGAGAGGACTGAGTGACCTACTTTATTAAAGCTGTTAGAACAGTACCTGAGACATAAAATGCTGGCTATTATTATTATTTAACGTTCTTTTAATGGAAGGGAGAGAGGCTACCTGATTTGTGTGAGTCCTGTGCCCTGAAGTTTTTCCATTTCTGGGTTTGGTTCTTATTGTTAGAGGCAGTTCTAGCCTCTAGAAGCTTTTAACCTCAGCCAATCCTAGGTTTTCTTCTATGCTGTGCTGTGCTGTGCTGTGCTTCCCAAAGAGGCCAGCCAGGGCCAAATTCGAAAAAGGTTGTCTTTCATTGCCACCCTGATATAGTCTATTTCTAATTGTTTTGAATGTATTAGTCTCGATCCCTCAGACCTGTGTGTACTTCCTGAAGAAAGCAATTCTGTCTTGTGTATTTTCTTTCTTTCTTTCTTTCTTTCTCTCTCTCTCTCTCTCTCTCTCTCTCTCTCTCTCTCTCTTTCCTTTCCTTCCTTCCTTCCTTCCTTCCTTCCTTCCTTCCTTCCTTCCTTCCTTCCTCCCTCCCTTCCTTCCTTCCTTTCTTGAGAGTAGGGAAGATACAAAGATAGACTCCAGCTTGTGCCCCTACCAGGATCCATCCTGCAACCCCTTCTAGGGCTGATGCTCTGTCCATCTGGGGTCACTGTTTTTAACGCCTGAGGCAGAAGCTCTACCGAGCCATCCTCAGCACTCAAGACTGATGCACCCAAATCAATGGAGCCATGGCTGTGGGAGGAGAAGAGAGAGAAAGAGGGAGAAGGAGTAAGGGGAGGGGAGAAGCAGATGATCACCTCTCCTGTGTGCCCTGACCAGAAATCGAACCTGGCACTTCCAAACGCTGGATCAATGCTCTACTGCTGAGCCAACCAGCCAGGGCCTTTTGTGTGTTTTCTTTCTCCCAGCTATGCCTAACATAGTTCTAGGCATTTGGTTGAATGACACATTAGGACGTGGGAGAACCCAAAAGCAATTTTCCACTCCCATTGCCTAACATCCATGAGACCAGAAATAACACCAAAAGGACCTCTTGACCTTTGACATTTGGGTCTAAAACAGGTAGGATGGCAAATATACTTGCCTTGGATTTTTGGTAAGGTGGAATTGTAGAGTGACAATCAGCAGAACTTCCAACCCTAGACTCTGCCCACTCCCTCAGGTCTGAAGTAAGCCCAAATAGCTTTATTTAGAGACAGACAGGGGAGACACCAGCCAGAGCCAATAAACTGACGTACTTCCTTCCCTTAGTTTTATTTCCTCAGTGGTGCATCAAAATAATACTCAGCCTAGAGTCTGTAGTAATAAAATAGGCACAGGCCATGGAGGGGCTATAATTCCAGGCTGCAGGGAAAGCTCCATGGCTCTGCTATGGTTCTCCATGAAAACCCTTCTTCTACTGGCAACAGAGCAGTTTATAGATAGCATCTCTTGGGTCCCTCTAGCACTTTAGAGCCTTTGTTGAAAAATGCTTTTAGATTAACATTAAATTTGTGTTATCCTGGAAAAGACTAGATGAGTAATAAGTGAGTTAACCTACCCTATTTTTCACAAAGAACTCTAAATTCCCCCCACTTATCTGAACAAAATATCTGTATTCCCACCCACATGTTCAGCTACCTGCTGCAGAGGTTGGAATCCTGCCAAGTTTCACTTCAACACTACTGCTCCCAGAGCTGCGGGCTGATTCCCATGCCAGCCAGGTGTTGCACTCTGTGCTTGAGTTCTTGCTCTGCTCTGATACAGACAAAGGCCTGTTAATGGGGTTAAGGGTTTCTCTGCCAGATGGACTGAGACGCCATTGACTTACTGTAGTCAGCAGCCCTTGGAAAATAATTCAGATATTAAATTCTTCACTGGGCAGAAACTGTCAACAGACAGCAAGACAAACCAGCCCCTACCCACCATGCTTGTGATATTACCTCTCGAGCATCCAGGCTGAGCCTGTACCTTGACTGAAAGGTATTCACCTCTCCTAGCCACCTGACAATCCTACTATTTTTGGACCATAGCTCTAGCTCCTCCTTCTCTCCTGTCCATTCATCAGAACGCATTAATTGAGCACCTACTGACCTCCAGGGAGTGGACCACAGATGGGGATACAAAGATGAAACTCACAGGCCCTCCCCACAGCGAAGAGCTCCCAATCAAGGAAGCCCTCTCTGACCACTCCAGCCCACAAGCTCCTGCCATGTTTGAACTCCTTTGAACACCATCTGGTTGGTCCAGCGTTGGCTATCATTAATATTATCCCCAATTTACAGATGAATTAACGGTCCCTGAGAGATTAAGAACATTGTCCAACATCAGTGTGTCAGTTGGTAGCCCCTAAGTGCTCCAGCTGCTCTCACTGTTGGTCTTATTTCCCCAACGGATCCTAAACTTCCCAGGAGGTAGACAAGACATTAGCTTCTCTAGCACAGCCTTCCAGTCAACAACCCTGCACCATAAACAGCCAGTAAAGGCTAACGATTTGCTGATTGCTCTTGGACTAGCCCCAGGTCAGAGCCCACCCTGCTTGAGACCCCACAGTCCAGACCCTGCATCTTGAGAGGCCGAGTGTCTTGTCCATTGCTCGTCCTGACACTCACATTCCCGCTGTGCAGCCTCCCTCTGAGAAGCAGCAGCTTTCAGCCTCTGGAAGAGAACGTGCACCTTGCTGTTTAAAAACAGCCTGTGCTTGCTTCAGAGGCACTTTCCTCAGGACAGCCCCGGTGAGAAGCCTGTGGAACGGGAGGGCTTTGCTCAAAGAGGGGTATTGGCTGTGTTCTTCTTCCTCAGAGAAAATCAAGTAACCCTGATCTTTTTTTTTTTTTCAGTGAACCATTTGTGAGGAACAGGAGATAGTAAAGAATGCTTGATTTTCCTGAGGAAACTTTTTAGGCTTCTCCTTGTGAGGGTCTTGCCAGGAGAAAGCAATGTGAGGGAGGGGTCAGTAGAACTGTGCAGGGAGCTCAAGGTGGACCCAGCCCCCAACAGTGGACCAGTCACAGTAAAGTCACCAAGGACCCTGTGAGTCTGGGCCTCTGGCCTAGAAGGTTAGGCCTGGTAGTCATCCAAGGGCTGCTGTGCCCATGAAAGTGTACACCTGCAGACACAGCGTCGTATGAAATGCCATAGGCTGTGGCCAATGTCTGCCGGTGGGTGTTTGTTCCTCTGGGGACAACTATACCAGACGGGGGGTGGGTGGGAGGGGGTGAGGGGGTGGAAAGTGAGGATGCTTCATGGGAACATTTAGATTTCAGGTTTCAGGTTAGGATTTTATAGAGGATTTGTTGTCCTTGTGGCAGTTTAAATATCCATTTAACTCTTTCTCTCTAGTGCTGGCCCCAGAATCTAGTAAGTGGGGAGAGAGGCCTTAAGGCCTTGGAATTAAATCCTGGGGGTGGAGGCACAGGGAGGGAAATGCTCATAACAGAGAAAGAAGGAGCCCCACGCCACCTCATCCATATACACCGAGGTGGTTGGCGTGGTGAGGGAAGCTGACTAATTGAGACTTAATTCTGCCCAAGGGAAACAAAGCAACTGATGGGATATCTTCCCAGAGCTTAGAGACCTGAAAGAAGGAGCAGCTGGTGGCCTCAAGGGTGACCTTGCTTTAGAGTCCAGGGAAATGAGGGGACACATGCTGGAAGAAAAAATTTAAGGCCAGAAGATCAGTGTCCAAAGGTAGAGGTTCTAGAGAAGGGGTGGGGATGAATTGCCTCGAGGGCAGGGGAAGGGAGACTTGACAACTTGAGACAAACAGCCAATCAGCAGGACCCAGGCTGGCCAGGCAGCTGGCAGCCCACACACAGCCTGCTTCTGGGGCACCAGACGCTGACTCTTCCCAAAGACCACAAAGCTTCAGCCAACAGAAGAGCCACCTGGGCCTCCTGGTGCACTTTCCTACTCTTAAGATCCAGGAACGTGCCCCTGTCGCGTGCCTCCCTGACTTCACCAGCTACACTCAGGAGAACAACTGGATATTCTCCAAACACTATTTGCCTCCCACCACCTGGCAACAGGCAACAGGCAGACTGAATAATTATCACCATTATTTAAATTTTTGTTTTCTTGAAATAAAATTTCTTAGAAAGAGCTCTGAAAGTGAAGAAAAGAAATCCTAATCTGGCAGCACCATTTTTCAGGGCAATTCAATCTCTGAATTTTTAATTAAAAAATAAATAAATAAATAAAAGGAAAGACAAAAAGTTAACTGAAAATGACCTTAGCAAGAAACTAAATTAGCCCATGCAGTCTGAAAATGAAGATAAAAGTCTTAGAAAATTTCGCCCTTCCCTATTTCACACACGTGACAGGGTCAGGAGACCCCCCACCCTTGTTTACCACATCGCCCTGCCCTGGACCCATTTTGAGGTAAGAGCTTAGCAGTCTCTGCAAGTCCAAACACTTCTGGACCTAACCTGAGGCTGAAATATGCCACTAGCCAACTCAGAGACATACATTCTTGTATACTGAGTTAACTGTATAGCATATAAATTTATGCAAAATAAAATTGAAGTGAACGTCTAAAATAACATAGAATGCATTTATTTGCACATTTTCTGAAAAACTAAAGCTATTATTTGGCTTAGCCCTCGGGGGATTCCCTGACACCAGGTACAAGAGGGAGCTGCTGCCATGGCTGGACCTTACATGACATAGAACTGAGCTGACTCCCTAGTCCACAGTCAGAGGTGGAGTGTGGAACTCTGAGCTTACCTTCCCAGCCTGTTCCACAGCCAGCACTTAGCACTGTCAAACTCTCCTCACCTCTAATGGCTCCTTTACTCAGTTCTCTAACAGGGATAGTCAGTGAAGAGCCGTCTTTTAGGTCAGACTTGCTAACACGTGAAAGATAAGTATCTTTGGGTCTCTACCATGGGAGCGTGCCTGTTCTGCCTTATCAGCTACACCCTAAGGTCCTTGTAGTGAAGACTCTTACCTCCCAATATTCCTGTGTTTCAGAAGTATGTCTATGACAGTGGTTCTTAACCTGGGTTCTATTGAACCCTAGAGGTTCGATGAGTCGGTCTCAGGGGTTCGCAGAAGCCTCTGCCATGGAGGCCAGAATAAAGTAATACCGTAATTTGTTGTGAGTTCATGCACTTTGTTGGTTTTGTTCTTTGAGCAAGGTGATGTTCATGCACGGCTCATTTTGTGCACCAGTAAAAAAACATACACCTATGTCTTGAATTTGGAAAAAAAATCATATTTTATTTATCACTAAAGAAGGGTTTGGTGAATGCGCATATGAAACTGGTGGGTTTGGTACCTCAAAAAAGGTTAAGAACCACTGGTCTATGATGAACAGTCTCCACTCTGACAACTCTCCTCCCCAGTTTCATCCAGCAACCTAGACATTAAACATGGAGGTGACAGCCTGACTGGTGGTGACTCAGTGAATAGAGCGTTGACCTGGGACGTTGAGGACCCAGGTCCAAAACCCCAAGGTCATATATGCTTGAGCATAGGCTCACCAGTTTGAGCATGGGATCATCGGCATAATTCCATTATCACTGGCTTGGGCCCAAAGGTTGCTGACTTGAAAGCCTAAGATCTCTTCCTTGAGCAAGGGATCACTGACTCAGCTGGAACCCCCCGCCCCCGCCCCTGTCAAGGCACGTATGAGAAGCAGTCAATGAACAACTAAAGTACCGCAAACAACTACAAGTTGATTCTTCTTATCTCTCTCCCTACCTGTCCTGTCTGTCTCTCTCACTACAAACAAACAAACAGATATGGAGGTGACTAACACAGGAACAGCTTAAGGGTCCCATTTGTACTTGTATTGGAAGCAATTGATTTTTTTAAGGTGAAAAACATGACTGTCCCTTGGACTTCAGTCCAAATGTCAATTGAAGATGTGGAATCCCTAATCCTGTCACTTGGGGGATGGGGGGGGGGGTCTTTTCCCCTCCTTGGAAACCTGACAGGATGTGAACCAGGGTAGCAATGTACTGACAGACCCCTTGGCTTCCCACCCCATGAACAGCCCTAGCTCCAACCACAGCCTGTGTAAGAGCAGGGCGGGGGTGTGCTGGCTGTCTCCACAGCACCACGTGGAAGAGCCCAGGGCTAGGGCTCACCCCAACACAGATAAAGTAAAAGAGAACTTCCAGAAAGGCAGGAAAGAAAACAACTCAAACAACTCCAGCCCCTGCATGTTGACCAAAGCCACCATAGCCCAGGCTCTCTCGGGTCTGGGGGGACAGTTACCACTAGCAACTCTCTTCCTTCTGAGTGAGACCCAGTGGACCACCAGGGTGAAGGTACCACGAAGTCATTTCCTCTCAAAGAGGTCCTGAGTCAACAAACACCAAGTTTCACAACCAGCATCTGCTCTGTGATTTAAAAAGAAAGAACACAGACATGGCAGGCACACCTGTCATTGTCCAGTGGCCCCTGTAAGGAAGCTCACCCACTGCCTGAGGCCCTGCCACCTGGTCCACAGAGAGTGTGAACCTCTGTCAACACTTGGCTCCTGTTCCTCTGGAGCACTGAGCAGCCCCACGGGCCAGTAACTCCAGGCTCTCCCAGCCCTGAGTCATCACAGCCCCACCTAGTCCTTCAGCCAAAAAACAAAACCACTGAATTTCAACCAAGGGGCCAGAGAGCCTAAGAGGATTCATACCGGGCCATTAGTGGGCAGCCCTACAATGAGACTAAGCAGAACAGAGCAGGACAGAGCTTGTCAGGAACCAGACACTGGAGTGAGGCTTCCCAGAAGTGTTTTTGACAAGGATACTCCAAAAGTCTCTATGATGCTTCCAGGTTCACGTGTTTATAGAATGTTAAATAGGAAGAGGCATTCTGTGGGGGTTTTGCAAGTCCTTTTTCCTGTCTGGACCACAGTTTTCTTATCTGTGCAATGACGGGCTTGGACTAGATCCACAGGTCTCCACCTTGTCAGTACATGGGAACCACCTGGGAATGCTACGATCTTGAGCTTGTGATATCTGAAATTGCTTCAAAGTAATCCAGGGGACAAGACCAGAAGGAGTCCATGGATGAAGTCCTGTCACAAGACTACCAAGAGTTGAAAATTGTTTAAGCAGGATAATAGACAAATACAGAGAAAATATTATTCTTTTCACTCAACAGGTTTTTCAGAATAAAAAGTTAAAAGAAAACTACTGATGCCCTAAAACTATCTTTCTGGTTCTCATGCGGACCTATTAAATGTGATTACCTAGGGGCTGGGTAGGCAAGATAGAGAACATTGGACTAGACAGTCTCCATAGTCCCAACATGCAGCTAAGTCACCCGCACCTTTGACCAAACATACAAATCACGGTCAGCTGTGCCTTTGCCTTAACTTTCCTCTGCTGGAGCCCTTTCTTTCCGAGGGGACATGATGGAAGGGTCCAAGGCAAAGCCCACAGCTTCACTGAGTACAGGGATCCCTGGCTGGGCCTCACCCCCAGGTCCTCTGGTCAGCCTACTCTGCCCTGAATGGCAAACTCTCAAGTCTGCTGCTTCCCAAGGCCTCCAGGAAAACCTGTGCCAGCTCAGGGAGGCTCTGAGCAGGACCAACCTCTCTCACCCATACAGTGAGCGTGAATTTGAACTTCATTTTCAGCCTCCTCATATGACCAAGCAGTTGAGCCTCCCACTTCTCTGAGCACAGCAAGCCACATTCCTGTTGAATTTGGTTTCACTTCCCAGCAGACACTGAATGTTCCTGGACTGCTTCCCAGACCCAGCATCCTTATTATTTATTTATTTTTCTCTCTGTTGCATTTAAGCATCTGGGACCAGGAAGCAGTAAAGAGGCTCAGTTTGGATTTCCGCTCAGGATACTCAGCTTCCTGGGGCCCCCAGATGTTCCACCTGCTTTCACTGCTGTCCCCCACCCTCACCCCACCCTCCTCTATGATTCTATCCTAGCAGCTGGTGCAGACTTTCACATTCAAAACTCCTAGCAAACTTCTCAGAAAGTTCTCTCTCTGTTCCCCTCCCTCCAGCCCGCCCTCCTGGGGGCTTGCTGAAATGCAGGAATGGATAGGTCATGTTGTCACTTTTTCACATAGGTGCTTCCCACTGCCTGTTTCTAGCTGAGGCTGGTCTCCCAGTTTGGCATGTGAAGCCTTTCCTATGATAGCCCTGTTTTTTAAAAATTATTTTTTAGTCCGCTTGTGTTTCCCAACACACCTTGTACCTTTAGGCCTCTGCTCAAGCTAATCTTCTTGCTTCGAAGAACAGATTAACCTTTCCTCTACCTGCCGTCCTTTGAATTTGTCAAACCAAATAATAATAGTAGCTGAAATTTCTTGCGCACCTGTGCTAAGTACCTTACACCCATCAGCTCATTTATTCCTTACAAATCCTGGGTCGCTTCTAAAAATAATAACTTCAGATTTACAGAAAAGTGCTAAAAATAGTAGAGAGCTCGGTACTCTCCTCACTTAGCTTCCCTCAGCGTTAATATCTTACTCGACTAGAGCATGTTATGGGTGTCTTTCTCCCTAAGTGTACCCTTTTCCATCAAGGATCCCACATTTCATTTAGTTGTTGTCTCCTTGTGCTCCTCCAATCCGTGAACCCTTCCTTAGTCCTTTGCTGTCTTTTTAAGACTTCGATTTATTCAATAGTGCTGCTGAGTTATTTCGTGGCAAGTCTCTCAATCTGGGCTTGTCTCATGTTTTTCTCGTGATTAGATGAAGTGATACGCTTTGGCAAGAACCAGAGAAGTGACGTGTGTCCTCAGCACATCGCACCAGGGGTATGTGATGTTGATTTGTCGAACTGTAAATTTGTTATGTTAACTTTGATCACTTGATTAACATGGTGTCTGCCAGGTTTTTCCATAATAAAGTTAGTCATTTTATCTTCAGAATTGCCCTGTCCCTTAGGGGAGATACTCGGACTATACAAGTATCCTTTTCTCCTCGACTTCTGCCCACTGAGTTTAGACCCATCTGTGAATCTTGCCTTCAGCAGTTATTACTGAGATGTGGGCCTAACTGGTATTTTGTATTTCAAAAGGGTCCCTGTATTTCCCACTTTACAGATGAGGACACTGCTCAGATCTGTAATGTAACTCGCCCGAGGTCCTACTGTTACTAAGTGGAGAGTCAGAACTCAGGCATCAAAGCACTGTTCCTGACACTCAGCTCTTTATTCTCTTCCTTGGGAAGTGAACCACATGCTGTCCTATGACAACTCCCATTCCTCACTGCCTTTCCAGGTGTGGTCTCCTTCCCCAGACACACTGTTGGTTTCAGGAGGGCAGGACCTGTATCTCCAATCTCACTCCCCAAACTGCTCAGGGCTGCCAGCATCTTGAGTTCAGTAAGTGCTTGAGTATTGACTAGTCCTGGTGAAACCATTAAAATTTAGCTTTAAATCTTAGCTGTAGGAATCATCTCTCTCTCTCTCTCTCTCTCTCTCTCTCTCTCTCTCTCTCTCTCTCTCTCTATATATATATATATATATATATATATATATATATATATATATATATATATATATGAACCCTTCAAAGACCTAGCCCTTCACTCGGAGATCAACACCCCCCAAAGCAGTGGAAGATATAGCCTAAACCTGATTAATGATCATAAGGTCTGGGCCTCTGACAGGCCTTGACCTAAATTATAGTTCAGCTCCTGAGCCCCAAGGGGGTACGATCCCCAGGATATTTTCCATGAAACCAGACAGAGGGACCACAGACCACACATCAGAGCTATTCTCAAGACCTGAAGAAATTAAGTTACCCTTACCTCACCTCCAACCAATCAGCTCCCAGCACGACCTGGAACCCCCTAACCCACAGTGTCTGTGGTTTCACCCCATATAATCTGTAAACTACACACCATCGGGGAGTTTGAACTTCTGAGCAACAGCACCCCGTTCTCAGGTGGTGCCATTCATAAAGAAATAGCCAGTATTTCTCCACTGTGATCATCAGTTTCTAGTGCTTGGCTCTGGCAGCACTGGGTGGATGAACTCTGTTCGACCATGCTGGGAGAAATGAAGAGGTCATACAAGGCAAGAGGAGGAGGTAGAACCAAAGGAACATCCAGCTTCTTTCCTTTTTCCCAGCCCAAAAGGCATTATGGTTGCAGACGCACCCAAGTCTGTCAAGAAGAGGACAACACTGGGCAGGGTCTCCCTGAGGGGCAGAAGGCTCAGGAAAGCAGATACCACCAGGGGTATGTTAACCAGAGGTTAACTGGTGGGAGGGGTGGGAGAAAGTTTGAGAGGAAAAGCAGAGGAAGGAGGGGAAGACAATCTTATCAGGTCTGTCATTTTACAAATTAAATGGTCAAAGCCAGTCCTAGGGCTTTAAAGATTAAAATTAGACCCTCAAGTGCAAAGTTAGGTTTACTGAAAAGATGAAAGGATTCAGGAGAGGAGTTTACTGCACTCATTAGCAGGAAGCATAGCCTGAAGAGGAAGGACTCTTTTACTTGGCATTTCCCCTAATTACTAGAGTCTTTGCCTCTAAATTCATATTTACCCATAATGCAACACATTTATTGAGCACCTTCTATGTGACACCATTGAACTAGCTACTGGGAATAAAATTGTAGCAAATCCAGGGTCCCCTATGGGTCACTAGGGAGGTGTTGGTTTTGTTTGACTTGTCTTCCCTAGGCCATGGGTGGGTTAATTTAAGCTAGAATGAGAAGCTGAAGGGACAAAACACACTGTGACGTTCTACATAGGCCAGAGAGGGTCAGTGATTTGCTCAAAGTCATGCGAAGCGGCAATTCAGGTCTTATAATAGCTGATTTTGGGGTTCTTCCTGTGCTGACACATTTCTCATCCTTTTCTGCTCACTTTTTTTTTTTTCCTGCTCCAGGGGGTGGAAGCTGGAGGGACCCAAGATGCCTATGGCAGCAGAGTGAGGTCAGGGAAACTCAAGTGTGGTTGGGTGTTTATGAAGATGTTCATGCTTGTAGGGCCAGGGCTGAGGGCAGGTAGCTGAGTGTGTGGGAAGACTGGGGGGTAGTTGGAAGATGGCTTGCTCGAAATGAAGCCACAGACTGAAAACACTGTGAAACAACCTTGAAGGTCAGTTTCATGGTTCAGTTCCCAACTCCCGGGCTCTTTGCTCCTATAGAAACTGTCAGCCCACTGAACTGGCCACCAGGGCGGAACACCCAGGACCTGGAGTTTAGGTGTCCATAGTGAGAGGAAAATAGAAGTGAATGACAATGGTGACAAGCACTGGGCTGGGAGTGGTCCTCAGCTCTTGTCCTAGCTCAGCCAGAAAGTCGGGACAATTCTCTTCACCTAGCAGACCCCTGGCTACCCACTGGTTGCACAAGGAGGACTGCGCTGGTTCCGAGGTTTTCAATCACCCAGAGAACTTGTGACTCGGTAGATTCCAGGCCCACCCCAGAGATGGGGACAGGGGGCCTGAAATGAGACTCAGGGACATGCCTGGCTAACAAGTGCCCCCAGATGACACTGGCCACCCCCAGTCCTGGGCCACACTTTGACCAACAGCAGACTTAGTCATCTCTGGGGTCCCTCACAGTGTTTATCTGAAAAAGCCAGGCTCCTTGGGCCAAGAAGAGAGGAGACCACCATTTTCCAGGTGTCCTCTGCCTGTTGGTGTGGGGTGGGCCAGCAGGAGAAGAGCCTGGGCTGACCAGGTAGGGCGACCAAGCAGAGTACCTGCCTTCAGGGAGCCAGCACAGGCACACTGGCAGTCAGCCCGGGGAGGCAGAGCCCCCAGATGAGGGTAAACTGTGCTGTCTATTCAGGCCTCGGCTGTCGTGCTCACCCCCATCTCCCTCCCCTTCCCTGGCCTGTTCACTTCAAATCCCAGCCAGGCTAAAGCTCATTTGAATGTATTTATTTGTATAACAGAGAGCAGAGTTCAGGACCTGAGACCTGAAGCACTTAGTATTGTCCCAAATTTCAGGAGAGCAACAAGCTGAAGAGATATAACAGGAATCCAAGATTCTGGCTAGAGACTCTCCAGGACCCAGTTCCTTTGTGGGAAATCATGTACTTGCCAACTTACAGCTCTGAATCCCAGCTCATTCCACTGTGTACGGGCCCCACCCTCCATCTTTTAAGAGTTTCTGTCCTCCATAAAGCTGTCCCCATCCCCCCTCCCAGCAATAATTACCTGCTTTTTCTTCTACAACTTTTTAGTCATCTTAGTGCTGACAAAGTTGGGACTGTCCCACTTTTGTTCACCTGGGAGCTTGGCATATAGCAGGTGTTCATCAAATTAAAAAAATAAAATTGAATGAGGCAAGAGGTAGTCTTCCAGTTAAAAATGTGAAGAAATTATTATGTGGTTTGTTATTTTAGATAAATCATCAATCTAATGTTATAGAATGCCAGACTTTGTTAAAATAACCATTATTCAAATAATACACGACAGCATTTTTTATCAATCATAAACTATTCACAAATTAGTATCAGGGGATATCTAAAGGAGACCAAAAGATGAGCTGCACCAAGTAGGAGCAGCAACTGATAATACTTGGCATCTGTTTTTTTCAGAGCTTCAGTCTGAATGAATGGTATTCTACCAATATATATATATATATAAAGGATAGATTTTTGGTAAATGGGGAAGGAATTTCTCGCAGAAAGACATGCAAGACCAGAAGGAGCACAGACACAGCTAGAAACTGTGAAGGAAGCCTAACCTAAGAACAAACGGGTTCCTGCTGACTCTATGGACTTGTAGCTATCCCACAAAAAGCACAAACAATTAGGAACTTTGACATAGGAATCCTGGTGGAAGAGCAAAACCTATTTCATCTCTGAGTCTGAGGTGGCCCCTGGTGGTGAGGGAGGCAGTGGGACACCAAGTTCTGCAGGGTAATAGTCGTACCTGGTGACAAAGGAGCTGAGGAGGGGACATCTGCAGCCCATATGAAAAGGACTTTACCTCAGAGAAAGCACTGTTTATGAAAATAATGACTGAAAATAAATGCAACCTTCAGGATAATGCTTTTTCTTGAGTCCATCTGACAGGCTCTGAGCAAATTCTTCTGAGGAAAGTGGATGAAAATGAAAGATACATATGGTCCAGTACTCAGGAGGAATGTCCAGGTTTGATAAAGGACTTCCAGGAGAGGAGATGGAAAGGTGAAATTTTTAATTATCAGGTTAAGAGCCATCAATGGCTCTGAAATATTTATGACAAAAATGTAGCAGAGAAAAACCTAGAAGCTCAACGACTGAGACAAAGGCCTGCAGCCACACTCCAGTGGGCATTTTGCCCCCAGGGCTCCCTATGCTTGGCTCACCTCAACTACCAAATTGTAGCACAGTGAGAAAGGACAGCTAGTCTACTTTGTGAATCCTCAATTTTGTCACCTATAACAATCATTTCTACTCAAAGTCTTGTTGCAAGGATTAAAAATGATCATAGCAGGGCTAGTAGGTGATTTTTCTGAGATCAGAGCTAACAGTACCTTGGCCTAATTAAACAATATGCAACTGTCTGCATTCTAGGGTAGAAAACAAAGGTGCCACCTGTAACTGAATGACATGAGCTCCATTGCCTCCAATTTTAGTACTTAGCATTCTGGGGGTTCCAATTTGTCCTTATTGCTTTGCTTATTTGAGAAAAACCATTTCATTGGTACCTGAGAAAAATCAAGCACTCACAAATGTTAATAATGGTACTTTTATGTTACAATGACATTTGGGCTGATTGTGAATGTCCTCTTTTCCCCTCTGGTTAGGAGTTTATGCAGACCACATTAAAATTCAATTCAGCAGCACATTTTGTTTTATAAGTGAAGTTAGTGTGTAAAGCAGTGTGGAAATGAAAAATGTTAGCCCTGGTTTGAGTCCTTACCAAAGAAGTCAGTCTCTTGTTGTGACCATTTTCAAACAGAAAATTCTACAAGCTGGGAAACCATATAATCCAAAAATTATACTTTTTGGTATTCATTCAAGAGAAAGGAAGTGGTACAAAGTTGTATATGAATGTTCCTACCAGCTTTCTTCATAATAGATTGTGAATTTTCTCTAAGTTTACTTCAAAACTAGGATTTAGTTTCTCCTTGAACTGACTGCAGGATTTCATATGGCAGAGTGTCTGAAGATGCCTTGAAAGGGACTCTGAGCCAGCTGTAATGGTAAAAAATATCCAAGGACCCTAAAGCACTGTCCTGGCCCAGGGTTTGCTGCAGACACAAACATATTAACCAACAGATGCAAGAGCCCCTCTAGAAGGCCCAACTTGTCTGGGGCTTCTGGTTTCCTACTCTGAGTGTCTTCTGACCTTGGCATCAAAACCCAAGTGCCCATCATGTAGATCACCAGGGATAGGTTGCCGAAGGCCCTGTTCCTGGCTCAGCAGCATCACACACATTGCCTCTTGATCATCACCGTGGGTTGAGACAGTAGGTTATGCTATACCCACTTTGCAGATGAGGAAACCAGCCTCCTTAGAGGTGAAGTAGCTTGCCCAAGGCCACACAGCTGGTGAATTCTGAGGCCGGGATTGAACCCACAGGGACTGGCTCCTGTAGTAACTGAGGTGGCCACATCCCAGGTGGAATGAACTATTTGTGAATGATCTCTGAGCAGCACCAAAGAAGGACATGAGGGTCTCATTGCATGACGGTATACACTGCTGCTTAGGGCTCTGTCAGCTTGACCAGGCTCTATCTACTTCCTGTCCCACAGCATCCATACCAGGCCTCTACACAGGAACAGCTTCACCCATCAGGAGGCCTTGATGTCCTCCTGAGATGACCAGACAAAGCCACAGGGTGGAAGGCCTTAAGTTCTAAGCTTAGCAATTTACAAGTACTAACAGTGATTCCTCACAATAGCTCAGTTGTGTTAGCGTCCTCATATAACAGGCAAGAAGGTTGCCCATCCTTTCACAGGTCAGTGGGAGAGTCAGAGCTAACATTCAGGTCCTTTTCTGATCCCAGATCTGGGCTCTAATCTCTGTCTTCTCTGAGGTAAAAGAAGAAAGCCATGAAGGCAATGCTGGCTCAAGAAATGAAGGTCTTAGCTTCTTTGCAGCAGCATAGCCACTTTTAGGTTCAGTGGCAAAGCAGTGATCAGGCCAGAGGCTGCTGGGGGCAACCTCTCCGGTCAAGCCACGAACAAGTGAGAAAACAGCTAATTAGATTAAGACCTTAATCACAGGCTTGGCTCAGAGCCTAGTAGTAAAAGCTTACTGCAGCCCCCCTACAGTGCCCCTTGGCTAAGAATTTCCCGTTGGGCTAGCTCTGCCCTCTGCATCCAGGCTGCCCACACCCACCCTCTGGATTTGGAACTTGGAACCCATCGGCCAGGGACTTGTGAATCAAACTTTGGCCAAGAATTTGATGCATTCGGTGAGAAACTCACTTCAACACTAAAGAGTTCACTGCTACCCGGAAGTCCTTTTCTGAGCTATCAGCACACACACTGCTGCCTCCAACTTTCTGCCGTTTATTTCTCACCAGCACGACCACACTCAGGGCCACACCCTTCTTCCTCGTGTCTCTGCGGAGGAGAAGGGGAGGCCCTTTCCCTCCCCGTCACTCCTAGTCCTTCTCCTGCCCACCCCACTGGCGGCCACACCAAAGGACAGTTATCTGCTTTCTCTAGGATTAGACTGGAAGCGGGCCAGGGAGAGGCGTGCTAGAGTGAGAAGTAACAAAGACGCAGATGGCTGTGTGGCTAAGACAGCAACACAAACGAAAGTGGCTGGAAGAAATGCGGCGAGCCCGGAAGAGCAGCCTGGGGACCCTTAGTGCGGGGAATGCTGACCCCTGCTGGCCGCGCAAGGACACAGCATGGTTTCAGACCAGACTGTGACAGTAACCTGGGAGTGAGTCATAGACTGGCCCAGAGAAGAGCTGAGCTCTCAGTGGGACAACAGCCCCAGGACCTGGACCCGCACGGAGGCAGTGGGCCCCGGGGGCGGCTAGAGGGAGGTGGAAGAGGGGGAAAGGCAGGGACAGGAAGGACTGAGGCATCAGATGCCCCTCCCCACTGCTCGGGAACTTTGTTGGCAGCCTCAACCCTTCCCAGCTCTCCAATGCTGTCAACTCCCTCACAGAATAAGAACTCCCAAGATTGTGAACCAACAATTATAAATTGTCAGTCACAACTGGGTTTCTAGGTATAAGCCATTTAGTTAATACCTACTGAGCCTCAATTTTGTGCCAAATTCAAATTTCTCCTGAAATAAAAAAACGAAGAAACACACATACAAATACCCAAAGAACTATGCAAACAGCATTGTAGGATCACTGCCTACCCTTAGAGTCCAATGGAAAAAGATTGCTGGAATTTCAGCATCTAATATTCAAAGAGCTAGACAAAACCTTTGACTTCTAGTCAAACCCTTTGTTTCACAGGGTTATAGAGGCACAAGCACCAGGTTCACACAGCGAGTTAGGACAATGGAAATAGAAATTGCAGCTATGGATCTACCTGTGGCAGCACCAGGCATCTTACATTATTTCCTAGTTAACTGTACAGAATGAATTACCATCACCAGCAGTAACTCCTTAAAAATGTGAAGGCCAGGAGAAGGTGACTAGCCAGTCCCCTAGTCAGCAAACTGCGGCTTGCAAGCCACATGTGGCTCTTTGGCCCCTTGAGTGTGGCTCTTCCACAAAATACCACATGTGGGCACTACCTCGATAAGTAATGTACCTACCTATATAGTTTAAGTTTAAAAAATTTGGCTCTCAAAAGAAATTTCAATTGTTGTACTGTTGATATTTGGCTCTGTTGACTAATGAGTTTGTCAACCACTGGGCCAGTCCATTACCAATTGCTCTATCTAGACCTGCTCAGAAGGAGCTCACTTGATTTCCAAGGACAAGTCCCTGCCCAATGTTGTTTTTGGTAAGAAAACTTTTACAAGCAAGGACACAAGGGATGGAGCCTTGGGGAAACAACCGGAAGTTCAAGTTCATTCTTACGCACATCTACTTTGATCAGAGTCAGAAATAACATCCTTATGGAAGTACTCCAAAGCTAAAGTTTGCAAAAGAAAAGATCAGTACAATGAAGATTCTCATAACTTTACACATGTTCCAAGTTGTAGAACAGTTCTTGAACTTTGTATTTTTCAGAGAATGTTCTCTTTGGTATTTGTGGCCAGAGGCATCAGAATGAGAGCCTGACCTTAGGCTATGCAGGTCTCAGGGGAGATCCGACAGCTCATAAGCCTCCCAAGTGGAAAAGCATTTGGGCAGTCAACACCTTTGTGAGGAGCAGGCACACACAGAACACCTGACTACCTGGGGAGCTTTAATTATTGTGGTTATATCCTATGCACACAGGTTTGTAGATTTTTAAAGATGTGTATTGCTGTGGTCTTTTAGTGGCTATAAAGAAGTCAATCAAGTAGAGGGTGCCATAATTTGATTTTGTTCAACACATATTTCTAATTTTTACTATAATAACCGTGTGATATATTGGTATCTGAGTTTTCCAGTTATATATCTCTGGGATTTCTAGAAGTGGGTCTGAGAGGTATTTGATCTGGTGGCTGAGCTGTTTTGGAGGATGAACCATCCATCCCACATTCCTTATTTCCTAAGAATTCAGATGGATACTGGTTTATGCTGTAGCCGACATCAGTAATTGTGGCAACTTGGATTCCATTCAATATTCATCTACAGTTTACAAAATGATTCTTCCTCAAACTAATATTCTTTCTGTAAAATGATCTGACATAACTTCTGTGCCTCAATTTTTTCTTCTATAAAATATAAACAATAGTACCTATCTCATAGGATTGTTATAAAGATTAAATGAGTAAACATGAAGAGTTTAGAACAGTGCATGGCATGTAATACAAGCTAGTGGTTATAGAACATTGCTTATAGGGCTACAAATTGTCAAGCCCCTTCTGGAAAACAGGGTAACAGAATGTATAGCCTCTCTTCTGCTGTTAGCTTACAAGATGGCTTTAGAGGATTCAGGCCTCTAAACATGATTAATGGATTTGAAATATATTTAATACTCTTCAACTATGAAATCTTACCTCCTGGATTATGCTAAAATGCTAGAACAGAGCCATTTCCAGGAAGTGAGGGAAATGTTGTTACATTTCCATGGGTAACAGGAGAAAGTAAAAGAGAAATTAGTTTTGCTTTCCTACTTATAGGAATCAAACCCCTCTAGTGTTTCAAACTTAGTTCAGACAGTGATCATGGTTTTAATAATAGATGAAACATATTTAGCTCATATTCCATGCCAAGGTACAATATGCACTCTATAATTAAGTTGGTTAATCCCTAGAATCCTATGAGATACTATCGTTTCCATCTTACAGAATATAAAGCAGAGAGGTTAAATGATTTACCCAAAGTCACACAGATAGAAAGCTGCAGACCCAAGATCAGAACTCAAGCTGTTTGACTCCAGATGCTACACTTAAACCAAAACACCTTATAAGACTATATGTGTGGTCTGACCAGGCGGTGGAGCAGTGGATAGAGCATTGGACTGGGATGCGGAAGATCCCCAAGTTCGAGACCCTGAGGTCGCCAGCTTGAGCACGAGCCCATCTAGCTTGAGCAAAGAGCTCGCCAGCTTGGACCCAAGGTCGCTGGCTCCAGCAACGGGTTGCTCGGTCTGCTGACGGCCCGCGGTCAAGGCACATGTGAGAAAGCAATCAATGAACAACTAAGGTGTCGCAACGGCAATGAAAAACTTTTAATGATTGATACTTCTCACCTCTCTCCGTTCCTGTCTGTCTGTTCTTATGTATCCCTCTCTCTGACTCTCTCTCTGTCCCTGTAAAAAAAAAAGACGACTATATGTGTGTTTGAGTTCCTTCATTCTCAGCCTCAGTTACCTCACCTGTAAAATGGAGATCCTACCACCAATTTCATTATTGAGAGATTAGCAGAAGAGCATTTGTGAACAGCAGTGTTTTATATAGTAGAGTCTCAACTGGCATTTACTCCCTCTCTGATGAGGAAAGATTTTTTTTTATTTTTGAGAAAAAACTGAGTCAGAGAACGATTCATCCCATGTCTTGCTTAGCGGCAGCTTTGGGGCTCTTAAGATTTTACCCATGAACAAAGGATCCTCTTTCCCTTCAGGTAGAAAGGACAGGGGGAGAGATGCCCTCCAGCTCCCAGGGCTTCCTCATCCTTATTCTAGCAGGCCTCATCAGCCTCTGCCCTTCTGCTTCCCAGACCCTCATGGGTGACAATCAGGTCTGAGATGGTTTCTAGCTACCCTTATGGGGCCATGTCAAAGTGAGGCTGCTCACTACCTGGGTTTATGGGTGATTCTCTCCTGGGCTCAGCAGACACAGTGCTGACCTCGGAATGCACCGCTGGAGGTCATGCTCATGGAAAACAGCACCCCACGGATAGCCAGTGCTCATGTGGCAAATATCAGACTCCAAAGACAGAAAATGTATAATAAATGAACCAACCCCCCCCCATAATGCAACACAGAGAGATGAAAATATGAAAGTAGCTAAGAGATTTGGAGGATTGAATAAGAAAGTCTTAGTTATAGACTTGGAGTACCAGAAGAAAAAAATGTAAAGAAAGGAGGAAAAAAAATATCTGAGGAAGAAATGACTTAAGTTTTCTCACATAAAAAACATGCATTCACAGATCCAGGTGCATGAAGCAGTAATTAAAGATGGCCATAGAACCTCTGCTGCTCTACCCAGTGAACGGTAGAATCTAATTCTTCTCCCCTTGAACCTGGGCTGGCCTTAGCAACTTGCTTAATCAATAGGCCATAGTGGAAACCATGCTGCATGACCCTCAAAGCTGAGTCAGAAGCAGCCTTTCAATTCCCACCTTGATCGCTTGGAAACTTGTTCTGGGGAAAGCCAGCCACTTTGTAAAGAATCCGACCTTTGAGAGGTCTCAAAGCTACATAGAAAAAGAAGAACACATTGCACCCAGCCTTCCAGCTGTCCCCACCAACATTCATGATATAAATGCATATTAGTAAAGCCATCTTGGGCCCTCCAAAACAGCCCATATTTCAGTAAATACCACCAAAAAATTCCTGTCAATTCCATGTGATATGGGAGGACTGCCCAGCTGACACCTGCTTAAATTTCTGACTCACAACAGTGAGATAAAAAGTGATTGTTTCTTTAAGCTACTAAGTTTTGGGGAAGTTTGTTATGCAACAATAAATAACTAGAACAGAGAATGCAGAAGCAGGTGGTGGCACAGTGGATAGAGCATCAACCTGGGATGCTGAGGACCCAGGTTCAAAACCCCAAGGTCACTGGCTTGAGTGCAGACTTATTCAGCTTTAGCATGGGGTCACTGGTTTGCGTACAGGGTTGCTGGTTTAAACATGGGATCACAGACATGACCCCGTGGTTGCTGGCTTGAGCCCAAAGGTCACTAGCTTGAAGTCAAAGGTTACTGGTTTGAGTAAGGGGTCACTAGCTCAGCTGGAGCCCCCCCCCCCCGGTTAAAGCACATATGAGAAAGCAATCAATGAACAACTAAGGCATTGCAACTATGAGTTAATGCTTCTCATCTCTCTCCCTTCCTATCTGTCTATCCTTATCTGTCCCTTTCTTTCTCTCTCTCTTTAAATAAATAAATAACAACAAAGAAATCTACACAGATATAATAAAATTATAAAACATTGAAGACAAAGAGAAGGTCTTAAAATAAGTCAGACAGAATTGATCCCCTTGAAGACTTGTCTGTGGCAACAATGGAAACCAGGAGACAATAAATCAATTTTGAAGATGTGGAGAGAGAAAAAACTGTCAACTTAGAATCATATACCCAAAACAACTATGGTGAAAGAGGATAAAAGGCACTGGATAAATAAAATCAAGAGTTTACTTTCAATAAATTCTAAAAAAACTTCTAAATTCATTTAGAGAAAGATGGCCTGAAATATAGAGAATGATGTGAATGAAATGCTAAGCATATATATTACATATACATATATAATTTGCCATTTATAATTATATAATATATATAATGCACACACACACACATTTAATTTACCAGAGTAGTTTTGGGGTGTCTCAGTCTCCAGAGAAAATGACCTCTCCCAAGAGAGGGGGGACATAAGAGTAGGAGGCCCTACAACCTAGGTCCATTTCCCAGAGGAGGGCCTTAGAAAGCTAGGAAGGGACACTGGCATGTCCAAGGTGAAGTCTCACTACACCCATCCCAGGGGACGATGGATTGCCAGGGCTTAGCTTCCTGTAAAGTGAGCCCTTTGGAGGGCTAAATGGCCCTGTCAGCATGCTCTTCAAAGGTCTCTCTAAGGGAGGTCACTGCCCAGATGATTTGCAGTTTAGACACCAATGAAGCAGCCATAGTAACATATGTCTTTGGCCCTAAAGTAGCTTCATTCCAGGAAAGAAACCCAGAGAATGTGAAAGCAACTAACTCAGAAAGAAAAGGACACAGAACACTGCCTACTCTTTTTCCTTCAGGCAGGCTTGTTATTTCTGTGCTCTCTCAGTTGAAAGCAAGTTCCCACTCCACTTGAAGTAGCAAGGACCAGCAACGGCCGGCCGCACTAGAAACTGCTTCCTTGGGCTCAGGCCAGGAAGTACTCACTAAACTGCTAGCTGCTAGCTCTGCTCCAGCCAGATTTGGAAAGGGAGCCAGAGAAGTCAGTGAGCTTTGCAGAAGGCACTCCATTATGTTAGTCTGTAGAAATCTGGGGTCACAATTCCCAGGGCACTTAGCAGAGAGGTCTTTCCTTGACTGTACAGTCCTGGAAGGGTAGCTGGACTTAGGGAAGAGAGGGGTACAACTCCCCTCCTGTCTCAGACAGGGCATCTGAAGGCAAATGTAAACCTGACACCAGCCACGAAGCTGATGTAGACATCCCCATGGTCCACTCTGGGGTCCCAGGAACTTTGTCCTAGGCTGAGGCAGGAAAACCAGTATGGGTGGGAAGCAAACTCAGGAACAGTTGTGGCTGCAACAACTTAGGGGGCGGTATTGTCGGTGTCACTTGGGCCGGGCTCTCCGATAGTTCTGTGGACAGCTCCTCTGGGCTGCAGGAAGTGTACACTGGGTCTCTTTCTGTAAGATTCCCCAGGATATAACAAGGAGACATGCTCAGAGATCACACTCTGGGTGGGGCAGGCCATCTGTCATGGGCAGCCACTTGAAGACCATGGGAGTAGGCACTGTCAAATTTCACCACCCAGAGATGCAACCACCAGACTCGTACCTCACTGAAGATTTACTCAGCACTTAGCCAAGCAAGCCCTGGAGAGCAGAAGTTGGGGTTTCTGCAGGAACGGCAAGAATTCCCCAGAGCAAGTTAGACAGAGAGCTCTCAGCTTGAGACACAGGAAGAGAGGACCTGGAGATATGACAAAGCTGTATGATGACAGGAACAGGATATAGTCTGACCTCCAGGCAGCATTGGGTCTCAGTGGCCAAGCCTGTCCCAGGCTGGCCCCTTAAGAAAGCATGGCATTTCAATAGGCAAGACTCTCATTTGCACAGGCCACTGCTTTCTCGGTCTGGGAATGCCCTCCACCCCTGAGAGGGTTGAGAGAAAGAGGCCCCGCTTCCCAGGGTACATGTGGTCCTTTCCATCATCTCAGATTTGAGGGGCTACCTGATCCGTGAGTCAACAGGAGTTGGCCTGTAGCAGACCCGTCCTCTGGTACACTCACTGGCCTTCCCCATTCTACAAGTGAGGACCAAACTGCCCAGTCAGTGACCACCACAAAGCTTGCAGAAATCACAGTGTTAGAAGGGGCTTCTCGGCTGGCTGAGGACCAGACAAGTATACTTTTTTCTGGGGTCTCTGCCCACCTGGTAGTGAAGATTGCTGTTTATACTGGGACTGAGGAAGAGGTCATTTTCCAAATATCCTTCTCACTAATTTCTAGTGAGTTGGTGGCCAGAATTCTGTTTGTTGCGGGTGTGGTGAGGGAGCTTGATTGAACCAGCTGCGACACAGATGTTCCAGAGACCCCAAGTTTCTTCTCTGGCCCAGTAATGCTAACAGTGGGTTTGAAGGAAGCTCTTTGAAATGAAACGGGAGACTTTGTGACATGAGGCTTCATGATCTTTTCCTCTGAATTTGCTCTAGGATCTTGGAAGACATATACTTCCTCCTGAAATGCCTGTATCTCCTACCTGAAGTGTAGTTCTTAAATAGCAAGACCACAAGTAGATCTAGAGCTTGGGTAGCATAAATGCTCCCCGTCTTCTTCCAACAGGCCAGCCGTGCTGCTCCTACCACAGAAGATATCCTCTGAAACGTGATCCTGTCAGAGTCTGCCCACAGTCATCATTTCCTGCGACCCTAAACCTGTGGACACAAACAACAATATTGCTTTGCGGGGGGTGGGGGACGGGGGGCAAATGGTCCAATTGCACCAGACATTCTGGGGAAACTGCCTTGGCATCACTGGGCAGGAGAACTCACCCACCTTGCCTTTCAGGGTGACATGGCAGTGTTTCATGAGGATGTAAGTTCCTGCCCAAAGGGTCTGATTTCTCCAGGAGAAAAAGAACAGGATTAGAGGTATTGGAGAAAAAACCTGTTCAAACAAGTGCTCTGATAGCAAAGCACATACATTTGCCTTTTGCACACCTTTCCTGTACCTAGCCTGAGAAACAAGCACGTGCAAGTTGTTGAGGAGGAGTAAAGAGAGCTGTTTAAAACAATAATAATAAGAGAAAAAGACATCGCATCCAGCTCACAGGAGACAGTGTGCCCTTCTGCTGGCATTTAGGACCAAGTCCCTCAAAGAGGAAGGGAGAACAGAGTGGGCAGGGCCTGAGGTCTCAGAGGAAAGTCATCCTCATAGAGACATTGAAGGGCAGCTCTGCTGAGGAGAGATTGTGAGGTCAGCAGTGCTCAGTGGGGAAACACAATGAGAGGTTGCAGATGCTACACCTACCTCGGCCATTTGTCACCTAGTGTATAGTCAGACATATATATATATGGTCTTTTTCCGTTCCTAGCACAGAGTTACTAATACCCTTGGGATTTATTAAGTGATGAGTGTGATAAACGTTCCTGGCACAGAGTTACTAATACCCTTGGTCTTTTATTATCTTAATGAGGTGAATTTTGGACTGCCTCTAGGTCACCTAAAGATGAGGGCTAGTTGCCAGGGGAACTAAGTGAGGGTCAGAACTTTCAGATCCCAATCCCCAACATCCAGTGATGAAAAAGAAACTGCAGATTGAGTTTAATCACCAATGGCCAATGATTTAATCAATCATGTCTATGTAACAAAGCCTCCATGAAAACCCAAAAGGACAGGGTTCAGGCAGCTTCTAGGTTGGTAATACATGGCGGTGCTGAGAGAGTGACATTTGGAGAGGGCATGCTCAGCGGTGTTGAAAGAAAACACACGTTGGACCATCCTAAAGTCTTTTAGCAAGTAGGAAGCTTTCTTAAGGGGTAGCTATTATCAGGCAAGTAATTTTACAACCTGAATTTCAGTTTCCTTATCATTTGGACTGCCTTTTCTATTTCAAAGGATTTTAGCCAAGGTTTAATCCATAACATTTTTGTCATTGTTGTTATTGGGTTTTTTTGGAGGGTAGGGGGCTAAAGTGAGAGAGAGAGACAAGGGAGTGAGAGAGGGGGAGGAGAGAGATGAGAAGCATCAACTCAAAGTTGCTTCACTTTAGTTGTTCATTGATTGCTTCTCATATGTGCCTTGACCAGGGGGCTCAAGACAAGCCAGTGACCCCTCACTCACGCCAGTGACTTTGGGCTCAAGCGAGCAAACTTTAGGGTCAAGCCAGAGACCTTGAGATCATGTCGATGATCCTGTGCTCAAGCTAGTAACCTCAGGGTTTTGAACCAAGGACCTCGGCATCCTGGTTGACACTCTATTTACTGTGCCACCACCAGCCAGGAACCATAGCAGGCTTTTCTATACAGGTATTTTCTCACCACCATTTTTATTCTTTTGGGAGTAGGAGGGATAGTAGGGGGAATCAGAGAAGCTTAAGATATGGCCTTTGAGAACACAGTCTAGTTTTGAACAAAATAATGATGTTTATAAGGAAAGAAACACACAAGACAGGCTATGGTGGCCAATGTCAGAGTTTAGAGGAAGGGAGAGATTCTCTAAATCCCACCAGGTTGTCCCCATGCTTTCTGTAGGTGTGGAACTGTGGGAAGAGGCCTTTAGACTAGAGAAAAAGATTCCAGTCACCTAAACCCAGAAGTCATTGCTGATACTCTCTAGTGGGGACTGATCCATCAGCATGTCCTGTTGGCTTCTCCAAAATACCTAGAACCTGACTGCATTTCACCCCCACCTTGATACCACATCTTCACTTGGATTATTCTAGTACTCTCCTAACTCATCTCCCTACTTCTTCTCTTATAGAATCGTCCATTCTTCAGAGATTTTTGCTCAAAGAGATACCACATCGTTCACATTCTCCAAACCCTCCAGTATCCTGCCCTCACTACAAAGAACATCCTGACACCCGGACAGAATCTTCAAGGCTTTTCACGACCTGGCAGTTGCCTCCTAGACCTGCATTTCTCTACTTTGCTCATTCCTCTGATGCTGTACTGTCTTCCCTTTCTGTTCTTAAAGTACAGGAAGCTCACTCTGACTTCAGGGCCTCGGCACTTCTGTTCCTGGACCCTGGGCTACTCTCCCTCAGGTTTACCATGTGGCTTTACCCCTCATTTCAACCAGGTTTCTGCTCAAATATTACTTCAGAAGAATCTTTTCTAATCATAGTCAAAAATAGATGCCCCCCTCCAACACCTTCTTATGCTTTTCTTCCCAGAATTCAGAACAACTAGATATTTTTATTTAATGAGTGGATCAGTACCCTCACTAGAACATAAGCTTCATGCAAGAACATAGTCTGATTGTCTTCATTTTTGCATTCCCAGGGCTTAGAATAGCTTTCCCTCAGAATAGAATTCCCCGAGAATAATGCCTAGCAAATGGCAGCCACTCAATAAATGTTAGCTGAATACGTAAATAAGAGTCTGTCAATATCTGACACTATGTCACTTGAACAGGACATAAGGTCAGTAATCACAAGACCCTAAGAACAACAAGACCAGTAGGGACAGCTACTGAAAGAGATTTTATCCTAATATAAGTTTCATAAGTCCCAGAACAAATATGTCCCTTGTTTCTGATGATAGCCAGAGTCCATTTAGCAGACATGGATGCAGAGGAGGACAGTGGCTTTCACACTTGAGTGAGGCTGAGAGCCACATGAAGGACTTGTGAAAAATAAGAGTTTACTGGAATTCACCTCTAGAGTTTAATTCAGTAGGTCTGGGGTGGGGCCTGAGAGTTTGCCTGTCTAACAAGTTCCCAAGTGATGCTTCTGGTCTGGGAAGCTCATTTTGAGAACCACTGGTAGGCTGAACTATACAATCACCTTGGTTCTTTTCCACTTAGAGTGGATTCTAATAGCTAATCTTTGCTTGTAATGTGTCTCCCCTGCTTTCAACATCTCACTAAGGTTTGATGAAGGGTTTTCTTATTCTCTTGACTAAATTCTCCAAAACTCAAGTCTCACCTCCCCTGTGGAACTTCCTGGGACTATACTCGCTTATGTGTCTCTCCCTTTCATCTCACCTGTGCAACTGCTCTCATGATTTAAATACTAGATCATCTTTCTAATCGCTCATTTTCCTAATCATTCTATGTGCTTGTCTCGCCTCATTTCAGACCAGAAACTGAAGAGCAAGCCTGTGGGATGTTGTGAATGTGCCCTATCAGGGCTCAGAACCATGACTAAAACAAGATTCCACAAAGCCTGCTGCTGTATGTCCCTACTAAGGAGCACCAAAACATGACTTTATTCTGGGTCACAGCTGGAGACAGCAGAAGAAAATGACAATAGAAAATTTATCCTTCACCTCCAAAACTTCTAAATCTGGGCCTGCCAGAAATATACCATGCTGAAACATACCAAGAGTAGCCTTTTCCTTTGTCCCTTCTTCTAGGGACAATATAACAGATCTTTTACATCGTGTACCAGAGCCTGTCCCAGAAGACATGCAGATGAGATGAGGTTAAGCCCCAGTTGAGATACCAAGTGGCCAAGCAGGTGTTACTGGGGTGGAATACATATACTCCATATTACCCATTTTTAAGTGGCACATTGTTTCTTCTGTGGCATTAAGTACATTTATAATGTTATACAACCATCATCACTGGCCATTCATAGGACTCTGCTCATCTTGCAAACTAAAACTTTGTACCCATTAAACTGTAATTCCCCACTTCTCCCTCTCCCTTACCTGGCAACAACCCTTCTACTCTCTGTCTTTATGAGTTTGACTACCCTAGGTGTCTCACATAATTGGAATCATATACTATTTGTGCTCTTGTGATTGGCTTATTTCACTCAATGTAACGTCCTCAAGGTTCATCCATGTTGCAGCATGTGTCAGAATTTCCTTCCTTTTGTAGGCTGAATAATATTCCATTGTATGTATATACCATATTTTGTTTATCCATTCATCTGTTTAAAACCTCCCTTTAGCTTTTAAATTCTTAAAATATTTTTTCCCGCCTGACCAGAAGGTGGTGCAGTGGATAGAGTGTCGGAGTGGGACGCAGAGGACCCAGGTTCAAAGCCCCAAAGTCCCTGACTTGAGCCCAAGTTCACTGGCTTGAGCAAGGGGTCGGTCACTCACTCTGCTGTAGCCCCCCAGTCAAGGCACATATGAGAAAGCAATTCATTGAACAACTAAGGAGCTGCAACAAAAAATTGATGCTTCTCATCTCTCTCCTGTCTGTCCCTTTCTGTCCCTCTCTCTGACTCTTTCTCTGTCTCTGTAAAAAACTTTTTTTTTTCCTTTTTTCCCCCTATTTATAACTTTAGCAAACAAAATTATAACAAACATGTTAAAGGAAGTAATTGGCTAATATTGATGTGGCTAATATTTGATCCCAATTATTTATTTATTTTTATTTTATTTTTTTAAAGTTTTATTTTTGAGAGAGAGGCAGGGAGAGAGACAGGAACATTAAGCTGCTCCTGTATATGCCTGACTGGGGAATCGAACTGGCAAGCTCCATACCAGGACAACACTCCAGCCAACTGGCCAGGGTTTTTATTTATTGGTTAATTTTTTAAAAGACTGAGAGGGGATGGAAGGGAGAGGGGAGGGGGAAGGGAAACCTTCATTTGTTGTTCCACTCAGTTGTGCATTCACTGGTTGCTTCCTGTGTATGCCCTGACTGGGGATTGAATCCGCAACCCCGTTGTTTTGGGACGACTCTCTTAACCAACTGAGCTAACCTGCCAAGGACTATTTGCTCCCATTTATAAGCTTAATTAATTAGACACATTCAAACATTTAAAACTAAATTTATAAATTTAATATATGCAATTTCTTTTTTAAATACCTCAATTGTCTGATGGCAAAATCTTACCAACAACTTAAGAAAAACATAAATCTAATAAGCTAAAATAATAACGACAGCATCACTTAAGTTCTAACTCTTCTAACACCATACATAAACTTATTAAACTTTCAACTCAAAATCACAAGTCTAAGTCAGTTACTCAATTACACTTTTAAATTTGAATTATAAGTATCACTTTTCTTCTAATAGATCAAGTTCTCTTCAACATTATGAGTAGTTAAAATGCCAAATATGCATAGGGTATTCTTAGAACAAAAGAATCAACACTGTAGCTTTATTTTTAAATCCTTTCTATACTTAGTTTTAAATCTTTCTGGGCTTAACGAAGTTTCCCAGAGTGAGGGTTTCCAGACTTTCAGAAAATAAGAATCAGCTGGGACATTTATTAAATATACAGATTCTTCCCTCCCCCAAATCCACTGGATCTGCATTTCTAGGGAAAAGACCAGTTGATATGCATGATTATAAAAAGCCCATGTTTATCTTGAAGTTGGGAAACACTTAAAAAAAATTGCTTCTCAGACATCTCTGCACCAGGTTTTGGCCAGGCTTTGACTTACAGGTATGTCATATCACTGTTCAAGATTTCAAGTCAGTCTGCCCAGGCAGTGGCACAGTGGCTAAAGCATCGGACTGGGATGCAGAATGACCCAGGTTCGAGACCCTGAGGTCACCAGCTTGAGCGCAGGTTCATCTGGCTTGAGCGCAGGTTCATCTGGCTTAAGCAAAAGCTCACCAGCTTGGACCCAAGGTCACTGGCTCCAGCAAGGGGTGGCTCGGTCTACTGAAGGCCCACAGTCAAGGCATGTGTGAGAAAGCAATCAGTGAACAACTAAGGTGTTGCAACGGCAACAACAACATAAAGAAACTGATGATTGATGCTTCTCATCTCTCTCCATTCCTGTCTGTCTGTCCCTATCTATCCCCTCTCTCTGAAAAAAAAAAAAAAAAAGAATTCAAGTCAGAGTACAGCCAGTGGGCTCCACTACTGAATAAGACTTTGCATTTTTCTGGCTCTTTTGATAATATAAATGTCTTCTCTTTCTTCATCTAAAGAACTTTGTCAATTTTATCATCTTTCTCTAGGCTGTCAGGACCACACACCCTTACAGATATTCAAATGCTGTCCCATTGAACCCCAGTGTCTCCCTTGGCTTTGTCTGACTTCTCAGTCACAACTTCAAGGTCACTCTTCTGATAGGCTCCTAAGTGGCGCCCTGATTCTTCTAGCCCTGTCCTTTCCACACAGTTCCTAGATAATCTTCCCAAGATGCAAGACCAGGGCACACCCTGCTAAAGCCTCCCCTGACCTGCCACCTCCAGAGAACATAGTCCCACTGGTTCGAGGCCTGGTTCACTGACGCCTGCCTTCCTGCCTGCTTGCCTGCCTTCCTTTCTCAGGTCCAGCGCAGGTAGCTCCCACTTGGCCCCAGCCACACACAGCTCCCCACAGGGCCTGCTTGCTCAGTGCCGCACTCTGGGCTGAGCCCTCTGCGAGTGCTATTGCACAGAGTCAAAGCAACCTCTGAAGCCTGCTGAACCCATTTCAGGTCTTTGCTCTCGACACTTTCCTTTGCCTGCAGTGCCCTCTCCTGGCTTTAAAACTCAGTGTGTATCCTCCTCTGTGAAGCATTCCTGGACTACTAAAGTCCATTCCTCTGCCCCCTATATCCCCACCCATCCAGCAAATACTTCTGTTTGCACACATCTACAATTATTTACTTACACAGAGCTCCATGAGGCCAGGGACCCCTGTGTCTGCTGATCACCGTGGGGCCCCAGCACCATGCAGAGCCAGGCTCATTAACTGAACAATGCCCCACCCCAACTTCATCATTCAAAGACAAACGATGTCCTGGGCTCCCACCTCCCACCCCCCACCCCCGCCCGTACCAGATCACTTTATAGCCCCGGACTCGGCAACTGTTTGTTTACTCATTACTTTGGAAAAGTACAGTTTAGCTGCTTCCCTGAGGATCCCTGCCACCTGCCCCAGTGGCCTAGACAGCCTTCTTCTCCTACAAGTGTGACTGGTAACCTAAGTGTGACCACTGGTCAAGACCTTTGCTCTATGTGAGAAGTGCAGACAGGTGCCCACCGTGATCAACAGACCCTGCCAAACACTTCCAGCTCTCATGGCTTCCCCCAGCCTGGACAAGTTGGGGAGTGTGCAAAAAGCCTGGGTGAGGCCGACAGTGGCACTGGTCTGCCAACACTGCTGGCTCCAGGGGGACCTGTGGGCTAGACTCTGCCCCCTGCAGTGGTAGCTGCTGCTATTGCTACTGCCATCCTGGTCGTGACCCCATCCTGTGGACTGGAGTGTCAGGCTGGTGATTGAGCCATTACACACATCTGCAGCAAACGTCAGCTGTCTGGGTGAAAACGCAGCAACCTCCATGAAATTCCACACTGGACAGAGGAGACAAGTTCCAGAGGACCAGACCTGCAGCCTGCCTAACCTTTCTCTGGGGGCGGGGTAAATCCTTGCTAGAATGTTAAGCCTCAGTGAAGATTTATTTCTACTCAGGCCAGTGTTGACTGCTCAGGGGACAGCCCGAGGGAAAGAGGTGGTGGAAATAGGGGTAGAAGACAAAAGGGGAGAGAATGGGGCTGGAAAGAGACTTTGCTTGGGTGGGGTAGGAGGTGGGGCATGATGCAGTGTGTAGATGGTGTTATATTGAGTTGTACACTTCAAACCTGTGTTGTTTGGAAAAAAGCCATGTCACCCCAATAAATTTTAAAATAAAAAAAGAAAAAGAAAAAGAGACATTTTCAAAATGAAAAAATTAACGAACTCTAGCTAAGAGAAATGCTAGCAGGGTGATAGCATTTCAAGTCAAGTGCCCAGTGTTTGCCAAAAAAGGGGCCAAAGAAAGTCTGCATCAGAACTGCTGGGAGTAGAGGGGCACGTTTGCTAACATGCAGATGCCTGGGCCCCACCCCAGGCCTTCGAGTTCTGCACCTCTGGGCAACGGGGTTCAGAACTCTGCCCACTTAGCAAGCCCTCACACTCATCCCCAGGTAATTCCTGTGCTCATGAAAGTGTGCAAAGCATTGCCTGCCTAGTCCAAAGGCAATAAAATCAACATGCTTCACTTCCCTAAAGCAGGAAGAGAAAACTCATTTCTGTGCCAGCCTCCAGACTTCAGCAAGGTAAGAGTCACAATCATTAAACCACCACCTCTGTGTGAATGCCATGGTTTTCTTGTTGTTGTTGTTTTGTCCTCAGAAGCCCTGTGTAGTGTGGGTGCACAAGTGTGGGTGCACATGTGGATGTGCGCACATGTGAGTGCATGACTGGGGAGGTAGTGTTGGACTTAAAGGAGATTATAATCCAGTGGTTTCTTAACCTGGGTTCTATCGAACCCTAGGGGTTCGATGAGTAGGTCTCAGGAGTTCGGAGAAGCCTCAGCCGCGGAGGTAAAGACACACTTGTATAAAGTCGTGATGACACGCCCCGCTTGGCCATCACTTGCTGCAGAGGATCACATTACAATGCTTGGCCAACCGGTGCTGCGGGGAATTTAGTGCGTACAGTAGTCAACGGCTGTCATAGTTGTACGTCATGTGGTTTCTTTCTTAATATTTTAATCCATACTAAATATGTTGAGCAAAGAAAGAAAGTGGTTGGATGAATATGTACAACATGGATTCACATGTATCACGGAACGGGATGGGAGTCAGCGTCCTATCTGCGTGATATGCAATGCCAAGTTGAGCAACTCTAGTCTCGCACCGGCAAAACTAAAGGAACACTTCTTGAAGCTGCATGGAGATGGTGAATACAAGAACACAACGCCTGCTGAATTCAAGGTGAAACGAGCCAGATTCGATGAAAGGGCCACTCTGCCTGCTCTTGGATTTGTACCCGTTAACAAACTGATCCTCACAGCATCGTACGAAGCTGCTTACTTGATCACAAAGCAGGGTAAGCCACACACCATCGGTGAAACACTCATAAAACCAGCTGCGTTAAAGATGGTGAATCCGATACTCGGAACAGTGGCCGAAGGTAAATTATCCCAAATTCCTCTTTCAAATGACACCATCAGCGACAGAATAGAGAACATGAGTAAAGGCATCTTGGCTCAAATAGTTGCAGATCTAATTTCAAGTCCGGCAAAATTCAGTCTTCAACTTGACGAGACCACAGACGTTTCTAATCTAAGCCAGCTTGCTGTTTTTGTGCGCTATGTGAAAGAAGACATGATAAAAGAAGATTTTTTTGACCCAGCTATCCCACTTATAGGAATATACCCTAAGAACACCATAGCACTGTTCGAAAAGAAGAAATGCGCCCCCATGTTCGTGGCAGCATTGTTCACAATAGCGAAGATCTGGAAACAGCCCAAGTGTCCATCAGAAGACGAGTGGATTAAAAAGCTATGGTACATATATACTATGGAATACTACTCAGCCATAAGAAATGATGACATCGGATCATTTATAACAAAATGGATGTACCTTGATAACATTATACGGAGTGAAATAAGTAAATCAGAAAAAAAGAAAAACTGAGAACAGCATGATTTCATACATAGGTGGGACATAAAAGTGAGAATATGAGACATGGACAAGAGAGTGGTGGTTACGGGATGGGGGGAGGGAGGGAAGAGTGGGATAGGGAGAGGGAAGGGACACAGGGAAAACCAGATAGAAGGTGACAGAGGACAATTTGACTTTTAGTGACGGGTATGCAACACAATTGAATGATAAGATAACCTGGAGATGTTTTCATTGTACATATGTACCCTGATTTATTGGTGTCACTCCATTAGACTTAATAATAATAAAATATATATATATAAATTAAAAAAAGATTTTTTATTTTGTGAGCCTCTTACAACAACAACTAAGGCAGCTGATGTGAAGAATCTTGTGGATGGCTTCTTCAGAGACAATAATCTTTCATGGGATATGGTTTCTGAAGTTTGTACAGATGGAGCTCCAGTCATGCTGGGAAGAAAGTCTGGTTTTGGTGCGCTAGTAAAAGCCGATGAACCACACATCATTGTTACGCATTGTATTCTGCACAGGCATGCGTTGGCAACTAAAACCTTGCCTCCAAAAATGGCAGATGTATTAAAAACTGTGGTGGAATGTGTGAACTATGTGCGAAATAGTGCTCTGAGGCACCGCATCTTCAGTGAGCTGTGTAAAGAAATGGGCTCTGAATTCGAGGTACTCCTGTATCATTCTAATGTTCAGTGGTTATCCCAGGGACAGGTGCTGAATCGTGTTTTTGCCATGCGTGTGGAATTAGCCATGTTTTTGCAAGAGCAGCAACATTGTCATGCAGATTGCTTCAAAAATCCTGAATTCATTGTGATTTTAGCATACATGGCTGATATATTCGCAGCTCTCAATCATTTCAATCAGCAGATGCAGGGTGGTGGAGTCAACATCATGGAAGCAGAAGAAAACATAAAGGCTTTTCAAGAAAAACTACCGTTATGGTAAAGACAAATAGAGAACAATAACTTCGCAAACTTTCCCCTTCTGGACGACTGTGTAAGTAAGATCGAAGATGTGTCTGGAATCAGAGATGGTTCTGTACCCATGAAACTGAAGCAAACAATTGCCACGCACTTAGATGAGTTTGCAAAGTCTCTCGACGGATATTTCCCTACAAGACAGTCATATCCAGCATGGGTGAGACAGCCATTTACGTTTACTGTTGAGACAGTGGATGTCAATGATGAATACCTCGACGAAATCATTGAAATTCAGCAGAGCGAAGTTCAACTGCAGCTCTTCAGAACAACAACACTCTCAACTTTTTGGTGTCGACAAATGGAAAAGTACCCAGTTATTGCTAAGAAAGCCCTGGAATTTTTCATACCACTTGTTACAACATATCTATGCGAGCAATCCTTTTCGCGGATGCTGGACATAAAAACGAAGGAAAGGAACAGACTTTGCTGTGAAGATGACGTGAGAGTAGCACTTGCCAAGGTGATACCATGCATAACTGAACTGGTCTCCCAAAAACAACAGTAGAAGTCACACTGATTTGCAGGTATGTAATTTGGGCAATGCTTTATTCTGGCCTCAAAAAAGTATTTTGTGGATTCAGAAAAAGACAAAAAACAAATTAAATTTAAAATTAAAAGAATTAAGTTATTTAAAAAATGTTAAATTTTTAAAAAATTTGAATTTATTTTTAATTAGTAAAATAGTAAAAAAAAATATTTTGGGGGGCTGAAATTCTTTTATGGGGCCGAAATATTTTTGGGGGCCAGAATAAAGTAATACCATAATTTGTTGTGAGTTCATGCACTTTGTTGGTTTTGTTCTTTGAGCAAGGTGATGTTTATGCATGGCTCATTTTGTGCACCAGTGAAAAAACATATACCTATGTCCTGAATTTGGGAAAAAAATCATATTTTATTTATCACTAAAGAAGGGTTCAGTGAATGCGCATATGAAACTGGTGGGTTCTAGTCTAAGGTGCACAGGAGAAGACAAGAGGAGGATAATGAGAAGGAAAGGGGGTTCCAGGTGGGAGCCTTGCACAGAGACAAACACACAGCCCAGGATGCTTCAGCCTGCAGGGACACAGGAGAATGAAGACAGAGGAGAGGCCTGACTGAAATATAAACCTGCTCATTCATGGCAGCAGGAATGGATCTCAAAACCATAATAGTGGGTGAAAAGAAAGCATCACAGAAGAATACAGTAGGTTCCATTTACATGTACTTTTAAACTAGCAAAAGCAACAGCATATTGTATAGCAGTGGTAGTCAACCTGGTCCCTACCACCCACTAGTGGGCATTCCAGCTTTCATGGTGGGCGGTGGCGGAGCAACCAAAGTATAAATAAAAAGATAGATTTAACTATAGTATGTTGTTTTATAAAGATTTATTCTGCCAAACTTAGCGAAAATCCAACATAAAATACTTGGTAAGCAATTATTATTATACAGTTTAACTTGCTGTAACTCTGCTTTATAAATTTTATAAAGTAAAGTTACTTCCCTACTTTATAAATCACCATTACTATGGAACCCGTGGGCGGATAGAAAATTTTATTACTAACAGAGATACAAAAGTGGGCGGTAGGCATAAAAGGTTAACTACCCCTGTGGTATAGTAATGCATATGTAGGTGGTAAGACTGTAAAGAAAAACAAAGAAATGATGCACTAAAATTCAAGACAGAGGTCCCCCAAGCTCCCTCTGGGAGAGAAGGAAGGAGACCTTTTGGAGAAAAGGGATCAGAGGGGACTTCAAAGATACCAGTACGTTTCTATTTCTTAAACAGATGGTGGGTATTCAGTGTGGTCACAAGTACATCATATGTATCATATTGAGTGCGTAATATGAAATAATGAGCAGCAAAAATAAAATAAACATGACTTGTTCATCAAATTCTGAAATACTAGGAAAAGGAAGCACCTTCTAGAACTTGAGGCAGGTATGGCTTGAGCAAATAAAAGGAAGTCCCGTTTATGAAGAGGATTATAACTGTTCAGTACTTTTTACTGACTGAACTTGCCTCCAGGACAGGGGTGGGCAGAGAAGTCTTGGGGATCTGACTGAGGGAAGAAGTAAGTATCTCCTGCCCAGGGCTGCAGGGCATGGGCCAAGAGCCATGTAGCAGTGGCAGTATCCCATGAGAGGGTCAATAACTCCAAAAGGGACACATGGGAAGGGGGAAGTGAGAGTGGGAGCCCAGCAGATGGGGCAAGCAGAAGGAGACGGTATCTGAAGGGCCAGCTCTCAGGAATTCTCTGAAATGGCTTTGGGCCTAAGCAGGGCCTAGTCTGTGACAGGTGCTGGGGGTGACTGACAAACTGACCTGAAGTAGATGTCACCTCCTGAGGTAACACCAGGAGGCCATGGGAAACCCCCTGGGGCAGAACCTGAGGTAGCTGCACTAGTCAGACACTCTCAGAGATATAAGGAACCTTGAAGAGAACCTGTCCACCTTCTGGTTCAGCGTAGAAATCCCCTCTCCACCCTGTCACCCAGGCCTGCAACCTGTGTGTGAGTACTCCAGTGGCTCAGGGCCTCTGGAGGGGTCCTATTCCATTGTAAAAAAAGACATGCAGTTCTTTGTTCTGAGCTGTGGCACATTTCCCTGGTGGTGTCACCTCTTGTCCTTAGGAACTGTGCAACATGAGTCAAGTCTCTCTTTTACCCACCAGGTTAGCAGGACTGTGGGATAAGCCAGTAAGCAGGACAAGGTCCACCAGGGGAACAGTGTGGTGAACACAGAGACGGGCCAACCAGACTGCCCTTCACAGAAGGACTTGCTGCATGCAGTCAGTGAATAGTCTCTGGCTTCTCTGAGAGCTGCGTCAGTCACCAAGACCATGACCAAATCCAAAGACTGATCACAGGAAGGGTGCCAAACTCTGACCACTGCAGCCCAACTACCAACTCTGGTGGGCCATATATGCCTGCGGGGTTGCTTTATAAAGCCTGCCACACTGTGTGGCCACTAGCTCTGCCCAGTCCTTCCTCGCCTCCCTGCCTTGCACAGGTGTCATCCCTGATAAACGTCCTACTCCCCGAGCTCGAGCTCCAGCTCCACACCTGCTTCCAGAGAGGACGGGAGTCTTCACAACAGATTTAACCCAAGAGAAGGTCAGTTTAGACTCATTAGCAAAGAAAACAAACAGTGTTGAAACCTTTATTCACTGCAGCCATTTCTGGCATTTCCCTCAGAGTCCCTTCCAAACAAACAGGAAGGATTTTAAGAGCCTCCTCTGCAGCTCTCCAGCCTGAGCATGTTGCTCCAGGGAACAGTCGGAATGGGAGAGACTGCAAACATGCTCAGCTCCCTCCCTGTGGGTGGGGCTGCAAAGGCTCCCCAAGGGCCGCACCCATCACCCCGATTCTGTTTGTTGGTGCTGGAATGGGATTTGCCAGCACAAGCCAGCAGAGCAACCTGGCAGTTTCCACTCACTTGGAAAAGGGTTTCCTTTTGAATTTGGTTTCTTCCCTACTCCCAGAATTCTCAAAAGCAGCAGAAACTCCCTGGGTCTCCCCCTTCTGGACCCCGCACCCATTTTGGGCACAGATGTAGGACAATTCTCAGGCTGCTGGCTGCTCAGGTTATTTACTTATCCCTTGCATTGTTATTTTCTATTAATAAGAAAACAACAGCCAGCCATTCCTATCAGCTCCTCATGCAGACAAAAGAAAGTCCAAAGTCTGCAAGAGGAGCCCATAGGAAAGGCTGGCTGTTGTCCTTCTAGCACCTCCTCCTTGGATGGCTGCTGGGTTAAGTTACAAGCAGTGATTAACCCTCTTTTAAAATGACTTATTATCATCTCTCTCTCTCTCTCTCTCTCTCTCTCTCTTTTGAGTTAAAAAGAAATTCATTGTATTAGTTACCTGTTGCTACTATTTAAAAATAATCACAAACTTAGTGGCTTAAAAGAACACAAAGTATTATCTTACAGTTCTGGAGGTTGGAAGTCCAACACAGGTCTCCCTAGGCTAACATCAAGGTGTCAGGAGGACTCCTTTCCTTTTGGGGGGACCCTAGGGAGAATCCATTCTCTTGCCTTTTCCAGCTTCTAGGGATCGTCAGCATTTTCAGACTCATGAGCCCCCTTCCATCTTCAAAGCCAGCAATGGCTGGAGTCCCTCTCCTGTTTCCCTCTTCCACATGTGAAGACCCCTGTGATTGCATTGGGCCCACCTGCACTATCCAGGATCATCCTCCCCTCTCCAGGTCTGCTGATTGGGAGCATCAGTTCCATCTGCAAACATAATTCCCTTTGGCCCGGTATCCTAACATACCCACAGCCTTTAAGGATTAGGACTTTGGGAAATCATCACTGCCTACAATAGCTATGTTCGCTGCAGAAAATTTAGAAATACAGAAAAAGCATAAAGGAGAATATATAAACCACTTTCAACCCCGCCTCCCAGAGAACTACCAACACTTTAATGTCTATTCCTCCTTGTTCAGTGAATGCTTTTATCCTTTGTAAACTAGGTTTGAATGATGATACTATGTATAGTTTAGTAATATTCCTTAATAATATGTATATGTTTCCATGCTATTAAATATTCTACAGCACTTCATTTTTCATGGCTATCTAGCATTCTACTATGTGGATGTACCATAGTTTATTTAACTAATTTAGTTAAGCCTCTATTTTAATTTAGCTCTTACCTTTCTTTATGCCTATTAACCCCATATCAAACATCCCTAGAGCTACAGCTTTGGATACATTCCCTAAAGGTACCCCAAAGGTTGGGTGACCACATTATTTATCCTACAAAGTACCACATTTTTGAGAAAAAAATGTGAAAAGGGGTAACCTTAAATATTAACAGCAACTAATAACTACCAATAAGCCAGTACCATTGTGAGCATGATTCACGTTGCCCGCTCACCTCTTGAAATGCTGCAATGACTTACGCTTTCACAGACGGACAGCACCCAGGTATCCTTGCACTGAACCCTCCTCATCTTTGCTCACAGCCCCCATCCTCCTAAAATTGAAAACCCCACAGAGGCAAATGCCATTCTTACTCTCACTGGAGAGGTAGCAGTGGAAGTCCTGTTTCTTACGGCAGGCAGGTGATAGCTAAGTCATACTTTCTTTGCCCTAGTTGTCAATTTTACTTTGGGTGAGTCCATTGTACCTTCTGATCCAGGTTCAGGCTGGACTGGCTACAGGACAGCTGTGACCAACCTGCCCTCCCTATGCACAGGTCCCAAGGAGCCTTCCCCATGGGCCTTTTCCAGACCCAGGCTGGTGTCCCTGGGAGTCTGTAATAACACAGTATTACCTGAGCAATAGACACTGAACCTGAGAGAGTCAAGGGCAAGAACTCAGAGCTGCCTCCTTCCTAGCACATGGAGTGTGACAAGCAACAAGTTAAACTTTCTCATCAGAGAACTTCCTCTTGAATAGACTCTGAAACCATCAAATATGAAAAACACACCAAATAAAGCAGTCGCTGAAACCACAAAAATTAAGACTAAAATCATTGGGAAGATTCTAACATTCAAACAGGGAGTTTTATGTTTCTTTGCTTGCTTCATTTTATATTTTGGTAAAGGTCATTTGACTCTGGCTATCAAGGTTAGAAAATGGTCTCTGGGAACCGCCACCCATCCACCCATGCAGCTGCCTTGGGCATGGTGAGTGCAAATCCTGGGAAAAAAAGCATCACATCCTCAGACTTCTTGCCACAGTAATTTCTAACCTGCTGAGTAACCTAACTTGATGAAACCAGTTACTTTGTCCACCCAGAGACCAATCAGAAAACATCTGCCTCATTCTTGATGGCTCATGCTGGGAAAGCAAGCCCACAGGGGCCCTGAGAGCTGTCTAGTTTGGAGCAGTTTTACTCATAAACAGTCGGCTCCCTTGCCTGTAGAGACCATAAGCCTTCAGAAATAAAGAAATAAGCTTAGCACCCGCCCTGTGCTCCCAAATAATGTTCCAGATGATATTTTGTAAGCACACCTGCAAATTGTGCTCTGTTTGTTAACCTGGAAAATGAGCAAAACACACCTGGGGACTTTGCACTGTTCAGTGAGCAAAGGACAGAGCAGGCTAGCCTGGCACACAAACTGACTAATAACAAGATCTCTAAACCCTAGGCATTCTCTCTAAAAGAATTACTCATTTTAAATTTTAATTTTTATGTCAGTGGAGACATTCAGTTGGAGATCTGGGCTGTTGGATATAAGCAAAAACATAGTTATGGGGTCACCATTGGTCACTGGAGGGAACCTGGCAATTTGGGGAATGAAAACACTGGCCCAGCCAGTGGAGCATATTGGATTCCTCACATCAAGAGTCAGCTTTTGTATTGAGAAGGATGGGAGCCAGAAGGTCCTGAATCCGGACCTAGCGCATGGCCTCCCCACATGCTGTGGGCCCTTGGCAGATGGATTTCTGTAAAGATATCTTTGGCCCTGGCTGGATAGCTCTGTTGGTTAGAGCATCACCCCAAAGCATAGAGGTTACCGGTTCGTTCCCCAGTCAGGGCACATACAGGAACAGATTGATGTTCCTGTCTCTCCCTCTCTTTCACTTCTTCTCTCACTGAAATAAATTTAAAAAAAGGTATCTGTTGGGTAGATAAAATATATTATGCTCACTTTGTTCAAGATGGCGCTGCCCATGTGGAAGCCTGTCACGCAGGTGATATTAGTTGCCCTTATGCTTGGGATGGGCATAATTATATTATTGGGTGTGGGGGACAGGCTGTAAGCAGGCAGGGTCATTATAGCCGAAGGCTTAGTTTTAAGAGTAAGCTTTTCCCCACACCCTTGATTGATTGGATGATGTGGGGTGATGCACTCTCATGAGGAATCCCATTATGCCTCAGATGGGTGACTTTATATCAGAGACTTCCTTGTTTGTAGATTGGATTAAAGGTTTGGATTTCTACACTATAAAGTGGGGCAGACCGGGAGCTTGCTCTCTCTCAGTTCCAGAGGTTAGCATTAGAGAGGAGAGCAGAGTAAGGCCACGTGGAGGAGAGGAGAAGCAGCCAAGATGGCAGAGTGCTGAGGGAGAAGCCAGTTTGAGCAGAGTTTGTGTAGAGAGAAGGAGATGAGGAACAGAGGTGAATAAGACTGGTGAGCTAGAAGCCTTTGATTCTAGGAAACTCAGATAAGTCAGTAGCTTTGTGAGCACTGAATGAGTGGGTTTTGGAGCCCAGTGTGTGTTTTCACTTGCCTGCTGGGTGCAAGCTAGGATTAAAGCTAATGGCCCACCAGTTCTTGGCTCTGTTGTTTCTTTACTGACTCTCCAAATCTAATGTGAACCTGCACTGGCCAGGTGGCTGTGATGGTGGCCTTGCCCACTGACCTTACAGTATCTTTGAATGCTAAAGACAGGGGTCAGGAGAGAAGGGATAAATGATAGTTCTATTCACAGCCCTTAGACCCCAAATTATATTGTGTCATCGCCTATGCTCATCCTGAAGCCACAGCCCCAAGAAGATCCACACGAAGCTGTGGCCTTTGTTCCTTTCCATGTGCAATTCCTTCTCCACTCAAATCCCCACTGGACCTTCTCCCTCATTGCACTTAGATCTCTGCTTATAAAAGTGTGGCTGATCAGTTACCCTAACTGAAATGACCTTACAATTCCCTGGCTTGATTTCCCTTCATTGCACGTATTGCCGCTTGCCATTATATTAGAAGGGTATGGACCTAATAACTGTCTCCCCCAGTTAAAATGTAACAAACACCAAATAGCAGGTATTTTCACTGGGTAAGTACGGACTTGTCGTGGTGACAATGAACTACTCAGAGTAGCAAACCTGTTGTTTGGTTCCCGTTCCTCACACGGAGACAATGAGCTACTCGGAGACCAGATGACATGCTCCAAGGGGTGAAGGGGAGGCAACAGTCCTGGTCAGCAGATCAAAGGACTGAAGCCCTGTCCCCAGTCTTACTCAGGTATTTATTAGCCAGTACAAATAGCTCAAGGAAACAGACAGAAGAAGTCCTTAGGGGGTGAAGGAAAGGACAAGAAACATACTGACCTCTAATCTCTGTTCTGAGAGCCTAAACATTTCTTGTTGCTGAATCTTATTCTGCTGTTTTACTGTTTCCAGTATAGGGTCAGAGAGGCCCTGGACTCTCAGAGGCTCAGGGCTTTTGCCCTAGGACGTCTCGCTCTCTCTGATGGTTTACCCTAACTCTGCAAGTTTTCATAGCATATTCCTACATAGCCTTAACTGAGAGATATGTAAAAAAGGTACAGAATTTGTAATGGCTTTGAGGGCAAGTTGATGAGGGGTGGGGATGCCAAGACCCATGGCTTGTGCTCCTGCAGTAGCAGACACCATGGGTGGGCACAGCCCGCGGGCGTCTTCGTTCCATTCTCTCTTTATGATTCTATATAAGCTCTTACCAGACCTTGGCAGATCAAACCTGGAACATGATACATAGCCTGGCAGAACTGAAAAAGTCCAGAGGAATCACTTGACTGATGAGTAAACAGGCATAGAGAGGCTTAAATGGCAGAGCCTGGGCTGGAACCCAGGTCTATCTGATTCCCAGTCTAGCGTTCTTTCCAAAATACAACACTGTCCCAGCCATTGCTGAGGCCCTCTCCAGCACTGGGAGGGCGTCGTCTGGGGGGAAATTCTCTTGAAATCTTTAACCAGGGCCACTCTGAGGTATAAAGCAGGCTCTAAACTGTGTTTCTTCTGGATTTTTATACCGTTCTACCAAAAAAAAACCAACTCTGACCTTTCTACAACAGCATTGTCAATAGAACTTTGTGCAACAATGGCAATGCTGTATTCCTGTGCTGCCCAATGCAGTAGTCACACGTCACATGAAGCAGGAAATGTGAGTAGTGTGGCTGAGGAAGTGAATTTTAAATTTTATTTAACTTCAATTAATTTTTATTTAAGTATAAATACTCATATGTGGCTAGTGGATATTGTTTTTGAACACTGCCATTACTCTGGAATATAGAAGAGAAGTAGAGGAGGAGAGAGAGAAACATGATAAGGAGTGCTCATACATGTGAATGCTGGTTGTAATTCCTCTTCACGGCCACAAGATAGCACCATTGCCATCGTTACTCTGGCCTTTGAAAAGCAAAGCAGGTTGCTTTGGGATTCTCTGCTCCCCTTCCTTACTTTCTTCTTCCCATTCTCCCCCTGCTCCCTTCCTCCCTTCCTTCCTTCCTTCCTTTTCTTCCTCCTCCTCCTCTTCCTCCTCCTCTTCCTCCTCCTCCTCCTCCTCCTACTCCTCCTCCTCCTCCTCCACCTTCACCTTCTCTACCTGCTCCCCTATTTCCTCCCCTGCTCTTCCTCTCTCCTCCTCCTTCAATACTGACTTTCTGGTGGACTTGAGCAATACGATAGCAGAGACTGTTTTGTGAAACTCCAAGGATTATCTTCCTGAGACCGATATCTGGTTACACAATGCACAGTGGTTGGCTCACTGGGCATGACTGGAAAGGCTGTGTCCACCTGCTTCTTCTCTCTGGGCCCTGCTGTTACTGCCCCAGACCTAGCCCTCGGCTCGAGGGGCCGGCAGGGATGAACTTGGTCACCCACCTTTGCCCTTACCAAGTCCCCAGCACCCCCAACATACTTCTTAGAAACTCCAGCCCTATATCTGTGTAAAGCCAGTAGTCAGGGTCAGGATCACAGCCACCTGACCCGTGCAGGTTCGCATTGGATTCGGACAGATGGCAATGAAACACCGGAGCCAAGAACTGGTGAGCCATCAGCTTTAATTCTAGCTTGCACCCGGCGGGCAAGCAAAAACACACACTGGGCTCCAAAACCCACACATTCAGTGCTCACAAAGCTACTGACTTATCCGAGTTTCCTAGCATCAAAGCTTTCCAGCTCACCAGACTTATTCACCTCTGTTTCCCATCTCCTCCTGCACAAACTCTTAACAAAATGGCTTCTTCCTCAGCACTCTGCCATCTTGGCTACTTTTCCTCCACATGACCTTAATCTGCTCTCCTCTCCAATACTAACCTCAGGAACTCAGGAACCAAGAGAGAGAGAGATCAAGCTCCCGGACTGCCCCAGTTTATAGCATAGATAATCCAAACCCTTAATCCAATTATACATACAAGAAAGTCTCTGATACAAAGTCACCCATCTGAGGCATAATGGGATTCCTCCCTACATCACCACCCTACATTATCCAATCAGTCAAGGGTGTGGGAAAGAACTTACTCCTAAACTAAGCCTTAGGCTATAATGACCCAGCCTGCTTACATTACAGCCTTTCCCCACACCCATCCCAAGCATAAGGGCAAATAATATCACCTGGGTGACGGGCTTCCATGTGGGCAGCGCCATCTTTAACAAAGTGAGCATACCATATTTTATCTGCCCAACAATCTGGTTCTAGGGGGTCATCAGAAAATCTCTAGAGAAACTAGAAACACATAGAGAATGTCTCCTGGTGGGGGTTCTGAAGTCTCCTTTGTATTTTAGCCTAAGAAAAAGGTAGTCAGTGACTTGGGGATGGTGAGTGGAGCTTGTAGCATTTTCGTAAGATTCTTGTAGTTTAGGTTAAATCTCCAGGGATGGGGCAGGGTTGTAGGCTAATTCCAGTACAGCAGGATCAGGGCTATGAAAACAAGCACACAAAGCAAACTTCAAAGCTCTTCCGTGAATCTGAATAGGCAGGGGCCCACGGAAGGGTTGGATGTTAACTTTGCACCAAAGCCCTCTTAAGAGCTTTCAGATGTCCCTGCAGCTCTGAACACACACAGGACCCATCCCTTCTCAGTGGAGTCAGGATTCAACAGGCCCCTGAAGGCAAAGGCCAGGAGGGCAGAGAGAGCCCAGAAGTTGGGGTCTAGCTCTAACTGTTCTCTGGCTTAAGAACTGAGGCTGATTTCATTTCTGCAAACGGAACCTCAGTCTCACCTCCTCCCAAACCTGGTCAAATCCTGACACCACTACTTTGGTGTAGGGCATGGTGAGAATTGCTAATGCCGCCATCATTCATCTCTGAGGCCCAAGTGACTCCTTTATCTCTGATAGGCACAGGGATCAAAGGAGGGTACTTAAGGCTTAGAGACAAACCTCCCATTCTTTCCCCTGCTATAATAAATAAAAAGCTCCTAAGCATGCTTCCTCACCCATCTCTTCCCTGCCCAGTCTTTTGACTGTCTCTATACTAAAACACACCCTTCTCTCTACTATTTCTCTCCCTTTTTTTAAGAACCAGGTCAGGTTAAGCCACTGTCTGCTCAGCTCTGGAGAGTCTTGGCTGCAACTGTGCTATGGAGTGATTGGTGCTGATCCCCCTGCCCCAGGGGAGGACGGGAGGTCCCTGATCTCAGGGAGGCTCTCCCTGGGAACCTAGCACCTACTTTGCCTACGTGTGTATATGGGCACCAGAGTCAGACTATCTGGGTAGGCTAGAAACCTGGCCCTGGCACTTATCAGCTCTGGGACCTTGGGTGAGTTACTTAACATTTATAATTCTTAGTTTACCAATCATTAAATAGGGATAATAATAGCACCCAAGGCAAGCTTATAAGAAGCAAATAAGATAAAATCTGTAAAACAGTACAGAGCCTGATACAAAATAATGTTGGCTATGTTTGTCAACACCTCAACATTCTTATTTTATTCCCAAGAACTTGTAGCTGAAGTGCACACTGAGTCATTCATGTTCATTTAGGGCCTCGAAAAGATGCTGAAGTATGAACCCTACCAGGACCCCAGACCACCACTGTACCAGGTATCAGATTGTGTGGGGAAGGGGGTCCTCAGCCTTAAGGAGGCTATGAGATGGGCCCAGGTCAGTTTCTCAGCCTCAGCACCACTGGCATTTTGGACAAGGCAAGATTTGTTGTGAGCGTTCATCCTGTAAATTTTAGAATGTTCAGCAGCATCTCTGATCTCTACTCACTAGGTGCCAGTAGCCGCCTTCTAGTTGTGACAATAAAAAGAAAAAAATTTAAAACATGTTTTTAGACATGGTCACATGATCACTGAGGGGCAAAACTGCCCTTGGTTGAGAAGCACTAGTCTACACAGATGGGGAATTCAGCTGGGAATTAGGGTCCCCAGCTGAGCTAAGCTGGGGAGGCAGAAATAAGCATGATTAGGGAGGAGGCTCTCCTTCCCCAGGCAGGACTCAGGGTTGAGTACAGAGGTTGGCCTTGGAACATTCTCCCAAACCCCTCTGCCCTCACTCCTTGCCCCCTCGCCCCTGGTTTCCCCTAGTAAGCATGTGACTTAGCTTCCTCAGGAGGCACTGCCCTGCTTGATGTGAACCTCCAGGATTCCTGTCACAAGAACCAAAATATATAACCCTGCTCAGCTTCAGGAACTCTGGCCAAGAAACAGAGAGAACTCTCGCTGAACAAACTTTGGGTCAATTCTCATCTCAGGGCAGAGCACAGAACCAGGCTGCCTGAGTGTGAATGGATCCCTGCTCTGCTACTTACTCACTGTGTGACCTTGGGAAAATTACTTGACTTCTCTGTGCCTTAAGATCCTTAGTATAAAATAAAGACAACAATTTACTTTAGAGGGTTGTTTCGAAGATTAAATGACTTAATACAGTGGGGTTTTTGGTTACAATACAGTTCCATTCCTATGACAGTGATATAACCCGAATTTTGGTATATGTCGAAACACACCCTACCCCAAGTCTCTTGCTTATCCTAACATAGTTGTAAAATCATAATCAAAACATAAAACACAACTAAGCCACAGAAAAAGGAAAAGGACATAAATATACCGTACTGTACACTGTACTGTAGTAACAGAAAAAAATGAGTGTAAAAAAAAATACGTTAAGGGTGAAAGCCGAAACACTCACGTCTCAACTTTTTTAAGTTTTTATGAAAGTGAGTGCCATAAACTCAAAATGTTGTATGTCAAGACTGTCATAACCCAAGGACCCCCTATAATTATAAAGTGCTTAGAACAGAGCCTGGCACATAGCAAGCACTAGTATTATTAAATAATCCAAAACTTGACAGGACGCTGCTACAGACCAGGAAATGCCACATTCTGTAAATCAGCAGGCGCCCCTGCTATCGTCAGTGGTGATGTAGGCTCTTGGTTCTGCAACCTCAGTTCTAGAGTTCAGCAAAGAAAGAATTCAGAGCCAAGAACTCTAGTGCAAGAGGAAGTTTATTTAGCAAGCAAAGCAAAAGTATGCTTGAAAAGAAGAATTGAACAAGGTGCACAGAGATCTGCCTTGGCCTTTTAGAAAGAAAGTCACAGAAGCAGAAGTGAGCCAGCTGGGCTGTGTAGACTCGGGAAACAAGTTACAGAGGCAGAAAAGGGGCTCTTAGATCTTAGGAAAAAGAAATCAAAGACACGTGCCTGAAGAAAGAAGGTATGGTTGTGCTTTAGAGAGAGAGAGTGTGAGTGAACTGTGTTCTTTATCTCAACGGTTTTTATCTGTTTTCTAAAGGCAGGAATTAGGGGAGGTCTCTGGAGGATCTCAATACACTATTCATCAGCTTTCCAGGTGTGCCCATTAATATGCTGATGCATCAAATGAGTGTATAGAGTCAGGGTCATGATCTCTGTTGATTGGTCAGTGCTAGAGGAAGGGGTCATTAGTCATTGCATCTGGTCCTGATGCCAGCCATGGCATTACTTTGTCTGGTTTTGTTGCTTTTCTGAATCTGAAGCTGAAACACAACTGAGGCCTAGATGTTATACTAGTTTGACCAAAACTCTGTCTCTGTAGTCAGTAGAACTGAGGCTTTGTTCCTAAGATTATTTGATGCAGGTCAGAACTTCATTGTCCTGAGGGTTTAATGCTTAAGGGTGTGGTCATGCAAGTGAGAAGGAGGCAGGTGAGTCAGGCTGCTGGAAGGGGCCAATCTGAATCAGCCATATGTCTCAGTATTTCACTTGCCAAGAAATTTTTCTAGCTTCTTACTCTCCTGCCTCACTATGACCTAAGATCTAGCAGTTGTATTTCTGTGAGTCCCTGGGTGAAGGGGCTGTGAATCGCTGAGGTGTCTCTTCTACAGAGGTTGTTCAGACAGAAAACTCAGTGCAAAGGGCTCCAGAACTTCCCACTTCACAGCCCCTGGGGATTCCTTTGATTTGAGAGTGCTGGGAGGAAAAACTTTTCTTCTACCAACTTAGGTTTGAGGGGTAGGAGCCAGGGCATGTGAACTGACAATAGACAGATTTACAAGAGAAAATATGAGTTTTGTACACATATTGACCATGGGCACAGGGTAATGAGCAACTCATTGAGTAACCAGAGGTAAAGGTTTATATACCAACTTAACAAAACCAGGGGGTAGGGCTTTTGTTAGGGTTAGGATGGAAGGTTCTGATGAGGCTTGTCTTATTTGCAAAATTTCTTTGGCAATGTCCTGGTGCCCAAGTGTTGGGCAGATAAAATATAATATGCTCACTTTGTTAAAGATGGTGCTGCCCACATGGAAGCCCGTCACCCAGGTAATATTATTTGCCCTTGTGCTTGGGATGGGTGTGGGGGAAAGGCTGTAATGTAAGCAGGCCAGGTTGTTATGGCCTAAGGCTTGGTTTTAAGAGTAGGCTCTTCTCCACACCCTTGATTGATTGGATGATGTAGGGTGGTGATGTAGGGAGGAATCCCATTATGCCTCAGATGGGTGGCTTTGTATCAGAGACTTTCTTGAATGTATAATTGGATTAAAGGTGTGGATTATCTATGCTATAAACTGGGGCAGTCCGGGAGCTCTCTCTCTCGGTTCCTGCTATCCCCATTGCAGGGGCCTCCCTGATCCCTTGACCTCCATGGGAAAAGCTGGTTTTCTGCTTCTCCCTTGTCTTCTCTTGTGGCTTGCCTGTATTGGTGAGACACCAATAAACAGAATGGCCTACCATCCTCCGACTCTGCCATTTCTTCACCGTCAGCCCGAATCCAGTGGGAACCTGCATGTGAATGGCCACGATGGCGGCTCCTGGCCTTACAACTGGCGTAGTTTTCGGCAGGATTCGGAGATCGGTATGGGGCCACCACCCCTGAGGGGTGGGGTAGAGGACTGGTTGCAGTTCTGGCTTCCCATGGCTATCCTTTTAGGAGCTGTGGGCTGCGTGTTTTTTACTAAAGAGGAAACCAAGAGTTCTGTGAAAGAAGCTGCTCGAGGTCGAAAGCTTCAGTATAAATTGCAAATCGAACGGCAGAAAAGGCTGGAATTGGAGCGAGCACTGGAGAAGGAATTACGGGTTCGCGAGTTGCAGTTTGCCCTGGAAGCTGAACGTTTCCACCGGCAGTTGTTGGAGAAACAACTGCGGATTCAAGAGCTCGAGTCTCAGCTTCTGGCCAAAAGCCAGCAGCCACAGGAGCCTAAACGGTCGCCAAAGGAGCAGCAGCACCCGTGCCGGTGGACTGGTTTTGAGTCAGCGGGAGCAGGCGCTTGCAACTCCTCTTCTGAGGATGAGAAGGCTCAGGCTGAAGCTGCCATACGCACACTGAGAGCCCGACCAGTGGTCGCCAAGAAGGTAAAAACCCAGCAGCTTAGAGTCCCTCAGGGGCAGCCACAGCCTCCTGCCCAGGTAATGGAACACTCTGTGGTCCGGCCCTATACCCAGGCAGAGCTGATGGAGTTGGGGGCACAATTTAGGCAGAAACCTACTGAATCCCTGGTAGCCTGGTTACTACGATTATGGGACATAGGGGTGGATGGCATCATGCTCTCCGGAACAGAGATGGAGAAATTGGCCGCCATTACCACACACTCCTCCTTGAGGCAGCGTCTTCAGAACTGCCATGGCAACCCTGGAGACCATACCCTATTAGAATGGGTGATGGCTGCCATTCGTATGGTCTGGCAGAATGCTGGAGAATTGCCAGGGGCAATGAGTCGGTGGCAGTGCTACAGCGAGTTAGTAAAGGTCCTTCGGGAACTAGGTATGAAGAATGCTGTTTTCAACCCTGGGTCCCGTGGGCCAGATGAGGAAGTGTTTACGGCAAAAATGAGGGAATTTATTCTTGCTAGCGCCCCGTCAGCCCTTTTTGGGTCACTTGTGGCTATCTTGGGCCCCTATGTGGGGCAGCCCATCAATGTAGTTACACAGATGGTAGCAGATTTGGGAGAGTTGGAAGCCACTAGAGATCATAAAGCAGTGAGGGCTGCTGCCCATGTTGCCCCCCCAACTAACAAGGGAAACGGGCCTATAAAGGTTACCCGAACACAGATGTGGGTAGATTTGATTGCGGCTGGAGCAGATAAGGGGAAATTGGATGGCCAGTCTAATAAAATTCTTTTGGAGCTTTGGCGGCAGCTTAAACCAGAACAGAAGTTCCAGCCATTGAGACGAAGGGCCCCAGCAGCTACCAATAAAACATTTGGTGCGCGGGTAGCTCGGTTACAAGATTATATGATAGAGACGGCCGAGGGAGAGGAGAAATCCCAAGACCCATTGTACCAGTTTGAATAGGAAAAGGGCCGAGGGACCCGTCTAACGGGGATGGGCGGGGACCGGAGGCCACATGTGGAACTGGCTATCCACTGGTCCCCTTCCAATGTACAACGGGTGTTGGCCTTGGTGGATACAGGTGCAGAATGTTCCCTCCTCTATGGGAACCCAGAGCGGTTTGCTGGGACCCCAGTGGCCATTGATGGCTATGGGGGCCAAACTGTTCAAGTGAAGCCAGTAACTATTCCATTGGGGATAGGAAGACTGCCTCCTAAGCCATATAAGGTGTATGTATCTCCTATTCCTGAATATATTTTGGGGATAGATGTCCTTCAAGGACTATGGTTGGAAACTACAGCTGGGGAGTTCCGGCTACGGATCAGGGTTGTGAAGGCAGTGTTGCGGGGACATGCATCACATTCCCCTTTGCAATTGCCCATCCCTCGGCGTGTGACTAACACCAAGCAGTACCGCCTGCCAGGTGGTTATGAAGAAGTCACAGCGACAATCCTCGAACTAGAAAAGGTGGGGATCATTCGGCCAGCACACAGTCCTTACAACTCCCCGGTATGGCCTGTGCGCAAACCAGACGGAACCTGGAGAATGACGGTAGATTACAGAGAACTTAACAAAGTTGTTCCCCCTTTGCACGCTGCTGTTCCCTCAATAGCTAACATGATGGATCGGCTAAGCCATGAGTTGGGGACATACCACTTTGTGGCAGACTTGGCCAATGCTTTCTTCTCCATTGATATAGCTGCAGAGAGTCAAGACCAATTTGCCTTCAGTTGGGAAGGGAGACAATGGACTTTTACAGTATTACCCCAGGGCTATTTGCACAGCCCCACCTTGTGCCATGGGCTGGTGGCTGCTGACCTGGCTAAATGGAAACAGCCAGAGGCAGTTCGCATGTATCATTATATTGATGATATTATGTTAACTAGTGATTCTCTTCCAGAATTGGAGCGAGCAGTCCCTACCCTGCTATCCCATTTGAAAGCATGTGGCTGGGCAGTCAACGAGAACAAATTGCAAGGACCTGGGTTATCTGTTAAATTCTTGGGAGTTGTCTGGTCGGGTAAGACAAAAGTTATCCCTGACGCAGTTATAGATAAGATCCAAGCATACCCTGTGCCCACTACGGTAAAACAGTTACAGGAATTCTTAGGTCTGTTGGGGTATTGGCGAGCATTTATACCCCATTTGGCTCAGTTACTACGCCCCTTGTACAACCTTATTCGGAAGGGGGTTCGTTGGGATTGGACTGAGCAGGCTCAAGGTTCATTTGCAGCAGCTAAGAGAGCTGTCAAGGTGGCACAGGCCTTGAATGTGTTTGATCCTGCCAGGCCCTGTGAGCTGGATGTTCATGTAACCTCGGAGGGGTTTGGATGGGGTTTGTGGCAACGAACAGAGCGCTTACGGCAACCTATTGGGTTTTGGTCCCAATTGTGGAAAGGTGCTGAAGTTCGTTACTCATTAGTAGAGAAGCAGCTGGCAGCTGTGTATGCTGCCCTCCTGGCCACTGAGAGTATTACAACCACAACACCAGTTACAGTCAAGACAACATACCCTATTGCAGGATAGGTGAGAGATTGGGCAACAAAACCACGTAGTGGTATGGCCCAAATGTCCACCCTGGCCAAGTGGGGTGCCTACCTGCAACAACGCTGTGCTCTTAGCACCAGCCCGTTGAGGGCAGAACTGCAGGAAGTCTTGGGTCCAGTCACCTATGCAACCTTAGAGTCAGGTGCAGCGGGGGCTCAGGAAGCAGAACCTGAAGTCAGTCCCTACCAGGAGGGGCGGGTGCCCATCCCTGAGGATGCCTGGTATACTGATGGTTCCAGCAGGGGCCAACCTGCCAAGTGGACGGCCATAGCCTTCCATCCGGCCACTGAGACTATTTGGATGGACACAGGTACAGGCCAAAGCAGCCAATGGGCAGAATTAAGAGCTGTTTGGCTAGTTGCCCACAATGAACCTTCACCTCTGGTGATCTGTACTGACAGCTGGGCTGTATATCGTGGACTGACCCTTTGGATTGCTACTTGGCACATTAACCAGTGGATGGTAATGCACCGCCCACTATGGGGTCAGGCCATGTGGCAGGACTTATGGGAAATAGGACACCAGAAGCAGGTGACAGTATATCATGTCACAGGGCATGCCCCTCTAGCCCATCCTGGGAATGATGAGGCAGATACTTTGGCAAAGGTGCGATGGTTGGAGACTGCACCTGCAGGTGATGTGGCGCAATGGCTCCACCGGCGCCTGCTCCATGCAGGACAGAAAACTATGTGGGCTACGGTTAAGGCGTGGAACTTGCCTGTGTCCTATGCAGAGGTACTTGCAGCTTGTGAGCAATGTGCAGTGTGTTCCAAGGAGCACCCTCGGAGACCACTGGTGTCACCTGGACAGATCCAGAGGGGTCATGTTCCACTGACACGATGGCAGATAGACATCATTGGACCCTTACCAAAGTCAGAAGGGTACCAGTATGCGGTCACTTGTGTAGATACTGCCACCGGTCTGCTCGCTGCTTATCCCGCCCGTAATCCTGACCAGAGGGCAGTCATACAGGCTTTGGACCGCCTGAGTGCTGCATATGGGCGACCACTGGTCCTTGAAAGTGACAACGGTACCCACTTCACTGGTTCAATGGTGAGGCAATGGGCTCAAGAGCTGGGGGTGGACTGGAAATACCATGTTCCCTACCACCCCCAAGCTGCTGGTATCATTGAGCGGTATAATGGACTCTTAAAGCAGGGACTGCGACAGGAGGGGGGCACCAGCTCCCTTACTGGATGGACACGCCGCTTATGGACAGTTCTCTGGATTTTGAATGAGAGACCTCGACGTGGGAGCCCAGCTCCAGTGGACGCCCTCCTGCATCGGGCAGCTGCCCCCATTCAGTTGCAGATACGCACCAAGGACATTTTACTCAAGCCAGGCTTTGGACAGCAGGGCAACGTGCTCTTGCCTGCCCCAACAGCCCTTCTTAAAGGCCAACGGCTTCAATGGACTTGGCCCTGGACTGTCCAGGCCCCCCATCTGAGATGGGTGGCCTTGTTGGCACCATGGGGGAAGGGGCTAGAGGTGGACCTCCAGTTAACTCCTTGGGCAACCAGCACCTGGCCGCCTAAGGTAGAAGTGTATTATCCTTTGAGTGCTCAGGGGGACAGCATAATGAAGGGCACCTTTGTAATTTCTTTATGGCCGATAATGAGTTCTCCTATTTTACTACACGTAGAACCAGCAGATGCTGGTGTATTGGCCAATAAGGTTTGGTATGCCCGCTCAGGGCGGCCTCTGGTACCAGCTACGGTGCTGTCTGCAGATAAAACTCTGGCCTGTATTCTGCCAGAGGGAAAAGATTTGCCTCTCTTGGTGCCGTTGACAGCTCTGTCATTTCGCCCATAGCTTTTGATTTGTTAATCCTATTGCTGTAGTTGGTACTGTTTCTGTTTATGCAATGTACCTTTGTAATTGTTGAAACTGTATGATTTGTGCTACTGCTGTAATTTGTGTACTGTACTTAATTTCCTTGTACAGGGATGCCGGTGGTGTAGATTGTGGGTAGTAAAGTGAGCATAGGGGTGGATTGTTGGGCAGATAAAATATAATATGCTCACTTTGTTAAAGATGGTGCTGCCCACATGGAAGCCCGTCACCCAGGTAATATTATTTGCCCTTGTGCTTGGGATGGGTGTGGGGGAAAGGCTGTAATGTAAGCAGGCCAGGTTGTTATGGCCTAAGGCTTGGTTTTAAGAGTAGGCTCTTCTCCACACCCTTGATTGATTGGATGATGTAGGGTGGTGATGTAGGGAGGAATCCCATTATGCCTCAGATGGGTGGCTTTGTATCAGAGACTTTCTTGAATGTATAATTGGATTAAAGGTGTGGATTATCTATGCTATAAACTGGGGCAGTCCGGGAGCTCTCTCTCTCGGTTCCTGCTATCCCCATTGCAGGGGCCTCCCTGATCCCTTGACCTCCATGGGAAAAGCTGGTTTTCTGCTTCTCCCTTGTCTTCTCTTGTGGCTTGCCTGTATTGGTGAGACACCAATAAACAGAATGGCCTACCATCCTCCGACTCTGCCATTTCTTCACCGTCAGCCCGAATCCAATGGGAACCTGCATGTGAATGGCCACGATGGCGGCTCCTGGCCTTACACCAAGGTCAGTCCCTCCCTGACTGGAGATCTCCCCCAAGCAGTGGGGGTAGGGTAGGCCATAGCTGATTTTCCTAAAGCTCCATGTAGTCAAGTATGAGAAATTCAGATGAGATTTCTTTCTGGTCTACTGTTGAGTTATTAGTTTCCTCAAGGGAAGCACCTGGGAAGGAAGAAGGAGTGAGGAAAGAAATGGAGGTAAGTGGCTGTGACCTTTGTAGCCCTAATTTTATGCCTATCAGAGGAGGCACAATTATAGCCAAGAAGTCTCCCCAACATGCTGTAGGAAGAGCCGCTCAGAGTTGCTAAGCGCTTTGTGTAAATTATCTGTCGCTATGTAATAAATTACCCTAAAACTTCATGGCTTTAAAAACAAACATTTATCAGCCCTAAAAGTATCTAAGCATCAGAAATTTGGAAGCAGCTCAGCTGGGGAGTTCTGGCTCAGGGTGTCTCATGAAGCTGACGTCAAGATGTTGAACAATGCTACTGTCATCTGAAAGCTTGACTGGAGCTGGAGGGTGTGCATACAAGATGGCTCCTCACATGGAAGTCAGCAGGAGTCCTTTGTTCCTCACCACGTGGACCTCTAATAGGTCTGCTTGAGTGTCCTTTCAACATACCAGGAGGCTTCTCCCCAAGTCAGCGGTCCAAGACTAAAACTAAGGCAGAAGTCTAATGCCTTTTTTCAGCTAGCCTCCAAGACATATACCATTTTTTCTGCTACATGTTGTTGGCCATACAGGCCCATCCTGCTTCATTGAGGGAGGAGACTACACAAGGGCATGAAAGCCAGGAGATGGTGATCATTGGGTACCATCTTAGAGGCTGACTAACACAGACTTTTAGTTCTCTCTGTTGTAGTGTAATTTAATTCACAAGTTCTACAGAGACACCAAGATAGGTTATAGAAGAAATTTTAGAAGGAGTTTTATTATTAAGCCAGCAACATGCACAGGGCATAATCCCAAATCATGCAGTCCAGAATATAGCTCTGAGGCTGCTTTTATAGACATAATCACATACTGGTTGGGGGAAAGGAGGGGGAGCATGGTACAAAAATCATTTACTAACAAGCTTATTGAGTTTTTTCTGTCTTGTTACAACATTTATCTATAGGATCTATCAAAAGGAAACAACATTCCTACACACTAAGACCATAAGATAACACAGTAGTGATGAATGTTTTACATACCTGACAAAGACATTCCCAAACCTTCTAGGATTTACGACCTATCCCTGTCACCACAATAGTAGGAAATGTTTAGTTTAGGATAAGGAGAGAAGCAAAATGAAATTACTTTTGCTAAGAGTGTTGGGGTTAGCTTATTAGAAAGTCTAAAGCTAGTCCCCACTTGCTTAGTTTACAAGTTTTGTACATACAAAGAATTTCAAAATGATGATTATTAGAAAACATATAAAATGTTACAGAACACAGGTTTTCATGCAAGGGGGGGGGCTCGGGATCTCATTGTCAAGAGGTATACATCACTCTCATGACTCCAGGATGGGAGGGTGAGTCAGAATTAGTGTAGGAATTTTTAATTAAGGTATGTAAACATTGTTTCCTGAAGACTTTTAAGAGAAGAGAAAAGGAAGGGGTTTCCAGATAGGTTCTGTCTTCTTTGCTCTGTGTAACAAGTGGCGTCAGTCCTTCCAGAGAAATATAAGAAATAGTTAAACTATGACTAGCTGACTTTTGCCCCTGTAAGTTCTTCTTCTTGTTTTTTCTTCCTCAGAAAGGAGGGATAAGGGGGACTGACTCTTTCTTTTAAAATACTAATGTTAACAATTTTTGCAATTCCTTGGCACTCTCCCAGAAGAATGTCCACCTGGGAGTGAACAGCTTACTCACTAAACAGCTTATCCATCCAGAATTGGGTGAGTCAGGCCTATCCATGGTAGAGTGAATGCTAAATGCAAGGCACTGGGTAGGAGAACCACTGGGCTTGTGGGCCCTTCTCCAAATCAAGACTGGAAAATGAAGCCTTTACACACACACACACACACACACACACACACACACACACACACACACACACACACATGATAACAGTAGGGAACCATATGATTGTAAAAGGTTAGCCCAAGATTTCAGAGGAGGGTAACATGATGGGGCTGGGGCAATTCTGCAGGCTTCACGGAGGAGATAGGACATTAGTTAAGTCCTAGCACTCAGCACTCTTCTTAAGTTCAGACTATTGACACCTTCCCACAGCTTCCTGATGTTTTGTGCCTCCCAGCTATTGTGTATGCTTTTCCCTCTAGCAGGAATACCTTTGCCCTTTTTATTAACTCCATTTATCCTTTCAGATTCAGATATCCTCCCATCTGAAGTAGCTGCCCACCTCTGTGGTCTCAAAGCACCATCACCTCTCACAAATCCCTATGTAAAGCCAATAGTCGCGGCCACTATCACAGTCGCCTGGCCCACGCGGGTTTGCATTAGATTCGAACAGTCGGTAATAAAACAATGGAGCCAAGAACTGGTGAGCCATCAGCTTTAATCCTAGCTTGCACCAGGTGGGCAAGCAAAAACACACACTGGGCTCCAAAACCCACATATTCAGTGCTCACAAAGCTACTGACTTATCCAAGTTTCCTAGAATCAAAGGTTCCTAGCTCACCAGACTTATTCACCTCTGTTTCCCATCTCCTCCTGCACAAACTCTTAACAAACTGGCTTCTTCCTCAGCACTCTGCCATCTTGGCTACTTCTCCTCCACATGGCCTTAATCTGCTCTCCTCTCTAATACCAACCTCAGGAACCCAGGAACCAAGAGAGAGAGAGAGCAAGCTCCCGGACTGCCCCAGTTTATAGCATAGAAAATCCAAACCTTTAATCCAATTATACATAAAGAAAGTCTCTGATACAAAGCCACCCATCTGAGGCATAATGGGATTCCTCAAGAGAGTGCACCACCCTACATCATCCAATTAGTCAAGGGTGTGGGGAAGTGCTTACTCTTAAACTAAGCCTTAGGCTATGATGACCCGGCCTGCCCACAACCTGTCCCAGAACACACATTAATATCAACGAACTTCCATGTGGGCAGCGCCATCTTTAACAAAGTGAGCCTAATATATTTTATCTGCCCAACACCCTACAATGCCTGACCACACTCACTACTTGCTCCCCAATAGTCTTGAACCTCCTTGAGGACGAGTGACAATGTTGCATTCAAATCACATGGTCCCCAGCACAGTTCCTAGTGCATACTCTGCACTGAGTTTATGTTTGTAAAGAGAAAGAAAGGAGGGGAAGAGGAAGAGTAAGGATTGTGTAAAGCCAGTAGCCACAAGCACCATCACAGCCACCTGGCCTGTGCAGGTTCGCATTTGATTTGGACAGACGGTAATTAAACAATGGAGCCAAGAACTGGTGGGCTATTAGCTTTAATTCTAGCTTGCACCCTGCCGGCAAGAAATACACACAGTGGAAAAACACTTCCCTTTCCATTCAGGGCTCCCAAAACCACTGATTTATCTGAGTTTCCTAGAATCAAAGGTTTCTACCTCACCAGCCTTATTCATCTCTGTTCCCCATCTCCTTCTCTCTGCACAAACTGGCTTCTCCTTCAGCACTCTGACATCTTGGCTGCTTCTCCTCTCCTTCACATGACCCTTCTCTGCTCTCCTCCAGCATGAGCTAGCTCCTCTGCCCCATTTTATAGTGTAGCAATCAAAACCTTTAATCCAATATATAAACAAGGAAGTCTCTGATACAAAGTCACTTATCTGAGGCATAATGGGATTCCTCCTGAGAGTGCACCACCCCAAATCATGCAACAGTCAAGGGTGTGGGGAAAAGCTTAGTCTTAAAACTAAGCCTTAGGCTATATCAACCCTGCCTGCTTACAGTCTGTCCCCCACACTCAAAGAAAACTATAAGCAAGCAAACATATATATCATATTTACACTTATTTGACCAACAGATTGGCTCAGCGGACTACAAATAATTCATCATCTTTTCCCTCTTTGTTCCCCGCAACTGGGGCTTCAAGCAAAATGAGAGCTATTGGCTAGATAGAACCGCTCTCCCCTGCCACTTCATATCCCAAGAGAAAACAACCTGTACAGTTCCAGTTTAAATCATATAACATGGTGTTTTAGAAATAGCTTTTGGTACTGAAGGCATGCAAAAAAAAAAAAAAAAAAAGTGAGCTTTTTTTCCCACTTTTTGTCTCAGGATATCCTGACTTTGCCAGAGGAGCTTGAGGTTAATAACAGGTTGAAACCACCCCATAGTGACATTCTCTGTGAGAAAATCTCATGACCCAGCAGGTTCCCTGACAGAACCAGCAGTGCTGGAAGGAGACTGAATATCTGTGTTAAAAGAGATTCAAGTCTATAATATGGGGTGACCCCAGAATGAGATCAGCCATTGGAGAATCACAGGAGACTCAAGGATCTGGGACACTTGACTTCCCCTGGAGCTGCCCAAGGCTACCCTCTGGCCCGACTCTGCCTGAAGTCCCAGGTGATAGCCCTCCCTCCTACCTCTGGGCACACATTATATCTCTGGTTATTCACAGCCACTCACTTGAGTTCTTTTTCCACACGCCTCAGATTAATATTTTAACTATTAACTGACGTTTTGTTTTGGTTTAGTTTTCTGTTCACTGAAACTTCATGTACGCAGAATGAATTAGCCCTCTCCTTGTTTCAGGGTGAGGGAGGAGAACCCAGAATAATGCAGAGGAAATGGGGCATGCAATGTCTGGGGTCTTACACTCCAGCCTGTGACCTCAGTGTTCTTGACTGAGAGAACAAGGGCAGACAGAAAAATTTGAAAAATACCAAACCACTGGTGTGGATCTTGCTTGTTATCAGTTCCTTGAAATGAACTCACAGCTCCAGAAAGAATGAGTGATAGGATTATCAAGGACAGACCCTCCGGCTACCTCTCCCCTTTCCCTCCCAAAGACAGGAAAGTCATGTATGCCTGCAAACAAAGAAATCATAGAAATCAGGCATTCACATGAAAGCTAAAGCAGGCATTCACGTGAAAGCTAAAGCTGTAAAGGTATACAAAATGTAAGAAATCTAACTTCAGTAAGCACATGTTTTATTGCCTCTTTTGGGGTCACACAGCTCCACCAGAAGAATAAACCCTACTTCCTTCATCCTCCTTGGAGTCCTGCAATAAGGGCACACCATCTCTATTAGCAAGTGCACGGCTGCTTTTTCTTACTTTATTATTATTTTTTCTTTAGCTTTTCACTCCATCCCCAACACACATTTCTCTTAGCATTCCTGCAGTTCTGTATGTCCTCCTAACCTATATTTCCATTTGTATACAGGCCCAGTATTGGTATTATTTTGCACATTCATTTTAAAAATATGCTACAGTGGCCTTTTGTATACATATCACTCTCTTCTCACTTTTTCTCAGTCAAGATTCCGAGATCTTGAGATGGCTCCAAGTTGATATAAATAAATCTGAACCAGAGCTTACCCTTTTATTTGCTGAATAGTACTCATCATTTGCATAGAACATTTTTTCTATTTTACTATTTATTAGTAAACTTCTGGGTGTTTCCAAATCTTTGTTACTACAAACAATTCTACAAGAACATTGTTAAACCAGTAGTCGCGGCCATAATCACAGCCGCCTGGCCCACGCAGGTTCACATTAGATTTGAACAGTCGGTAATGAAACACAGGAGCCAAAAACTGGTGAGCCATCAGCATTAATTCTAGCTCGCACCTGGCGGGCAAGCAAAAACACACACTGGGCTCCAAAACCCACACATTCAGTGCTCACAAAGCTACTGACTTATCCGAGTTTCCTAGAATCAAAGGTTTCTAGCTCACCAGACTTATTCACCTCTGTTTCCCATCTCCTCCTGCACAAACTCTTAACAAACTGGCTTCTTCCTCAGCACTCTGCCATCTTGGCTACTTCTCCTCCACATGGCCTTAATCTGCTCTCCTCTCTAATACCAACCTCAGGAACTCAGGAACCAAGAGAGAGATCAAGCTACTGTTCTCTCCCACTTTATAGCAGACTCAAAACCTTTAATCCAATTATACAAACAAGGAAGTCTTGGATACAAAGTCACCCATCTGAGGCATAATGGGATTCCTCCCTACATCACCACCCTACATCATCCAATCACTTAAGGGTGTGGAGAAGAGTTTACTCTCAAACTAAGCCTTAGGCTATAACAACCCGGCTTGCCCACAGCCTGTTCCAGAACACACATTAATATCAATGAACTTCCATGTGGGCAGCGCCATCTTTAACAAAGTGAGCATAATATATTTTATCCGCCCAACACTAGCTCACCAGACTTATTCAACTCTGTTCCCCATCTCCTCCAGCACAAACTCTGCACAAACTGGCTTCTCCCTCAGCACTCTGCCATCTTGGCTGCTTCTCCTGGCCTTCATGTGGCCTTCATCTGCTCTCCTCTCTAATACCTCAGGAACCAAGAGAGAGATCAAGCTACTGGTCTCTCCCACTTTATACCATAGAATCAAAATCTATAATCCAATTATACAAACAAGGAAGTCTCTGTATAATAAGATTCCTCAGGAGAGTGCACCACCCTACATCATCCAATCAGTCAAGGGTGTGGAGAAGAGCTTACTCTTAAAACCAAGCCTTAGGCTATAACGACCCGGCCTGCCCACAGCCTGACCCAGAACACACATTAATATCAACAAACTTCCATGTGGGCAGCGCCATCTTTAACAAAGTGAGTATAATATATTTTATCTTCCCAACACACATGTTTATTTGGGGACCTAGGCAAGCATTTCTCTTGTCTAGGTCAGGAGTGCAGAATTGTGGGAGCTGTCTATATTCCATTTCACGTAACACTTCCATACTGCTGTCCAGAGAGATTCCACCAGTTGATATGCCCATGAGTGTTTCTGTTTTCCTTCACCTTTGTCAGAACTTGATACAATCCAACTTCTTAATACTTGCTGTTGTAAGGGAAAGACAAGAACTAGGAAAAATTCCATATGACCTTTAGGGCTTGTGAGACAGAAACTAGATAAACTGCACCCTGCTGTAAACAGACAGGAACTAGATAAACTACATCCTGCTGTAAACAGATAAGGACATTGCTCAAACCCACCTTACGAGACACCGCTTGATCAAGGCAAATACCTAAATCCCCTGCCCCCCGCCCTTCCCTAAAAAGTAAAGTATAAAAATGCTGAGAAAACGCTGTATGGCGCGCCTGGCAGCATACTTGCCTAGTGCCCGCTCGCGAGTGTACTAAACTCTTTTTCTTTTGTCTGTAATAAACTTTTCCTTCTACTTGTACTCCTGGTCTTAGAGTCTTAGTGGTGCGTCTTCGGTTAACATTTGGAGGTTCCACCGAGATTCAATCTCTTCGGAGATCATCGGACGGACGCCCACTCCTGGTAAGTGAAACTGGCGGTGGCTGTCAGGCAAGGACGTGAGTCCCTCCTGACTGCGACAGACAGACGTGTCAGGAGGTCGCAGGCCACAACTCCGGGGGACGCCTCGGAGTGTGCGGACGACCAAGGACGCTTGGAAGTCCATCTGCTGTCTCAGACAGAATCTGTAGTTTTGTAAGGACGCTTGGAAGTCCATCTGCTGTTTCAGACAGAATCTGTAATTTCGTTGCCAGTTTCTAACCGAGCTCATAGGTCCGGACCAATAGACTTATTTTTCTTTTTATTTTGCCGTTCGCGGCGCAGCCGGCTTTGTCTGTCTGTCTCTGTTACTGTGTCTTTGTTACTGTCTTCTTTGTTGCTTTCTTTTTGTCTCTCTATTTCTTTGAGACTAACATGGGACAAGGGTCATCGACCCCACTGTCCCTAACTTTGTCTCATTGGTCTGAGGTTAATGCCCGAGCCCATAACTTGTCTCTCCTAGTTAAGAAGCGCAAGTGGCAGACTTTCTGTACCTCCGAATGACCCACCCTCGGAGTAGGTTGGCCAACCACTGGAACTTTTCATAAGGACACCATACAGGCGGTCAAAACAATTGTCTTCAGTCCAGGACCTCATAGTCATCCGGATCAACAGCCTTATATTTGGGTTTGGGAAGACCTGGCGAACGACCCTCCTCCTTGGGTCCAACCTTTCCTTCCTCCCCCTACGCCCTCCCTTCCAATAACTCTCTCCACCACCCCGGGCCCCTCTAGACCTGCTCCAACTGATCTGAACAGCTGCTCTATGCTCCCACTCAAACCCCCAGTGCCAGCGGCGCCTGCTCCATCCCTATATCCCTCTCTCCCCTCCCCTGTTCTCCCTGAATCTCAAACTGACCTTATTCTTTTTGATTCAGAGTTCCCGCCTCCCTATCCTAGGGGTGCCCCCACCGGCGCTGCTGGTCCTCAGCCTGGGGCCTCACATCAGGGTGATCAGGGACCATCAGTAGGAGGTCCGGCCCAGGGCACCTGGAGCTGGAGAGCACAGATTCCAGATGACGTGGCCATCACCCTGCCCCTCCGGTCTTTCAGACCCCCTGTCCCTGATGGACAAGGGGGGAACATGCCGGCACTTCAGTATTGGCCCTTCTCTTCCTCAGACCTATACAACTGGAAAAACAATAATCCGCCTTTTTCAGAGGACCCTGTCAAACTTACTGACCTTCTCTAATCTCTTATGTTTTCCCATCAGCCCACTTGGGATGACTGCCAACAGCTTTTAGGTATCCTCTTCACCTCAGAAGAAAGGGACCGGATTCTCCTTGAGGCCCGAAAATTAGTTCCTGGACCTGATGGTGGCCCTACTCAACTCCCTAATCTTATAGATGAGGCTTTTCCCCTGAGGCGGCCTAACTGGGACCCTAATACGCCTGAAGGTAGGCAGCGACTCTTACTCTATCGCCAGACTCTGATGATGGGTCCCCGAGCGGCGGCGAGACGCCCCATTAATTTGGCTAAGGTAAGAGAAGTAACTCAAGGGCCAGAGGAATCCCCATCTAGATTCTTAGAGAGACTAATAGAAGCCTATAGGAGGTACACCCCTTTCGACCCTGAGTCTGAAGAACAGAAAGGGGCACTGGCTATGGCTTTTATAGGGCAGTCAGCTACTGACATTCGGAGGAAGCTCCAGAGAATGGATGGGTTACAGGATATGGCTCTGAGAGACTTAGTCAAAGAAGCTGACAAAGTTTATTACAAAAGGGAGACAGCAGAAGAGAAGGAACAAAGATTAGAGAAAGAGCATGAAGAATTAGAGAATAAGAGAGATAAATGAAGGAATAAAGAGTTAACTAAAATTTTGGCTACCGTAGTTGGAAAACAGGACAGAGAAGGAAAGAATAGTACCTCGGGCCCGCGCCAAAGGCCAAAACTGGGGCCTAACCAATGTGCCTACTGTAAAGAAGAAGGGCACTGGGTAAAAGACTGCCCCAAGAAAAAGAAGAAAGTTGATGAAATTCTTGCCCTAGGCGATTAGGGGCGTCGGAGTTCAGACCCCCTCCCCGAACTCAGGGTAACATTCAACATGGAGGGGACACCAATCGACTTTGAGGTAGATACAGGAGCAATTTACTCCGCCTTGCAGAGCCCGCTGGGACCCCTTTCAAATAAAAAATCCTTAGTCCAGGGGGCAAATGGATGCCAGCATAGGTCACGGACAACTAAAAGGACAATGGACGTGGGGAAAGGAAAAGTACAGCACTCCTTTCTGGTCATACCAGAATGCCCCGCCCCGCTGCTGGGGAGAGATCTGCTTACCAAGTTAGGGGCAAGTATTGACTTCAAACCTCAGGGGCCAGAAGTAAGATTCAGTAACCCTCTTGTCAGTCAGCCTGTTGTGACCATGCTGACCTTGTCTGCTGAAGATGAATATAAACTATATGAAGCCCCTACCCCCGGACCCCATTCAACAACAGACAGATGGCTCCAGAGCTTCCCAGAGGCCTGGGCAGAAACGGCAGGGCCAGGGTTAGCAGTACAAAGGCCTCCGGTAGTAATATATTTAAAGCCCTCCGCCACTCCCGTAAGGGTCAGACAATACTACATGAGTAAGGAGGCCCGGGAAGGCATCAGGCCTCATATCCAGAGGCTGCTAGGACAAGGGATCCTAAGGCATTGCCAATCAGGATGGAACACCCCCCTGCTGCCAGTGAAGAAACCAGGGACGGGATTATAGACCAGTCCAGGATTTAAGAGAGGTTAACAGTAGGGTGATAGACATACATCCAACGGTCCCAAATCCTTACAACCTCCTCAGTACCCTCAGTCCTGATAGGAAATGGTATACAGTACTGGACCTGAAGGATGCCTTCTTCTGCTTGTGCCTGCATGAGGACAGCCAATCCCTGTTTGCTTTCGAATGGACTGACCCTGAGAATGGACTCAGTGGACAGCTAACATGGACACGGCTACCCCAGGGCTTCAAGAACTCTCCTACCATCTTTGACGAAGCGCTGCATCAGGACTTGAGTGCCTACCGGGCCTCCACCCTTGAGGTAACTCTGTTACAGTATGTTGATGATCTGTTACTTGCAGCCGCCACCATAGAGCAATGCAAACAGTGAACTGAGAAGCTGCTAGTTGAACTGGCCAAACTGGGATACCGAGCATCTGCCAAGAAGGCCCAGATCTGTCAACCCGAGGTCACCTTCCTGGGCTACTCTCTCCGAGACGGTAAGAGATGGCTAACTGAGGCCAGGAAAAAGACTGTTACTCAAATCCCGCCCCCAAAGAACCGGAAGGGCCTCAGGGAATTCTTGGGCACAACAGGTTTCTGCAGACTGTGGATACCCGGCTTTGCCGCACTAGCTGCCCCTCTGTACCCCCTGTTAAAGGATGGAACTGAGTATACATGGGGAAATGAACAGCAAAAGGCCTTTGACCAAATCAAAAGAGCGCTGTTATCAGCCCCGGCCTTGGCACTCCCCAACATAGAGAAACCATTCACTCTCTATGTAGATGAAAAAGAAGGGATAGCTAAAGGAGTACTGACTCAGTTTCTGGGACCCTGTAAGCGACCAGTAGCCTACCTCTCTAAAAGGATAGACGCAGTCGCAAAAGGGTGGCCAGGGTGTCTACGGGTGATCGCTGCTGTAGCCCTACTGGTAAAAGATGCTGATAAACTGACTCTGGGCCAGAAATTGACTATTGTCGCCCCCCCATGCTCTGGAGAGCATAATCAGACAACCTCCGGACCGCTGGCTAACTAATGCCCGCATCACTCATTACCAAAGCCTCCTGTTAGATAAAGACAGGATCACCTTCGGCTCTCCAACTGTTTTGAACCCAGCCACCCTGCTACCCAGGGAAGAGGGGGAAACTGTCCACCATCAGTGCAGGGATATCCTAGCCGAGGAGACTGGGATTCGAGAGGATTTATGGGACACACCATTGCCACAATCTGACTTAATTTGGTACACTGATGGGAGCAGTTTTCTGTGCAAAGGAGAACGCAGAGCTGGGGCTGCAGTAGTAGACAAGGAAAAAGTAATCTGGTCAGAGAGACTTGACCCAGGAACCTCAGCCCAAAAAGCAGAGCCAATAGCTCTAACAAAAGCCCTAGAACTGGCCAGTGGTAAACAGGCCACCATCTACACGGACATCAGGTATGCGTTTGCTACTGCACATGTGCATGGGGCAATTTACAAAGAAAGGGGCCTGCTCACGTCAGCAGGTAAAGATATTAAACATAAACAAGAAATCCTAGCCCTCTTAGATGCTGTCATGCTCCCACGGGAGCTGGCCATTGTCCATTGCCCTGGGCACCAGAAAGGGCAGGACCCAGTAGCCAAAGGCAACAGGAGGGCGGATGAAGAGGCGGATGAAGGAGCGGTAGCCATGAGGACTGCCTCCGACATCCTCGCCATAGAAGCAGAGCCATCCTCCACCTCGACTCACCCAAAGGAACCTGAGGACATTCGGACGTTCCTCCAGATGGCCCACCGTCTCACCCACCTTGGGACTGATAAACTAGTACAACTGCTCCAGGATGATAAGACATTAACCTCCTCTGAAAAGAGGCTAATGGCAAAGGAAGTAATAGAAGCCTGCAAGGCCTGCCAGATAGTAAATGCCTACCCAGCCAATGGAACCAGTGGAACTCGTCTCCGAGGCACCAGACCGGGCCAATATTGGGAAGTAGACTTCACCGAGGTAAGACCTGCCAAGTATGGACTAAGGTATCTCTTAGTTTTTGTAGACACCTTTTCAGGATGGGTAGAAGCCTTCCCTACCAAACATGAGACGGCAGCGGTAGTAATTAAGAAGATCATGGAAGAAATCTTTCCCAGGTTTGGCCTTCCAAAGGTAATAGGGTCTGACAATGGACCGGCGTTTGTGGCCCAGGTAAGCCAGGGGGTAGCCAAAATATTGGGGATTAATTGGAAACTTCATTGTGCTTATAGACCCCAGAGTTCAGGACAGGTAGAGAGAATGAATAGGACGATTAAAGAGACCCTAACTAAATTAGTCATAGAGACTGGCCATAGAGATTGGGTAATGCTCCTACCATACGCTCTTTTCCGGGCACGGAATACCCCTTCTGCCAAAACTAACCTGACTCCCTTTGAAATACTCTTTGGAACCCCTCCGCCCATTCGGGATTTATCCCCCTCTGACATGAATATCCCGAATACACCCTTGTCTGTTAGGTTACAGGCCCTAGCCAAAGTGCAACATTGCCTGTGGAAGCAGTTATCTGACCTTTACCAGCCGGCAGGAGACGGAACCCCGCATCGTCACCAGGTTGGGGACTACGTCTACGTCCGGAGACACCAGCACCGTACACTCGAACCTCGCTGGAAGGGACCCTACCAGGTCCTCCTCATCACACCCACTGCTGTAAAGGTCGATGGCATCGCTGCTTGGATCCATGCTTCACATCTCAAGCCCGCTTCTGCTCCTGATGACCAATGGACAGTGGAGAAAACGGACAGCCCCCTCAAGCTGCGTGTTCGCCGCCGCAACAAATCCTCATCAGCCAACCCGGCAGACATGGCAAGTGATATCAGGGACTAGTGACATAGTATGGGAAATAACTTCTGATAATCATCCCCCTTGGACTTGGTGGCCATCCCTGCATCCAGACCTCTGTCAGTTAGCAGCAGGGTTAGAGACCTGGGACATCCCAACCACTTTCTTGCAAGGGCAGATAGGAGCAGTAAAATTAATGATAGTACGACAGCATTATGAAAGACTAGTAGAAAACACTAATCTCTAGGATTAGAGATATACAGAACAAGAGGGGGGAATGTAAGGGAAAGACAAGAACTAGGAAAAATTCCATATGACCTTTAGGGCTTGTGAGACAGAAACTAGATAAACTGCACCCTGCTGTAAACAGACAGGAACTAGATAAACTACATCCTGCTGTAAACAGATAAGGACATTGCTCAAACCCACCTTACGAGACACCGCTTGATCAAGGCAAATACCTAAATCCCCTGCCCCCCGCCCTTCCCTAAAAAGTAAAGTATAAAAATGCTGAGAAAACGCTGTATGGCGCGCCTGGCAGCATACTTGCCTAGTGCCCGCTCGCGAGTGTACTAAACTCTTTTTCTTTTGTCTGTAATAAACTTTTCCTTCTACTTGTACTCCTGGTCTTAGAGTCTTAGTGGTGCGTCTTCGGTTAACACTGTAAAGTCAGTAGCCTCAGCCACCATCACAACTGCCTGGCCCGTGCAGGTTCAGGTTTGATTCGGAAAGACAGTAATGAAACAATGGAGCCAAGACCTGGTGGGCCATTAGCTTTAATCCTGGCTTGCGCCCTGCGGGCAAGAGATACACACAGTGGGAAAACACCTCCCTTTTGTAAAGCCAGTAACCAAGGCCACCATCACAGCCACCTGGCCAACGCAGGTTCGCATTGGATTTGGACAATCGGTAATGAAACAACGGAACCAAGAACTGGTGAGCCATCAGCTTTAATTCTAGCTTGCACCCGGCGGGCAAGCAAAAAACACACACTGGGCTCCAAAACCCACTCATTCAGTGCTCACAAAGCTACTGACTTATTCGAGTTTCCTAGAATCAAAGGCTTCTAGCTCACTAGACTTATTCACCTCTGTTTCCCATCTCCTCTCTACACAAAACTCTGCACAAACTGGCTTTTTCCTCAGCATTCTGCCATCTTGGCTGCTTCTCCTCTCCTCCACATGGCCTTAATCTGCTCTCCTTTCTAATATTAACCCCAGGAACTGAGAGAGAGCAAGCTACTGGTCTGTCCCACTTTATAGTGTAGAAATCCAAACCCTTAATTCAATCTACAAACAAGAAAGTCTCTGATACAAAGTCACCCATCTGAGACATAATGGGATTCCTCAGGAGAGTGCACCACCCTACATCATCCAATCAGTCAAGGGTGTGGGGAAAAGCTTACTCTTAAAACTAAGCCTTAGGCTATAACGACCAGGCCTGCTTACATTACAGCCTTTCCCCCACCCCCATCCCAAGCATAAGGGCAAATAATATCACCTGGGTGACGGGCTTCCATGGGGGCAGTGCCATCTTTAACAAAGTGAGCATAATATATTTTATCTGCCCAACACCTTTTCATTCAGGGCTCCCAAAGCTACTGACTTACCTGAGTTTCCTAGAATCAAAGGTTTCTACCTCACCAGCCTTATTCACCTCTGTTCCCCATCTCCTTCTCTCTGCACAAACTCTGCACAAAATGTCTTCTCCTTCAGCACTGTGCCAGCACCTTGGCTGCTTCTCTCCTCCATGTAGCCTTTCTCCACTCTCTTCTATAGTGTAGAATCAAAACCTTTAATCCAGTCTACAAACAAGAAAGTCTCTGATACAAAGTCACTTTTCTGAGGCATAATGGGAGGATTCCTCATGAGAGTGCACCACCCCACATCATGCAACAGTCAAAGGTATGGGGAAAAGCTTAGTCTTAAAACTAAGCCTTAAGCCAGTGGTTCTTAACCTTTTTTGAGGTACCGAACCCACCAGTTTCATATATGCGCATTCACCGAATCCTTCTTTAGTGATAAATAAAATATGATTTTTTTTCCAAATTTAAGACATAGGTATATGTTATTTTTACTGGTGCACAAAATGAGCCGTGCATGAACATCACTTTGCTTAAAAGAACAAAACCAACAAAGTGCATGAACTCACAACAAATTACAGTATTACTTTATTCTGGCCTCCGCGGCAGAGGCTTCTCCGAACCCCTGAGACCGACTCATTGAATCCCTAGGGTTCGATAGAACCCAGGTTAAGAACCATTGCCTTAGGCTATAACAACCCTGTCCGCTTACAGCCTGTCCCCCACACCCAATGCAAACTATAAGCAAGTGAACATATACTGTATATCATATTTACAAACTTATTTGACCAACACTTGCCAACCTGATAGGTATAAGATCTGGATCTATATCTTAACCAAATGTTCTGTAATTTTCGCTTCCCCTCCCTATCTGGGTTCTTATCTAAAGTGTCAGGATGTGCTGTTCTCACCTCCTCAGGGAAGGCATGTGATGGCTAAAAGCAGGAAGGGAGTAGAAGGAAGGGAGAAGTGTCTTTTTGGCTTCTGAGTTTCAAAACCTGGACTCTTGGGGGACCAAAAAGGATTTATAGCACAGGAAAACAGACTTGGGAGAAAAACATAGTGAAAAAGAGAGGAAGAACACGCACCCCCTTTGACCCAGCCCCACTGGGTCAAGCAATGGTGTCGGGCTGGGTGACGGAGAGCACTGGAAGGAAGGGAAGGAAAGTTCCCATGGATTGCAAACCAGAGTGCTGACAGGCTGAGGCAGGTGGGATGGATGAAGGAAATGGGCCAGGTTTAAGGGTACTAGGGAGTGGTGGCGACTGTGGTTCCCTGGATGGCATTGCCTTCCTCTCACACTGTGCAATGCCAGCTGGTTGTGCAGTGTGGAGATCTGGCCTAGTTACCAGATCTTTCCATTTTTCTTCAAGAGAACCCAAAATCAGAATTTCTTTTTTAATATATTTCTTGTTCTTTTATTTATTTATTTATTTATTTATTTATTTATTTATTTATTTATTAGGTAGAGAGGAGAGACAGAGAAAGAGACAGAAAGAGAGAGAAGGGGGGAGGAGCAGGAAGCATCAACTCCCATATGTGCCTTGACCAGGCAAGCCCAGGGTTTCGAACCGATATTCGAAGTTGACACTTTATCCACTGTGCCACCACATATCAGGCCAAAATCAGAAATTTTATGTGGAAATTCTTCCAAAAAAAAAGAGGTAACTGTGGAACACTTCAAACATTAAAAACCAGCAAAATTGTATAGTGAACCTCCTTGTACTTATCACCAAGTCTCATTAGTATCAATTCATGGCCAATTTTGTTTCATCTATAACCCTACTTACCTCCCCCCATTCTTAATATTTTGAAGTAAATCCCAGACTCACCATTTTCTTTGTAAAAATAAGGACTCATGTTTCTAAAAATAACATAATGTCATAACTAAGTAAACCTCAATAATTTCACATTTAATAGCCTGTCAGTGTTAACAATTTTCTCATGAAGTCATAAATGTTTATATTATTTGATATTTTAACGATTGTTTGAAACTGGATCCAAACAAAGCCCATGCATTGCAAGTGATCGTTGTTTTTAACTTCTCTTTAACCTATAGATTTGCTCCTTTTCTTTTTGTCCCTTGCAATGTATTTGTTAAAGAAGCTGGGCCCTTTGTTGTGTAGTTTCACAGTCTGAATTCTGCTGGTGTCTCTTACCATGCTCCTCTGTCTTCTGCATTTCCTGTAAATTGGTAGGTAGATCTAAAAGCTAAAGCTCTCCTAACAAAATGTTCATAATCTTTTGAAAAGAATCTTTAAATACTTCCTGAGCCAGACAAAATATCTTCTTGACTAGATATGACCTACATGCTACTCATTTGCTACCTCTAGCTTAGGTGTTAGTGGATCATAGACAGAAGAATTCAGGCCTCCTTGTCCCGTGCTGAGCCCCAGAGAGAGAGCAAAATCAAATGAAGATATAGGATCTGTGAGCAGGAGGCCTCACTTTTGAGATAGAATCCCACTTAGGCCTGACCAATGGGGGCACAGTAGATAAAGTATGGATCTGGCATGCTGAGGTCGCTGGTTTGAAACCGGAGGCTTGCCCATCAGAGAAGCAACTACTACAAGTTGATACTTTCTGCTTGTAAAGCCAGTAGACATGGCCACCATCAAAGCCACCTGGCCCATGCAGTTTCAGGTTTGATTCATACAGATGGTAATTGAATTGAGAAAGGAGGTAACAACCAATATATAAAAATTTAAAAGAAAATAGAACACAAAAGCATATGCTAATAAGATTTGAACATATGAATGAAAAAAACATTTTTTTTACAATATGAAAGTCCAAACTGCACCTAATAAATATTAAATTAATAACTTAGTGTAAAGCCAGTAGCCACGGCCACCATCACAGCCGCCTGGCCCGTGCAGGTTCATATTTGATTCGGACAAACAGTAATGAAACAACGGAGCCAAGAACTGGTGGGCCATTAACTTGAATTCTAGCTTGCACCTGGTGGGTAAGAAATACACACAGTGGGAAAACACTTCCCTTTCCATTCAGGGCTACCAAAGCCACTGACTTATCTGAGTTTCCTAGAATCAAAGGTTTCTACCTTACCAGCCTTATTCACCTCTGTTCCCCATCTCCTTCTCTCTGCACAAACACTGCACAAACTGGCTTCTCCTTCAGCATTCCACCATCTTGGCTGCTTCTTCTCTCCTCCACGTGGCCTTTCTCTGCTCTCTTCCAGCATGGGCTCCTCTGCCCCATTTTATAGTGTAGAAATCAAAACCTTTAATCCAATATACGAACAAGGAAGTCTCTGGTACAAAGTCACTTGGGATTCCTCATGAGAGTGCACCACCCCACATCATGCAACAGTCAAGGATGTGGGGAAAAGCTTAGTCTTAAAACTAAGCCTTAGGCTATAACGACCCTGCCCGCTTACAGCTTGTCCCCCACACCCAATGCAAACTATAAGCGAGCAAACATATATATCATATTTACAAACTTATTTGACCAACACTCGGGAAGGGGGAGGAAATGTAGGAAGTTACTCAACTAGAAGTATCTAGGTATGTGTGTATGTGTATTAGTTTTCTATTGCTGCATAACAAATGACCATAAACTATGTGATTTAAAAGAACACATATTTATTCTTATAGTTTCTCTGCTTCAGGAGTCCAAGTAAAACTTTTACTGGGTCCTGGGCTCAGAGTTATACAGGTAGCAAGATATTGGCTGCACTGTGTTCTTTTCTGGTGGTTTGACTGGGGAAAATTTGCTTCCAAGCTCATTGATCTTTGGCAGAATTCATTTGCTTGTGTCTATAGGTTTGAGGGCGTAGCTTCTTACTGATTTTTTGCTATCCACAGGTCCTAAGGCCAACTGCAGTTTGTTGCCATGTGGCCTTCTCCATAGGTAGTTCACAACATGACAGTTCGCTTCTTCACAGCCAACAGGAGAATCTCTCTCTCCTGTCTTAGACAGTCTTATATAACAAATGTAATTAAGTAGTGACATTCTATCACCATAGCCATATGACATACCTAATAAAGGAATTGATATTCCCTCCTCTTTGCCATGGTATATTGATTAGAAGCAAGTCACAGTCTCCACTTGCATTTAATGGCACGGGATTGATTATGCAGAGTGTTACTCACTGAAGGTCTCCTTAACTGGCTACCACATATTATTCTCAATTGTCTACCACAATATGAGTGAATGCGAAATCTCCCCAAACCTTCCAAGATGGGACCTTAAAATGGCAATCAAGGAGTTCTCTTACTTAAGACTGAAGCTCCAAAAGAGGCATGTGCAACTGGCAAAATGAGCCTTTGAGAACAGTTTTGGGCCCTCGCCCATATGCACTTTGTCACCCACTGCTACATTCCAATCTAGAGCTCAGCTTGTGAGTCCAACCTCTGTCCTCTACTTTTTCTCTCTGACTTCAAACCCAGCTACCCTGCTGTGAATCCTTGCCATCACTTTTTGTTTTGACAAGCAGCAATCCCAATGGAGTCTTGATCTCCATCACATCATGCTTTCTTGCTAAGGCCATATGTGCAATGCATACAACTTTAGGGGTCTAGAGACCTTCTAGGTCCTCACCTCTTGTTCTCTCCTGTCCTATAACCTGCCGTATCCACCAGATGCTACAAATGTAAGAAAGGGGCAGTGGGGTACAGTTTACAAAGCTTTGCTTGGTGAAGGCTGTCTAGAGATGGACTCAACTAGAATTGGAAGATTGGCACTGATTTTGTTACTGATGACACAGGTCAAATGTATTTCTTTGTTTTTATAGGATGGTCAGAGCGGAGCTGATGGACTGACTTGGTCTTCGCTAAAATGTATTGGCCTTAAGGCATTTCTGCTACCGTATCTTGTTTCTGAACTTTGAAAAAAGTAGCCTATTGCATAATTCATTCCAAGATGTAAAACTACATATGTCTTGACTCTAAAACCTAAGAAAGATAATGGACAAATAAAAAATACTATCGGCCATGTATTGTCAATGGGGCAATACGGGCATGCATTCCAACCAAGCAACTTGGTTCTTGAGGGTGCTAAACATTCTTACTCCTTTTTTATGTAGGAAGTGCAGATACACATACAGCACATGTGCAGATTTATAGCATATCTGTGGCGTTAAGGAGACATGGGGAGCAATTAAGAAAAAAATGTCTAGCCTGACCTGTGGTGGTGCAGTGGATAAAGCGTCGACCTGGGAACACTGAGGTCGCCAGTTCAAAACCCTGCACTGGTCTGGTCAAGGCACATATGGGAGTTGATGCTTCTAGCTCCTCCCCCCTTTCTCTCTCTCTCTCTCTCTCTCTCTCTCTCTCTCACTCTGTGTCTCCTCTCTAAAATGAATAAATAAAAAGAAATTTAAGAAAAAAATGTCTAGAAGAGAAGGTGGAGGTGAAGGTATTGCGGAAGGCCACTTCAGCCCCAACCCCAGCAGGTTCAAAAACCAGTTGGATCCGAGGTCAGCCAGAGCCGGCCCAGCTGATATGGCACTGAGCAGGGGCGGCAGTGGTGGCAGGCGAGCCGGGCCTGGGCCCTGGCGAGGTGGACAGACTCCTGCGGAAAGGCGACGTGCTTTGGTGGCTTCCTGCAGCCATGCAGAACTCTGTCGTCAACACCAAGAATCAAGCCATGAAGGAACGAGCCCAGGGTGTGTGCTGAAAGTGCTTACAAAGTTTAAGAGCAGCGAACTTGAGCAGGCTGTGCAGTCACTGGAAAGAAATGGCACTGACTTGCTGATGAAGGACATTTATAAAGAGTCTGGGAAGTCCACAGGAAATAGCAATAGCAGCCCAGTGCTACTCCAGTGCATGAAAAGACATTAGCAGTAGGAGGACAAGTCTCCATTATAAGAGTTCTTACAGCAAGAAAGACTTTTTTTTTTTTTTTTTTTTAATTTAAAGACCCATGCTACTTTGAGAAGAAATTTGGAAACACAGGCTGGTGAAGAAGAGGTCAACAATGGATCACCTTCAGAAAAACTCCCAACTATTTCAGGACACGCATCTGCTGAAGTGTATTTTATTTTCAAGGTGGAGGGAGAAATCATCCTACTGTTTTCTATATACTTTGCAGAATCTGATAGTCTATGTCTTTGTCTACGAATAATGCAGAACTGACAATGTGCCTGCCAGCAGGGCTGGCCAGTGTTGGTCAGGTGTGGCCGAGCGCACTGCCTGCTGAAGACCGGGGAGGGAGGATTTGGGCAGGTGCAGATCCAAGGGCTATGGTGAAAGGGAGAGCTTATGTTTTTGAAGTGGAAAACCCAGGGGTTTGTGCAGATACCCCATGCTCCCGGAAGTAAGGCTCTCTTGGGTCATTGTAAAGTGCCTGCTGCATCAATAAAGCTCTTGGCATTTATATCCAAAGAAGTCTCTCCTAGAGGAATGCAAAGATGAGAAAGAAGATAAGGAGCACTGGGAATGAATCTTCATCTGTAGTTTTAAACTAGCCACAACTCTCACATTAAAATATACTTAAATATGTTTAGTTATTACACTATGGGAACATTACACCATGGCCAAAGAGGCTTTATCCCAAGAATGACTTAAGGACTTGACATAAAGGCAACTATTATTAATAATAACAATAAAATACCACCCATACCACTGGGTTAAATAATGAAAAATACATTTATTTCATGCTGATACAGCACTTGATAAAATTCAATCTCCAACTCTAATTTTTTTTTTCCAACTCTAATTTTTAAGAAAGAAAAAAGACCAGGGATCAAACCTGCAACACTTAACTATGTATATAGTTGACAAGAGTCAACCAACTAATACATAAATAAGTGGATCAACAAACTGATGTCTCATTCTCTATCCACTTCCTCTCTCTCTAAAATCAATAAATCAAAAAATAATTTTTTATAAATAAAATTTTTTTAAGAGAACAGAATGGGTGTCTCATAGTGCTTCATGTCTTCCCTGGCCTCTCCCTGGCTCCGGGCACTGAAGCAGATTGCACATTGGAAAGAAAGAGAGAGAGAGAAATATAGAAAAATATTACAATAACAAAGTACAGAGCTATTTAAAATGGAGCTGACTTTATCTTTAGTGCAAAACAGAAGCAGTGTTATTAAAAATAGTAACAACCAAGAAGGTATGCCTTCCTGGTTGTCACCTTCACCCAGTGTCTGGACACTGCAGCCTGAGGAGGCTTCACATGATTTAACAAAAATGACTGAGTAAAATGGATGAATATAAGATACAGTGCATATTCAAAGTACAGCACAATTCCTTTGAACTGATTAGAAATTAATTTAAAATGGAATTCTATTCACAATAGTAACAAAAAATAAAATACTGATTAAGAATTGAAATCATTTTCAGTATTATCTAATTTATGTTTTCAAAAATCATGTATGTGTTTTTTGTTTTAGGTTTTGTTTTATTTTTTTTTGCAAGAGAGAATGAGGGAGAGAGACAGGAAGGGAGATGAAAAGCATCAACTCATAGTTACGGCACTTTAGTTGTTCATTGATTGCTTCTCAAACGTGCCATGATGAGGGCTTGGGGGGAGATGGAGGAGAGCTCCAGCTAAGCCAGTGAACGTTTGCTCAAGCCAGTGAAATTGGGCTCAAGCCAGAAACCATGGAATCATGTTGATGATCCCACACTCAAGCTCTGCACTCAAGTCAGTGGGCCTGAACTCAAGCCAGGTGAGCTCATGCTCAAGCCAGCTACCTCAGGGTTTCAAATCTGGAACCTCAGTGTCCCAGGTCAACACTCTATCCACTGTGCCACCACTGGTCAGGCAATCACATATGTTTCTATGTGTTTACATATGTATGTAAAGGAATAGAAAAAGATCTGGAAGTCTAATACAAGTCCTTTTCCCAAGAGAGGAAGAGAATAGAGAGAAAGTAAGAAGGGGCCTGTCTGTTTCCTTTGAATTTCGTCCAATTATAACATATTAACAAAGAACTTAAATAATTTTTAAGACTTTACAAAACAGTATATATGACCTATTTTGTCAAATTACAGATACATTTATGTATATTTAGAAGATGTCTCAAAAGATGATCACACACACTCAATAGCAGTTAAGTATAGATGGTGAAATTTCAGATGATTTTTACTGTGATTTTTCTTTTTTGTTTTGGTTAATGTTTTCTTAATGAGCATGTGTTATTCTTAGAATAAAAAGGAATAAAGATATCTTCATTTTGAAGAGAAACAATCAAATGAGTGATATTCATGATATAAATAAGGACATTATCAAAACTAAGAGAAAGAAGAATATAAACAAGTGGGGAAATAGATCATGTTTCTATATGACATAAAACCCATGCCTTTGGATTTTTTTAAGTACCTAGTTATGTTTGAAATAATGATTTTTTTTGCATGCTGTTCTAATATTTACTTTTCTAGGACCATAAGTAACAGTGCTGATGAAGAAGTGATTCTATAACTTTATTGTGAATCAGACTCACCAGAAAGGCTTATTAGGGACAAATTTGACTAAAGATTGACAAGATCTATACACTACAGAATCTTAAAACTACAAAACATTGCTGAAAGAAATTTAAAAAGACCTAAATATGAGGAAAGAAATTCTAAATACATTGATCAGAAGACTCAATATTAAGATGTTAATTCTCATGGGAAGAGTATAAAGGGGGATAAATGTAAGGTAACAGAGGATGATTTGACTTTGGATGATGGGTATACAAAACAATGACTGTTCAAATGATGTGGAGATGTTTACCTGAAATCTACGTACTCTTATTGATCAATGTCACCGTTAAATTTAATTTTCTAAAATAAAAAGATATTCATTCTCACCAAGTTGATCTGTAGATCTGATATAATCCCAATCAAAATCCCAGAAGGCTCTTTGTAGAAATTAAAAACCTGATTCTAAAATGTATCTGAAAATTTGAAGGACTTGGAATAGTCAAAACAACTTTGAATAAGAAGAACAAAGTTGAAAGATAAACATCACATGATTTCAGACTCACTACAGAGCTAAAAAAATCAAGACATGTTATTGGTGTAAATTCAGACAAATAAATAGCTCAAAGGAACAGAATAGAGAGTCCAGAACTAGACTCATACATATGTCGATTGAGTTTTGACAAAATTTTCAAGGCAGTTCAATGGGGAAAGGATAATCCTTATAAGAAATGATGCTGAGCCTGACCTGTGGTGGCGCAGTGGATAAAGCGTCGACCTGGGAACACTGAGGTCGCCAGTTCAAAACCCTGCACTGATCTGGTCAAGGCACATATGGGAGTTGATGCTTCTAGCTCCTCCCCCCTTTCTCTCTCTCTCTCTCTTTCTCTTTCACTCTGTGTCTCCTCCCTAAAATGAATAAATAAAAATAAATTTAAAAAAACTTAAAAAAAAAAGAAATGATGCTGAAACAATTGAAGATGGGTGAAAAAAAACATTGACCTTTATCTCACGCCATATAAAAAATTAATATGAAAAACAAGGGAAAAGCTGAGAAACTATTATAGATTGGAGAAAACACAACTACTAAATTCAATATCAGATTCTGGATTGGATGTTGGAACAGAAAAAATACATTAGAAAAAAAGGGGTGACATTTAAATAAAGTCGGTAGCTTAGTTAATAAATCATAATTTTCTTAATTTGATAATTGCACTATGGCTATGTAAGTTGTTAACATTAAGAGAAATTAGGTAAAGAATATATATGAGCATGACCAGGTGGTGGCGCAGTGGATAGAGTGTCGGACGGGGATATGAAGGACCCAGGTTCGAGACCTCAAGGTCCACAGCTTGAGCGTGGGCCCATCTGGCTTGAGCAAAAGCTTGCCAGCTTGGACCCAAGGTTGCTGCCTCAAGGAAGCAGTTGCTAGGTCTGCTGAAGGCCTGCGTTCAAGGCACATATGAGAAAGCAATCAATGAACAACTAAGGTGTCTCAATAAAAAACTGATGATTGATGCTTCTCATCTCTCTTCATTCCTGTCTGTCTGTCCCTATCTATCCCTCTCTTTGTCCCTGTAAAAAAAAAAAAAAAAAAAAAAAAAAAAATATATATATATATATATATATATATATATATACACTCTCTATTCTATTTTTGTAGCTTTTCTGTAAATTTAAACTTATTTAAAAATAAAAGGTTTCTTAAAATTTAACTTTAAATGAATCATAGAACTAAATTTAAGAGCTAAAGTTTCTAAAAGAAAATTAAGTAGAAAATTTTAGTAGGCTTAGGTTTAGCAAGATTTCTTAAATGACACAAAAGGCACACACTATAAAAGAAAAAAAATCAATAAATTAGACTTCATCAAAATTGCAGACATTTGCTTTTCAAAGACTGTTACAAAATTAATAGGCAAGCCACAAACTGGGAGAAAATATTAGCAAATTACATATTTCAAAAGACTTGTATCTAGAACAGGGGTCCCCAAACTACAGCCCGCGGGCCACATGCGGCCCCCTGAGGCCATTTATCCGGCCCCACCACACTTCCATTTCCGGAAGGGACACCTCTTTCATTGGTGGTCAGTGAGAGGAGCACAGGATGCATCTGCACCCATAGTTCCCATTGAAATACTGGTCAGTTTGTTGATTTAAATTTACTTGTTCTTTATTTTAAATATTGTATTTGTCCCCACTTTGTATTTTTACTTTAAAATAAGATATGTGCAGTGTGCATAGGGATTTGTTCATAGTTTTTTTTATAGTCCGGCCCTCCAACAGTCTGAGGGACTGTGAACTGGCCCCCTGTGTAGAAAGTTTGGGGACCTCTGATCGAAGATATATGAAAATTTTTACAACTCAACAATAAGATAAGCAACCCAATATTTTTAAAAAATGGGCAAAAGATTTGAACAGATACTTCACCAAAAAAGATATAGAAATGGCAAATAAGCACATGAAGGAGCTCAACATCATTAGATATTGGAGAAATACAAATAAAACCACGAGATATTATTATACACTGTTGGGCAGATAAAATATATTATGCTTACTTTGTTAAAGATGGCGCTGCCCACATGGAAGCCCATCACCCAGGTGGTATTAGTTGCCCTTATGCTTGGGATGGGTGTGATTTATATTATTGGGTGTGGGGAACAGGCTGTAAGCAGGCAGAGTCCTATAGCCCAAGGCTTTGTTTTAAGAGTAAGCTTTTCCCCACACCCTTGACTGATTGGATGATGTGGGGTGGTGCACTCTCATGAGGAATCCTCCCAGTATGTCTCAGATAAGTGACTTTGTATCAGAGACTTCCTTGTTTGTATAATTGGATTAAAGGTTTTGAATCTATGCTATAAAATGGGGCAGACCGGGAGCTTGCTCTCTCAGTTCCTGAGGTTAGTATTAGAGAGGAGAGCATATCAAGGCCACGTGGAGGAGAGGAGAAACAGCCAAAATGGTGGAGTGCTGAGGAAGAAGCCAGTTTGTACAGAGTTTGTGCAGGAGGAGATGGGGAACAGAGATGAATAAGTCTGGTAAGCTAGAAACCTTTGATTCTAGGACACTTGGATAAGTCAGTAGCTTTGTGAGCACTGAATGAGTGGGTTTAGGAGCCCAGTGTGTGTTTTTACTTACCTGCCAGGTGCAAGCTAGAATTAAAGGTGATGGCTCACCAGTTCTTGGCTCCGTTGTTTCATTACCGACTGTCCGAATCTAATGCGAACCCACATGAGCCAGGCGGCTTTGATAGTGGCCCTGGCTACTGGCTTTACATACACTTTCAGAACAGCTGAGATTTTAAAAGGCTGATCTTACCAAGTATAGATAAGGATAGGGAGGAACTAGAAACTCATGCACTGTTGATGGAAATGCAAAACAGAACAATCACTTTGTAAAACAGTTTGGCAGTTTATTTAAAAGATAAACTACACCTAATATGTCATCCAGTCATTCTACTTTTATGTATTTACCCAAGAGAAATAAAAGCATATATCCATACAAAGACTTGCACATGAATGTTCATAACAGTTTTATTTATACAGTGGTACCTCGAGATACGAGCAGACCAACATACAAAATTTTTTTTAAGATATGAGCTGCGACTCAATCTGTATTTTTGTTCAAGATCTGAACAAAATTTTGAGATACGAGTCGTGATTTGGGAAGCTGCTGCTAGTTGGCGGGTTGGCGTATGGGTCCAGTATCAGCAGCACAACACCAGCATCTCATTCTTTCTCACATGTTAACCACAGAATCAAGTCGAATCTCGTGCACCATACCCGTTCTTGCATCATTTTTGCATTTTTTACTAACTTTTTCTGTGTGCTATCATGGGGCCAAAGAGAGTGTAAAGGACAGTGGTGAGAAGAAGAGAATGATGTCGATAGAAGTAAAGTAAAAAATAATAGAAAAACATGAGCATGGTGTACAAGTGATTGAACTGGCAAGGCTGTATGACCGCAATACATCTACAATTGTACTATGCTTAAACAAAAGGATGTCATCAAAAGCACAAATCCAGCGAAAGGAACTTTAATTCTGTCCCAGTTAAGGACAAGTATCCATGAAGAAATGGAGAAGCTTCTGCTGGTGTGGGAGAAAGAGAAAGAGCTGGCAGGAGATACAGTGACGAAGACTGTAATATGTGAAAAGGCATGTATTATTTACGGCAACTTGAAGAACTATCAACCTTAATAGATGCAGCAAAAGATACATTTAAGGCAAGTCATGGCTGATTTGAAAATTTCAAGAAGAGATCTGGCATCCACTCGGTGGTGAGGCATGGTGAAGCTGCGAGTGCTGACGTTAAGGCAGCTGAGGAGTAAGTACATTGAACGTTTTGCTGCGCTTATTGCAAAGGAAAGCTACATTCCCCAACAAGTGTTCAACTGTGATGAAACAGGATTGTTTTGGAAAACAATGCCTCAGAGAACTTTTATCACTGCAGACGGGAAGAAGCTGCCAGGCCATAAACCCATGAAGGACTGTCTGACCCTTGTATTGTGTGCAAATGCTAGTGGTGACTGTAAAGTAAAGCCACTGCTAGCGTATCATTCCGAAAATCCTCGAGCCTTTAAGATTCACAAGATTCTTAAAGAAAAACTGCAGGTTCTGTGGCGCACCAATGCTAGGGCATGGGTTATGCGGCAGTTTTTTATTGAATGGGTAAATCTCGTCTTTGGTCCTGCAGTGAAGAAATATCTTCAAGAGAATAAACTCCCAATGAAAGCATTACTAACCCCTGATAATGCTCCAGCCCATCCACCTGGTTTTGAAGCTGACATTCTCAATGAGTTCAAATTTGTGAAAGTCCTCTACCTCCCACCCAACATGACTTCAATCTTGCAACCTATGGATCAGCAGGTCATTTCTAACTTTAAAAAGCTTTACACAAAGCACTTGTTCCGCTGCTGCTTTGAGGTGACTGAGAATATGATTCTAACCCTTCGAGAGTTTTGGAAAGATCACTACAACATCATGATATGTTTACACATTATTGACTTGGCATGGCAAGAGGTTACAAGAAGAACCATGAACTCGGCGTGGAAAAAGTTATGGCTTGACATTGTTGCAGACAGGGACTTCGAAGGATTCGAACCAGAGACTGAGACTGAGGTAGAAGCATTGGAGGAGATTGTGTCCCTCAGAAAGTCGATGGGTTTGGAGGTAGATGAGGGTGACGTAAACAAGCTCATGGAGGAACATGAGGAGAAACTCTCAACTGAGAAGTTGAAGGAGCTACAGATGATGCAACATACGGAGCTTCTGCAAGAGATTAGTATTGAGGAGGAGGTAGAGTCGGAGGAAGTGATTTCTACAAGTGAAATTAAAGACATGCTGGTGATATGCGAGAAGTTTTCAAGTTTCATTGAAAAGAAACACCCGAAAAAGTTTCAACTGGTCATGCTTCAGCACTTTTTAATGACCCTTCTTTGTCACATTTCTGTAACATTTTAAAAGGCAGGCAAAAGCAAACCTCTTTGGATAGATTTTTATTCAAAAGTCCTGCAAGTGAAAGTGCAGTCAAAAAGGCAAAAACAGGTGATGATTAAATGAAAAATATGTAATGTTAAGCGTAGGTTAAGTTTAAACTTAAGAAAGTGCATTTATTTTTCAGGGACAGAGAGAGAGAGAGTCAGAGAGAGGGATAGATAGGGACAGACAGACAGGAACAAAGAGAGGTGAGAAGCATCAATCGTTAGTTTTTCGTTGCAGTCACAACACCTTAGTTTTTCATTGATTGCTTTCTCACATGTGCTTTGACCTCAGGCCTTCAGCAGACCGAGCAACCACTTGCTGGAGCAGCGACCTTGGGTCCAAGCTGACGAGCTTTTTGCTCAAGCAAGATGGGCCCATGCTCAAGCTGGCGAGCTCGGAGTCTCGAACCTGGGTCTTTCGCATCCCAGTCCGACGCTCTATTCACTGCGCCACTGCCTGGTCAGGCTGAAAGTGCATTTTTTAAAATTTATTTATTTCAGAGAGAGAGAGAAAGGGAGGAGGAACAGGAAGCATCAACTCTCATATGTGCCTTGACTAGACAAGTGCAGGGTTTTGAACCCGTGATCTCAGCATTCCAGGTCTATGCTTTATCCACTGCGCCACCACGGGTCAGGTCATGAAAGTGCATTTTTTTACAATTAAGTTTTTGTGGTTTCATTTTAAGTAAAGAAAGTGCAGTTTTAGTTTTGTTTAAAGTAAAGAAAATGCAGTTTTAGTTTACATTTAGTGTTAAGAAAGTGCAGTTTTAGTTTACGTGTCTACAGTGCCTGCATCCCTTCTTTCCTCCCTCCTCCTCCACCATTCACCTCCGTTAGCCACACTCGTCTGTCTCCAAGGTAAAAATACAGTACTAAATAACACTTTTTTCTTTTATTTCATATATTTTGTTATGCATTGGTAAAGTATACATGTGTGTTTCTTAATTAAAAACATGTCTTTCATCATTTAGGATGGTTTGGGGATGTTTTACAAGGCTGGAATGGATTAAATCTGTTTCAGTTATTTTAAATGGGAGGAATTTGTTTGATATACGAGTTGACTGACTTACGAGCTCAGTTACAGAATGAATTAAACTCGTATCTCAAGGAACCACTGTAATAGCTCCAAACTGGAAACAATCCAGAAATCCATAAACAGGTTAATGGAAAAACAAATTGTGGCCCTGGCCAGTTGGCTCAGTGGTAGAGCATCAGCCTGGTGTTTGGAAGTCCCTGGTTTGATTCCTGGAAAGGGCACACAGGAGAGGCAACCATTAGCTTCTCCACCCCTCCCCCTTCTCTTTCTCTCTCTCTCTTTTCCCTTCCTGCAGACATGGCTCAAATAATTCAAGCAAGTTTGGCCCCGGGTGCTGAGGATGGCTCCATAGTATTGCCTAAGGCAGGGGTCAGGAACCTATGGCTCATGAGCCAGATGTGACTCTTCTGATGGCTGCATCTGGTTCGCAGACAAATCTTTAATAAAAAAACTAATAACGTTAAAAATATAAAACATTCTCATGTATTACAACCCATTCATTTCCTGCCGCTCATGTTCATGTTTGCAGGTGGCTGGAGCCAATCACAGCTGTCCTCCGGGACAACACCAAATTTTTATTGGATAATGCATAATGTACACAGGCTGTTGTGAGGTCAGAAAGTAAATTTCCCTCCTTTTAATAAGTAGTCAGCCAGCTAATTGCAGAAACCCTTTTGACAAAGAAGATAGCTAAAAGAAAAAAAGATGAGGAGTATCATACTTTTCAGCAGGAATGAACAGAGGAATTTGCCTTTGTGGAGAGAGCAGGTTCTACAATGTGTCTAATATGCAATGATAAAATTGCATCGATGAAACGGTCAAATAGAAAGCAGCACTTCGACACACGCCGTACTACATTTGCATGAAAATATCCAGCATGGAACAGCAGGAAGAAAGCATGTGAAGAGCTACTGTGCAGAGTGCAAGCTAGTCAGCAGCAACTCTGTGTTTGGACCCAACAAGGTGACTAGAATTCGGCTAGCTTTGCTGGTGCTTCAGCAATTGTGAGAAACAGAAAGCCATTCACAGATGGGGAGTATGCCAAAACATTCATGCTTGATGTTGCCAATGAACTTTTTGACAACTTTTCAGATAAAGACAAGATATTCAAATGAATAAAATACATGCCTCTATCAGCAAGAACTGTTCACGATCGTACCATCATGATGGCAAATCAAATTGAGGAAACACAAGTGAAGAACATAAATGCAGGACGATTCTTTTCTCTCACTTTGGATGAGTCAACAGACGTAAGTCATTCATCCCAGTTCAGCGTGATTGCAAGGTATGCTATTGGTGACACACTATGTGAGGAAAGTCTTGCTGTTTTGCCTATGAAAGAGACAACAAGAGGGGAGGATTCATTTCAGTCTTTCACTGAGTTTGTTAAAGAAAATATCTACCAATGGATAAACTTATTTCGGTGTGTACTGATGGTGCTCCGTGCATGGTGGGGAAAAACAGAGGATTCGTAGCGCTTCTTCGTGAATGTGAAAAGAGACCCATCCTAAGTTTTCACTGCATCCTACATCAGGAGGTGCTTTGTGCTCAGATGTGTGGCGAGCAGCTTGGTGAGGTGATGTCGCTGGTCATTAGGGTGGTCAACTTTATTGTTGCCCGAGCTTTAAATGATCACCAGTTTAAAACACTGCTGGATAAAGTTGGGAATAATTATTCTGAAGTTCTACTATCTCATGAACATGACTGAACATCTGAACCAGCTCAATGTGAAAATGCAAGGCATTGTAAATACAGTCTTATCCCTTCAACAAGCAGTATTTGTATTTGAAAACAAGCTGGAACTCTTCATTGCCTACATTGAAACAGGTCGTTTACTACACTTTGAAAAACTGGGAGAGTTTAAAGATGCATGCACAGCAAGTGACTCTGCTCAACATCTTGATCTCCAGCAGCTAGCGGGTTTCACATCTAATCTCCTGCAGTCGTTCAAAGTGCGCTTTGGAGAATTTCGTGAGTGCACTTGTCTTTTTAAGTTCATCATCCATCCACACGAGTGTGCAGTGGACAGTACGAACCTGAGTTATATCCCCAGTGTCTCTGTCAGAGATTTTGATCTACAAGCTGCTGACCTGAAGGCCTCAGACATGTGGGTGAATAAGTTCAAGTCATTGAATGAAGATTTGGAAAGACTTGCATGACAGCAAGTGGAGTTGGCGAGCAAACACAAGTGGGGAAAAATGAGAAAACTTCAACTCACAGACTAGATGATTGTCAAAACTTGGAATGCGCTTCCTGTCACATACCACACACTGCAGCATGTGAGTATTGCTGTACTGACAATGTTTGGCTCTATGTATGCATGTTAGCAGTCTTTCTCACATCGAAATAACGTTAAGACCAACCTACGATCATGTTTAACGGATGGAAGTCTCAATGCCTGCATGAAGCTTAACCTCACCATGTATCAACCAGACTACAAAGCCTTCAGCAAAACTACGCAGCACCAGAAGTCGCATTAATGGTAAGAAGTACTTTCTTCATCATTGGTTAGCAACAGCATAACAACATTATTAAAAAGAATTCAGAGACATATTGCACTTTTTTAATTTAATTAATTGGTTTTACATAGATTCTAGGGTGACCCCGACTGCAGCCCCTCTCCCCCATATTTCCCTCAACATCTCTCCCTTACTCGCCTCCCTGCAGCACCCTCCCCCCTTCCCTTCAGTTTTATCCCATCCTATGAGACTTATTGTACTTTAAAAGTGTTTATCTTAGATCAAATACACACATTTACTTGTATTTAGTGTTAAACATATTGTATGGCTCTCACGGAATTACATTTTAAAATATGTGCCGTTCATGGCTCTCTCAGCCAAAACGGTTCCTGACCCCTGGCCTAAGGCATCATAATAGCTCAGTTGCTGAGCAAATAGAGCAGCAGCCCCAGATAGGCAGAGCATCTCCCAGTAGGGGGCTTGCCTGGTGGATCCCAGTTGGGGTTCATGTGGGAGTCTGTGTCTCTGCCTCCCCACCTCTCATTAAAAAAAAGAAAATAAAAGAAAAACAAATTGTGCATATTTGAATAATGGAACACTACTCAGCTATATTTTTTAAAAAGAATAAAATATTGAAACACAATATCACATGATGCACTGTGAGTGGCTGTGTTGGAGTCTGAGGCCCTAGCGAGAGCGGTCCTGGGGACCAGTACCAGCAGGGCAGCCAGCAGTGGTCAAGGCAGGTGTGCCCTGGGTAGATCCCAGAGTACTAAGCTGGCTGCTCCTGAGGCATCATTCTGACTGAGTTTGTATTCCCTGGCTCCTGTTCCAGCTCAGTACCTTGGCCCTGATGCTGATCTTATGAGCTACTGATAGGAAACCTGTTACGAGTTGAGTTGTGTCCTCCAAAAATCTGTATATTGAAGTCCTAACCTCCAGTACCTAAGAATGTGACCTTGTTTGGAAATAAGGTCATTGCAGATGGAATTAGTCATCCTGGAGTAGGGTGGACTTCTAATCCAATATGACTATTGTTTTTATAAAAGGGGAAATTTGGACACAGATATATGAACAGGGAGAATGCTAAGTATAGATGAAGGCAAAGATCTACAAACCAAGAATTGCCAGAGACTGGCAGCGACCACTTGTTAGGGGAAAGGCATGGAACTTACATAATTTTTAAAACTTTACAAAACAGTGTACTGTATATCAGCCCACTTTGTCAAATCACAGATATATTTATATATACTTGGAAAATGTGTCAAAAGACAATCACACAGGATTAATAGTGATAACGTAGAGATGGTAAGATTTTAGATTATTTTCAGTGTGATTTTTCTTTTGAGTATTTTTAATGTTTTATAGTCAGCATGGGCTATTTTTGTAATAAAAAGGAATAAATACATCTTTATTTTAAAAATAAATAAATGGAATCAAATGAGTGCTATTCATGATAGAAACAAAGACATTTTGAAAACTAAAATAGAAGAAAAATATAAACACATGGAAAAATAGGTCATGTTCCTCTTTATAATTTATAGCATATTCACACACAAAGATAATAAAGATAAATCTTCCCAAGCTATAAATAGATATATTATAATACCAATTAGCATTTCAAAATAAGAAACTTCCTGTTAAAATATTTATTCCACTCTCCTTTTATGAAACCCACTCTACATAACAAAAGAAGTAAAAAATAGGAGGGACATCTTTTTTTTCAATGAGACAAAGCAGCAGCAAACCAGAAACCATAAAGGAAACCTACTGTTTACTGTGGGATCAGAGCCAGAACAGGAAAGAGATGCCAGGTGTCTCCATGGACCCACAGTAGGACCCAGATTTTACAAGGGTCCATGATGGAAGATTTATTCCACCTATGAGATGAGGCAGGGGCTGCCCCAGAGGCTGAGGAATACCCCATAGAGAATGGGATCTATACTACAGAGCAGCAGGAGAGGTAGATCTGCAGGAACCTCCTTGCTGACCTATCACCACCAGAGAGAGAGACATGCAGGGATGGTGCACAGGGAAGGAGGAAGTGAGAACACCACTAGATTGCAAAAGGGCAGGGAGCCTGTGAGTCTAACAAAGCCACATGGATTTGCAGAAAACCAAAAGCTGAGGGGAAACGGTCCCCAAGGAAAAGAAAATAACTAAAAGGGTGTTTGAGAAAACAAAACTTGTTAAATTTGAAGGACCCTGGATGCTCTCCAATCCCACCATTTCTACATTTGCCATTCTGTTATCCATCCAATAGTGGAACTCATTCAATGACAGTAATGATCAAACAGGAACCATAATGGGATTTATGCATAGAAATTGCAGAGGAAGGGAACATACCCAAGAGGCTGCAAGAGGAATTAACTAAAGAAACAAAACATATGTTCAGATAAGTTCTCTATATTCTCAAAGAAATTTCAGACAATACTATCTTTATAGACAAAGACCCCAAAGGAAAGACATAAAAATTCAAAGAAGAAATTTTTAAAAAACCAAAGAAGAGTAAAGGCAAACTAGTAGATTCAGAATAAAAAATGGAAGAGTAAACCATGATAGAAACAGAATCTACAAAATGAACAACAACAAAAATGAGTATTTGTTAATTATCCTAAAGAAAATGGCTATTATTACTGAAGAAAGACCAGTAACAGGGATCCTTGGCAATTCTCAGGAAAACAGGCATTTCTAAAGAAGGAGAATAAAAGAAATTAAATATAAATTATATTCAAAAATAAAATAGAAGGGCATGTTCTTATATTATGGATGACTTGAATTTCCAGATCAAAAGGGAATACATATTCTAAGAAAAATCAATATAGACTGACTGTTCAATATCAAGATACATCCTACTGAAGTTATAAAACACCAAGGATAAAGAAAATCTCCCATGGATGGCCATGTCATGTATGGAGAGAAAAATTAAGTTTATTTGGGCATTTTCACAATGCCAAAAGACAGAGGTCCAACATCTAAAAAGATCTAAGCAGGGATCCCCAAACTTTTTACACAGGGGGCCAGTTCACAGTCCCTCAGACCATTGGAGGGCAGCCACATACAGTACTCCATACACTGACCACCAATGAAAGAGGTGACCCTTCCGGAAGTGCGGAGGGGACCGGATAAATGGCTGTAGGGCCGCAATTTGGCCTGCGGGCCATAGTTTGGGGACCTCTGATCTAAATGAAAGAAAATGTGATTCCAGGAATGTGTACATGTCAAGTTATCTTTCAAGTATAAAGACAATAGACAGGCATTCTCAGTCACACCAAACCTTAGGGAACCCTTCTTGAGAAACACCTTGTGAATGAAATCTATCCAACCAACCAATAGGTCAAAATAAATTCTAGACTAGAGAAGCTAAGTGTATTAATTTCTTAGGACTGCCATAACATAGTACCACAAAATAAAACAACAGACATTAATTGTCTCACAGCGCTGGAGTCTAGAAGTCAGAAATTAAGGGGTCAGCAGGGCCATGCTCCGTCTCAAGAAGGTAGGAAAGGACCTTCCCATGCCTCTTTAAGCTTCTTACAGCCCCAGAAGTTCATTGGCATATGGCAGTATAACTCTCATTTTTTATATGGTGTTCTCCATATGTGTCTTCACATACTCTTCCCTCTGTGCATGTCTGCACACAAATTTCCCCTTTTATAATAAGGACATCAATCACATTGGATTAAGGCCCACTATGAAGACCTTATTTTAACTTGATTAACTCTATAAACACTTTATTTCCAAATAAGGTCACATTCAGAGGTACTGGTAGTTAGCACTCCAACATATGTTTTTCTTAGGAGGATATGACTGAGCCCATAACACTGAGGTAACCCAGAGGGTTGAGCACTGAGTCCACTAAATAACAGAGCTAAATATAAATGACAATAAGAAGTATGATTAGAGAACAAAATGAAATAAAGCCTGTAAGGTCGGTGACTGTGGCTGTGCAGGTTCACGTTGGATTCGGGCAGATGGTAAAGGATCTGTGGAGCCAGAGGATGGTGGGCCATTCCATTTATTAGAGTTTCCCAACAGCTGATGAGCGAGCAGGCAGGGAAAATGGCTTCCCTCTCTCTTCCTCTCAGAACTCACAAACAAAACAGGCCAGGATAGGGGAGCCCTTTCTCCAGCAAACAATAGCAAACAATGGCCTCTCCCAATAGTGGCAGGCAATCTGCAATCTACAATCTGCCATCCTGAGGGCAAGCACGTGCAGCCTTACACAGACTATACACACGTGGTGCTGCCCCGTGTTCATGCACCAATCAGGCAAAGTACAAGCCAGCAAGCCTAACTTGTTACAAACTTGTTTGCCCAGCAAGACCTGACAAGAAAGTGGTGCAGTGGATACAGCATTGGCCTGGGACACAGAGGACCCAGGTTTTTTTGGTTTTGTTTTTTTAACTTTAATGGGGTGACACCAATAAATCAGGGTACATATGTACAATGAAAACATCTCCAGATTATCTTATCATTCAATTGTGCTGCAACAGAGGACCCAGGTTTAAAACCCCAAGGTTGCCAGCTTGAGTGCGGGCTCACCAGCTTGATCAAGAGGGAGCCAACTTAGAGGGGGAGGGGAGGGGCACAAAGAAAACCAGATAGAAGGTGACAGAGGACAATTCGACTTTGGGTGATGGGTATGCAACATAATTGAATGATAAGATAACCTGGAGATGTTTTCTTTGAACATATGTACCCTGATTTATTAATGTTACCCCATTAAAATTAATTTTAAAAAAAGAGGGCGCCAACTTGAGCGTGGGATCATAGACATGAGTCCAAGGTCGCTGGCTTGAGCCCAAGGTCTCTGGCTTGAGCAAGGGGTCACTGGCTCAGCTGCAGCACCCCCGGTCAAGGCACATATGAGATATCAATCAGTGAACAACTAAATGCCACAATGAAGAATTGAAGAATTGATGCTTCTCATCTCTCTCCTTTCCTGTCTATCTGTCCCTCTCTCTGACTTTCTCTCTGTGTCTTTGTCTCTCTTGCAAAAAAAAAAAAAAAAAAAGATGGAATGAGGTTAACATTAACAATGGAATATAATAAAAATCAAGAGACAGAGGTGTGCAACAGGATAAAGTGTGTGGGTAACTCCTCATTAGTTATAGCAGGAAGTTAATGGATACTACTTACAATTGAAACTTGTCTTTTTAAAAAAATATAAAAAGCATAGCAAATTCAGTCATATTCATTCATTTTTTTTTAATTCTAAAAGAATTAATCTTTAAAGAATTTGTGGTGATGTGACCTGTGCTGGTGCAGTAAAGCATCAACCTTGGAATGCTGAAGTTGCCAGTTCGAATCCCTGGACTTGCCTGGTCAAGGCACACATGGGAATTGATGCTTCCTGCTCCTCCCTCCTCTCTCTCTCTCTTTTTCTCTCTAAAAATGAATAAATAAAATCTAAAAAACAAGAAAAGAATATGTGGTGAAGAAACAACCACTTTAATAATGTCTAAGTTTCACTTCAGTATTTTACCATTAAATTCAAGTAACACTAAAAATTTTTCATCTAAAACAGTATGGAGAGTATGGACCTATCTTTATGGAACTCTCTTGATTATCTGCCTATTTATCCACATACCTATAAGATAGAGTTTCTGACCATGTTTTATAAATGTTGGGAATGGTTGTCTCTGGGCAGTAGGTTTTATTGTAAGGTTTTGGGTTTGTTTGTTTTTTAACTTTGTTGTGCTTTTCTTTATTACTTGAATTTTGATAATGAAATTTGTAATTTTGAACAGAAACAATAAAGTCACTGTTTCACATTTTCCCAAAAGCTTTCTTGTAGGCCTCGGAGGTGGAACTCAACTTCAGGTCCCAGGAGGAAGTGGGCCCAGGAGGCACAAGGTGGAATCTGAAGGTGCAGTAACAGCGGCACAGGTCACAGGTCTCTGGGCTGTCAGGGGGCTCTTCTTCCTCTTCTTTTTTTTTAAGAATGAGTTATTTTCTTTTCTTTTAAATTTTTATTGATTGATTTCAACAAGAAAGGAAGGGGGAGAGAGAGAGAGAAACAGGAACATCGAGCTGTTCTTATATGCACCCTGAGTGGGGATCGAACTAGCAACCACTATACTTCAGGACGATGACTCTAACAAACTGAGCTATCCGGCCAGGGCTATTTTGTTTATTAATTTATTCATTTTAGGGAGAGGAAAGAGAGAGATAGAGGGGAGAGGGGATTGGAGCAGGAAGCATCAACTCTCATATGTGCCTTGACCCGGCAAGCCTAGGGTTTCAAATCAGCGACCTCAGCATTCCAGGTCGATGCTTTATCCACTGTGCCACCACAGGTCAGGCCAGGAGGCTCTTCTAAAATGGGGAGTCCTATTTCACAGCCGCTGTGGCAAACTCCTCAACTTCAAATACCACCACATGTGTTAAGGACTTTCTACAGTCAGACCCAGCCACCAAAGAGGCCACATGGCCCCCAAGGTCAGCAAAATAAGTCAGACCTGCTTCTAACCTCTGAGAGTGTCTAACATTTGCTTTACTGTGGCATCAAAGAGACCAGTGCTCCCAGAAACCAACCCAGAGGCAGGCTCTGCTCTTCTCAACCCCTAAGAAGGGAGCTGCTCATGTGACCGGCCTGAGCACCTGGCTATGTGACCAAGTTCCCCACTCCATCCTCTAAGCTGGAGTTTTTTGACAGGAAAGGCATCTGGGCATATAATACTCATCATCATATTCCTATTTTATTGATCTTTTTTTATCTGGTTGTTACCAACTCTTTGGCAGGAAGTTTGTCTTTTATAACTTTGCTTCCTGTATTTTAATAGACATGGTGGCGGTCGCTGTGGATACAGCACGTAAGCAGCTGGGGTTTTGTGAGGCTGAGTACATCATAAAACGGTTGTGGGCTTGCAGCCTTGCTTCCTGAAAGTTGGTGCTGGCCCTCAGAGTCCATCTTTCTAGCCTACATAACATAACAGTGTCCCAACAGGACATACCAGCTCAGCAGCAATAGCTACCGGGACAGCAGGGGGGCAGTGGCAGGGAAGTCCGTATGGGAACAGGGTCCTGGTCTGGAAAAGTGTTTCCTACAGGACTTGAGATGTTATCTAAACCTGACTGCAGGCTAAGGGAGCGTGGCCCCTATGACCCACATGCTGAGCTCTGCCAAAGGACTGGGGATCCCATACACCCAGTGTTTACAAGGGACAGAATCACTAGACAGGTTGTCATAGTAACAGTCCTAGAGGCAGGTGGTTGACCTTCAGTGAGTGTTGAGCACAAATGTAGCAGGAAATGTGAGGACAGCACCTGCCAGCAGCCTGGGGAAGCTTCTTGGAAAATGTTATCTATACTCTTTTTTTTAACCAGAAAGATTATTAAATACAGACAATATTAATTGTTAAAATGTATAGGAAATACATTTATTTTAAATAAAATAATACTACAACTCTTGTGTCCTCAAAGTCCCAGAATTATCTGTTGCAATTTGTCTATCTCTTCTTTGCTCTTTGCATACGTCTCAGACTGGTGCTAATTATTCAGAGAGGCTGGGTGTCTCAGGTTATGTCCACTGCGCCAGGGCAGCAGAAACCATATCACCCCTCTCCCGCCTTTGGATTACCAGTGTCTCCCCTCAGAGCCCCTTTGTCTTCAGTTCCTTGATTCATGGTCAGCTTCTTATGTGTCACTGTGCCTAGTGAGGCTTTTTCTGGTCTGATAGTTCTAGTCTGGGCAGATGGCTTTTGATCTACTTATTTATGTTCCTTTAGGTTATATTTTTTCCACACCAAAGTTAATGTCTCTAGAGAGCTACCTCTGTTTATTAAAAATATAATCTTAGCCTAACCAGGCATTGGCACAGTGGATAGAGCGTCAGATTGGGATGCAGAAGACCCAGGTGCAAAATCCCAAGGTTGCTGGCTTGAGCATGAGCTCATCTGGTTTGAGTGCAGGCTCATCAGCTGGAGCGCAGGGTCGCTGGCTTGAGCATGGAATCATAGACATGACCCCATGGTTGCTGGCTTAAGCCCAAGGTCACTGACTTGAGCAAAGTGTCACTTGCTCTGCTGCAGTCCCCCGGTCAAGGCACATATGAGAAAGTAATCAATGAGCAACTAAGGTGCCACAATGAAGAATTGATGCTTCTCATCTCTCTCCCTTCCTGCCTCTGTCTGTCCCTATCTGTTTCTCTTTCTCTCTCTCACTCTCTCTCTCTCTCTCTGTCTCTATCACTATATCTATATCTATATCTAATCTTAGTCATTCAGTAAAAGTAGATTATGAACAAACAGCAAAATGAAACTATTCATTTTCAGCAGAACCTCCCAACTTCCTCTTTGACCACTGCCCAAAATAGGAGCTGACAGAAGTCTCTGCCTCATCCAATTGTAAACCTTGGGTGACTATGCTTAAGCATTTTTATATGAGCCACTTCAGCTAAAAAAAAAAGGCTACTTTTGCCTCCTCCACTCCAACAAGCTCTTTCCAAGACCACCTGCGAGCCCCTACTCATGCTAAATACAACTGACCTGTTTCAACTCTCATTTCCCGGAACCCTCTGTTCACAGTGAAACTACTTAACATTCCATCCATCCTTAAACTCCCTTGTCCACTTATTTCTCTCACATCTTGCTCTCCCAGATCTTCTCACAAGCTCTCCAATCAATCCTCTCACACTTACAGGGCTTCTCTTCCGCCTGGACCAGTAAGTTTTTAGGGTTTCATTCTCAATGAGCATGCTCTTTCATGCTCGTGCTTTAGCTACCAAATATATCTGAACACAGATCTCTCCAGAGCTCCAATCTCCTATATCCAACCCTTTTAAGATGTCTTCCTTTACCCCAAATAACACCATCATGCCACCAAGCACTGTCTATCATCCTGAGTTCCATTGCCTGCATTACATGACATGTCTGCAGCCCAGGGAAATGTGCTCATGAATGGAAATGAGAACCATTCTGGGGTCTCCAAAGCAGAAATGACTCTGAAAGCTGCCATTACTATTCTTGGTTTGATTGGAAATCATGACCTCAAGGGATTTATCAGACACTGACCTCAGAGAGAAGGTTTTGATCATCTTCCTCCTGTAGCTATGCCTCTTAAAGGTCTTGATCTCCCCAGGTGAGAAATAACTATGCTTCACATCTGCACTAGTGACATCAGTCTAGTGATAAGTACATGTGAAAACAAGGATGAGGGGCTCAAGTGGATGGAGAGTGAGCTGATAGGATTCCCACAAAAGTTCTAATGTGTATTGAGAATACAAACCAAGACAACTCATTTAACCCTGAACCCTAGAGCTTTAATCTTTCAAGAACACAGTTCCCTCTTGCATTTCTAATAATTACTATTTCTGGGTTTTCTGGAAATCCCACTAGTCACCCTCTCTCTTCCAAAAGAATTGAGTCACAAAAATAGAGCCATGAGAAAAGTTCTTTGCTCTCAGAAATGCACTGGTGGAAAGAGCCTAGGGGAATGTGATGGGGGTGAGGAGGAGTTCTTCTATCTCAAGGAAAAATAAACTGAAGGAAAGGATTTTTAAAAAATATTTTAAAGTAGTCATCCACAGGAAAGAGATTTTGTGGTAAAGAGTTTACACTTGCACTATTGTAGTATCTAGAGAAGGAGTTTTTAACTTGATATCCACGAATGGGCTTTATCAGAATGTGTGAGCCTCCAGAAATTGTGAGCTATGTGTTTTTGTGTCTGTACATTTTTCTGAGGAGAGGGTCCGCAGCTTTCATCAAATTCTCAAAGACACCCCAAAGTGTAAGAAATACTCACTTAGAGGTTAACTTACTGTACTGGTCATCTTTGCTCTATAACTGGTTGCTCTATGACAAATTACAGTGCAATACAACTAACATCTATTATCTCAAAGGTTTTGTGGGTCAGGAATTTAGGAGTGGTTTAACTAACTGACTTGCTCAGGGCCTCCTGTGACATTGCAGTCACAAAGTCAGCTGAGGTTGCTGCTTCTTGGGCAGATAAAATATATTATGCTCACTTTGTTAAAGATGGCGCTGCCCACGTGGAAGCCTGTTGCCCAGGTGACAACAATAGTTGCCCTTCCTGCTTGGGAATGGGCATGATTATGTTAATATGTGTTGGAGGAGGGCTTTCACGCCAAAAGATTTTAAAAGGAAGAGAGATCACGTTGTTTGAGAGAAGAGGGATTACATTCTGGGAGGAGAGCAGATTAAGGCCACGCAGAGACCAGGAGAAGCAGCCAAGATGGCGGAGTGCTGAAGGAGAAGCCAGTTTGTGCAGAGAGAAGGATATGGGGAACAGAGATGAATAAGACTGGTGGGCTAGAAAACTTTGATTATAGGAAACTCGGATAAGTCAGTAGCTTTGTGAGCACTGATCAAGCTGGGATTAAAGATGATGTCCCACCAGTTCTTGGCTCCGTTGTTTCATTATCTACTGTCCAAATCAAATGCAAACCTGCATGAGCCAGGCGGCTGTGATGGTGGCCGTGGCTACTGGCTTTACACTGCTATCTAAAGGTTTGACTGGGTGTTAAGCAGATAAAATATATTATACTCACTTTGTTAAAGATGGCGCTGCCCACGTGCAAGTTTTAAGAGTAAGCTTTTCCCCACAGCCTTGACTGATTGGATGATGTGGGGTGGTGCACTCTCATGAGGAATCTTCCCATTATGCCTCAGACAAGTGACTTTGTATCAGAGACTTTCTTGTTTGTATAATTGGATTAAAGATTTTGATTCTACCCTATAAAGTGAGGCAGACCGGGAGCTTGCTCTCTCTTGATTCCTGAGGTTAGCATTAGAGAGAAGAGCAGATTAAAGCTCCATGGAGGAGAGGAGAAGCAGCCAAGATGGTGGAGTGCTGAGGAAGAAGCCAGTGTATGCAGAGTTTGTGCAGAGAGAAGGAGATGGGAAACAGAGGTGAATAAGACTGGTGAGCTGGAAACCTTTGATGCTAGGAAACTCAGATAAGTCAGTAGCTTTGTGAGCACTGAATGAGTGGGTTTTGGAGTCCAGTGTGTGTTTTGCTTGCCTGCTGGGTGCAAGCTAGAATTAAAGCTGATGGCTCACCAGTTCTTGGCTCTGTTGTTTCATTACCGACTGTCCGAATCAAATGCGAACCTGTACTGGCCAGGCGGCTCTGATAGTGGCCTGGGCTACTGGCTTTACACTGGGGCTGGAGAATCTGCCTCTACTAAGGTGTGCTCAAGGGGCTGCTGGCAGGACTCAGTTCCTTGCTGGCTATTGCCACATAAACCTCTTCATTCGGCTGTTCAGTGTCCTTTGAGTGAGTGTCCACTGCTGAATGAATGGCTAAGAGAAAGAGCAAGGAGGAAGCCACAATGCCTTTCATGACTTAGTCTCAGGAGCCCTACATTGTCACTTTTGCCACATGCTATTCTATAAACAAGACAGCTCTCACACAAGGGGAGTAACTAAGCTCCACTTTTGAAGGGAGGTTGTTGGGCAGATAAAATGTATTATGCTCACTTTGTAAAGATGGCGCTGCCCACATGGAAGCCCATAACCCAGGTGATATTATTTGCCCTTATGCTTGGGATGGGTGTGGGGGACAGGCTGTAAGCAGGCCGGGTCATTATAACCTAAGGCTTAGTTCAGTGGTTCTTAACCTGGGTTCTATCGAACCCTAGGGGTTCGATGAGTAGGTCTCAGGGGTTCGGAGAAGCCTCTGCCTCGGAGGTCAGAATAAAGTAATACCATAATTTGTTGTGAGTTCATGCACTTTGTTGGTTTTGTTCTTTGAGCAAGGTGATGTTCATGCATGGCTCATTTTGTGCACCAGTAAAAAAACATATACCTAATGTCTTGAATTTGGAAAAAAAATCATATTTTATTTATCACTAAAGAAGGGTTCAGTGAATGCGCATATGAAACTGGTGGGTTCGGTACCTCAAAAAAGGTTAAGAATCACTGGCTTAGTTTTAAGAATAAGCTTTGCCCCACATCCTTGACTGATTGGATGATGTGGGGTGGTGCACTCTCCTGAGGAATCCCATTATGCCTCAGATAGGTGACTTTTTATCTGAGACTTTCTTGTTTGTAGATTGGATTAAGGGTTTGGATTTCTACACTATAAAGTGGGACAGACCGGGAGTTTGCTCTCTCTCGGTTTCTGGGATTAGCAGTAGAAAGGAGAGCAGAGAAAGGCCACAATGAGCAGGCCAGGAGAAGCAGCCAAGATGGTGGAATGCTGAGGGAGAAGCCAGTTAGTGCAGAGTTCGTGTAGAGAGAAGGAGATGGAAAACAGAGGTTGTAAGGCCAGTAGCCAGGGTCAGGATCACAGCCGCCTGGCCAGCGCAGGTTCACATTAGATTCAGACAGTCGGTAAAGAAACAACAGAGCCAAGAACTGGTGAGCCGTCACACACTGGACTCCAAAACCCACTCATTCAGTGCTCACAAAGCTACTGACTTATCCAAGTTTCCTAGCATCAAAGGTTTCTAGCTCACCACACTTACTCACCTCTGTTTCCCATCTCCTTCTCCAGCACAAACTCTGCACAAGCTCCCGGTCTGCCCCACTTTATAATGTAGAAATCCAAACCTTTAATCCAATCTACAAACAAGAAAGTCTCTGATACAAAGTCACCCATCTGAGGCATAATGGGAGGATTCCTCATGAGAGTGCACCACCATACAACATGCAATCAGTCAAGGGTGTGGGGAAAAGCTTACTCTTAAAACTAAGCCTTCTGTTATAACGACCCTGCCTGCTTACAGCCTGTCCCCCACACACAATAATATAATTACGCCCATCCCAAGCATAAGGACAACTAATATCACCTGGGTAACAGGCTTCCCGTGGGCAGCGCCATCTTTAACAAAGTGAGCATAATATATTTTATCTGCCCAACAGAGGTGAATAAGTAGTGAGCTAGAAAGCTTTGATGCTAGGAAACTCGGATAAGTCAGTAGCTTTGTGAGCACTGAATGAGTGGGTTTTGGAGCCCAGTGTGTGTTTTTACTTGCCCGCCGGGTGCAAGCTAGGATTAAAGCTGATGGCTTACCAGTTCTTAGCTCCATTGTTTCATTACCGACTGTCCGAATCTAATGTGAACCTGCACTGACCAGGCGGCTGTGATGGTGGCCTTGTCTACTGGCTTTACAGGCTCCATTGTTTTATTACTGTCTGTTCGAATTGAATGCGAACCTGCATTGGCCAGGCGGCTCTGATAGTGGCCTTGGCCACTGGCTTTACAGAGGTGTACCAGAGAATTTGTGGACATGTGTTTAAACTACCAAACCAGTAAAGAGGCCTTGCTTGATAGCCTTGCTGAGAAGGAACTTTCTCTCTGCCTATACCGCCCTCCCCCTTCTTCCACCACCTCATTTTGCTGTGTCTGGGACTCCCCCATGGTGGGGAATCACCATGACCTTGTACAAATTACTAAACTTCTTTGTGTCTCAACTTTTTCACTGGTTACTATAGATAATAATAACACCTACTTGTAGGAGTATTATATGAGGATTAATTAAAATGCTGAATTAATAAATGTTTTTAAATGTTAGCTATAATAAGAGTGGCTCCACCCCCAATCTAAAGCTTCCTATTTCCAGTCAACAGAAATGAGCTGTAAATCTTCTAGATGGGCTGAGAAGTGGTTATTTGTTGAGAACTTATTTGTACAAATAATGCAGCAGGTACTGTAAGGCAGGGAGAGACGAAGGAAGTTAAAAATAGACCCTGTCCTCGATGGGTCTAAAATGTAGTTGGGGAGAAAGTATACCTACTTGTAAAACAGAGGAATGCTTTGAAAATCTTGTGACTCATGAACAGAAGAGAGTATCTGCGCTGAGTATAATTTTAAAGGTTAAAATTCAAGCCAGAAAGCATGAATGAAAATCAAGGGAGATAGGCACTGATGTTTGAACGGGGACCACAGAGAGCTTTTCAGGGACCACAGCAGGAGAGGTAAAGGGAGAAAGGAAAGGACTGATGACGTCAAGATTTCACAGAAAAAGGAATGGACTCAAAGGAAAAACAGACATTGCTCCTCAGGAGAACTGGTTTGTGCTGTGGCAGTCCCTGAATGGGGAGCTTTATCGTATTTTCCAATCTGACTATTGAAACAAAGGTATTCTGTTAACCTTTCAAGGGCAAGGAAAGTGTCTGTAGACTTCTGTAATCTAGCACACTCAGCTGAGGAGAGTGTTGTTTTTAAACAAAAATGCAAACTGACAAACCACTTCCCCATTCGGACTTTAGATTAAAATGCTGACTGGCAAGCATTCCACAGAGCTGGCTCCTCGCAGCCCAGCTTTTCTGCTTGCTGCCTATTGTGGGAGGGGCCCGATTTCCAGGAGCCGCCCAGCTCAGGCAAACTCTGATTCTCAACAGCCCTCACAGGTGACCTCACAAGGCTGGGGGAAGGAAGAGTAGAGAGGTGGCCTCAGTGTGGTCCCATCTGCAGGCTCATCTGCAGCATGGAGGGCATAGGAACAAGGATGATCAGATACTCTTGGGGCCTTCAGTTGCCATCATTCATCTCTGAGGTCTGATTCTCTATTGTCTTGTTTTGGGAAACTAGCTTAAGTTCCTTTCAGTCTATAAATAGCCCAAGACATTTTGAAGTGGGACATTTTGCAGGAATCAAAGGAGGACAAAAATGCCCAGACAACTTGATAAAGGAAGTAGGATTTATTAAAGCCGGTGGAGCATGTGGGTTTTTAGCTCCAAAAAATGGGCTCCCCGAAGTTGATTTTCTTACAGATATATGTATATATACCTTTACAGTATCTAAGAAATGGGCATGGGATTTCTTTGTTTAAGGTTTCCCATGAATCACGGAAAAGTTTCAGTGGGGTCAGCAAGAAGGGCGGGGGAGTAGTTTCTAGATCACTGGCAATTGTTACATACAGATCCTGCTAGTCTTGCTTTGTATTGTAACTATGGGATGTAGTTAATTTATTGCTGGCTGACTCGGTTACCCTTGCTGGCTCATTTCCCTTGTATTCTTTTAGTTTCTTTCTTCTCAGGAAAGAGGGTGCCTGCCCCTCTGTTGAGCAGATAAAATATAATATACTCACTTTGTTAAAGATGGCGCTGCCCACAAGGAAGCACGTCACCCAGGTGATATTATTTGCCCTTATGTTAGGGATGGCTGTGGGGGAAAAGCTGTACTGTAAGCAGGCCAGGTCATTATAGCTTAAGGCTTTAAGAGTAAGCTTTTCCCCACACCCTTGACTGATTGGATGATGTGGGGTGGTGCACTCTCCTGAGGAATCCCATTATGCCTCAGATGGGTGACTTTGTATCAGAGACTTTCTTGTTTGTAGATTGGATTAAGTGTTTGGATTTCTATATTATAAAGTGGGACAGACCAGTAGCTTGAGCGCTCTCTCTCGGTTCCTGGGATTAGTATTAGAGAAGAGAGCAGATGAAGGCCACCTGGAGGCCAGGAGAAGCAGCCAAGATGGCAGAGTGCTGAGGGAGAAGCCAGTTTGTGCAGAGTTAGTGCTGGAGAAGGAGATGGGAAACAGAGGTGAATAAGTCTGGTGAGCTAGAAGCTTTGATTCTAGGAAACTCAGATAAGTCAGTAGCTTTGTGAGCACTGAATGAGTGGGTTTTGGAGCCCAGTGTGTGTTTTTGCTTGCCCGCCGGGTGCAAGCTAGAATTAAAGCTGATGGCTCACCAGTTCTTGGCTTCGGTGTTTCATTACCAAATCCAATGCGAACCTGCTTTGGCCAGGTGGCTTTGATGGTGGCTGCGACTACTGGCTTTACAGTGGGGCAGACCAGGAGCTTGCTCTCTCTGTTCCTGCTATCACCATTGCAGGGGCCTCCCTGATCCCTTGCCCTCCATGGGAAAAGCTGGTTTTCTGCTTTTCCCTTGTCTTCTCTTGTGGCTTGCCTGTCTTGGTGAGACACCAATAAACAGAATGGCCTACCATCCTCCGACTCTGCCATTTCTTCACCATCAGCCCGAATCCAATGGGAACCTGCATGTGAATGGCCACTATGGTGGCTCATGGCCTTACAGAAAGCAAATCTTAGACCATATTTTACCCCTTTCTATAGACATTTATTAAATAAACATTCATGAGCAATTAGGCACAGAACATTTCACACAATCTGCTCTGGAGCTTCCATGAAATCTCAGCTCCTGTCCTTTTATGTGATCCAAACAGTACCTAGCATAAATATTTCATTGGAGGCAGAACCAATAAGCATTTCAGAGGTAGTTTATTATCCTTGTGGTCAGCATTAGGCAGCAAGAAACCCCCCTACAGCTATGTCTGGATACAGGAGTGGCTCAGGATAATGTGTCTGGTGTAAGGCCAGGAGCCGCCATTGTGGCCATTCACATGCAGGTTCCCATTGGATTCCGGTAGACAGTGAAGAAATGGCGGGGTCAGAGGATGGTAGGTGTTGGGCAGATAAAATATATTATGCTCACTTTGTTAAAGATGGAGCTGCCCACATGGAAGCCCGTCATCCAGGTGATATTATTTGCCCTTATGCTTGGGATGGGCGTGGGGGAAAGGCTGTAATATAAGCAGGCAGGGTTGTTATAGCCTGAGGCTTGGTTTTAAGAGTAAGCTTTTTCCCACACCCTTGATTGATTGGATGATGTGGGGTGGTGCGCTCTCCTGAGGAATCTCATTATGCCTCAGATGGGTGGCTTTGTATTAGACTTTCTTGTTTGTATAATTGGATTAAAGGTTTTGAATCTATGGTATAAAGTGGGGCAGACCAGTAGCTTGCTCTCTCGGTTCCTGAGGTTAGTATTAGAAAGGAGAGCAGATTAAGGCCATGTGGAGGAGAGGAGGCAGGCAAGATGGTGGAATGCTGAGGAAGAAGCCAGTTTGTGCAGAGAGAAGGAGATGGGAAACAGAGGCAAATAAGACTAGTGAGCTAGAAACCTTTTGATTCTAGGAAACTCGGATAAGTCAATAGCTTTGTGAACACTGAATGAGTGGGTTTTGGAGCCCAGTGTGTGTTTTTGCTTGCCCGCCGGGTGCAAGCTAGAATTAAAGCTGATGGCTCACCAGTTCTTGGCTCCATTGTTTCATTACCGACTGTCCGAATCTAATGTGAACCAGCATGGGTCAGGCGGCTGTGATGGTGACCGCGACTACTGGCCTTACAGTAGGCCATTCTGTTTATTGGTGTCTCACCAAGACAGGCAAGCCACAAGAGAAGACAAGGGCCAGGGATCAGGGAGGCCCCCGCAATAGTGATAGCAGGAACCAAGAGAGCAAGCGCCCAGTCTGCCCCACTTTATAGTGTAGAAATCCAAACCCTTAATCCAATCTACAAACAAGAAAGTCTCTGATACAAAGTCACCTATCTGAGGCATAATGGGATTCCTCATGAGAGTGCACCACCCTACATCAAAAAGGGTGGGAAAGGCTTAGTCTTAAAACTAAGCTTTGGGCTATAAGGACCTGGCCTGCTTACAGCCTGTCCCCCACATCCAATACAAACTATAAGCGAGCAAACATATATATCATATTCACAAACTTATTTGACCAACATCTGGCATCAACCTTACTAGACTCTAATGGCCTTGCTAGACTCTTAAACCCTGTTCAGGCAAACACAAGTCCTGTCTCAAAAATATTTTGGCCTGTTTTCATACCTTGACTATCTTTAATTTCACCAATAAGCATGCTTATCTACCATTACTCATGTTAATTACCATGCCACTAATTTCATCAAATAAAATCCACTTATGATATCATAGTGCTGATTAGCAGTATCTGCTGTGGAGCAAAATACCTATTACTCAAGCACTTGTACTGGCCACCTTGGCAGATGACCTTTCTGATAGAATGCTGGCTGACGCCTCTAGGGTGTAGATTGCCCCTGGAATTGAAGCTTTATCCAACTAGTGATTAAACAGCATGACACATCAATGCTGCAGTATTTTCAAGTAAAGTACAGATATCAAGACAGTTGGCTTTGGCTGGTAGAAAAAAATGATCATTTTCACAAGATTCAGTGGAAAGGACACCAGGAACATCAATTCCAGGTTCTGTGACTATTTCATCAGTCGTGACTTCTGTCTAAAAAGACAATGCGAGATATGGTTAAAGTTTGTGAGATTGTACTGAGGACTCCAAATTCCTAAGCATTATATTACAGGGAGATACTTATTACTTGAAAGAGGTTATTTTAGTACAAGTAGAAGGACATATTATTTCACATGATCCTTATGACCCTGGCTACCCTGAAGGGTAGTTCAGGCTATAAACAAATAATTCATTCTGGGCCAAATCAAAGGTCATGTGGTAGCTTGTAAGGCCAGTGGCCGAGGCCATGCAGGTTCATTTGGATTCGGGAAGAGGGTAAAGGAACTGTGGAGCTGGAGGATGGTAGGTTTTGGGCAGATAAAATATACTATGCTCACTTTGTTAAAGATGGCGCTGCCCATGTGCAAGTTTTAAGAGTAAGCTTTTCCCTACACCCTTGACTGATTGGATGATGTGGGTGGTGCACTCTCATGAGGAATCCTCCCATTATGTCTGTAAAGCCAGTAGTCGCGACCACTATCACAGCCGCCTGACCCGTACAGGTTCACATTGGATTCGAACAGATCGTAATGAAACACAGGAGCCAAAAACTGGTGAGCCATCAGCTTTAATTCTAGCTTGCACCCGGCGGGCAAGCAAAAACACACACTGGGCTCCAAAACCCACACATTCAGTGCTCACAAAGCTACTGACTTATCCGAGTTTCCTAGAATCAAAGGTTTCTAGCTCACCAGACTTATTCACCTCTGTTTCCCATATCCTCCTGCACAAACTCTTAACAAACTGGCTTCTTCCTCAGCACTCTGCCATCTCGCTGCTTCTCCTGGCCTTCATGTGGCCTTACTCTGCTCTCCTCTCTAATACCAACCTCAGGAACCCAGGAAGCAAGAGAGAGAGAGATCAAGCTCCCAGACTGCCCCAGTTTATAGCCTAGAAAATCCAAACCTTTAATCCAATTATACATACAAGAAAGTCTCTGATACAAAGCCACCCATCTGAGGCATAATGGAATTCCTCAGGAGAGTGCACCACCCTACATCATCCAATAAATCAAGGGTGTGGAGAAGAGCTTACTCTTAAACTAAGCCTTAGGCTATAACGACCCAGCCTGCCCACAGCCTGTTCCAGAACACACATTAATATCAACGAACTTCCATGTGGGCAGCGCCATCTTTAACAAAGTGGGCATAATATATTTTATCTACCCGACACTCACCACTCTGCCATCTTAGCTACTTCTCCTCCACATGGCCTTAATCTGCTCTCCTCTCTAATACCAACCCCAGGATCTCAGGAAACAAGAGAGAGATCAAGCTACTGTTCTCTCCCACTTTATAGCAGACTCAAAACCTTTAATCCAATTATACAAACAAGGAAGTCTCGGATACAAAGTCACCCATCTGAGGCATAATGGGATTCCTCCCTACATCACCACCCTACATCATCCAATCAGTTAAGGGTGTGGAGAAGACCTTACTCTCAAACTAAGCCTTAGGCTATAACAACCCGGCTTGCCCACAGCCTGTTCCAGAACACACATTAATATCAATGAACTTCCATGTGGGCAGCGCCATCTTTAACAAAGTGAGCATAATATATTTTATCTGCCCAACAATGTCTCAGATAAGTGACTTTGTATCAGAGACTTCCTTGTTTGTACATTGGTTGAAAGGTTTGGATTTCTACACTATAAAGTGGGGCAGGCCGGGAGCTTGCTCTCTCGGTTCCTGAGGTTAGTAGTAGAGAGGAGAGTGGATTAAGGCCACGTGGAGGAGAGGAGAAGCAGCCAAGATGGTGGAGTGCTGAGGAAGAAGGCAGTTTGTGCAGAGTTTGTGCTGGAGAAGAAGATGGGAAACAGGTGAATAAGTCTGGTGAGCTAGAAACCTTTGATTCTAGGAGACTCGGATAAGTCAGTAGCTTTGTGAGCACTGAATGAGTGGGTTTTGGAGCCCAGTGTGTGTTTTTGCTTGCCCGCCGGGTGCAAGCTAGAATTAAAGCTGATGGCTCACCAGTTTTTGGCTCTGTTGTTTCATTAATGACTGTCCGAATCTAATGTGAACCTGCACTGGCCAGGCGGCTGTGATGGTGGCCTTGGCCACTGGCTTTACAGTGGGCCATTTCATTTATTAGAGTCTTCCAAAGGCGGACAAGCAAGCAGTCAGAAAAACTGCTTCTCTCTCTTTCTCAGGACTCAGAAGCAAAACAGGCCTGGGGGAAAGCCCTTTCTCAGGCAAACAGTAGCAAACAGTTGCCCCTCCCAATGGCAACAGGCAATCTGCAATCTACAATCTGCTGCCCTGAGGGCAAGCTCCAGCAGCCTTACATAGACGATATACACATAGTGCTGCCCTGTGCTCATGCACCAATCAGGCAAAGTATAAGCGAGCAAGCCTGACACACTTGTTTGCCCAACATAACCCACAAAAAGATATTTTATTTCATCTGAGAAATATTGTAAAATTACTTAACTTGGTTATTAGTACCTTAAAAATAATCAGCTGCCATTGCCATAAAAATCTGGATTTCTAGCTTCTCTTGAAAAGAATTTAGATCTGGCAACACTAGGTCTGTATTCTCTGCTAATATCAGGCAGGATTTAAGGACTCATGTAATAACAGGCATTTCCTCTTCAACTTGCTCCATGTTCATGGTGCCCTAATAATCCCCAACACTGGGGCCTACTGCCATATTTCTGCTAGTAAAGCTAAGAGAAATGTAAACTATCTGTGGTACCTTGTGCAACATTTAGCATCATAGTTAGCAATGGAGTCTCTAGAGGCAGACAGCCTAGTTTTAAATCCTGGGTCTTTTTTATTTTCTGACTTTGAGACTTTGGGCAATTTGCTTAACCTCTCTAAGCCTATGCTTCCTTATTTGTAAAATGAGAGTAATACTAGCATCTACTTCATAGGGTTGTTGTGAGGATTAAAACACTTAGGGCAGGAGTGACATCAGAGAAATGGCGGCATGAAAAATACTCTAGATCTCTCTGTAGGTCAAATAAGTTTGTAAAGATGATATATATCAGGGGTCAGGAAACTTTTTGGGTGAGAGACCCATGAATGCCACATATTTTGAAATGTAATTACGTGAGAACCATACAATATGTTTAACACTAAATATAAGTAAATGTGTACATTTTATGTAAGACCAACACTTTTAAAGTACAATAAGTCTCTGAATTCTTTTCACTAATGTTGTTATGCTATTGCTAACCAGTGAAGAATAAAGTACATCTTACCATTAATGCGACTTCTGGTGCTGCATGGTTTTACTGATGGCTTTGTAGTCTGGTTGATACGTGGTGAGGTTAAGCTTCACGCAGGCATTGAGGCTTCCATCGTTAAACGTGATTGTAGGTTGGTCTTAACATTCTTTAGATGTGAGAAAGACTGCTCACATGCATACGTAAAGCCAAACATTGTCAGTACAGCAATACTCACATGCAGCTGTGTGTAGATTGTGACGGAAAACATATTCCAAGTTTTGACAATCAGCTGGTCCGCGGGTTAAAGTTTTTTCATTTCTCCCCACTTGTGTTTGCTTGCCAACTCTGCTTGCTGCTGTGCCAGTCTTTCCAAATCTTCATTCAGTGACTTGAACTTATTCACCCACATGTCTGAGGCCTTTAGGTCAGTAGCTTGTGGCTCAAAATCTCTGACAGAGACACCGGGGATATAACTCAGATAGGCAATGTCCACTGCACACTCATGTGGATGGGTGATAAACTTAAAAAGACAAGTGTGCTCATGAAATTCTCCAAAGCGCACTTTGAATGACTGCAGGAGATTAGATGTGAAGCCTGCTAGCTGCTGGAGATCAAGATGTTGAGCAGGGTCACTTGCTGTGCATGCATCTTTAAACTCTCCCAGTGTTTCCAAGTGTAGTAAATGACCTGTTTCAATGTTGGCAATGAAGGGTTCCAGCTTGTTTTCAAATGCAAACACTGCTTGTTGAAAGGATAAGACGGTATTTACAATGCCTTGCATTTTCACACTGAGCTGGTTCAGATGTTCAGTCATGTCCACGTGATAGTAGAACTTCAGGCCACTCAGTGTTAGCTAACTCAGAATGCTCGACTTTTTTTATTTCAAGAAAAGTCCAGATTTTGCTCAGACAAGCCACGAAACGGCTGAGCACCTTCCCTCTTGACAACCAACGCACATTGCTGGGCAGAAGCAGACCAGGATAATTATTCCCAACTTCATCCAGCAGTGTTTTAAACTGGCAATCATTTAAAGCTCAGGCAACAATTAAAGTTGACCGCCCGAATGACCAGCGACGTCACTTCACCAAGCTGCTTGCCACACATCTGAGCACAAAGCGCCTCCTGATGTAGGATGCAGTGAAAACTTAGGATGGGTCTCTTTTCACATTCACGAAGAAGCACTAGAAATCCTCTGTTTTTCCCCACCATGCACGGAGCACCATCAGTACACACCGAAATAAGTTTATCCATTGGTAGATTTTTTTCTTTAGCGAACTCAGTGAAAGACTGAAATGAATCCTCCCCTCTTGTTTTCTCTTTCATAGGCAAAACAGCAAGACTTTCCTCACATAGTGTGTCACCAACAGCATACCTTGCAATCACGCTGAACTGGGATAAATGGCTTACGTCTGTTGACTCATCCAAAGTGAGAGAAAAGAATCGTCCTGTATTTATGTCCTTCACTTGTATTGCCTCAGTTTGATTTGCCATCATGATGATACGATCGTGAACAGTTCTTGCAGACAGAGGCATGTCTTTTATTCATTGGATTATCTTGTCTTTATCCGAGAAGTCATCAAAAAGTTCATTGGCAATATCAAGCATGAATGTTTTGGCATATTCCCTATCTGTGAATGGCTTTCCATTTCTCATAATCGCTAAAGCACCAGCAAAGCTAGCTGAATTTCAGTCACCTTGTTGGGTCCAAACACAGAGTTGCTGCTGACTAGCTTGCACTCTGCACAGTAGCTCTAATCATGCTTTTTTCCTGCTGTCCCCTGCTGGATATTTCGATGCTAATGTAGTATGGCGTGTGTCAAAGTGCTGCTTTCTATTTCACTGTTTCATCAATCCAATTTTATCATTGCATATGAGACACACTGCAGAACCTGCTCTCTCCACAAAGGCGAATTCCTCTGTCCATTCCTGCTGGAAAGTACGATACTCCTCATCTTTTTTTCTTTTAGCCATCCTCTTCGTCAAAAGGGTTTCTGCAATTTGCTAGTTGACTACTTGATTAAAAGGAGGAAAGTTTACTTCCTGACCTCACAGCGACCCATGTACATCAGGCATTATCCAATAAAAATTTGGTGTTGTCCTGGAGGACAGCTGTGATTGGCTCCAGCCAACTGCAACCATGAACATGAGTGGTAGAAAATAAATGGATTGTAATACATGAGAATATTTTATATTTTTAACGTTATTAGTTTTTTTTATTAAAGATTTGTCTGCGAGCCAGATGCAGTCATCAAAAGAGCCACATCTGGCTCATGAGCTATAGGTTCCCCACCCCTGGTATAGTTCTAGGAATTTATCCATTTCTTCTAGTTTGTTGAATTTGGTGGCATATAGTAATTCATAGTATTCTACAATGATCTTTTATATATCTATAATATCTGTAGTAATTTCTCCTGTTTCTTTTGGATTTTGTCTATATGAGTTCTTTCTCTTTTTTCCTTAGTGAGTCTTGCCAGAGGCTTGTCAGTTTTGTTGATCTTTTCAAAGAACCAACTCTTTGTTGTATTAATTTTTCTATAGTTTTTCTGTTCTCTATCTCATTTATTTCTGCTCTAATTTTTATTATTTTTTTTCTGCTGCTGGTTTTGGTTGCCTTTGTTCTTTTTCTAGTTCCTTAAGATGTAATGTTAAGTTGTTTATTTGGGCTCTCTTTTGATATAAGCCTGTAATGAAATGAACTTTCCTCTTATTACTGATTTTGCTGCATCCCAGAGATTCTAATATGTTATTTTCGTTTGTCTGTATATATTTTTTGATCTCTGCTTTTATTTCTTCTTTGACTCAGTCATTTTTTAGAAGAATGATGTTTAATTTCCACATTTTTGTGGGGCTTTTTACTTCTGTTTTGCAACTGAATTCTAGTTTCAAAGCCTTATGGTCAGAGAATATGCTTGACATAATTTCAATCTTTATGAATTTGTTGATGTTACCTTTGTGGCCCAACATATGGTCTGTGCTTGAGAATGTTTCTTGTCCACTGGGGAAAAATGTATACTCTGATGTTCTGAGATAAAATGTCCTGTAGATGTCTATTATATCCATTTGTTCTAGTGTTTTGTTTAAAGCCAATATTTCTTTATTGAGTTTCTGTTTTGATGAACGATCTAGAACAATCCGTGGTGTACTGAGATCTCCAAGTCTGATTGTATTTTTGTCAGTTTCTATTTTTGGTTCAGTTAGTAGATGTCTTATATATTTTGGTGCTCTCTGGTTTGGTAAATATATATTAAGAAATGTGCCTGGGCCTGACCTGTGGTGGCACAGTGGATAAAGCGTCGACCTGGGAATACTGAGGTCGCCAGTTCAAAACCCTGCACTGGTCTGGTCAAGGCACATATGGGAGTTGATGCTTCTAGCTCCTCCCCCCTTTCTCTCTTTCTCTGTCTCTCTCTCTCACTCTGTGTCTCCTCTCTAAAATGAATAAATAAATAAATTTTAAAAAGAAAAGAAAAGAAAAGAAAAGAAATGTGCCTGACCAGACAGTGGTGCAGTGGATGGAGCGTCAGACTGGGATGCGGAAGACCCTGGTTCGAGACCCCAAGCTCACCAGCTTGAGCGTGGGGTCCATCTGGCTTGCGCAAAAAGCTCACCAGCTTGGACCCAAGGCCGCTGGCTCCAGCAAGGGGTGGCTCAGTCTGCTGAAGGCCCGCAGTCAAGGCACATGTGAGAAAGCAATCAATGAACAACTATGGTATCACAACGGCAACAAAAAATTAATGATTGATGCTTCTCACTTCTCTCTGTTCCTGTCTGTCTGTCCCTATCTATCCCTCTCTCTGACTCTCTCTCTGTCCCTGTAAAAAAAAATTAAAAAAAAAAAAGAAATGTTATGTCTTCTTGATACAATGTCCCCTTTATCATTATGAAATGACCATCTTTGTCTCTGGTTACCTTTGTTGTCTTGTAGTCAGCATTGTCAGATATGAGTATGGCTACATCTGCTTTTCTTTGGATATTATTTGCTTGGAGAATTATTTTCCAACCTTCACTTTGAATCTATTATTATCCTTGTAGTTTAGATGTGTCTCTTGAAGGCAGCATATTGTTGGATTTTGCTTTTTGATCCATTCTGCTATTCTGTGCCTCTTTGTTGGTGAGTTCAATACATTTACATTTAATGTAATTATTGACACTTGAGGGTTTCCTATTGCCATTTTATATATTGCTTTCTGATAGTTTTGTGTCTTGTTTGATTCTTCTCTTTTGTTTTCTGTCATTTATTTTTGTTTGATGGTATTCCATACTTCTTTCCTCTGTTTCTTCTTTTTTTAAGCTATGTGTTTCAGTAGTGGCATTTTTAGGGATGGTTACCATTAGGGTATTAAAAATATCATATTCATTAGAGTCCATTACCTTATGAGTGCTTCTTCACTCCATTCTCTTTGCTACTACACATATTTGTCCTTTCTCTTTTATGTTATTGTTGTCACAGATTATCCTTGTTTTTATTGTGGTCTCGTTGGAGCTTTTACTTGTACTTTTGTTTTGTTTTGTTCTTTGTATCTGGTCAAATGACCCCCTTTAGTATTTTATGAAGTAGGGATTTTCTGGTGATAAATTCCCTCAGCTTCTCTATATCTGTAAACTTTTTTATTTCCCCTTCATATCTAAAGAATAGCTTTGATGGATATAGTATTCTTGGCTGGTAGTCCCTCTCTTTCAGTACTTTAAATGTTGGGGCCCACTCTCTTCTGGTTTGTAGAGTTTCTCTGCTGAGAAATCTGATGATAGTTGAATGGGCCTTCCTTTATACGCTATATTCCTTTATTCCCTAGCTGCCTTGATTTATTTTTTGTCATTAATTTGTGATAATTTCATTGTGATGTGCCTTGGAGTAGGTCTGTTTAGGTTGAGGTAATTCAGTGTTTTGTTTGCTTCTTGGATTCAAAGTTCTAACTCTTTCCCCAGGCTTGGGAAGGTCTTGTCAATTATTTTTCTGAATATGTTCTCCGTTCCCTTATCCTTCTCCTCTTCTTCTGATATACTTATTATTCATATATTGCTCTTTCTGATGAAGTCAGACAATTCTTGTAGGGCTTTCTCATTTATTTAAATTCATGAGTCTCTTCTTCTTTCTATAGTATCTCTAGTTGCCTATCTTCAATGTCACTAATTCTCTCTTCTATCTGGCCTGTTCTATTAGCTAAGCTTATTACCTCATTTTTCAGTTCATGTATTGAGTTTTCATCTCTGTTTGGTTCTTTTTTATAGTTTTAATTTCCTTGATGAAGTACTCTTTTTGTTCATTAAATTGTTTTTTGAGTTCACTAAATTGCCTTACAGTTTTCTCTTGTATCTCATTTAGTATTTTTAGAACTTCAATTTTGAATTCTCTGTCATTTGGCTCCAAGATTTTCATGTAATTGAGATATTTTTCTGGATATTTTTCACCATCTATCTGAGCTACACTTCTGTCTTGTATATCCATGATATTTTATTTCTTTTATGGCATTTGAAGGTGGTATTTTTAATACCACTGACAAGAGATAACTAAAAAAAATAAAACTAAACATTGAAAAATATAGTAAGAAATGAAAATTTTATAAATAATGATACGTAGAACAAAAATTGCAGAGAACTGAGCAGGAACTGAGGAATAATGAAAGAAGAGAGAAAAGATGAAGTCAAAAACAAGCAAAATCCCACAAAAACATTTGAGTCCAAAAAATAATAATTTGATGAAAAATGACATTCAGATGAGAGGAGAAAAAGAAAGAAAAAAAGGGAGAAGAAAAGGGAAGAGAGAAAAAGATAAGCAAAAGAGAAAGTGACAGAAATTAAACCCTCAGGAAAAAAAAACAAGAAATAAAATATAACAACTAAGGATAATGAAGTTTAAATGGGAAAAAGAGAAAAAAGAAAATGGAAAGAAGAAAAAATGAGAAAAAGCAGGAAAAAAAATTATTTTCCAATTTTGAGAGGTAGCTTTTTCCTTTTTCTGGCAGGAGGTGCTGTACTACTAGCTTTGCCTCTGTGAGGTTCTTGGGTGGAGTTCTGCTGAGGCATCACTGTCCTAAAGATGTAGGCAGGGCTGCAGTCACCTACAAGAAGGGGCTTTGCAATTTTATGACTCTAGCAATGGCTATCTCAGGTCTTTCTGCCTCTCCCAGGAGTGAGTGGCCTGGAGACTCAGATGTGGGGTATCTGCTACCGCCACTGTTCACACATCAAGGGAGCAATGTGGGACTTGAGATACTGAGGGAGACACAACTGAATCCTTCCTCTGATACCACTCAAAGTGTGGTCCTGGGCAGGGCAGTGGCAGTGTGAAGGTAGCCATCATCCCAGCTTTGGGAGCAGGGCAGGGTGGGTGGGGCGTAGATCACAGATCAAGCACGACTTTGCATCACGCAGGCCAAATTTCGTAGGCTGCGTAGGCAGATTGAGCATGCCTCAGTGCCCCACGGGCAGATCTCCATAGGCTATTCATCCACCTATCTCAGTAGTGTGCAATTGCAGATGGAGCCCCACAATGCAGGCAGCTGCCGGGAATAGCCGTGTTCCTGCTCTTATTTTTGTGTCCATCTTTTTGTTTTTTTACAGGTATAGAGAGAAGGATAGATAGGGGCAGACATACAGGAACAGAGAGAGATGAGAAACATCAATCATCAGTTTTACATTGCTGTTGTGACACCTTAGTTGTTCCTCAACTGCTTTCTCATATGTGCCTTGACCACGGGCCTTCAGCAGACCGAGTAACCCCTTGCTGGAGTCAGCGACCTTGGGTCCAAGCTGGTGAGCTTATAGCTCAAGCCAGATGAGCCCGCGCTCAAACTGGTGACCTTGGGGTCTCAAATCTGGTTCTTCCGCATCCCAGTCTAATGTTCTATCCACTGCACTACTGCCTGGTCAGGTGGTGTGCCCATCTTAATTCAGCTCCTTTCCCTTATGCCCCTCAGTCTCTTCACTTCTCCCAGCTCTGAAACTAAACCTATATTAAAGGTGCCTCCCGCCCTCAGATCAGTGAAGAAAGAGAAAAACTCCATCCTCTGGCTTTTCCCTCCGTGAACAGATTCTATGTTTGGCCCACTTTCTCACCAAATCATACCTTTATCTGGTGTGTGTGTATTTTAGGTGCTCCTGGGGTTTTCGCTGCATATTGTTGAGTTTGTTGAAATTTCAAAGGGAGAGTTTAAAGCCAGTAGCCACAGCCACCATCATAGCCACCAGGCCCATGCAGGACATTTGATTTGGACAGACAGTAATGAAACAATGGAGCCAATAACTCTTGGGCCATTACCTTTTTAATCCTAGCTTGCACCCAGTGGGCAAAAAAATACACACAATGGGAAAACACTTCCCTTTCCATTCAGGGCTCCCAAAGCCACTGACTTATGTGAGTATTCCTAGAATCAAAGGTTTCTACCTCACCAGCCTTATTCACCCTGTTCCCCATCTCCTTCTCTCTGCACAAACTCTACACAAACTGGCTTCTCCTATAGCACTCCACCATCTTGGCTGCTTCTCCTCTGCAATGCTAATTTCAGGAACCCAGAGAGAGAGAGAGAGAGAGCTCAAGGTCAGCCCTCATTTTATAGTGTAGCAATCAAAACCTTTAATCCAATATACAAATAAGGAAGTCTTTGATACAAAGTCACTTGGGATTCCTCATAAGAGGGCACCACCCCACATCATGCAACAGTCAAGGGTGTGGAGAAAAGCTTAGATTTGAAAAGTTCTTAGTATTTAAAGGACGGGAAAGGCTTAGTCTTAAAACTAAGCCTAAGGCTATAATGACTTTGCCAGCTTACAGCCTGTCTCCCACACCCAATGCAAACTATAAGTGAGCAAAGATATATATCAGGGATGGGGTACCTAGGCTCGTGAGCCAGATGTGGCTCTTTTGATGGCTGCATCTGGCTCACACACAAATCTTTAATTAAAAAAAATAATGTTAAAAATATAAAGCATTCTCATGTATTGCAATCTATTCATTTCCTCCCACTCATGTTCATGGTTGCAGGTGACTGGTGCCAATCACAGCTGTCTTCCGGAACAACACCAAATTTTTATTGGATAATGCATAACGTACACAGGTCATTGTGAGGTTAGGAAGCAAACTTCCCTCCTTTTAATCAAGTAGTCAGCTAACTAATTACAGAAACCCTTTTGACGAAGAAGATGGCTAAAAGAAAAAAAGATGAGGAGTATCGTACTTTACAGCAGGAATGGACAGAGGAATTCGCCTTTGTGGAGAGAGCAGGTTCTGCAGTGTGTCTAATATGCAATGATAAAATTGCATCAATGAAACAGTCAAATAGAAAGCAGCAGTTTAACACACGACATACTACATTAGCATTGAAATATCCAGTGGGGGACAGCAGGAAAAAAGCATGATTAGAGCTACTGTGCAGAGTGCAAGCTAGTCAGCAGCAACTCTGTGTTTGGACCCAACAAGGTGACTGGAATTCAGCTAGCTTTGCTGGTGCTTTAGCGATTATGAGAAATGGAAAGCCATTCACAGATAGGGAATATGCCAAAATATTCATGCTTGATGTTGGCAATGAACTTTTTGACGACTTCTCGAATAAAGACAAGGTAATCAAACAAATAAAAGACATGCCTCTGTCAGCAAGAACTGTTCACGATCTTACCATAATGATGGCAAATCAAATTGAGGAAACACAACTGAAGGACATAAATGCAGCACGGTTCTTTTCTCTCACTTTGGATGAGTCAACAGACGTAAGCCATTTATCCCAGTTCAGCGTGATTGCAAGGTATGCTGTTGGTGACACACTACGTGAGGAAAGTCTTGCTGTTTTGCCTATGAAAGAGACAGGACGGGAGGATTCATTCCAGTCTTTCACTGAGTTCGCTAAAGAAAAAAATCTACCAATGGATAAACTTATTTCGGTGTGTACTGATGGTGCTCCGTGCATGGTGGGGAAAAACAGAGGATTTCTAGGGCTTCTTCGTGAATGTGAAAAGAGACCCATCCTAAGTTTTCACTGCATCCTACATCAGGAGGCGCTTTGTGCTCAGATGTGTGGCAAGCAGCTTGGTGAAGTGACGTCGCTGGTCATTCGGGCGGTCAACTTTAATTGTTGCCTGAGCTTTAAATGATTGCCAGTTTAAAACACTGCTGGATGAAGTTGGGAATAATTATCCTGGTCTGCTTCTGCCCAGCAATGTGCGTTGGTTGTCAAGAGGGAAGGTGCTCAGCCGTTTCGTGGCTTGTCTGAGCAAAATCTGGACTTTTCTTGAAATAAAAAAAGTCGAGCATTCTGAGTTAGCTAACACTGAGTGGCCTGAAGTTCTACTATCACGTGGACATGACTGAACATCTGAACCAGCTCAGTGTGAAAATGCAAGGCGTTGGAAATACAGTCTTATCCTTTCAACAAGCAGTGTTTGCATTTGAAAACAAGCTGGAACCCTTCATTGCCAACATTGAAACAGGTCATTTACTACACTTGGAAACACTGGGAGAGTTTAAAGATGCATGCACAGCAAGTGACTCTGCTCAACATCTTGATCTCCAGCAGCTAGCGGGCTTCATATCTATTCTCCTGTAGTCATTCAAAGTGCGCTTTGGAGAATTTTATGAGCACACTTGTCTTTTTAAGTTTATCACCCATCCATACGAGTGTGCAGTGGACAGCGCCAATCTGAGTTACATCCCTGGAGTCTCCGTCAGAGATTTTGAGCTACAAGCTGCTGACCTAGAGGCCTCAGACATGTGGGTGAATAAGTTCAAGTCACTGAATGAAGATTTGGAAAGACTTGCACGACAGCAAGCCGAGTTGGCGTGCAAACACAAGTGGGGAGAAATGAAAAAACTTCAACCCGCGGACCAGATGATTGTCAAAACTTGGAACATGCTTCCTGTCACATACTACACACAGCAGCGTGTGAGTATTGCTGTACTGACAATGTTTGGCTGTACATATGCATGTGAGCAGTTTTTCTCACATTGAAAGAACGTTAAGACCAACCTACGATCACGTTTAACAATGGAAGCCTTAATGCCTGCATGAAGCTTAAGCTCACCATGTATCAACCGACTACAAAGCCATCAGCAAAACCATGTAGCACCAGAAGTCGCATTAATGGTAAGAAGTACTTTTTTCATCATCGGTTAGCAACAGTATAACATTAGTAAAAAGAATTCAGAGACTTATTGTACTCTAAAAGTGTTGGTCTTACATAAAATGTACACATTTACTTATATTTAGTGTTAAATATATTGTATGGTTCTCACGAAATTACATTTAAAAATATGTGGCGTTCATGGCTCTCTCATCCATAAAGATTCCCGACCTCTAAACTGTACAATCTTCTGAGACTGAATCACAAAGGAGTAGAAAGCCTAAATAGACCCATAAGCAGGAATGAAATAAAAACAGCTATTAAAAACCTCTCCAAAAATAAAAGTTCAGGGACAGACAGGTATACTAGTGACAAACATTCAAACATTCAAAGAAGATTTGGTTCTTTTCCTTCACAAAGTCTTCCAAATAACTGAAAAAGAAGCAATACTTCCAAACACATTTTATGAGGCCAATATAATACTCATACCAAAACCGGGCAAGGACAATACAAAAAAATGAAAACTACAGACCAATATCTCTAATAAATACAGATGCAAAAATTCTAAACAAAATACTAGCAAATCGAATACAACAACACATTAAAAAAATAATTCTTTATGATCAAGTGGGATTCATCTCAGAAGCACAAGGATGGTTTCACATAAGTTAAAAAAAAAAAACTAACGTAATACACCATATCAACAATACAAAGAACAAAAACCATATGACCCTATCAATAAATGCAGAAAAGGCATTCAATAAAATACATCCTTTTGCCTGACCAGGCTGTGGCACAGTGGATGGAGCATCGGACTGGGATGTGGAAGACCCGGGTTCGAGACCCCGAAGTTCAGCTTGAGCGCAGGCCCATCTGGCTTGAGCAGAAGCCCGCCAGCTTGGACCTGGGGTTGCTGGCTCCAGCAAGGAGTTGCTCGGTCTGCTGAAAGCCCGCGGTCAAGGCACATGTGAGAAAGCAATCAATGAACAACTATGGTGTCGCAACGGCAACGAAAAACTAATGATTGATGTTTCTCACCTCTCTCCGTTCCTGTCTGTCTGTCCCTATCTATCCCTCTCTCTGACTCTCTCTCTGTCCCTGAAAAAAAAAAAAACAAATAAAATACATCCTTTTATGTTTAAAATACTCAATAAAATGGGCATAGAAGGAAAATACCTCAATATAATAAAGGTCATATATAACACACCATCAGCTAATATCATACTAAATGGTAAAAAGCTGAAAACTTTTCCTCTAAAACTAGGAAAAAGACGGAACTGCCCACACTCTCTACTCCTATTCAACATACTGCTGGAAGTTCTAGCCAGAGCAATCAGATAAGAGAAAGAAATAAAAGGCATTCATATCAGGAAAGAAGAAGTAAAGGTTTCACTTTTTGCAAATGACATGATCCTGTATACAGAAAACTCCAAAGACTCCACAGAAAGACTATTAGAAACAGTAAATTAATACAGTAAGGTTGCAAGATACAAATTAATATACAAAAATCTATTGCTTTCATACATGCCAACAATGAAACTTCCAAAAATGAACTTAAAAAAATTTCTTTTACACTTGCAACAACAACAACAAAAATACCCTAGGAATAAACATAACAAAGAATGTAAAGAACCTATATACTAAAATCTACAAAGCATTATTAAAGGAAATCAAAAAAGACACAATGAAATGAAAAAATATCCCATGTTCTTGGATAGGAAGAATAAATATAGTTAAAATGGTCATATTATCCAAAGCAATATACAAATCTAATGCTATTCCCATCAAAATTCCTATGTCATTTTTTATAGAAATAGAACAAAAAAAATCATCAGGTGTGTATAGAACCATAAAGAAACCCAAATACCAAAGTAATCCTGAGAAGAGAAAAAACAAAACAAAACACAAAGATGGAGGCATAACACAGTACCTGACTTCAAATTATACTACAGAGCCACAATAATCAAAACAGCATGTTATTGCAGAAAAGTAGACCAATGGAACAGAATCAAGAACCCAGAAATAAAACCATATATATATGGACAAATCATCTTTGATAAAGATGACCAGGCAGTGGCGCAATGGATAGAACATCGGACTGGGATGCGGAAGACCCAGGTTCGAGACTCTAAGGTCGTCAGCTTGAGCGTGGGCCCATCTGTCTTGAGCAAAAACTCACCAGCTTGGACCCAAGGTTGCTGACTCCAGCAAGGGGTTGCTCGGTCTGCTGAAGGCCCATGGTCAAGGCACATGTGAGAAAGCAATCAATGAACAACTAAGGTGTTGCAACAAAGAATTAATGCTTCTCATCTCTCTCCCTTCCTGTCTGTCTATCCCTATCTGTCCCTCTCTCTATGTCACAAAAACAAAAAAAAAAAAAAGAGAGAGACAAAAGAACACAATGGAGAAAAGAAAGCCTCTTCAGTAAATGGTGCTGGGACAATTAGAAAGCCACATGCAAAAGAATGAAACTTGACTACAGTTTGTCCCCTTGCATAAAAATTAATTCAAAATGTATCAAAGACCTAAATATAAGAACTGAAACAATAAATTACATAGAAAAAGACATACATAATAAACTCATGGACCTTGGCCGAAGAAAACATTTTATGAATTTGACCCCAAAGACAAGGGAAGTAAAGGCAAAGATAAATGAATGGGACTAAATCAAACTAAGAAGCTTCTGCACAGCAAAAGAAACTGACAACAAAACAAACAGACAGCCAACTAAATGGGAGATGATATTTGCAAACAACAGTTCAGATAAAGGGTTAATATCCAATATGTAGAAAGAACTCATAAAACTCAGCAACAAATGAGCAAACAATTCAATAAAAAAAAAAAATGGGGAAAATACATAAACAGTTCTCCCAAGAAGAAATACAAATAGCCAATAAATATATGAAAAGACGCTCATCTTCACTAGCTATTAGAGAAATGCAAATCAAAACTATGATGAGATACCACCTCACACCTGTTAGATTAGCAATTATCAACAAGACAGGTAATAAAAAGTATTGGAGAGGCTATAGAGAAAAAGGAACCCTCATTCACTGTTGGTAGGAATGTAAATTAGTACAACCACTATAGAAGACACTATGGTGGTTCCTAAAATATTTAAGAATAGAACTACCCAGCAATATGACCCAGCAATCCCTCTACTGGGTATATACTCCCAAAACTCGAAAAATTTGGTACATGAAGACACATTCACCCTCATGCTCATCCCAGCATTATTCACAGTGGCCATGACATGGAAACAATCAAAGTGCCCTTCAATAGAGGACTAGATAAAGAAGATGTGGTACATATATACTATGGAATACTACTCAGCCATAAGAAACGATGACATAGTATCATTTACAACAACATGGATGAACCTTGACAACATTATACTGAATGAAATAAGTAAATCAGAAAAAAACTAAGAACGGTATGATTCCATACATAGGTGCGACACAAAATTGAGGCTCATGGACATAAATAGGAGTGCAGCGGTTACCAGAGGGAGAGGGAAGGGAAGAGAGGGAAAGGGTGAGGACAAGAAAGAGACATAAAGAGGGACAAATATAAGGTGATGGAGGATGATTTGGCTTTGGGTGATGGGTACAACATAATTGACTGTCCAAATCATGTGGAGGTGTTTGCCCAAAATCTATGTACTCTAGTTGACCAATGTCACCCTATTAAATTTAATCATCTAAATAAAAATTTAAACAAAACACATAGGGCAGCCTCAAATAAGTGTCTCTGAGAGGGCTGCATGTCTCAGCCCTCCCATTTTAATCTTTTATGTTACCTACCTTGTCCCTGTAGTCCCTGAATCTGCGATATCTGATTTAAAAAATATTAGGATAGCATTTCATGAGGAATTATTAACAAAACTGAGCATGTCCAGAAGACACTCCTCACTTTAAAATCATTTTATGGCCTGATTAGGTAGTGGTGCAATGGATAGAGCATGTACTGGAACGCAGAAGACCCAGATTCAAAACCCTGAGGTCACCAGCTTGAGCGCAGGCTCATCTGGTTTGAGCAAGGTTCACCAGCTTAAGCCCAAGGTCGCTGCTTGAGCAAGGGGTCACTCACTCTACTGTAGCCCCCCCGCCCCTGGTCAAGGCACATATGAGAAAGCAATCAACAAACAACTAAGGTGCTGCAATGAAGAATTGATGCTTCTCATCCCTCTCCCTTTCTGTCTGTCTGTCTCTATCTGACTCTCTCTCTGTCTCTGTCACAATAATAATAATAATAATAATGTGATAGAACACCCCTTAACTCTCTGCACCAGCCTAGCCTTGAAACTAAGTTAACAGACCAGTCTCCTGGGTGGATCATGACACTAAATCTCTGTCCAAGTGCTCACTTGGAATAAGATGATATCCATGCCTCAATAGATACCATGTCTTCATGGAAAGACAAATCATAAAATGGGAGAAGATATTTAAAACACACATAGCTGCAGGAGATTAGTATCAAAAATTACATTAAAAAATTCTATAAACTACTGAGAAAAAGACAAACAGCCCAACAGAAAAATGGGCAAAGAATTGAACAGGCAATTTATAGAGGAAGAAACAGGGATGACCTATAAACACAGAAAAAGATGCTTAATTTCACAGCAATCCAGAAAAAAAGATAAAACCACAATAAAATACAATTTCACACCCAACATATCAGCAAAAATTTTAGTCTAGCAGTATCTCTACCAGGTCTATGTATTGCTCATTGAATGAAGACTATCCTGACCTCTGTGAAGAGCATTTTGAAACTCTGGAAAACCTTTTATCCAAGGTCCCAGCAGTTTTACTCTTAGGAATCAATTCTAGAGAAACCCTTGCAGAGATGCACCAAGAGGCAAGTACAAAAATTTTTGTGGCTCCATTGTTGGTAATAGCCAACATTGATAACAACTAAAATGCTCATGAGAATAGATAAATTAAGTATAACACATTCATATAATAGGGTAATATGCAGTCACTATATACATCAACAAAAATGAATTTCAAAACATGTTAAATACAAAAAGCAAGTTGCATAAGGAAACACACTATGAAGTCAGTTATATAAAATAGCGTGCAAAGCAGTATGACATATTGATTGGAGACACAGATTGTGAGGATTAAAACACTTGGGGCAACTCCAGATAAGTGCCGCGGAGAGGGTTGCATGTTCCACCTGCCCATTTCAGATATTATTCTCATAAAAAATGTATGAGAATAATAAATGCCAAACTTAGGGTATTTATTATTGATTACCTCTAGAAGGAAGATAGGGAAATGAGATCTGGGATGGGTCAATCCTTGGGTTGGGTGGGTAGTACCTGGTCGTATGTTAAATTAGCCTTTACATGTTTTTACATATATTAAATATATAAAACAAAATTTTAAAATAAATGACGTTATTCATTTCTATTTTGTAGGTTTTCTCTTTTATGTGTTAGTTTCCTGTTGTTGTTTTAGCAAATTGCCAGAAATTTAGTGGTACACAAATTTCTTATTTTGTCATATTGGCCCCATCACCCATCTTCAAGGCCATCATCATTGCATCTTCAAATCTCTCCCCCACCCCCGCCATTTCTGTCACCATGTCTCCTCTGATTCGGATCCTCCTCTCTCTCCGTCTTATGAGGATGCTTGTGATCACATTGGCCCAGTCAGATAATCCAAAATAATCTTCCCATTTTAAGTGACTTAATTTAATCACATCTGCAAAATCCCTTTGCCATGTATAGTTACATACTCACAGGTTTGGGGGATTAGGTTATCTTCGGGAAGCCATTTTCTGCCTGGCAAATGGGCCTTAAACAGTGCAGGCCTCGTGTTGTGCTTATTGTACTCAAGGGAAAACCCTGACCTGCTAGCTCTTCAGTATCTGATTTGGTTTCTCTGACCTGGATGGGTTTCCTAGAGACCTAGATGCCCACAAAGCAGTCAACGGTAAACCCTGGGTGGGGGGTGGGAGGTAAGGAATCACAGAGGCTGAAATTCCGAGCTGAAGAAAAGGGTCCGGAACTCCTAAGAGTGGCCCTGAACTAGAACACTTACATCTTTAAATCTCTTCAGAGTAGCTGAACTGCTCATTCTAAAATCTGATCATGTCCCTCTCCTGTGTAAAACTTGGTCAAAGCTTCCCCTTGGCTTTATTTAGACTGTGGAATAAAGTCTTTTTTAAAAAAAAGATTTTTATTTTTACTGACTTTACAGAAAGGACGAGGGGAGCAAGAACTACCAACTCATAGTTGCTTCACTTTAGTTGTTCACTGCTTGCTTTTCCAACGTGCCTTGACGCAGCAAACCCAAGCCCAGGGTTTCAAACCAGCAACCTCAACACTCCAGATTGATGCTCTATTCACTGTGCCACCACAGGCCAGGCAGAAACAAAGTCTTTTTTTTTCTTTCTTAAGATTTTATATTGATTTTAAAGAGACGGAGGGAGAGAGAGAGAAAGGAGTATGATAGGAGCAGGAAGGATCAAGTTGTAGCTGCTTCTTGGATGTGCCTTGATCAGGCAAGCCCCGAGGTTTGAACCAGCAACCTCAGCATTCCAGGTAGACTCTTTATCAACTGCGCCACCACAGGTCAGGCAGAACAAAGTCTTTAAAGCAGTGATTTTCAACTGCTGTCCCACTAGACTTTTTAAATCATGCAATACCTATTTAGTCAGGGGCACTGACCTCTTTTACTTTAGATTGCCAAATAAAAAAAATGACAACAGCCAACACAACAATAGCCATCTGATGTGAATGAATTAAAATAATACTGCCTGATCTGTGGTGGCACAGTGGATAAAGCATCCACCTGGAACGCTGAGGTTGCAGGTTCAAGGCCCTAGGCTTGCAAGGCACATGCAAGAAACAATTACAAGTTGGTGCTTCCTACTCCTTGACCCCACCCTATCTCCTGCTTTTCTCTCTCTCTCTCTCTCTAAAATCATTAAATAAAATTTTAAAATAATAATAATACCTATTATTTTTGTCAGGTTGGAAAAATATACATTTTTTGTTGTGCCACAGGATTTTAAGGATTTTTTTAAATTATTTATTTTTTTTATAGGGACAGAGAGAGAGTCAGAGAGAGGGATAGATAGGGACAGACAGACAGGAACAGAGAGAGGTGAGAAACATCAATCATTAGTTTTTCATTGCCATCACAACACCTTAGTTGTTCATTGATTGCTTTCTCACATGTGCCTTGACCGCAGGCCTTCAGCAGACTGAGCAACCCTTGCTGGAGCCAGCGACCTTGGGTCCAAGCTGACGAGCTTTTGCTCAAGCCAGATGGGCCCGCGCTCAAGCTGGCGAGCTCGGGGTCTTGAACCTGGGTCTTCCACATCCCAGTCCAACGCTCTATCCACTGCGCCACTACCTGGTCAGGCTTGTGCCACAGAATTTTAGTAATTAGTTTGTGTAACACAAGATGAAAAAGGTTGAAAATTGCTGCTTTAAAGTAATCCCAGTTTCTCAATGTCAGGACTATTGACATCTTTGGCTAGATAATTCTTTGTTGCAGGGGCTGTCCTGTGCCCTGTAGGATGTTTAGTAGCATCCAGAGCCTCTACTACCAGATGTCAATAGCAACCCTACACACCCACACAAATACATTTGTGACAACCAAGTTGTGACAATCTTGGCAAATGTCCCTGGGGACAAAACTGCCCACAGCTGAGAACTCCTGTCCTAGGAGGTACACTAGGGTGTGGGTCCTGCCCATCTCCCCACCCTTTTCTCTCTTCTTTAGATACCTAAAGGAAACCTGCCTGCTGAACACAGCAGGGTCCCTCTGGCCTCTGGACTTCTGCATATACTGTTCCCTCTTCCTGGACCACTCCTTCCCCACCTCTCACGTGGTAGATTCTTTCTTTGTGCTGAAGGGGAGCAGAGTTTTGCCTCACCAAAATATGCCTTTTTTGGAATATTGATTATTGTAAACTGGTTAGTTTTAAAAAAACAAGACTCAGGAAGAAACTTTAACCTTCCCCAAAATTACTTAAATGGATTTAGACAGAGATAACTTGCTCCAGGAAGGGAGCTAGCATCATAGATAACTATATTATAATATAAACTAAGTGTGGCAGACAGGGAAGAACCTAGAAAATTTGTTAGGCTCACCTCTGCAATTCATTGTTTCTGGGCAGCCAGGAAAGAATTTGTTTACCAAATATTTGCTCCTTTCCATCTCTCTGTGAATTGCCTACCTTCCCTTCGAAGTACAAGCCACTACCCCCTTCCTCCTTAGCTCAAGATAGAATATAAGCCTTGACTACCTGATCTGTCCTTGGGTCCTGTTTTCTTACAGGAACCCCTGTATATACATACATAATTAAATTTGGTTATTTCCCCCCATTAACCTGTCTCATGTCAATTTAATTGTTAGGCCAGCTAGAGTAACTAAGAGGGAAAAGAGGGAAATTCCCCCCCCCCCCCACACACACACACATACACAGTGTCTCAGTCTAAAAGTCTCCTGCTCAGACAACCCTCCCAACCCCCTTTCATGCTGCAGCAGCGGTCTCCGGCCTAAAAACCCGCTTCACACCTGCCATTATTTGTCTGCCTTCTCCATCAGACTGCCACTCCTGTGACTGTCTTCCCTGCTGATTACAGTGCCTATGGATTAATGACAGCATATGTGGTCTGCATTATCTCGTGATGGCGGATACTGTTGGCTCAGCCCCCATTTGTCTCATAATCAGACACCCAGAACAGGAATCAGACCATGAAGCCAGGTAAATCCCCACGGAAGAGCTGGGAGTCACTGTCTGCTCCGTGTTATGTCTGGACTGTGTTGGCCCCATTAAAGATTAAATAGTAACTCAGGGTGTGATCTGAAAAAGAGCCTTATCCTGAGGGCGGTGAACCAAGGATTCCTACGGCTACATATAAGGAATCCTTTGCCTAAGGGGCTCCTGTTAAACGATGCACTGTGTTGGGGAAGAGCCAGCATCATCAACTGGCACCAGCTCATGGGACGAGAGCCAGACAGTGGTCACTCTGCAGATGGGAAGCAGCCTAGCAGGGAGAAGGCTATCACCTATCAGCTCTGGTACAACAGACCATTCACAGAACAGCATTCCCAATAAGAGAAATCTAGACCCTGGCCAAATTCCCATTGTCCTTCCCAGCCTGAGGTGTCTAAATGCAGGCAAAGCAGAGATCTAACACACCACAGAAATTTGGCCCCATCTTGTCAATCAATGCTTTTACCTGATTCAAACGTTGTAGTTGAAACTCTGAAATAAAATCTTCTGAACAGTGCTAAAAAGACAAAGCCCAGCCCCCAGCAGTAGGCACCCAAATTTCCCATAACAGGTATGGTGTCCCTGCTCTTTGCTTGGGTTCGTTCCTCACAGTCTCCCAGTGCAGTCCCCCAGACTAAGTCAATCTTTTAATCCAAATGTGCACATAAATGCGATTTGACATACAAAAGGCAAACTTCTTTGCTCAAATACATGTACTAAAAAGGAAACTTTCTATTAGCATCACTAATAGTACTCTGCAATTACTGCCCAGAATAGAAGGCATCCCCCAACAAATAAATACAATGTAAACAAAACAATGTGATTCAATATCTAGTCAGATATCCAGTCTCTAGGAGTTAAAAAGGGGAACTAGCAAGTATTAGAGAGGCTTGACAGGTTTGATCTGTCAGATGATAGGGGACTTTCTCCCACATACAATTAGATGTATTGAAAGAGAATTAAAAGACAATCTTTCCTTACTTCTATTGTAATCTGTTCCACATCTCTGCAGTAGCGTAAACTTTCTAGAGTTCCCTCAAATATCTCCCACACTCTACAGAGAAGGCAGGGGGCAGAGCCTGCAGGATCCCCTCAAGACAGCACAGAGGGGAAAGGCCCTGAATGCCCCAGCCCCTTGTCCCCAGAAACCTCAGAAAACTATAAAGCAGGGGTGCTCAATACATCGATCGCAATCTACTGGTAGATCGTGAAGGAAGTGTGGGTAGATCGCATGACATTAAAAAGACATTTGTCTTTTAATTGGCATACAGGGTAGCCAATCTGACATCTGAACTTTTGACACCCTACGCATGCGCGTTAAACAGAGCTAACTTGTTCAGTTACATTGCTGCGTAGTTAGCCTTCAATTTATTTAAACTAAATACAACAAAGGGTATAAAAATGAGTGCCATAGCTGGTCCGAGTAAGAAGCCTAAAACCTACCACTTTCATACAGAATGGGAGGGGATTTTTTTCACTATGTCATATTCTAAGTGCGTTTGCCTCATCTGTCTGTGTGCCATTGCTATTCCAAAGAAGGGAAATGTGGAGTGGCTCTTTCGGACTGCTCATAAATACTATGATATTGACTTTCCTCCGAAAAGAGAGCTGAGAAGGAGAAAGGTGAAAGAGAATACACAATATTAAATAGTAATAATAGTAATTTAAATAATGATAATATAGAAGAAATAAATTTATGTTTTGCATTTTTATTGTAGGTAGATCATTTTGACTTGGTCATCTTATAAGTAGTTCGCAAGCTGAAAAAGTGTGGACACCCCTGCCCTACACCATATACAAAAATAATTTTGGTGTGTGAAGGCCCAAAGATGAAAGAAACATTAAAGCTTTAAAAAATATAGAAGAATTCTAAAAATTGCTTTGCAATTTGAGGGTAGGGAAGGATTTCTTAAAAATAAAAACACCAAAGAACAAATCATAAATTAAAATGTTGATAAATTCAACCATTATACTGTAGTTATCTGATTACTTTTCTAAAGTCACCATAAACAAAGGTAAAAGACCAAATACAAACAGGGAAAACACATCTGCATTGCATATCACTGACAAAAGATTAGGATCCAGATTTGGGGGGGAGGGCGGGGGAAGGGGATGTGAAGGGGAATTTTAAAAGAACATAAAGAAAAAAGGACTTAACAGGAAATTCACAGAAGAGAAGACATAAATATCTAATAAATACACAAAAGATTCTCAAATGCACTACCCACCAGGGAAATAGAAGCTAAAATTACAATGAAATGCCAATTCACACCCATCCGGTTGTGAGAGCAGAGGCCTGACCATGCAGACTGCTGGCGAGAGCACACGTAGCCTGCCAGAGGGAGAGGGTGGGGACAGCTGTAGGAAGGCAGTTATATGCCATCTGGGAAAGGCAAAGACGTGTGTGTATGCACAGCCTCTTATCTGGGTTCGTTTTTGTTCTTTTCTTTTTTAACCTAAAAGAGATGACAATTTTATTTTCACAAAAAATGATTTTTTTCTTTGTTTGTTTTTTTGTTCCACTACTTCCCTCCAAAACTATTCTTTGATAAGAAGCAGGGGCAAGTCTTCCTTGTCTTGCAGTTAGAAAACACCCAGAGTCACAGCACCATGATCTCCTGGTGAAATAGAAAAGGTAATATAAAATTGATAGAAAGAAACTCCCCTCTCTCCTTCTATGCCTGGTCAAATCATTGCTCGTCATCTGGGTACCACTATGGGACAGGTGGCAGGTCTCATCATTGGGGGCCTAGACATCATTGGCATGTGGCCTCCCATAGGCGGCCTCAATTCCATAAGCCCATCCCACTGCCATCATCCCAGGAGGAGGAGGGCCCATCACTGGCACCGTGGGAAGTCCTCCTCCCCCTATAGGGTACTGGCAGCATCCCAGGGTGAGAAGTGCCTGGGATGTTGGGGGAAGGTGAGATCATTGCTCCTCTAGGAGGAGGAGCAGAGAATGGAGCAGGTGGTATCTTTCAGTTATTTTGTCATTCAGGCCCTGAGCTGGCTTTTCCACTCATTTCTGATAGTAGTCTTTCACATTATCTTTGTGTTTCCCACCACCGCAGTGTGTCTTCCTCACAGATGGAGACTCATGGGTGAGCTATGTGTGTCATAGCAAAACTTGGAAATGTTGCTCTGCAGGCTGTTGGTCACTCCAGAGAGTGCTTACCTGGATTCTTCTATCCTCAATTCTTCTGAAACGTGGCATCCCACTCCATCTTCCTCAGGTTCAGCCTTGAACACAACCCATTCCTCTTCGGGAACAATGGCTCCCCATCGCCTAGAAAAAAAACATAAAACTCCAATGACATTTCAGCCTTCCGTGGTGCAACACCTGTCTGTTTATATCCCACTCTACCCTATGTTCTTAATACTCTTCCCATGAAATTAACTGCGTAGGCTTAAATATCTCTTTTCAATCCATAGCCATATGAAATGTTAAATGACCATATAAAATGTAAAATAAGGGAGAGGTGGAGCTGGGGGATAATCTAATTTTATACTATTGTGTTACAGATGAAAATACTGGGGCCCAAGGAGGCTGACTGTCTACCCAAGGCCATCCCCATGAAGTAGAGAGAGACTCAGAGGAGACCCCAACTTTTCTGAGTTCCTAATCAGGGCTCTTATCCCTGAACTTCTCCTCCTGGGTAGACCTATCGCAGGCCTGGCAATGGGGGTATATGAGTCCAAACCACTTTGGTTCCCTTCACCTCACCCTACTTCACACAGCCCAGGAATGACAGCCACCATTTGTCACAAAGTAATGATATGCCAGGGAGCTGGACGGGAAAGCACTCCCCGCGCCGGCAGCTTGCCAGTACCGTAGCCCTATCTCCCTGATTTGGGATGCCCTTGTGTTCACCTTGTCAGCAGGGAGCAGCCAGATCGCTCCTCTACTGTAATTGGGTTAGTCTCGTGGGTTTGCCCTCCTCCCAGCTGTCAGAAGAGATTATACAGAAATATACCGCTGCATCAACCACAGTTCAGGTGCAGGCTGAGGCCAAAGCAGGAGGAAATTTCCAAATCCTGTTCACTAATCACCCTAAATACCAGGTTGCTGCTGGCTGCACTTTCTTCCAGCTGTAATCACTTTTGCTCCAACCAGAGCTCAGAGGTCACCCTGTGAGCCCCAGTGCCTCAGCAGAGCGCTGGGTGCAATCAGAGGGCAGGTGGGTTTGGCAGCATCTCAGAAGCCCGTGAGAGTCTGACCTCATCCGACAAGTCTCCCCATGCTGGAGACGCCATGCCATTAAATAGCACATTTTAAAACACGGGAGTCAAGAGGGAGCACACGAAAGAAAGGAAAAAGCTTTTCTTCTGCTTTTGAACAAGGGACCCTGAATTTTCTTGTGCTAGGTACCCAGGCCAACTCTATCTTATCTGTTCAGGCTGCTGTAACAAGATAGCACACACTGGGTGGCTTCAGAACAACAAAAATTTACATCTCCCAGTCTTGGATGGCAAAAAGGTCAGGTGGGGGTTAGGATGTCAACACATGAATTTGGGAAGACACAAACATTCAGAACATAGCAGCTTCTAAACTCTAATGGGTAGAAGGGAACATATGTTTCCTCAGAACCCCACAGATGCTATAAAAGTGAAGCCCAGGACACCTGACTAGGCGGTGGCACAGGGGATAGAGTGTCAGACTGGGACACGGAGGACCCAAGTTCGAAACTCTAGGTTGCTGGCTTAAGTGCAGTGTTACTGGCTTGAGCATGGGATCATAGACATGACCCCATGGTCGCTGGCTTGAAGCCCAAGGTTGCTGGTTTGAGCAAGGGGTCACTCGTTCTGTTGTAGCCCCCCGTATGAGAATGCAATCAATGAACAACTAAGGTGCTGCAATGATCTCATCTCTCTCCATTCCAGTCTGTCTGTCCCTATCTGTCTCTCTCTCTGATTCTCTGTCTCTGTCCAAAAAAAAAGAAAGTGAAGGCCAGACTATTAGGCTTCCTGCATCAGCACCTGAAGAGTTAGTCTCTAGAGCCAGGTATGTGGAGACCTCTGACAGTCCGCCCCAGGGAACCTCAAACTTCAGTGAGCAAGCAGTCACCTAGAGAGGGTGATTTCAGGGGCAGCCCCAGAGGTTCTGACTCCGAGGAGGGGCCTGCGAGTTTGCATTCTAAGGTGATTCAGGTGTGCCAAGGCTACAGGTCTGTGGTCTACACTTTGACGGACCCTGGTAACTCCTTCACTTTACAGATGAGGTAACAGAGACCAGTGCCTTGCCCAGTGGAACACAACTATTAAGAGAGCCCAGGTCTCCACACTCCAGCAGCACCTACCCACTAACCCATCATGGTTCTCATGGAGTTTGAGGAAGGAGGAAGTTAGCATCATGCTTTGTAAGTTTCCACAAATGCCTACTAAGCAAATGAGTATTCAAGCCACTGAATCAAGCCCTCCTCCATTACCCTTGGAGCCTCTTTCCTTAATAATAGCCAACATTCAGAAGCACTTACTAGTATTTTATCCTCTCCATGAACCTATGGGGCCATTTGAACTTATATTTATTATGGGAGGAGAATAGATAATATTTTAGTCAATAGTGTGTTAGGGGAGCAAGATGGCGACGGAGTAGGCGGACGTACCAGCTTCCAACTCCCAGAACCAAAGTGGATTACAACTCAATTTTAAGAACCATCACCGAGATAAACCAACTTTGAACAAAACTAAGTGGACTCTCCAACCAAGGAACACAGAAGAAGCCACATTGAGACTGGTAGGAATAGCGAAAACGCGAAGAGGGCTGCCCAGCTCCCCGGAGCAAACGGCAGCCCAGAGAGACCCGTGTGGCGGGAGGAGAGTTTGGCGGAGAGGGAGGGACCTGGGTCCCAGGAACCAAGCCCCAGCCTGCAGTCCCAGAGCCTAGAAGAGGCGTTTGGACAGTATTGAGTTGTGAAACAAGTGAGGGAGCTCCCAGGCCTACAGTGTGGAGTATTAGGTCCCTTCCTACTCTGCTGAGGGCTGCTTGGGGTTTTGGGGCGGCAGGACGCTGAAAGGCGGTTCTGTCGGCGTGGGCAGAGGCCAAGCCGGTGGGAGATCGGTCTAGCCCAGAGGGTCGGAGGGGAAGCGCCAGAGCGGTCCGGAAGCTGCGGGCCCGCCTTTAATCCCACTTACGGGGACAAAGCGGGAGGCCAGGAACGGGCAGGCCCTGCGCAAGCCGGCCCTGACCGCGGGGACCAGGCTAGGACCAGGGACGGGCAGGGGCTGTGGCTGAGCTGACGCTAACAGTCCCCCACCCCCCCACCCGGGCCGGAGAAACCGCGGTTGGCCAGTATACGTGCGCGAGCGGACTCCGAGCGCGGGAACGGGGTGGACCCTGAGACAAGTGGAGGCTCGCAGCTGAGCCCATGCTATTATCCCCATCCGGCCGGAGAAACCCCAGATAAAATTCATACGTGCACGAGCGGGCTCCGAACGCGAACGCGGGGGCGGGGTAGAGTCCGGGACGAGCGGAAGTACGCAGCTCGGCGGAAGCCAGCAAACACGCCCGCCCCAATAAACCTTGGTTTCCGACCCTGCGCAGAAGGGCCATGGCCTCGAGGGCGGGGCTAAAGCTCCGGACGGGCAAAAGCTTATAGCTGAGAGCACGTCAAAAGCCCCGCCTAACCCGCGGAACTGTAGCGAGCAGGCTCCGACTGCTGGTTCTGGGCGGAAGTCCGGAAATAGGCTGGGTCCGCAGCTGAGGAAAGGTGCTCACCTCTACCCTTGGTGCTAATCTTGTGGCTTCAGTCACAGCCCCTCCCACGGAGGAGAGGCAGAAATCATAGCAAAAGCCACAGTGGGCCGGCGCTGGCAACGCTCATACCCAAACACCCTAGGCACCAGCAGAGGGGGCAGGGGGCCTGCAGATAGACCACACCTAGAGATCACAAAGGCAACACCTACTGGACGCCAGTGGCCACAACTTGCTTATACACAGAAAAAATGGGCAGGCAGAGGAATGCAAACCAAATGAACCAAGAGAAATCCCCAGAGAAGGACCTGAATGAACCAGATATAACCAAATTACCAGAAGCAGAATTTAGAATAATGATAGTTAGGATGCTCAAAGAAATTAGAGCAACAATGGATAGTCATTATGAACAGCTAAACAAAGAGATAACAAGTATAAAAAATGAAATTGAAATAATAAAAAAGAATCAGACAGAAATGACAAATACAGTATCAGAACTGAAGACCACAATGGAAGGAATTAAAAGTAGGATGGATGACGCTGAGGATCGAATAAGCGAGTTAGAGGACACAATAAACAAAGGCACAGAAGCAGAGAAGAAAAAGGAAAAGAGACTTAAAAAATGTGAGGAAACTCTAAGGGAGCTTTGTGACAACATGAAGAGAAACAACATTCGCATCATAGGGGTGCCTGAAGAAGAGGAGAGAGGACAGGAAATGGAAACTTTGTTCAATCAAATCATAGCAGAAAACTTTCCTAAATTAAGGCTGGGAAACACTCCACACATTCAAGAAGCACACAGAACTCCATTAAGGAGAAACCCAAAAAAATCTACACCAAGACACATCATAGTTAAAATACCAAAGCTAATGGATAAAGAAAAAATTTTAAAAGCTGCTAGAGAAAAAAAGACTATCACCTACAAAGGAGCCCCCATAAGGATGACATCGGACTTCTCAACAGAAACACTTGAGGCCAGAAGGGAATGGCAAGAAATAATCAAAGTAATGCAGAACAAGAACCTACAACCAAGACTACTTTATCCAGCAAGGCTAACGTTTAAAATTGAAGGAGAAATAAAGAGCTTCCCAGAAAAAGAAAGCCTCAAGGAATTCATAAAAACCAAACCAATTCTGCAAGAGATACTAAGGGGCCTCTTGTGAACAGTTTAAAGGGAGGAATGAATAGAGCAAAAGAAGAATACAGCTTTAAAGGATAAAATGGCAATAAACAACTACATATCAATAATAACCTTAAATGTAAATGGATTAAATGATCCAATCAAAAGACATAGGGTAGCTGCATGGATAAAGAAACAGGACCCATACATATGCTGTCTACAAGAGACACACCTTAAAACAAAAGATGCTCATAGACTGAAGGTAAAAGGATGGAAAAAAATATTTCATGCAAATGGAAATGAAAAAAAAGCAGGGGTAGCAATACTTATATCAGACAAAATGGACTTTAAAACAAAGGCTGTAGTAAGAGATAAAGAAGGACACTACATAATGATAAAGGGAACAATTCAACAGGAAGATATAACTATTGTAAATATCTATGCACCAAATATAGGAGCCCCGACATACATAAAGCAGACTTTGATGGATATAAAGGGCGAGATTAACAGCAATACTATCATAGTAGGGGATTTCAATACCCCTCTAACAACACTGGATAGATCCTCAAGAAAGAAAATTAATAAAGAAACAGCAGACTTAAAGGATACACTAGATCAACTTGATTTAATAGATATCTTCAGAACTTTTCACCCTAAAGCAGTAGAATATACATTCTTCTCAAGCGCTCATGGTACGTTTTCTAGGATAGACCACATGTTAGGACACAAAAATGGTCTCAATAAATTTAAGAAGATTGAAATCATATCAAGCATTTTCTCTGATCACAATGCCATGAAACTAGAAATTAACCACAAAAGAAAAAATGAAAAATACTCAAACACTTGGAAACTAAATAGCATGTTATTAAATAATGAATGGATTAACAATGAGATCAAAGAAGAAATAAAAAAGTTTCTAGAAACAAATGATAATGAGCATACATCAGCTCAAAATTTATGGGACACAGCAAAAGCAGTTCTGAGAGGGAAGTTTATTGCACTACAGGCATATCATAAGAAGCTAGAAAAAGCTCAAATAAGCAACCTGACCCTGCATCTAAAAGAACTAGAAAAACAACAACAAATAAAACCCCAGACAAGCAGAAGGAAGGAAATAATAAAGGTCAGAGCAGAAATAAATGACATAGACGCTAAGGAAACAATACAGAGGATCAATGAAACAAGAAGCTGGTTCTTTGAAAAGGTAAACAAGATTGATGAACCTTTAACTAGACTCACCAAGAAAAAAAGAGAGAGGACTGAAATAAATAAAATTAGAAAGGACAGTGGAGAAATAACAACTGACACAACAGAAATACAAAGCATTGTAAGAAAATACTATGAAGAACTATATGCCAAAAAATTAGACAATCTTGGTGAAATGGACAAATTTCTTGAATCATATAACCTTCCAAAAATCAATCTGGAAGAATCAGAACACCTAAACAGACCAATTACAGCAAATGAGATCGAAACAGTTATCAAAAAACTCCCAAAAAAGAAAAGTCCTGGGCCTGATGGCTTCACAAGTGAATTCTATCAAAAATTCAAAGAAGAACTAACTCCTATTCTCCTCAAGCTATTTCAAAAAATTCAAGAGGAAGGAAGACTTCCAAACTCCTTTTATGAGGCAAGCATAATTCTGATCCCAAAACCGGGCAAAGACAACACAAAGAAAGAAAATTATAGGCCTATATCCCTGATGAATTTAGACGCTAAAATTCTCAACAAAATATTAGCCAACCGGATCCAGCAATATATGAAAAAAATCATACACCACGATCAAGTGGGATTTATTCTGGAGAGGCAAGGCTGGTTCAATATTCGCAAATCAATCAATGTGATTCACCACATAAACAAAAGGAAGGACAAAAATCACATGATAATTTCAATAGATGCAGAAAAGGCATTTGATAAAATCCAACACCCATTCATGCTCAAAACTCTCAGTAAAGTGGGAATACAGGGATCATTCCTTAACATGATAAAGGCCATCTACGATAAACCGACAGCAAACATCATACTAAATGGACAAAGATTAAAAGCAATCCCCTTAAGATCAGGAACCAGGCAGGGTTGCCCACTTTCACCACTCTTATTCAACATAGTTCTGGAAGTACTAGCTACAGCAATCAGACAAGAAGAAGAAATAAAAGGCATACAAATTGGAAAAGAAGAAGTAAAACTGTCATTATTTGCAGATGATATGATATTGTATATTGAAAACCCTAAAGTCTCAGTCAAAAAACTACTGGACCTTATAAATGATTTCAGCAAGGTGGCAGGATATAAAATTAATACTCAGAAATCAGAGGCATTTCTATACACCAACAATGAAATATCAGCAAAAGAAATTAAGGAAACAATCCCCTTCACTATTGCAGCCAAAAAAATAAAGTACCTAGGAGTAAATTTAACCAAGGACGTTAAGGACTTGTACTCGGAAAATTATAGAACATTGATAAAAGAAATCAAGGAAGATACAAACAAGTGGAAGCACATACCGTGCTCATGGCTAGGAAGAATAAACATCATTAAAATGTCTATATTACCCAAAGCAATTTATAAATTCAATGCAATACCAATTAAAATACCAATGACATACTTCAAAGATATAGAACACATATTCCAAAAATTTATATGGAACCAAAAAAGAACACGAATAGCCTCAGCAATCTTAAAAAGAAAAAATAAAGCAGGAGGTATCACTCTTCCTGATATCAAGGTTTACTACAAGGCCATTGTACTCAAGACAGCCTGGTACTGGCATAAGAACAGGCACATAGATCAATGGAACAGAACAGAGGACCCAGAAATAAACCCACAGCTTTATGGACAACTGATATTTGACAAAGGAGGAAAAAACATACAATGGAGTAAAGACAGCCTCTTTAACAAATGGTGTTGGGAAAATTGGACATCTACCTGCAAAAAAATGAAACTAGACCATCAACTTACACCATTCACAAAAACAAACTCAAAATGGATAAAAGACTTAAATGTAAGCCGTGAAACCATAAGCATCTTAGAAGAAAACATAGGCAGCAAGCTCTCCGACATCTGTAGCAGCGGTATATTTGCCGATTTATCTTCATGGGCAACTGAAATAAAAGGCAAGATAAACAAATGGGACTATATCAAACTAAAAAGTTTTTGCACAGCTAAAGACAATAGGAACAGAATAAAAAGACAAACCACACAATGGGAGAACATATTCGACAGCACATCTGATAAGGGGTTAATAACTAAAATTTATAAAGAACTTATAAAACGCAACACCAGGAAGACAAACAACCCAATCAAAAAATGGGCAAAAGAAATGAATAGAAATTTCTCCAAAGAGGACATACAGATGGCCAATAGGCATATGAAAAAATGCTCAACATCACTAATCATTAGAGAAATGCAAATTAAAACCATAATGAGATATCACCTTACACCAGTCAGAATGGCACTTATCAGCAAAACAACACAGAATAAGTGCTAGCGAGGATGTGGAGAAAAGGGAACCCTTCTGCACTGCTGGTGGGAATGCAGACTGGTGCAGCCACTGTGGAAAACAGTTTGGAGATTCCTCAGAAAATTAAAAATCGAACTGCCTTTTGACCCAGCTATCCCACTTTTAGGAATATACCCTAAGAACACCATAGCACTGTTCGAAAAGAAGAAATGCGCCCCCATGTTCGTGGCAGCATTGTTCACAATAGCGAAGATCTGGAAACAGCCCAAGTGTCCCTCAGAAGACGAGTGGATTAAAAAGCTATGGTACATATATACTATGGAATACTACTCAGCCATAAGAAACGATGACATCGGATCATTTATAACAAAATGGATGTACCTTGATAACATTATACGGAGTGAAATAAGTAAATCAGAAAAAAAGAAAAACTGAGAACAGCATGATTTCATACATAGGTGGGACATGAAAGTGAGACTATGAGACATGGACAAGAGAGTGGTGGTTACGGGGTGGGAGGAGGGAGGGGAGGGTGGGATAGGGAGGAGGGGAGGGACGCAGGGAAAACCAGATTGAAGGTGACAGAGGACAATTTGACTTTTGGTGATGGGTATGCAACACAATTGAATGATAGGATAACCTGGAGATGTTTTCATTGTACATATGTACCCTGATTTATTGATGTCACCCCATTAGAATTAATAATAATAAAATATATATATATTTAAAAAAAAAAAAAAAATAGTGTGTTAGCTTGAGTTGCAGCTTTTAAATATTTAGATATATGACATGTGGCCTCATTCTGGCCCCATACATCCTTGGACAGGCCTGTTTCTGTGCATGTGCTGGCCACCACCTTGAATGAGTAGCACTTTGTGGGCAGGGTCCTGTCTGCTGATCTTTTGCCCCTACATATCCTAGCACGGTCTTCATCGTATGGGAGGCAAATCAGTAAAGTCTGCCTGGGCGCTTCCGGCAGCTGAGCAGCACCCGTGGTGGCCTTCTTCCAGGCTCCCCCAGCAGCTCGCCTGATTTTGAACTCTCGATTGTTGGGCTTCCTCTTGAGCAACAAGAGAGGATCTGACATGGCACAGGAAGGAAGTGAGAACAGCAAAAGCCCTCACAATAGCAAGACAAAGCTGACTCCTTCCAGTGGAGAGCAAGCTCTGCCTTCAAATAAAACCATAATTATTAGGTTTCTTCCTGGTTTTTTATTTTATTCTTATAGAAACAATAAATATGGTTGATTTTTAAAAAAGAAATAAGAAATAAAAAAGCAACAGTTCCACCACTGAAAGTCCCTTTGTTGTGTGTGCATTATGTCTGTATATATTTTTTTCTTCAATTTTCTTTCTATTCAGTTTTTTTTTACTTTGTGTGATATGGGGGCTTTTAAAAAGATAAAAGATTATACTGTCTATTCCAGTGATGAGCAATCTTTTGAGCATGGTGTGTCAAAATCCGCCAAATAAACGAGCATAACTCGGGTGGTGTGTCACTTTGAGAAAAACGGCCTAACCAGAAGTCCCAGAACTAGAATCTCTGTGCCGGAGTTCTGTTGTTTTGCCTACAGACCTCCGGCACAGAGTGTCCACACTACAGCAAATGTTTTATCCTTGGCTCCTGCACCTGGTCATGCAAGAGCCGAGGATGAAACGTTCTTCTTGGCATGCGACCCCGTACTTCTCTGATATGTGGCCGCATGCGGCCGTGTGTCATCGAAAACAGCTACACATGTTAGTGCTGACACGTGTGTTATAGGTTCACCATCACAGGTCTATTCAGTCTTCTTTTTCAGGATACTAAATGTGTTTTCTAGTTTAAAGAGGTAGAATTGAAAAATAATTTCCAAAAGTTGATAATAGATTCACAAGTTCAAAAAGTACACAGTGAAGAATCTCCCTTCTACTTCCAAGTTTACATCTCTGGCCATAAACAATGTTAACAGTTCCTTCTATGTCCTTCTATATCTCACAGATAACCATACATATATTTGCACATACATGCAAATACATAAATATTTTATTTTTTTCCATCTACATAGTGGTGACATTTTATATATAGATAGACAGATACAGACAGATATGATATATATATATATATATACACATTGATCTGTACTCTATAGATCTTGGTGATATACCTTTACATATCAGTGGTTCTCAATCTTAGCTGAGCTTTAGAATTATATGTATAGCTTTTTAAAGTCCTGGATGGCCTGACCAGGCGGTGGCGCAGTGGATAGAGTGTTGGACTGGGATGTGGAGGACCCAGGTTCAAGACCCGGAGGTTGCCAGCTTGAGCGTGGGCTCATCTGGTTTGAGCAAGGCTCACCAGCTTGAGCTCAAGGTCTCTGGCTAGAGCAAGGGGTTACTCGGTCCGCTGTAGCCCTCCGGTCAATGCATATATGAGAAATCAATCAATGAACAACTAAGGAACCACAACAAAGAATTGATGTTTCTTATTTCCCTCCCTTCCTGTCTGTCTGTCCCTATCTGTCCCTCTCTCTGACTCTCTCACTGTCTCTGCCACAAAAAAAAAATAAAATAAAAATCCTGGATGCCCAAGCCATACCCTGGACCAACTAAATTAGAATCTATGGGGGTGGAGCCCAGGTATCAGGATTTTTTAAAGCTTCTTTAGACGCAGCCAAGGCTGCATATGACCAGAATATACAGAGCTTCCTCAGAAAGGAAGTGGAAGAAAGAGGAAATAGAATCATTCCATCGATGCTTATAGTAGAAAATTAGGGTGACCAACTGTCCTAGTTTTCCAGGGACTGAGGATTTTCTAAAATATGGGACTTTCAGTGCTGAAGCCAGGATGAATGCTTACCCTATAAAGAAAATTGGTATATATGTTTAAGGATTTAGAAGGGTAGAAGGGTATCGCATAACAGTAAGACTATAGAAAGAAATTTTGTATTTCAATGAAAAACTGTGCATCATCTATAGCACACCTCCCTTGGGGCCTTACCGTGGTATGTTCCCACTCCTATAAATCCAGATATATGCATGGCTCACTCCCTCACTTTCAGGCCTAGGCTCAATATTTAACTGGCAAGGCTTTCGCAATAATCCTCCCACTCCCACAAACACACACACATACTTGGTCTTGATCCCCTTAACCCCCTTTTCTCCATAGCATTTATCACTTTCTACTATATATTTACTTGTTTATGTCCCACAAAAAAAGTAAGCTCCATAAAGGCACAAAATGTGTCTATTTTGTTTACTACCAAATTCCAAGTACCTAAAAAGTGCTTGGCACATAATAGGTGCTCGGTAAATATTTATTGAATAAATTCATATAGTAAGTGAAAAAGCAAGATGCTAGGCTGTAGTTTTTCATATGCTTCTATTTATGTTTTTCATAATTTTTAAATTAGCAAACATTTATTCAGTGCCACTATGTAGAAAATAGTGTAGAAACTGCCCGTGAAGAATTACAAAGTTGAATAGCAGTTTATAATCCAATTAAAAAGGTAAGACAAGCCCTAAAATAAAGATTAAAAGGAATATATGGAAAGCAAGCTTAAGTTAGAGACATTCTTTTTCTTTTCTTCTCTTTTCTTTTAGCGAAACAGAGAGGGACAGATAGGGACAGACAGGCAGGAAAGGAGAGAGATGAGAAGCATCAATTCTTTGTTGCAGTACCTTAGTTGTTCATTGATTGCTTCCTCATATGTGCCTTGACGGGGGGCGGAAGGGGGGAGCTATAGCAAAGCCAGTGACCCATTGCTCAAACCAGCAACCTTGGGCTTCAAGCCAGTGACCCTTGGGTTCAAGCCAGTGACTATGGGGTCATGTCTATGATCCCATGCTCCAGCCAGCAACCCCGCACTCAAGCTGATAAGCCTGTACTCAAGCCGGATGAGCCCGTGCTCAAGCCAGTGACCTTGGGGTTTTGAAGCTGGGTCCTCTGAGTCCCAGTCCAATGCTCTATCCAACGTGCCACTAGGCTAGAGATATTTTAAACAATGATTTACAATTACAAACCATGTAGCAACGAATAACAATGTGCCTATATATTTTTTCAATTACAATTTACATTTAATATTATTTTGTATTAGTTTCAGGTGAACAGCATAATGGTTAGATAGTCATATACTTTACAAAGTGTCTCCCCCCCCCCATATTTCTAGTACCCACCTGGCACCATATTTAGTTACTGTTTATGTTTTTTTAAAACAGACTAGTCAGGTAAATGCTTCTGTGCGCATTAAGTTTCTTTAAAAGGTTACAGAAGAAATAGGTCATGCTCATTGCCTGCAGGAAGGTGACCTTGATGGCTGGGAAACAGAGTGGGAGAAAAGTTTTTTACTCTGTTCTATTTGTAGAGCCATGGGATCACTCTGGCAGACTCAGGGAGACTGTGGTCCACAGCACTCTCTGTGGTTCTTTCTCCAGTTCTGCCAGGGACCCAGACTATCCCAGGAAGCCCATTCCTTCTAAAGAATCTGACAAGGCACCAGCTTCTCAGAATGACGCCCCCACCACCACTCCCATTCTCCTGCCTAATCTAAAAACAGACTCTGGGAGAAAGAGGCTGATGAGCACATTTTCACAGACCCTAACCGTTGCAAGTGCAAATGGAAGCCACATACATTCTCATTCTTTGGGTCTGTAATCGAATCTTCACTTAGTAAAAATGTAAATTTTTAAAGATTTCATTCAACTTATTCAAGTCATAAATTTGATGAGAATAATTTTCTTGCTTATTTTCATGGTTTTTATTAGCAATTCAAAGTTTATTAAATAAAAAATTTGTGAAGTGCTCTTTGCTCACAAATTCTAAGAGAAACCTGATCAACAGAAGATTGCTCACTCCCAGTGTTTCTGGTTTTTGAAAATTTAAGCAGATCATCTTTTTGAATGCCCTTTCTTTCTTTTGGCTTTTTTTCTTTTCTGAGCGCCACTGTCATATTTTCTAAATTGATCCCAACTTCACTTGCACTTATCCCCAATGAGCTAAGAATTTACAAAGTAAGGATGTTTTTTCTTCTAAAACATACAAAATTATTAATATTACTAAGCAAAATGCAAAAAAAAGATAAAAATTTTAAATTTATTTAAATAAAGCTAAATTTTTATTTAATTTTTTGACACTTTAAATATTATTATAAAAATAAAACTTCACAATTCTGGGTTTTTGAGGTCTTTTGCAATGAAATAGTACTATTATTTAAAAAAAAAAAAACTGGGCCTGACCTGTGGTGACACTATAGATAAAGAAAGCACCAACCTGGAACACTGAGTTTGCCGGTTGGAAGCCCCTTACTAGCTTGGTCAAGGCACATATGGGAGTTGATGCTTCCTGTGCCTCATCTCTCCCTCTCCATCTCTTTCTCTCTCTCTCTCCCCTCTCTAAAATGAATAAATAAAAAATAATCTTAAAAAAAAGAAAACAGAAAGGAAACCGGTACAAAATGACTTATTAGTAACACAGCCTGAAGATTGAAAATTCAGAGACAATAAATTTGGATAAAAATCCAGAGTCAGTCAATAGTCTATGAAAGAGAGACTTTTGTGAGTTATGAATCTTCTAACTGGCCTGAACTAAACATCTTGGGAAAGCTGTCTCATTTGGTGTTGTCTGCTTCAATTTCAGGAAAATCTACCTTCAGGTGACCAGAGGATGTGCAGATGCAGTCAGAGTTAAATGCTCTTTTTAGATGTGTCACATGACTTGAGAAGTCTGTTCCCTGGAGTTTGGCCCAAGGGTTGGTTAGCAGTACTGATAGGGGCCTTACCAGTGAAGCTAAACTGTGTATTACTGGAGGTATCTTTCCCAACAGACAAAACTTCCACTTTGCTAAGTATGTTGCTTAAGGTTTTCATCTCTGTAGAGTACACTGTGAAAAGACTGCTCTACCAGAACATGCCTAATTTTGATAGAAGGGATTAGGCCTTTACAATAGTGAAGTATAACTCCCTTTATAAGTTGCAAATCAAGAGGCAGGGGCCAGGTACATGGGGGTAATTATGAGTGTTTCAAAGGAAGAGGGTTTGTGAGTATAAAAGGGGGTAGATCTGAGATTTAGAAGGACCAAAAGCAATGCTTTTGGCCAAGGTATTTGAAAGGTCTCCACAAAATTTGCCAACTGCATCTTAATAATGCCATTAGTGCATCCCACTAAACCTGAGGGTTAAGGGTGACGAGTATAGTGAGAGTGTCATAAAGCCAGCCAAACAGCACAGACTGGTCAAAGCACCTGACGGTAAAATGGGTCCTGCAATCACTGTGGAGTTTGAGAAGGATTCTCTTGGTAGGGATACTCTTGTTCCAAAGGGACTTTTGGCCATTAAAGAGACAGTAGCCTGTCTACAAGAGAAAGCAGAGGTGCAATGAGAAAACACCTTTATATCCATGAGACGGGAAGCTATATGAAATCCATTTGCCAAACCTTGAGTAATCTATCAGGGAATTTAAATGTCTGGAAGCAGTAAAACAGATTTCCCTGGTAATACTTTGAACAAGTGGGATGTTGGGCAAATAAGTTTGTAAAATTTGTATTTTTTTTTTTAGTTTGCTCATTTTAATTGTTACAAAATGGCACTGGGCAGCACCAGGTATACGTGATCTGTGACAGTGCAAATTACCTTCCTGCTTGGGAAGGGCCACTGTTTTGCTAATGTTTCCTGGAGGAGAGGTTTTCACACCAGAAAGTTTTGAAAAAAGAGAGAAGGAGAAAGAAGCCACATTTGCAGAGAGAATGCAGAGTGCTCAAGAAGAAACCAGTTTGTGCAGAGGAGTAGGTGTGCAGATGGGGAGCCAGAGCTGAGGGGCTTTGCAAGCTCCACTGAGACTGGTGGGGCCTTTGATTCTAGGAGGAACTGGAAAAGATTTTTCTGGTTGTGGAACCGAAGGGAAGTGTTTGCCCTGTGTGTTGCTCATCAGCCAGTGCGAGACTTTAATAAAGGAATGGCCCACCATTTTTTGGCTCCACTGTTTCTTTACCATCTGCCCGAATCCAATGAGAACTTGCATGTGCATGGCCATGATGGTGGCGGCCTCTGGCCCTACATGGGATAAGTGAGGTAGGTGCTTTCTTTCAGCCTTATTAATATTATCCCACCAATACTTATTCATAAATGTGTGGATAAGAAAAATAAAAGATGAGTCACAAACTAAACCTGACAAGCTTAGATGAGCCCTGTAAACTCAGAGACATAAACACTCAGGACCATCTAAACATTTCTAGCTAAAAGCAGTTTATGGTAAGTAGTCATATCCTAGGGAGGTATTCTCTCTCAACAAAGGTCAATGCTTATTTTTACCCAAGCCTGTCTGTTGTCTTTTGCACCAACAATACTGTACCTGATAGCATGCTTTTGGAATGTAAGAGTCATAGTTTTTTCCATCAGGCCAAACATCCCACCAGAGCAGGACCCAACAGACCCCCTCATTGTTATTGTTATGTGAACCATTAACTGTTAACTGTCTTGTTCCTGCCTATATAAAAGAACTTTTTAGTATATACACTTTTAATTTTTACCCAATCCCAGAGATTTCCTCACTTTGCCTTCTCCTGCCTCCCTAATCTATCACCGATCAATTTCATGTAACCCCCTTATGTCTTCCCCTGTGATCCTGATGTATAAAATAAGTGGTGAAACCACCATTTTCCGGAGCACTTTCTCAATACATTAAAACTTTGCTTCCCAACACTCCTGCACTGCTGGTGGGAATGCAGACTGGTGCAGCCACTGTGGAAAACAGTATGGAGATTCCTCAAAAAATTAAAAGTCGAACTGCCTTTTGACCCAGCTATCCCACTTATAGGAATATACCCTAAGAACATCATAGCACTGTTCGAAAAGAAGAAATGTGCCCCCATGTTCGTGGCAGCATTGTTCACAATAGCGAAGATCTGGAAACAGCCCAAGTGTCCTCCAGAGGACGAATGGATTAAAAAGTTTTGGTACATATATACTATGGAATACTATTCAGACATAAGAAATGATGACATCGTATCATTTACAACAAAATGGATGAACCTTGATAACATTATACGGAGTGAAATAAGTAAAACAGAAAAAAACTGAGAACAGCATGATTTTATACATAGGTGGGACATAAAAGCGAGACTATGAGACATGGACAAGAGTGTGGTGGTTACAGGGTGGGGGAAGGTAGGAGAGAGAGGGAGTGGGGGGAGGGAGGGGGCACAAAGAAAACCAGATAGAAGGTGACAAAGGACAATTTGACTTTGGGTGATGAGTATGCAACATAATTGACTAACAAGATAACCAGGAGATGTTTTCTTTGAACATATGTACCCTGATTTATTAATGTCACCCCATTAAAATAAAAAAAATAAAAATAAAAACTTTGCTTCCCAGTAATTGTCAACAGTTTGGTTCAAAAAAACTCATAAAAAATTCTTACATGTTTGGGAGTTGTTTTATGTTGACGAATGCTATCATTTTTCAGTGGACCAAGGTTAATGCACATACAGTAGCTAGCAGTAGAAATTGTAAGTCCGTAGGACTGGGTTATTTGGCCCAAACCAGAGCTTTCTCTTTTTATCATACCAAAACTGTTGGATTTCCAATCTTGTTTTTCTCTTTCTGCAGTCAATGGTTGGGCTTCTCTAGCCAGCTTTTCTATTATTTGGGGAGCCATCATCCCTTTGGACCAGGATAGAAGTTAATTCCTTTAAAGGCATCATTCCCTGTGGGAGTGATTTTTTTGTTTCTTTGTTTTTGTTTGTCTTGTTTTGTGTGACAAAGAGAGAGACAGAGAGAGGGACAGATAGGGACAGACAGAGAGGAAGAGAGAAAGATGAGAAGCATCAATTCTTCATTGCAGCTCCTTAGTTGTTCATTGTTTTCTCATATGTGCCTTGACAGGTGTGTGTGGGGGGGTGCAGCTGAGCAAGTAACCCTTTGTTCAAGTCAGTGACCTTGGGCTGAAGCTGGTGAGCCTGCACTCAAGCCAGCGACCTCGGGGTTTTGAACCTGGGTCCTCTGCATCCCAGTCTGATGCTCTATCTACTGTGCTGCCACCTGGTCAGGCAGGGAACGATTTCCTTTAGCTTTCCGAAAATCAACTGTAGAATGCCCTGGGATCTTAATACTAGCTAAAGCAGGAGGTAAAAGTCCAGCACCCAATAATTTTTAAGCACACTGTCCATTTTAAATTTTATTTCTGCTGGAAGTAAGAAAGTCACTTTGTTGTCACAACATTCCAAAATCATGAGCTTTTTAGAGAGCAGGTCTACTGTCCACATAAATGTGGGCAGTTTTGCCCTTGGCTAGGGTGCAGGTCTGAGTGCATAAAATTTGGCTTGTTGGGCCATAGTATCTAAAAGCAAAGATGCCACTTCAATTACATCAAACGGTATTGATATTATATATCCTGCACAATCATTATCACCTTTTAAGGAAGGACCATCAGCGAACTGTGAGAAGTCTGTGTTACTTAAAGGAGTCTCCTGCAGATAACGGTGAGGGTCAGGAGCTGATCCATCCATGTTAAACAGTTGTGGGGGCTCTGTCGGCAATCTCAAACTCCAGGGTCAGTGAGGAAGCAGTTGATACTAGGGTTTTAATGCCACTTAATAAGCAAAGAATCTGTATCATACTTCAACTATCTTACAGCTATAACAACACATTCACAAATTCATGGGAAAATATAAATTCTTTCATATGGCAGAATGTTCCTCAAACACTGTAATATGTTGCTACAGAATGGTCCCCAACACATCACTCCCTGTGCCCAGCTGCTTTGCCTTCTAGAGATATAGAGTCTCTCTCCTCCCTCCTGCCTTGGATCTGGGTGACCCTCAGGCTACATTGGTCAATAGAATGAGACAAAAGTTACACTGTTTAACTCCCAAAGCCAGGTTTTTGCTTTTGAGCTCCAGGAACATTTCTGCTACTATGTGTAAAAGCCCATTCTAGCCTAGAAGATGAAAGGCTATTTGGAAAAGAACTGAGGTATCCCAGCCAACATAACTGCCAATCGTGAATGAAACCATCTTGGATCTTGGACCATTCAGTCCCCATTCAGCTGCTAGCTGATTGCAACCACATAAGTGACCCCAACAGAGATCAGCAGGAAAACCAACCAGCTGTACCCAGCCAAGAATTGTGAGCAAATAAATTATTGTTTTAAACCACCAAGTTTTAGCATGGTTTATTACACAGCAATAGATAACTAGCACAGACACTTTGTGCAACTGTTGTGAATACTGAGCTAATTCATGAATGCTTCCAGAATCACAAATTAGAAAAAAAAATGAAGAAAATGAACCTTTGGCACTACTGAGAAACAATATTTGGTAATGCCAGGACCTAATGAATTCATTCTCTTTAAGAGAAGGAATGTGACATATTCATCTGTCTTTTATCTACATGTATCAGCCAGTTAAATTCTTTCTCCTTCCAAAGCAGTGACAGACTCTCGCATGTGCCCAACCCGGATCCACTCAGCAAGCCCACCAGGGGGTGATGCTCTGCCCATCTGGGCATTGCTCCGTTGCAACTGGAGCCATTGTAGCGCCTGAGGTGGAAGCGATGGAGCCATCCTCAGTGCCTGGGCCAACTTAGCTCCAATGGAGCCTTGGCTGTGGGAGGGGAAGTGAGAGATAGAAAGGAGAGGGGGAGGGGAGGAGAAGAAGATGGGTGCTTCTCCTGTGTGCCCTGACCAGAAATTGAACCCAGGACTTCCACTCGCCAGGCTGATACTCTACCACTGAGCCAACTGGCCAAGGCCAAAGCTAGCACTGTTTTCGATTCTAGGAATATAGCAAGGGGCAAGACAAGGTTTATTGCTCATGGAATTTACATCTTAAGGGAGAAAGACAGACCATAACTAAATGAATAAGCATTTTCAGATGGCAGTAACTAAGCACTATCAAGAATAATGAAGATGACCCTGACTGGTTGGCCCAGTGGTAGACTGTCGACCTAGCATGTGGATGTCCTGTGTTTGATTCTGGGTCAGGGCACACAGCAAAGGTGACTATCTGCTTCTCTTCCTGTGGGGGAAACAGCTGTGTTAGGCTTGCTGGCTGGTTTACCAGCTGCAAGCACTTTGTGCAATTAGTACAGGAGCACATGACAGCTCTATTGTAAGGATATAAGTGATTCCCTTTAGGGGAATGAGATCAGATTGTGCTCCACCACTAAGAGGTGTGTTTGGTTTCCTGATTCCTTGCCCTCCACCGCAAAAAGTTTTTCCTTTCTTTCTTCTTTTGGCTTGCCTGTCTTTGCAAGCCTCCAATAAATTGGTATGGCTCACCACTTTCTGGCTCCACAGTTCCTTTACCGTCTGCTGGAATTCAATGAGAATCTGCATGACCACAACCACCAGCCTTACCCCCGCTCCCTCTCTCTCTTCCTGCAGCCATGGCTTGATTGGTTCAAGCACATCAGTCCTAGGTGCTGAGGATGGCTTCATGGAGCCTCCACCTCAGGTGCTAAAAATAGCTCCAGATGGGCAGAGTATCAGCCCCTGACAGGGATTGCCAGATGGATCCCAGTTAGGGCACATGTAGAAGTCTGTCTCTCTATCTCCCTTCCTCTCACTTAAAAAAAAAAAAAAAAAAAAAAGAGCCTGACCAGGCGGTGGTGCAGTGGATAGAGCATCAGATTGGGATGCGGAAGACCCAGGTTTGAGTCCCCGAGGTCGCCAGCTTGAGTGCGGGCCCATCTGGCTTGAGCAAAAAGCTCGCCAGCTTGGACCCAAGGTCGCTGGCTCCAGCAAGGGGTTGCTCAGTCTGCTGAAGGCCCGCAGTCAAGGCACATGTGAGAATGCAATCAATGAACAACTATGGTGTCACAATGGCAACAAAAAGCTAATGATTGATGTTTCTCACCTCTCTCCGTTCCTGTCTGTCTGTCCCTATCTATCCCTCTCTCTGAATCTCTCTCAGCCCCTGTAAAAAAAAAAAAAAAAAAAAAAAGAATAATGAAAGTAGGTCCAGAGGTTGAATCTGGAGATGAGGGAAGGAACTGTGTGGCTATCAGAAGGAAGGTCAGTGTAGACTAAGGAAACATCAAGTGCAAAGGCCCTAACTTGGGAGTATGCTTGATGGGATCTAAATACCAAGGAGGCCAAGCTGGCACAGGGACAAGGGTAGGAAGTAAAGTCGGAGAGAACCATAGAGTTGGGGTGTGTGCAGATTACACAGGGCCTTGTAGCCACTGGTGAGGACTTTGGTTTTCACTCTGCATAGGATGGGAAGCCACTGGAAGGTTTTGAGCTGAGGAGCAGCATGACTTGACTTAGGGTTTTAAACTTCTGGCTGCTATGAGGAGAACAAACAGAGGGGGCCAGGGTGGAAGCAGAGAAGAGTGAAGAGGCTGCTGCAGTGAGAGAGAGGGTAGAGTCAACACCGTGGTGGGGGAAAGTGGTCAGACTCCAGAGTTTTGATGGGAGGGCCTGCAGGACGCCCTGGCAGAACTGGAGGTGGGTGTGAGCAAGGAGCCAAGTGGACGTTAAGTAATGTTAATGAGAACAGCTAGTTTGGGAGTAATGTGAGCTTAGTGTGATCCCAATTTTGCTCAAATAAACAACAAATAAAACATCCTCTCCTCCCTGGGCATGGATCCTTGTGTAGGCGTTATACAAAATTCCATAGACTGAGTGGTTTAAACAATAGAAATGTATTTTCCCTTAGATCTGGAGGTCAAAAGTCTAATGTGAAGACACCGGCAAGGTTGTTTATGGTGAGACCTCTCTGTGTTCTCGCTGTGTCCTCACATGGCCTCTTTTCTATAGGGCCATACCCTGTGACCTCATTTAACCTTTATTATCTCCAAATATAGTCACACTGGGGGTTAGCATTTCAACATCTAAATTTGGGGAGGATATGATTCAGTCCATAATAATGAGTACAGAGAAATTTGTGAAAGGTAACCCACAAACACTTAGCATTCATCACCTGAGGGACTGTGGGCCAGGTGAGAGCACTTATTAATTTTGTTGTTTTTTTTTAACAATTTCATTGGATGCAATGAGTACATGTCAATTAAAAAAATTGTTGACAAGGCTTTTTTTGGTGACAGAGAAAGAATCAGAGAGAGGGACAGATAGGGACAGACAGACAGGAATGGAGAGAGATGAGAAGCATCGATTCTTCCTTGTGGCGCCTTAGTTGTTCATTGATTGCTTTCTCATATGTGCCTTGACTGGATGCTACAACAGACTGAGTGACCACTTGCTCGAGCCAACGACCCTGAGCTCAAGCTGGTGACCTCGGGGTCTCGAACCTGGGCCCTCCGCTTTCCAGTCTGACGCTCTATCCATTGTGCCACTGCCTGATCAAGCGACAAGGCATTTAACATAGAAAGATTTTAGGAGAGAGAAGAAAAAAGCCACCTTGGCTCAAAATTCATTAGTGACCATATTTTTCAGGTCACCACAAGCCTCTGGCTCTGAGCTCCTGTTCCTGACCCCTGGTCCACCCAGGCCTGGGTGGGAAAGTAGAAATGCTCAGGCCAGCTCTGCATTTGGTGAGGTGGTTCAAGGAGCCAAGGAAAAAGTAAGTAGATATTATACCCCTCCTGGGATCAAGTGTGGGACACCTGTGACAGAACCCCCTCCCCAGCCTGGCAGGCAACTAAGATCAGAGTGTCTGAGTTGGAGGTGACTGGAAGGAAAACCAGTGCAGTCGGTGGAAGCCTTGGGCAACCCTGCCATAACTCCCTGTGTAGGAGGATCCGGGGTGGGTTGCAGCTATGACTCAGTGGGTACCCTCTGTGTGCCCGACCCAGCCCTCCTGGATTCTCTCAAGCTCCAGTGGGTATCTTTGTTTTCTGTCATAGTTTCCTTTGTCTGCCTGTTTAGAAAGAAAAGAGCGTGTATTTTCCACTTCTCTGGACCTCTCCCTGCACCACAAGGGAGCTTGCTTCAACTCAGCACCCTCAGACAACCACAGCTAGAGCGCTGAATTCCAACCAACTCTGCTGCTTACGTACTCAGTGACCCTGGGCAAGCTGCCTAACTGTGCTCATCCCCTGCTGATTTTTGGTGGAGACAGCAATTGCCACATCATAGAGGTGCGGTGAGCATTCAGTGCAAGAAAGTAATCAATTCACTCGTTTCTTCCTCTGTCAAATGGGACCTGCCCTGCTGACACACTCCATCAGCAGGAAAAACACTATTATCTCCTAACAGAACCTTACACAGGACTCTCCATACTCAGGTTATCTAAGGCTCAAAGACCAGGATTCATTTTACAGCTGAAGAAAACTGAGTCTGTGAACAGAAGTAATATGTCCAAGGCCACACCACTCAGGAAGAATAGAGCTGGGATGCGGGCCTCAGCTCTTCTACCCAAAGGCCTGAGCTCTTTCATGCACCAGCCACATGATTTAGTTGTACGATCACTTCAGAAGCACAGACCCCTGGGTAAACATGAATACTGATATCTCTTTCTAACTGTTCATCCCTGGGCTCAGAGTGCCCTAGGGCTGCTCATAAACTCACCAGATACCTGCTCTTATGCCCATCACTGAGGCCGACAGTACAGCCATTTGCTCAGTGGGGGAAGTTTAGTGCAGGCCTTTGCCTCTGTGTCCCGGGTAAGCACCAAGGGTGGAGGGCCCCACAAGCAAAGGCTGAGCCCAATCCACTCTGATTGACCTCTTAGCCCTTAGGGGCATAGCTGTAAAATAAAGGTAGAACCTACTATAGCCTGGAGGGCTTTCAGCTATAAAGATCTGTGGTCCTGGCGTTCTCCCTTTGGGAAGTGTTGGGCAAATAAGTGAGTTAGGCTTGTTCACCTTGTACTTTGCCTGATTGGTGCTTGGCATCAGGGTGGCAGAATATAAATTGCGGATTGCCCACCTGCTTGAGAGGGTCCATTGTTTGCTACTGTTTGCTGGAGAAGGGAAGCACCCCCTCCCCATTTGCTCCTCAGCCCCGAGAGGGAGAGGGACCAGTTTTCCCTGTTTGCTCATCCACTGTTATGAGACTCCAGTAAACGGAATGGCCCACCATCCTCCAGCTCCACAGTTCCTTTGCCATCTGCCTGAATCCAAGTGAACCTGCACTGCCATGGCCAACTGCCTTTACCCGGGGTACAACGGCATCTTTTCCTTCTCCTTTCTTCTCCTCATCTTCCCCCAGGCATGTATTCCTTGCCCCTTTCTCCTAAGCAAGAAGGAACCCACTATAGAAGGAGGGGCAGGCCCCCCTTTCCCTGAGAAGGAAGAAACAATAAGAATTTAGGGGAAGGGAGCATGCAGGGACAGCTGAGTCAGCCAGTTATAGATTACCGGTAACTACTTCCTATAGTTCTCTGAAAGGGTGACTGGGGCCACTTGCTACACAGAGCAAAGAAGGTAGAACTTACCTGAAGACCTCTTCCTCTTTTCTTTTCTTAAAAGCCTTTAAGGGACAATGTTTACATACCTTAATTAAAAATTCCAACACTTATCCTCTGAACCCATCTAAACTCACCCTCCCATTCTGGAGTCATGAGAGTGACGTATACCTAGACAAAGGGATCACGAGCCCTTTGCATGAAAACCTGTATTCTGTAAAAAGTATATAAGATGTAAGAAATCTAACTTCTGGGAGCACGTATTTTGGTTGCCTCTGTGGTCACGCTGCTCCACCGGCTGAATAAATCCTACTTCTTCCATCAAGTTGTCTAGGAGTTTTTGTCCTCCTTTGATTTCTACAATACCACGAGACTTGCAACCAGGGAAGCAGTGGGTAGCAGCAGCTCATCCCAGGCTAAACCCCTGAACCTATGAGCAAGGTCCCCTTTCCTCTTTCTTCCTATATAGCCAATAAATTCTCCCTTTACTTGCTGGTGTAACGCTGGTGGCCGAGGCCAGGCAGGTCCACGCTGGATTCGGGTAGATGATAGAAAAACTGCGGAGCTGGAAAGCATTGGGCCATTCCGTTTAATAAAGTCGCACAACGGCGGATGAGCACACTGGCAGGGGAAAACCATTTCCAAGCAAACAAACAGCAAGAATGGCCACTCACAGAGCAAGCAGGCAATCTGCCACTCTGCCTTTGCAACCCACAATCCCCCATCTCTTGAATGCAAGCACCCATAGCCTTATATAGGCCATACACACACGTGGCGCTGCCACACACTCATGCACCAATCCGGCAAAGAGCTTGCAGCTGATAACCCCATCTGCAAGCCTAACACAGCTGCCTCACAGTTGGAAAAAAAAAAAAAAAGATTTGTGATCCTGCTGAGAAGCTGCCTGGGCTTCCACATCTGGGAGTAGGGACCTTCCCGAGAAGCCTTGAGCTTCACAATTTCTAGAAATCTCACCACAAATTCCAGAGATCTCAAATCCCTGCCAGGATCCCCTGACAATGTAGAGAATATCCAAACCTGTAGAAAATTCTTATAAGCGTTAATTTGAGCCAAATTGATGACACCTAATGGGAGTTCATTAAGTACCGGTTGAATAGATGAAGAACTCCACCCCCAGCTCAGGTATCGTTGAATCTACACTCCTCTCAGTTCAGCACTCACTCAGTAAGAATAAATTAGGGGCCCTGATAGAACTCAGTGTTAGCAATACACAAAGACCTACTACTCTCTGTCCTGGAAGAGCTTACAGGAAAATGAGCACCTATGCTGGGCCTGGTGAGGGGCAAATAGGAGAAAGACTAATTCTTCCCTCGAGAAGTTTACTGATGTGGGAGCAGGGAGGAAAAACAGGAAAATATAAAAAGGAGCTGGAAACAACAACTTTATGATTTAGTACACAGATAAAACAGAGATTATTAAACCATTCCCTTGGCCTTTGTTTGGGGAATAATTCATATCATTCTGCTAATTACACTGGATCAAACTCACTTGCTTCTGCTTCATTTATGCACGTGACCTGAGGAGTCCCTGTTCCCTTCAGTGCACAGACCCCTCCTGGCAGCACCTAGGGCAGTCTGGGAGCCTCTACAATGGCTTCGGACAGTCTCCCTGCCTCGGACAGGGGCCTTTTAGCCAGAAGGGCCAAAGATGTACAAAAGCTAACTACTTCACCTCCCCAAAAAGCAAATTAATAAGAGGGAGGGTTTATTTAATTTATTTCAATGTATATAAACCCAAGAAAACCCAAATAGCCAGGCTGGGTCTAGTGTTCTTAGAGCATGTTGTCAGTTCTGCAGGTTCCAAGTCCAAATTTCCAAATTCTCTTATCTTCCCAAGTTAGGCCTTCTGTCCTACATGCTGGCTGACTGATGGGTGGAAAGCCCCTGGGTCAGGTGTCCTCAGGCTGGTGCAATCAGCCTACGCCTGGACAGCAATATATAGTAAAAAACAAGCCCTGTTAGGCCAGGATGATGACCCCAAGAGAGGACTGGGTTAGGTGGAGTGATCAACCTTTGTCCAGGACTGAGATTTCACTGGTAGTGTGACTTTTAGGGCTGAACCCTGGGAAGTTCCAGACAAACCCAGGTGAGCTGATCAGCAATACAGCCAACAGCACATCTGTTTCATATCCATGTATCATTCACTCTGAGGGACACATTTCTTTACACCAGTGGTTCTTAACCTGGGTTCTATTGAACCCTAGGGGTTCGATGAGTCGGTCTCAGGGGTTCGGAGAAGCCTCTGCTGCGGAGGCCAGAATAAAGTAATACCGTAATTTGTTCTGAGTTCATGCACTTTGTTGGTTTTGTTCTTTGAGCAAGGTGATGTTCATGCATGGCTCATTTTGTGCACCAGTAAAAAAACATATACCTATGTCTTGAATTTGGAAAAAAAAATCCTATTTTATTTACCACTAAAGAAGGGTTCGGTGAATGCGCATATGAAACTGGTGGGTTCTCAAAAAAGGTTAAGAACCACTGCTTTACACCTAACAGCACTGAAACTGGAATGAGTTTTGCATTGTGGGGATCCTACAATGGCTGTCAGCTGGGACTGAAGCTGAGCTCTCCGGAAGAAAAGGTGTCTTCGCCAGTCACTTCTTGGGCACTACCAAACTGACCGCTTCAAGTTCATTTTCTGTTTGGCTTTTGAAGACTATATTGACAGTGCAAATGCTGACCTCAAACCTGCGTGAGGACAGGCTTGTGGTTCAAATTCTCAGGAGAGAATTGGTTTTCCTCACATTGCCAACATTGATACATGCTCATGTCCAGCCAGCCTCTTCTTTGTTCCCAAATAAACCCATTTGCCGAAGAAACAGTTGGCTGTCTGTTTGTTTAAGGTCAACACCATGCTACGCAAAAAAGAGCTTACGTTGTTCAGTTTAACCGAAGCCATGTTATAAGACTTGAGGGTGTTGCATGAAGTAGAATGAGGTGTCTGGTTTTGGTAAAAGATCACTGGGTTTAGATTCTTCCCTTTCTGGCTGTATACCTTTGGGCAGACTGCTTCTACAATTTAGGCCTTAGTTTCTCCATCTGTAAAAAGAGAGTTGTTTCTACTTTAGGGTTATGTGAGGATTAAAGGGGATAACCTATGTGTTAAAACCTGCTTTGTAAGCATTAAAGCATTACACAAATAGGGTACTTGTGCTGGAAGGGAAGAGAAGAGGGTATTCTCTTTGATGCATTGTTTTTCAATAAAGCAGGTTATGAGCCATCAGCAGGTGGTGGATATATTTTTAAAAATGAATAAAATAGAAAATATCAACATGTATGCCAAGTAATTAGGTAGTTATTGTTTCTTTTATTTAAGTTGTGTGCCTGTTTATTAGTATGTGTACTGTGGTGTAAAATCTATACCTTTTACACTACCACATACATACTAACACTTTATTTCCGTGGTAAATAATGGAACTAGAAATAAAGGGACTTGTTTGTGCTTTGTTGTTTTCTTTGTTTTTAACCACAGCATTTCCACATTCCAAGAGTGGGAGAAAAATTCATCTTGAGAAGAATCTATCTTTTGTTTGGGAAAGCACTTTAACAGACCCTCTAGTTAAGCAAAGGTAGGACCCTGAGATCAGGTTAAAGTAAATGGTGACTGAACTGCTCTGCATTGTAAAGGCAGTCCAGGGTGTGCTTTTCCTTTGGACAAGGGAGGGGAGGAGTAGAGAAGCCAATGGTCGCTTCTCCTGCATGCCCTGACCAGGAATCAAACCCAGGACTTCCACACACCAGGCCGATGCTCTACCGCTGAGCCAACTGGCCAGGGCAAGACTTTCTTTTTTTAAAAGAGCAGCTTTAGGTTCACAGTGAAACTGACAGGAAGGTACAAAGATTTCCCATATGCCCTCTGCCCTCACACAAAAATAGCATTCTTCATTATCAACACCCCTCACCAGAGTAGTGCATTTGTTACAACTGATCAACCTACTACACTGACACCTCACAATTACCCAAAGTCCATAGTCTACATCAGGATTCACTCTTGTTGTTGTATATGCTGAGTTTTGACAAATATATAATGACATGTTTCATTCATGTTTCCATATGCTCAGAGACTGAGATTGTCCTTGCCAATAATTTAACACAGGTTCAATGTGGGAATTATAATTTATAATAATAATATATCATAAGCCAATAGCATGCAAAATAATGTCTCTTAAGCAATAAAGAAATAACACGTTCCAAAACAATGGGAGAGTAATTACACTATTGTTCCAGGCAAAGGGGAGGTGAAATCTAGTCCAAATTCAGTGGAAGTGTACCTTTCTACAAGTTGGTTCTCAGCAGAGTCAGTCCTTCCAACTAAAAGCTGGGTATCAGCTGCTGGCTTTGGTCCCTTGCTGCTCAAAGGCGTAGGTAGCAGGCAAGGTGGCTGGATCTGAAGGTATTCCAGGGACCATCACATTGCCTACAAGGAGTAGCCTTGCCAAGGTGGAAACCGATGTCCCTTCTCTTCCTGAGACTGCTGTACAGTATAACTCCACTGCCCACCAAGAGTAGCCTGGCCCTGGCAGGGGCTAGTGTCTCAAAGTCTTTGGAAAGCTATTGTTACGGTAATATAATGTCATAGTAATCAAATATATGGAAATAAATTAGGATATAATATTATACGCCATTAAGGCGAGTGAATAAGGCTAAGCCCTCTGGGTCAAAGCTAACCTAGTGTGTGGAGATGTAATAGGCAAGGCCATGCCCTCTGTGCAGAGCCCAATCAGTGTGTGTGTGTGAAATTATATATAGATAAAAAGGGCTCCCTGCGAGGAGCTCCCTAAAAGCGGCTTGATGTGATTAATACCTGTTAGAAGGCTTATGCCAGAAAGGCCAAGGCCCCAGCTGCAGTTAGTCGTCCAGACTCCAACATTGAACATGGAATGTCTCCACGCCGCTCTGACCAAGGACAGCCGAGAGGAGCACACACCACGGTGTGCCTGGGTCACCCTTAAGCTGACCCAGGCACACCGTAGGATCTGTGAGTAATGAACTGCCTGTGTGATTCTTGCAACTAACTTGTGTGTCAGTCATGTCTTTCCTCCAGTGGCAATTGGTCTCGGTACCAATAAGTACAATCCTCTCAGCCGCCTCAAGAGTAGTGTTGAAGAGGCCACCAGCCCTGCTGTTAAGCAGGAGTGTCCCACTCTGCGGGAAAGTCAAATCGGGGACACCTCATCGACATATATAGCTCAAGGTCTACTGGGACAGCTACTTAGATGAGAAAAAGTTGCCATACCCAGACAGAACACTCTCAATAAATCCTCACTGGCTCTTGTTACTTAAAGTTTAAATGTCCATTATGTCAGAGTTGCTCTTCCATATGTTCTTATCAATAAATCTCTGGCAGTACCCATCAATAGCTGAGCTATTGAGTGTTTCTCAACAACCAATGTCAATGACAACATCCTGGCAAAGCTTCCTCAATATTAACAAATTTACCCTTAGATCACAACAACTTCACTTAAGTCATACAGGTGCCTGACCTGTGGTGGCACAGTGGATAAAGCATCAACCTGGAATGCTGAGGTCACTAGTTGTAAGCCCCAGGCTTCCCCAGTCAAGGCACATATGAGAAGCAACTACTGTGAGTTGATGCTTCCTGCTCCTCCCCATACCTCTCTCTCTCTCTCTTTCTCTCTCTCTAAAATCAATAAATAAAATATTTTTCAAAAAAAAGTTACATAGATGGATTTGAAATCTTAGCAAAACAATACAAACATAATTTGTATTCATCAATAAATATCATACAGAGTATTTTTACTGTTCTAAAAGTTTTTCATTCACACTCCTCCTGGTCCAACTCCCTGGCAACTGCTGATCTTTTTACAGTCTCCATAGTTTTGTCTTTTCCAGAATGTCATATAGCTACATTATAGAGTATGCATTTTCTGATTGTCTCTTTCACTTAGTAATATGAATTCAAAGGTCCCTGTCTTTATTTTCATGGTTTGATAACTCATTTCTTTTTGGTGCTCAGTAATATTCCATTGCCTACATGTACCACATTTTATTTATCCATTTACCTATTGAAGGACATCTTGGTTGCTTCCAAGTTTAGGTAATCATGAACAAGTATCTGTGCATAGGTTTTTTTGTGAGCATAAGTTTTCAAATTTTTTGGGTAAATACCAAGGAGCACAACTGCTGGATTGAATAGTAAGAATGCATTTGGTTTCTAAAGAAACTTCCAAACTGTCTTCCAAAGTGGCTATATCATTTTGCATTCCCACTAGCAATGAATGAAAATTTATATTGCTCCACATCCAGCATTTGGCGTTATCAGTAGTATCTCATTGTTTATCTTGTTGTTTTAATTAATCTGTGTTTTTGGTTTTATTTTGTTTTGTTTTTTTGTGACAGAGACAGAGAGAGGGACAGATAGGGACAGACAGACAGGAAGGGAGAGAGATGAGAAGCATCAATTTTTTTGTTGCGGCACCTTAGTTGTTCATTGATTGCTTTCTCATATGTGCCTTGACTGGGGGACTACAGCCGAGCCAGTGACCCCTTGCTCAAACCAGTGACCTTGGGCTCAAGCTAGAAACCTTTGGGCTCAAGTCAGTGACCATGCAGTCGTATCTGTGATCCCACGCTCAAGCCAGCAACCCCGCCCTCAAGCTGGTGAGCCCACATTCAAGCTGATGAACACATACTCAGGCCAGCAACCTCGGGGTTTCGAACCTGGGTTCTCTACATCCCAATCCGATGCTCTAGATTCACTGCACCACTGCCTGGTCAGGCTATTCTGTGTTGTTTTAAGCCATTAAATTTGAGGTAATTCATTATAGCAGCAGTAGAAAACTAATACAATGACATTGTGCAACAAGGTGACAAAGTACCAGGATACTCAGTGCTGCCATCAGCTCACTGTGCTTCCTTGTGCAGATTACCTGACTCTTCTGGGCTTCAGAAACCTGGAGACTAAACTAGAAGCAGTAATTCCTGCCCTAGCTTTAGCAGGAATCAATGAATCAATGCAGGATATGACAGCTGCCATAGTAACAAAAGTTACTATGTAGTAACAGTAACATAGTAAGCTGCCAGTGAAGAAACCTGGAAAGGCTGAGGGGGTGGTTTTGTGGCTCTATCCATTCTGGTGCTTTTGATGGGTTCAACTTCTTGAGAAAGCATCCTCCCAATTCAGGATGCAGCACATCATGACTCAGCAAGCCGTCAGGCCTGTCTAAAGGAGCAAGCCAGGGCAGGAGCTGCCTTTCCAGAGAGCCCAGGCAGGGCGTGAGTCAGGCCCGGTGTGCACCTAGATGGGATATGATAGAGCTTTCCTTCAGACTTCCTTTCCAGAGTAAGACCTGCTCAAGGGCAAGATCTTGCTGACATCTGGATTGCACAGATACACTTGAAATGCCAGCAGGCCCTGCCCATTTGCTGAAGATATTAAATGTTCAGCAGATTTAAGGCAGACAGACTTATAAGAAACATTATATAATAATGCCTCCAGGTATTCTGCACTCATAGTTATTAATCCTCATTGATATTCACCTTTCACAGAGGTGTTGCGCAGGTTCTAGAACTTGTACAAGGCATGCAATTAGTAAGAGGTAGAACCAAGATGTGAACTCAATTTTGCCTGACCATAAAGTAGCCTACATCTTGCGTACCTGGCTGGAAGGGATCCGAGAGACCAATAACTCTTGCCCCTCATTTTATAAATGGAGAGGTGACTTTTCCAAGTTTACTCAGCTAGTTAGAGCTCAATTTCTTGACTCCTGGTCTATTGTTCTTTCCATTAACCTTTGGGGGGGGGGGAGGTTCATAGATTTCTTTGGGAAGCTGATACAAACTGTGGATTCCTCTCTCCTAAAATGAACATTGACACACACTTTGTTCACAATTTTGGGGTGAGCTTGTGAACCATCCTCCCCTACCTAGGGACCCCACGTTAAGAGTCCCTGCATTATCCTCTCTCTCTGCTCTCTCGAGTGCAGGGCTATGAATAGGGTGGGACCATGAAGGTGCCTGTATATTAACGAGCCTTGTAAAAGAGAGGGTTTGTTTTCCCTATAGTCAGATATCCCCATCTTTCACCTATCTTTATTTTTTATAACAGCTTCATTGAGATATAATTCATATACTATATAATAAGCTCTTCTGCCATTGTTGCCTCCTCCATACAGAAAAATGAGAATAATTCTACAACTCCTTGCATCATGAGATGGCTAAGAAAACCTACAAGGTCATTTATGTGTGGTAATCATTAGTGGTTTTGCTATATAGTCATTTCAGGTTTAGCCCCTTCTGAGCACATGTTAGTATTATACTTGGTGTCTTTGTGGTTGGGTAGTCATGTGATCAGTTCCACTCAACGATTCTTTTGGCTAACTAATTTTGAACAGAAGTAATGCATATCACTTGGGGGCCAAACTATTAATTTCTGAGTGAGTCCTACCATGACATTGCCATGGTCACTAGCAGTGTTTTGACTTGTGGCTACTCCACTGCCCAGGGTCTTAGAGAGAGCAGGCAAAAGGCGTGGGAACAGAGTACCTAACAGAGAATCTTAATAAAGATGCAGTATGAGTGAGAACTGAACTTTTGTTGTTTTAAAGTACTGGGATTTTTCTTCTTTTTTTCTTTTTTTGCAGCACAACCCAGCTTATTCTCGCTGATAAAATATATGGATGTGCTTTAAAAACTACAGGACACTCACAAATACAAGGAATAATTATTATACCTGATTGTACTCCCACAGCTTTTCTGGACACTGTCAGTCTTCACATTGGGACAAGGTGTATTATGCCTAGATTGTTCATCAGTGTCCTAATAATCTGCTGTAGGAATGGTGAAGGGGCTGTTTGTCACAATCCCCAGAGTGCAACTCCTTAAAGAGAGACATTTTAAACTTCTCTGGGGATGGCAGCAGAACTGACTAGCCATTAGTAAAATATCCTTTGCTGTGAAGAATGTAAGTTGTTTCATCCTTCAGATATAACCTCCCAAAAAGGAGTTTCAGGTAGTTGTGCTACTTGTTTTACCTAATTTCATTTTTCTTTCTTTCTTTTTTTAAAATTGATTTTACAGAGAGAGGTGGAAATGGGGACAAGAAGTAGTTGCTTCACTCTGCTTATTGGTTGCTTGTCGTATGTTCCTTGACTGGGCAAGCCCAGCATTTTGGAGCAGCAACTTCAGTGTTCCAGCTCAGCACTCTATCCACTGTACCACCATAGGCCGGGCCTTATTTCTTTCCTGTAAACTCAGCTAGGACACTCTTGATATAGTCAGCAGCTTGGCACAAGTTAAAAGAGGCTATCCTAGAGACAGTATTTGAGATGTTACCCTAGAGAACCAAAATAAGTGATCACAAAAAGGAGAATGGCACAGAAGAAAGGTTTTGAGGTCAGACAGACTTATGAGGTTCAAATCTCAATTTAGCCCCTTACTAGAAGTTTATTCTCAGGCATGTTACATAAACTATCAGAGCCCAGACCTCTTCACCTACAGTAGCTAGTCTGCAAAGCTGCCCTTCACCCCACAATGAACCTTGTTTCACAGTATTCCCATTCTTCTGAAGTTACTTCCCACACTGAACGGGGCTGCATACAATAACCAATGGGACACAGCATGAGTGATGCTAGGTGATCAGAAGCCTTCATCTCTCAGAATACTAGTTTTGGGGAAACCAGCAGTCATGTAAGAAGTCCAACTACCCTGATGCTACATGCTGGGAGGAAGCCCAACAGGAAGAGAATGCTTGGAGTTAGAGATGTTCAGCCAGCCTCCAGCTGTTCCTATCATCTCAACTAAGGCATCAGACACATGAATGAGGAAGTTACCTTAAATGTTCAGTCTCTGTAACTCCAACCTCAGCTGCCATCAGAGTGCAACAGCATGTGAGGGTCCAAGGAAGAACCACCCAGCTGTACCAGCCAACCAACAGAAGTCAAGGCATACAGTTATAAATAGTTGTTTTAACCCACCAAAGTTTTGGGGGTGATTTTTATAGATAACCAGAATGCTATCTGAGAAATGGGAATAAGAATACCAAGTTTAAATGTGAGGAAAGAGTGAAGATAGGGAAATTATTAAATGAAGTCACTTTAACCAAGCAGCTAAAGTAATTAACATTACAAAGGTTGAAGCATGAAGAAACCATTCTGTTCTTGTTTAAATTAGCCTGAGACTAAGTTTTTTAATTTACAATCCTGTATCAGTGACTAGATATACTCCAGATAACCCTCTGATTGCGCCCTGAAGGACTTACATATCAGACTACCTGAAATCCACCTGACATTCATTATCCAGACCACCGGGCATGACCAGAACTTCTGGCTCCTTTCCTGCAGACCACCTGGAATCCATCATCCAGACTGCCTAGTATCTGACTGATAACCATCCTCGACCAATCCTAGGGCTAAGAATGCAGGAATGCATGACCGATTCTTCTCAATAATGTACTTTTTACTATGAAAATTCTTAGCTTTTCTTTCTTCTTCAGGACACTCTTGGTACTGCCTACTTGTGTTTCTGCTCTACAAATCCTAAGACCTTTGAATAAATCTTTATCATTTATTTCTAGACAAAGTCTCCAGACGTTTTTTGTGTTCATTTGATACATGGCTGTGGGACAATAGAGAAAATGTGTACAAAATGCCTGACACAATGGTTTTGTACTTTATAGTAGCTGTTTGTAATAAAAAAAAATGGTATGTCATCTGACCAGGTGATGGCATAGTGAATAGAGCATTAGACTGGGATGCAAAGGACTCAGGTTCGAAACCCCAAAGTCGCTGGCTTAAGTGTGTGCTCACCAGCTTGAGCACAGGGCCACTTGCTTGAGTGTGGAATCATAGACATGGTTGCTGGCTTGAGCCCAAAAAAGGTCTCTGGCTTAAAGCCCAAGGTCGCTGGCTTGAGCAAGAGGTCACTCACTCTGCTGGAGCCCCCCAGTCAAGGCACATATGAGAAGGCAATCATTGAACAACTAAGGTACTGTAATGAAGAATTGATGCTTCTCATCCCTCTCCCTTCCTGTCTATCCCTGTCTCTCTCTCTCTCTCTGACTCTGTGTCTGTCTAAAAAAAAAAAAAAGGTATGTCTGTGTAGATATACCCAAATTGAGCAATTATTATCAAATTATTATAATTGAAAAATACTGATACCCACAGTGAGGTCATTCTTGTAATACATACAAATGTGACAAAGGAAGAAGCTAGAAATAGGTATAGCTGCTGATAACTGAAGTTATTGAATGTCATGGCAGAACAGAGGAGCCAAGGGACGAGGTCAATTTGGAGCCGGAAGTTTGAGACACTTTACACTGATGTTCCTTGCATATCAATAACAAGAGAAAACTAATATATAAAAACCAATACCATACTTATTTTACTCTATCCTCTGTAAAATATGGCCTAGACCTAATCTTATTTTTTCTTTTTTTTACAGGGACAGAGAGAGTCAGAGAGAGGGATAGATAGGAACAGACAGGAACGAAGAGAGGTGAGAAGCATCAATCATTAGTTTTTCGTTGCCGTCGCAATACCTTAGTTGTTCATTGATTGCTTTCTCACATGTGCCTTGACCACGGGCCTTCAGCAGACCGAGCCACCCCTTGCTGGAGCCAGTGACCTTGGGTCCAAGCTGGCGAACTTTTGCTCAAGCCAGATGGGCCCGCGCTCAAGCTGGCAACCTTGGGGTCTCGAACCTGCGTCCTCCGCATCCCAGTCCGACGCTCTATCCACTGCGCCACCGCCTGGTCAGGCATGGCTACTTAATCTTAAAGTTGGCTCTCTTTAGTAGATTAACGGAAAAAGTCCTCATATCCTAAATTAATCTTCTGCTGCTATGTAATTGAAAACCAGAAATGAGAAATAACCCCATAGCGAGTTCTCCAACAGCTCAAGTTCAACAAGGTCTGTCAGCCGCCGAGGAACTGCTCCAGATAAGCTTTACACTTTCAAATGTCAAGGAGATTTGCTCACCCAGGAGCTTTCCAATTAAAATTCAGATATATATTTTTTCAGGGCTAAAAGTCACACTTCATTATGCTCTGAGCTTGAGAAATTCCATAAGTAGCAGCCGACTGTCTCAGGAACTAGGCTGAAAGAAAATTTAATCCTTTGCCCCGTCACCCATGAGAGTACAATTTAACTGTAGGTCTGGAGAGTTGATGGGAAAGTCAGGAAGAGAGAAAGGGCAGAGAAGAGCTGGGAGTCAGCACCCCTAACTATAAGGCAGACAAATCAGGCTTGAGGCAGAGCAGAAATAGCCCCTTGAGTATCTTCTGGGTCCCTCCCCCACATCTCCTACCCGCTCCTGTACCCTTTCCTTAAATCCATGCTCTGCCCTGTATATTCCTTATCAGAGCTCTTCTCATGATAGAATTTAACAAGCAACCTTCTGCAAAGGGGAAGTGATTGCCATAGTTTAACATAAAGATGTTTTCAAGACCTAGGAGATCTTTGAGCAGCAAACAATGCCTCATAGTAAAGGGCTCATTTCTTATCTGGATTTAAAGGTCAGTGAGCAGACAGAAGGAGAATGTGTTCAGAGAGGGGCATTTGGTGTCCCTGAAATGGTTGGATCCCATTCTACCCACAAAGAACTTGTCCTGTTCGCACTCACTTGCTCTATTCATAGGGTGCCTAGTTACATTACTGCAATTGTTTGTTAATGAAATAGTCATTCCTCTGGGGTTTTACTCTTTGTTGTTGCTGCCTGCTAGATCTGTCTTTCTAAACAGATTGTGTCTAAATCTCCCACCATAACTGTATATCTTAACTTAGAGGATAAATTCCTAGTCACTCCATCGTTACTCAATTCGATTTAAGTATATAAATGTATACTAGGCTTGTTTCTCACCATGACTGTTTCCTCCCTTCTTCATCTCCTATCCTGAGATTTTTTGCTTTGATTCACTTTTGCTTGGAAAGAAGCTCTTCTTTTGAATAAATTATTCAAATGGAGTGTGTGGGTAATACTTCTGTACCCTATCCACAAATAGTTTTCACCCTGACAGGTACGACTTGTCAGGCAGGGCTATAGGTCAAGTTTCTTCTTTCAGTTGTCATGAGATGATATCCACAGTCTTCAGTGGAGTTTGCAGTGCTGCCAGTAAAAAGTCTGATGACAGTCTGACTCTCCTTTATGAGTTATTTGTTCTTTTTAGTCAGGAATCTAATAGAAATTTCTCTTTATCCTGGGAATTGAGGACTTTTATAGACTATTACTAGTTGGTGTGCCTTTTTTTCTCAATCCCCGCCTGGAATTCAGTGAGCACTTTTAAATGGAAACTCTTTCCTACACTCAGAGACATTTTCTTTTACCATTTAATTCCTCCATCTCTAACAATTCTTTTTCCCTTCTTGAATTCCTGTTTCTCATATAAAGTGTCCTGGTTCTATCCTCCAAGTCTTTTTTTTTTTTTTTTTAGTGATATAAGGGGAAGCAGAGACAGACTCCAGCATATACCCCAACCAGGATTCACCCAGCAAGCCCACTAGGGGGCGATACTCTGCCCATCTGGGGCCCTTGCTCTGTTGCACCCAGAGCCATTTTTTAGCACCTGAGAGTCATCCTCAGCGCCTGGGGCCAACTCACTCCAATGGAGCAATGGCTGCAGGAGGAAAGAAGAAAGAGAGAAAGAGAAGTGAGACAGAGAAGCAGATGGGTGCTTCTTCTATGTGCCCTGACCAGGAATCAAACCTGGGACATCCACACGCCAGGCTGATGCTCTACCACTGATCTAACCAGCCAGAGATATCCTCCAAGTCTTTTACTGTGACAGAACGGCATGGCCATTAATAAGCAGAAAATGTGGTTAATGATAGTACTTACAGCACAGTCACTGAAGCCAGACAACAGGGAATTGCCACAGCTGTGCAGCCTTGGAATAGTTCTTTAACCCTCCAGGCCTCAGTCTCTTCAGCTGTAATATGGGTTGGAGAACAATAGTAGCTAACACATAGGTTTTAATAAAAATTAAGTATGTTAATATATGAAAGCTTTGATAGAAATATGGTTATTGTTTTCCTTCATCTCCATAGTTCCATGCCATGGTTTGAGATTTTCTTCAACTTGATCTTACAGGTCTGTTGGGCATGCTCACTTGTACTTTGTCTTATCAGTGCATGAGCACGGGGCAGTACCACGTGTGTATAGTCTGTGTAAGGCTGCAGTTGTTTGCCCTCAGAGCAGCAGATTGTAGATTGCAGATTGCCTGCCACCATTGAGAGGGGCCATTTTTGCTATTGTTTGCTGGGGAAGGGGTTCCACCACCCCCCGACCTGTTTGCTTGTCAGCCCTGAGAGAGGGAAGCGGTTTTTCCTGCCTGCTTGCTCATCTGCCATTGCAAGACTCTAATAAATGGAATGATCCACCATTTTTCAGCTCCATGGTTCCTGAACTATCTTCCCGAATCCAATGTGAATCACTGGCCTTACAAGGCCATTAATTTGTTTTACTTTTTGCTCATATTAAAAAACTATATTTTTAATTCCAGAGAAAAAGTTTTAATGCTATAGTTAAGTCTTCTTAAATTGTCTTGGGGCAGATTGTATCATTCTTCCAAATTATTTGCTCCTCTCTCTGTAAATTGCTTATACATTTCTACTCCATTGATATTATGCTTGGAAGGCGACTTGCTTAAGCCAGTGAAATGTGAGTAGAAGCCACGGAGTACACTTCTGAAAAGAAATGTTAAGCGTCTTCATGTGGTTCTGTCATTTCTTTTTCCCTCTTCCATGAGCTTGAACATTCCAGAGAAGGGGCTGTTCCTTTAGCTTGAGTCTAAAACAGAAAAGGGATGGAGCAGAGCCAAAGCCAACCATGGGGGAGATACAGTATGACTGAGATGGAAACCTGTGTTTTCATAAGCCATTTAAATCCTGGGGTTAGTTGTTATCACAGCATCATCTAGCAAAAGCCTACTAATATAGCTAATGGTAATTTTTGTTCAAATTTTTGCATGACTCCTCCAGCAGTTATGCTTGACTCTGAGCTACTTGTTCTGAGTATTCTCCTGGATTTTATTATCTCTAGCTACTGAGCCTCCCTATGTGTATAATTTTCATTTGCTTACGTGCATGGTTCTAGTTCCCTTAGGTGGTGGCAGACCCACAGCCTCTACCCTATAAGCTAGTAATATACCCACTAGCAAGTTGTAGTCCTCAATCCAGACATCAGGTTCAGGAACTAAGAGATAGATTTTACAACCTTGTTCTTTTCAACTGCAAAGGCTACTGCTCTCCCATCCTGATAGGAAATGAGAAATCAGCTCTCCCATTTAACTTCCTGGGTGGTTCCCTGAACCACTCACAGTCTGGTATCACCATCTCTTTGCCTCTGGATTCCAATCTTTTGCCTACAACTCTTTGATACTGTTTTTTACACTCTTTATTTTCTTTGTGTTTCATTTTGGATAATTTGACCTATTTCCAAGTCCCCCCTTTTTTGTCCCCAATTGTGTATAGTCTACTAATAAGCCTGTCAAATAAATTTTTTTTATCTCTGACATTGTTTTATTTCTAGCATTTCCTTTTAATTATTTTTGATAGTTTCCATATTATCACTAAAAGCCTCATATTTATATATGGTGTTCACCCTTTCCACTAGATCTTTGAACATATTAATCTTAACTATTTCAGTGTACCTGTCTGATAGCCCCAACATCTAGGCCAAACTGAGTCTTGTTCTATTGATTGCTTTATCTCTTGACAATGGGTCTCCTTTTGTTTCCCCTTTTATATATATATATATAATCTTTTAAAAGATTTTATTTACTGATTTTACAGAGAGAAGAGGTGTAAGGGAGCGAGAAGTATCAATTTTTAGTTGCTTCACTTTATTTGTTCATTGTTTGCTTGTCATATGTGCCTTGACTGGGCAAGCCCAGGGTTTCAAACCAACGACCTCAGCATTCCAGGTTAATGCTTTATCCACTGTGCCACCACAGGTCAGTCTTCTTCATTTTTACTGTCTCCTAATTTTTGATGAATGCTGAAGACCATGTGTAGAAAAACAGTGTGTGTATCTATATAACTTACTCACAGAAAGAGGTACACTCCTTCTGTCAAGCCATTATTGGGGGCAGATAAGAAGAGAGGTAAAGTCAACCTGGTTGGTGATCAGAGTTGAGGTCTTGCTGTTGTTACTATTTCATCAGAGTACCATAAGCTTCCTATTCATTCAGAGATAGGCTGCTGTTACTTTGTGCTTAGTGTGGGAGCTGAGATAGATGCTGGAGGTATTAGAATGCTTTTTCAGCCTTCCCAAGCTTTGAGTATCTGCTCAACAGAAAAAATCTCTCTCCGTGCTCTTGCCCTTTGTCCCATATAGTCTGCTATTGTTTTGTTACTTGATGTTAGGTCCATGGTCAGGCCTGAGAGCATTCTTGGTTCTCCTGATCTAGTCTCAGGTTTATGTAGACCTGTGAGCCTAAGCCTTGAAGGTAGGGCCTTCTCAGAGCTTCTGCACTTTACCTATCACCAAGGTAGCCAAACTGTGCCTTGTATCTGTGTGGCAGGTAAAGGAGTTCAGGACGTGCTTTACCAAGATGTGTCTTTTTGGCATGTGAATTATTTTGAGCTAAAGACAATCAAGACTGTGCAAGCTCATGAAAAACTTTTACCTCTCCTTTAAAGAATTTAAATTTGGAGATTTGCCCATAATAAGAGTTATCACCAGAAATACCCCTTAATGACCTAGGCTGGAGCAAACAACTAATTAGTAAACATCTGATCTTTTTGTCCTGTGAATGACCTTCCTTCCCTCTGAAACCCCAAGGTGCCTTACCTCATCCTTAGCTCAGAATGCATATATCTCTCATTTTAACTTTTTGTGTCTAAATCTTTCCTGTATGTGAGGTCTGACTCTCTCATGTATGTGGGATTCCCATATGTACATATATAATTAAATTTGGTTATTTTTTTCTTATTAATCTGTCTCAGGTAGATTTAATTATTAAATCAGTGGAAAGAACTTTGAGGAGTAGAGGAAAGTCCCACCTCCAGCAGCAGGTTTGGGTGTAAGAATCTCTCTCCCAGACTTAGCAAAACTCTGCTGTACTGTATATTGCTGCAGGATCTTCAGCCCAGGAGGTTTTCCTATCTCTGCCTCGCCCAGGGGAAGATGGATTGTGCTTTGACTTCTAACTCAGACAGAGCAGATCTTTGCCTGTTTCCAGGAGTGGGAAGGTCCTACTTATCACCCAAAGGCAGCCAGATTTTGCTTCTATACCTCCCCCAGGGACTCTGAGGTTGAAAATGTTTGCTGCCCTCCCTCTAGTTGGTTAAGGCTTTTATATGATGATAGAGGGGTCTTTGGAAATGAGTGGGGTTTCCTGCCTATGCCCCAGGGCCAGGCTACCTGTATCATCTTGAATTCTTGCTCCATCAAGAGTGCTACTCTTGGTCTTTTGACTGTCCCCAGTCTTTCTTGTGAGCACTTTCTGTGGAGGCCCACGGGAAAGGGCTTCTATATAATTACAAACTCCTTATCTATCTGGAGCTCCCAGTTATTCCAAACTAATCTGGTAAACCACACTCAGCCTTTAGGGATACATCAAGATTTAGTTCCTTTCTTTTCACCCAAATTGCTGGTGACCACTTCTTGCTCAGATTCTGCCAAAGACCAGACCCATTTCAAGGCACCTGAACTGTGCATTCAAATAGTGCCCCATACTCAAAGGTTCCTGCGCTTTCATTTTTACTGGGTCCCGTAGGTTAGATAACTAGTCCTGTCCAAACGTGAAATAGTTTCTCTGTGCCGTCTCTTCTCAGAGGGGCTTGTCATTCTTTAGAATTTAATTCATTTTTGTTGCCTTGTGACCTTAATTTTCTAAAGAGTTCAAAAAAAGTAACAATTTGCAGATTCCAGGCCCACCTCATTTGATTGCACTTCACTTTATTGCACTTCACAGATATCATGGATTTTACACATTGAAAGCAAGCCCCCACCTCCCACCAGCAAAAAGATTACAGCTAACTTTACGGTGATACTTGTTTTATTACGGTGGTCGGAAATCAAATGTGCAATATCTGCAAGGAATGCCTGTGTCAGTCTTTTTCTCATTGTTTAAATGGGAGCTGTAAAGCCGGTGGATAATGGGGAAAGGTCACATGACGAACTCAGACCTGGGAATTTTGGCTAGAGCCGCCCACACAACCAAGCGTGCCAAAAGAAACTTCCCGTGAGTCCTTGGGAAGAGAGTGACTGTCTGTCAGCCAGTGAGATTTAGCCACGTCATACTAGCTCGTCCATCCTACAGACCCTTTAAATATCTCTCAGGTGGGCAGCATGGTACTAAGTAAAGCCTTTACTATTCCACACTTCATGGCTCCAGCCGCCTTCCTTCTTTCTCGGCGGAGAAAAATACCTTACATTTGGTGCTGAAACCCAGGAGAAGTTGAAGTCCACAAGGACCGCTCCTGTCCCCATTCCCTCCAAGAAAGAACCAGGATCTCTGACCTTCCACCCACTTGGTGCATTAAGTCCCCTACCTCCAAACTCCCCTCAGTTCTTTCTGACGAGACTCCCTGTGCAAAACCGCGGCTACGTCAGGGACCTCTTTCCATTCCAAGTGCGTGTGTGTCCATGGAGATGTCCCGAGCACATCCACTTTCCCTATCTATCCATGGCCAGAGCTTGAGTTTTGGGATGCCAATTCACAACTCTGACCACTCCGAGGACTGAGGGTGGCTGTAGGGGCACAGGAATCCCAAAACACTCCTGGAGTTGCCTTATCTGAAATCTCTCCCTTCCTAAAAAAGAAGAAACTGTTCTTCTCCTCTGTGGCCAGGCCACAGAACCCACTGGATAATTGGACCAGGTAGCCTCCTGAAGGGACTTTCAGTTTTAACACCCTCACCAATTATTGCCAAAAAAGCTGGGAACTGGTTGGAGATCCCTTACATTCAGGACTTCTAGTTATTCGCACACCCATCCTAATCTCTGTGCCACCTGTTCTACATATGCACAGGCCCTTTTTTAGGCCAGAGAAACCTCACCTAAAACCTCCGCTCCTAATCTTTCCTTCTCCACAGACTCCCAACTCTCTCCCCCTCCTGCCTGATGCCCAGGGGCGCCCCTCTCTCTTGGGACCCCTCTCTGGTCCCTCTGCAGACCTGTCTTGCTCTGGTCTCCCCCTCCAGAGAGCCCCCTCCCCTCCCTTTGCTAAATCCTGTTTCTCATTCACCTGCAAATATCAATCTCTCTTTCTTCTTCCCTGCTGGCCAGGGGCCCCTCCCTTCTCCACTGTGTTCTTAAGCCCCTCCTCCATCAGAGTATTCTCAGCCTGCCATTGGCTCTTACACCAGTTTGCGGGACACCCAACCCCAATCTGCTTGCAGGAAGTTCTGACCCTGTCCTGCCTCTGGTTCCAGCATTTCTAGCTGGATCTGGGTGCTGGGCTTCCCAGGAGCCCTCCTCCTCTTATTCTCAACCCCCAAACTCCTATCCGGGACCTGTGGACATGGCATTTAAAGTTTTTAATGATCACGGCTAGTAGGAAACAGCCAAAACTGTTTGCCAGACCCGCATGCAGCATAAGGTAATGCTTCAAACCCAGGCTCTTGTGGCAGCCCTGAGGCCGGCAGAGCAACAGGGGCAAGGCACAGGAGGTGCCCAGCCCAAGTCTGGACCACAAAGAGGAATCTCACCAGCAGCTTGCTTTAAGTGTGGCAAGCAGGACCACTGTGCCCGACAGTGCCCTGCCCACGGCTACCCACTGAGCCCTGCCCTGACTGCAAGTAGCCCAGTCACTGGTGGAGCAATTGCCCCTTTGGGCAGCAGGCTCATCCTCAACATCTCTACGTGGAGGACAAGCTGCCCAAATGGGAGGCCAATCCAGCCAGGTGGGCCCATCAATCAAACTACTAGGACTGATGACCTGAACTTGGAGACCCTCATCATCCTCACCAAACCCCAGGGTAATACTGCAAAAACAGGTAAGTCCATCTCATTTCTTGTGGACATGGGAGCTACCTTCTCTGTTTTGCCATCACGCTCTGGACCTCTAGTTCCCTCACAGGTCTTGGTTATGGGAATGGATGGGACCCCTTCTTTTCCCCTTTGCACTCCACCCGACATGCAGTTTGAACGGAATCCCCTTTTCGCACTCATTCTTAGTTATGCCATCATGCCCTGTACCCCTTCTGGGTCAAGACATTCTTCATAGTCTCAGAGCCACTATCCAGCTGACAGCATCTTCCCACTTACTCCTACTATTCCTCACTACCAAGGGTTCCCCCATAATTAATGCTACCCTCATTTCTAACCATGTTTCTCGCCTCAAGCTTGCTCCCGTGCAGGATCGCTGGCAGTCAGAACCACTGGGCCCTACTCGTCTGCGGCTCACCAAAAGGTTGGGGCCTGCAGACTCTCCTGTAGCTCCTGTCCCTCCTACCAGGAACCTGCCACCAGAGTGAGCTGAAGCAGGGAGCAATGCTGTTCAGTAGGACTGGCCTGATGAAAGAAGCCCCAATCTCCCCAACCGTCTGCGAGAAAAAATTAAGCAAGAATCTCTCCTCCTACAACTCGCTTAACTCCTGATGGCAGCCACCCATTCTTACCTGGGCTGCCCCTATCCTAAATATTCTTCTAATTATCAGCTTATAATTCATATTTGCTTCTCTTTTTTAAATTCTTACAGAACTGCATCCGTGAAGTTTCTCAACTCACAGCCAAACAGATGTTCCTCCTGACACCCCCAAAGCCACCACCTGACAATCTCCCCTCCCCACAATGCCCCTAATCAGCAAAAATTAGCCAGATAAATAAGCGGCGCCCCTATTTAACACAAAAAGTTGAAATGTAAGGTTGGTGGATAACGGGGGAAGGTCACGTGAGGAACTCAGACCCAGGAACTTTGGCTAGAGCTGCCCACACAACCAAGCGCACCAAAAGAAACTTCCCAGGAGTCCTTGGGAAGAGAGCGACTGTCCGTCAGCCAGTGAGATTTTGCCATGTCATATTAGCTTGTCCATCCTACAGACCCTTTAAATATCTCTCATGCAAATCATCCCATGCGACTTCTTTGACCCCTGCCCCTGGGACCAGAGAATATCATCTGGGCAGTGTGGTACTAAATAAAGCCTTTACTAATCCACACTTCATGGCTCCAGCTCCTTCCTTCTTTCTTGGCGGGGAAAAATACCTTACAGGAGCTATGTTCTTTACTCTCTTGTAGCTTTCTCCATCCTAATTAGAAACAGAACTTTGTCTGTTAATATCTATTTGGGGCCTCAAAGAAAGATAACACTGATGTGTTTGGCTATAAATCTTTAGGGGTAACCTGCCAAGGTGTCCCAGTAGAGCCCGAGCTCTATGTCCATCAGGCATCCCCGATTCGACTTCCCTGCACAATGGGACACTCCTGTTTAACAGCAGGGCTGGCGGCCTCTTCAAGACTACTCTTGAGGTGGCTGTGAGGATTGTACTTATTGGTACGAAGACCAATCACCACTGGAGGAAAGACACAACCGACACACAAGTTAGTTGCAAGAATCACACAGGCAGTTCATTACTCACAGATCCTATGGTGTGCCTGGGTACAGCTTAAGGGGATCCTGCGGGCGTGCTCCTCTCAGCTGTCCTTGGTCAGAACAGCATGGAGACGATCCATGTTCAACACTGGAGTCAGACAACTGACTGCAGCTGGGGGCCCCTCGGCTTTAGTACCTTTTCTGGCATACGCCTTCTAACAGGTATTAATCACATCAAACCACTTTTAGGGCATTCCTCACAGGGAGCCCTTTTTATCTATATATAATTTCACACACACACACTGACTGGGCTCTGCCCAGAGGGCATGGCCTTGCCTATCACATCTCCACGCGCTAGGTTAGCTTTTGCTTAGAGGGTGTAGCCTTATTTACTTGCCTTAATGGCTTTTAATATTATATCTTAACTTATTTCTATATATTTTCTATATATTTATTTACTATAACATAATATTACTGTAACACAAGGGGTAAGTTGGTGATAGACAAGTGATGATCTCTGGATGGTGTGACTCTTTTCCTACTTTTTATTTGACTGTATTTTTCCAAATTATTATTATTATTAAATTTATTAATGTGAGAGAGAGAGGAAAGGAGAGGGAGAGAAAGACCAGAAACATCCATCTGCTGCTGTATGTGCCCTGACTTGGAATTGAACCGGCAACCTCTGCATTTCAGGACAATGCTCCAACTGAGAGAGCTTACCCAGCCAGGGCTCAGATTATTTTAATGAGTAATATTGCTTGATAAAAACAGCTAAAACTCTACACTTTGAAGAATTTCTTTTAAAAAACTGTTCTAAGTGACAGTGCAACATTTCCTGAGAGCCCCTTTTCTACACTCACCTTTTGTAAACAGCATATTTAAGGGAACACTATACAGAACATTCAAGCAAAATGAACACACTTCTGCTGTTCTAGGACACAGCTCCTCTTGCCCTGGCTCAGGTGGCAGGAAAGCCACTTTCTGGATATTTCCTTTCAGCACCACCACTTCCCCCAGCTGGGGAGAGCCAGGGTGTGGCCCCTGTTCCTTTGTTCTCATTCTGCCTTAGTAGGAAAGAGCCAAGTGGCAGTTCAGGGAATGGTAACTGTTCCCTGTGGAAATGACATGCTTTTCTAGCATTCTGGTAACTGCCAAGACCTTAATGCAAACTTAAGGTTCTTAAGCATGGAGTAAGAACACTGGACAGGGAGTCAGAAGTCTTACTCCCAGTCTGTCACCTCAGACATGTCACCAAGCCACTGTGAGCCTCAGTTTCTTCATCTGTAAAAGAAAAGTACCAATCACAACCACCTCACAGGGGTTTTTTGGGAGGACCTAGTGTGAGGATGTAATGCAGAGCATTTTGCAAGCTGTAAAGAACCATCATCATTCACTCTGCTAAGCAAATTAACCTGGGAGAAGATGGGATCAGGGAAAATAGGCCGCTCATAGTCACTTACAAATCCACCAGAGGGGTCATATTTGGAGATAATAACAGTACTGTATCTCTCTGTTCTCTTATCTCTTAACCACACTGTTTCCCCACCCATCCTGGAATCTGTGTATGAGTGTGATATGGCAGGAGCCAAATCATGTGATCACAGTACCCAGGGGGCCTCCTTCCTGTCACCTTCTACCATGGCCCAGTGGGCATGTACGTTACAGGAAAATTTTACTTATGTAAGATCAAGTAGGAATGATTAGGTACCTGGCAAGCGTTTCTCTGCTGGCTCATCAGTAATCCTTCACTTGAAAAGAAGGGGCCCCTTAATGACAATGGATATGACATCTTCTCGTTACCTTCCATTGTGTTCCATATAGATGCTACCTAGCTGACTGGCCTCTCTAGAAGAGGGAGCTCCTTCCTCAAACAGATGTGCTCCAATCCTTGGGCCATAAAAACACACCATCCCTCTGCAGCTTCTCAACCAAAAGTGGACTCCAAGATGGCAGGGTTGCAGGAACATACAGCTGCATTACCCCACAGGAGCTGTTTAGGGGAGAACTGGGCCAGGGATGGAGTTGGCACTACTGGCTAGTGCGTGGCAGAATCCATTTAAAATGGTGCCTCCTTTGATTAACTTCTCTTTGTGTCATAGAGCCTGACCACTTGACCATTGATATTTTCTTTTTTAGCATGGCTTCCTCTTATCATAATTTATTCATTCATTTTAAAATTATATATAAGACCATCTGTGAAAATATCTCTTAACTCAAGATCTAAAATATGAATAACTTAACATTTACCTCTAGGTTTTTCTACATCTCTTTATTTTCATTTTGTATATATAATTTCCTTCCTTTTTAAAGTAGTCTAATTACCAAGTAGTATTTAATTACTATTTAATTAATGTTGTTATATTTAATGAGTGTAATGTTTAATTAATGTTTAGTTTGAGCTGTTTTTAACTTTATAGAAAAGGTACTAGTTATAGACCATTTATATCACTCAGCAAGTATGATAGAATTATATTGTAGGAACCATGCTGCGTGCAATTGTAGTTAAGTTTTCACTGTTGTATGTGTAACTCACCATGTGAATATTTGAAATTATTTATCCAATTACCTGTCAGTGAGCATTTTGGATATTTCTGAGTTTGTTTATTGCTTGTTTATTTTTGTTATTATGTATGAAACTAAGAATAGTCTTATATGTGTATCCTTATATACATGCCAAATTATGGAGAATGTGAATATTCAATTTTATAATATATGGTCAAATTTATCAATCTTTTCTGGTGTTTTGTTGGTGCTTTATTGAACTCTAAAGAAAATTTTATTAAAGAAAACTCTCCAATGCAAGAAAGATAATCAGCTATCTTTTCTACCAAGATAAATACAGTGTGTCCATAAAGTCATGGTGCACTTTTGACCAGTCAAAAGTGCACCATGACTTTATGGACATACTGTATATGAAGACACCCTTTATGGACACACTATATGAAGACACCCTGCCCATTAGCCATTTAGAGCTGATTCTGTGTGTGTAGTGTTAAATGGGGATTCTGTTTCATTTTTATCAATACAGATGTTTTTTCTAGCTCCAGTTATTGAATTATTCCTCTTTCCTCAACTGATATGACATAGCTATTAACACTGAATTTCACCTTGACCCTTTATTGGAGAAAAATATTTTTTCACTCATAGTCTTTAGAAAACATTATGTTGATACATTACTGTTAAAATATTACCCGTAAAAAACTGTCGAAAAGTTATCACTTCTGGAAAAAGTATTCCCCACTGGCTATGCTTTTGGTCTTGATCCTCCTCCACTTCCCTCACAGCATCTGGCAAGCATCTCATTGGTTCACCACAGGCTGGAGCCAGAGAGAGGTTCTGCTATTGGTCAGCTGGGCACGCACAAGTTCATCTGCACTAAAGTCAGAGCCAACTTCAAGGGCCTGCAGGGACCAGGTATGAGGACGCTGGTTTGGGAATTGGCTAGCTTAGAATGAATCTGAACAAAAAGGCAGTGTTGTGGGCTGGGTTTAATTATTTTCCTCCAAAAGATATGTCCTAGCCCTCTGAATCTGTCCATGTGGCCTTATTTGGAAATAGGCCCTTTCCAGATGTAAACAAGTTAAGATACTGGATTATACTGGATTAGGGTGGACTGCTGTCCTTATAGGGAAAGGGAAATTTGAACATAGACAACAGAAGAGAAGGCCATGTGAAGATGGAGTTAGAGATTAGAGTGATGCATCTACAATCCAAGAAATGCCAGATTGTCAGCAATCATGAGGAGCTATGAAGAGGCAAGAAAGAATCCTCCCCTAGAGCCTTCAGAGAGGGCATGGCCCTGCAGCCACCTTGATTTCTGCATCCTAGCCTCTAGAACTATAAAAGAAGATATTTCTGTTGTCTTAAGCCACCCAGATTGTGTTATTTTGTTAGGGCAGCTGTTGGGTAAACAAATGTTTTTAGGTTTGCTCACTTGTATTAGGGCAGCGCCATTTGTGTATAGTCTATGGAAGGCTGCGGTGCTTGCCCTCAGGGAGGCAGATTGAAAATTGCAGATTGCCTTCCCGCTTGGGAGAGGCCATTGGTTGCTATTGTTTGCTGGAGAAGGGATATTTTCCCCCAGCCAGTTTTGGTTGGGGAGTGGAGTACAGAAAGAAAGTGCTAGGGAGAATACAGAGAGCAGAGAGTCTGGAGGGTGAGTCCTGAGAATGAGTCCGGGTTGTGGAACTGGAGACTGAGTTGGGGCTTGGGAGCCCTGATTTCCACCCAGCCTGTTTGGCTGGGGACTGCTGAGACTGGTGGGGTCCTGAGATGGGAGAAAAGGAAGCCATCTTCCTTGCCTGTTTGCTTGTCCACCATCACAAGACTTTAATAAACAGAATGGCCTGCCATTTTCTGGCTTCACTGTTCCTTTACCATCCGCCTGAACCCAATGGGAACCTGCATGGACATAGTGGCAGCCACAGGCCTTATAGCAACCCTTCTCCGCTACCAAGTACAGTATTTCCCCATGTATAAGATGCACCTTTTCCCAAAAATTGTGGGGCTTAAAAACTAGGTGCTTTTTTAGAGTGGTTGTAGATTTTTCTTACTTGCATTTCCCGCTTTTTAGCACTTGTTGAGCAATTGTATAATGAATAAAACTTGAGAATTGTATGATGGATAAAACTTGAGATCAATAACTTTATGTAATATACTTTGTTTTCAAATTTCGAGCCCCAAAATTAAGGTGCGTCTTATACATGGGAGCGTCTTATATCTTATACCTGGGGAAATACAGTAATAGCAATGGTTTGTGTGAGAGGCTATAAATGACTGAGAGTTCCGAGCCTTTTCCATACCCAGGAGGGTCCTGGCTTCACTCTCCTCGGTCTCTCCTGGACCCCATCCTCTGAAGGAAGGAGCCCAGCTCTGCAAACCATTCTTGAGATAGAAATCAGGCAACAGGAGGAAGGAATGAATGGAAACAGCCAGGGGCTGGAGGATCCAAAAGCCAGGAGGATGGTGGGAGCACTTGTGGGAGAAAGCAGAGGGGGAAGTGTGAGAAGTACTGTGAATCTCATACTGTCAACTGGGAGAAATCAAAAGAAATATTGCTAATAGTGGTGTATGAACCTGACCAGGCAGTGGTGCAATGGATAGAGCATCGGACTGGAACGCAGAGGACCGTGGTTCGAAACATTGAGGTCTCTGGCTTGAGCAAGGGGTCACTGGCTTGAGCCCAAAGGTTGCTGGCTTGAAGTCCAAGGTCACTGGCTTGAGCCCAAGGTCACTGGTTTGAGCAAGGGGTCACTCACTCTGTTGTAGTCCCCCGATCAAGGCATATATGAGAAAGCAATTCATGAACAACTAAGGAGCCACAACAAAAATTGATGCCTCTCATCTCTCTCCCATTCTATCTGTCCCTATCTTTCCCTCTCTCTGTCTCTGTCACACACACACAAAAAAAAATCACGCACAAAAAAATAGTGGTGTATGAGAAACGCAAATGAAAGACTTGAGTTATATATTTTTTTTCTTTTTTTTTTACAGGGACAGAGAGAGAGTCAGAGAGAGGGATAGGTAGGGACAGACAGATAGGAACGGAGAGAGATGAGAAGCATCAATCACTAGTTTTTCGTTGCTGTTGCGACACCTTAGTTGTTCATTGATTGCTTTCTCACATATGCCTTGACCACAGGCCTTCAGCAGATGGAGCCACCCCTTGCTGGAGCCAGCAACCTTGGGTCCAAGCTGGAAAGCTTTTGCTCAAGACAAATGGGCCCGTGCTCAAGCTGGCGACCTCGGGGTCTCGAACCTGGGTCTTCTGCATCCCAGTCCGATGCTCTATCCACTGCGCCACTGCCTGATCAGGCAGACTTGAGTTATTTTTAAATTACTTTTGGTTTCATGGTCTCTTGGCTATATTGTACCTTCCACACGGAGCAGAGGCTCCATGAGTTTTACTGCCTCCTCATCAAATGCTTCCTGCCTACCAGGCCCTGCTGAGTGCTTGCCAGACACATCTTCTCTCCTCCTCACAGCAACCCTATGAGCAGAGTGCTGATTTAGATGACAAAACTGAGGCTGGTGCACATTAGTTAAATGATCAAGTTGCAACAGCTCTGACTGCCTTGTGTCCAGCTCAGAACTAGAAGAGGCCAGGAGTCTCAGGGCAGCACTTAGAAGTTGACTACCAACTCTACAACCAGTCTGCACCCTCAGATCAGCCCTGCCTCCTAGGAGATCTTCAGAAAAAGTCTTACTTAAGATTTTGTCATGGGACTCTTTAATATGAAAAAGCAGGCACCAAATTGACTATTTAAAGCTGATTCTGCCACTCTCTCTGTGTGACCTTAGGTGTGCACCTTAGCCACCCTGAACCTCGCCTTCCTCCTGTGTAAAGTGAAGATGGTATGAATGGCAACAGTGATGATAACAGGAAGGGCGGAGAACATACACTCAGTGCTTCTTGTGTACTAAGCACTGGTAAAAACGCTTTACCTGGCCCTGGCTGATTGGCTCAGTGGATAGAGCATTGGCCCAGGGTGCAGAGGTCCTGGGTTCAATCCCCCCAGTCAGGGTACACTTAGGAAATGACCATCTGCTTCTCTTCCCCTCCCTTTTTCTTTTCTCTCTCCCTCTTCTCCTCTTGCAGCCAGTGGCTCAACTGGTTTGAGTGTTGGCCCTGGCATTAAGGATAGCTCGGTTAGTCCAAGCATTGGTCTCAGATACTGAGGATAGCCTGGTTGATTCAAGCATTGAGCCCTGACAGGGGTTGCCAGGTGGATCCTGATCCAGGTACATGGAGGAGTCTGTCTCACTACATCCCCTCTCAATTAAAAAAAAAAAAATCTTTACCTGAATTAATTCATTTACTGCAACAACCCTGTGAGGAAGGTACACATATAATCCTCATTTTTCAGAACTGGAAATGGTTTTCTATGAAAAGTCCTTCCAGCTCTTAAGTAGTAAGAATCACAGGACTTCTTTCTCTTTTCTGAAGACATCTCTCAAGGTAAACGTTACTCAGAGGAAATCACATAAGCCCAACAACCTAGGGTTGAATACTGGCGCGGTCAGCTCTACTGCATGACTATGCACAATCAGGACCTCTCTAATCTCAGTTTCTGCTTCTGTTGGATGGGGATGGCACTCTATCTACAACCCAGAGAGTCTGTGAGAATGAAAGCACAAGGTAGGTTCACAGAAGGTGATAAATAAGTTTACCTCCTTGGTTTAAAATGGCCAAGTTCATACACTTTCAAAATAGGCACAGAGGTGAGGAGGAGACTACGAGTAAATATGGTAAGCACAGGGAGTCTGGATGCAGGCTACACCCTGCCTCTTCTCTGGCTAGATGTTCCCACTTCCTTCTTTTCTCTGAGACCTGCTTAAGGATTACATGGTGGGAGAGCAAACCAAGAGAGGCTCATGGCCCTCCATAAGCACAGAGGATTGGGATTGTCATGGGGACCCTGTGGCTGATTCCTAACTGCTTTCCAACCAGTCAGAGAGTTGCGCCAACTCAGCTCTGCTTCAGTGGCAATATGGTGCAGTGAGGTCCAACAACAGACATATTCACTCACAGTCTGGGCTTATTATCTTCTGGGGACCTAAAAGATTCTGATCACTAATTCTAATGTGTGTACACTGGGGTGAGGTAGGGATGGGTGGGGGTCCCACACCAATAAGCAATTCTCTGACACCAGCTGGTATCCTGTGATTCAACGCAATGCTGACACTACCCACCTGGAGATAGTGTTAGCTCCCTCAGGCTCAGTCCCACAAAACTGCACCCTTCCTATTTCAGATGTCAGTCACAAATCCAGGTTGCCACCTGCACTTCTGACCAACCAGTTATAGATTAGAAGTTCCAATGACATACCCTTCTCCCCTTGCCCCCACCATTTGCTAGAATGGCTCACAAAACTCTGAGAAACATTTCCCTTCCTAGATCAAGGGTTTATTGTGAAAGGAGATAACTCGGGAACAGCTAGATGGAAGCAATGCATACAGCAAAGTATGGTGAAAAGGCACAGGGCACCCTCTCCAAACATGCCACTCTCCCTGAATTTCTACATGTTCATCAACCCAAAGTTCTCTGAACCCCATCCCCTCCTTTTTTATGGAGACTTCATTACATAGGCAGGAGTCATTAAATCATTGGCTATTTGGCCGCTGATTCAACCTCAAACCCCTCTCCCCTTCCCAGAGGTGGGGAGTAGAGTGAGACTAAGAGTTCTAACTGTCTAGTCACCTCATTGGTTCTCTTGGAAACCAACCCCTTCAGGTGTGGTCCAAATACACTTTCATGGGTCACATCACAGGAAATTTTAAGGCCTTTAGGAGCTCTATGACAGAAAACGGGAGGAAGATCAAATATATTATTTCTTATTATAAATCACAATATTATAGGATCCCATTTGCCTCACCTACAAAACAGAGATGCCAAAGCCTAACTGACTAAGCTCTTGTGAGGACAACAGGAGATCATTCTTGGAAAAACACCTGGCAGGGTACCTGGTAAGCAGTACACTTCAGTAAAAGCCACTTGAACTATAGTCGATGACATTACATTAACTTTGCATGGTGACAGAGGGTAGCTGTACTTGTGGTGATAGTTATATAATGTATACAAATGTGCCTGACCAGGTGGTGGTGCAGTAGATAGAATGTTGAAATGGGACACTGAGGACCCAGGTTTAAAAACCCGAGGTCACCAGCTTGAGTGCAGGCTCACCAGCTTGAACACGGGGTTGCTGGCTTGAGCATGAGATCATAGACATGAACGCATGGTCGCTGGCTTAAGCCCTAAGCTCACTGACTTAAAGCCCAAGGTTGCTGGCTTGAACAAGGGGTCACTTGCTCTGCTTGCTGTAAGCTCCCCCCGCCCAATCAAGGCACATATGAGACATATGAGAAAGTAATCAATGAACAACTAGGGTGCCACAATGAAGAATTGATGCTTCTCATTTCTCTCCCTTCCTGTCTGTCTGTCCCTATCTGTCCCTCTCTCTGTCTCTCTCTCTCTCTGCCACCAAAAAAAAAAAAAAGTATATAAACATCTGAAATCGGTATAATATTGTATGTCAATTACATTTCCATTTTTTTTAAAAAGGCCACTTGAATCTGAGATTCCTAACCCAAATCATTGCTCCTTGGTTTCCCTACCTGTAAAATGGGAACAATACTCAGCACCACTTACCGGACGTGATGTGACAGCTCTGGTCACTAGATAAAGGGCCTCTCACACTAACCTCAGGGACCATTCCTACAAAAACTACAGAAGTGCAGCAATCGCTCTCAGCCCTTTATAAGTCCCTGGCTGGCAGGGGTCCCTACTGATCAGTCTTAAAGAACCCCTGGTCCCCCATCAGAGCTCCAGGCCTTCTGGCAGAGGCGGATTTAACAGCAGGCGCACCAGGCGTGTGCCCTGGGCCCCGACTTCTGAAGAGCCCCGCAAAACCCCAACTTTACACTTTTTTCTAATGACACCAAGTTTGGTTTCATATGTGCAATTTTAACATTAATAGTACATAATGTTTAAAAATATGGTTAACATGAACTTTTATTTTCCCTCTCTCTTTTTTTTAAGGGGCCCAATATTTTCTTCTGGGTTTGGGGCCTCAACCAATCTAAATCCGCCTCTGGCTCTGGCCTCCTTGCAGCCTAAGGACCAGGCCTGCTTCCTTTCACCAGGCAGCTACCCCAGCAACCCCTCTAGGAAATCTGCAGGCACAGAGCGGACTCAGGTTCAAGATCTTCTCTTTTTTAGTTGCCCCATAGATAAGCACACAGGCCATTATTGCTTTATGAGTTTCACAACTAATGATTTATAGAAAACATGGATGATAAAAATAGTTATCCTGGGGAAGTTACAAAGTCCTCCCAGGCTGGTTCCTGATTTTACTTCTGAAGACTGGCAACAACCAGGGTTTTTGCATTGAATATGAGACCCAGACACAGAGGAATGTGTCTCCAATTGAGAAATTTTAGCCAGTGACTGCTGCCTTTAAACTTTTTTGAGGTACCAAACCCACCAGTTTCATATGAGCATTCACCGAACCCTTCTTTAATGATAAATAAAATATGATTTATTTTTCCAAATTCAAGACATAGGTATATGTTTTTTTCCTGGTGCACAAAATGAGCCGTGCATGAACATCACCTTGCTCAAAGAACAAAATCAACAAAGTGCATGAACTCACAACAAATTACGGTATTACTTTATTCTGGCCTCCACGGCAGAGGCTTCTCCGAACCCCTGAGACAGACTCATCGAACCCCTAGGGTTCGATAGAACCCAGGTTAAGAACCGCTGCTTTAAGGAAATGCAGAGGGAGTACAAGTGGCCTCCACTCTTCACAGAGGACACCCAGTGAATGAATTCCACTGTTACAGAGACACTCATGCTCCCTCCAGTCCCGGCTGAAGATAGCCCAGGCAACTAGAAATACAAAAATGAGTCATAAAAAGAAAGCAGAAAAATCAGTGAGATGTGTAACCAGGCTCCCTTCTCCATTTCACAAAGCAGAGACAGGTGGTGGAAAACAATGCCAGAGGGCCCCTGCTTGAGAAAGCCTCGCACCCCCGCCCTACATCCGGCCTGGGGCTGAGGTTGAGAGGGGAAACCGAAACTGTGCTCCAGCAGGAAAGCCCTGCAGGAAGCCAGCCGGCTGCTGGGTTAACAGGGCAGCCAAAGAGGATGGCCTGTAGAGGTCAAGATGTGTCCTGACTTGTGAACCTGAATAAGAGGCCTTGACCTTGGACAGAATGGAATAACAGTGCCTCTTGTGCCCTTCCATCTCACTTACTCCACTTGCTGAAGGAGTCAGGGTAATTACACCCATTTTCACAGGAAACTGAGGCTTTAAGACATTAGGCAACTGTCTAAATTTACATAACAAGGAAATAGCTCAGATTCACCCTGAGTTTTTGGGGTTTTTTGTTTGTTTTTTGTGTGTTTGTTTTTTTTTACAGAGACAGAGAGTCAGAGAGAGGAACAGATAGGGACAGACAGTAAGGAAGAGAAATGAGAAACATCAATTCTTTGTTGTGGCTACTTAGTCTCCTTAGTTATTCATTGATTGCTTTCTCATATGTGCCTTGACTAAGGGGCTACAGCGGAGCGAGTGACCCCTTGCTCAAGCCAGCAATGTTGGGCTTCAAGATAGTGACCTTTGGGCTCAAGCCAGCAACCATGGGATCATGTCTACAATCCTACACTCAAGCCAACGTCCCCAAACTCAAACTGGTGAGCCAGTCAGTGCTCAAGCCAGATGAGCCTGAGCTCAAGCCGGCGACCTTGGGTATTGAACCTGGGTCCTCCGCATCTCAGTTCGATGTTCTATCCATTAAGAACCTGGGTTCTTAAACACAAAGTCCACTGTATATTCCCGCTCACAGCCGGCCTGTTGAATCAGTGGCATGAGGTTTTTTCAAACACTCTCCCATCTATGATTGCCTTCATTCTGGGTGAGAAACTCCAGGCATGGGTCGCTCCCCTCGCCATCGCCCACATCACAGGTGAGAAACGGTGGCCCACAGAGGTGGGGCTGCTGACAGCAGCCATCTGTGTAATTAGTCAACCTTTGACAGAGACTCAAATCCAGGGCTTTTTCCATGACACCAGCTGGCTGCCTCTCCCCCTAACCACACCTGGAAAAAATGACTCAGGTGACAGTGGGCTACCCATGTCGTCCTCCTGTACTGTACGGAAGATGCCAGTTGTTTATGAAATACTTCAAAGTGGGAACGCTTGCCCTGGCTTTCCCCCAGGCCTTTATTAAGTAAAGGTCATGCTGTTTGTTGAAATTTGAGTGTATTGGTGCCTGGCTCACAGGAAAGGGCTCAGAGGCTGTGCCCCAGATAAGGCTGACTTCTGGGACCTCGGCAGCTGGGCAGTTCCCACCGGCCACAGTGTCTCTTAGGATAATCAGGCTCAGGAGCTCCTATTTCCCTTCCCATCTGGCTGTTTCCAGCTCTATGTCTGATAGGATGGCCACTTTTCTCATCTACCTGAGGTCTGTGCTATAGAATATTCCAACCACTCAAGAAAGGCAGGAACAAAGAGGCTCAGGCCCAGAGATGACTTCCAGTCTCCCTCTGGAGTGGCAAATTTTTCCAGCTGTAAAGAATAGTTTCCAATCCTGACTTCACAGATCCTGGCTCTTGATTCCAGATTCAGGGCCTCAAGGTGGCCTGAAGCCCCTTACCTGGTCATCGCACTAAGACTTAGCTTATATATTTGGCTTCCTTCTCTGCCCAGAATGAAAAGGTCAGCAATATCCACACCAGTCTCTCAGAGGCAGCAACAGAAAATGGCCCTCCTAGCCAAGCCTCTCCCACCCACCTATGTTCCCGCAGGTGATAATTATAGAGATGAATAGGTAAGGAGGAAGCTGGATTGAAACTTTAATTGGCTTTGAATCACTCATTGCTCCTGCCTTTCTTAAGTGGTTAAAATGAGCTCAACTCTTTTTTTAAAAAAAAGATTTTATTTATTGGTTTTTAGAGAGAGGGGAGAGACAGAAAGAAAGGGGTGGGGAGGAAGGGGAAGCCTCAACTCATAGTAGTTGCTTCCATATGTGCCCTGACCAGGCAAGCCCAGGGTTTTGAACCAGTGACCTCAACATTCCAGGTCAAATGCTTTATCCACCACACCACCACAGGTCAGGCGAAATAAGCTCAAGTCTTATTATCCAGTGGGCAGTGGGGCTTTGTGCCTCTTTGCAGAAAGACCTCCAGAAGTCAGCTTTATCTTGGTCACAGCCTCCGAAACTCTTTCCTGTCAAGCCTGGTACCACAGCACTCAAAAAACTTTTTATTAAGACAAATTTTTTTTTATTACTATATAAAGTAACCCATTTATTTCAGGCTAGCAGTTTTTCCAATTGTGGAGCTCCTTCCTACTTGTTTTTCAATTCTTTCAGTCTTCTGATGGAAGACTTGACAGAGACCCCAGAGGTGGTATTGTGGGTCCAGGCGCCACCAGCTACTGTTTTCATGCAGGATCCACAGTGCCAGATGCCCACAGCCCGCCTCTTCTTCTCGGTCTTGCCACAGAAGGAGCAAGTGTACTTGGCGTGCTGGCTAATTTCAACTTTCTTCACCATCTACCTGAGGGAGGCACCATAATGTGTCCCATATTTACCAACGACTCCAACCTTCTTGGTGTGTTTAGCCATGTCACTGCAAACTAGGTCAGAACCCAAAAGGAAGCCTAATTAAGACAATTTTTTAAGAGCAGTTTTAGGTTCACAGAACAAATAAAGGGAAGGTACAGAGACTTCCCACATACCCCTGCCCCCATTCATTCAAAGCCTCCCCAATTATCTGGAATGGTATACTTGTTTACAATTGATGCATCATAATTACCCAAAGTTCACAGTTTACATTAGGGTTCACTCTCGATGTTGCCAAGTTTTTAGCCATGCAATCAACCAGACCTGAGGCAAGCAGTCAGCATCTTTCTTAAAGAAGCCGAGATGTGATGCTTCTGATCCAAGAAGTGTTAGGTTCTGTCTAGGAATATTGGGTGTATGAGCAGAGCTGCCCCCAAACAAGTTAGACACATGTCTTAGGTGTTCTCTTTCCTTAAATCTGGTTTGAGGCTGCCCTGAGACTAAAAATAATCCTTAACTCCTGGGAGATGTGGATTTGGTTTGTCCAACTCTGCTCAGGGGAGATGCAGTGGCTAGACGATGCACACCTGACCCTCGCCCACCCCAGGCTGGCAGACAGGCTGTGACCAGGCACTGGTGCTACTTGGAACAGTGCTACTGAGACTAGCCAGAGGCTCTGAGACCAAAAAACTCAGACTGGAGACTCTGATGGTTATCTTATCTGAGTCAAGGGGATCAGGCCATACATTTTGGTAGGTTGAGTGGGGACAGGGTGACGGTTCCTAACAGGTAGGGGTGTTCTCACTGTCAGTCATCCTATGGCAGGCAAGGAAGCGTGCCTTAGCCTGGGGGAGAGGAATATTTCCTCCTTTCTCTGTGGAGTAAGTGGGCCTCGGGGTTGCTGTTGGTAGGGGTTAGCGTGCCCCTGCCAGATGGAGGACAGCAGCTACCAGACAATTCTCTTCTGAAGCAGATGGTAATTACTTTCTACAGTCTGTTTTCCTCACCCCAGGGCTGGGTCAGAAGTCATCAGCCATCAACTACCATCAGTCACTCAAGGGTATATTCAAGAGACTGCTCCCCATCAATTTCAAACCATAGCCTTCTATATTGGAGCGAACATTTTGCCCACCCAGGCATACTCTTCAGGGGTGAAGGTCACCTTTGTCTTCCCTCCCCCTCCCCCCATAGCTGTAAACCTGCTCTCCTAGGGTCTGTTAATCCTTCAGATTCTTTTTATTTCTTCAGGCAGTCCCATCGTGTCCTCATGCAAAACAGATACCTGAAATACTGTTTGCATATGCTGACACATATCCCTTCCCTCAAGTACACCTGTGGTCCCAGGAGCCTCTGCCACATGATTGTGACTTGTCAGATGTATCCCAACCTTGGCAGCCTAGTTCTGGCCTGCTCTGAAATGGTCCACCTTCCAACACAAGTGACCTGTTGTCTCTTGGTGTTTATTCACAAGAAATAATACTATTTAACAAACAAAGCCAACCCAACTTATAATAAGATGCTTGAATTAAACCAAGAAGCCTCTCCCTCTAAATCTACAGTGGATTAGATTTCTCGGGAACAGAGCATTTTAGAGAAGCAGACCTCAGTCAGGCTCACTGAGCAGCTCCATGAAGAGAGCTCTCAGACCGACACAGGAAGGACTCCAGGATGGTTAGACAAGGCTTTTCCGAAGGAAGAAACTTTTGGTTTAGTTTGGAAGAGTGACCGTATTTGTTGTGTGCCTGCCACAGTCCCAGTTTACACGTATTGTCCCACTGTAATTAGTATTTGTGCCCCTTTCTTAAAAATGTCATGGCTTGAAGACGAAAGGTTATATAGTCACCATAGAGATAAGGCATATGAAAAGAGAACTTAACTATCCGGGGTGGAAAGCACTATTGGTTAAAGAGCTGTCACAAAGTTTCTTAGAGGGGAAACCAAGTGTCCAGGTGTTTAAGTGGCTTCCCAGGACCATGAGGCCTACTGGGAACAGTAGGAACCAGTGTTCAGGGCTCCTTTCCTGCCAACCCCTTCCCGCACCTCTCCTGGCAGGGAACAGGAGGCTCCCAAAGAGGGAGAGACATGCACCTCAGTACACACAGCGCACACTTACGGGTTTTAAACCTATGAAGACTACGTGGCAATTATACATACACAAGTTCTGAATGCAGAGTGAAAAATATCTTGGGATCAGAGTGTGTGTGAGAGAGAGAGATAGACATGATAGAGACAGATAGAGAGGCGGATGGGGAGAGAATGTGTTTGGCTGCATTTTAGAGGCCCAAGTAAATCATTTAGGGGTTCTGTCTGGGAACCCCTGCCGCTGTGGCTGGCCCTGCTGTGTCTGTGCACCGGCTCACTCCCCAGGTACACAGCTTGTCCTACGTGCCACATTCCCAATGCTCATTGTTGAGGAGATCCTTGCGCAAAGGCAAAACATGAAGGTTCTTTTATCCCCTGCCTTTGTCTGAAGTTAGGAGCTAATAGAACATCTGGCCTGAGTGCCCATGTCCAGCTCAATCATTTACCCTTCTCGAGGTTAACCCCGTTACCCACACCCTGAGATGTCCTCAGAGCGCCCTACTGATTAATTCTGAAACCCTATGCCCTTCCTTGGCTTGACAGAAGGGGACAAAGAGGGAATCCCCATAGGCTGAGGGACTTGTAAAGACAGGCAGGCCAGCAACACCCTAGTCATTGACATCTTTCTGCATCTTCCAGCAAAGAATAATTTTCAAAAAGTCAAAGACCGTCTGGCCAGATAGCTCGGTTGGTTAGAGCATTGTCCCAAAGTGCAGAGGTTACCAGTTTAATCCCTGATCAGGGCACATACAGGAATCGATGTTCCTGTCTCTCTCCTGCTCTCTCCCTTCCTTTCTCTAAAATCAATAAAATAAGCATTAAAAAAAAGTAAAAAACATGGTACAATATGGATGAAGCTGAGGACATTATGCTAAATGAAATAAGCCAGTCACAAAAGATACCGTATTTTTCACTCCATAAGATGCACTCCCCCCACCCCAAGGTGGAGGGGATAAAGTGGAGGGGAAAATGCTCCTGTATCTTATGGAGCAAATGTTCTTTTTTTCTTTAGCTGCTGCGGGTTCCCGGACACCTAACTAGAAGAGTATTTGAACATTAAAGTCCCTTCTCACTTGTTAATAACAGTGCTAATGGTTGTTAATACTGCTATTGAGTTTACATTGTTGAAATATTATTGTGGTATATTTTATTAAATATTTTAATACACTATTTGGTTCAGAATATTCATTTTCTTATTTTCCTTCTTAAAAACACTAGGTGTGTCTTATGGTCAGGTGTGTCTTATGGTCAGGTGCGTCTGATGGAGCAAAAAATACGTTAAATACTTTATGATTGCATTTACATGATATATGTAAAGTACTGTAGTCAAATTCATAGATATAGGAAGTTAGAAAGGTGGTTACCAGATGCTGGGGGTTAGGGGCCAAAGGAAAATCGTTGTTTAATGAGCATAGAGTTTCAGTTCTGCAAGATGAAAAAGTTCTGAGGTTCTGCTTCACAACAATGTAAATATTTTTAACACTAATGAACTGTACCTTAAAAATAGTTAACACTGCCTGACCTGTGGTGGCGCAGTGGATAAAGAGTCGACCTGGGAACACTGAGGTCGCCAGTTCAAAACCCTGCACTGGTCTGGTCAAGGCACATATGGGAGTTGAGGCTTCTAGCTCCTCCCCCCTTTCTCTCTCTCTCTCTCTCTCTCTCTCTCTCTCTCTCTCTCTCACTCTGTGTCTCCGTGTCTCCTCTCTAAAATAAAAAAATAAAAAATAAATAGTTAACACTGAGGGACACAGAGAAAACCAGATAGAAGGTGACAAAGGACAATTTGACTTTTGGTGACGGGTATGCAACACAATTGAATGATAAGATAACCTGGAGATGTTTTCATTGTACATATGTACCCTGATTTATTGGTGTCACCCCATTAGAATTAATAATAAAATATATATTAAAAAAATAGTTAACACTGTAAATTTTATAATGTGGGTGTGTGTTGGGCAGATAAAATATATTATGCTAACTTTGTTAAAGATGGTTCTGCCCACATGCAAGTTTTAAGAGTAAGCTTTTCCCCACACCCTTGACTGATTGGATGATGTGGGGTGGTGCACTCTCATGAGGAATCCTTCCATTATGCCTCAGATAAGTGACTTTGTATCAGAGATTTTCTGTTTGTAGATTGGATTAAGGGTTTGGATTTTTACACTATAAAGTGGGACAGACCAGGAGCTTGCTCTCTCTCGACTCCTGGGATTAGTATTAGAAAGAAGAGCAGAGTAAGGCCACATAGAGGCCAGGAGAAGCATCCAAGATGGCAGAGTGCTAAAGAAGCCAGTTTGTGCAGAGAGAAGGAGATGGGAAACAGAGGTGAATAAGTCTGGTGAGCTAGAAGCCTTTGATTCTAAGGAACTCGGATAAGTCAGTAGTTTTGTGAGCACTGAATGAGTGGGTTTTGGAGCCCAGTGTGTGTTTTTACTTGCCCGCTGGGTGCAAGCTAGAATTAAAGCTGATGGCTCACCAGTTTTTGGCTCCAGGCTCACCAGTTTTTGGCTCCATTGTTTCATTACCGTCTGTTCGAATCTAATGCGAACCTGTACTGGCCAGGCGGCTGTGATGGTGACCTTGAGCACTGGCTTTACAGTGTGTTTTAACACACACAGAGTCAAAAACATGATTTTGCAGGTACAGCACAAGGAAGTTTTGGGGGATGATGAAACTTTCTATATCCTTTCTGATTGTGGTAGTGGTTGCACAATTTTTTATATGGGTAATCGTTCATAGAATTGTACATGAAAAAAAGTTCATTTTGCTATATGTTCATTTTTTAAATTAAATTTTTAAGGCCCTGGCCATTTGGCTCAGTAGTAGAGCATTGGCCTGGCCTGTGGATGACCTGGGCTCGATTCTGCGTCAGGGTACACAGAAGAAGCAACCATCTGCTTCTCCACCCTTCATCCTCTCCTTTCTCTCTGTGTCTCTCTTCCTATCCTGCAGCCAAGGCTCCAGTGGAGCAAGTTGGCCCGGGTGCTAAGGATGGCACCATGGCCTCACCTCAGGCACTAAAATGGCTCAGGTTGCAATGTAGCAACGCCCCAGATGGGCAGAGCATTGGCCCCCAGTGGGCTTGCCTGGTGGATCCTAGTCAGGCACGTGTGGGAATCTTGTCTCTCTGCCTCCCCGCTTCTCACTTCAGAAAAAAAAAATTTAAAAAGCATGACTTTTATACAGATGTACACTGCATGTGTATCAAAAATATATTTAATTAATCAATGAGAGAACCAGCAGGATGATAAAGCTAGTTTGAAAAAGTACAGGAGTGGCCCTGTCCATTTGGCTCAGTGGTAGAGCATCAACCCAGCGTGTGGAAGTCCCAGGTTCGATTCCCAGTCAGGGCACACAGGAGAGGCAACCATCTGCTTCTCCCTCCTCCCCCTTCTCTCTCTCTCTCTTTATTCCTCTCCCACAGCCATGGCTTGACTGATTTGAGCACATTGGCCCCAGGCGCTGAGGATCGCTGGGTGGAGCATCTGCTTCACATGCTAAAAATAGCTCGGTTGCCAGTGGCCCCAGATGAGCAGAGCATCAGCCCCAGACAGGGGTTGCCAGGTGGATCCTGGTCAGGGTGCATGTGGGAGTGTGTCTCTGTTATCTCCCCTATTCTCACTTAAAAAAAAAAGAAGAAAAGAAAAGGAAAATGTACAGGAGATACTGAAGTGTTTATAATAATGGAAAAATATAATATTGAAATAATTGCTAAACTATATCGTATAAAATAAAACCTTAGCCTTATGACTAAAATATTTTTATTTGCATCATCATGTATCAATCCTGCATTGCTATCAGCTTTCTACACCTTCCTATAAAGTTATAAAACACCTTAATCAATAGTAAACAGAAAGTTAGACAAAGGTACACACTCCTAGAAAACCAGGTAATTCTCTGGGACAGGCCTTCTGGACAATGCTCCAGCATGGCATGTCTCAAGGGCTTGCAGGAATTCATCTAGTTCCAAGTCTTGGACAACTTTTCTAACTGTCCAGCTGAGGGGAAACGGAACGTGCGGCCTACGCTGTGCTAGGAAAGAAATAGTGTGTGGTGCCGTCACCAAGTGAAGGGCTTCGGGTGCCTGTTGTCCTGAGGAAGTTGGTCCTCAGGCTAGTAGGTTATCAGGAGTTTTCAGGAATATAAGTATTTAGAGAAAGGACTGCAAGAAAGAAAACCAGAAAGGGTTTTCTGGCTCCACAAACCACCCAGATCATCCTTGGGCCCACCAGGTTCATACTCGCCCCAGGATTTTAGACCCACAGCAGAATGGTACTGGCATGGAGCCTGGCATCTCTCCCTCCAGGTCTCACAGGCACCATTCTGACCTCCATGAGTTCAGGAGCGGCCTTCCCATTTCTTTTTCAGGCACTAGAAATGGAACAGTTATGGGGACACACAATCTGCTCAGAGGGTCACCTTTAAGGAAGCTCCAAGCAGCTAGCTCTGGGGATAGGTCTGGCCTCCTCTGGACACCTGCATCAGAATGGGCGGGGCGTCCTGACATCCAGCCCCAGTCTGACAACTGAGCGCCTGTGGACCCTGGGGCACGCCTCATGAAACTGGAGGCTCTGGAAGCCATGGCCCTTGGGCTACTGTAAAGTCTTCCTTTGTGGAGAAGAGGAGAAGCAAAGCTGCTTTGCAGGAGAGGAATGAGAAAATATGTGTGACAGGGGAGCTAAGAGCCCAGCGAGGAGGTGAGTGGAAGCCTGTAAACAAAAGGCCCTGAAAACCCCAAGAAATCCAGGGTGGAGAGGCAGGAACAGGCAAGGCCAGGGTCTCTCCAAACCAGTCAGATGCCCTGTTTACAGTTCTGGTCACACTGGGGCTGCCAGAACTGGAAGCCGCTGAATTCTTCACCCCTTGGGTGACTGAAGAGAGCATGCAATGGGCGATTGGTTTCCCCTTGGCACTGGTGCCAGCCAGCCTCCCTCCCAGGGCTTAATAATTCAAGCCTTTCAACCTAGTGGGCCCTGGGCCTGCATGCAGCACAGGCCCAGTTTCTGTTTCCCTGGGTGCCTCCCCATCCTCTGAGTTTATGGGGGGTGGGAATAGGTTTTAGACGGGCCCTGGTAAGGCCCTCGGCCCCACCCACAAGCCTAGATAGTCCTGACTGACCTTCAGCTTTGTCTCAGACAGCTGCCACGGGGGGGGGGGCAGGAAAGGGGGGGAGCTGTCCATAGATCTGGTTACTGTTCTCTGGCAGCCACTCAACCCCTCCCTTAGGATGCTAGATTCACACCTCACTGGACAGAGTTCAAGGAAGGAAAGTTCTCATTACCCTCCCTCTCCCTTGCCGTTCTCCTCAGCTCCTCCTCCCCTGGCCCCAGCCCCCAGCCTCAATCCCAGCTGCCCCCACTCCCAGCCCTGAACTCCCTGCTAAGTGGGGGGACCTGCATGGCAGATGGTAGAACTCCAGCACCACCTCTCCCACAAGACCTCAGATTCTGTTCTGCAACTGTCATGGAAACCCCCAGAGCACAGAGGTGATGGAGGAGGTGGGTGTCACGGTTCCATGACCTGAAGAGCACAGGATCCCCTGGGACCTCATTCCCTCTGGGAAGGGCAAAGGGAGGAGCAGGTTCCTGTCATTACTGTTATGGTCCTGAGTCAGGAAAGAGTCCATTGAGAGAGCCTCCACCCCAGACACGTCTGTGCCAGAGGGTCAGTTGCTAACCTGGGTTCTGGACCTTCCACAGAGCACCATCCTGGGGACAAGCAGGGTCTGAACAGAGCAGGAGAGGATTTCTGGCAGTGGAACTTTTCACAGAGAGCTGAAGTCGGGCTATAGCTGCTGCAGCAACAAAAACAACCCACTCACGTGGGGCAAGTAAGAAGCCTGCCTTGCCAGGTGCAGTCACTTACAGAGGCCCTGGACGGCAGCACTCCAGGGCCTTGAGAGAAATCAGGGGAAGAGTCATCTTGCAACACAGAGGAGACAGGGGTCCCTAGAGGACCGCAGAAAGTCTCCTCTCTCCTGAACAGCAGGGGCCATCTCAATGGGACTGAACGTTTCTGTACTTCTTTGAGGAGGAAGAGCCGAGAGCTCAGCTTTGCTGACTTTGGCACCTAGGCAGAACCTCCTGGACGAGAGGCAAGGAAAATACCTCTTATACAACCTTAGTTCACAGATGAACCTTTTTACAAAGCCACAGGATGCCACTGATTCATAATCACACTGTTTTGATCTGAGGCTGCTCCACAGTGGGTGTTCTTATCACCAGGCCTCCTTCTCACTAGAGAGGTTCCTCTACCCTGAGCGGCTGGGTTCTGCGCCTGGGCTGGCCCTTGTGAGGTGGGAATCAGTACACTGAGAAAATGGAGGCTCCAAAGTTAAGCAACTGTTCCTTAATTAACTGTCTCCACCTTGGGTTTCTACCAATCATGTTTTGGACCCAAACGTAGGATTGTCACATTTCCCCATTAAAAGTAATTTCGAAGCCTGTTACAAAAGACCACATATAGTATGATTTCATTGATATGAAATATCCAGAATAGGCATATCTAGAGACAGAAGGTAGATTGGTAGTTGCCTCAGACTGGGGGAGGGTTGGGAGAAGCGGGAGCCTAGAGGGTACAGGGTTCCTTTTGGGGGTGATGAAACGTTCTGAAGTTGATTGTGAAGATGGCTGCACAACCCTGTGAATAGGACATACTGAACTGTATGCTTTAGGTGGGTGAACTGTATGATATGTGAGTTATAGCTCAATAAAACTGTTAGAAAAATATAATGTTGACAGATTTTGACTCACAAGATGATCTGTCCTTTGGCCTATGGGCTCTGCATCCAGCCTCAGGTCAGCCATTCCTGTGCCCAGCATGCCCTCCTCAAACGCATTTTAAAAGCCCCCGGTGCAAAAGGTTATTGTCATCCACCCCCACCACTTCCTCCCTGCCCTTACTCAGGGCAGTCCTACTAGCCTCAGCTGCAGCAGGGTCCCACAGAGGTCCATCTGACACTTCTGTGTCCACTCACATGGAAAAGGTTACAAAAGCCCAGCTATTGTACCCGCAAGGCCTGTGAGCATGGAAGGAAAGGAGATATTCACATTGTCAAGAACATGACAGGAAGAGACAGATCAGCATAGGCTCCAAGTGAAGGGAGGACAAAACTGTGGAAGCCCACCTTGTACCCCGCCCCAGATACGGGCACCCTGAGCTATAAGCTTGTACTAGACTCGTGGTAAAATGAGGCCTAAGTATTCAAAGAGAAGTCAACATAAGATCTCTCAAAGCTGCTCTCCCTCCTATCTCCGAGTTGGTGCCAAGGCCTTTGGAAGATCTCCCTACAGCTCAGTGTGCCTTAAGATATTGATTCTCCTTCACTGGGTGGGGTCTGGGATGGCCAGGGCTCTTGAGCAGGTAACCTCAGGCTACCAGCAACCTCCTGGTCCAGGGCTCCAAATTTCTGCCAGTTGACCCAAGAGTGACATGCCAAGAGGTAGACATGTCTGAGCGAAGTAGTTGCCTAGCCTCATGGTTCCCAAAGGGAGATCCCAGGATTGCCAGCATCAGCTTCACATGAGAACTTGTTAGGAATGCAGTGTCTCTGACTACCTTGACCTACTGAATTGGAAATTCTGGGGATGGGGCCCAGCAATCTGTGTTTTAACAAGTCATCCAGGGAAGTCTGGTATACATTAAAGTTTGAAAATTGTGGCAGAGATTTTAAGGGTGGGGACAGAGATCCTTGTTCTGGTGTGCATCCTCAGCTCTCAGCCGTGTCCACCTGGTACGTGGGAAGCAATCATGAAAATATTATTGAATGAGTGAGTGAATGAATGAATGAAGGAAGGAAGGATTTAGCTCCATTTGTCACTAAATGCTTCTCTCCAACCAGGTGCCAACCAGGACATTTGCAAGCTGATAAAAAGAGAAGGGTGTAGGTATATCTGATAATTCTCTCCAGCTTCTTATTGGCTCAGTTTGGTCACTGAATTATTAAGCAGGACTTACAGCCCATTTCAAGTTTTCTTTTTAGAGATGAGACTTTGGCTCTTTGACAACTTTTTTCTAATCTCCATAAACAAAAGCCTGTTCTATTTGATTTCCAAACCAAGTTCACCCCCACCCCCTGCATTATTCTGGCCCTGGAAGGAAATGAAGGATGCAGCTGGGAGGATGTTTTTGAATTTTCAAGTTAAAAATGTAGCCCCAAATATGATACATCTGGCTCCCAGGAGAACCAAGAAATACAAGCCAAGCATTTCTTAGAAATCCTGGGGGGTAGACAGGCTAAACACAACAAGAAACAAACCTGCTTCCCTTTTACACTCAGCGGGTGACCAGAGGCTGGGTGGAGTGTGGTCCCCTTCCTTCACCTGATTCTGAATTACTGGCCGACTTTCCCCATCCGACTTTCCCTGTCCTCTGCTATTGCCACCTCTCCCTAATGCCCCAAAGCCAGGGTTTCTTCGGGCTCACTCACACCTCCTGAAGCCATTGGCTCTATTACCCAATCCAATTCCCTTTTTTCTGTAACCACACACATTTCAGCTGGCCTCAAACAGGCTGGGCACAGTGCCAGGACACAGAGGTATTGTCTGTTTCCGGAGCTCATGGCTGCCTGCCACTAGCCCCAGCCTTCCAAGGTCACCACACTCAATTGCTGTGCATTGACCTCCCTGTGGGGCTATCTCATCCCACCAGACATCTAGCACCTTCTCTCTCTCTTTCTCTATCTCTCTTTCTTTTTAGAACAGGGCTCCTGCAGCAGTGTGATAGAACAGCCAGGCTGAGAAACTCAATGTCCCTTGTTTTCTGGGCTGCAAGCTCATCATGAAAAAACAAAGTATTCTCCTTCCTCTAATGGATTACCAGGGTTTGGGTCTGGGTCCTGGGAGTTTGGGTTTCCCTTGCCCAGAGAGGTTAACCTTTATTTTTATCATGTAGATAAAGAGCTGGTGATTCCAAAACCAGGAAAAGACAACACAAAGAAAGAAAACTATAGGCCAATATCTCCAATGAATTTAGATGCTAAAATTCTCAACAAAATATTAGCAAACTGGATCCAGCAATACGTGAAAAAAATCATACACCATGATCAAGTGGGATTTATTTTGGGGAGGCAAGGCTGGTACAATATTTGCAAATCAATCAATGTGATTCATCACATAAACAAAAGGAAGGACAAAAAACACATGATAATATCAATAGATGCAGAAAAAGCATTCAATAAAATCTAGCACCCATTTATGATCAAAACTCTCAGCAAAGTGGAAATACACAGAACATACTTCAACATGATAAAGGCCATCTATGACAGGCCCACAGCCAATATCATTATCAATGGGCAAAAGTTAAAAGCAATCCCCTTAAGATCAGGAACAAGGCAGGGGTGCCCCCTTTCACCACTCTTATTCAATATAGTTCTGGAAGTCCTAGCCACAGCAATCAGACAAGAAGAAGGAATAAAAGGCAACCAAATTGAAAAAGAAGTAAAACTATCATTATTTGCTGATGATATGATACTGTACATAGAAAACCCTAAAGTCTCAGTCAAAAAACTAGTGGACCTGATAAATGAATTCAACAAGGTGGCAGGATATAAAATTAATATGCAGAAATCAGAGGCATTTTTATACACCAACAATGATCTGTCCATATCAATAAATATAGATCTACATTGTCTACTTTGATGGCTACATGTATGCTGGCATATAGTTGTAACAATTATTTAGCCAATCTCCTATCATTATCTAGGTGGTTGTCAGTTTTTTATTATTTACCAACAGTACCCTTGAATATACCTCTTGATTGTCATTCTTAATTATTCCTTTAAGATAGATTTCAAGAAGGACTGCTAGATTTTTAAGATATTGAGAAATTGATAACTTGCTGCCCAGAAGTTTGTGTGATTTACCCACCCATCCGGAAAGGCGAGGGAACCCAAGCCCTGAAATCTTCAATACCAGCACTTTTACTTATTTCCACCTTTGAGGTGGAAAAGTGGTACCATATTCCTGCTTGATTTCTAACCACTCTGCTGCCTGCTCTTTCCTTTGGTGCCAAGACAATTTGCTACTTAAGTTGTTACATTTCATTTTCTAGAGCCCCCAACCCTATTTGATTTATTTTATTATTAATTTAATATTTTGATATTAATTTTAACATTGACTAAATGTCTGTTTTGTTGTGTCCTAGTTTACTCTTCACAACACCCTGGGAGGTAGGTACTACACATCCCTTCACAGATAAAATAACTCAGTCTCAGAGATCATTGATCCTCAAGTGGCAGAACCGAGATTCAAACCCACAGCTATTTCATTCTAAAGTCTCCGCTGTTTCCACTCAGGACATGGGATCCTTCCCCTAAACCTTTTTTTTTTTTTGCCAGAGAGATAGAGACAGAGAGAGTGACAGATAGGGACAGACAGACAGGAAAGGAGAGAGATGAGAAGCATCAATTCTTCATTGCAGCTCCTTAGTTGTTTATTGATTATGTTCTCATATGTGCCTTGACGAGGGGGCGGGGGGAGCTACAGTGGAGCAAGTGACCTTGTGCTCAAGCCAGCGACCTTGGGCTCAAGCCAGCAACCTTTGGGCTCAAGCCAACGACCATGAGATCATGTCTATGATCCCATGCTCAAGCCAGAGACCCCACACTCACACTGGTGAGCTGGTGCTCAAGCTGGATGAGCCCGCATCCAAGCCGGCAATCTATGGGTTTCGAACCTAGGTCTTCTGCATCCCATTCCAATGCTCTATCCACTGCACCACCACCTGGCCAGGCTCCTGAACTTTTTTAAACTCTCCCTCCTGAAGGTCTAAGGTTCATTGGCTATATACCTGTTGAATGCTTTTCCCTAGATATTATGTATAAGCTTGCTGCTCCATGCTGGCCAGAATTCAGTGACAATCAACAACTCCCTTGACATCCTTCCATCTGAGAGAACATTGAGACCCTGCTCTTGGATGCCCAGGCCCTGAAACGAGTCCATCCAGGCAAGTGGGGCCTTACACTCCAAGTTTATCTGGACAATCACCACTGAAAATCAGCATTAGCAAAGTGCATCTCAGAGCTAAAGGCTCCCACAGAAACTGAGCCCCACAGGATACCTAGAAAAACAATGAGATTCCTTTCAACAGTGAGGTTTCATCTAAATAGTGTACCAAATGTCAATATTTCTGGGGATGCTGGCAATTTTCCTGAGCAACTCAAGTGTGTGTTGAATAAAAATGTGGCTTCTAAGACGACAAAGTTCCTAGAAGTGAAATGAGAGCTGCTGTAGTTGGTTTGCAAAGCTGTTGCACAGTCAGGACTGAGCAGGTACAAGGGAACAGCTTCCAGTGTGAGGAGCAAACAGTGTGCGAGTTCCACAGGCTCATCTGATCCTTAGCGACATGCTAAACCAATCTGGGTAGATCACTTTAGTCCCACTGTGCAGATGAAGAAATTGAGGCTCAAAGTTAAAAATGACTTGAGATATCACTGATGATAAAAGAACCTGGCCAGCAGCATATCTTCACCTTCCAGGCCTGAGTCCTTTCTGGGACAGCAGGAACTGAGGACACTGTCAGACTGCAGACTGCTGACCTTCTGCCCGTGACATGGGTCTTGGCTTCTGTCCCCTGAGGCTGTTCTCCTCATTTACTTACTTCCTGGCACTGGGCCTTGGAAACCTCCTCTAGACAGTCTCTTCATGGCACATTTCACCTTGTTCTTATTTTCTATCGCCACATAACAAACCACGCCAAATATATCACCAGAGAACAACCTTTATTCTGCTTCTGGGTTCTGTGGGTTAGGACTTGGTGAGGGCACTGTTAGGGTGACTTGTCTCTGTGCCAAAATACCTGGGGCCTCAGCTAGGAAGATTGGAGCAGGGTGGGGTGACTGCAAGGCCTGGGTACTGAAATCATCTACAACTGCAGCGTCGAAAATAGAAGTCACATGTGAATATTTAAATGTTCATTTAAATTAATTAACTTTAAATAAAGTTAAGAATTCAGTTACGCAGTGGCATGCGCCACATTTTAAGACTCAATAGCCGTATGTAACTAGCGGCTTCTGTAATGGACAGTACAGACGGAGAACATTTCCATCATCACAGGAAGTGCCGTACGGAAGCCTGCTCCGGAGGCCTCCTCACGCACACGTATGGTATCTGTCCTGGTACCTCTGAGCAGGACAGCTGTGTGAGACTTGCACTTCTCACAGCATGGCTATTGGTTTCCAAGAAGGTATGTCCTGAGCAGCAGCAGCAACAGGGTAAGTACTCTAAGAGGCCAAGGCAGAAGCTGCAAGCCTTCCTCTAGCTGAGCCTTAGAAGTCACATGCATCCCTTCTGTCACATTCCATTAGGTACATGAGAGTAGGATTGTCAGATAACACAAATATTGCATGGAACATACTAAAAAAATTCCTCATTATTTATCTAAAATTATAGGCTCATCATATTTTAAAAAATCCTTCATTATTTATCTAAAATTCAGATATCACTGAGCATCTTGTATCTTTATTTGCTAAACTTGGCAACCTTACATGGTAGTCACTAAAGCCAGCCAGATTCCAGGGGAGGAGATTTAGACCCGTGTGTGTGTGTGTGTGTGTGTGTGTGTGTGTGTGTGTGTGTGTGTGTGTGTGTGTGTGTGTATGACAGAGAAAGAGAGAGAGACAGAGAGAGGGACAGTAGGGACAGACAGACAGGAAGGGAGAGAGATGAGAAGCATCAATTCTTTGCTGTGGCACCTTAGTTGTTCATTGATCGCTTTCTCACATATGCCTTGACAGGAGGCTACAGCAAAGTGAGTGACCCCTTGCTTAAGCCAGTGACCTTGAGCTCAAGCCAGCAATCACAGGGTTATGTCTATGATCCCATGCTCAAACCAGCAACCCCCTGCTCAAGCTGGTGAGCCCGTGCTCAAGCCAGCAACCTTGGGGTTTTGAACCTGGGTCCTCTGTGTCCCAGTCTAATGCTCTATCCACTGTGCTACTGCCTGGTTAGGCTAGACCGACTTCTTAATGAAGGCATGGAAAGGTGACTGTTGGGCAGATGAAATATATTATGCTCACTTTGTTAAAGATGGCGCTGCCCACGTACAAGTTTTAAAAGTAAGCTTTCCCCCACACCCTGACTGATTGGATGATGTGGGGTAGTGCACTCTCCTGAGGAATCCCATTATGCCTCAGATGGGTGACTTTGTATCAGAGACTTCCTTGTTTGTAGATTGTATTAAAGGTTTGGATTTCTACACTATAAAGTGGGACAGACTGGGAGCTTGCTCTCTCAGTTCCTGAGGTTAGTATTAGAAAGGAGAGCAGATTAAGGCCACGTGGAGGAGAGGAGGCAGCCAAGATGGAGGAATGCTGAGGAAGAAGCCAGTTTGTGCAGAGTTTGTGCAGAGAGAAGGAGATGAGAAACAGAGGTGAATAAGTCTGGTGAGCTAGAAACCTTTTGATTCTATGAAACTCAGATAAGTCAGCAGCTTTGTGAGCACTGAATGAGTGGGTTTTGGAGCCCAGTGTGTGTTTTTATTTGCCCGCTGGGTGCAAGCTAGAATTAAAGCTGACGGCTCACCAGTTCTTGGCTCCATTGTTTCATTACCAACTGTCTGAATCTAATGCGAACCTGCATTGGCCAGGCGGCTCTGGTAGTGGCCTTGTCCACTGGCTTTACAGTGACATTACAGAGAGTATGTGGGATGGGAGATACTGTGGACATCTTTGCAAAATACAATCTGCCATATGCTGCCACATGGGCCCTCATTAAAGTTTTGTGGCCTGGAAAGATAAAGTTGGAAGAGAGGACCCTCTTTTATCTGTTTTCCCTTTCACTCTGAGCTTTGGGGCCAACTGTGCTCTGATAGTAGCTCTAAGCCCTATTGATAATAGGCATTCTTTGACTACACCATGACCAAGTTACAAATACTAATTACAGATACTCCATAGCACCATTGTAGACAATGTTCTTGCTAAAAATAAGACTTCCTGAGGTGACAATGCATTGTGGACACATTGAGTGATCAAAAAACTTGGTTAGTAACAAATGGCTCCCCATCTGGAGCTCCCAAAGATCCAGCTGGACAGGAGAGATTCTCCTGGGCATGCCTATCCTCTCACCAGCACCAGTTGTGTTTATTGCTTGCACAATAGTTGGTGTTATCAGGTCATATAGAGATATATATCCTATTGAGTCCTGAAAGGGTGAGGCTGGGACTCTCCAAGAATGTGAGGTCACTCCCAGTGTCAAGTCCTAGTCAGCCTGGAGAAGAATATATTCATTCATGTTCTCCCCACACACACACACACATCTCCTGATGTGCTGGGAGTCTGAGATGGAGCCCCTTGCAGAATAGTGATAAGACAGTATACCCCAGGCAGCAGGAAGTCAAGGCCTTACCAAGTTAAGAGTGAGTTTTAACTCATCAACCACTACATGAAGACCTATGATGTGTTTTGTGCTTATTTTTCTTCCCTTTGAATATGTGTGAAGAAGAACTGGGACCAAGAGGAGAACAGCAAGTTCATTTTAAAATGTCAAGTGAAAATTGATAGGACACTAAATTATATACAGCGTGAGGCAAAAGGAGGTTTACAGTTGTTCATATGGAAAATAATACAATAATTAATAAATAATAATACAAGAATACTCACAACTGTAAACCCACTTTTGCCCCATCCTGTGTAATACAATCCCAAATTTGTGTAATACATTTATATATACAGTGTGTCTGTAAAGTCATGGCACACTTTTGACTTTTGACCGGTCAAAAGTGCACCCTGACTTTACGGACACACTGTATATACACTTATACACATACACACGAACTGATTATTTTCTTGTATGTATTCTATATTCTACCCATTAAGCTATCGGCATACATTGCTTTTCTAAGAAACACATAGATATTGTCAAATAAGAAAAAGGAGAAACAGACTATTGACAGAATTCTAATTTAAAAGGAACACCAAATGAAGAGCTATGAGTTACAGCTGATTGTTTACTCAGCTGACATCTCCTTTCTTGTTAACATGATTTGGTTCAAGATCTATGGCCAAATGAAGAAGATTAATTATAATTGGTCCAAAGCTCTTCCTCTTTGTCAGTGATCAGTCTATGGGTGGGTACATGACCAAGTTTGGCCAATAAAACATGTGGAAGTCCACTGGTGGCTTTTAGGGAAGATTTTATTCTTTGGTTAAAAACAAGAGAGAATCACAAGAGGAAAAGCTTTCTATGTCCTCCTTCACCTCCATGTTAGGATTCTGTCATATGACAACAATACTTGGTGCTACAGCAGCCATCTTGTGACTTAGAGGGGAGACATTGCTAACATGCTGAAATGGGAGAAAAAAGATGAGAAGCCTCCAGGTCTTCAATGACATTGTTGAGCCACCAAATTCACCCTGAAACTGCCCCCTACCAGATTTGATATAAAAAATAATTAAGTCTGTATTGTTGAAGCTATTTTATATGTTTTTTTTTCTTTTTTACAAGGACAGAGAGAGGGATAGATAGGGACAGACAGACAGGAACGGAGAGAGGTGAGAAGCATCAATTATTAGTTTTTCATTGCTGTTGCGACACCTTAGTTGTTCATTGATTGCTTTCTCACATGTGCCTTGACCGTGGGCCTTCAGCAGACCGCGCAACACCTTGCCAGAGCCAGCGACCTTGGGTCCAAACTGGCGAGCTCTTTGCTCAAGCCAGATGGGCTCGTACTCAAGCTGGCGTCCTTGGGGTCTCAAACCTGGGTCTTCCGCATCCCAGTCCAACGCTCTATCCACTGCGCCACCGCCTGGTCAGGCTGAAGCTATTTTAGTTGACATTCTATTATCTGCTGCCACATATATCCTAAATAATATTCACAATCAGGAGACAAGGTTAGAAACCAGGAGTTGAGGCCATTCAGTTAGTTGAAGCCATTTGAAGTGATAGGAAAAGCCATGTTAAATGGGACAGCCAGAATGATATTCATAGCTTTTAACAACAGGTCCATCATGGACACAAAACAATATAAAAGAACACCAGTCCAGTCAGAATGAACATCAGCCATATATAATAGATATTCCCATGCCAATGTGTCCTAGCTGAACATCAGCACCAGAGTAGTTACAGCAAATCAGAAGACTCAATTAAACCTATGTGTGAGGTGAATTTGCTTGGACCCAATTCTTGCTCTACCTTTTGTAGCCAAGCCTTCTATCAGTTTAACATGTACCAGTGGCTGATTCAACTCTAAAGATAGTGCCTGAAGTTTTGAACCTAACCACTGAACTGTTATGGTGTTGGTGGTTCTAAATCATTGGTTTGGGGCTTTTTTTTTCACTGAAAAAGTAATACATAATCTTGGTATAAAAATGCCAACTTTACAAAGATAAAAAAATATAATAATAAAAAGTGATTCTCCCATCTTGACATTCCTACATATACATTATTAACAATGTTTGCATACATTTGCATAAATTACAGAAACATATATATGTATATATTTATATATCTCTATTTTTTAGTGAGAGAGATAGAGAGAGGTACAGAGAGGCAGGAAGGGAGAGAGATGAAAAGTATCAATTATTTGTTGCGGTACCTTAGTTGTTCATTGATTGCTTTATTATAGGTGCCTTAACTGGGGGGCTCCAGCAGAGCAAGTGACCCCTTGCTCAAGCCAGCAACCTTGGGCTTAAGCCAGTGACCCTTGGGCTCAAGCCAGTGACCATAGTATCATGTCTATGATCCGCACTCAAGCTAGCGACCTTGGAGTTTCGAACCTGGGTCTTCTGCGTCCTAATCCAATGCTCTATCCACTGGGATATCACCTGGTCAGGTTATTTATATATCTTTTTAACACAGAGCCTACTCACATATATGTATGTACTTTGTTATTCCCACTATTTCTTAGAACTGTTACATATCTGCATATAAAACTAGTTCTTTTTTACAACTATTTAGCATTCCATTGTATAAATGTTTCATAACTTATGTAATGAAACCTCTATTGATTAATATTTAAGGTGTTTGCTATTACAAACAATGCTGTAATAAACACTATCAATTAGCTTATTTTAGGGTGAATATAAAAGAATACCCAAGTAAAAGTAGTTTAAACCATTAGGATTTATTATCTTACATCATAAAAGTTCTAAGTGAGGTGCTCCCAGGGTGGATTAATTCAAAGCCCCAACAATGTCATTATAAGAACAGGTGCTATCCCTATTTTTCTTACCATCCTCAGAGTATTGAATTTCTGTTTTTCTTTTCTTTGTTTCTCTCTCTCTCTTTCTTTTTTAGCAAGAGAGACAGAGAGGGACAGATAGAGACAAACAGGCAGGAAGGGAGAGAGATGATAAGCATCAGTTCTTCGTTGTGGTACCGTAGTTGTTCATTAATTGCTTTCTCATATGTGCCTTGACCTGTGGGCTACAGCAGAGTGAGTAACCCCTTGCTCAAGCCAGTGACCTTGGGCGTAAGCCAGCTACCATAGGGTCATGCCTTTGATCCCACGCTCAAGCCAACAATCCCTCACTCAAGCTGGTGAACCCGTGCTCAAGCCAGATGAACCCACACTAAAGCTGGTGACCTTTGGGTTTCAAACCTGGGTCCTCTGTGTCCCAGTCCAATGCTCTGTCCACTGTGCTACCACCTGATCAGGCTGAATATTTTTTAAAAAAGATTATTGATTAATTTTAGAGGGAAAGGAAGGGGGAGAGAGACAGACAAACAGACAGAAACATCAATCTATTCCTGTATGTGCCCTGACCGGGGTCAAACCCACAACCTTTGCATATTGGGATGACGCTTTAACCAATCTAGCTATCTGGCCAGGGCCAGAGTATTAAATTATTTGCCCTCAGTCTGGAAATAAGATGGCTTCCACAATTCCAGACATCCTATCATCATTCAACTTTGTTCAAAGAGAAGTCCATTTTTCCTTATACATCTGCTTGTCTCTGGTAGGAAAACTTTTCCCAGAAACCCTGCTGTAGACATTCCCTCACACATCATTGGCTAGAACATGCCCATTCATAGACAATCACTAGTAATCGGGAATAGATTTACTATTATTGGCTTATACCAATGGACTCATTCCACTGGGCCAGGGAAGAACATGCTTTAAGGTCCTATTGGCAAGAAGGAAGGGTGAAATATCTACTGGGTAGCAAGCAAAAGGGTCTTCCATTTCACATATCCATCTGCATGCATATATGCAAGTATACTTATAGAACAGAGTCCCTGCAATAGACTTGTTTGGTAAAAAAATTTGTTCATTTTAAATGTTGAGAGACAGCAATGGATGAATGGATAAACAAAATATGGTATATACATAAAATAGAATATTATTTAGCCTTAAAAAGGAATTAAATTCTGACACATGGTACATGAACAGACCTTAAAGACATTATGCTAAGTGAAATAAGCCAGACAAAACAAAATAAATATTCAATTTTACTTTTATGAGGTACCTAGAGTAGTCATATTTATAGAGACAGAAAACAGATGCTGAGGGGAGAGGGAGTAGTAGAAAGTCATTTTTTAAATTTCAGTTTGGGAAGATTAAAAGAGTCCCGGAGGTAGATAGTGCTACTGATTGCACAATAATGTAAATGGATTTACTATAATTGCTGAACTGTACACTTCAAATTAATAAAATGGTAAATTTTAACGCAATAAAAAGTGTTGATAGAGTCTGACCAGGTGGTAGCACAGTGGATAGAGCGTTGGACTGGGATGTGGAGGACCCAGGTTCGAGACCCCGAGCTCGCCAGCTTGAGCGCAGGCCCATCTGGCTTGGGCAAAAGCTCGTCAGCTTGGAGCCGGGGTCGCTGGCTCAGTCTGCTGAAGGCCTGCGGTCAAGGCACATATGAGAAAGCAATCAATGAACAACTAAGGTGTTGCGACGGCAACGAAAAACTAATGATTGATGCTTCTCACCTCTCTCTGTTCCTGTCTGTCTGTCCCTATCTATCCCTCTCTGACTCTCTCTCTGTCCCTGTAAAAAAAAAAAAAAAAAAAGTGTTGATAGAATTCCCAAATTGTCCTCAAAGTGGCTTCAACATGTAATGTTCTCACCCCTAGTGCATAGTGGGCACTGCTTGGTTTCTCATAATGTTTTGAGCCCAGTGCTAGATCAAGGGTCCCCAAGTGGTGACACAGATGATCTTGGTGGATATAAGAGACCAGCAGTACCTTTATAAGATCAGTAACAGAAAGGCCTGGTTTTATAAGTAAAAGAACAATCCCCAGGAAGGGAGGGTAGAGAGGCATTCCCTTGTCTTCCTGAAGCCTGTTATCACCTCTGTGCTTCCTTTACCAAAGCACTTCCACCCCATCCTGGTGGTTCCAAGAGCCTGCTGCTCCTCTTGTTCTCTGACCTACATGACAATGCTCTACAGCTAGCGCTCGGCTTACAACCACAATTGGTTCCAACAGACCGGTCGTAACACAATTTGGTTGTAAGTTGGGTAGGCTATATGTACAGTACTGTGAAATGATGTTATAAAAATCTTTAAGTCATACTTTATCATAATTTTCTTTCATTATTGTTATATATCACGATTTTCTTTGTTCATTTTATGCCATTTGTATCATCTCTACACCATTTTGTTTCTTATTTTTACATTCATCAGGTTTAAGTAAAACACTGCATTACCAGTACAACTGGTTTAATATTTGCAAAACATACAAAATTACAAAATACAGGTACATACAAAAACTGCTCCAGACACAGAGCAGTCGTGGCTAGCGATTGTGGTCGTAAAGTCGAATGGTCGTAAGCTGCATAGGTCATAAGTTGATCAATACCTGTAGTCTCTTGTTTCTGTTTGTTAAGAAAAATTATCTCAAAATTGAAAATTCAGCAAAAAGATTACTGCATGCCCTTTCAATGCCACATGACTGAGTCTGTGTAACAACCTGCCCTCTGATTTTCTAAGGGATATAACTTTGTTTGGCCTCCTAAATATTTACAACTGATTAGGCCAGGCTCTATAAAGCTACATTTAATGTGTAAAAGAGTGTTGCATTTGCAAATGACTCCTTTATCCCAGTAGGGATGTAAATGATTTCTGCCTGTAGAAAAGATAAGCCCAAAGGTTAGAGTTTGATTGCCAAGGACATTAACCTGTTCTGTCTCTAGCTCGGCCATCTTATTACAATGGTCCCCTCTTCACTGACTATATATGCTGCAGTCTAGTCTCCTTGAACTAGCTTCGTCCTTATGCTGGGTCTCTTCTTAATGAGCTAAATAAATGACAAGGACTCACTGTATGTTTGTATGAGAGCTACCATATTTCCCCATGTATAAGACACATCTTAATTTGGGGGCCCAAACTTTGAAAAAAAAATGTATTATATAAAGTTATTGAGCTCAAGTTTTAATCATCATAAAATTCATACAACTCCTCAATAAGCGCAAAAAAAGTGGGAAATGCAAGTAAAAAAATCTACAACCACTGTATAAGATGCACCCAGATTTTAGACCCCAATTTTTCAGAAAAAGGGTATGTCTGTGTATGTCCAGTAACCGCAGCTGCCATCAAAGCCGCCTGGCCAACGCAGGTTCAGGTTGATTCGGACCGATGGTAATGAAGCAACAGGGCCGAAACTGGTGGTACATTGTCCTTTATTCTAGACTTGCACCTGGTGGGCGACAAAATACACACAGTGGGAAATACTTCCCTTTCCATTCAGGGCTTCCAAAACCACTGACTCATCTGAGTATTTCTAGAATCAAAGGTTTCCACCTCACCAGCCTTATTCCCCTCTGTTCCCAATCTCCTTCTCCTCCACAAACTGGCTTCTTCTCCTTCTCCAAATCCGCCATTTTGGCTGCCTCCTCCACATGGCTTCCCTGCCCTGCTTCCATTGGCTCTCTCTAGAACGTAATCACTCTCCACAGAACAACGTGATCTCTTCTCCTTCCAATGGCCTCCTAGCTCCTCCTTTTAAAAACTTTTAGTGCGAAAACCCTCCCCCAACACACATTAGCACAACCATGCTCTTCCCAAGCATGAAGGACATTAATATTATCACCTAGGCCCGTGATGGCGAACCTATGACATGCGTAGCCATTTTCGATGACACCTGGCTGCTTACCAGAGAAGTATGGGGCCACATGCTGAGAAAGACATTTCATCCTCGGCTCCTGCACGGACAGGTGCAGTAGCCGAGGATAAAATATTTGCTGTAGTGTAGACACTCTGTGCCGGAAGCCTGTAGGCCAAAACAACAAAACTCCAGCACAGAGCGTCTAGTTCTGGGACTTCTGGTTAGGCCGTTTTTCTTGAAGTGACACACCACCTGAGTTATGCTCAGTTTTTTGGTGAATTTTGACACACCAAGCTCAAAAGATTGCCCATCACTGACCTAGGCAACGACCATCCACATGGGCAGTGCCATTTTTAACAAAGTGGGCATAATATATCTTATCTGCCCAATAGTCTGATACATGGGAAATTATGGTATGTTTTTAAATTTTTGAAAATTATTCTTTGACATTCTATTAGGTTTTCAGAATGACTTTGCTAACTATAAAAAAAGGAAATAAGAAGAAATCTAAGAAGCATAAATAAATAGTTTGACTTCTGATCCTATCACAGTTATAATGTTATCTACTTCATACTTTGTCCCCAAATATAACAAGTGGCTGCTGTAGAAGGCCACAGTGACCCTTCTGACTTTCCTTCCTTGCTCTTCAACATTCACTCAGAATACCATCTGATCTGCTACCAAGTCCAGGCCCTCTAGCACAGGGGTTCCCAAACTATGGCCCCGTGGGCCGCATGTGGCCTCCTGAGGCCATTTATCCGCCCCCGCCCTCCGCACTTCTGGAAGGGGCACATCTTTCATTGGTGGTCAGTGAGAGGAGCACAGGATGCATCTGCACCCATAGTTCCCATTGAAATACTGGTCAGTTTGTTGATTTAAATTTACTTGTTCTTTATTTTAAATATTGTATTTGTTCCCGTTTTGTTTTTTTACTTTAAAATAAGATATGTGCAGTGTGCATAGGGATTTGTTCCTAGTTATTTTTATAGTCCGGCCCTCCAACAGTCTGAGGGACAGTGAACTGGCCCCCTGTGTAAAACGTTTGGGGACCCCTGCTCTAGCACCTCCAAAGTTAGACCACACAAGTGTCAAAATCTACGACCCTGGTTTGGATCCTGTTTTGTGATTTGTGGCTTCACTTTCCCCCAGATGGTCAGCAGGACTATAGAGACTGGCCATGGCTGTGTCCCTCTCCTCTGGACGTCCCTCTCCCACCACCAGTTGGGTGGGACTTGGTTTCTTTCAGCACCCAACAGTATAACTGCACCCTTACTAGGCATGACAGATGCGGCCTGGGAAATCCTGTTTCAGAGAGTTATCCTGTTTGTTAACTTTTGCATCTAAAAGGCTTGCAGGAATGTGCATTCCTGGGGTTATCCTTTCCTCCAGTCCACCTCATTCCAGTGGTCTATTCCCACCGCAAGCCTACATCCTGTACCCTGAGCATTTCCTTCTTTTGGTCCCACCCCTGGACCCAGCTCCCTTCAGGTTTCCCAGAGCTTTCACTGGCCCAAAGTAGCTGTGTACAGCAGATCCTGTAAAGTTTTGGGAGAGGCTACAATCATTTTCATCTTTACTATTAGAACCCGCCAACATTCCTGGCTTTTCAAGTGTTTTGATGGCTCTCCCTTCTCAGGCCTCATGCTGTGCTATCTGGACATTAAGTCCTTCCATTCTCCTTTCTCTAAATTTCTCCATATTCCCTCCCTCCTCTTCCCTGCCCCTCAGCCATAGGGCTATCTCTAGGAATTCAAGTCTTCCCACCTTACAAGGGAAAAGCACAGCCCCAGCTCTTTGGCCTTGGTCTGAGTATTCACCTTTAACATTAAGGCCAGCAGGTGAAGGCGTTCAGAACTGGCTTTCCCAAGATGTGCCACTTTGGTATGTGAATTATTTTGAGCTGATGGTAATCAAGACCCTGCAGGCCCAAGAGAAACTTTTACCTCTCCCTTAAAGAATTTAAATTGGGGGCCTTGCCCATAACAAGAACTATCACCAGAAATAACATTTTGTGACCTATCTAGAGGGCAGAAAAAACTCCTAATTACTGACTATCTGCTCTTCTTAGCATCCTGAAAATGACCCTCCTCCCCTGTAAAGCTCCAGAGTGCTTTACCTCATCCTGAGCTCACAATGCCATGTGTACCTCATTTCCCCCTTCTGTCTCTGACCCTCTCGTGTCCCTTGCTCTCTCATGTATGTGCTGTTCCCGTATGTATATATGTAATTAAATCTCATTATTGTCTCTTGTCAATCTAATCTGTCTCACATAGATTTAATTATTAGACCAGCTAAAAAAGCCAAAAGAGTAGAAGAAAGTTTCTTCCTCCCCCACAAAGGTATTCTCCTTGGCTAAGAGCCATTTCCCCTCACACAAAATAGGACATTTCTCTAGAATGGGAAGTTGGCAGCAGTTGCTTCTTGTTTTAAAAAACAAAATTTCCTTCTCCCACCACACATGGGAGAGGATGACATAAATACACAGCAAAAAGGAGGCAAGAAAAGAGAATTCTTTGTCACATGTCTCCCAAGAAAATTGTTCCTTAATTTACCATATTTATATTTTCTATCTCAGAGCTTAAAAAAGAGCTGGATTAAGAATTTCCCTAATTTTTAAAAGTTTCTTACAGTCCTCTTCAGCTACTTCATTAGAATAGTAGATAGTATAAGGCTGGAGTCCCCAAACTTTTTACACAGGGGGCCAGTTCACTGTCCCTCAGACCGTTGAAGGGCCGGACTATAAAAAAAAACTAGGAACAAATCCCTATGCACACTGCACATATCTTATTTTAAAGTAAAAAAACAAAACGGGAACAAATACAATATTTAAAATAAAGAACAAGTAAATTTAAATCAACAAACTGACCAGTATTTCAATGGGAACTATGGGTGCGGATGCATCCTGTGCTCCTCTCACTGACCACCAATGAAAGAGGTGCCCCTTCCGGAAGTGCGGCGGGGGCCAGCTAAATGGCTTCAGGGGCCACATGCGGCCCACGGGCCGTAGTTTGGGGACCCCTGGTATAAGGTGACCAGTCGTCCTCCTGTAGGGAGGACAGTCCTTCTTTTGTAAGTTCCATCCTCCTTCGAAAAGTGTCCTCCTTTTTGATATTGGAAGACTAATCTGAAAATGACCATATTTGATCGACGCAGAGTCAATCTATTGTGTGTGATGTGACATATTTGTATTTGACATGATGATTCGTCAAGGATCAGTACAGTGCGGTGAGATGCGATTATGAGATGCGTCTGTTCAGCACGGGAGACCTGGAGAGAGCACGCGATATAGCGAGCGTGCAAATGGCTTTGTGTGCTTCTTACTGAAACAAGACACAGCACATACTACATTGTAGAATCACGATTATTTCTTTCTCAATGCATATTCAATCATAGATAGGTAAGCACAATTCACGTAAAATTCAAAATGAAGGATATTTCTTGTTACATTGACAAAAAATATTCATTCAATGGAATACAATTTCCTTAATTTTTAAAATTATTATTTCTTACAATTATTAAAAATTAATAGGCATGTAGCATAATTACAATATAAAATATAAATGTTTTTTATTATGAATTTTTCATTATAGTGTATTATTGTTGCAATGAATAAAATGTGTCTTTTATTTACTATATTGTTTTCTTCCATTTATTTTTGTCCTTCTTTTCATTGTAAAAAAGTTGGTCACCTTATAGTAGCACTCTTTTGAATTTCAAAAAGTTACTGCCAAATGGCCTTTCTCTGGAGAAAAAGAAATTAATGCTAGATACAGGAAGTGAGTTCTAACTGCTACCAGTTGAAACACATTAAAATGACAATGATTCTTTCCACCCTTTTATATCTTCATTTATGGATTTTGACTCATAAGAATGCTCTGTCACTGGAAAAGTTAAAAATCAAATTTCACCATAGCATATTTATGATTACTACTAGGAAAATTCATGTTAAGATTGTGGCTGATTTTTTCCTTTGCTTTTTTCTTTTCTTTCCTGTGTTGTGACAGTGTTGATTGTACAATCTTTTATAAACAATTTTAAAGGGTAATGACAAACATTGATTGAATTCTCTGTTTTAGAGAGAGAGCAGGGATGGGGAGAAATGAGAAGCATCAACTTGTAGTTGCATCACTTTAGTTGTTCATTGATTGCTTTTCAAATTTGCCTGGATCAGGGGCTCCAGTCAAGCCAGTGACCCCTTGCTCAAGCCAGTGACCTCGGGGTTTCAAACCTGGGACATCAGTGTCCCAGATTGATGTTCTATCCATTGCATCACCACTGGTCATAGTTGAAAATTTTTTAAATAAATTATACATCAAGACACTATACTACTAATTATTTCAGCATGCATCTCCACTGACCTACATTATAATAATATAATCAATAGTAATGATAATTTCCTAACATAATCTAATATCCAATTCAAATTCAAATTTTCCCTAACTGTACCCAAAATGTCTTTTACGCTAGCTTATGATCCACCTAGGGTCTAATCAAGGTTTATACATTGCATTTGGTTATTTCTCTTTAGCTTTTTAAATATAGAACAACCCCCAACCATTTTATTACTTATGACATTGACTTTTTGAAAAATTCATGCTATGTTTCTTACAGAAAGTCCATAGTGTGTGTGTGTGTGTGTGTGAGAGAGAGAGAGAGAGAGATACCATATAACTTGTTCCTCTAGGACCTGTGTTTCCTATTAAATAGAGCTTGGGTGATTCAGGTTAAACCTTTTTGGTAAAATATTTCATGGCTGATGCTTTATATTTCATAAGGTATCCTATCAGAATGCACATGTCAGGTGTCCCTCTTTTAATGAGTAAGTTGGATTGCATGGTTAAAGTGCTAATCAGATATCTCCCTTGGCAATGAATAAATGATATGTGGAATGACACCCTGTTCACTGTGTTCATTTTTGTAGCTCTCAGTTCCTAGCACATGCCACACCCAGTAGATAGATGAATTCTACACTGGCCCTACATTCTAGGATTGATCACAGCACTAAGATCAAACCAAGGCACTTCTGTTAATGGATTATTCTAGAGTAATGGAGTTCCTGCAGCCTGGACAGAAGGCAATAGGGACCCCGAAGTGGGTGCTAAGGGTTAACAAAGCTTCCTCTGCCAAAGCCTCAGGAAGAGTTCCAGGACTCTGCATAAGTGCTTGGGATGGGCCTGCTTTCAGAGATTGCTGTCAGAAGCTACCCAGAGACTGGTAGAAGGCAGAAAAACAAAACTTTTAAAAAGCTGTCATTTCAAAGCTGAGGACAATTTTTAGTTTAGCAAGAAGCGAAGACTCCAGAATCTCCCTTTGTTCTTGGAAAATCAAGTGTCTAGTTCATTAATGTTATGCAAATGTTAAGCATGAATATTTGAGCTACAGTGCTTATTATCATGTAAGAGGGTGTCTATGTAGAGTCAAATCTCTTCAGAGTGTGTTCCCTCAGGATAAATATGAGAAATGGTGTGTGTGTGTGTGTGTGTGTGTGTGTGTGTGTGTGTGTGTTCCCAAAACATGGTTTGAAGATTCTCAGCACATGAAAACTGCTGCTGACGGATCCAAAATGGTGGTGGACTAGGGTGAATGTAACACTAACGTCCTCCCAGGATGAAACTGGAATTACAACTAAAACATAGAACAATCAACCTGAATAACCAACTGAAGACTAGCTGAATGGAAGTCTTATAACCAAAGATTTACAGAAGCCACATCGAGACTGGTAGGAAGGGAAGAGAGATATAAAGGGCTGGTCCCACTCCCACAGGCAGTGGCTGAGTTTCTGGAGGAATATTTCAGCTGCTGGGATATTCCTCCTGAGAAGCATGGTCTCAACACCACACGGGGCTTTTCATCCCAGGGCACCAGAGCCTGGAAGAGGCACCCACATAATATCTAACTGTGAAAATCAGTGAAGATTCTGTTTGCCAGGGAGATATGGGAGTCTGCTAGAGACACAGGCAACATCTTAAAGGGCCAAACAAAATCTCATTCGCAGCCTCTCACCCTGGGCTCCAGTGGAGGGAGGGCAAAGTGGACCAACCTCAAGTGAGGAGAGATTGAGGTTTGTAGCTCTAGGGAAAAAGCTGAAGGAAAAGCTGTCAGGACCCCTGAGCTGAGTCCCTCACTAGCACCACAGATGCCATCTTGGAGCACAACCCTCCGTACAGCATCAGCCTGGTGAAATGCAATAGCCCCACCCTCTGGAATTTCTGTCACTCTACCCTGTGGAGTTCATGCCCTGCTGAGGAGTTAGCTGCCTGTGCCTGGGTGTAGAGGTCTGGGCACACTCAGGAGGTATCAGTGTAAGTGGTGCAGCTCTGGGACAGAGGGTCATTCCCACCACTTTCCCGTGATCCTAACTGATGCCATCCCCTTATGGGAGATGCTCTAGCCCCACCTTCCAGGCTTCAGGTTGCCCTCCTCTATAGACTCCTGGTGGCATTGCCCTGCTGAGATCTGAAAAGAATCCAGGACAGACTGAGTCATGGGGCTCTGAGGCAGGAATCACTCCTCATACCTTCCCCCAAACTTGACCAGCTCCTCCCCCTCACAGAAGATCCACTAGCCCAACTATGCCCGGTGGCCCAACCCAGCTGAGCTCAGGCTCCTGGCAGAACCGTGGACAGACTGAGTTGTGTGGCTCTAAGATGGGACCATTATCCCTCACACTCCTGACCAGTGCAGAGCCTTCCATCCGTACAGCTAAACCTTAGTATTTTGGGGCCTGATAAATGCTGCTGGTATTACTGTAATGACTCCATGATACCCTTCCATACCACAAAGATGTGCAGGGACCAAAAAGGGAGCAGCTAGACTTGCTATACTTTGGGACATTTGCTGAGTGGCCTCTGACCCAGGACTGGCAATAAGTTTGAACCTGCATCAATCTGGTGAACAACACTCGACCCTACCTGATGGCTCACTGTGAACCTACCTCATGTAACTTGAGTAGCACCAGAGGTTCTTTCAGTGACTGAGCCTATCAGGCAGCTGGCAGACAATGGCAAGCAGAGGTAGACCTCAGGTTCCCTTGGAACTTTTGTTGACCTGCCTCCCTAGGCCCAGTGCTTATAAAAGCAGGCCTCATTGCACAGCTTGGTCCTTCCTGCACACACCCAAGCCCAGCAGAGGCAGTTACAAACTATGAATCACTATGTAGCTAGAAACAGCTTACTCAGAACCAGTCACAGGCAGCAACTAATATTGGCATGCAACAGAGTCCCTCTGAGGCCCCAGAGTCAACATATCCAGTGGCCAGCTTCAGACAATATCATAGCAGGATTCAATTAGCTTCACAAGAAGCATATCCAAAGGGAAATCTTGGAAGGCACCAGACCCTGCTGAGGTGAATTCCACTTCATGTGGTCAGCACTTACACAGCAGCTCATTCACTGTGAGGCTTATCCTCAGTCACCCAGCCTGAGGGCCAACCTCACACATGAAGGGGACAATAGCAATCAAGACTAATTTACAACAGGACAGTTCACATAACCCACACAAGGAACATTCCTGGAGCATCCAGATCAGGTGATCAAGGAAACTGCACCACTAGATCCCACAGGATACCTACTACATGAGGCCACTCTACAAAGACTGGGAGTCATAGCAGATCTACTTGATTCATAGAAATAAACACAATGAGGCAGCCAAACTGTGGAGACAAAGAAGCATATCCCAAATGAAAGAACAGAAGAAATCTCCAAAAAGAAAAGAGCTAAATGAAATGGAGACAAGCAATGTATCAGATATAGAGTTCAAAAAAGGTGGTATAAGGATGCTCAAGGAACTTAGTAAGAACTTCAACAAAGAGACAGCAAGCATAAAAAAGGACATAGAAACCATAAAAAAAGAACGAGTCAGAATGAAGACTACGGTTTCTGAAATGAAGAATGCACTGGGAGAAATAAACAGTAGGCTGGATGAAGCAGAGGACTGAATCAGTGATTTGGAAGACAAGACAGCAGAAAACACCTAATCAGAGCAGCAAAACAAAAAAAAAAGAATTTTAAAAATGAGAATAGTTTAAGGGACCTTTAGAACAACATGAAGATAACAATTTGCATTATGGGGTTAGCAGAAGAAGAAGAGAGAGAACAAGGGATCAAGAATCTACTTGAAGAAATAATGACTGAAAACTCCCTAATCTGACTAAGGAAAAAGACACACAAGTCCAGGAAGCACAGAGAGTCCCAAACAAGATGAACCTAAAAAGGCCCACAGCAAGACATGTCATAATTAAAATAGCAAACGTTAAAGAAAAAGAGAGATCTTAAAAGTAGCAATGGAAAGACAGTTAGTTACCTACAAGGGAGCTCCCATGAGACTGTCAGCTGATTGTTAACGGGTCAGGATTTTGCCACATCAGAGTGAATTTCTTCACTGGGATGAACATATTATCCAAAAGTTTCTTGATTTCTAGAATTCCTCAATACCTTACACCTCTTAGCAATAAAATGTGGGGAATAGTTCAGCAATCTCTACTTATCTCAAACCAACAATAAGTACTCTCCTAAGTCCCCAGGGACAGATAATGCACTTTGAGGATCCAACCTGTGAAAGATCTTTGGCAGAGCTGGCACTGATCTATTCAGGTCCCAAGACCTCAAAGTCTTGTCTCTCTTTTACCTTTCTTTGTTAATTAAATGTTTTTGCCTTGAGAAATTATCTGTTAAAATAATCATAGTGCTTTTTTAAAAAATTTGTTAATATGGTAACTTATATTAATTCAGTTTTTTTAAGTTTATTTATCGATTTTAGACAGAGAGGAAGGGAGAGAGAGACACACACAGAAACATCCATCTGTTCCTGAATGTGTTTGAATCAGAAATCAAACCCACAACCTTTGTGTATCAGGATGATACTCTAACTAACTGAGCTACCCGGCCAGGGAACATTAATTCAGTTTTGAGTGTTGAACCAATCTTACAATTCTGGAATAAGTGCTACTAGGTCATGATTATCCTTTTTAGATACTTCTGGATTTTATTTGTTAAAATTTTGTTTAGAATTTTTGCCCCTGTGATCGTAATGAATATTGGTCTATCATTTTCTTGTAATTTTCTTAAAGAGTTTGTATGGAATTAGTATTATTTCTTACTTAAATGTTTAGTATAATTCACCAGTAAGGCCTTCTGGACTTGGATCTTCCTTTGTGGGAAAGTTTTTTAACTATAAATTCAATTTCTTTAATAGATATTGAGCTATTAAGGTAAATTGATTTTTTCTTGAGAGAACTTTGGTAGTTTGTATCTTTTAAGGAATATTCATCTGAGTTTTAAACTTGTTGACATAAAATTTTTCAGAAAGTTCTCTATGTTCCTGCTAATATCTGTACTCTGTAGTGATGTCACCTCTTTGATTCTTGATTGGTATTTTGTGTCTTCTCTTATTTTCCTTATAGTCTGACAGGAGGTTTATCAATTATATTGATTTTTCTTAAATAACCAGCTTTTGGTTTCTTGATTTTCTCTATTTTTTTTATTTCATTGATGTCTGCTTTGATCTTATTTTCTTTCTTTTGCTTACTTTAGTTTAATTTGGTCTCTCTCTCTCTCTCTCTGTTAGTTTCTTAAGGTAAGAGGTGATGTCACTGATTTGAGATTTCTCTTTTTTTCTAATACAGGAACTTCGTGCTACAAATTTCCCCCTAAGCACTGATTTTATAACATCCCACAAATTCTATGTTGTGTTTTCATTTTCATTCAGTTCAATAAAGACTTTCTAATGTCCTTTTTGATTTTTTTTCTATTACCTATATCTTATTTAGAAGTGTGCTATTTAGTTTATATGTATTTGGAGATTTTTCTGGAGGTCTTTTACTGATTTCCAATTTGATTCATTATGGCCAAATAAATACTTACTATGACTTTAATCATATAAAATTTATTGAGACTTGTTTTATGGCCCAAAATGTGGTCTATATTGGTAAATCTTCCACATGTACTTGAACATGTATGTTTCGTTCTTGTGAGGTAGAGCCTTTTGGGTCAAGTTGGTTGATAATGTTGTTCAAATGTTCTATATCCTTAATGACATTCTGCCTTCATGTCTGTCAATTATTGAAGAAATGGTATTGACATCTCCAACCATAATTGTGGATTTATTTCTCGTTCAGGTCTATCAGATTCTGAGGATCTGTTCAGTACATAATCACTTAGAATTTTTTTACCTTCTTGATGAATTGACTCTTTTTTCATTATGAAATTACTTTATCTCTATGAAATCAACTTTAATGTAATATAGTCACTCAAGCTTTCTTTTGACTAGTGTTTGCATATATATCTTTCTTCATCCTTTTATTTTTACTGTGTGTATCTTTATGTTTATATGTATTTCATGTAAGTAGCATATTGTTCAGTCTTGTTTTGATAACCTGACATTCCTTATCTTTTTTTAAATATTTTTTAAAAGCACCACCTTTTAATTAATTTATTTTTTTATTTTTACAAGGACAGAGAGAGAGAGTCAGAGAGGGATATATAGGGACAGACAGACAGGAACAGAGAGAGGTGAGAAGCATCAATCATTAGTTTATCATTGCCGTTGTGACACCATAGTTGTTCATTGATTGCTTTCTCACATGTGCCTTAACCGTGGGCCTTCAGCAGACTGAGCCACCCCTTGCTGGAGCCAGTGACCTTGGGTCCAAGCTGGCGAGCTTTTGCTCAAGCCAGGTGGGCTTGCACTCAAGCTGGCGACCTCGGGGTCTGGAACCTGGGTATTCCGGCATCCCAGTCCGACGCTCTATCCACTGGGCCACCGCCTGGTCAGGCACATTCCTTATCTTTTGATTAAAGGTATTTAGATCATTTTCATTTTATATAATTATTGTCATAAATTAGGTTTTAAGTCTATCATCTTGTTATTTGTTTTCTATTGGTTCTATATGTCCTTTGTTTTCTTTTTCTTCTTCTGCCTACTTATAGATTAACTGACCATATTTTATGATTCTATTTTATCTCCTTTATTAGCTTATTAACTATAACTCTGTTTCTTTACTTTTTTTGTGATAGAGAGAGAGACAGATAGGGACAGACAGACAGGAAGGGAGAGAGATGAGAAGTACCAATTCTTTGTTGCGGCACCTTAGTTGTTCATTGATTGCTTTCTCATATGTGCCTTGACCAGGGGGCTCCAGTAGATCAAGTGACCCCTTGCTCAAGCCAGCGACGTTGGGTTCAAGCTGGTGAGCTATGCTTAAACCAGATGAGCCTGTGCTCAAGCCAGTGACCTCGGGGTTTTGAACCTGGGTCCTCTGTGTCCCGTCTGATGCTCTATTCACTGTACCACTGCCTGGTCAGGCTGTTTCTTTAACAGTTGCTTTAGGGTATATAATATATATCTTTAACTTATCACAATCTACTTTTAAGTAATATACCATTTTACATATCACATAAGAATTTTATAATAATATACTGCAATTCCTCCCCTCCTAGCCTTTATGCTATTGTTTTCATGCATTTTACTTTTGCATGTGTTATAAACCTTGTTATTTTTTATTTAAACAATCAGTTCTTTTGAGATGTTAAGGAATACACCTTGTAATTTTAACCCTGCTAAGAGAGGCTTTCCTAGCCTGTGACCACAATCTAAATTGAAACTGAGAGTCAGAAAATAACTGAGACCCCATATCTTTCTCAAGAGCTTCCTATTAATATTTGGCAGCTAGCATAATGACAAAGATCAGATTAAGGGAAATGCCTTCCTTGTAAGCCTATTGTTTCTGATGCCCTAAAGTAGCTTATGTTAAGAGAGCACTGTTGAATAGAGCACCTAGTAAACTGAGATTTCAGAATGTTGAGTTATGTTTAAATGAGATGTTATGAGTTATTTGGCTGTAATTACTCACTTATATAGCTGACAGGAGATAAATAGCTGGAAAGCCTCTTAAGTGTGGGCAGGACTTACATTGCCAACAAGATCATAAGTCAGGCTGTAAGCTGGTCATAAACCAGGGGGATTCTGACTGGCTCCCCGAATATAGCATTTGACTTTGCTTCCTTCAGCACTACACCCTCCTTCAGACTGGCCTTCTGTTTTGCCTTGAGCCCCATATCTGTCATATTGACTTGCTCAGCCCTCTGCATATTTCCCACACCAGATTCCTGTTCCAAAGTTCCAAATACCCCTCTAATGCTTTAACAAGGTCTGCATGGTCCTGGCTGGTTGCTTAGTGGATAGTGTCATTCTAGCATATAGATGTCCCGGGTTTCATTTCCAGTCAGGGCACACAGGAAAAGTGACCATTTGCTTCTCCCTCCCTTCCCCTTCTCTCCCTCTTACCCTCAACTGATTTGATTGAATTGAGCATGGCCCCGGGCACTGAAAATATCTTGGTACTCAAGCATCGGGCCCCAGACAGCATTGCCAGATGGATCCTGATTGGGGCTCATGTGGGAGTTTGCCTTACTATCTCTGCTCCTCTCACTTAGAAAAAGGAAGGAAGGAAGGAAGGAAGGAAGGGAGGGAGGGAGGGAGGGAAGGAAAATAGAAAGAGAGAGAGAGAGAGAGAGAGAGAGAGAGAGAGAAGGAAAGGAAGAAAGAAAGAAAGGAAGGAAGGAAGGAAGGAAGGAAGGAAGGAAGGAAGGAAGGAAGGAAGGAAGGAAGGAAGGAAGGAAGAAAGAAAGAAAAGAAAGAAAAGGAAAAGAAAAAGAGGTCTACATGACACTGTTCACGGGTGCAGAGTATGCCTACTGAGCTAGACTTACACTAGGGCTTGACCTCACACTCCCCCTTGCCCTACAATTTCAAGACCAATCTACAAGTACCAGCCCCTCTGGGCAGGCCTGAAATGCCACCCTCAGCATCCAGTTATTGAAAAAGGAGATTTCAGATGCTATGGATTCCTCTTGCTTGTTCAGGCAGAGTCCTCAATAGATGGTCAAGTTGTTTTTGTTTTGTTTTGTTTTTTGTTCTCAAGTGAGAAGAGGGGAGGCAGAGAGACAGATTCCTGCATGTGCCCGACTGGGACCCACCCAGCATGCCCACTAGGGAGTGATGCCCCACCCATTTGGAGCATTGCTCCGTTGCAACTGGAGCCATTCTAGTAACTGAGGTGGAGGCCATGGAGCCATCCTCAGCGCCTGGGCCAACTTTGCTCTAATGGAGCCTTGGCTATGGGAGGGGAAAAGAGAGATAGAGAGAAAGGAGAGGGGAAAGGGTGGAGAAGCAGATGGGTGCTTCTCCTGTGTGCCTTGGCTGGGAATCAAACTTGGGACATTCACATGCTGGGCCAACACTCTACCACCGAGCCAATGGGCCAGGGCTGATGGTCAACTATTAAAAAAAAAAGGTGTTTCTCTCAATTAACTGAAGTATCTTTGAATATAACTTCCACACAATGTTCTGCTTCCACCATCTTCTCAATTTACACAGCACTTCCCTGCTTCCTCCTCCCCAACCACCATGAGGAGACAGCTTTAATCATGTGTTCCTTTTGCTTTCTCTCCTCAAAACCAAAGCATTTTCAGTTTAATTCAAATTTTTAAAATAATAATTATTACAAAGGAGGAAAGAACATACAATGGAGTAAAGACAGCCTCTTTAACAAATGGTGTTGGGAAAATTGGACATCTACCTGCAAAAAAATGAAACTAGACCATCAACTTACACCATTCACAAAAACAAACTCAAAATGGATAAAAGACTTAAATGTAAGCCGTGAAACCATAAGCATCTTAGAAGAAAACATAGGCAGCAAGCTCTCCGACATCTGTAGCAGTGGTATATTTGCCGATTTATCTCCACGGGCAACTGAAATAAAAGGCAAGATAAACAAATGGGACTATATCAAACTAAAAAGTTTTTGCACAGCTAAAGACAATAGGAACAGAATAAAAAGACAAACCACACAATGGGAGAACATATTCGACAGCACATCTGATAAGGGGTTAATAACTAAAATTTATAAAGAACTTATAAAATGCAACACCAGGAAGACAAACAACCCAATCAAAAAATGGGCAAAAGAAATGAATAGAAATTTCTACAAAGAGGACATACAGATGGCCAATAGGCATATGAAAAAATGCTCAACATCACTAATCATTAGAGAAATGCAAATTAAAACCACAATGAGATATCACCTCACACCAGTCAGAATGGCACTTATCAGCAAAACAACACAGAATAAGTGCTGGCGAGGATGTGGAGAAAAGGGAACCCTTCTGCACTGCTGGTGGGAATGCAGACTGGTGCAGCCACTGTGGAAAACAGTTTGGAGATTCCTCAGAAAATTAAAAATTGAACTGCCTTTTGACCCAGCTATCCCACTTTTAGGAATATACCCTAAGAACACCATAGCACTGTTCGAAAAGAAGAAATGCGCCCCCATGTTCGTGGCAGCATTGTTCACAATAGCGAAGATCTGGAAACAGCCCAAGTGTCCGTCAGAAGACGAGTGGATTAAAAAGCTATGGTACATATATACTATGGAAAACTACTCAGCCATAAGAAACGATGACATCGGATCATTTATAACAAAATGGATGTACCTTGATAACATTATACGGAGTGAAATAAGTAAATCAGAAAAAAAGAAAAACTGAGAACAGCACGATTACATACATAGGTGGGACATGAAAGTGAGGGTATGAGACATGGACAAGAGAGTGTTGGTTATGGGATGGGGGGAGGGAGGGAAAAGTGGGATAGGGAGGAGGAGAGGGACACAGAGAAAACCAGATTGAAGGTGACAGAGGACAATTTGACTTTTGGTGATGGATATGCAACACAATTGAATGATAAGATAACCTGGAGATGTTTTCATTGTACATATGTACCCTGATTTATTGGTGTCACCCCATTAGAATTAATAATAATAAAATATATATTAAAATTTTAAAAAAAAATTAAAATAATAATTATTGAGCCCTCCTAAGGATATTTAAGACACAGCTGGACTGAGAGATGGGAAAGTAGAAAGAAGGAATCTCAATCATAGAATCTCCATCCTGCCTGAGGGAAGGTGGAGCATGTCCCCACTTTCTACCGGGAAGCTTATGCAATTTTGTGCCCTCTTTTGAGAAAAAACACAAAACTCCAAAGATACACAATTTTTTTTTCTTAAAATAAGTTAGAAAATTACAACGAATTAAAAATTGTATAAATCTTAGAAGAAATAAAAGAATCATACAACCCAGAAGAATTACATATTTTCACAAACCACCTGACATAACTCTATAATACCTTTTTTTTTGCAGTCTGCACACTCTGATCATTACTTTATACAACAATTTTATGAAATAATTTATTATAGAGAGAATAGAAGGATAATTCAGTCTTTCTTCTAGCATATTTGATCAAAACTTGCTATTTACTGACAGTGTAGAAAAGTTTATTTCCCCTGACCAGGCAGTGGTGCAGTGGACAGAGCATCAGCCTGGGATGCAGATGACCCAGGTTCGAAACCCTGAAGTCATCAGTTTGAGTGCAGGGTCACTGGCTTGAGTGTGGGATCATAGACATGGCCCCATGGTTGCTAGTTTAACCCCAAAGGACACTGGCTTGAAACCCAAGGTTGCTGGCTTAAACCCAAGGTCACTGGCTTGGTTGTAACCCCCCACCCCGTCAAGGCACATATGAGAAAGCAATCAGTGAACAACTAAGGTGCTGTAACGAGGAACTGATGCTTCTCATCTCTCTCCCTTCCTGTCTGTCTGCCCTTTCGGTCTCTCTCTCTCACTAAAAAAAAAAAAAAAAAAAGTTTCTTTCAGCCTCACAATGAATTGTTTATAAATGTCATGTATTTTGTTACAGTTTTCCCCTAATTTGGGTAAGACTCTGTATAACTCCTTTCCTATAGGAGTTATATATACTGCTCACAAAAATTAGGAGATATTTCAAATGAAAATGAAGTGATAAAAAAAAGAAGCATTTGCTCTTTTTTTATTAAACAAGAACATCAGAAAAGCAAACAAGTCAAAGAAAGTTGTCCAATTATGCAAATGATATGTAAAACCAACTTTTATTTCATTGGTGAAAATACACAGTACAAAAGGCTGAAAGTACTGGAGTATCTGAATGTTCCTTGATCCCCTAATTTTTGTAAATTTATAATTTCAGGGACTTTCAAGTTTGCTTGTTCAGTGACTCACTGTATTCTCTGAATTGACTATGCTAATCATCCAGTTTGTCACCCATATCATCATGGTGACTTATGTTTTATGTTATGTTAATATTTCATATCAAGACAGCAAACACTTAGTAAGAAGCTATACTGATGTGCTTCGGAGAGGGCACTCCAGGCTGAGGCTGAAGTATGAGCAAAGATAGGAGTTCCATGGATCAGGCAAAGGGTACAGGGATGGCAGCAATGAGTGATGAGGGTGTTAAACCTGGTAGGAAGGTGGAAAATACTGTCAAATGTAGCAAATATCCAAGGATGTCTCTCATGCCTTTAAGTTAGAAATCAAAACCACTGATGGATCACGGAGCTGTGAATGCCAACCTTGTCTAGTGATAAATCCATGAGATAAAACTTGGCTTGAGTCCTAACTCTGCCAAGTACCAAGCTGTGAAAGTTCTCTGGCAACAGCCACATGATGCATACCCCAATATCCCAGGAAATGTATCTCCAAATCAACTTCCCCTTAGCCAACTCCCCAAAACACCCCCAGGTGTTCCCACACGCCCCAGCCGTCCCCATACCAACAGACACAAGAGGAAGTATGAAGGAGGGGAAGCAGAAGTGTAACAGGCACCAGCCCTAGCCTGACCAGGCGGTGGCACAGTGGATAGAACATTAGACTGGAACACTGAGGACCCAGGTTGCAAGCTTGAGTGTGGGCTCATCCGGCTTGAGTGTGAGCTCATCAGCTTCAGTGAAGGGTCACTGGCTTGAGTTTGGGATCATAGACATGACCCCATGGTTGCTGGCTTGAGTCCAAGGTTGTTGGCTTGAGCAAGGGGTCACTGGCTCAGTTGGAGCCCCCTGGTCAAGACACAGGTGAGAAAACAATGAACAACTAAGGTGCCACAAATATGAGTTGATGCTTCTCATCTCTCTCCCTTCCTTCTGTCCATCTCTGTCAATCTTTCTCTCAAGCGCATGCACACTGTTGGTTAAATAAATTTGTAAAATATGATCTTTATGTTTGCTCGCTTATAGTTTGCATTGGGGACTAGGCAGTGCCAGGTATATGTGGTCTGTGAAATTGTAAATTACCTTTCTGCTTGGGAAGGGCCATTATTCTTGCTAAAGTTTGCTGGAGGAATGGTTTTCACACCAGAAAGTTTTGAAAAGGAGAGAAGGAGAAGAGGCAGAAAGAAGCCATGTTTGCAGAGTGAGAGCAGAGAGAATGCAGGGTGCTGAGGAAAAAGCGAGTTTTGCAGAGAGAAGAGAAGGTGTGCAGATGGGGAACCAGAGCTGAGGGGCTTTAGTGAGCTCCACTGAGACTGGTGGGGCCTTTGATTCTAGGAGGAACTGGAAAAGATTCTCCTGGTTGTGGAACCAGAGAATGTGTCAGTGGCTTTGGGAGCCCTGAGTGAAAGGGAAGAGTTTTCCCTGTGTGTGTTTGCTCACCAGCTGGTGCGAGACTTTAATAAAAGGATGGCCCACCATTTTTTGGCTCCACTGTTTATTCACCGGCTGCCCGAATCTAATGTAAACCTGCATGTGCATGGCCGCGACGGCGGCGGCTCCTGGCCATATACACACTAAAAAAAAAAAAAAAAAAAGAGGCACCAGCCCTGACTGCAGTTAAAATATTTTCTGTAAAATATTTTAAAAACATATGACAGCCTGACCTGTAGTGGCACAGTGGATAAAGTGTCGACCTGGGAACACTGAGGTCGCCAGTTCAAAACCCTGCACTGGTCTGGTCAAGGCACATATGGGAGTTGATGCTTCTAGCTCCTCGCCCCTTTCTCTCTTTCTCTCTCTGTGTCTCCTCTCCAAAATGAATAAAATAAATTAAAACAAAAAAACATATGACAATGTGAACACATTGCTAGGGACCCTCCCAGAGCTGGGCCAGAAATTTAAGTTTCACCAGCTTCATAGTAAGTTCATCTCAATGAATTTAAAACAAAATGCATTTATGATATATTATCTCCTGTGGAATAATAAATTATACCCAAACTTAGTACTTTCAAACCACATAAACTTATTACCTCACAGTTTCTGAGGGTCAGGAATGTTGAACAGCTTAGTTGAGTCCCCTGCTTCATGGTCTGTCAGGCTACAATCAAGGTGTATTGGCCTAAGTGTCTGGCAACTGGAGAAGTGGCTGCTGAGCTCACTCCTGTGACTGTCGGCAGGATTCAGTTCCTTGAGGGCTGTTAGACTGAAGAACTCGTCTCCAAGGTGGCAGGTGGCCAGAGGCCACCCTCAGTTCCTTTGCCATATAGCTTTTCCAGCACGGCAGCTTGCTTCATTCAAACTAGCAAGAGAGAGCTTGCTAACAAGACAGAAGTCACAGTCATTTATAACCTAACCATGAGCATGAGAGCTGGTTATTTGCTATATTCTGCTCGTTAGAAGCACGTCACTAAGTTTACATACTTTCAGGTTCTAAGAGTCAAACTGGTCTCTGGAACAATTTTTTGGTCTTCTTCTATTGGCAGGGACACTGGGCAAGACACAACCTGGCTGGCTGGCCCACAGGGGCAGGAAGTAGGAGTGTCTCTCACCCACTGTGGCCATAGGCAGGGCTGGAGATCAAATGCCAAACTCTGGTTCAATGGCTCATGCTGAGATTCAGGTCTCAAAATAAGCCATCAAATGCAAGACTAATACCAAAAGCAAATGCAAGGACAGATATCAAAGCTAAGAACAGAAGCAAATGGAAGTTGGAAGACTAGACAAGAAGAGGTTCAGGTAGTCCTTGAGTAAGTGAATGACACCTATGGCCAGATGTTTACCTATCCTTGGGTTATCTTTGCATAGTCAGTTTGGGTCCATGTAAGATGCCAGGACAGGACAGATATAAGGACATAATTCAGAGTCAGTGACTATAGGGAACAAACATTTTCTTGCTCTTTCTTCCTTGCTTCTCTGAAGACCTTCTGAGCACTCTAATTTTTCTTTTTTCAACAGATAATATCATGTTCCTCCAATCATTCAACTCTCTATTGGGCTCCTATTATGGACAAAATATAGAAGTAAACTTCTCACCTGCTTTCACATGTAGCTTGATTGGAAGAAAACAGAGATTAAATTTAAATTAAATCACTCAATCTAATAAATTCAAACCCTTAGGAAAAACACTTTGGAAATCTGAAACTATTATCTATTCACTCGTATACTTCTTCCTTCAACAAATATTACTATGTTCATCTGTTCATTCATTCAACAACTACCTCTGCAGTACCTATCACGGGCAGGTACAGAGGTGAGCAGTACAGACACACTTTTGCCCTGTGGAGCTTTTATTTTAGGGGCTGGGAGACAATATGCAAACAAAGAAACCAGTAATTTGAAGACAATAAAGTGGAGGAATCAGACAGCAGGCAATAGAGACTCAGAGACAAACAAGACAGAACCGGCCTCTACCCTGTGTGAACTCCTAGTCTAACAGGACAACAGATGGGAAGGCGGCAAAGTGACTGTGCCCAGTGTCTTACAGCCCTTTGTTCAGATTTCGCCCCTCACTCGAAGCAACCAGTTCACAGACTCACAGACAGGCAGGGGTTTCATAGCATCATAGAGTCAGCATCAGAACAGGATTTATGCCTATATTGTCTCCAGAACTGGGAAGGAATGTATGGACAACTTCTTCCAGGGCAAGCTCCCGTCCTGGGGGGAAAGCTTTATTAAAGGGACTCTTCTGGTAGGCAGTAAACCAAGTAGAGCCTAATGTGAAGTGGCTGAGCCATCGAACCAGAGTTTGGCATTTGATCTCCAGCCCTGCCTATGGCCACAGCGGGTGAGTGACCCTCCTACTTCCTGCCCCTGTGGGCCAGCAAGTCCTGTTTGTTACTAGTATTGAAGGAACAGTGTGAAACGACTAATTTGGTCTATTTTGTGCCAGACTTGTAATTGAGGCCCTGCCTTACTTATTTCCCCCCTTAGATCCAGTGAAATTTTGTTCATTGCAAATTTATTATAAAGATACAACACTTATAACACAATTCACCTATTTAAAGTGTATAATTCAATGCTTTTTAGTATAGTTAGAGTTGTGCAACCATCCCCACGACTTTTAGACCATTTTTATCACACACACAAACTGCTTACCCCTTAATAGCCACTTCCCATTTCCCTCCACCATCACCTCCAAGCACTAGGCAATTACAAACACTGCTTATTTGAAATAAAAAGGTCACACCCTCTATAAGCCTTCTCACCTAATAGCACATTTTCTCAGTGGCCACACACCTTCATTAACAAACACTGTAACAGGTTTGAGTAAAACACCAGGCTTTGTACAGTGAGGCACCAGGGTGAGGCTCAGGTCAGATTCTGGGATGACAAAGCCTGAGTGAGGCGGATGATGGAGGAAAACATTTCTGGACAGGGGGATCAAAGGCCAAAGGGCAAGTCCAAGTTCATGGCTGTGGACTTTGACAGAGATGACATAGCACTGACACTTCTTTGGACCATGCTGGCCTTTCATGGGCCTCCTCTGGAAGACCCAGGGAGATAGGCCCTCATCAGGGTAAAGCCCATAGAGCTTTGGAGTCAGAAACCTCAAGTATAAAAGTCCTGGCTTGGTGCTGTCCCTCATAGGAGCATGTCAGTGCCTTCCCCCACCCCCTCCTCCCTCTTCCCCCCGGGTACATTTTCCTTCTCTCTCTTTCTCCCAAGCTCTAAGGGACCCCACGAGACTCACAACCAGAGGAGCAGTGGGAAGTGGCAGCTTGTTCTGGGCTCCCAAGCTCTAAGGGACCCCACGAGACTCACAACCAGAGGAGCAGTGGGAAGTGGCAGCTTGTTCTGGGCTAACCCCCTGAATCTGTCTCCAAGGTCCCCTTTCTGTGACTTTCTTTCTATATAGACAATAATAATAGCAAATAATAATAATAAAGTTAAATAAACAAACAAATCAATCAATCCTGGCTCCCCACTTGCTAACTCTGTGAACTGGGATTCATAGAACTTTTTAAGTTCTTTCAACTTTCCTCATCTGTACACTGAGGGAGGAAACCAGGGCTGGCTGGGCTCAGTGGATCACAGAGCAGTTACTCTGAACTTCTCTTCCCGTGGCCAGAGTGCCTGCCACACAGCCAGACCCTTGACGTCCCCCCTGCCCCCAGCAAGGCACAGAGGTCCCATCCCCAGTGTCTACCAGCACCAAGCACGTGTTCAGGAATGAGCACATCGATGATGAAAACAGGGGATTGTTGACTGGCTCCTCCCACCTCAGCAGCTGTGTGCTGCTGGGCCCCAGCTTGCTCTGGCCCAGGAGAACCTTTGCAGCTTGAAGCACAAACTTTCTAGTGAGCATATGTCTTCCTTCCCCTTCACAGCTGGGTCAGGCTGCTCAGACCCTACTGTGAAGCAACCAGAAACTGCACCAGGCTTTCCCTCTTCTGACCACAAGACCCACGCAGCACTGAAGCTGCTTTCTAGGTTATTGATTTTAAGCTATTTATTAAGAAACAAAGACTTAGAAAGAACATTTGACACTGCCCCTTTTTCTGCCCACGAGATTCAGACAGAGAAACCTGCTTTGGGAAGGAGAGCTTAAGATGTCACCTTAGCCCAATTTGAATAAAGTATGGTAAGGAAGGCTTCAGGTTGAGCACTGTTAGCCAAATACCCGTATCTGTGGTCCCATTGTTTGAGTCACCTAGCAAGTATATGATTGCTTGTAAAGCCAGTAGCCAGGGCCATTATCACAGCCACCTGTCCCGTGCAGGTTCGCATTATATTCGAACAGTTGGCAATGAAACAATGGAGCCAAGAACTGGTGAGCCATCAGCTTTAATTCTAGCTTGCACCCGGCAGGCAAGCAAAAACACACACTGGGCTCCAAAACCCACTCATTCAGTGCTCACAAAGCTACTGACTTATCCGAGTTTCCTAGAATCAAAGGTTTCTAGTTCACCAGACTTATTCACCTCTGTTCCCCATCTCCTTCTCCAGCACAAACTCTTAACAAACTGGCTTCTCCCTCAGCACTCTGCCATCTTGACTGCTTCTCCTGGCCTCCACGTGGCCTTAATCTGCTCTCCACGTGGCCTTAATCTGCTCTCCTCTCTAATACCTCAGGAACCAAGAGAGAGTAAACTCCTAGTCTGCCCTACTTTATAGTGTAAAATCAAAACCTCCAATCCAATTACACAAACAAGGAAGTCTCCAATACAAAGCCATCCATTCGAGGCACAATGGGATTCCTCAGGAGAGTGCACCACCCTACATCATCCAATCAGTCAAGGGTGTGGAGAAGAGCTTACTCTTAAAACTAAGCCTTAGGTTATAACGACCTGGCCTGCCCACAGCCTGTCCCAGAACACACATTAATATCAACGAACTTTCATGTGGGCAGCGCCATCTTTAACAAAGTGAGCATAATATATTTTATCTGACCAACACTGCTCTTGTAGAAAGAATGTCCTTCAGTTTGGTAACAATTTGTTAAACCTGGGATTGTTAAACCTGGGATAAGATACACTGCTCACAAAAATTAGGGGATCACGGAACGTGCAGATACTCCAGTACTTTCAGCCTTTTGTATAGTGCATTTTCACCAAAGAAATAAAAGTCGGTTTTGCATCTCATTTGCGTAATTGAACAACTTTTTTTGACTTGTCGTTTGCTTTCCTGATGTCCTTGTTCAATTAAGAAAAATAAAATGCTTCTTTTTTATCACTTCATATTCATTTTGAAATATTCCCTAATTTTTGTGCGCAGTATATATGTGTTGAGGTAAGAAACATCCAACAGTAGAGAATTTTTTGAAGAGTTTGAGACAAACTGATAACATGCCGGAAAGCTAGATTCCAAATGCTCCAGAGAATGTTTTTCAGTTTCTTTTATGCATTTGCAATTGAGGAGGAAGAATACATGAAGGTGAGAAAAAGCGAGGCACAAGATAGTCAAGATTCTGTGCTCCCTTGCCGAGTACAAAAAAGAGGATTGCCTCTGGCATTTCAAAGGTGTGTTAACCTAGATGTATGAGAACAATGAACGGGCCTTGCTTACGGCAAAGATAAACCTCTTCTAGACATGAGTACCCCCCCATGACCTGCCCAGTTAGGAATTTATGATTAGTTCACCTTGTGAGGTAAATTTTCAGACAGATTTATTACAGAGCCCCTTTCTCATCTACACATGTGCTGTTACACTGCTCACTGTACTTTTCTGTATGTCTGAAATATTATATAATAGAAAACAACTAAATTGAAATGGTACTTTAAAAATTTTAAAAAAACACACAGGATTCATACCTCATACTCCAGCTGTGTGCCCCATCTATTCACAACCCACAAACATCTTCTCCCAAGGACCTGAATTCTATAGACACACACACACACACACACACACACACACACACACACACACGAATCTATCCCTCCTTTTTTTCCAGGTTCTTCACATCCCCAGAGCAAACACTTATAGACTGAGCTTATAAAAACTAGATCCTGAAAGAGAAACTGTAAACTATCTTACCCAGGGATTTCCAGATCTGCACTGAACACACTCTGGGAGAAACAAAGGACTATTCTCTACTGTCTGCTTCTTGCTTCCTAAGTTTTTCTACTCAGATTCTTTGGCCTAATGCAAGTGTATTAACCTCCATTCCCAGCTGCCTACTTGGAGAAAATGACTTGAAATTGGATTTCGTGGGGTAGGAATCTGAAGGCCCGCACAGCTGGGCCTAACCTAGAACTCAGGGAAGGAAAAAGATGTTCATGCTATCAGCAAGGACCGAGAAATCCAACTCCAGTGCGACTGAGCAAAGACGGGGATGTAGAGCTGGGGGTGTAGAGCTGGGAGGCAAGAGGAGGAACAGATAGATCCAGGGCTCACCACCACTCTCTCCAGTCCCCTTTCTGCTTCACGTTGCCCTTATTCTTCTACTGGTGGGAGGTGTCCTAGACATAGTCAGGGAGCTGGCCTCATCAGCCCCTGTTAGCAACCCCAAGGAAGAAAAGACCTTTCTCCCAGCGAGGGAAAGCCTCCAGTAGGCCCTGCTCAGTCACACACCCCACCCACCAGTCCTGGGGTCTCCATAAAGGGTGGATGAAGGAAAGCATGCTAAGCAGGCTAAAATAGTAACTTCAACAGTTCTCTCCATGGCAGCAATTTTCAAACATGGAGAACTTCTCATCTCTGAGTAAAAATAGAACCCAAATGCTCTAAAGTAGGGGAAGAGGCCAAGAAAGCTGCCAAGAACAGCCGTTCTGTAAATAAAGCTTTTGTGTGCTAGAGTAGGACAAGCAATCTCCTGGGATGCAGTTCATAGCAGGCTCTCCTGAGCACACTGACATCTGCTCTCGTCTAGAGGGAACCAAGGTTGGGCATCCTTGCCCAGTGCCAGAAGGATTCTACCACATGGAATCTTGATGCTTCTTTCTCTGAGCATGACCTGACACCTTTGAATGCCAGAGGCAATCCTCTTGTTTATACTCCTCAAGGGGGCACATAATCTTGTTAACTATTGTGCCTTGCTTTCTTCCATCTTCATGTATTCTTCCACCTTAATGCCATTTGTGTAAAAGAAACTGAAAAACTCAATTCTCTGGAGCATTTGAGACCCAGCTTCACAGCATGTCAGCAGCTTCTCAAATAAACTCTTCAAAAAGTTCTCTACCAGTTTGGATGTTTCTTACCTCAACACAGATTTAACAAATTGTTACCAAACTGCAGGACATTCTTTCTACAAAGGCCACTACCTGCAAAAGTATTAAAGTCATGAAAGGGAAAGAAAGGTGTAAGAACTGCAACAGATTGGAGGAGACCAAGAAAAAATAACAACGCTATGTGGAACCCTGAAAAGAAAATGGACATTAGTTAAAAAAAAAAAAAAAGGTAAAATTCAAATTAAGGTCTTAGTATAGGTAATAGAATTATAGCATTGTTGATTTCCTATTGTTGGTTGATTCAATGTTGATTTTGAACATTGTAATATGGTTACATAAAATGTTAATGTTAGGGAAAGTTAGGTGGAGGTACACGGGTACCTTCTGTCCTATGACTTTTCTGTAAGTCAAAATTTCAAATTTTTACTTTTTAAATTATTTTAAAATGTTTTCTGTGTGCAAATTTCTCCCCCAAAAATCAATTTCATCTCAGAAGAGTAACTGATTGTGTTAGTCTACCAGCAATGAAAAAAGTCTGGACTTTGGATAAAGCAGAAAATATTTCAACTGTCTGCCATATTGTTAAAATTCTGCCATAGCTGGGGGGACTTTACTGCTATAACTGCCCTCGTTTGTTGAGCTGGTACTCAGATGCAGGAGGATGCTAGCACTTACTTCAACAAGCACCTCTGCAATTTCTGGAGGTGTGACTGACAAAGAGTTTGCCTCCTACAATAAAATGCTCCTCCCAGCTTCACTGGGGCAAAAGGGTCTCAGTAAAATTGTTCTGCATCTTCTGCTTGTCTTTTTTTAAAGTTCATTTTTAGAGAGTGGGGGGAGAGAGAGAGAGAAAGAAAGAAGCATCAGCTCCCATATGTGCCTTGACCAGGCAAGCCCAGGGTTTCAAACTGGCAACCTCAGCATTCTAGGTCAATGCTTTATCCACTGCGCCACCACACGTCAGGCACTTCTGCTTGTCTTGTTCTTCAATCCAGGACTTGGTAAATAACATAGTTCTCTAGCTTTCTTGACAATGCATCACAACCCCTCCTTCTACATTCCTTCCACGGTGACTCACTTTCGGAGGATTTTGCAACCAAATAAAGGCATTTCCCACCAACTTGAAGCCCTTCAACTTTACCCCTCAATGTCTGCCACTCATTTCTCATATCCCACAAAGGGAAAAGTAAATGTGAAATTATTGGTATTTTGTCCACATTGAATTATTTTGTTTTCCTTTGTGCATCCCCAGGTCCCTTCCATCTCACCAGCCAGGACAATGACAGATGAGAGGCTGCAGACTCTACAGCTCTGGCCTCCTGGTGGACTACAGCACCGAAAGGAGGTATGTTCCTTTTCACAGGTTCCAAAGAGCCAAATAGGCAGGACTTGGCCTTGTTACTGTGCTGGACCATGGCACCTGTCGTCTGACTCCTAGGCGTCTGCACAGTTAGGCTTCCAACTAGACCCCTGCAAGCCTGCCCCTTGGCTGTCATTGTCTTATTCCGGCAAAGTTCTGTTTTCATTATTTTTCTTGCCAGCCCACAGACTAGAAAATAAATGATCTAATCATTAGTTAACACCTCATGACTATGCACATTTTGTAATGAGGTAAAACAAGTGGAAATTGGAATTCACAGCCCAGTGCGTTGGACCCTGGAATGTAAGGAGGAAAAGCCCAGAGGGTACTGATTCAAAGAAGGTGAGAGCTGGGTTTTTCTCGAATATACAGGGAGATCTTGGGTAGGACCAGACTGAGGCTGGGGGTGCTCAGCCACTTCCCACCTACCTGGGAATATTTTGGCAGCTGAAGGAGCGCTGCCTGGGCAGGACTGAGAATCTGTAAATGAGCCCCAGAGCCCCCTTCCCAAGGCCAGCTCCCTGGCTGCTGAGCTCTGCACACAGGGCAGCGTGGAGGACAGGGCTTAGAGATGAGCAGGAAGAGAATGTTAGTTGAAGACAGGCTAGGAAAGCACTAGTCACAAGATAGTAGGTTTCCAGGGCAATGAGTGAGCCCTTGTTCACACTTAGGTTGCAAGGTCCTGTGGCTTACTGCTTGAAAGGATGAAATCGCATTCCCCTGGTGCTGGGCAGCTGTTGGGAAGCTGCAAGCACCTTTGTTCCAGCGCCAGGCCCCGGCTGAGACATAAGCCCTTGGAATACAATCAAATTTAAAACTTTACTTTGCTACTTCAGTGCAATCAATTCATCCCCTTTCACAATGCACAACAGACTGGAAGAAAGCAACTGCCACAGCTCAAAGTTCCCATCATTGCTTGGGTGAAAATTCCTAAACACAGACAAAAAAAAAAAAAAAGGAGAAACAAGATATACACCTAAACAAGGGTCCATCTTTCAATTTAAGGGTGTAGTGTGTGTATATGTGTGCGTATAACTGAAATACAGTATTAATATACTATTGTGTATGTATATACCCTAATGCTGTATATCAGTTATTCTAAGATATAACGTTTCAATTTTAACATCTCTATAATTGAGGCACATCATACAATTGATATAAATCATATTGAATTGGCAGTATTTTTAGTGATATGTAAAAAGTACTGCATCTTAAAATTAATAAATATGGTAATTCACATGCAATGTGACAATATTTGGGGGGGCTACCTTAAGACAAAAGTGCCTCACTCATAGCCTCTACCTTTCACTATACCATATAATGAGCAAAAAATATACATTTCTAGTGTCTTACTCTGAGACCTGAATGAATCTGGATAATAGTTTTTCTTATTTATTGCTAATGCTAATAATGTTCATCAAGATTATTTGGAAGCGTCGACCTGGGAACACTGAGGTTGCCAGTTCAAAACCCTGCACTGGTCCAGTCAAGGCACATATGGGAGTTGATGCTTCCAGCTCCTCCCCCCTTTCTCTCTTTCTCTATCTCTCTCTCTCACTCTGTGTCTCCTCTCTAAAATGAATAAAATAAAAAAATAAAATAAAATAAAAAAGATTATTTGGCAGGCCTGACCAGGCGGTGGTGCAGTGGATAGAGCATTGGACTGGGATGCAGAGGACCGTGGTTCAAAACCCCAAGGTTGCCGGCTTGAGCATAGGCTAACCAGCTTGAGCGCGGGGTCACTGGCTTGAGTGGGGATCACAGACATGACCTCATGGTCACTGGCTTGAACCAAAAGGTCGCTGGCTTGAGCCCAAGGTCGTTGGCTTGAGCAAGGGTTCACTTGCTCTGCTGTAGCTCCCCAGTCATGGCACATATGAGAAACCAATCAACGAATAACTAAGGTGCCACAAAAAGAATTGATGCTTCACATCTCTCTCCCTTCCTGTCTGTCCTTACCTGTCCCTTTATGTCTTCTGTCACACACAAAAAAAATTTTGGCAGGTGTTCACAGCATTTAAAGAATAAAATCAATATAGAATTAACATTAAGGAAAAAATTTATCCAATACTCTCAACAACCCAGTACATGAAGTATTTGTTTCCCATTTCAAATAAGAATTTTCACTTCACCTAACATTTTTCTTAGGAAGGTAAAACAGAGAAGTTAACTTTTGGCCCAAGTAAAGGTTTCATTCTTTTTAGCTTTCCTGGAAGTGAAAACTAAGTCACTCTTTACCTTACTTAATAAATGCCTTCTCCCTTTCTGCATGAGGGGGCCAAAACAACCTACTACATCCAAAATTTAGACCAATATCAATCAGGGGTACTAAAGTAGGAGATGGTCACACTTTGGGTGCCTTAACTCTGGATTGAATTTCCAGGTGTGACTTAAAGCAGTCCCCCAACTTCCTGCTCTTCTTTCCCACTCTCCCTCATCCAAATTAAGAACAGAGATGGGTATAAGCAGGGTCAGGGATGGAAACGCGCCATTCTGGTCTCTTTCATCCTTTTCCTTTTAAGGCCTAGTTGGGTTTATGGAAAATCCCAACCTTAGCAATGTTTATTCAGCCTTTTTGAACTTCAAACTCAAAGTCACATGACTCAGTTTCACTGAGGCCTCTATTATTGAGCAGTTCTGAAAGAATGAATTAACTGTGATGCTTGCATTCATAAGATGGAACCTCAGGGGAGACTCCACATTGTGGGAACCAAGAGAGGGTTGCACTGATTTCAGGATCAATCAGTACCATGGTTGAACCCAAGCATGTGCAAAGCTCTAAAACTTAAGTATCCCTTTGCTGAAAAGCCTGTGAGATCAAAGACCAGTGTTATGGGCTCAGATAACCACCACACAAGAACTTCTGCTAAATAAAGAGCCAGAGATCATCTCACCCACCAAACATCACCAACATCAAGGACTTATGTTCAAACAACAGCACGTGTCAGCTGGAGGCTCACAAAAGGCCCTCGGTAGCCCTCCAAACATATTTCAAAAGCTGCTACATCTCTTCTTTCTCTGCAGACTTGAAATACCAGTGAAGAATTCTCTAAAAGAAAAAAGTTAAAGCAATTACCCTCAGAAGAAAAATCTATTACTTGAGAATGCATGGTCAGGTTATATGAACACATGCAAATTATGAACCAATTACTAGCGAATGTTCTGAGAGCTTCATTCTTCTCTAAAACTAATGTGATAATGCTGCTCTCTAGGAGCTGTGCTAGCAAGCACTGGAATAGAGAGGTCAGATGCAGGCACATGAAACCTTCAGAAGGACCAATTTCACAACAGTCTTCAAACCCACATTAAGAACCTCTGTCCTCATAATTGCTCACTTATGGCCTCAGCATTCCCAATAGGAGAGGACAGTCTGCTAAAGGTTCTTACAACACTGATTCCTTCTGTTTTCTGAGCTTCGTCAAATGTCTACTTGTTCTTAATTGACCATTATCAATTCCTTCTCACCTGAATCTAAGTAAGAAACTTGAGTGGTAAAGGCTGCCTCTATATTTCATCAATGTGGATACAAACTCCAAAATGAACATGATTTAAGACAAGCTCTTTTTTAAAAATGCTGCTCCATTTCTTAATTAAATTCTTTATATTTACTGAAAATGAAAACATAAATATTCATTCTCCTCTCTAAAGACAAAAGTGGGAAAGCACTTTTAAAAATTTTAAATGTGGTCTGACCAGGTGGTGGCACAGTGGACAGAGCATCGGACTGGGACGTGGAGGACCTAGGTTTGAATCCTCGAGGATACTGGCTTGAGTGCAGGCTCACCCGGTTTGAGCAAGGCTCACCAGCTTGAGCGTGGGGTCGCTGGCTTGAGCATGGGATCACAGACATGACCCCATGGTCGCTAGCTTGAGCCCAAGGTCTATTGCTTGAGCAAGGGGTCACTCATTCTGCTGTAGCCCCCCAGTCAGGGCACATATGAGAAAGCAATCAATGAATAACTAAGGTGCTGCAACAAAGAACTAACGCTTCTCATTCCTCTCCCTTCTTGTCTGTCTGTCCCTCTCTCTGTCTCTGTCAAAAAAAAAAAAAAGATAAAAAGAATTTTAAATGTGAAGACAGGTGACTCACTGAGACAGAGAAAAAGTTATTGTTCAATACCACTATAATATTTCTGGAGGGAAAATGTAATCAAATACAATAAACAAAAAAGGATCACAGATTATTACACATTACACACAACAATTAAAAATACAGCGCCTTTATTTCCATCATCTTACAGTCTCAAGGAGCACATCTGGTAAGACTCTTCAACTCTATAAACACATAAAAATTTCAAGAAAGCATGTTACAAGATGGTATACATAAGCAACAGTTTGGCAGAATATTGTCAACTCTAGTAGTTCACAGCTCCCGCAAAAATGAATTTTAAAATTCAAAAATAACAGCTTTATTTAACATGTTATACCTTACATTTAAAATATCATGCTCTAATTAAATATTTCCTCAACAACACTGTATACAAATAAAATAGTACACAAAATATATTTAAGAAAATGTTTTGGTCATTGATCTGAACAATAAATAAAAACACAGGCACTTCTACATCGAGACAGGGAAGCAATCACTACGCAGAGTAATTCTGTACAAGCAACATGTGAAAATATGGCAAGAATAGAATCCTGGAGTTTTAAACAGACAAACTACTCAGGAAAAAGTCTGCAACTTTAATCATTTCACTTAAAGTTCAAAAGTCACATATGCTTTTCTGGTCCATATTAAAAAATCATAAACATGATATGACTGCCAGAGTCAGTTCAATCTTTAGTTGGCCATTATGAAATTATATTCATTATTTTCAAATACTAAAAATAGAGAACTATTATGATACCACCCAGCAAACCAAATACAACAATGGTCATTATGTTCTTGTATCATAATCTCATTATGACCATAAGACCATAACAAGATAAACGGGATCACACAGTGATCCTCGTTTTGCAAAATTAATTGATTATATTAACATAAGAAAATACTGTTGGGGTGGCAAGAAATTTCGACAGAAGTCAATTTTTTCTAGACAATTTTAAAAAATTCATCCCAATTTCATGAAAATAAACTTAATTCCTTTTCACAAAAACCACTGAATCACATATAACAAATCATTTGTAGCCAATAGCTTTATAAACACCTAACCTGCACACAATTTACTCATTACAATGAAAGTGGGAATATCACCATATGAGGGCAAAACAAAAATAATGTCTAGTAGTTAAATTCCAAAAACATATTTCAGATAAGAAGGGTGGCAAATCAGAAAATACCGTAATGACCGCTAGCCAGTAGGAAGAACCAGAACCAATTATCCTGCCATATCCTCCTTTAAAAATCTTCTGCTTTCCCTCTTTCAGAAAGTACCACATTGAAGGTTCAGAGGCCCTCAAATAGATACTACTTAAAAAGGCAATTTTGATGATTCAACATAGAAATTACCCCAATGAGAGAAAACAACATGGGAACTATCCAAGATAGGTCTTTCTATGCAAAATTTAGTTTGTATACATTTTAGCAATTTAAATGAGTATTTTGTAACCGGGACCAAATATCAATCATCTCTTGAGGTTTTCTACTATGTACTAACATCAAGTCTACATAGGAACAAATGTTATTCCTTTTTTTCTCCTCTATATCAAATGTCTTGAAGCCTTTGTGTTTCTCTGGAACGAGGCCGAGCTTCTGAAGGCACATTCCAGTATAGACATCATCAATGGGGTAGAGAAGGACCTGGTCAGTTATATTGTACAGCCTCAGAGCCAGGCGGCCAGAGTAGAGGAACCCACCTCCCCCGGCATACGGCGGATAAACGCCAAGGTAAACAACTTCTGGGATGTAGTACTTCAGTTTCTTATCCCGATGAGGTCCAGCGTTGTGGATCACATCACCTATAAACAAATCTTTGGCTTTGTTCTTGGGTAAGCTATTCAAGTAATTCAGGATATGATGGGTATTCACAAAAACATCATCATCACCCTTGAAAACGAACTCGGCGTTTGGGCAGGAAGTGCTCACCCACCTGAGAAAAAGCACTTCTTTCAGAGACAAGTTGAAGAAAGTGTCTCTGTAATTCCACATAAGAATGTCTTGGTGCTTCTCACTCTCAAATGTGAGCATGTCTGAAAGGTCGGGATGGTTGTCCTCTGGGGGGGTCTGGCCCAGCAAGAAGACTCGCACCACCGTTTGGTTCCCCACATTGGTTTCTCTGCCCCATGATTCCCGAATTGCTTGCCTTCTAGCGAAATGTGGAGTGAGGGACTTAATCGCCAGCAATAAGAAGGGTTTCTTTACACACTTATCTGGTTGATCTATAAGCAGTGAATAATTTCGACATCTCAAATACAGCAGAAAGTCTTTAAATCTGTCCGGCAAATTGTTGAAACCTGCAACTACAGATGTGACCCTCAGGTCAGGTTCACAATAATTCAGATGGCTCACATTGGAAAACCCACGGAGTTCCCCTGTCTGGTTTGCCAACATGCTCAAAATGGGGTTATACCGCCTGTTCAGCTTTTCTTGCTCTTGGTTCCAGTATGCTGCGGGAGGATCAAATGTCTTCCAGAACTTTTCTTTGGGTATTATTACTTCCCCCTTTCCATTTTTTTCTTGGCTACTGCTTTTGGAGGCTTCCAAAATCAAATAAATGAAGACATTTACCATCATCAAGATACCCAACAACTTTATTCTTCGACGTCCAACACTCATTTCTCATATCTGGAACAAAAGGGGAAGCATTGTATTAATTAAATAATTGTTCATCTGCATTTGCTCACATATGCAACTTGCCTCTTTGTTTTTACCTCCCCTGGAAGAGTGGTTTAAAGCCCAGATTATAGACTTGCATGCCCAAGGTTCAAATTATGGCCCTATCATTCTAACTATGTGACTTTGGGCAAGTTGTATAACTGATGTCTCGGCTTCTCCATCTATAAAATAGAGATCATAACCTACTTCATAGGATAGGTGTGAGGACTACCTAATTTTATACGTAAGGCTTTTAAAACAGTGGCTGGCCCTGGCCCATAGTAGGCTGTATGGAAGTGGCTGTTGACTCTGTTTTAGACACTGGAGGGCAGAAATATGCGTTTAATAAATAACCTCACAGGTGTTCAACTTCCTTGTTTACAAGGACACATACAAGTCAGTGTGCTAAAAACTGACTTGCCCACAATCATAATAAATACATTTTATATTGTGATCCAGTACACATGTGTACACACATGTAACTGTACAGGATGGGGCAAAAGTGGGCTTAGAGTTATAAGCAAAACCATTAATTTTTGTAGTTATTTATTAATTACTGTATTACAATATTTTCCCTATGAAAAACTGTAATCCTAATTTTGCCACAATCTTTATTTTTAGGTGTTGCAATGTGTGTATAGTTCTATGTAATTCACTCGAATACATTTTTATTTTGTTCCATTTCATTTTTTGTAAAATGGTATTCCCAACCCTGAATTATTTCCCAACCCACCATTTCACAGATTAGAAAACAAAGGCGGAGAGATTAAAACGCATACCCAGGGTTGAAGGGATAGGAGATAAAGGAGATACTAACCACATCAAGTGCTCAGAGAGATAAAATAAAAAGAATTCCACCAGCTTTATCCTAATATCCAAAAACTGAGAACCCGAATACCATCAACAGAAGAATAGATTATCAAACTGCAATAAATTCACACAATGGAATAACTCTCACAATAAAAAGGAAACTCTTGCAACTAGCAACAAGAGTACATTATGAATGAAAGACAAACCTCAAATTCCATTTATGTTAGGTTCAAGAGGGCAAAATTAATCTAGATCATAGATATTTGAAGGTGAAAGGGATAGAGGTTTTATCTGGAGAAGGGCAGGGGTGAACATTCTGGAGGAAAGAAATGTACTATGTATGTCTTGATTGGAATGGGAATTTCATGGGTGTATTCATTTGTCAAAACTCAAAGATAATCTGTTGTTGCCTGACCAGGCAGCGGCGCAGTGGATAGAGCGTCGGACTGGGATACAGAGGAACCAGGTTCAAGACCCCGAGATCGCCAGCTTGAGTGCGGGCCCATCTGGCTTGAGCAAAAGCTCGCCAGCTTGGATCCAGGGTTGCTGGCTCGAGCAAGGGTTGCTCGATCTGCTGATGGCCCATGGTCAAGGCACATGTGAAAAAGCAATCAATGAACAACTAAGGTGTTGCAACGAAAAACTGATGATTGATGCTTCTCGTCTCTCTCTGTTCTTGTCTGTCTGTGCCTATCTATCCCTCTCTCTCTTTCTGTAAAAAAAAAAAAAGAAAAGAAAAGATCTCTGTTGTTTATAGCAAAAAGAAAAAGAAATGAAAATGACATTTTAGTGAAATATCAAAGGCCAAGAACAGATTTCAGTCTGTAGTCAATAGAAGAACAAAGAAAGAGGAATGATATGGTTTTCTGGGAAAATAACTCCAGAGTTCTATCACTATCGAGATGGATGACTTACATAAGAACAACCATTAGGCCTGACCTGTGGTGGCGCAGTGGATAGAGCGTTGACCTGGAACACTGAGGTCGCCGGTTGGGAGCCCTGGGCTTGCTTGGTCAGGGCACATATGGGAGTTGATGCTTCCTGCTCCTCTCTCCCTTCTCTCTCTCTCTCCTCTCTAAAATGAAAAAGGGGGGAAAAAAAGAACAACCATTTAGATAAGCTTGACATTAAACAACAATCTAAAAAAGTGGACTGGCAATATACACTGTAAGAATTTTCTTTCCAGAGTAATTCTAGAACTGAAACTTTCTTCTTAGAAATGAATCCCAAAATAGTATTGCATCTCAAGCACTGTGCATTACTGTACTCCATACAGTGAGCCTGTGAAGTTGGTAGTGTTATTTTATTCCCATTTCATACCCTACAAAACACTTGAAGAGGTGACTGTTAACAGCAGAGGTGGAATTCCCGCCAAAGCAGCGGAGCACAGGTGCCACCACGTCAATGGTAACCACTCTTCCCCAACCTCTACGACAAAGTTGTGTAGCTACTTTTTAAATCAAGGGTAGTGTCTACTTTTTTTTTTTAATAATGTAAGAGGATTTTTTAAGTTCACTGAGTTCTAACAAATAGTCCTAAGGTAGAAGAATTTGTCATACTGAGAATGCTGTGAAGTTATTACATGTCGGACTACCCAGATTGACTAATTAGAATTCCCAAACTATTTCCTGTCTCAAAATCTGTTTAGTATGTCCTAATCTACAGTGATTGCATTTACCACTGCTACATAACTTCAGTTATGAACATATAAGTAAAAGGTGTTTATCAAAAACAAGCCCCTGCCCCATTCTCGACATCTAGAGAACAGCAGATGATCAAGTTACGTGGGTGCCCTCAGCTCACCCAAGTACAACGTCCCATCACCATCCTATTTCTCCCCTCACTCCTCTACCACTCAAGTTCTCACCACTCAGCTACCAGAAAGGGGCTTCTTAATCTTACTCCAGAGAAGGTAGTAAAAACCATAAGACATTTCTTACGCCTTAATTACCATTTTAAAGGACAATGTCATCACACACAACCTGAATAATGTCCACACCTAAGTCAAGGGGCCAAACTCTCCTTAGGTCAGTTCCTTTCAAATGAGCTTTTGGGCAAACCTCATGAGAAAACTGAAGTCTCAATCCAGTATACCTTTGACAACCTAAACCTCTTTCTTATGGGTCTTATTCTCAAGGAAAAGAGAGCTCAAACAGAAACGAGAATGTATTTGTATGAGTATTTCAAATAGTTAAAAGCATCAGTCATCTCTTTAGAAAATGAATCATTGATGGCTTTAAGCTTTCTTTTTTTTTGCTTTCAAATTTGAGACTAAACACTTTTCAAAAACAAACAATTCTCTCTATATTGGGATAACTCTCCTAAAGCTAGCACTTCACCCTGTATCTCCAATCTCTAGGTCTTACGTCCTTCCAGTGAATAGGTGAAAAGAAGGGCGAGGAAAGGTATGAGGCTAAACACAGACCACAATGAGGGAAAATATTTGGAAGGGATTCTCAGGAAAAAACAGCATACACTATCAACAGCTAATTACTTCACAGAAATTTTCAACTCAGAAAATGAATATGAGTATCAGTAGACTATTCTTGAAATTGTAGAGTAAAAGAGGACAGCTTAAGGAAAAATAAAGAAACATATACTCTACTAAGTTTATTTTTCCTTAACTTATTCAGGAAAAAGATTCAGTGTGAATAGTATATGTGATGACTTTAGATTAATGAGCCAGCTGTGCATCCAGGTGATTGGACAGGACCATGGACATCTGGATCCAGCCAGAATCGCTGAAGAGATGGTTTGAAGTTTCTACCATTGAAAGCACTAGTCCTTCTTTTGAGAATACTTTGAGGAATACATTGGGCTTGACAAACCTGGACAAGATTTCCTACTTCATCCACTGCAATTCAGGCTTTTATTTCCATGACCAAGACCCAGCCAGGGCCTCCCATTACCTCAGCTAAGATAGGCCTTTGTAGCTCTCAAAGGAACACCAGCCTTGCCTTCTCTTTGCTCAAGGATTCCAGTCTGCAGAGCATTTTCCTGCCCATTTCTTATTCGCACCCCCTATGGCCCTGGCAGGCAAAAAGCAGCTCGCGAGCAACATGTGGCTCTTTGGCCCCTTGAGTGTGGCTCTTCCACAAAATACCACATGCAGGCACTACCTCAATAAGGAATGTACCTGCCTATATAGTTTAAGTTTAAAAAATTTGGCTCTCAAAAGAAATTTCAATCGTTGTACTGTTGATATTTGGCTTTGTTGACTAATGAGTTTGCCGACCATTGTCCTAAGGGAAGGTGAGAGGGTAGCACTTTACCAGTGAGAAAAATGGGAGGCTCAGAGCAGGTTTAACTGAGTTGTCTAAGTGTTACATAAATTAAGCAACAAGGCTGAGATGGCTTAGACTCCTGGCTCCTAATCCAAGCCTCTTTATATCTCCTGCTTTTTCTATTAAGGCACATCCCGGTCAACAGTGAAGGCACTGGTCTAGGTCACCAGCGACACCTCAAGGGCTGGCTCAATACTAAAAAGACCCAAAGCATGGGGTCATGACGCATTTGATGTTACCAAGACTCTTCAAAGAAAGGAAAATGGGACCACCTAGACCAGTGATGGGCAATCTTTTGTGCTTGGTGTGTCAAAATTCGCAAAAAAGCCTGACCTGTGGTGGCGCAGTGGATAAAGCGTCGACCTGGGAACACTGAGGTTGCCAGTTCAAAACCCTGCACTGGTCTGGTCAAGGCACATATGGGAGTTGATGCTTCCAGCTCCTCCCCCCTTTCTCTCTTTCTCTATCTCTCTCTCACACTCTGTGTCTCCTCTCTAAAATGAATAAATAAATAAATAAAAAAGAATTTTTAAAAAATAGCAAAAAAAACGAGCATAACTCGGGTGGTGTGTCACTTCGAGAAAAACGGCCTGACCAGAAGTCCCAGAACTAGACGCTCTGTGCCGGAGTTCTATTGTTTTGGCCTACAGACCTCCGGCACAGAGTGTCTACACTACAGAAAATGTTTTATCCTCAGCTACTGCACCTGGCCGTGTAGGAGCCAAGGATGAAACGTCCTTCTCGGCATGCAGCCCCATACTTCTCTGGTATGCAGCCGCATGTCATCGAAAATATGGTGTGGTTCGCCATCACGGACCTAGATGCTCTCAGCCCCATTCTGAGAATGGGCCAGCCCTTCTTGTTCCAATTTCCAAACATGCAGCTAAGGCTGACTCTTACCAGTACTTGCTAAAGGGCACTTCTTCCCCAACAAAACTGAGAAGGAATGGTGGGAAAACCAAGATTCTCAATTGCACATCTCCACAGAGTTTAAATGTCATCATTCATTTGTAAACTGGGCACAGTCCCTCACATGAAAACTCTGTTTCTGGCAGACTTTTGCAACAAACCAAAGTTCATGGAAAGGAGGATAAAGCAGTGACCCCCCCCCCCCAATCCCATAAAAATATCTGCAGGAAAAAGCTCTGTGAATATCTAACTAAATATTCCCATTGCAGGCATAAAACCAATTCTGTGTCCTTTTTGAGCAGGAAGTTACATTGCTTAAGAAGAATTTGAGTAAGAAAACTTATTCCAGTACTGGAGAAGATGTTATACAACCCTCACTGTGAAACACAGAATTTTTACTGTAAGTAACAGAAACAAAGAACAACCGTAGCTTTTTGCCATATGCTTGAGCTTATAAAGTCGGCCCAACAAGGACCCAAGAGTTTTGAAACACGTCAGTTGATTCTGTTTAATGAAAAACCACTTCCCTTCTGTATTTTGTAACTAAAATATTTAAAAAGACAAGGTACAGAGAAAAAACATATTTGTTAGCTGAAAATGGATTACAAAATAGTACGGATATGAAAAATCCAGATGAAACACCACACCAAAGCAGAACCAGTTTAAGCAGGGTGCTAGGGTTACAGGCTATTTTAGTATTTTTTTAATGCTGCCACACGAACTCTTTGAACAGCCTCTACCTAGACTGCCTGGGCTGAGTGTGGGAGCACATCACACAAACTTCCTGATGTTGGGCTCTCACGGTTGCAGCCATGTCACTAGCCTGTGTCACAGACACCCGGTCACTGTACTGGACCCTGCAATGCTCGGCAGAAGCTACGCCACATCTATCCCTAGATCTGCACACCTTTCCTTGGGCCTGTGCTGTTTGCCTAAAGCACTCTGTTAGAGAGGATTTCCTAAAAACAATAGTAAAATATGAACATCTGCTTTACTTTTATAAATACTTAGGCACCTGCCAGGCATTAGCAATCCTATGAGGCAGATAGTCACACAGACGTGGTTTAACTTGCTCAAGGTCACACGTCTAGTAAATGGCAGAGCCAGGATTTAAACCCAGGCAGTTTGGCTCCAGCGTCCTAGTTTTAAACTATGATACAAGTGAAGGCTGCACACAGGATTGTGACTAAAGGAACTAAAGGTATGCAAGTCTTATTTCCAATGGTTCATCTTTCAAAGTATTAAATATTTTAGAACTTTATACATTTTAACTGAAAAAACTACCATTAGTCAAAGTTAGATATGGGAGGCAGAATGGGATCATAAATAACATTTATTGAATGGTTATTGTATAGGCCAGTTCTTGGCAAAACACCTCACATTTTATTTCCCAATATGCAATCCAAACAATCCCAATGTTTCATTCATGGACACTACTATACTGGGAAACACTGAAAAGGATGATCCTTAAAGGTTCCCTCCATTTCTGAAAGCCCTGTAAACACTGAATCAAAGTGCTGGCCATCGACAGCCACAAAGACTCATTCTCACAAAACTCTTGAGTCAGTGATTGACACCCACCCCCTGCAACAGGCTCCAACAAGTTAGGTAAATAGGTAGCCACCAATAGCTAGTCAGGGACAGAGATATCCACCATACCCAGGCACTCGAGTACCAAGGCTAAGGATAAAAGAAAGGCAGGACCTTCTTGTAATAATGAAATAAAATAACCAGCCACCCCCATTCAGGTAGGCTGAGGCAAGGAGGATGGAAATTCAAGCCGATTTGACCACAAGAGACTGAGCTAGCAGCCTCCAAGTCCACGGGTCCTGCTTACTGATCACTCTCTTACATAGACCTGACACACAAATCCTCAAAGAAAGAAAGAGCCCAATCCCACTGCTATATCATGGGAGGTTGGGAGGGAGTAGGGGGAACATATTTACTCCTTGGAGAACCTTTCCATCACTGTCTGCCCCGGTGTCTCCCTGCCTCCAAGAGCCTGGCCAGAGTGGCTTTCCTAAATCGTTTCCTCCCAGGCTGCTTCCATCTGTTGCCCGGCCAGTGCCAGACCTTTCCAGGTTCTTCTCAGATGAACAGAGACTGGGACAGTCTGCAGCTAAGTGGTTCCAGCAGAGAGAACAGCTTCTAGCATGCAAGGCAGAAACTGAATGATAAGATTCGAATGAAGCAACTCAGTTGGACCAGAGAGCTGGGCCATACCTAAAGCTTGTTTTGTAATAGGAACAAGAAGCCCAGTCTTGGTTTTTGTCAGGCCTGGGGCAAGGGAGCACCAGGACTGCCCTCACAACCTCACCTAGAGACTGGCGGGAAGGGAGAACATGTGTCTGTCTGACTCTGCTTTCTGGTCTGTAAGTCTTGGAACCAACTGAATCAAGGCATTTGGTTCATGGTCATTACTAGTACCCTTCATGTTCAAAATTAAAAGGGAAAAGTACATATAATGAATATATTCACCTACACATCCCCACAGGAGACAGTATACATCAAAAAGTCTGGCAGGACACGTTCTGGTCCCCAGTGATTAAATTTCCTCAAAGGCCAGCATGGCCGATTTTTCTCAAATTATATTCACCATTTAAAATAAAATCAATCACTAAACTAGTTCTTCAAGTAGGCACATATATAGTACTTAAAGAAAAGGAGAAGAAAATTTAGTTATCCACAGAGAATTAACACTACTAGAGGGCATCTTGCTCCTGCCATTAGTAAAACTGATGAGAGTTTTATAATCCCAAATCCATTTGCACTTTGGAAAGTTTGTCTGGCATCTGGAACTGGACAGCCCAAAGTTGAATTCAGGTTATGCTACCCACTTAGCTATGTGACCTTAAGCCAACTGTTTGACCTCTCTGAGCCTCAGTTTCCTCATGTGTAAAAAGGGGATGATATAATCTACACCAGTTTGTCTGCCACGCAATGGACAGTCAATAATTCTCCTTCAGAAGTTTAATTTCTCCACCCAATACTAAATGAAAGCATGTTTCTAAAGTTTTGTTGTTCACTCTCTTATAAATTTACTTTAAAAAAAAGATTTCATTTATTGATTTTGCAGAGAGAGCAAGGGCAGAAAGAACATGAAGTATAGTTGCTTCACTTTAGTTGTTCATTGCTTGCTTCTCGTATGTGCCTTGACCGGGCAAGCCCAGGGTCTCAAACTGATGACTTTAGCATTCTAGGTTGATGCTCTATCCACTGCGCCACCACAGGCCAGTATAAATTCACTCTTTTAGAAACCCATGTATCCACTTCCTTAAATATCACCTCCTAAAGGTGGATTACAAGTTGACCCAGCTAACTACAGATATTAGCTTCTAAATGTTTTGTGCAGACCTTCTTCCCAGGTCTCTATTTGCAATGAATCAACCTCTCAAGCACCTAAGTGCACACCCAGCATTACCTTGATTTGCTGCGTCTCGCTGCTTTCCACATCCTGCCAGGAACCAAGTCTTGTGTTCCTACTTCCATAAAGTCACTTGCCCCCTTCCTCATCTGTCCTCTACTCCATTCAGGCTCTGCTACTGGCTACTGCAGTAGCCTAATGCCTCACTTGCTACCATGCTTGCAAATATGCCCTATTCCCCAACCATTCAGTTTTCAGTCCCTGTATGTATAGTCCCTGCTCACACCGCTCCACCAGTTTGGTCAGACCACGACAACATGCTAATTCCCTCACCGCCTCCTTGTAAGTGTGTGTTATCTTCTAGAACTCCTCTCTTCTTTTCTATTCACAGAGCTAAGCTCAGAGCCTCATCCCTCTATCCCAGTGATTCTTAACCTTCTTTTTTGAGGTACCAAACCCACCAGTTTCATATGCGCATTCACCGAACCCTTCTTTAGTGATAAATAAAATATATGATTTTTTTTTCCAAATTCAAGACATAGGTATATGTTCTTTTACTAGTGCACAAAATGAGCCGTGCATGAACATCACCTTGCTTAAAGAACAAAACCAACAAAGTGCATGAAGTCACAACAAATTACGGTATTACTTTATTCTGGCCTCCGCGGCAGAGGCTTCTCCGAACCCGAGACTGACTCATCGAACCCCTAGGGTTTGACAGAACCCAGGTTAAGAACCACTGCTCTATCCCTCTAAGAGTTCTCCTCCCCAGGGATTTGCCCCAGCCTCACTCCTCCAATTTTCTCATTCATACGCCAATCTGGTCCCAGCCAGAGCCTTATATGATGATCTGTGCTTCCCTTCGCATTACCTCTTGACAATGCCTCCCATCTTCATACTGCATACACTTTAACCTCTAACCAGAGTATATATAAGTTTGTTCCAGAAAATCCAGCTTCTCTCCACCTTCTGTTCTGCCTTCTTGGAGAGCTGCTACCCCTTCCAAATTAGTGTGTGTCACCTCCTGGCTGAAGCACCCACCTCCCAGGAGTAGGGCATCCACTCCTGGTCCCAGTGGCCCACACCTGGGCATCTTCCATGAGCAAGGTCTTCCCACTGTACACCATTACCCCAGCACATGGCACTTGAGATGCATTCAGTATCTGCTGAACAAACATTCTGGTCATCTGGTCAAGTTATTGAATATAGTAAGATATTCAGTAGAAATTGAATTAATTAAACATACACACCTTTCTCCAAAGACATGACAATGGAAAATCACTTACATATGTACTGGTAAATGACATATATATATTTATAAAGATCTATCTCACAGTTTTAAGTATTAAAGTACAATAGGAAAAACTTAAAGAATTTTCTAGAGTTAAGGGAGATAGAGAGTTTCAGAAGTAGAAAGTCCATGAGACTAAGGGGGGAGGGGCAAGATTTGAAGAGGTAAACTGGGGTAGGAAGTATAACCTGGCCCCTCATTTCCTATAGTCAGCCACAGACCCACCAAAGGCAACACAAATGTGGATGTGTTTTGACTGAGCACATCCTGTGAGAGGGAATGGAGATGTGTGGGGTTTAGCAGTGCTTCCAGGTCCTCCAACCATGCTCCTGCAAACAGATCCAAGCCAACCTGTCTTCCACCCTATCCCACCAGAGGGGGCTCTAGAGCTCCTATCTGGTGAGGGAAGAACCTTCAGCTATTGTTACCCCACCAAGGCCATGAAAGATCCGGGACAGAGTGCAGATGCCTAAAGGAAGGCAGGCCCCAGTACAGATGTAAAAGTTGGGGACATCTACTTACCTAAGGTGAGAAACCATTTTAAAAAAGAAATGCTGTAATGCAGGAAGTCACTTCCTGGCTCTAGCTTGGTAAATGCTTCTACTTCAAGGTCCAGGACCTAGGTACAAACAACTGATCTGTCAGGCTTTCAGCGAGCCCTCCCTCAGAGAAATTCCTAGAACAGTGATTTTTCATCTCATGGCACACATAAACTGATTACTAAAATTCTTTGGTACACAAAAAAATGTATTTTTTGCCAATCTGACAAAAGAAATTAGGTATAATTTTGATTCACTCATATCAGACAGTTGTGTTAGCTGTTGTCATTTTTTTTTTATTTGTCAATCTAAAAGAAAATAGGTTAGTGCCCCTGATTAAACAGTCAGTTACTGCATATTTTTAAAATTCTTGTGGCACACTGGTTGAAAAATCACTGGCTTAGAACGTTTCTCTCTGATTAATTGTTTGCTCATTTTGGTTACATGGTTTGTATTTCAGTCTGGGTCCAAACAGGGGACAAAATGCACACAGTTAATATAAAGAATATGATAACCGAGTAACTGTAAAAACGCACTAGATCTCTAATGGGTTCCCAGCAGCAGATGAAAAGTACCAGAAAGAGTACTAATGTGGAACAGGTGTCCAGAGCTTATTGAAGTAGGTATGGATGGATGGCTTAAAAGTCCCTGAGTGCACAGACCGGAGAGGATCCATTCACCAGCAAAGCAAGGACAACCCTCTGAGATATAGGTACAAAGACCTGACTGAACACAGTAGCCCCAACAGGAGGACAGTAGGAAGCAAACCTTGGGCATGCAGGTGAGCCTGGACTACAGGACAGGGTGGGCGTACAGAGAGGATGAGGGTGCAGAGGAAGTCATGCACATACAGTGGGTCAGGGTGCTGCTGCACTGGGAACTGGGGAGGCCTCCGTTTTCAGAGGCTCAGCACACTGGGTGGCTTGGCCAGGAACAGCCCAAGGCTGGTGCTCAGGACAAATACTGGGTGGCCAGCTCACTTAATGGCCAGGACCACGGGACTCAAAATGTACACACATGTGGGGACTGAGGAGAGGGTACAGAGAAGCAGTGACCTGGGCTGCACCCCGCCCCCAGCGCAGGTTCCCCATTCCACCACTCCTGCCAGAGCTGGTGCAATAATAGCTAGAAAAAGCTGTGCCCGGCGGGCACCTAAAAGTACAGGAAAAGCCTGAAGGCACACATTGAGTACACCAGGAACCAGGAAGGAAAATCCCTTCCTCCAGCAACATCCTCTTCAGAGCACTCAACTTACAGAAGGCAAAGAAAAGATATTTGAAGGATCCCAATCCCTTTTCATACATCAAGCAACAAAGAGTGAATTTGGAACTGAGAGGCAATAGTCACAAACTCGCACAAGCTGTAAAACTCCTGTAAACCTGTAAAACTCCAAGTCATCTCCAACCACAAACATTTTTACTTGAGTCTGGAGTGAGGAGAAAAGGGCTTAAAACATGGGCCCTGTACAATGAGTTGTCTGATAGTAATAAATACATGATAGGCGATTCTCCAACAGTAAGGGACAAGGCAGGGCCTGAGTGGGACCTGAAACAGGATAGATTTCAGAAACAGGGGTAGAAACTGGGGGGCAAGAGATACGGTAGGGGCACAGGTGTCTCCAGGTAAAGACTGACACAGCGAGTTTGTGGGCAGACGCCACACAGGAAAGAGTAGATCAGGGCCGGTGGGCCCAGGGTCTCTCCACTAGGACAAGGACAAGCCATGCCTATGTCTAACTTAATAAATGCTGCTGCTGGAGAGTCGCAGGAATGTTTTCTTCCACAACAAAGAAAGAAAACTGACTAAATCACACAGGTATATGAAATAAGGAAACAAATTAGATGTCCATGATGATTATAAATGTAGCTGGCTTTTGTGTTCACTAAGATTGAATTTCTGCAAAGCAGATTCAGTTCACAGTGGGGAAAGAACATGATCTGAGTAGGCTGTCTTCTGTTATCAGCTCTCTAATGCACCTCTAACAGAATATGGGTATTTGGTCTGATTTACCAACACTAACCCATGACTTGTTTCTGATTTTCCCCTATAATTGAAAAAGAAAATTGATGAACCACCTCACATGTGTGCCTTTTCCCACTGTCTTATGTTTCCTTTGGAAAAATTACAAATGGCAAACAAAATTTTTAAGCCATTTAGAATATAATCAAATTATCTCCCTCCGCTTCCCTTCCATCCCCCAGCAAAAATGGAGGCCATATTGACTTATCCTCTTACTGTACACCCACAAGCATGGAACTGTCCATACTGACTGCAGACTTTGTCCTTTTTAACCTTTACCAAAAAACGGGGCAGCTCCCTATTTTAATTTGCACCATCTCCTCATATGCTTCCTTCCTGATTTTCCTACTCCCCATGCCCTCTGTCCATTATTTCTATGTCAGGATGTTCTCATCTCATTTAATCTTCAGAAGCTCAAAAATGTGTAGCAATTAGTCTGAGATCACAGAGCTAATCCCAGTGGAGCCAGCACTTGGACCCTGGACCCTGACCTCAAGTCTAAGCTCTTCCTCTTCCTACCAAACAACACTGTCACTCAAAGAGGATTTCATGAATCCCTAAATAAATCTGCACTTAAAAAAAAATAATTTAGGAAGTAACACACTATTTTTGTGGATACCCAGAAGATGTAGACAATTTCCAGGCTTAATCAGCATAAGAAAGGAATAATGTAGATAAAACTGCAAATTGAAAACTGTTCACTGCTTTCAGGAGCCCAGAGGTCCTAATCTGGTAACCCAGACACCTTCCTACGATGGGTGGAGGGAGGCCCTGCAGGAGTGTTAGGTATTTATCCACACTCAAGAATGAGAGATTGGCCTAATCAGAAACAAGTCCAGGCAAACCCTTTTGTCAGAGCTATTTACACACAGAAAATGCGGCCTTTCCATTCCCCTCCCTTCCAGCACCACAGCCTGACGTGAAGGGGCAGGCAGTCAGCACAAACCTGCGACCTGCTGCAGGGGAGTACAGAGGTGCTCGAGCCCAGCTCCCCTGACGGAGAGGACAGGCCACCACTTGTGTCAGAAAAGGTAATGGAATGACAAGGAAGGAAGGCCACAAACTGAACCATCCCACCCTTGTTTTTCTCTGTAACATGCACACACATTTCACACAAAGACTGTAACCCAATTTCATTGCTAGAAAGAAGCTACAAGAATTTCTTTACCAGTAGATGAGCTTCAACCACATCATTTACAGAAGAGGAAACCAAAGCTCAGGGAGGCGCAAAGCATCATCTGACGTCTCCCACAGGGAGGAGAACCAGGGCAGCTAGAATTATTATTAGTGACAAAGTCTTTTTCTCCCAGTCTACAGCTTTAATTCTAAGCCACCAACAAAAAAACAAAATGGGCAGCAAGGCCAATTGTCCCAGCACTACCTCCCAAGACACCTTGCCTAATCGCTCCCCACAGATGGGTGTTTTTATTACTTCCCTTCTGTTGTTAAACCTCACACTCACATTCACCTGACTTACTGTACCTTGTTGTTACCAAGTCTGACACACTGACAGGAAGTGTGGGCCTCCAGGGTGGGGGCTGGGCCATGTTCATTTCTCTGTCTCCAGCGAGCGTCTGCCTCTCAGACAGTTTACCAGCGGACACGAGGACATAAAAGGGGTGGGGCAATAACGGAAGCATGACTAACTTTTACACTGCTCTAGACACATCACTGTTGAATAAACTCATACACAGGGCCTACCTTTCCAGGCCTGGCCAGAGCACCCTTCCCAGGAGCACCCTCCCTGACCCCTGGCTATGCAGCTATCAGTCCAGGTTGCTTCTCTTAGGAAGGACTGGTCATCAGCCTTTTCTCATTCCTGTGCTTTCCCCGCAATGCCCACCCTTCACCCACCAGGACAGCATTACCTGGGGTCCTCTCAGTGCAGTACAGCACCTAAAAACATCTCAGGAAACAGTCTCATACAATTAAACAAATCCATAAACATAAGCCCAAGGGATGATGGAGGGGAGGAAGAAGGCAATTAAAATTTAATAAAAATCCACGGGTATATAGTACTGGGTTAGAAACAGAACCCCATTATATAAACCAAGTTATCAAAGTGACCTTGTATAAATGCTTCTGGAAATAAGTAGGCCATCAACCATGATTTAGCAATCTTAGTACCAAGACAGGGAGGGGAGGAGGTAATCTGGCACCTGCTATGTGGGCTGCTTGTGTCTATAGACACATACAGAGAAAAGCTGGTGAAATCAACTAAGAAAATATGTATTTTCATATACGTATTTACATAGTAAAATGCACAAAATCAACTGAAGACTAATTGAACTAAATTAAAATTTTACTTTCCGGGAAATTTTAAGATTGACTTCTGGCCTTGGCCAGCTGGCTCAGCGGTAGAGCGTCAGCCCAGCCTCAGCGTGGCCCAGCCCCAGCGTGTTGAAGTCTTGGGTTTGATTCCCAGCAGAGCACACAGGAGAAGCCGCCATCTGCTTCTTCACCCCTCCCCCACCTCCCCCCCCTCCCCTCAAGCAAAGATGGCTTAGGGCACTGAGGATGGCTCATCTGAGGATGGCTCCATGGCCTCGCCTCAGGTGCTAAAATAGCTGGTTGCCAAGGAACTGAGCAGCAGCAGCCCCATGGGCAGGGCATTGGGGGGAGGGGGGTGCCGGGATTCACCAGATGGATCCCAGTTGGGGCTCATATGGGAGTCTTTCTGCCTCCCTGCCTCACTGAAAAGAAAAAAAAAAAAAGCCTTCTTCCATAACTCCAATCAATGACATTCATTGTGTTTATTTTATGTAATTTAATAAATTGCCTTAGGAATTCTCAATTTCTTAGCTGTAAGGATGAAGGCTTTCAGAAACGTGTTTTCTATTTTATTTTTATTTTAGATTTTATTTAATTGATTTTTGGAGAGAAGGGAGAGAGAGATAAAGAAAAAGAGAGGGGGAAAGAGGGGGGAGAAGCGAGAAGCATCTACTCCTAATATAGTAATTACTTTCTATATGTGCCTTGAAAGGGCAAACTCAGGATTTGAACTGGCGACCTCAGCGTTCCAGGTCAATGCTTTATCTATCCACTGTGCCACCACAGGTCAGGCTGTATGTGTTTTCTTAAAGAACCCTTGGTTACAATGAAGGGGACACCAAGGAACATAAGGCACTGCACCCTGAGCTCCAGGACTCCAGACTGACCACTTGGAACCGCTCAGAGCTTACTGCCTGACTCACTCTCTAAAACCATGCATGGAAACCACAGAAAGTTGTGCAGAATTGGCATGTGCAGAGATTTGAATAATATTGTATTAAAATATAAGGAAATCAACAGGTCTAATACCTTGGAGGAGGAATAAGAAAAATAAATAAAAAAACAGGATGGAGCTTTTTACAAGACAAATCAACCACACCACACCAGGCCCCACCCACCCACAGAGGGCTTGTCCACCTGCCAGAAAACATGCCAAGGACCCAATTGGATACATAGTTCTGTGGAGTTTTACAGAAAAGGCAGGGTAGAGGGGAGGTTTTCATCTCCGTCCCATTAAGTGTTCTCACAAAAACCTGATCCTAGATCCACGTATGTGATACTTAAAATCCCTTCCCAGAGAGACCTCTTCAGTGCCAGCACCCCTTAAGAACCACTGTCCTCCCCACTCACACCTTTGCTCATGTGGCTTCTCCCTGTCTAAAATGTCCATTTTCTTGCTTCTCAATCCCACCCCTATCCTTGAAGGTCCAGGTTCAAATCCCACTGCCTCCTCCTCAGTTCCTCAGTGCAGTATACTTAATCCTCCCTCCTTGCAGTCAGGGTTCCCCCCAAACTGGAGCCTCTTCAAAGGAATACCAAGAGCTCATCACCTGATCACCCACCACCCCGTCAATGCTTCCCAGCCCAAATGATCCAAGTGAGCCAAGATCCGCACTCCTCAACTGAGGTTCCCCACCCTCCATGTGCTGTAACCATCGGGTGAGCAGCAGGTCCCGCTCCCTACACACTTAATATCCAATTAAATTGGGCTCCCCTGGGAAGCCACCCCTGCTCCAGAGTCAGGGACCGTCCTCCTCCCAGAAGACAACCTTTCTAGCAACAAGTGGCCCTGGGGTGGCAACTTCGGAAAGGAGTACCAAACAAGTGAAATAGAATCCTCTCTCCCCTTTTCCCTTTCTCAGGTGTTGCTTAATTTCAACAAGTTACTGACAGGTGCTCTACCACTGTTGTTTTTAAGGTGTGTTGTTTTTTTTTTTAATATCAAAATAAATCATATGGCCTGACCAGGCGGTGGCGCAGTGGATGGAGCGTCGGACTGAGATGCCAGGGACTCAGGTTACCAGGTTCGAGACCCCGAGGTCGCCAGCTTGAGTGTGGGCCCATCTGGCTTGAGCAAAAGCTCGCCAGCTTGGACCCAAGGTCGCTAGCTCTAGCAAGGGGTTGCTCCGTCTGCTGAAGGCCCGCGGTCAAGGCACATGTGAGAAAGCAATCAATGAACAACTACGTTGTTGCAACGGCAATGAAAAACTGATGATTGATGCTTCTCATCTCTCTCTGTTTCTGTCTGTCCCTATCTATCCCTCTCTCTGACTCTCTCTCTGTCCCTGTAAAAAATAAATAAATAAATAAATAAATAAAAATCATATGGATTTAAAATAGATATCCTTAAGACAGTGACATTTTGGCCTTTTATCCAAATGTTCTATTGTGGGGGGTGGGGGGTACTGTTCAAGCATGACTTAGGTCTACATAGTTAAAGAGATGAAGCAGTAACAGCACTTTCTCTGGTCACCTGCCAAAAAAAATTTACTTGCCAAAAATAAAGAAAGAACATGTTGTTTGCTCAATATACAACACACTACTGAGCAGCTGAGAAGTTGGGCCTCTTTTACCAAGTTCACAGTAAGTCTGTGAACATCACTATCACATATCGCATGGGTAACAATCCCTGCATCTCCCTGTATTAAGCTTCCACCTTTTGCCCACTTCTCGTTAACCCTGGGGGTCCATTCACTCCCATAGCTTCTACTATCTCTACAGTGATGACTCCCACACCTGCATTCCAGCATGGACTTGTTCTCCCACTCCCGTGGTTCCTACACAACCTCCTAGTCATGTGTGGGGTAGAGACAAAAAAGCATCATGCTTAAACCAGCGATGGCCACCTAAGGCTTCATTATACACTCTCTGTGTCTGTTTATTTGTTTGAAACCCATCAGAACCACGAGGGAAAAAATTCAAAAGGGAAACATTCAGTTAAAAATAGGGTATTCATGAGAGGTATTTTAAGTTCATTTGAAGAAAATAATTCCTTATGTGGTAAAGGAAGAAGGAAAATTAAGTAGTGCGTCTCATTTACTTGAAGGATAAAAGCTACCTAAATTCATTATAAACAAGTATCAAATTCAACTGTAATAATAAGATATGTAAAATATACATTTGTTCCAAATGTTAAAATACTTAGGAAGGATGGTATTTGTAACTAACCCATTTTGACCCTTGCAATGCTAGACAAATATAACTGATTCTGAAAACATCACCAAGCTTCCCAATGAATAATCTAGAGCCATGATGGCGAACGTATGACACATGTGTCAGCACTGACACGCGTAGCCATTTTCGATGACATGTGGCCGCATACCAGAGAAGTATGGGGCCACATGCCGAGAAGGACATTTCATCCTCGGCTCCTGCACGGCCAGGTGCAGTAGCCAAGGATAAAACATTTGCTGTAGTGTAGACACTCTGTGCTGGAGGTCTGTAGGCCAAAACAACAGAACTCCAGCACAGAGCGTCCAGTTCTGGGACTTCCGGTTAGGCCGTTTTTCTCGAAGTGACACACCACCCGAGTTATGCTTGTTTTTTTGGCGAATTTTGACACACCAAGCTCAAAAGATTGCCCATCACTGATCTAGAGCCAGATTTAAAGGGTTTGGTTTTGTTTTTCTAAAAACACAATTGTGGCCTGACCAGGCGGTGGCACAGTGGATAGAGCGTCGGACTGGGATGCAGAAGACCCAGGTTCGAGACCCCAAGCTCGCCAGCTTGAGCAAAAGCTCGTCAGCTCGGACCCAAGGTCACTGGCTCCAGCAAGGGGTTGCTCGGTCTGCTGAAGGCCCGCAGTCAAGGCACATGTGAGAAAGCAATCAATGAACAACTAAGGTGTTGAGAAGGCAACGAAAAACTAATGATTGATGCTTCTCACCTCTCTCCACTCCTGTCTGTCTGTCCCTATCTAGCCGTCTCTCTGTTCCTGTAAAACAAAATAAAACAAAACAAAAAAACACAATTGTGTTACTCCCTGATCAGAACTTAAAAAAGAAGCACTTCAGAGAAGTATGTGGATGTTAAGTGCTTTTCAAAGAAAATAAAGAATTCTGAAATTTTAAGCCATAGCACGTCTATGGTCCACAGAAATAACCTTACTCGAGTGCTACTACTATTTCCCTATTCATGCCTGCACTGTATTCAAACAATCAATGTGTGAGGTTGGCTGTGCAGCCTTTTTCTTTCAGGGGTGGGGGAGAGGGAGGGAACAGAAGCTAAGTGGTTGCCATGGTTACCCAGCTATTTGATGTCAGCCCTGGGACCAAAAATCTACTTCTAGTTCTTTGCATGGAGCAGTTACTCTTGTCAGTAAATTACAGCCCCAGATTACCATCCCGTGCTGCCTGCTCCCTGGGGTCCTGTCTCAGTGGTGATCTCCACTTTCTTCTCCACCTCACAGCTCTCCCTCTCCAGTGGCTCCAGGCACAGGGTCCTCTTTCCTTCCCTGACACCTTCTTGAAAAGGTCATGTCCCCCTGTTGTGCCTTGACTTCCTCAAGCCCCTTCACACTCTAGAATTTTCAGTCATTGACCACCCCTGACTTCTCAGGCACCTAACACTGCTGGCTACCACCTCCACCTCCACCCCAAGTTCAAGACAACCCTTAATCCTGATTCTCCTCCTCCCAGTTCTCTAGCATTTTTGCTCTTGGCCTCATCGCCCAAAATGGGCCCTCTCCAAGTTCTGGACTCAAGCCTATTGCTGGGTCTTCCCTGGACCCACACTCCTGTCCCTTAGATCCTCTTTGACAATATAGCCTCCATTGTTGTAAATGCTAACTAATGTCCCAATCTACTTGTTATCTATAACTTACCTCGTCCACACCTCCCTGAATTGGTTTCCAAATCCTGTCCCTCACTCCCTTTCAGAAATCATACACATACACTTACTCCCCCCGTCCCTTTAATCCTGTATCATCCCTGGTCTGGTTTAAACCCTCAGTTTTTCCCTCAGCAAGACTGAAGTTACTTAATTCAATGATTATCAATCACCTACTTAAATGGAGCAGTGTTTAAAACAGACAATGAAAGCCCTGGCCAGTTGGCTCAGTGGTAGTGTTGGCCCAGCGTGTGAATGTCCGGGGTTCAATTCCTGGTCAGGGGACAGAGGAGAAGCACCCATCTGTTTCTTCACCCCTCCCTCTCTCCTTTCTCTCTATCTCTCTCTTCCCCTCCCACAGCCAAGGCTCCACTGGAGCAAAGTTGGTCCAGGTGCTGAGGACGGCTCCATGGCCTCCACCTCAGGCGCTAGAATGGCCCCTGTTGCAATGGAACAACACCCCAGATGGGCAGAGCATCACCCCCTAATAGATGTGCAAGGTGGATCCTGGTGGAGTATGCAGGAGTCTGTATCTCTGACTCCCGGCTTCTTACTTCAGAAAAATACAAAAACAAACAAAACAAAAACCAGAAAATGAAGAATAAAGTTACGTGGTCAATTTTCATAAGGTTGATAAGTGTTTAGACAAAATACAAAGCAGAATATAGGGGATAAGGATTGTTAGAGAAAGCCTCTCTTCTCATAGAGGAGGTGGGGGGAGGTGGGAGGAAACAATTCCATGAAGAGGGAACAGCCAATGCAAAGACTAGAGGCAGGGTAGCTCAGAGGCCAATGAGGTTGGAGTAAATTGAGCCAATTTACTGGTACGACTCTGGCTTTACTCAGAGGAACATGAGGAGCCAGTCACTTAAGGAATCTGAGTATAGTTACTTTTTTTAAATTCCTCCTATTTCTTTCTGAGAATGTACTGTTGTGGGGCAAACAGGAAGCAGAGAGCCCCTCAGGAGAACACAAAATGACCCAGGCCCATGATCACACCTGCTTCTCATCCACCTCTGACTCAATCCCATCTTCCCAAACATAAGCCTGGCCATGACATGTCACCACATCCGCTCCATGAGAACTTTCCAGGGCTCCCTATGACCTCCATAACCATCAACTGCCACTTCTCTACATGGTCAGCGAGGCTGCATTGTGGCCTGCTACCCCTTCCTAAGCACTCTGCCATCCAAACCAGGGGATCACATCTGCTCTTTTCCCCAGACACTCCATAAACCTGCCATCTCAACTTCCCCACCCTCCTTTCTCTGCCCCTGAAAAGTTATTTATTCACCTTCTGAAGGTGAAACCCAAATGCCACTTCCTCACAAGCCTTTCTTGGCTGCACTCAACACTGCACTTTGCTTAAACCTCTGCTAAGCGCTATTTCATCAGTTCTACCAGACTGCTAACTCCTTGAGGGCAAGAAATGTGCCTAACCCATAAAGGAATACACAAGGTGCCAAGCACAGTGCTTGGCATAAACTAAAGGCTCAGTCAACGCATGTTCCAAGTGAACAAACTTCCCATCTCATTATATGAGGTCTTATGGGTGGTGGTGGGGGTCTCAAGAACAGGTTTTCCCTCTTGGCTACTGTAAGCTGCAGGCCAGGGGGCCTGTCTGATGGACCGTGGCCTAACACTCCTGACAACGGTACAGCCACAAGTAGGAGCCGGAGTGGGGACCCAGGCCTTCAAAGCCTTCTGCCCTCTCTGCCAGATATCTCAAGGCAGGCATACATAATCTGTTTTAAATTTGCCTGAAGTATTGTCAACACGTTTTCCCTAAGCTCATTTTAGAAGTGTACACATGCAGAGGAAACACCTAGAGGGATCCAAACCCAGTTAACAGTAGTTCATGTTAAAAGATGGTGGAATTAATTTTATTTTCCTTTACTTTATCTTGATTTATTTACCTAAAAAAAATCCTAAGGGGGCGTAAAAAGTCTTTTAGAAAATATGCAAATTGCCAACCAATGTACACATTTAAAAAAAGGGCCCCCACTCCCTTCCCACAGCATAAACCTGGGGCAGCAACTTTCAACCTTCTTTATCTCATGGGACACATACCACTAAAATTCTGTGGCATACCAAAAAATATATAGGATCTGACAAAAAATTTAGGTATAATTTTGATTCATTCAGACCAGGCGGCCAGTGATGTGTTGACAGTTGTCATATTTTTGACAACCTAAGGAAAAAGAGGTCAGTGCCCTTGACTAAATAGTCAGATATTATGTGTTTAAAAATTATTGACGTAAGACTATACTTGCAGGGATCATTTCTATAGTATGTTACTAGAGAAGTTTCTCTGATTGTGTAGAGCACCCGAAACCCCGAGAAGGAGTTGCAGTGTTCTCTTTTGAGCGTGAAGCCGGCTCTTGGTGTTGCTTATGCAATTGCCTTTTGCCATTGATGGTCATTCTTCTCTTCCTTTGGGAGAGTAAGAGGGAGAGAACGCAGTCTGAGTGGTAAAAAAAAAAAAAAAATATTGAAGCACATTGATTGGAAATCACAGACCTGGGGGAATGCAATAGCCTTACCCTCCGGACTCCCTGTCGCTCCACCCTGCAAAACTCACACACTGCTGAAAAGTCAGCAGCCTGGGCAGACACAGGGACAGCAATGACTGAGTGGTGAGGCTTTGGGGCAGGGGTCATTCCTCCCCTTTCCCGTGAACATGACTGGCACCTCCCCCTCATAGCAGATCTTCTAGCCCACTCTCTGGACTCATGTAGGCCCTACCTAGCCCAGGTCTGAGCAGAATCTGAACAGACTGACTTGTTTGGCCCTGGGGTGGGAAACGCACAGCCTGACCACGCACCACCCCTCAAGCGAGATACACTAGCCCCACATTCTGACACCAAATGGAATTGTCCTGTTCAGTTTAGGCTCCTGCAATTATTTTGGACAGACTGAGTTGTGTGGGTCTAAGGAGGAGGCCATTTTTCACTTGCGTGCCAAACAATTGCAGAGCCCTCCTTCATACAGTCAAATCTTGTGTCTGCTTGGACCTGATAAACTCTCCTGGTCTCACCCTAACAAGCCTGAGGCCCCATCCCCCACAAAGGTCTGCGAGCATCTAGTAGAAGGTAGCTACACTTGGTATACCCTAGACATTTGGAGAGTGGCCTCAGACTCAGCAGTGGCTCTGAGATTGAACCTGTATCAATCTGGTGAACACTCACCCCTACCTAGTGACTCACTATAAACCTACCTCACTCAACTTGAGTACTACCAGAGGTTCTTTCAGTGATGGAACCAATCAGGCAGCCAATAGGTACGAGGCAGATTACAGGGAGCCCTGGGACTTTTGCAGACCTGCCCCTGTGCCCAGTGCTGGTTAAAGCTGGCCCTGATGCACAGCCTGGCCCTTCCCATGCACACCCAACCCCAAAAGAAGCAGCCACAAACTGTGGATGACTTTTTAGCTCCAAACAGATTTTTCACAGCCAGTCAGGCAGCTTCTGACAGGCCTACAACAAAGTCCCTGCCAAGAATTCCCAAAACCAACACACTCAGTGGACATCATCAGACAATATCAGAGCAGCACCCAATTAGCTTCACAAGTGGCCAATCCAAACCAAGTTCTTGGCAGGCACCAGATCCTACTGAGGTGAATTCTACTTCATATGGTCAGCACTTGCAGAGCTGTTATGGTTAGGGTCGATCCTCACAGTCTCCCATCCCGAGGATTGACCCCACACATGAACGAGACAATAACAATTAAGACTCAATTAATGCCTGACCAGGCGGTGGCGCAGTGGATAGAGCATCGGACTGGGATGCGGAGGACCCAGGTTCGAGACCCCGAGGTCGCCAGCTTGAGCACAGGCTCATCTGGCTTGAGCAAAAAGCTCACCAGCTTAGACTCAAGGTCGCTGGCTTGAGCAAGGGGTTGCTTGGTCTGCTGAAGGCCCGCAGTCAAGACACATGTGAGAAAGCAATCAATGAACAACTAAGGTATCGCAAGGAAAAACTGATGATTGATGCTTCTCATCTCTCTCCGTTCATGTCTGTCTGTCCCTATCTATCCCTCTCTCTGACTCTCTCTCTGTTCCTGTAAAAAAAAAAAAAAAAAGACTCAATTAAAACAGAAGAGCCCATGTAATTCACACAGGGAACATTCCTGGAGCACCCAGATCAGGCGATCAAAGAGACTGCCCCTCTGGGTCCCACAGGACACCTCTTATATAAGGCCACTCTACCAACCCTGGGAGTCATAGCAGATCTACCTACTTCATAGAAACAAGGCAGCCAAAATGGAAGTCATAGCAGATCTACCTACTTCATAGAAACAAGGCAGCCAAAATGGAAGACAAAGAAACATGCCTCAGATAAAAGAACATGAGAAATCTCCAGAAAAACAAAACAAAAAACAGCTAAATGAATGGAGGCAAGCAATTTACCAAATATTAAAAGTTTTTTAGCCTGACCTGTGGTGACGCAGTGGATAAAGCGTCGACCTGGGAACACTGAGGTCACCAGTTCAAAACCCTGCACTGGTCTGGTCAAGGAACATATGGGAGTTGATGCTTCTAGCTCCTCCCCACTTTCTCTCTTTCTCTCTCTCTCTCTCTCACTCTGTGTCTCTTCTCTGAAATGAACAAAATAAAGTTTTAAAAAAATAAATTAAATCTAAAAAAAATTTTAAAAATAGTTTTTTTTAAAAAGGGGCATAAGGATTCTCAAGGAACTTAGTGAGAACTTCAACAAAAAGAGAGCAAGCATTAAAAAAAAACATAGAAACCATAAAAAAGAACGAGTCAGAATGAAGACTACAGTACCTGAATGAAATGAAGAATGCACTGGGAGGAATAAACAGCAGGCTGGATAAAGCAGAGGATCAAATTAGTGCTTTGGAAGATAAGGTAGCAGAAAACACCTAATCAGAATAGGGGGAAAAAAAGAATATTTTAAAAGGAGGATTGTTTAAGAGATCTTTGGGACAACATGAAACATAACAACATCTGTATCATAAAGGTACCAGAAGGAAAAGAGAGAGAGCAAGAGATAAAGAACCTGTTTGAAGAAACAATGACTGAAAACTTCCTTAACCTGGAAAAGGAAAAAGACACAAGTCCAGAAAGTGCAGAGTCCTGAAAACAATAAACCTAAAGAGGCCCACACCAAGACAAAGAGAGAATCTGAATAGCAGCAAGAGAAAGACAGTCACCCTACAAGGAAGCTCCCGTAAGACTGTCAGCTGATTTCTCAACAAAAACATATCAGGTCAGAATGGACTGGTATGAAATATTCAAAGTGATGAAAAGCAACAAAGGACCTACAACCAAGACTACTCTACCCAGTAATACTATCATTTAAAATTGAAGGAGAAATAAAGAGCTTCCCAGACAACAGAAAACTAAAGGAATTTGTTACCAATCAAACTAGAATTACAAGAAATGTTAAAGGGTCTTCTTTGAAAAAGAAAAAACAATCAAGACTCAATTAAAACACAGGAACATTGTTATAAGGATAAAATGGTGATAAACATGTACTTTCAATAATAGCTTTAAATGTAAATGTTCTCATCAAAAGACATGGGGAAATTAAACTAGTGTACCCCAAAAAAATCCCAAAGCAGAGAAACTGGCTGTGTGTTGACAAAAGAAAGTTTATTCAGAAAGCCTCCCATTAAAACTATTTTATCACTAAAATAAGACAGGGTAACAGAATGGATAAGAAAATGAGATGATATATTTGTTGCCTACAAGACACCAACCTCAGAACAAATGATGCACATACACTAAAAGTAAAGAAATGGAAAAATATATTCACACAAATGAAAATGAAAAAATAAGCTGGAGTAACAATACTTATATCAGACAAATAGACTTCGAAGCAAAGTCCATAACAGACAAAGAAAGACATTATATAATGCTAAAGAGATCGATCAATTCAACAAGAGGATAAAACCCTTGTAAACATTTATGCACCCTACATTGGACCACCTAAATAGAAAAGCAAATCTTAATGTACATAAAGGGAGAGACTGACAGTAATACAGTCATAGTAGGGGATTTTAACACCCCAATGATATCAATGAATAGACTTTCCAGACAGAAAACCAACAAGGAAACAGAAGCCTTAAATAACATACTCATCTTCAGAGCATTTCACCCCAGAGCATTTTACCCCAGAATATACATTCTTTTCCAGTGTACATGGAACACTTTCCAGGATAGACCATATGTTAGGACACAAAACAAGTCTCAATAAATTTTAAAAGTTTGAAATCATATCAAACGTCATCTCTGACCATAATACTGTAAGTATGAAACTAAAAGTCAATCACAGGGAAAAAAATAAACAGAAAAACATGGAAGCTAAACAACATGTTATTAAAGAATGAATGGGTTAACAATAAGATCAAGGAAAATAAATAAGATACCTTGAAACAAATGAAAATGAGAATACAACCCAAAATCTACGGGACACAGTAAAAGCAGTACTAAGAGGAAAATTCAGAGCATTACAGGCCTACATTGAGAAACAAAAAAAACCCTCAAACAATCCAATTCACACTTCAAAGAATTAGAAAAAGAACAACAAAGCCAAAAATAAACAGAATAAAAGGAAATAATAAAGATCAGAGCAGAAACAGACTCTAAAAATACAAAAGATCAATGAAACCAAGAGCTGGTTCTTAGAAAAGATAAACAAGATTGACAAATCTTTAACCAGACTCATCAAGGGGGAAAAAAAGCACCCAAATAAATAAGTCAGAAATGAAAGAGAAGTAACAATTGACATCAACGAAATACATAGATTGTAAAAAATATTATGAACAACTAGATGCCAACAAATTGGACAATCTGGACAAAATGCATAAATTCCTAGAAACATACAATCTTCCAAAACTGAATTAGAAAGAATTAGAAAATCTGAAAAATAGATTATAACTAATGAAATTGAAGTAGTAATAAAAAAAACTCCCAATAAACAAAAGTCCTAAACCAACAGCTTCACAGGTGAGTTTTACCAAACATTGAAAGAAGAACTAACACCTATCCTTCTCAAACTAATCCAAAAAATTCAAGGAGAGAAGACTCCCAAGTTCATTTTATAAGGCCAGCATTATTCTAATTCCAAAGCCAGATAAGGACACTCCATAGAAAGAAAATTATAGCCAACATTCCTGATGAACACAGATGCTAAAAGCCTCAACAAAATATTAGCAAACTGGATACAGCAATACATTAAAAAGACCATACACTATGGTCAAGTGGGCTTTATCTGGGGATACAAGATTGTTAGTACAATACCTGCAAACCAATAAATGTGACACACGACATAAACAAAGGATAAAAAACATCACAGGATCTTATCAACAGATGCAGAAAAAGCATTTTACAAAATTCAGCACTCATTTATGATAAAAATCCTCAGCAAAGTGAGAATAAAGGGAACATACTTCAATGTAATTAAGGCCATATATGACAAACCCACAGCCAACATCATACTCAATGGGCAAAAACTATAAGCATTTCCCTTAAGATCAGGAACAAGACAGGGATGCCTGCTTTCACCACTCTCATTCAACATAGTACTGGGAGTCCTAGCTACAAATCAGACAAGAAATAAAAGACATTTAAATTGGGAAGGAAGAAGTAAAACTGCCATTATTTGTAGATGGCATGATAGTGTATATAGAGAAAATCCTAAAGATGCCACCAAAATACTACTAGAACTGATAAATGAATTCAGTAAAGTAGCAAGATAAAAAATAAATATTCAGAAATCAGTTGCATTTTATACATCAATAATGAACTATCAGAAAGGGAAACTTAAAAAAATATTTCTCATTTACAATTGCATCAAAATTAAAATACCTAGAAATAAATTTAACCAAGGACATAAAAGACCTGTACTCAGAAAACACTGAAGAAAAATTATTTTAAAAGATACAAATATCCTAACCAAGCACTGGTGCAGTGAATAGAGCAGTGCATTGGGATGCTGAGGACCCAGGTTCAAAACCCCAAGGTCGTCTGTTTGAGTACGGGTTTGTCTGGCTTGAGCTTGGGTTCACCAGCTTCAGTGCCAGGTCACAGGCTTGTGCATGGGATCATAGACATGACCCTATGGTCGCTGGCTTAAGCCCAAAGGTCACTGGCTTGAAGCCCAAAGGTCACTGGCTTAAAGCCCAAGGTCACTGGCTTGGGCCCAAAGTCTCTGGCCTAAGCAAGGGGTTACTTGCTCTTCGCTCTACTGTAGCTCCCCACCCCATCATGGCACATATGAGAAAGCAATCAATGAACAACTAAGGTGCTGCAATGAAGACTTGATGCTTCTCATCTCTCTCTCTTCTTCCTGTCTGTCCCTATCTGTTCCTCTCTCTGCTGCTACAAAAAAAATAAATAAATAAATACAAATAATTGGAAGTTTATATTGTGTTTATGAATAGAAAGAATTGACACATTATTAAAATGTCCATACCACCCAAAGCAATCTAATAGAATCAGCACAATTCCTATCAAGAAACCAATGCCATATTTCACAGAACTAGAATTATTATTTCAAAAATTTATACAGAACCACAAAAAAGAAAAGAAACCTGACTAGCCACAACAATCTTAAGAAGAAAAAAGTTGAAGAAATATCACACTGCCTTATATTAAACTATACTGCAAGGCCACAGTAATTGAAATAGCATGATACTGGCATAAAAAGACATATCAATTAATGGAATGGAATAGAGGGCCCGGTAATAAACTCACACCATTATGCTCAAATTTATATTTGATACAGGGCAAAATCATACAATGGGGTAAAGATAATCCATTCAATAAATGGTACTGGGAAAACTGGGCAGATACATGCATAAATAAATAAATAAATAAAATTAGACCACCAAAAAAAATAAGCAATCCAATTAAAAAATGGTCAAAGGGCCTGAATAGTTACTTCTCTGAAGAGGACATATTGATGGCCAATAGACATATGAAAGATGTTCAACATCACTAATCATCAGAGAAATGCAAATCAAAACCACAATGAGATATCATCTCACACCTGTCAGAATGGCTATCATCCATAAATCAACAAACAACAAGTGTTAGCAAGGATGTAGAATAAAAAAACCCTATGCACTGTTGCTGGGAATGCAGATAGGTGCAGCCACTGTGGAAATAGTATGGAATTTCCTCAAAAAATTAAGAATGAAACTGCCTTATGACCCAGCAATTCCACTTCTGGGAATGTATCTGAAGAAACCCGAAACACTGATTTGAAATAAATATGTGCACCCCTATGTTCATTGCAGCATTATTTACAATAGCCAAGTACTGTATTGGAAACAGCCAAAGTGCCCATCAGTAGATGAGTGAGTAAAAAAGCTGTGGTACATTTACAAAGTGGAGTACTATGCAGTCCTAAAAAAGAAAGAATGCTTATTCTTTGCGACAGCATGGATGGACCTGGAGAGTATTTTGCTAAAAATGAAACAGTCAGTCATAGATAGACAAATACCATATGATTTCACTTATATGTGGAATCTAACGAACAAATTAAACTAACAAAATAGAAGCAGACACTTATAGATACAGAAAACAGACTGACAGCTGTTAGAGGGCAGGGGGATTTGGGGGACTGGGTGAAAAAGGTGACAGAATAGGGGGGGGAATGCTCATAGACAAAGGTAACAGTATGGTGATTACCAGAGAGAAAGGGGTTGGGAGAAGGGAGAGGAGAGTAAAGGAGAGATAAATGGTGATGGAAAGAAACTTGGCTTGGGGTGATGAACACAAAATATAATACATAAATGATGTATTTTAGAACCATACACCTGAAACCTATATAATTTTACTAACCAGTGTTACCCAATAAACTCAATAAAATGTTTTAAAAATGGTTCCCAAAAATGTATCCAATAAAACCACCAAAACATTCGGGACATGAATGTATATTGAATATATACAACTCCCTCCCGGAGTAAGATTATAAAAGTTTAAAACATTTAAAATGGCTTGTCTGAAACATGCAATTAACAAATGGCCCTGTGCTTTCACTTCTGAAATAATTACTTCACAAAACATAAAGCAGTAAGTGTTGTTCTAGGCATCCTGGGCACTTACTGATGCCTCTTATCGAAACTAAACTCTTCCATGGGCCTTATAATAAAGTGTAATCTAGCTGTCAGCACTGCACCCTTCTGCACACTAGATCATATCACACAGGTGACCAATCAGCTCTGAATGGGACATTTCAATGACTGTCATCTCATGAGAGAGTAAATGTCAATTAAAAATAATAGTGGATCAACAAATAATGTCTTATTTAAGCTAAATGCTACAGTAGCAAAGTGTTGAATCAAGATTTGGCCTGTAAATTTCAGTAAAAGACCAAAAAAACTTTATAATGAAATAGCACCTCAAAACGCATGTAGTTCCTTTTGTTATAACCATTTTAAAGAAACAAAAGGGGGATGAGGAAACTGGATGTTAGGTACAGTGCTAGGTATTTTAGATGTTTCATCATGTTAATTTTCTTAGCAAATCTACATAGGGCTTAACTCCCCCATTTCACAAATGAGAAACTGAGGCTCAGAAAGGTTAAGTAACTTAGTCACAGTCACACCATAAATTGTAAAATGGAACTCAAATACCAATTTGTTTCACAAAAGACTACATACGCACTGTATGATTCTGTAATTCCACTTATATGAAGTTCAAGAACAGACAAAACCAATCTATGATTGATACAAGTTACATCTAAGATGATGTAAGTCAGAATATTAGTTCCCTCTTTGGGTGATACTGACTAGAAAGGGGCATAGGCACCTTTTGAGCTACTGAAAACATTTACTTCTTGATGGGTGGTGGACACGTTCATGAGTTGCACACTTAATATTAGTGCACTTCACACACTTTACTATATGCTATACCTGAAGTTATAAAAAAAAATCCTCATATGACTGACTTCAAGTTCACCACTTAATCACCACAGGGCCACTTGGATAGAATGTGGCCACAATCTAGAATTGATTCTCTTGAATAATCAGTTTTCAAAAACATTCTGGTAAGTGACATATATCCTAACCACACCAGAGTGAAGAAATCAGAATAATAAATCTATATTTAAATACTACAGAATAAAAAGTAGAAAGTTATCAATTCCCTGACTACTGGGAATTTCCCCTCTGTAGCCACATCAGATTTAAAACTTTTAAACCCTACTCTAAGGGATTGTTCATAGATGCACAGAAAATAATTTGTAACAAAATTCTTAGAGTTATCTATGAAAACACCTAAAGCAGCTAAAATTACACCAAAGGTTTCAAGACATATGTTATAACTTTATCAACAATGCTAACTCTCAAAAGAGGTTTGAGTTTTGTTACAAAAATTAAGGCAAGGAAAGATGGCAAAGCTGATGGGCAAAGAGCATAAAACTCCCAGTAGGGTCAACATACAGCAGTGCAAAATCTCAGCTCAGCGTTGTAACAAGTAGGTAACTCATACATATAACTTTTTCTAGCAGGAAAGTAATTGTGCCACATATTCCCTAATAAATTCTTCATCAAGTAACAAGTTCTTCCCACAGAAGCTTTGTTCAGTGGAGCAAAGCCTCCTCACCAGCCTTTGATGATGAAATCATTACATCAATTCTCTCACAGCTTTATCCCATACATACACACACCTCTTATTCAACTGTAATTGTCTCTCCAGAGAGAGGAATGTATTCATCCTATAATGTGGAGACATGTTTGGCAAGCACCAATTAACAGGTAAGGGGGAAAGGCAGCTGGATCCATACCTGTTGAGTATGTATGTGCTGTAGTCTTTCCTGGGTGCTTTCAATTATGCAAGCCAGGAATCCAAACTTTCAAATTGTCTGAGCCCAGTTTAATTCACATTTTAATGTTCTGTACACACTACAAATGCCAAGCAATTGTCTGAAAAGATTTTAGTTTCCCCTGAGCATCTGCACATATAAGATCAAAATGCTTTTCATGAAAATTTTTCAGTATTGATAACTTATATACCCTGATTGGTGTGTTGCAGTAGGTTTCATAACCAAAAATTATCCCAGATGCAACAATCTAAATGTTCATAAAAGTAGCCATTTGCATTTGTTAATTTTTAGTCTTTAATAAACTTTCCAAAAAAAACTAAAAATAAAGAAACAAATAAATAAAGTATTATAGCTATTAAGCAAATTAGAAAGAATTAAAAGCACTGACCAGTATGTGCTTCAGGCACTCTCACAGCCCTGGGTGGGTCAGCATCCCTAAATTATGTTGTTGTTGTTTTTCAATCAGCATTATTAGAAGATTAAAACTTTAAGTTTCAAAGTTTCTTTAAAAAACAAAAGATTCACCATCTTTTCTCTTATCCCAATCACGTGAAAAAATCCCACACGTTCCTAACAAGAATATCTTTAGCTTTATACCAATATTGCATCATGTAAAGCAGGATGATTAATAATTTTTGGCTTGTCATTCATTTCCTAATGCAACTCTTTTATTTAAAAAGTCACCCATTTAAACAAAATGTACAGGGAAAAATGAAGCATGATTAATCAGTTCCACTTTCCTATTCTTATCAACTTTAGTATCTTAGAATTATATAAATCTAAATTGTGATTTTTTAAAAACAAACTTTCAAAACTACAAGCCATTTATATACTCACCTCTCCATTAAAAAAAGCCAATTCATAAATTTTACAAGTATATTATGTTTACTTTTCTCAAAAGACTACCTTATTCCTTGGACTTAAAAACCTCTGTTTCTGCCAAATTTGGCTGGTTCGGGTCAGACAACTATAAACCGTTTTCACATCAGTTACCGTTTTTTGTTTAAGGGGAAGTTGATGCATGGAGGAACTTCTATACTGATTACACAATGTCCACCACTCATTAAGCACTTAACTGCCATGATGCAAAGCTAGGCGTTTAGCAAACATTATCCTATTTGTTCTCAAAAACAATCTGGTAGAGCAGACATTACCATCCCCAAAACTAGATACGAAAAATGAGGCTGGGGTGCTAAACTTGCCCAAGGTCAATGAACAAACAGTCCGTGGCAGAATCACAACTAGTGAACAGTTAGGGTGGAAAATTGGAACTTCTATGGAGAATTAGACCTTTCACCATACACCTACCATCTGCTCAAAAACTAAAGAGCAGTGAGCCCCTGCTGTAGGAGGAGTCCCAAGAAGAAGAAAAAAAAACAGTATACCAAACTGAAAAAGTAATTTCAAGGAGAAGGTCTAAGATAGACATGTAAAGGCTGGGCAGCGGCAAATGGTTTACTCAACCTGGTCTTAAAAATCTAATCTGATTTAAGAATACAGAGACTCTGTGTAATATTCTTCCAAATTCCACCGGGCTTAATAGCCTCTATTGAAAAGAAACAGAAGTGGGAACTAGGACAGTGGGAAGTGACCGCCCAGCCCTTGGGTCAGCTGTCAAGATCTGCATGGGTGCGACCACAGACTAGGGCTGGAGAGCCCTTGAACTCGGATCACCTCGGGTCCCCGCCTTTCCAGTCCCAGTCCAGGCCCACTTGGCCACATCGTTAACCATCCTATCACCTCCCGAGGCACAATTATACTGGAAATTTTTGTTACAACAAGTAGAAGCCCATATTCACCAACTGGCTTTGCAATCTGAAACCTCCAACAAGGGAGGGGCAGAAGACTATTGGTGTAATTGTTCTTAAAACTATCGTTCTACGAAAATGCGGAGGTTCAGAAGGCCGGGGCAGGGGTATAGGAGAGCAAAAACATAATGCTTCCACGTTTCAGGAACGAGAGAGCCTCCTCGACAACCTGGATTTAAAATGTACATATTTTTTTCACAGATGAGCTTTCGCGCTATGACACTTGTGGGGAGTACGTGGGTAGTGGGGCTTCCCAGCCGACTGTAAAATATCCTGGCCCAGTAACTTGGTATTATTGCCTCAAGAATGGACCGCCTACCGACCAGGGGTAGCCGCCAGGACCTGCGCCCGAAGCACCCGCGGAGTGCCCACCCAGCGCCCGAGCGCCTACCCTACCCGCGAGGTGTTTTGCAGAGGCCGGTTGGATGCGCTCCCCGCAGCACCCACCCTTCCCCCTCCCCAGGTCTCAGCCTAGTTAATCATTCAACGCCAGCACTGTGGAATATTTTTTAGAGGTCAGCGAAAGGTTCTACCTAAGTTTCGCAGAAACCAGCCTTTGGGGACCCAAAGGTGGCGGTGGCAGTAGCAGGCAGTTGGGGGTGGGGAGAGGCCCTGGCGACTCTTTGGCTCACAAAACACCTGATCTCCCGGTGAGGCATAGCAGACCAGCGCAGCGCAAGTGGGAGTGCGGGGGTATGAACGCGAATTCACGCACGGTCCCCTCCCCAAAATGCCGGTGCAAGTGGAAGAGGACGCCTGCCCCACACGCCCCTTCGCATTGCGGGCAGCACCCCGGCGCAGGCTCCCCCGGAAGTTGGGGTGCAGCGGGGCGGAGGGGATGTCCCTGATCCCCAGGCCTGGAGGTGGGGGTAGAGTGGGGCAAGAGGCTCAAAAGACACGCTACCGCGGGGTTTCGTTATCCTCTTCCTCTAAGGTGAGGAAGGTGGCGCGGAATGGGGGTCGGGTACCGGGTAGCGGTGGGGGAATAGGCGCGATGTTAAATGCGGCAGGAGCCACCTGGAGACAGTTTCCTCTGCTGGGAGGCCGGTGTGAAGCCGGAGCCGGCGAGGAACAGGGTTTAGGGTGGTGAAGAGGGAGGCCAGTGATGGGAGGGAGTGGGGGGAGCTGTTAGATCGCGGAGCAGAGATGGCTTGGGGAAGTCGTGGGGGAGGAAAGTGTGGAGGAAGGCAGCGGGGGTGCACACCCGTCCGGCCCTACCTTGTCCGGGAGCAGCTCCTGCTCAGCGGGGCGGGGGCGGGATACCGTGGCCACATCCACGTCCCGGCCGCTCGGCGCGGCTCAGCCCGGCGACCGCCACTGCTGCTCCATGCGTTGCGCCCGCGACTGGCGGCCCGGTGGCGTCGGTGGAGAGGACAGCTCCGGCTCGGCTTTGCTCGGTTCCGGCACTTGTTGCCGCCACAGCCGGGGCACCTTACTCCGGGTTCCAGCTCCGCGCGCGGTCGCCGCCCCGGCGCTCGGGCGCGGCCCCGCCCTCGCCCTCGCCCCCGCCCGACAAGCCAATCAGGCCCGGCACCGCCCCTCGCGTCACCTCCCAGCCCCGCCCGCCGCCCCGCGCCCCAAGTTTGGGGAAGGCCCAGCTCCCAGTCTGTCAGCTAGTCCACGCCCAGGACATATTCAGGCTCCGGCTCCTCCTGGCTTCTCGAGACCCTTAGGGTCCCCCAAGACCACAAATGGAAAGCGAATGGATAAGCTGAAGGAAGGCGACCCCAGGAAGTAGACCCTTCGAAAAATGGGGCAGCTACAAGTTCAAAAGAACTCTATTTTATTGCCAGTCTAACCTAAATCCTTTCAGCTGCAGGTCGCCCTTCTTGCAGTACGTCTGATGTTGGGGAACTAAGCACATGGTCTCGGGAGGGTTCCAGTGACCTCTGGTTGGAGACTGTGACTGGGCCTATACAGGACCCCCACCATACCTGTGGTGCTTAGGCGTGTATGGCCTGCAAAACCCGAGGTTCGCTATTAGGTGGGAGAAGGGGGAACCAGAGCCAAACGGGACCTGACCTATGTATGCTCTCTGCCCACTCAGTATCTGTTGCTACTTCTTAGGTGCCCAAAGGAAGCCCTAGAGCCCAAGGACTAGGGTGTGCCCTATTTGCCACTGTCACATATCTTCAGACTTAAGAAGCCACCTAGAAAATGAGGGGAAGTTTTAGTTCTCCTTGTAATGTCCGGCAAAAGGTTTCCTCGAGGTTCCCCGGGTGGAAGTCGGAAACGTAAGGTTCCCAGACGCTGGGCCTCCAACTCTCTTTAGGGGCAGGGCGTATCCCTAGGTACAACCTAAGTGGCTGATCTCTCTCTCTCTCTCTCTCTCTCTCTCTCTCTCTCTCTCTCTCTCTCTCTCTCTCCACCGGCTCCCCGGGGCTGGATGGGGGCTTGGCGTCAACGACACCCAACAGCCAGAACTCTGGGGGCCACAGACGCACCCTCCTAAGCCCTGCGCCCTCGCGGGCTTGTCGGAGCATTGCATTCTAAGATGAGTCCAAGCCGCTGTTGACATAACATTGGGGGCCCCTGGTAAGCCCTGAGCTACAGAAAGGAGAAAGGTTGCCCAGGCTTCAAAGGCCCCACGTAATCAGCTTGTCACAGGTGCGCTCTGAGGGGTGCGCTCTAGCCCTAAACGCCCTTCCTGTGGTCCCTATCTCTCCGGGAAGAAAACAGCCAACTCCTTTTAAATAATCAGACTGAGGAATTAAGAACACTCAACCCTCAACTGCTTGCATTTTTCAGAAGCCTTTCTAAGGCGGAATTAGCCCAAAGGGAAGGGATTGTTACTGTAGGAATTTCAGGCACCTTATGAGCTCGGCCCACTTAGTCTTAAACTTAGCGAGAAAGAGCAGGTTGCTGCTGGATGCACTGAGCCGTGCGAGTCCACTAGAAACAGATAGGAACGCTCAGTCAGATCTAGGAATGTTTTGATTTGCAGCCTTCAGAACTTTTTGCTTTTATGTTGACCACATGATTCTCCTAAAAATGCGACAGAATGTCCTAAAACAAGCTAGATTTTTGTGTATTCATAGAAAAACATCTGGAAGGATGCTGACTGACTGTTAACTACGGTTATCCTAGATGTGTGATAGGGGTGTCAGAGGAGGGAGGGGACATTAAATTTAAACCGTTACTGACTTTGAAGTTTATATTTTTCCAGTTATATTAACTTTCATAATTTAGCAAGCTAATAAAACATTTGTAAAGAAATATAGAAAATCTTAACTCTATGGAAAGTATAAATTGATAAACAAATGAAGCCTATGTCTTTTATTTTGTGTCTAAACAATTAATTTTCAGTCCATGTTCCTTTGTTTAAAGATATCTTTAGGCTATTGTTCTTTAATTGCTGTGATTGGAACACTAACATTTGAAGATTTTTCTGTGCCATCAGATTGGTATATTGCTCCTATGCATACGTGTCTTCCCTTTCAATGCACTCCCAAGAGCCACAGACACATTTTCAGGAACTGCTAGCCAAGGAGTTTTAGTCAAGGAACTGCTACAATGTCAGCTGGCAGCCAACAAGGAAATTAGCTTGTGTCCTTTACAGCTGCCAAAAACTACTGCAGGACCTGAAATTTTAAAAAATAAAGGCATCTCTTCATTGTGCTATTAATCAATGCAGCTGAGAGTATATCTGTAATGGTTACATTGTTTTTGGTGACTAAATTCCACACCCACTTGGCTGTAGTCTCTACTCTTGGGTTGGGGTGAGTCCCTCATTATTAGGTAAAGATGTATTATTCATATATTTAACAAATATATGTTGACCACCTTCTGGGTACACATCACTGGGCTAGGCACTGGAGTGGTGAACATGGCAGACATAACTTTTTTCTTGGGGCTCATAGTCTAGCTGGAGAAAGAAGGGCTTAACAATTAAATGCACTCTCATTTATGGCCAAAGGGAATCTAGTCTGGGGAATCCAAGAAGAGGTGACATTTGAGTTGAGCTCTGAAGGGTGAGCAGGATCTGTTCAGGCAAAGAGGAGAGCAGAACCAAGTCCCTGGCTGTTTCAGGCTACCAAGGGGGATGGCGTTGAGAGGGAAGTTGCAGGGACAGGCAGAGGCTAGATCAGGGTCCCCAAACTACAGGCCCAAGGGCCACATGCGGCCCCCTGAGGCCATTTATCTGACCCCACTGCACTTCCATTTCCGGAAGGGGCACCTCTTTCATTGGTGGTCAGTGAGAGGAGCACAGGATGCATCCGTACCCATAGTTCCTATTGAAATACTGGTCAGTTTGTTGATTTAAATTTACTTGTTCTTTATTTTAAATATTGTATTTGTTCCCATTTTGGTTTTTTATTTTAAAATAAGATATGTGCAGTGTGCATAGGAATTTGTTCATAGTTTTTATAGTCCGGCCCTCCAACAGTCTGAGGGACTGTGAACTGGCCCCCTGTGTAAAAAGTTTGGGGACCCCTGGGCTAGATCATACAGGGCCTAGTATATTTTCAGTAAAATCACTCTGCCTGCAATGTGAAGGAATCGGGGAAGGGTAAGGGCAGGGTAGAGGGACAGTTAGGAAGCTGTTGCTATAATATAAGTGAAAGAAGATGTTTATCTAAGGAGTAGAGCAAATAGAGAGAAGTAGACACCAATAAGAGTTGAATTAAGGCAAACTGCTAGGTTTCTCTTCTTCAACCAGATGGATAATGGTGCAATTTTTTGAGTTAGGGAACCCTCAGGGTGGAGGGTTGAGAAAACTTTCCCAAGGTTCACATTTGGTCACAGTGGGTTTGAAGTGCCTGTGAGATGTCCAAGTGGAGATATTTAGTAGGTGGTTGGTTGTAGGGTCTGGTGCTCTGAGGAGATGCAAGGGCTGGAGTAGCAGGTATAGAGGTAGTTATAAAACCAGGTGGTTTTCTGGGAGAATATAGCATTCAACCAGAAGAGGGCCTAGGACTGAGCCTTGAGGAACCTTTATATAAAAGCTTAACAGAGGTAAATGATCTGGCCGAGGGGGTGGAGGAGCAGCCAGTGAGGCAGGAAGAAATCTAGGAGCTTGGGGAGGTAAGGTCATAAAGCGCAAGGAAATAATGTGTTATAAGAAGGAGAAAGTAGTCAGCAACACTCAAAATGGCTGAGAGACCCAAGGAAAATGACTGAATCGCCTCCACTGTATTGAGTAAACTTGGTGTCATAGGGACTTTTACAAGACGTACTGGTGGAGTGAAGGGGTGAGAGGTAGACTGGAGAGCATTAAGGAGTGAATGAGAAATGAAGGAATGAAGAAAGGTACTAAGTACAAACAACTCCTGAAAAGTTTGACTGTGAAAGCTCAGAGAGAATAACTGACAAGGGATGTCAGCAGTGGGTTTATTTTAGTTAATATATTTTATTTTTTTTAGGATGAACTAACTTGTGTTTTTATAAAAGTTTTATATATTGATTTTACTGACAGAGGAAGGGAGAGAGAGAAAGACAGAAACATCAATCTATTCCTGTATGTGCCCTGACCAGGGATCAAACTGGCAACCTCTGCACTTTGGGATGGTACTCTAACCAACTGAGCCATCTGGCCAGGGCTTGTGTATTTAAATGTAGATGGGGAGGATCCTACAGTAAAGAGAAAGATAAAGGTACAATAGAAAGAGGACAATGGACAATAAAGGTTCCTGTGACCATGGGAGGGAATGGAACCAAAGTATGGGTGGAAAGACTAACGTCATGTGGGAGATCACCTCCTATATTATAACAGGAGGGGGGGAGGTTGGAGAAGGACTGAGCCAGGCAGGTTTGGTGTGGAATGCTGAGTCCTTTCACCTGATAACTTACTCTAACTCTGTGACAAAAGGCTGTGGGTGGGTCAAACAGAAATGAGAGATTTGAAGAGAGTAGAGGCTTGACACAGTCATTACAGCAGATGAGAGGGTTAAGATGACCAGAGAACATGCCAGATGGCAAGGCAGCATGGCAACCCACTTGACTGGTGGCTTGAAATTGTGACGTGCCCATTGACCTATCTGCTCTGGTGCAGGCTCAGGTGAGGGAATTGCTAGGAGAAGCAAATTGGAGACCTTGGCAAAAGTGAGGTTGACATGATGTATGATCAAAGAGAAAGGACAGAAGTCAATGAGTTGAAGGGGTCAACAGGGTCAAGGCTCAGTCAGGCTGGAAGGAGAGGGAGTTGTGTTGGAGATCTGGATGCTTAAATAAATGGTTTAATCCTGTAAATAAAGATTAAATTCCACCATTTTGTTACTTCAAAAAAAAGCTAGTGGTTCAAGAGATATAAAGTTTAGGGACATGACAAAGCCAGGATGTGATAGGGGAGTAGAGGAGAAAGTCACTGGGGGAATATGAGATCAAGGGATTCAGAGGCAGGAAGGGTACTGGATGGGTCATCTGTGTGGACAATGAAGCTATCCAGAATGTGGGCACAACTGGGGGCATGGTTAGAAGGCCACAGAGCTGTGAACTAAAGTCATAAGAGAGCAAGAAAAAGGAAGTGACCAGGAGGTGAGAAGATGGGACCACCAGCAAGAGTAGAGGAAATATGGCTAGGTGGCCTCCTCAAAGGAAAAGGGTGTTTGCAAAAGGTATAAGAGATATCATCAGGACAAGAGGACTCATCCCATCCTGAGGTACAGGGGGACATAGAGTGAGCAGTCTCATCTCCTACTACTGCAGGGAAAGCAAAAACAGTGGTAATTTATTTCTAAGCAGACTTTAAGGGTGGGTAGAGGGCATGACCTATGGTGGTACAGTGAATAAAACATCAACCTGGAATGCTGAGGTCACCGGTTCAAAACCCTGGGCTTGCCTGGTCAATGCACATATGGGAGTTGATGATTCATGTTCCTCCCCCCTCCTCTCTCTCTCTCTCTAACCCCTCTCTAAAATGAATTTTTAAAAAGGGGGATGGTTAGGCCTGACCTGTGGTGGCACAGTGGATGGAGCGCCGACCTGGGGGCACTGAGGTCGCCAGTTCGGGGCCCTGCGATGGTCTGGTCGGGGCACATATGGGAGTTGATGCTTCCGGCTCCTCCCCCCTTTCTCTCTTTCTCTCTCTCTCTCTCTCTCTCTCTCTCTCTCTCGCTCTGTGTCTCCTCTCTAAAATGAATACAATAAAAAGAAATTTTTTTTTTTAAAAAAAAGGGGGGGATGGTTAGATGGACTGATGCCTGCATTGATGAACCACCCTTCAATTTTGTTTGCTTTTTGAAGTATGCTGTCCTAGAGGCCTGTGAGGCAGCTGTGTTAGGCTTGCTTGCTGGTGTACCAGCTGCAAGCCCTTTGCTTGATTAGTGCATAAGCATCTGGCAGAGGCATGTGTGCATAGCCTATATAAGGCTATGGGTGCTTGCACTCAAGAGAGATGGGGGATTGTGGATGGTGGGTTGCCTGTCCACCACTGTGAGGAGCCATTCTTGCTGTTTTTTTGCAGAACAGAGGTTCCAGCCACTGAAAAAGTGGGGGAAGTGGGTCGCCCCGTTATCTGCCAGAAAAATGGCTGGCATTCAGGTTGCAGGATCCCCAAGACTCATTGTCCCAGTTTGATAAGGGGGAAGGGTGAAGGCCAGAGGTCCCATGTGAAGTTGACAATCCACTGGTCCCCTTCTAAAGTGCAGCAGGTGTTGGCATTGCCTGCAATGGACCTTTATCATGGTGATTTGCACAGACAGCTGGGCTGTCTATCATGGACTGCTCTTGGACTGCAGCTATGAGAGACCCTGATTGGGGCGGGGGGGGGGGGGTCATGGCAGCTGTGGAAGCCTTCCTGCACCGGGAAGCTGCTCTCATCCAGTTGCAGAGATGCACCAAGAACACTTTTTTATTTCAATGGACATAGCCCTGGAATGTACAGGTCCCCCATCTGAAATGGGTGGCCTGTTGGCACCATGGGGAAAGGGGCTAGAGACCTCCAGTTAACTCCCTGGACAACCAGCACCTGACCATCTAAGGTAGAAGTGTATTATCCCTTGAGTGCTCAGGGGGACAGCATTATAAAGGGCACCTTTGTAATTTCTTTATGACCAATAATGAGTTCTCCCATTTTGCTGCACATCAAACCAGCAGGTCCTGGTGTGAAGGCCAATAAGTTTTGGTACACCCACCAGGGGCGGCCTCTGGTACCTGCTACTGTGCTGTCTGCAGACAGAACTCTGGCCTGTATTCTGCCAGAAGGAAAAGATTTGCCTTTCTTGGTGCTGCTGACCACTCTCATTTTGCCCATAGCTGTGTTTTGTAATTAATTCTCTTGCTGTAGTCTCTGTTTCCTGTCATGTAGAGTGTGAAGTGAGCAACCTTAAAGGGGTGGAATGCGGGGCAGCTGTGTTAGGCTTGCTCACTGGCTTACCAGCTGCCAGCAAGTTGCTTGATGAGTGCGTGAGCACGAGACAGAGGCATGTGTGTATAGCCTATGTGAGGCTATGGCTGCTGCCCTTGGGCGGTGATTCTCCCAGATCACTCTCCTGCCACCGTGAGGTGCGGTTTTCCTTGCTCCCTTGCCCTTGCCGTGAATAGCAGATTTTCCTTTGTTTATTAGCTATTTCCCTTTTGTTGTTTATTTGCTCACCTGTTTCTGTGAGCCTCCAATAAATGGGTATGGCCTGATACTTTCTGGCTCTGCAGCTTCTCTACCATCTGCCCGAATTCAATACAAACATGCCTGGCCATGATGGGAGCCACCGGCATTATAAGGCTCATAGGTAAGATTTGGATGGGAGGGGTGAAAGAGAGGAGGAGGTCAGGTACCAGAATGAGCAGACCATTGTGATATGATGGCAGGATAGAGGGTCTATTAGGAAATGACAGTGGAAATAGAAATGATTTTGTCCCAATTGTCTCTTTATGCCTGACCCAGTAGCTCTGCCAATCAGGACCACATCCCTCACATCTTGTTCCCAAGATTTCCATCTGAAAAAGGCATGTGGAAGCCTCCCATTTACCCACCTCTTCTCCACTGAGGACTTTGTTGTCCAAATGAGCCCCTATGCGACCCTTGTGGTCAATCAGGAATCCCAGTCTTGTCTCACCTCTATGACACTCACCTTCTTTCTTTCCCAGACAAGTTGTTGACCTCTCCTATCTCAGTTTTATTGTCTATAAATTGAGGATGCTAAAACACGCCACTTCTCAGAGCAAATACAAGGAGTCCGGAAGGTGATTTAAATAACTTACTAAACTGTAAGTTGCTACAGGAATGTGAGTGATTTCCCTTGTTTAGAACCCCACCACATACACCCACATCTCTCTCTCCCAGAAGCCCTCCCAAAAAGATTCTGAGTCCCAAACACATTTAAAGCAATTAGAGAAGAATGCACAGCTGTGCCTGATTAAGTGCTAAACTGTAAGGTGTAGAAAATAAGGGCTCTTAGATCAGAAAAGGGAACAATTAGCCAGAGTTGGGAAAGTCTGGAAGGCTTCCTGGAGATAGAGTGGAAGGTACCCAAGTTGCTCACTTATCCTAAGGATAATATTTGCAGAGATGCCTGTAATGCCAGTGGTTGAGGCCAGCCAGGTCCACATTGGATTTGGGCAGATGGTAGAGAAACTGTGGAGCCAGAAATGTAGGGTGATTCCTGTTAAATAGATTCTTACAACACAGGCAGGAGAAAACCTCTTGTCAGGCCCCTCACAGTGGCAGGCAGGCAATCCACAATCCTGAGCGCCAGCACCCACAGCCTTACATAGACTATACCCATGTGACGCTGCCACGTGCTCACGCACTAATCAAGCAAAGTGCTTGCAGCTGGTAAACCAGCGAGCAAGCCTAACACAGCTTTCCCCACAATGTCCATTCCCTTTTGGCTTCAAAGACTTGATCTGACAGACTGCCATAGGTCTACAAACTGTTTTTAGGTCACAAATCTCTCTCTTGGCACCCCTGCTTCCCAGCCTGTGGTCCTGCCCCCTCTCAATCTCCCCGGGTGGTTGGGCGGGCTGAACCACATATTGAATCCTATGTGCTGTGCCCTGGGCCTCTCATGTTGTCATCTATGTTTGTCACCTGTTTTCCTGGTGAAGAAACAGAGGTTGATCTTCAGCAAGTTTCCTGTGCCCTCTTTGGTGCCAGCACACACCTGGTATTTTTGCCCACATAGGATGTATGCTTTTGAGTAAACAGTCTTGGATGTTCTTCCTGCATCTGGCCGGCCTAAGGCACCTCTATGTCCACAGAGCCAAAGCCCTGAGCCAGCTCTCACACCAGCCTCCTTTGATTTTTACTGCCTCTGCCTCATTGTCCAGGAGCACTACCAACCCACCACTCAGGTACAGGCCGATGGAGCTGCTACACCCCAAGGCGCCCAGAGTTGATTTCCATCTCCTCAGTTGTGTTAGAGGCAAGTCCTGCAGGTCTTTGGACATGGTTCAGAATGAAGACCTTCTTCCTCAGTGGCTAGCATCATGAGGTTGGTGCTGCAGCCCTGTACCTTGCTCCTTCCTTCACCACAGGCCTGTGATAGCTCCCAGCATGCTACTGGGCCAAGTGCACACAGGTAGTATCAGCAACACAAATCCCCACATCTCATATATGTAGACTTAGGTCACTCCAGAAGGATAGCAGTGTTTTGTTAGTCTGTTAATCAGTCCCAGGTGGTGCTATGATAACTTCAGGAAAAAAACAGCCACCTCTGTCAATGGTTAAAGCATTAATTACTAATGGTAAAGTAGAACCTTGACACTGGAATTTTTTGAATTCCAGTCCAAATCCCTTGGAACTTGTAAATAAGGGAAAAAAAAAGACCCAAAAGTAGCTTTCTGGAGGCTAAACACCTGATACTAGATATAATATTGTGAATGTTGAACAATTGAGTTACAGGTTAAAAATCAACTGCGTCCTGCCTGACCCGGCGGAGGCACAGTGGATAGAACGTCAGATGGAAGACCCAGGTTCGAAATGCCAAGGTCATTGGCTTGAGCATGGGCTCATCTGGTTTGAGCACAGCTCACCAGCTTGAACCCAAGGTCGCTGGCTTGAGCAAGGGGTCACTCAGTCTGCTATAGCCCCCCCCCCCATCAAGGCACATATGAGAAAGCATTCAATGAACAACTAAAGTACTGCAATGAAGAATTGATGCTTCTCATCTCCCTTCCTGTCTGTCCCTATCTGTCCCTCTCTCTGTCTCTGTCACACACACACACACACAACTGACTCCTGAAACAAACACTTTTCCCTGACATCACTTTGATTTTGCAACAGCAGAAAAACATAAAACCTTAATTATCAGATGATGATACTAGAAATCAATATCACAATTCTGAGGGGATTTATGCCATATCCCATATGCTGGAAGAATTAAGAATTCCCAGGTTAGTAAAGTCCAGTTTGTAAAAGATGTTGTAGTGGGATACAATGTCAGCAGTTTGAAGGGAATAGTCATCTCTATTAGGACCATCATATTGTTTGGTGAATGGAACTTTAATTAAGGAGAAATGCAAAATCATACTCCCAATTATTATCAAACTGCAAAATTACATTCAAGAGGGGAGGCCCATAATTGCAACATCAAGCAGGAGATAATACCAATAATATGATTATCAGGGCATAAGCCTATTAGAGGACCTAATGCCTCTTTGCTAGCATCATCCTTTGTAAAGCTTCCCTGGGTCTGGAAACCATCTCAGTTGTAAACACAACTGTTATAAAACAGTGATTTTCAAGGAGCATAACAAAGATCTGCTGGCCTTTACCAAAGGTCAAAACTCTGCAGTAAGGAGAACAGAATATTTCTGGAAAAAGAAGACTTATCTGCCAGCTCTGCTTGGCTCTTATTGAGAAAGGAAGTACATCTAGCTTCAAGTCCTCTCTAGCCCTGCAGCAATCCAGTCATAGTTATAACTGTGAGGTCTAATAGTCACCTGAAGATATGCATGAGCCACTTAAGATGGACACAGAAGCCTAGGTCTTGGCTGCTGCTGGTGAAAAATCATGGTATAGACATCTACAAACCAGGTTCAAATCCCACTCAGGGAATAAACCATGTTTGTCCTTATGGGTATAGTAACACCTATCTTTTTTGTTTCTTTTTAAAAAAAATTTTTTTTTTTTTTTACAGGGACAGAGAGAGAGTCAGAGAGAGGGATAGATAGGGACAGACAGACAGGAACGAAGAGAGGTAAGAAGCATCAATCATTAGTTTTTTGTTGCCGTTGCAACACCGTAGTTGTTCATTGATTGCCCCCTCACATATGCCTTGACTGCGGGCCCTCAGCAAACCAAGCATATGGACCCCCGCTGGAGCCAGCGACCTTGGGTCCAAGCTGGAGAGCTTTTGCTCAAGCCAGATGGGCCCGCGCTCAAGCTAGCGACCTCGGGGTCTTGAACCTGGGTCTTCTACATCCCAGTCCGATGCTTTATCCACTGCACCACTGCCTGGTCAGGCATGATAGTCTCTCTCTTTTTTTTTTAGCAGTCATGTGAAAGAGAGAGAAAGAGGGACAGATAGGGACAGGCAGACAGGAAAGGAAGGGAGAGAGATGAGAAGCATCAGTTCTTGCTTGTGGCACCTTAGTTGTTCATTGATTGCTTTCTCATGTGTGTCTTGACCGGGGGGTGGGGGGCTCCAGCTGAGCCAGTGACCCCTTGCTCAAGTCAGCAATTTTGGGCTCAAGCCAGAGACCTTGGGCTTCAAGCCAGCCACCTCTAGGCTCAAGCCAACGACCATGAGGTCATGTCTATGATCCCACACTCAAGCCGGTGACCCCATGCTCAAGTTGGTGAGCCCCCACTCCAGCCAGTGACCTCAGGGTTTCAAACCTGGGTCCTCAGTGTCCCAGGCCAATGCTTTATCCACTGCACCACCGCCTAGCCAGACCCATGATAGACTTAAAAGGGAAGCAGGTTACATGTAATAACATGGATGAATCTCAAAACATGTTGAGATAAATAAGTCATACACAAAAGAATATACATAGTGTTCAAGAACAAGTCTATGGTATATGAAGTCAGATCGCTAGTTGCTCTGAGGACAAGAACAGAATTAACTGAAAAAAGGTATGAAGAAACTTTCTGAGATGAGACAAATATTCCATCTGTTGACCAAAATGATAGTTACATAAGAGCATGCCATTGTCAAAACTCATCACACTGTGTACTTTGGATTTGTGCATTTTATTATTTGTAAATTGAACCTCAACTAACAAAATAAAAAAGAAGCAACAGTCTTTAGATGGAAGGGAGTACTGGAAAAAGGAAGAAAGAAGTAGACTCCCCATCAATAGTTCCACTACCATGCCAGGCAACTTATTTTGCATCAAACTCTGGGGCAGCTATGAATTGACATTTCCAAATAACTAAAGATAGGAGAGACTGTATTTTTCTAAAAATGAATATCCTATTCTTGACCGAATATTAGGTTCAGGCCCTGTTCCTCTACAGTTTGAAAGTCTTTTCTTCACTATTTCTTTCTTTTCTCATCTAAAACCATCCAGAACATGGTTTTCCAGAGTCAGTACCCTTTAGGAGTCACTCTTCCTCCACCCCCTGCTATGTGTGCACATTATCGGTTAACATTAACTCTACAAACTTCATGTCCATAATGCCATAGAAAAAGGAAGCGGAGTTGAATTGATAAACCAAAGTAAAATTATGATCATCAAAAGTTATAAAAGAAAAGAGAATTTGGGTCACCAGGAAACATTCATGAAAGAGTCTTGACAATCAAACATTTCAGAAAGTACAGACCTGGCCCTGGTCTGTTGGCTCAGTGGATAGAGCATCAGCCAGGTTTGCAGATGTCCCAGGTTCCATTCCCAGTCAGGGCACATATGAAAAACGACCATTTGCTTCTCTTTCCCTCCCTCTCCCCCTTCTTTCTCTCTTCCCTTCTCACAGCCAGTAGCTGTATTGCGTGGGCCCTGGGCGCTGAGTATAGTTCAGTTGATTTGAGCATCAACACCAGACGGGGATGATGGGTGGATTCCTGTCAGGGTACATGCAGGAGTCTGTCTGTCTATCACCCCTCCTCTCACTTAAAGAAAGAAGAAAGGAAGGAAGGAAAGGAGGGAGGGAGGAAGAAAGGAAGGGAGGGAGGGAGGAAGGAAGGAAGGAAGGAAGGAAGGAAGGAAGGAGAAAGAAAGAGAAAGAAAGAAAAGAAAGAAAGAAAGAAGAGAGAGAGAGAGAAAGAAAGAAAGAAAGAAAGAAAGAAAGAAAGAAAGAAAGAAAGAAAGAAAGAAAGAAAGAAAGAAAAGAAAGAACCTCCCTCCAAAGACGGGGAAATGGAATGGGCAGTCAGATGGAACAACAATCAGAGATTGTATACCTAACTCGATCAGTAAGAACTTGTGTGACAGCCTGACCAGGTGGTGGCGCAGTGGATGGAGCATCGGACTGGGATGCAGAGGACGCAGGTTCAAGACCTCAAGGTCACCAGCTTGAGCACGGGCTCATCTACTTTGAGCAAAGCTCACCAGCTTGGACCCCAGGTCACTGGCTCAAGCAAGGGGTTACTCGGTCTGCTGTAGCCCCTGGTCAAGGCACATATGATAAAGCAATCAATGAACTAAAGTGCCACAACAAAAAACTGATGATTGATGCTACTCATCTTTCTGCATTCCTGTCTGTCTGTCCCTATGTATCCCTCTCTCTGACTCTCGTTCTGTTTCTGTAAAAAAACAAACAAACAAACAAAAAAGAACTTCTGTGACAAATCACTTCTGTGCTGTCAAAGGGGATTTATCTAAGGTGACCAATTGTCCTCCTATAGGGAGGACAGTCCTTTCTTTGTAAGTTCCGTCCTCCCTTGAAAAGTGTCTTCCTACATGTCCTCCTTTTTGATATTGGAATACTAATTTGTTAATGTCCATATTTGATCAATGCAGAGTCGATCCATTGTGTGTGATGTGACGTATTTGTATTTGACATGACGATTCATCAAGGATCAGTACAGTGCAGAGAGAGGCGATTATGAGACAGCATGCATTCTGCACAGGAGACCTTGAGAAAGTATGAGCTCTACTGAGCGCACAAATGGTTTTGTGTACTTTTTACTGAAACACGACATAGCACATATGACATTGTAGACTCACGATTATTTCTTTCTCAGTGAATATTTATTATAGACAGGTAAGCACAATTCACATTTTATTAATTCATTATCTATTTAATAATTTCCAAATACATATAATTTTATTTACAAGTATTTTCCAGAAATTTGAGTTTTAAAGTGGAAATCTAACCTCAAACCATATCTGTTAAGAATGCATTTTGATGAAATAGTTGCATAAAACAGACATTTTTAAATTAGAAAATGATAAATATCACTCCAAATTAGTGGTTTTGTTTGATATTTAGTTTTGTTAACTTAGCTTTCGGACAAGTTGCCTACCATAATGTAACATTTTCAGTTCCTAATGTGCTTGCATCATTCATGTAGCTCTATATTTTATTTTTAATTTTAAATTTCATTTAAGGGATGGAAAAATAAAAAAAAGAGAAAATGCCATTTCAATGATAAATTGAAAAAGGAATTTCCATTCCTCATATCAAAGAAAGATACCATTATTTTCTACAATATTTGCAGCGGAGAATTCTGTATTGCAGTTTGGGGCAGAGCAGCGATAACAAAACACTTGACCACCAACAAACATAAGCAATCATTAGATGCATCAGCTTCCAGTTGTAAAGTTTTTTTAAAACTTCAAATTATTCTGAAGATGAAAAACAGTTGGCTGCAATAAAGGGAACATTTGCATTTCATACCATAATTCACCATCAGTTTTCATACTATGGATTCTACAACTAAATTATTGAAAAAGTTTCACAATGCAAAATTTTCATATGCCAGGATAAAAAATGCGAGGCTATTTTAAAATCAGTATTTAAAAATTACTGTGACAAAATACTTACAGAGGACTTGGAAACTGCAGCATTTGTAACGATTTTATCTGATGTGTCAAATCACAATGAAATTAAATTGTATACAATAATAGTAAGATATTTTAATGTTACCAAGGGCGTTCAAGTAAAAATTTTAAATTTAGAATCCATTGAGGGTGAAACTTCTGAAATTTTGTCAAACCATCTCTACAGAGTAATAAATGAAAACAATTTGAAATCCAAAGCTGTTGCACTAACGGCTGATAATACAAATACAAATTTTGGTGGGTGAAGACACAAAGGGTGAATAATGTGTATGTAAAATTACAAGATACTCCAAAGAAAATTCTAGGAATAGGTTGTAAAGCACATAATTTTGTCAAATGCAATCAACACAGCGTCATGTGCCATGCCAATTGATGTACAAGTAATCATAACTACAATTTATTTGCATTTTAGTCATTTTACCATTCATGTTGCTACTTTAAAACAATTTTGTGAAGAAGCAAATGTTGAATACAAAAAGACTTTTAGGATATTCAAAAGTTAGATGGCTTGCTCTAACACCTGCTATAGAGCATGTTCTACAATTATTTGAGCCTCTCTGTTTATATTTTTTAAGTTTTGACAAATGTCTTAAAATCCTGGAATTGTTTTTCAGTAATAAAATATCTGAGATATTAATGTATTTTGTATATAATCAAGCATCTATTTTTCACAAAATGATTCAAAAGATTGAAGGTGAACACATTTCAGCTATGGAAGTTAGCCTTATTTTGAATGACTTTATCCTACAATTTAAATCTCATTTTGAAGAAAAATTTCTTCCTTTAATTATAAAAAAAAAAAAATTGTCAGGCTTAGAGGAATCAAATTCGGGCACAACAGAAAAGTTTATCAAAGAAGTGAAGAATTTTTACCAGATGTGTTTTCAATATATATCGTAGAATGGTTTGAAACAAACATCACGGGAAATAACAGTTTTCATTGGTGTTTTTTTACTTCATTGCAAGTATGTTGGACAGATATTGAATCTCTCCCCCCCCCTCAAGGGACAGAGAGAGAGTCAGAGAGAGGGATAGATAGGGACAGACAGACAGGAACGGAGAGAGATGAGAAGCATCAATCATTAGTTTTCATTGCCATTGCGACACCATAGTTGTTCATTGATTGCTTTCTCACATGTGCCTTGACCGCGGGCCTTCAGCAGACCGAGCAACCCCTTGCTGGAGCCAGCGACCTTGGGTCCGAGCTGACAAGCTTTTGCTCAAGCTGGCGAGCTTGGTGTCTCGAACCTGAGTCTTTTGCATCCCAGTCCGACGCTCTATCCACTGCACCACTGCCTGGTCAGGCCAGATATTGAATCATGTCTTGAGTTTTTATCTAAAGAAATGCCAGACATCAAAATAGACAATTGTCTCTTTGAAGAAAGTAGAAGACTGAATGTATATTTAAATTCTGAAAAATTAATTCAATGGGAAAAGACCAAGTCTTTTGATAAAAGATGGGTGGAAATATTCTGCCATTTCAAAAATAAACATATTCCATGTGAAAATTTATTTATTCTTGTTCAATTTACATTGTTTTGCCCTGGAACTAATGCAGCAGTTGAAAGAGTTTTTTCAATTGCTAATGATTTTTGGACAAGTGAGAAATCAAGATTGAATGTTGATACTTTAGCTGCAGCACTTGCCTTAAAAGTCAACATGAAGAATATTTCTTGTTCATATATTTCCAATATATTGTTACAAGATGATACATTGACAAAAAATATTCATTCAATGGAAAAGTACTCATTTAGATATTATCTAAATGAGTACTTTTTTCTTATAATTATTATTAAAAATAGGCTGCCTGACCAGGAGGTGGTGCAGTGGATAGAGCGCCGGACTGGGACGCGGAAGACCCCGGTTCGAGACCCCAAGCTCACCAGCTTGAGCGCAGGCCCATCTGGCTTGAGCAAAAGCTCGTCAGTTTGGATCCAAGGTCGCTGGCTCCAGCAACGGGTTACTCGGTCTGCTGAAGGCCCGCGGTCAAGGCACATGTGAGAAAGCAATCAATGAACAACTAAGGTGTTGCAACGGCAATGAAAAACTAATGATTGATGCTTCTCACCTCTCTCTGTTCCTGTCTGTCTGTCCCTATCTATCCCTCTCTCTGACTCTCTCTCTGTCCCTGTAAAAAAAAAAAAAAAATTAATAGGTATGTAAGCATAATTACAATATAAAATATTATAAATGTTTTTATTATGCATTTATTATATTATAGTGTATTATTATTGCAATGAATAAAATGTTTTTTTTATTTACGTTATTGTTTTCTTCAATTTTTTTGTCCTCCTTTTCCTTGTAAAAAAGTTGGTCACCTTATTTATCACAGATAACAAAACAATCATAGGTGAGGTAGGCTCTGCCTCAGTTTCATTTCTCTGCTAGTCTGCTTGCTCCATCTTCTTCCTACCTCTCCCTTTTTACTGCTATTTCAGGAATCTCATTCAGGGCTAATATTAACAGAAAAGGGGCTCTTTTTTTGCCTTCTCTCTTTTAATGGTGCCTAAAACCTTTCCTACCAGATTTCCCTTCCCATCTCATTGGCTGAGATGAGGTAACATGATCCTTTTTAAGTCAATCACTGGCTAAATAAATAAGACCACCTGTTATGGTTTAGACCAGTTATGGTTTACTCCTGAGTCATCACATGAAGGAAGCATGAGTCCCCAAACACAGTCAGTGCAGTACCAACCAGGATAAAGGGGGTGTTGCAGGTAGGGTTTCCCCAGCCCTGAGACAGAGGTTTGCATGTAGGAATTTTATTGGGGAGTACTCTCAGCATCAACACCTGGGAGGAGCGAGGTAAGCAAGAATGGATAGAGAACTTGAACTGCAGCACAGTGACAATAAAAGCCTTAGCTAATCTTTCAGGGAGCTCTGAGGTTAGGATAGCTCAGAGTTGTCCTAAATCAGTGTGAGAGAGCTAAGCCATTTTACTCTTGCATCAACCACACATTAGATGTGGGTTGCACTTGGGAAAGGAGCCTAATCATCAGCAAAGTGGTTGTTTTCAGCAGAGGAGAAATCTCAGAGAGGAACTCAGCTGACAGTTGCTGCTGTTAACATTCCCAGTAGATTGGAAAATGAAAGCTTCTATCTTTCAGGGCAGATCTGGGTGGCAAGACATGCCATCCACTGTAGGGGAGATGGATGTTGCATGAGCAATCCCTAGCTCAATTCAGGTCTCTTAGAAACCAACCTGGGAATCCAAACTCATGTCCCAAGAAAACATGTCAGAACCATCTGTGGAACCAAATTATTTTACTACCATTCTACTTCCTTAGAAAGAAGTGACAGGAGAGCTTCCAAGTGTCAGCCAGGATCCTGGTTTTTAAGAGTCAGACAGCTGGGAGATGGCAGTGTACTGAGTTTGGGTGGGACCCAAGCCCTCAGACTTAAGGGGCATGCTGCCCACAAGAATGAAAATCTACAGGATTAGTCTTGAACGAGCTGGGAGCCTGCTAAGCCCTGGCATCTGCTGAACTACCCAAATTACACACATTAAGCTGTTCAGTTCCACATTTTCATAGTGAGCTTCCTGCCAAGGCTCCTAGCACAGTCTACACAATAGGAAATCAAAATGAGCAGTTAGAGCAATTATGGATATAGCAGGTCAAACAAATAAGCCTTTATTTAGGATTTAAACAGACATAGTCAACAAAGATCTAATCCAAAATTGAAATTTGGACAAAGAAATGCTTTATCAAACAAAAAGTGTGTGTAGGGGGTGGGGTAGGGGTGGGGGGCGACTAGAGACGTTTGCATGAATTTTCTCTGTCTCACTGAAAATACTAAAATAGCATTTTATCCAGCCTCTCCATGATGCTGCCCTATCTTCCAAGCTCCTTGAACATTTTCTAGCTCTGGTACTAATCTGGCTTTAGGGCCAACTCATATGCTAGGGCATGAAAGTAGTCATTATTGAAAAGAGCTGGGGTGCCTGACCAGGTGGTGGTGCAGTAGATAGAGTGTTGGCCTGGGACACAGAGAATCCAGGTTCAAAATGCATACATTGCTGGCTTGAGTGAGGGCTCACCAGCTTGAGTGTGGGGTTTGCTGGCTTGAGTATGGGATCACAGTTATGACCACATGGTGGCTGGCTTGAGCCCAAAGGTTTCTGGCTTGAAGCCCAAAGCCACTGGCTTGAGCAAGGGCTCACTTGCTCTGCTGTAGCCCCCCAGTCATGGCACATATAAGAAAGCAATCAATGAACAACTATGAAGTCACAGTGAAGAATTGATGCTTCTCATCTCTCTCCTTCCTGTCTCTCTGTCCCTCTCTCTGTCTCTCTCGATAAAAAAAAAAGCTGGGGAATTAATTTGTTTATTGTTATATATCTAGTTAAATACACAAGAATTAAAGCTATACACGTGAATGTTTGTGTGTATATTCAGGAAGTACCTGTACAGAGACCATGTGTTACAAAAACCCCAAGCATTTCAGCTAAGTGAGAAATTCTAGGTAAAGGTGCTGAAATCTGATATTGCCACAATAGTGGCAATATCAGATTATATATATATGAATTTTTTGTAACAAGAACCGTTTACAAGAGTTCGTTACTCCTCATTCTACAAGAAGAGACCTCAAGTCTTGTGACTTGTCATTCTGTGGAAAGAGAAATGCAGAACAGTTTCCTTTTATATATCTTTTTTCCCCTTCCTTGACTGACAAAGGCTACCCCTCCTGCCACAGGTCCATAATCTTCTCTGCAATTCTGAAGTCCACAAAGCTCTGAAAAAGAGTTTTCTCATAAGGTGGCACTAAAACTAACTCAGTAGCAAACTCTGACTGGGACCTAGGAGAGGGTGGGTATAGTTTTTCTGTATCCCATGTTTCACTATAAATATGTTAATGTGATCACATATTCTGCTCCAAACATATTAGTATATCTGAATAAAGATATAGGTTTTTGGCCCTGGCCAGTTGACTCAGTGGTAGAGCATCAGCCTGGTGTGTGGAAGTCCCAGGTTCAATCCCAGGCCAGAGCACATAGGAGAGGTGCCCATCTGCTTCTCCACCCTTCCCCCCTCTCCTTTCTCTCTATCTCTCTCCTCCCCTTCTGCAGCCAAGCCTTCATTGGAGCAAAGTTGGCCCAGGCGCTGAGGATGGCTCCACAGCCTCTGCCTCAGTTGCTAAAATGGCTCCGGTTGCAATGGAGCAACACCCCAGATGGGCAGAGCATCGCCCACTAGTGGGCATGATGGATAGATCCCAGTTGGGTGCATACAGAAGTCTGTCTGTCTGTCTGCCTCCCCGCTTCTCACTTCAGAAAAATACAAAAAAAAAAAAAGATAAATTTTTGGGAATTAGCAACATATAGAAGGTAACCGAAGTCCTGGGAGTGGTTGAAATTGTCTAAGAAATAAAAAGAGACTGAGAGAAACCTGACCAGGTGGTGGTGCAATGGATAGAGCGTCAGCCTGGGACGCAGAGGACCCAGATTTGAAACCCGAGGTCACAGGCTTGTGCGCAGGCTCATCTAGCTTGAGTGCAGGCTCATCCAGCTTGAGCCCAAAGTCGCTGGCTTGAGCAAGAGACACTCACTCTGCTGTGGCCCCCGTCAAGGCACATATGAGAAAGTAAACACTGAACAACTAAGGATCGGCAATGAAGAATTGATGCTTCTCATCTCTCTCCCTTCCTGTCTGTCTGTCCCTCTCTCTGTCTCTGTCTCTGTCTCTCTCTGTCTCTATCACACACACACAGAGAAATGAAAGAAAGAAAGAAAGAAAGAAAGAGAGAAAGAAAGAAAGAAAGAAAGAAAGAAAGAAAGAAAGAAAAGAGACTTAGAGGAGACGGGGGCCTGGGATGAAGCCCCTGCCAACCAAATTTAGCGAATGGACCTGAGGGAGATTTCAGCAAAAGGAAGCCACGAAGAAGTGAGAGAGGAAAGAAGAAAACAAGGTGTGGGAATGCAGCAGCCCAGAGAAGAGAATGTTTCAGCACGGAGGGGTGGTTATTGGGGTTGGCTGCACAGTGGTCAGTGCAGAGACAGAGACAACTAGGATTTGCGGCCTCAGAGGTCCTGTCTCCTGGAAGACTGAGAACGTGTCTTAAACCTATGAACCATTTTAACAGCGCTGAGCTGTGCTTTTTACATTGCAGTTGCCCAATAAAGACTTGCTGATCAATTGAGTATATCAACTAAAGCCATAGATCAGAGAGAGGCAAGCCTGCTTTTGTGAGGCCTCAATCAGAATGAAAGACTGGAAAGACAACAGAAAGAGCAGAGAGAAAAAACATGAAAATGACTAAGATGTGAGATGCATTTGCTCACTGGCATGAACAGCTGGAAAGGAGAACATTTCACTCCTCACTGCATGGGAGAACAGTAGGGCTGGATAATGAGAAAACAGTAAAATTGGTAGGTCTTTGAGGTGGGAAAGGTAAAAACCGCAGTGGAGAGTGAAGGATTAATCAAGTAAACATTTTGTTGTGAAACTATGGTTTGGAGCAATTTATAGAACTTTAGAAATAATCAAGTCAACTAATATTTCACGAATGATAAAATAAATATACAAATAGGCTGAGAGGCTTCTCATAAGGTAACAGCTAGTTACTGGCAAAGCCTGGACTCAAAATGTTTGTAATGGAATACCAGTCCAATGCTATATTCTGACTGTCTCTCTACATTTTATCAGTAAAATCTGGTTAAAATGAACATTTGGGCAGCTGTGATCATCTGCAAGAAATCACAGGCACTAGGCTGGAGCACTCTCAATGGGCAGCAGGTACCACGCTGGAATCAAGGGTCAGAGGTGGAGGCTTTGCTTACTCCCTTGGCTGAAAATGGCTGGCAGGGAAGAGTCAAGCATGGCTTCAGAAATTCACCCTGAAAAATCATTTTTTAAATGTGTTAGGAGTGGTATTTATTATTTTTATAATCAGAAAACACACATTTTAAAAATGTTTTCTAATGAAAGAGTGGGTAGATGGCAAGAGTTAAAGTGAATCAGGCTTTTTGCCAGTGTGACCAGCAACCACTTAGAATCAGGTTGTGTCAGATAAAAACCAGGCAGGACTTAGGGGAAACTCATTGTACTTTCTCTACCCTCTTGTTCTCTTTTGGTTGGTTTGTAGGTTGCTAGTTTGGTTTAAAGGTGAACTTCTATGCAAGGCAACAGCTTGCATTGGGAAGACAATGAATGCATGTTTCTTCACTTGGTGAGATGGGAGATCCATTAAAGGAGGAAAAGAGAGACACTGGAGAATGGGTCAAGCCTTGTGACTTTGCGGGAATCATGTTCCCCAGAAAGGAGAAGTTTTAATTTCTACAGCTTGGAACAGAACATTCCAAAACAGCTAGAAAGCTCTTGATAACTTCTCAGATGAAGTTAATTAAAACCTTCCCCTGCCCCACAGGTCAAACCCTACTGTTCATGAATAATCTTCAAGTTGCTGCTGTTCAGCTGAGTCTCCCAAAGTCTTGACAGTTTGGTCTGAAAAGAAATGTCATGTTGAAAGTGCCAGTTGTTCCTGCAAGGGAAACAGTTGGAGAATTTTGTGGGGTTTTTTTGTTTTGTTTTGTTTGTTTGTTTTTGCCTCAGAGATCCTACGCTAGAAGTGTAGAAGAGCCCACAAACATTTCTGCTAGCTGTTTTCATGATAGCTCAACCCCCACTTTTTAGCCAAAAGAATTCTATCCCTCCGACCCACCCAGGAAGAAAACATCGCTAGGATACACAGCATAGAGTCCTATGTTTAACATCAGAAAAGCCCAGTTTTGCTCTGGGAATACCCTCCACAATGTCAATAAGCTTGTAGAATAAGAGAGTTACCATAGCAGAAAGACAGTGTTTCACTTGCTTTCTTGCTACTGTAAGAGGTTTCTTAGTGCAAGGAACTGAGCCTAACCTGGCTTGGCCACACACAACTGGGAGGCATTTCAGGAAAAAGGGAGCCATGGTCCCCAACAGGATGCACACTTTTTGAGCATGTCTTTTCATTAGCCCAACACAGGTTGGCTTCTCTGCCTGTGGATCAACAAAAAGACCTTCTTAACAAATGTCAGATGCCTTTGTGTTTTAAAAGATCCCTAAGAACGAATGTGGTTGAGGTAGATAATTGTAACATCGGGGTTATTTTACCCAGTCTAATCCAGTAAATATCAACTGAGTGGCTGACTTAAAAGAAATGATGCCACATAATACTGGAAAACCAATGTAAGACCCTAGTCCCTGTCCTCCAGGAGCTTATCATCAAGTAGTTGGGGGCTCGAAGCATGTCAGCTATAAGCTCTGCCACACCAATTATCTCCTTTAGAGGAGAAGCTGTCCCACCTAGAGCTCCCTGCTCAGAGAGATAGCACCAAGCTGTTCCATATTCAGGAATGGCCACTGATTGGACCAGGGCCAGGGGACTAGCTTAAGGGTCATCCATCATGGGCAAGGGGCTGCTCCATGCTCCAGGTGGCTAACCTATAGTTACTATATTTAAGGGTTTCCTTATCCTCTGACTTGTAGTAGGTAGGGTTCAACCAAATGGGGAGTCCTAGCTAGAGATTGATGGAAGGAGGCAAGTGTTATTGGGCTAGTCACACCTCTACTGATGGCCGCAGTCTTATAAGGCAGCCTTCTCCATATCACCCAGCCTTCTACCTCTTGGTTCCCTCATGCCTTCAGACCTAAACCTGGCAACACCTCCCAACCTAATGCTACCAGCCCAAGGTTACACCAACGCTTTGTGGTTTCCCCACCGACCTTTTAAAATAATCCCTTTGTTAAATGTTCCTCAGAGCAGTCAGTGTGAGTGTACCATCTGTTGTTCCCTTCCCTGCTGAGACCTTGACTGATAGAGGTTTACAAAACTCAAGCCTGTGCTCTTTGCTCTTTGGTTTTCTCTCTGTACTAGTACATTCTGCTCAACTCTGTCAGCATACACTCATTGCTGCACAGAGACAAGTTGGCCAGGAAGACTCTTGTTCAAACTGGCCGAGTGTGAGGTGAGGGAGGTGGGGTGGCAGAAGGGGAGCAAGGGAGCGCCCCGCCTCAACTCCAGTAAATATACTGCATGAACACTCAGTGAGAAAGATACCCTGGTGGCTACTTCCCTCAGGAAGAAGTCTGGGTTCGACCTTCTGTGGGGCAAGAAAGTTTTCCTTCCCTGCTCAAATTAGTTTCTTGAGCTGAAAATGCTTTGTTTTGACAAAATAATAATCCAAAAAGTTCTCTTGGTGAGAAGACCATTGCTCTGCTCTATCACACAGCTAATTTATCCAAATTAATGCAGCTGAAGCAAGGTGGGGGTGAAATCTCTTTTCTATGTCATTTTTTGCCTTTTAAATATTGATAAGCTCTTGCCTGACCAGGCGGTGGCACAGTGGATTGAGCGTTGAACTGGGATGCGGAGGACCCAGGTTAGAGACCTCGAGGTTGCCAGTTTGAGCGTGGGCTCATCTGGTTTGAGCAAAGCTCACTAGCTTGGACCCAAGGTCGCTGGCTCCAGCAAGGGGTTGCTCGGTCTGCTGAAGGCCCGCATCAAGGCACATGTGAGAAAGCAATCAATGAACAACTAAGGTGTCGCAACAAAAAACTGATGATTGATGCTTCTCATCTCTCTGCATTCCTGTCTGTCTGTCCCTATCTATCCCTCTCTTTGACTCTCACCCTGTCTCTGTAAAAAAGAATAAATAAGTAAATAAATATTGATAAGCTCTCAAAAAGCAAAGGTTACTACACATAACAAACCGTGTTCCTCTTTCGGCCTTTAGTGTGCAGGTAGGAAGAGTGGGTGGGCTGTAGGCAATAGGGCTATTGTTATTTTTATGACAATTTACCCTCTCTGAACACACTAATGGAGAAAATTACATTGTAAATTGTCTAAAAAATAAAAAAGAGAGACTAAAAGGGTCTCAAGTGATCCAAAACTGTCTTTTATCTCTAAGAAAAATACCCTCCTTCAGCTCCTTGGTGCACATTATCTTGTCTACTTGGAATCTGGCTTTTAAAAGCAGGTTTCCTACTGGGCAGATTCAACAACAATCTAAGAAAGAAATGCCTTATTTCCTACCTAAGACTCAAATGGAAAAACACAGAATCTGAATGTATTTTTCTTTCTTTCTTTTTTTTTTCCCGTACCCCCATCCCTTTTTAAGAAAAGAATATACCAGTTTCTTTAGTCCTCAGTCTTTTGGCAACAGGCATTTAAAAGAAAGAATCATGCAGTAATTATTAATTTTGCATGGGATCAACTCTGGCCTCAGCTTTCATCTGAGATGCAGTTACATGAAAAACAGACTGCATTAATTTCATCCCCTCTGAGGTTGCTTGGCAACAAGACCTTGTTCCAGATCATCTCTTCTCTTTGGCCCAGAGTGATCTCTTTGGGCTGTTGCTCATGCTAAGGCAATCATCACACTGTTGCTATCACTTCTGGATGTGTCCCTGTGATCCTGAATGGCACAGGGGATTGGTGGCCTTAATCCAGTAATACTATCTGGGGGTCTCTATATGCCCTGAGCTTGTCAGCACAGAGAATAAACTATGGTTGGGGAATTTGGGATTCAAATCATCGAGGTTAGACAGAAAGTAAGAGAGCATGAGCAATGTCTGAGGTGATGCTGAAGGGCAGTGGGGCTGAGATGGGATAAATACTGATGTCTTTTTAAAAAGAAGAAAAAAGCATAACTATGTTCTGATTTGGAAATTTTTCTAAGCTATATTCTTAAATAATAGATGCAAAGTCCAGAACAGTATGCATAGGATGCTAGCTTTTGGGCAGTGTGGAGAAGAGAGAAGAGGGAAAGGTATGAAAATATTTTGTTTGTGTTTGCATAAAAGAAAAATACAGGTGGCCTGACCAGGCAGTGGTGCAGTGAACAGAGTGTCGGCCTGGGATGCTAAAGACCCAGGTTCAAAACCCCAAGGTTGCAGGCTTGAGCACAGGCTCACCAGCTTGAGTGTGGGGTTGCAGGCTTGAGTGTGGGATTATAAACATGACCCCATGGGTGCTGGCTTGAGCCCAAGGTCACTGGGTTGAGCAAGAGGTCACTGGCTCAGCTGGAGCCCCCCAGTCAAGGCACATATGAGCAAGCAATCAATGAACAGCTAAGGTGCCACAACAAATAATTGATGCTTCTCCTCTCTCTCCCTTTCTGTCTGTATGTCCCTATCTGTCCCTCCTCTCTCTCTCTGTCTCTCTAGATTTAAAAAGAAAATACAGATCACCACCTGTGAGTTTGTGAGGAGTGAGGAGTGAAGAGTGAGAGTGATGGCGTAGAAAGGGCAGAGATAAGAACAGATTTTTCACCTGCATACCTCTTTATATTATTTTGCTTTATAAACTAAAACAAATGTGTTACCTATTTAAAAATAAATAAATAAACATTAAACAAGTGTTGGAAACCTAAGGCTTGTTGTTTGTATTTGGCAATGTTGTAAAAGTTGGGTAAAATAGCCTGACGAGGCGGTAGCACAGTGGATAGAGCATCAGACTGGGACGTGGTAGACCCAGGTTCAAGACCCTGAGGTCATCAGCTTGTGTGCAGGCTCATCTGGTTTGAGCAAGGTTCACCAACTTGAGCCCAAAATCGCTGGCTCAAGCACTCAGTCTGCTGTAGCCCCCCGGTCAAGGCACATATAAGAAAACAATCAATAAACAACTAAGGTGCCACAACAAAGAATTAATGCTTCTCATCTCTCTCCCTTCCTGTCTGTCTGTCCCTGTCTGTCCCTCTCTCTGACTCTCTCTGTTTCTGTCACACACACACACAAAAAGAGTATATGGGAATTCACTGTACTGTTTTTGAACTTTTTTGGTGAGTCTGAAATTATTTCAAAATTAAAGTTAAAAGAAATATTTTCAGTATAAGCAACCCAAATACATTTTATTTTAGGTTTTCTTTCCTGTTTAACCTCATTTTTGCTATCTTTAATGAAGAAAGTCAATCTGCACATTTTGAGTGACGTGGTAGGAAATGCAGGCATCTTTGAGCACTTAGAGCTGCAGAGAAAAGCTCTCAGCTAGGACCATTATTAGCCTTAATCAGAGTGTGGTTCCACCCATCTCCCCAATGGTTTCAGCTGTGGTCCCCAAAGATCTGAGGAGAAATAAGTGACAGCCTCCTTAGGGACTGGCCGCTCTGAGTATGGAACTCCCATAATGAAAGCATCACTCCGCAATTCATATAAGCCTTTAGTTGTGCCTTAGTGGTTCTCCTGGACAACCTGCAGAGTTTTCTCTCATCTCTACAGCAGGCAGCCACCTCCTCATCTGCAGAATCACTCTGTTTGTAATTTTCTCCGCAGGACTGAGCTCCTTGAGGGTAGGCACAATGGCTGAGTTATAGACACACAGCTTTCTGGCATAGCACAGTACATACCTTCTACTTAAGTTTTTATTTTTAAATAATTATAGATTTAAATGAGATTGCAAAAATATACAGAGAAGCTATAAATGCTTATATTTTAAAAGAAGCAAAATCTTAAGTCAATTGCCTTTTTACCTGAAGTAACAAGAAAAAGAAGAGCAAACTAAAACCAAAGCAACTGGAAGGAAAGAAGAGAGAGGGTATCTTAGAGAAGAAATAAATGACATAGAGACTAGATAAACAATAGAGCCCTGGCCAGGTAGCTCTGTTGGTTCGAGCATCATCCTGATACACCAATGTTGCAGGGGTCTATCCCCAACCAGAGCATATACATATACAAGAATCAACCAATGGCCTGACCAGGCAGTGGCACAGTGGATAGAGAATCAGACTGGGATGCTAAGGACCCTGAAGTTGCCAGTTTGAGTGTGGGCTCATCTGGTTTGAGCAAGGGGTCACTCAGTCTGCTGTATCCGCCCCCCCGGGTCAAGGCACATATTAGAAAGCAATCAATGAACAACTAAGGTGCCTCAACGAAGAATTGATGCTTCTCATTTCTCTCCCTTCCTCTCTGCTTGTCCCTATCTGTCCCTCTCTCTGTCTGTCTCTGTCACACACAAAAAAGAATCAACCAATGAATGCATAAATAAGTGGAGAAACAAATCAATGTTTTTATCTCTCTCCCTCTTCTCTCTCTCTAAAAATTAATCAATAAAAATTTTAAAAGAAAAACAATAGAGGAAAAGCAATAAAACCAAAAGCTGGTTCTTGGAAAAAATCAACAACATTGACAAGCATTTATCTAGACAGACAATGATAAAAAAAAAAAGAAGACTCAAATTACTATCAACCTTATAAAAATATAAAAGACTATAAGGGAAAATTAGTAATAATTGTATGCCAACAAATTAGATGACACAGATGAAATGGAAAAAAATCTCTAGAAAGACAAAAGCTACTGAAACTAAGTCAATAAGAAATAGAAAATCAAAACTATAATGAAGTATCACTTCACACCCTCTTGTATGGCTATAATTGAAAAGACAGACGATAACATGTTAGTAAGGAAGTGGTAGAATCAGAACTTTCATACACTGATGGTGAGAATGTAAAATAGTACCGCATCTTAGAAAATTATGTCAGTCCTTCAAAAAGTTAAACATAGAGCTACCACATAACCCAAAAATTCCACTCATAGGTACATAGTCATGAAAACTGAAAATATATATATATTAAAAAAAACTTGTACATAAATGTAAATAACAGCATTAGTCATAATAAGCAAAATATGGAAATAACCTAGATGTCCATCAATTAATGAATGCTTAAACAAAACATGGCAATATCTATATACTGGACTATTATTCATCCACAGAAAGGTATAAAGTACTGATACATGCTACAATATGGATGAATCTTGAAAAGCTACTGAGTGAAAGATGCCAGACACAGAAGAACACACATTGTGTGACTCCACTTACATGAAATATCAAGAATAGGCAAATCAACAGAGACAGAAAGTAGATCAGTAGTTTCTAGAAGATAGGGAAGGGGCGGAATGGGGAGTGATTACTAATGCATATGGGGTTTCTTTTGGAGTGAAGAAAGTGTTCTGAAATTAGCGGTGATAGTCGCATAACTGTAACTATATTAAAAACCACTGGGCCCTGACTGGTTGGTTCAGTGGTAGAGTGTTAGCCCGGCATGTGGAAGTACTGGTTTTGATTCCTGGCCAGGGCACACAGAAGAGCCCATTTGCTTCTCCACCCTTCCCCTCTCCTTTCTCTCTATCTCACTCTTCCTCTCCCTCAGCCAACCCTCCATTAGAGCAAAGTTGGCCCAGGGACTGAGGATAGCTCCATGCCTCTGCCTCAGGCACTAGAATGGCTCTGGTTGCAATGGAGCAACAGCTCCAAATGGGCAGAGCATCGCCCCCTAGTGGGCTTGCCCAGTTGATCTCACTTGGGTGCATGCGGGAGTCTTTCTGTCTTCTCACTTCAGAAAAAAATTTTTTTTAATTTAAAACACTGAATTTTATGCATAGCAGGTTAATTTTAGGGTGTATAAATTATATTACCGTATGAAAAAAGAATGCATAATAGCAACAGCTAATACCTTTTAAAAGAGATTCCCTTTACCCTTTTCTTATTTCTGCCAATGGTAACAACACCTTTTTAACTATAGAACTATGTTACAACCGGGAAAATGACATTAGTACAATTCATAAAGCTTATTCCAATTTTACCTGCTATACATGCACCCATGTGTGTGGGGGGGCATGTAGTTCTATCCAATTTTATCAAATGTGTAGTATATTTCAAGTAAGTACCACTACAGTCAAGATACAGAACAGATTCATCATCACATGGATCCTTCTTGCTACCTGTTTGTACTCATGCCCTCCTTTCTCCCTTCATTCTAAACCCTAGCAACCACTAATCTTTAAATTCTCCTTCTCTATAAATTTGTTATTGTAAAATTTTAATAGATTGTTATATGTTATATAAAATATTGTATAAATGTAACTTTTTGAGTTTGGCTTTTTTCACTCAGCATAATTCCCTTGAGATCCACCCAAGTTGTATGAACCAAGTTCATTCCTATCATTTATTTATTTTTTGGTAATGCAATATTTTCTTCTCTGCATTAATAACTAATATTTAAGAACACTTACAATATAAATAGAGCTTAATCTAAGAGAAGTTAAATGTTTTATATCTTTATACTTGCTATTAATAATACTTTACATATTAATACTCAGTATTAATAAGACAGTCAAAATAATTATGGTCAAAATTATTATTTCATAAACTTATACATAAATGCTTAGTGTCAGTATGTTCTTTCTGGCATAACTCAGATTTTGGTGTTAAGTTCTTTAGATACAAGAAAGAACATTTGGTTTACTTCACTAATAGGAATATCTCTAAATGCTGAGATGGCCTTTTTTTGTGAGTGAGAGAGAGACAGATAGACAGAAAGGGAGAGAGATGAGAAGCATCAACTCATAGTTGCAGCACTTTAGTTGTTCATTGATTGCTTCTCATATGTGCCTTGACCCCTTGACTCAGCTGAGCCAGAGACCCCTTGCTCAAGCCAGCAACCTTGGGCTTCAAGCCAGCAATCTTTGGGCTCCAACCAGAGATCCAATGCTCAAGCTGGTAAGCCTGTGCTTAAACCACGGACCTAGGGGTTTGGAACCTGGGTCCTCAGCATCCCAGGTTAATGCTCTACCCACTGCACCACCACTGGTCAGGCTGTGATGGCTTCTTTTGGTATTTCTTCTGTCGATTTTTAGCATAGTTATCTGTGACTGTATGAATGGAATTGAATGAAGTGGTACTCATCATGCTGCCTCCAAATAAAAGTACATGACTGGGTACTGTAACCAATTACTGGAGCAATAAGGAGGTAGACAGGTAATGTGACTTCCTGATATTTTTGTGGCCAACAGGTTAAGCCTAAAGAGTACAGCCAAGATTCAGGAATAAAAACCCAGAGGAAATATAGTGTGAAGCCAAATAAGGAGCTTAAGAACAAAGCCATGAATTGCTCTTTCTGACAGTGACAACATATTTCAGCATTTCCTCAGTGGCTTTAGACAATCTCAGCCCTGAGTACCCTGTACAAGCACTGTTTAGGTGGGGATGGAGAGGAAAATGTTGAGGGGAGGGGTAAGGTACACTGGGACCCTCTCCAGGGTTGTTATGGAGGAACCATGCCCATCTCTTTTATTTTAAAATAAATTTTTATAACAGTTTGAGATGAACAGAATTATTGTGAAGATAGTACAGAGTGCTCATATATAGCACATTCTTCAATTCCCCTATCAGCATTTCACATTAGTATGGTATATTTGACACAATTAATGTACCAATTTTGATACTCTCTTATTAACCGAAATCTATGCTTGAGATTTCCTCAGTTTTCCCCTGCTGTCTCTTCTCTGTGTCAGGAACCCATCCAGGGTACCATATTACGTTTGTAGTTGTATCTCTGTAGGCTCCTCTTGACTGCAGCTGTTTCTGAGACTTCCCTTGTTTTTTGACGACCTTTTAGAATTTAGAAGAGTCCTGGTCTGCTATCTGTAGAATGTCTTTCAGTTGTGATTTGATGTTTTCCTCGTGGTTGTACTGGGGTAATGTGTTTTGGGAAGGACAGCCAGAAGGGTAAAGTCCTGTCCTTCTCACAACATATCAAGGGGATATACTATCATTCTGGCTTATCACTGCTCATATCACGCTTTCCCACCTGGCTGACACAGTGTTTTTCAGATTTCTCCACTGTAAAGTTACTCCTTTTCTTTCACTCTTTTCATGCTGTGAATTTTGGAAGCAAGTGACCATGCATAGCCCACATTTAAAGAGAGGAATTATGTTCCACTCTCTTACAAACAAAATAGCTACATCAATTATTTGCAACTCTTCTGCATGGGAGATATATCTAAGGTGACCAGATGTCCCGCTTTTGGCGAGACAGTCCCGATTTTAACAACTTGTCCCGCATCCTGTGGCGTTTTAAAAAAGTCCCAATTTTTGGAAAGAATGCACGAAAAGCTAGGGAACGGGAAGGGAATATACGGTATTCAGTGGTCATGTGGCTATTTCACCAGGATATGAGTTTTTTATTATTTTTGTTAATTTTATAATGTTAAACTTTAATAATAACAAATAATTGTTGAGAACTGATTATCGAGAACTGCTTATCAAAGTTCGCATTGTTGATCAGTTGTTAGAATTCGACCACCATTGTTTGGACTTATTGAACAATGGGATTTTTTGGCATTGGCGACGGTGAAAACATTTTGTAACTGTCTCTCAGATGATACACATCGTACTGCATGCTAGTGCTAGTTAAACAAGTGATGTCAACAAATCAGCTATGCAGATAATTTAGATAAGTAATTTATTTATTTATTTCATAAATACATAAATTTTCTTGAATTTAGCAGACAGTACTCGTATTATTTATATTTTATAGTGGCGGCAAAAAGTCTAGCACTGGCCTTGAAAGTGACACTTACGACTTACATTACGGCAAATTCAGAGGAAAAATAATACAAGTTAGTATTGTTATTATTTAGAAAGAAATATAGGATTAAAATCAAAAATTTTTTTTTAATTTTTTTTTTTTTTTTTACACGGACAGAGAGAGAATCAGAGAGAGGGATAGATAGGGACAGACAGGAACAGAGAGAGATGAGAAGCATCAATCATTAGCTTTTCGTTGCCGTTGAGACACCATAGTTGTTCATTGATTGCTTTCTCACATGTGCCTTGACCACGGGCCTTCAGCAGACCAAGCCACCCCTTGCTGGAGCCAGCGACCTTGGGTCCAAGTTGGCGAGCTTTTGCTCAAGCCAGATGGGCCCGCGCTCAAGCTGGTGAGCTCGGGGTCTCAAACCTGGGTCTTCCGCATCCCAGTCCAACGCTCTATCCACTGCGCCACCGCCTGGTCAGGCTAAAATCAAAATCATTTTTAAAATATAGTTACTTTATAACAATCAAATTAATTTAATTTATAAACTAACAATAAAATATGTTCATATAATTATGTACCTACTTACTGTGTTTTAAGCAATATGTATATAATAATTTATAATATAATTTTATTTTAAAAAAATTTTTAACATAATGAGTAAGAAAAGAGGATGCAAATTCAACAATGATCTAAGAAATGAATTTTCTTTTATTTAAATAACCAAAAGCGATTACATGGTAAAATGTGAGAAATGTAATGGTGAATTTTCTATTTCGCATGGTGGGAAAAATGATATTTCAAAGCACTTGGAGACACAGAAACATAAAAGATATTTAAACATTGCTGCATCTTCCTCCAAAATACAGGAATTTTTTCGGAAAACAACTTATGGAGACGAAGAAAAGAAATTAGCATTAGCAGAAGGACTTATGTCTTTTCATGCTATTAATCACAATCATTTCTTCAGATCTGTGGACTGTACATCACAAGTTGTCAAAAAGTTACTCAACAAAAAATTTGCCTGTGCTAGAACAAAATCCGAGGCAATTGTGTGTAATGTGCTTTCCCTGTATGCATTTTCAGAATTAAACAAAAATCTAGAAAAAATTAATTTTATATTCATATATTTTGCTGCATCTAATCATAAGGATATAAAGTTATTTCCAACCATTATTAGATTTTTTGATTCGGAAACTGGAATAAAAATTAGAATTTTAGATTTCGTTTCTTTGCCCGGCAAAACTTCTGAAATAATTTTCAGTTCCATTATAAATATTTTGGAAAAAAACAATTTAAAACATAAAATGATTGCATATTGTGCAGACAACATGAATGCAAATTTTGGAGGAAAAGCAAGAAGAGGTACAAATAATATTTTTTATAAATTAAACAAAAATCTTAATCAAAACATTGTTGGTGTTGGTTGTGCAGCGCACATAATACATAACACCATTCAAACAGCTGCTGACTTGTTGCCCGTAGATGTGGAAAATATTGTTATTAAAATATATTCTTATTTCTATATATACACTGTGCGCGCTGAAATGCTTAAAGAATTTTGTGAAACTGCGGAAGTAGAATATCAGAAAATACTTGGATACAGTAAGACACGCCAGTTAGCTCTTTTGCCAGCTGTTGAAAGAATTTTGAAAATATACGATCCTTTGAAATCCTACTTTCTATCACAGGATAAATGTCCTAGAATTTTAGAAGAGTTTTTTGAAAAAGAATCTTCACAAAATTGGCTTGAGTTTGTACACAATCAAGCAGCTCTTTTTCAAAATGCTATAAAACTTATTGAAGGTGACAAAATTTCGGTAATCGAAGTAGCAAATGAAGTTAATAATTTAAAATTTCAGTGTCAAGAGCGGTTAGAAAATAATTTTCTTCCATTAACTATCTGTAATAGTATAATCCAGCTAGAAGAACAAGGTGCAATAAATCGTGCAGATATCATGAATCACGTTAAAAAGTTCTATAGTAACTGCATAGATTATTTAGAAGAGTGGACGGTACATTACAATGATATTGAACATTTTCATTGGGTTTACATTAAAACAAAAACTTAATTGGAATGATGTGCAAAAATCATTTGATCATATTACTCAAAATTTCCCATATAGTAATATTTCCAAAAATGATCTTTTTAATGAGGTATCATTATTTAAAAAACAGATTGATAAGAAAAAGGTTAAATCTTGGGCATCAGCAAAAATCACAATAGAGAACAAATGGTTAGAAATATTTCATCATTTTGAAACAAACCATGTTCCATACAATAATGCACTAAAAATAGGGGAATACGCGCTGTCTTTACCAGGAACTAATGCTGCGACTGAACATGTTTTTTCTACGGAAAATAAAGTGTGGACATCAGAAATATCACAATTAAGTGTTGAGACTTTGAAAGCCATTTTATGTGTGAAATGTAATTTAACAAATTCTTGTGAAAAATTTCATGACCTTTTAAACAACGACAGCAATCTACTAAAAAAAAATTCACTCAAATGAAAAATATGCCAAAGAATAAAATAATACTTATATATAATTTTTTAATGTATTATATTTGTAAATTGTACTTATGTTGAAATTAAAAAAATATATTACAATACTATTTTTGCATTCTATGAAAATTTTTTTTGCTCCATATAGACCAAATTTTTAATCAAGAAACCCCCCCCCCAAGCCTGCAGACAGACCACACCTAGAGAACACAAAGGCAACACCTACTGGACTCCAGTGGCCACAACTTGCTTACACTCAGATAAAATGGGCAGGCAGAGGAATGCAAACCAAATCAACCAAGAGAAATCCCCAGAGAAGGACCTGAATGAACCAGATATAACCAAACTACCAGAAGCAGATTGTAGAATAATGATAGTTAGGATGTTCAAAGAAATTAAAGCAACAATGGATAGTCACTATGAGCACCTAAATAAAGAGATAACAAGTATAAAAAATGAAATTGAAATAATAAAAAAGAACCAGACAGAAATGACAAATACAGTATCAGAACTGAAGACCACAATGGAATTAAAAGCAGGATGAATCACGCTGAGGATCGAATCAGCGAGTTAGAGGACACAATAAACATAGTTACAGAAGCAGAGAAAAAAAAGGAAAAGAGATTCAAAAAATGTGAGGAAACTCTAAGGGAGCTCTGTGACAACATGAAGAGAAACAATATTCGCATCATAGGGGTGCCTGAAGAAGAGGAAAGAGGACAGGAAATGGAAACTGTGTTCAATCAAATCATAGCAAGACCCCCCCCCCCATCAATGGTGTCCTGCTTTACCAATTTAAAAATTTTTAAATCTGGTCACCTTAGATATATCTAAACTCCCAAATTTATTTACTTATTTATTCAATCCCTTATTTATATCAGTATGGGCTCATGAATATTTATACTTAGGGTTGCAATACAATATTATTTTATTCATTTTATTGCTCAAATTGCTCCAGCTTTGGCCGTTAGGAGCTCTTTCATTTGGCTCATATATCCCTTTGATATATGACCATCATTGTGGGTGTTTTTGAACTTTGTTTTGTGAGCAATTTTTTACTTCCTGGCACTACAAAATGTTTTAGGCTTAAAGTGTATCTTTCTTGTCCTGTTCCTAAAATCAGCCTCTTTTCCATGAAGCTCTGGTTTTTTTTATTGGAGAATGGTATTAGAATACAAGAGCTGAGCTTTGGGTGGGTCTATTGCAACTGGAGTCTCATTTCTGTCAATCTCCCAACTGACAGAGCAAATAAATATAGATGTGATGCTAACCCATATATATACCTCTATATTGTACATATCTCAGGTAACCACTTATACCTATATTAAGTTAAACATGAGTTCATACTGATATTTCCAGCTCCAACCAATTACAACATGGATAATTGTAGTGCCTTCCTCTTGCTTATCTGTAACCTCCCACTTCAACAACAACTTGACCCATCACCCATCATTCATTTATTTAATTCTTCAATCCAATAAAGTACAAGTATAGTTGTTTCAGAATTGTCCCATGAGAAATGGTACTTAAATAGAATTCCTTTTGCCCTTAGTCTTAAAGACTCCTGTCATTTCCAAAATCACTTAGGTCATCAATACCCTATTTCCCTACCTCCTTTAGTGAGGTTGTTTCATACATTTGGAATATATTTATGTTCTTCGGACATACTCTGTATTCCATCATGGGATTTCTAAACTCATAAATAATTTTTTTAAATATGCATACATAAAGATTTACTCTTTTTTATTAATTTTAATGGGGTGACATTGATAAATCAGGGTACATATGTTCAGAGAAAACATCTCTAGGTTATTTTGACATTTGATTATGTTGTATACCCATCAAGATTTACTCTTTTTGATGCAAAGCTCCCACTGGTTTTGAAAAAAATACTGTACTTAATGTCTTGTATTCATCATTACAGCATCATACAGAACAGAATAATATCACTGCTCTAAAAATCCCCTCTCTTTCACCTTTTCAAGCCTGAACCCCTGGAAGCCACTGATCTGTTTACTATCTGTATAATTTTGTATTTTCCAGAATGTCATAATAATTGGACTAATACAGTATGTTGGGTTATGTTTTGTTTTGTTTTTCAGACTGGCTTCGTTCACTCAGTAGTATGCATTTAAGCTTTATCAATGTATTAAACAGCTTGTTTCTTTTTTATTTCTATATAATAGCCTACTGTATGTATAGCGTACCAATTTGGTTAGTCATTCACCTATTGAAGGATATGTCAGTTGCTTCCAGTTTGGGGCAGTTATGAATCAAACTGTTATAGACATTCACAAGCAGGTTTTTGTGTGGCCATAGCTTGAAGCAGTTAGGACATCAGTTTTCAAATCAGGAGCATATTGATGGATCATATGGTAAGACTATGTTTAGTTTTGTAAGAAACTGCTATACTGTTTTCCAAAGTGGCTCTACCACTTTGGATTTTCAAGAGCAATTAATGAGAGTTCCTGTTGCTCCTTAGCTTCTTGAGCAGTTCATATTCAATTTTGGGTTTGTTTGTTTTTAAGTCATTTTAATAGATATGCAGTGGTATCACATGATTGTTGTAATTTGAAAATTCTGCCTAACCAGGTGGTTGCGCAGTGGATAGAGAGTCGGACTGGGATGTGGAGGACCCAGGCTTGAGATCCCGAGGTCGCCAGCTTGAGTATGGGTTCATCTGGTTTGAGCAAAGCTCACTAGCTTGGACCCAAGGTCGCTGGCTCGAGCAAGGGGATACTTGGTCTGTGAAGGCCCACGGTCAAGGCATATATGAGAAAGCAATCAATGAACAACTAAGGTGTTGCAATGAAATACTGATGATTGATGCTTCTCATCTCTCTCCATTTCTGTCTGTCTATCCCTATCTATCCCTCTCTCTGACTCTCTGTCTCTGTAAAGAAAAAAGAAATTCCTAACGGCAAATGATGTTGAGCATATTTTCATTTCTAGATCTTCTTTGGTGAGGTATCTGTTCAGTTTCCTTGTTAATTTTTTAACTGGGTTTTTTTCTTATTGTTGAGTTCTAGAAGATTTTTAAATGTATTTTATATACAAGACCTGTATCAGGTGTATTTTGCAAATATTTTCTCAATGTCTTCAGCTAGTTTTTTTTTTTTTGTAACCAAAACTTTAATCCCAAGGATTCCCACAAAACATATTACAAATGACAGCATGAAAAAGAAATATTGCACAGTAACTCAAAGTTCAGCTCTACAATGTACCCTTAAACTGGCAGGACACTGGTATCTTAAATAATCTCAAATTTCCAAATAAAGAATGTTACAAAGAGCTACATGTTCATATACAACAATCGCATAAGAAATTTATGACCTAAAGCAAAGAAAGGCAAACTAACTTTTTTGAAACTTCTTAGATTCTACACTAACTTAACAACTTCTGCCTGGTGTAAAGACTAGTTGGATTTATTTATTCTTTTTTTTTTTTAGAGAAGAGAGAGAGAGAGAAGGGGGGAGCAGGAAGCATCAACTCCCATATGTGCCTTGACCGGCAAGCCCAGGGTTTCGAACTGGCAACCTCAGCATTTCATGTCAATGCTTTGTCCACTGCATCACCACAGGTCAGGCAAGACTAGTTGGATTTAAAAATAAGAAGAAGAAGAAGAAGAAAAAACCTGACTAGGTGGTGGAGCAGTGAATGGAGCATCGGCCTGGGACACTGAGACCCAGGTTTGAAACCCCGAGGTCACTGGCTTGAGCATAGGCTCACTAGCTTGAGTAGAGGGTTCCCAGCTTGAGCATGGGATCATCAACATGACCCATGGTCTCTGGCTTGAGCCCAAAGGTCACTGGCTTGAGCAAGGTGTCACTGGCTCAGCTGGAGCCCCAGCTAAGGCACATATGAGAAAGCAATTAATGAACAACTAAGGTGCCGCAACTATGAGCTGATGCTTCTCATCTCCCTCTTACTCTCTCTCTTTCGCTAAAAAAAAAAAGAAACCTCTAATCTAATTTAAGGGTGCAGCTTTAATTTTTACCTGCTAGCTTGTGTTAATAGCAGATTTTGAAGACTGCTTGTTCAGCTACAGCTGCATATTATATCCCAGCTATAGAAAGTCTTAAGTTTAATTTTTGCCAGTTTTGTTTCCATAATATTAAACATCACACTTTAGCTGGACAGAAGTTAAGAGGTTTATTATCAGTTCATGCAAGACTAAAGTTCAAAGTAAAATAAATTTTGCTTAAGGGAGCATTGTAAAGTAAGAATTCTTGATATTACATGCCTCATATGATCCAATTCAAACCATAGAGCAGGGGTCCCCAAACATTTTACACAGGGGGCCAGTTCACTGTCCCTCAGACCGTTGGAGGGCCAGACTATAAAAAAAACTAGGAACAAATTCCTATGCACACTGCACATATCTTATTTTAAAGTAAAAGAACAAAACGGGAACAAACTCAATACTTAAAATAAAGAACAAGTAAATTTAAATCAACAAACTGACCAGTATTTCAATGGGAACTATGGGTGCGGATGTATCCTGTGCTCCCTTCACTGACCACTAATGAAAGAGGTGCCCCTTCAGGTAGTTCGGTGGGGTGGCTAAACGGCCTCAGGGGGCCGCATGTGGCCCCGGGGCCGCAGTTTGGCGACCCCTGCCATAGAGAATTGAATCGTTAAGTGTGTCACTATTCCAAGACAAGCAAATATGAACAGCTAAAACATCTTTAAAATGCACCAAGCTTATGAAGTCTCAAACAAAACTTGAATTTTCTGTACATATTCCTGTCAAATGAAGTTATTTCTTGGACATCACTTCTCTTGCAAACTGGTCTTCTATTTCCTTTTCTTTGACCTAAATGGGCTACAAGACCTACAGAAGGATCAGGATGGCCTGTGATTTCTCTCCCAAGATGATGATCTCTCTTCTCCTATCTGTAGGAAGGGGCCTGCTCTGGCTGCGGCTGTGGGAGAAGCTTCTCCACCTTGGGGATCTGCAAGGAGGTGGAGAAGGACTCCTTCTTTGATGATCATCTCAAGGGCCATGACCCCAAAACGGAGGTGGGCCACGATTTGGACTTCTTTTCACCATTTGACAGTTCCACTCTTACAGGCAGACACATCGTGTTCTCCCATCTAGTACTCAGACCACCTCACCTGCAATTCGAGGATCTTCCAATTCAACAAATGCAAAGCTGGCAGGGTTCCCAGCAACCCACACACTTCGGAGTGGCCCATAAAAGCCAAACGCTCATTCCAATTCATGTCTTGTTCCTGTTGTTTCCAAGATCAGCTACATAAACCTTACAATCCAATAAATGCAGCTGCTCAAATCCACACACCCTCAGCGCTCTTTCGTGCCCCTCTGGTCCACTCCCACCCGCACAGATCCTGTCACCAACCAGGCACCCATGAAATACCTTTGACTTGTCCTGTTGTTTTAAGAGTTGTTGTTTTTTTTAAAAGAAGACACCTTTAATTTTTATAAAGTCAAACATTAACTTTTTTTTCCTGGATCATGCTATTGCTGTTATAGTTAAAAACTCATAACTAACCCAAAAACATCCTTGCCTTGTTTTCAATCATAGAAGGAAGGCGTTCCAGCTCTATTAAGTACAATGTTAACTGTAGGTCTTTGTACGCGCCCTTTGTCAAATTGGGGATGTTCCCATCTATTCCTAGTTCGTTGAGTTTTTATCATGAATGGCTATTGAAGTTTTAATTAACTGTAGATTTACATGCAGTTGTAGGAAAGAACAAAGAGTGCGCCATGTACTGTTTACCCTGTTTCTCCTGATGCTAACAGCTTGAAAAACAATAGGACGACCAGAATATTGACACTAATACAACCCACCAATCTCATGCTCATCGGTGTGTGTTTTTACAATTTAATCACATGACTAAGTTTGTATATCCACTAACACAGTCAAGATACAGAACAGTTACATAAGCACAAGGATCTCTCATTGCTTTTTATAGCCACACCCATCTCTATCCTGCCCCTTCCTCCTACATCCCTAACCCCTGCTATCTACTAATCTGTTTTCCATTTCTACAATTTTCATTTTTGAGTTCCATCCAAGTTGTTTTGTACATCAATAGTTCACTCCTTTTTTTTTTTTTTTTTTGTATTTTTCTGAAGTGAGAAGCTAGGAGGCAGAGAGATAGACTCCTGCACGCACCTGACCAGGATCCACATGGCAAGCCCACTAGGGGGCAATGCTCTGCCTATCCAGGGCATTGCTCCATTGCAACTAGAGCCATTCCAGTGCCTGAGGTGGAGACCATGGAGCCATCCTCAATACCCAGGCCAACTTTGCTCCAATGGAGGCTTGGCTGTGGGAGGGGAAGGGAGAGATACAGAGAAAAGAGAAAGGGAAAGGTGGAGAACTAGATGGGCACTTCTCCTGTGTGCCCTGGTAAGGAATCGAACCTGGGACTTCCACACACTGGGCCAACACTCTACCACTGAGCCAGGGGTCGGGAACCTTTTTGGTTGAGAGAGCCATGAATGCCACATATTTTAAGATGTAATTTCGTGAGAGCCATACAATATGTTCAACACTAAATACAAGTAAATGTGTACATTTTATGTAAGACCAACACTTTTAAAGTACAATAAGTCTCTGAATTCTTTTTAATAACATTGTTATGCTGTTGCTAACCAATGATGAATAAAGTACTTCTTACCATTAATGCGACTTCTGGTGCTACATAGTTTTGCTGATGGCTTTGTAGTCTGGTTGATATGTGGTGAGGTTATGTTCATGCAGGCGTTGAGACCTCCATCTGTTAAACGTGATCGTTGGTCTTAACCCTCTTTAGATGTGAGAAAGACTGCTCAAATGCATATGTAGAGCCAAACATTGTCAGTACAGCAATACTCACACACTGCAGTGTGTAGTATGTGATGGGAAGTGCGGTCCAAGTTTTGACAATCATCTGGTCCGTGGGCTGAAGTTTTTTCATTTCTCCCCACTTGTGTTTGCTCACCAACTCTGCTTGCTGTCATGCAAATCTTTCCAAATCTTCATTCAGTGACTTGAACTTATTCACCCACATGTCTGAGGCCTTCAGGTCAGCAGCTTGTAGCTAAAAATCTCTGACGGAGACACTGGGGATGGAACTCAGGTCGGCGCTGTCCACTGCACACTTGTGGGGATGGGTGATGAACTTAAAAAGACGAGTGCGCTCACGAAATTCTCCAAAGCGTGCTTTGAATGACTGCAGACTAGATGTGAAGCACGCTAGCTGCTGGAGATCAAGATGTTGAGCAGGGTCACTTGCTGTGCATGCATCTTTAAACTCTCCCAGTTTTTCAAAGGGTAGTAAACGACCTGTTTCAATGTCGGCAATGAAGAGTTCCAGCTTGTTTTCAAATGCAAACACTGCTTGTTGAAGGGATAAGACTGTATTTCCAACGCCTTGCATTTTCACATTGAGCTGGTTCAGATGTTCAGTCATGTCCACAAGATAGTCGAACTTCAGGAGCCACTCAGTGTTAGCTAACTCAGGATGCTCGACGTTTTTCATTTCAAGAAAAGTCCAGATTTAGCTCAGACAAGCCATGAAATAGCTGAGCACCTTCCCTCTTGACAACCAACGCACATTGCTGGGCAGAACCAGACCAGGATAATTATTCCCAACTTCATCCAGCAGTGTTTTAAACTGGCAATCATTTAAAGCTCGAGCAACAATAAAGTTGACCACCCGAATGACCAGCGACATCACCTCACCAAGCTGCTTGTCACACATCTGAGCACAAAGTGCCTCCTGATGTAGGATGAAGTGAAAACGTAGGATGGGTCTCTTTTCATGTTCACAAAGAAGTACTACGAATCCTCTGTTTTTCCCCACCATGCATGGAGCACCATCAGTACACATTGAAATAAGTTTATCCATTGGTAGATTTTTTTCTTTAGCAATCTCAGTGAAAGACTAGAATGAATCCTCCCCTCTTGTTGTCTCTTTCATAGGCAAAACAGCAAGACTTTTCTCAGGTAGTGTGTCACTGACAGCATACCTTGCAATCACGCTGAACTGGGATAAATGGCTTACGTCTGTTGACTCATCCAAAGCGAGAGAAAAGAATGGTGCTGCATTTATGTCCTTCACTTGTGTTGCCTCACTTTGATTTGCCATCATGATGGTATGATCGTGAACAATTCTTGCTGACAGAAGCATGTCTTTTATTCGTTTGATTATCTTTTCTTTATCAGAAAAGTCTTCAAAAAGTTCATTGGCAACATCAAGCATGAATGTTTTGGCATACTCCCCATTTGCAAATGGCTTTCTGTTTCTCACAATTGCTAACGCACCAGCAAAGGTAGCCGAATTCCAGTCACCTTGTTGGGTCCAAACACAGAGTTGCTGCTGACTAGCTTGCACTCTGCACAGTAGCTCTTGACATGCTTTTTTCCTGTTGTCCCTCGGTGGATATTTTGATGCAAATGTAGTATGGCGTGTGTTGAAGTGCTGCTTTATATTTGATAGTTTCATCGATGCAATTTTATCATTGCATATTAGACACACTATGGGACCTGCTCTCTCCACAAAGGCGAATTCCTCTGTTCATTCCTGCCAAAAAGTATAATACTCCTCATCTTTTTTTCTTTAGCCATCTTCTTCGTCAAAAGGGTTTCTGCAATTAGCTAGCTAACTACTTGATTAAAAGAAGGGATGTTTACTTCCTGACCTCACAATGACACATGTACATTATGCATTATCCAATAAAAATTTGGTGTTGTCCCGAAGGACAGCTGTGATTGGCTCCAGCCACCCGCAACCATGAACATGAGTGGTAGAAAATGAATGAATTGTAATAGATGAGACTGTTTTATATATTTTTTCTTTTTTTTTTTTTTACAGTGACAGAGAGAGAGTCAGAGAGAGGGATAGATAGGAACAGACAGACAGGAACGGAGAGAGGTGAGAAGCATCAATCATTAGTTTTTCGTTGTTGTCGCAACACCTTAGTTGTTCATTGATTGCTTTCTCACATGTGCCTTGACCAAGGGCCTTCAGCAGTCTGAGCCACCCCTTGCTGGAGCCAGCGACCTTGGGTCCAAGCTGGTGAGCTTTTGCTCAAGCCCGATGGGCCCACGCTCAAGCTGGCAAGCTCGGGGTCTCGAACCTGGGTCTTCCGCATCCCAGTCCAACGCTCTATCCACTGCGCCACCGCCTGGTCAGGCTGTTTTATATTTTTAACGTTATTTTTTTATTAAAGATTTGTCTGTGAGCCAGATGCAGCCATCAAAAGAGCCACATCTGGCTCGTGAGCCACAGGTTCCCAACCCCTGCCCTGAGCCAACCGGCATAGCAATATAAAGTTTTCTATGGTATTCTATGGTATAGAAGCACCAAGTTTGTTTAACTATTCACCTGTTGAAGGACATCTGGGTTATTTCTGCTTTTTGGCTATTATGAATAAAACTGCTATAAACATTCATCTACAAGTTTTTTTGTGAGCATAGGTTTTTATTATTCTAGGATAAATATCCAAGGAGTGCAATTGCTGGGTCATGTGAAAAAATGAGTATTTAGGTTTGTAAGAAACTGCCAAACTATTTTTCCTGAGTGGCTGTACCAGTTTAACATTCTCACGGGCAATGTATGAGTGATTCAGTTTTCCTGCACCTTGTCAGCATTTGGTGTTATCACTAATTTTGTTTTAGCCATTCTGACAGATGTGTACATACTTTGTTTTGGAAAGCCATAAACATCTGATATGCCTGGCTCCAAGTTAGGCTCTCTGAGTGCAGAGGAGACCCAGCTCCTGCATGCAAGGGACTGGAGAGGCAAAACCAGAGCATAAGAGGAAGCCAGTTTCCCTCAGAGTCATCACTATAAACCCTACAGGCTAACCAGTAATGATGTGAGTTTCTTTAGTAAATCCTGAGCCTCTAACAGGAACCTGTGTCAGGGAAAACTCTGTGGCACCCAGAAGGTAAAAAACAACAACAACAAAAACCCAACAAGTTTGTGGAAAGGTTAGAGGAAAAATCATTGTTTGGATCTAGCAGAGGCTCAGTCAGCTGTCTGAAACCCGGGTAAAAGAAATGGCACACACCGGGTCTCCAAGAAGAGGGTCAGACTCTGTGTTTTGCAAAGAAATAGGACAAAGCTAACACAGGCCTCCCTGTGGCAAAATGGGACTGATTTTCAACCTGAGAGAGTGCTTTGTCCCTTGCTTTCTGTTAGAGTAGACTCATGGATTATTATCCAAGTTTGGTTCTCTCATTTTCCTCAACTTTTGTTTGTTGTATCCAGTTCAGTGCATTAACTCCCATTCAATGACAGCTGTGAATGTAGATAAAACTACATGGCTGTATAATTCATTTGGATCTCAGTTTTCTAAGAAGTATATGGCTTTAATGTATCAAAAATATTTGGCTTTTTGAAAGAAATAACTTTTTAGACAAAGGTCAGTTTTGTCTGAAATGACGGAACATTGTGCTTGAGAACTTGTAGAAGCATAATGCTATCAGGGGACTCACTGTCCTTCTTGCCATACTTCCTCTACTCCTACCCTTGCTGACGGTCACCACAGGGGACATCTATTATCTACACTCTGGTCTTTTTTTTTTTTTTAATAATCCATTTATTTATATACCACCCTATTCCAACAAAAGCTTTAAAGAAATTTAAAAATTAAAATAGTTTCCTACATAAAACAAAACAACAAAAAATAAAATAGCACAAAAACTAGTTAAAAGGGGCAGGGAAATAGGTATAGCTAAATTAGTATTTATTATTCACAATAACTATGTTTTGCTTTCAAGAATATTCTTAGCTTCTAATACTGAAATACCATTACACTCATTTAGAAAGTCATCATTTGAATTTCCCATATGATGTCTTCAGAGTTTTATGTTCAATTTCTATATATACAATTCAACTTTTACGTTTTTTCTATTTTGTTCAATTACTGAGCTTTCAGTGGCTTATCCACTTAAATAAGCATCTTAAGAAAGACTTTTCCAGCAGTCTAAGACTCCAGCTAATGGCTTTAACCCTTCTTGAAAACTCAAGAGTTGGCCCTTCTGTTGCTTCCATGGACAAGCATTATTGATCTGGAAAATTTTATGATGATAGTAAGAAAAGATATGATAAAGCCAGTTTCTCAGAGAAAAACATGAACTAAGGTACTCCTGTTACTACAGGCTATCTGAGGTCTGACATTGGCCTGAACCAATGTCCCATCCAAGAGACCCCAGAACCAACATGCCCAGATGTCCCAATTGAGAACTACTGGGGTAGTGTAAGCAATACAATCTGAAACACCTACAAAAACAAAACAATAAAAACAAACAAACAATAAATATATCAGACCAAAGCTGTTGGAATTTAACCTTAAAAACAGGCAAAAATTTCAGTAATTGGTGAATCTTGCAACTTTCTGCAACCTTGAAATTTTTTCCAAATAAATTTTTTAAAAGTACAAAAGATAGTTTAAATTAAAGCTTACTTCTCTCTCTCTCTTATAGCTTTATTGAGATATAATTCACATACCACACTATTTATCCACATTAAGGGTAAAAGCCAGTGTTCTTTAGTAAAGTCATATAGTTGTACGACCATCACTACAATTTAATTTTAGACATTTTCATTCTCTCCTATACCCTTAGCTACACAGGTTGCCCTCAAGCAACTACTAATCTACTTTGTCTTGAGATTTGCTTATTCTGGACATGTTATACAAATATAATTATGATAAATTTAATGTGTGGTCTTTTGTTACCAGCATCTTTTACTAAGAATATTTGCGAGGTTCATCCATGTTATGGTATTTATTAGTTATTCCTATTTTTATTGCTGAAAACTAATTTTTGGTGAATGTATATTTTCACTTCTCTTGGGTATATACCTAGGAATAGAATTACTAGGTCATACAATAACTCTGTTTTGATTTTTAAGAACTGCCAAACTGCTTTTGAAAGCAACTACACCATTTTATAGTCCCACCAGCAATGTATAGGGCTTCCAATGTCTCTGCATCCTCCCTGACACTTGTTATAGCTAGCCTATGTCATTGTGGTTTTGACTTGCAGTTCCCTGATGACTCATGACACATTTTTCATGTGTTTATTAGCTATCTGTATATTTTATTTAGAAAAATGTTCCAAAATTTTTTAAGTAAGCTTTTCATTGTGAGGTAATTGTAGCTTTAACTATAGCTGTAAGAAATAATATAATGACTATGTATCCTTTACTCTGTTTTCCCCATAACATGTAACAAAACTACAGTACAATATCACAACTAGGATACTGACTTGATACAGTGAAGATACACAACTTTTCCATCACCACAAGATCCCTCCAGTTCCTTTTTATAGCCACACCTACTTCTCTTCCACCCTCACCCCTTCTTACCCCTGGCAACCACTAACTGTTCTTCACTCCTACAATTTTGTCATTTTAAGAATGTTATGTAGCCTGATCAGGCAGTGTCACAGTGGACAGAGCGTCGGACTGGGATACTGAGGACCCAGGTTTGAAACCCAAGGTTGCTGGCTTGAGTGAGGGCTCACCAGCTTGAGCATGGAGTTGCTGGCTTGAGCATAGAATTATAGACATGACTTCATGGTCGCTGGCTTGAGCCCAAAGGTTGCTAGCGTGAAGCCCAAGGTCACTGGCTTGGCTGGAGCCCCCTGGTCATGGCACATATAATAAAGCAATCAACGAAGAATTAAGGTGCTACAACTATGAGTTCATGTTTCTCATCTCTCTCCCTCCCTGTCTGTACCTCCCTCTCTCTCACACATACATACACAAAAAGTTATATAAATGAAATAATACAGTATATAACCTTTTGAGATTGTTTTTTTCCGCTTAGCACAATGATCTGGAGATTTATCCAGGTTGTTGGCATGACCAATAGTTTGTTTCTTTTTATTCCTGAGGAGTCTTCCATCTTACGGATGTAACAGTTTGTTTAAACATTCACGTACTGAAGGACACTTGGGTTGTTTCCAGTTTGAGCTATTATAAATAAAGCTTCTATAAACATTTGTTCAGGTTTTAATTAAACATATGTCTTCATTTCTCTGGGATAAATGCCCAGGATTGCAATTGCTCGGTCGTATAGTAGTTGCATGTTTAGGTTTTAAGAAACTGCCAAAATGATTCCCAAAGTGCTGTACAATTTCACATTCACTCCAGCAACGTATGAGTGATCCAGTTTCTATGAATGAAGCCCGAGTGGGAGAAGACCCAGTCCTCCCTACTAGGCTTGTCTCCTATACAACTTTTGCAACAAGGCACTGTGGGAGGGGTGAGAACACTGGCAGCCTGCCCCTCCCCAGGGTTAAACTGTGATCCCAGATTGGGAGCTCTGGGAAGCAGCCCTGTCTTCCAGAGATAGATTTTCCTGAATGAATGTTTCTTCATTTGTAGTATGCCCTTAGAACAATTCCCAGAGACTTTTTAAAAGAGGATTTGTACCAAATTCTTTGCTGAGGAGGTCTACTGAGCTCCTTACTCTGCTATTCTAGAAGTCAATCCATAAAAATAATTTGGATTTCATCAAAATTACAAGCTTCTGCTCCTTGAAAGACACTGTTAATAAAAATAAATAAAAGACAAGCCACAGACTAAGAAAATACATCTCATAAAGGACTTGTAACCAGAATATACAAAGAACTCACAAAACTCAATAAGAAAGCAATCTCAAGACACACAAATGGCAAATAAGCACATGGAAAGATGCTGAACATAAGTCATTAGGAAAATGCAAATTAAAATCACAATGATACCACTACACATGCATTAAAATGACTACAATGAGAAAAACTGACAATATCAAGTGTTGGTGAAAATGTAGAGAACTGGAACTCTCATATATTGCTTATGGGAATAGAAAACAATACCACTAGTTTGGAAAAGTCTCAGTTTCTTAAAGAATTAAATATGCCCCTCTTCAATATTTACCCAAGAGATGTGAAAATTTGTGTTCAAAAAAATTCCGTATGCAAATGTTTATAGTATCTTTATTCATAACTGTGTAACACTGTAAACAACCCAAATGTCCAACCACTGATAAATGGACAGACAAAACTGTAAACTGGAAGTCAGGTCCATAGGCTTCATTAGATTCAAGTTAAACACTTTTGGCAATAGGTCACAAGTGATCCAGACATATTTACCATCTTGTTGGCCCCCTGGCATATCTGTTTCTCTGCCTTTCTTTCTCATGCTATGAAGGACTTGTGTACCTACTTGTACAATAAAATCTTGTGGAGGGCCTGTTGTACCAGCAAGATGAAACCACAGGCACCAATAATCAAAATATTTAGTAACTGCTACAAGGAGCCAAGCCCTATGCGAGGTGCTGGGGATATACCACTAAGCAAATGCAAACATGGACCCTGCCTCCAACAAGTTTATAGTCTAATAAATCAGATAGACATTCATGAAAAAGAAAATTCAGAAATAATGTGATAAATGCTATGAAAGAAAAGCACAGGAGAATATGGTTCTGTATAATGGGGAAAGGTGACCGTGTACCATTTGATCTGGGACTGAAGGATGGGCAGGTATCAAGAAGGAGAAAAGCAGGGGGAGATGGGGAAAGAGGAGCTGGGCTACAAGCAGCTCACTGATCGATGGCCATGGCCGAGTCCAGATACACAAACAGGTGATTACAATCCTCTCTGGTGAAGCCAGGGAAGCTTCCCTGGGAGAGTGCTGTCTAAGCTGAGGCCTGAAGAGTGACCAAGTCAGTGGAAGATTCTATGTTTCTAGGAATTCATCCATTTTGCTTATGTTCTATTTTTTGGCATATAGATCCTCATGGTATTTTCTTACAATCTTTTGTATTTCTGTAGTGTCAGTTGTTACTTCTCCACTTTTATTTCTAATTTTATTTATTTGGGTCCTCTCTCTCTCTTTTTTTTTTTTTTTGATGAGTCTGGTTCAGTGGTTCTTAACCTGGGTTCTATCGAACCCTAGGGATTCAATGAGTCGGTCTCAGGGGTTTGATGAGTCGGTCTCAGGGGTTCAGAGAAGCCTCTGCCGCAGAGGCCAGAATAAAGTAATACCGTAATTTGTTGTGAGTTCATGCACTTTTTTGGTTTTGTTCTTTGAGCAAGGTGATGTTCATGCACGGCTCATTTTGTGTACCAGTAAAAAAACGTATACCTATGTCTTGAATTTGGAAAAAAAATCATATTTATCACTAAAGAAGGGTTCGGTGAATGAGCATATGAAACTGGTGGGTTCGGTACCTCAAAAAAGGTTAAGAACCACTGGTCTGGTTAAAGGTTCATCAGTTATTTATCTTTTGAAAGAACCGGCTCTTGGTTTCATTGATTTTTTGTCTTGTTTTTCAGCTTCTATGTCATTTCCACTCTGACCTTTGTTATTTCCTTCCTTCTACTTCCTCTGGGCTTTATTTGTTGTTCTTTTTCTAGTTCTTTTAGGTGCAGAGTTAGGTTGTTTATTTGAGCTATTTCTTGCTTTTTTTCTTTTTTTTAAATTTATTTTTATTTATTCATATTAGAGAGGAGACACAGAGTGAGTGAGAGAGAGAGAGAGAGAGAGAGAGAGAGAGAAAGGGGGGAGGAGCTAGAAGCATCAACTTCTATATGTGCCTTGACCAGACCAGTGCAGGGTTTTGAACTGGCGACTTCAGTGTTCCCAGGTCGACGCTTTATCCACTGCGCCACCACAGGTCAGGCTATTTCTTGCTTCTTAAGGTATGCCTGTAATGCTATTAACTTCCCTCTCAGGGCTGCTTTTGCTGTGTTCCATAGATTTTGGATTGTTTTATGTTCATTTGTTTCAAGGAAATTCTTTCTTGATCTCATTGTTAACCAATTTATTTAATAACATGCTATTTAGCCTCTGAGGGTTTGAATGTTTTTCTATTGTAGTTGTAATTTCGAGTTTCATGCCATTGTGAACAGAGAAGATGCTTGGTATGATTTCAATCTTCTTAAATTTATTGAGAGTTGTTTGTGTCCTAACATGTGGTCTATCCTAGAAAATGTACCATGAGCACTTGAAAAGAATGTATATTCTGCTGCTTTAGGGTGAAAAGTTCTGAAGATATTAATTAAATCCAGTTGATCTAGAGCAGGGGTGCCCACACTTTTTCAGCTTGCAAGCTACTTATAAGATGACCAAGTCAAAATGATCTACCTACAATAAAAATGCAAAACATAAATTTATTTCTTCTAGATTATCATTATTTAAGTCACTATTATTACTATTTAATATTGTGTATTCTTCTTTCACCTTTCTCCTTCTTAGCTCTCTTTTCAGAGGAAAGTCAATGTCATAGTTTTTATGAACAGTCCGAAAAAGCCGCTCCACATTTCCCTTCTTTGGAATAGCAATGGCACACAGACAGATGAGGCAAACGCACTTAGAATACGACATAGTGAAAAAAATCCCCTCCCATTCTGTATGAAAGTGGTAGGTTTGAGGCTTCTTGCTCAGACCAGCTACGGTACTCATTTTTATACCCTTTGTTGTATTTAGTTTAAATAAATTGAAGGCTAACTACGCAGCAATGTAACTGAACAAGTTAGCGCGGTTTAACGCACATGCGTAGGGTGTCAAAAGTTCAGACGTCAGATTGGCTACCCTGTATGCCAATCAAAAGACAAATGTCTTTTTAATGTCATACGATATACCCACACTTCCTTCCCGATCGACCAGTAGATCGGGATCAACGTATTTAGCACCCCTGATCTAGAGTGTCATTTAAGGCTGCTGTTTCTTTGTTAATTTTCTGCCTGGAGGATCTATTCATTGATGTTAGTTGGGTATTAAAATTCCCCACTATTACAGTATTGCTGTTGATCTTGCCTTTTATGTCCATCAAAATCTGCTTTATATATTTAGGTGCTCCTATATTCAGTGCATAAATATTTACAATGGTTATATCGTCCTGTTTGTTTGTTCCCTCTATCATTATGTAGTAACTTTTGCTATCCCTAAGTACAGCTTTTGTTTTAAAGGTTATTTGTCAGATAGAAGTATTGCTGCCCCAGCTTTTTTTTCATTTCCATTTGCATGGAATGCTTTTTTCCATCCCATCACTTTCAGTCTATGTGTATCTATTGTTCTGAGGTGGGTCTCTTGAAGACATCATATATATGAGTCCTGTTTTCTTATCGATGCAGCTACTCTATGTTTTTTGATTGGAGCATTTAATCATTTGCATTTAAGGTTATTATTGATATGTACTTATTTATTGCCATTTTATTATTTAAACCTATAATCCTCTTTTTCTAGGTTTCTTTTTTTCTTTGCTCTTTTTAATCAGGCCCCTTAACATTTCTTACAGTACTTGTTTGCTTGTAATGGATTCCTTGAGTCTTTTTTTGTCTGGGAAGCTTTTTGTTTCTCCTTCAATTTTAAATGATAGCTTTGCTGGATAAAGTAGCCTTGGCTGTAGGTTCTTATTTTCCATCACTTTGAATATTTCTTGCCAATCCCTTTTGGCCTCAAGTGTTTCTGTTGAGAAGTCAGATGTCATCCTTTTTTATTTTTGCAAGAGAGACAGAGAGATGGACAGATAGGGACAAACAGGAAGGAAGAGAGATGAGGAGCATCAATTCTTTGTTGTGGCTCCTTAGTTGCTCATTGATTGCTTTCTCATATGTACCTTGACTGGGGGCTACAGCAGAGTGAGTGACCCCTTACTCAAACCAGCGACCTTGGACTCAAGCCAGCAGCCTTTGGTATACAGATCAATGGAACAGAACAGAGAACCCAGAAATAAACCCACACCTTTATGGTCAATTTATATTTGACAAAGTTGGTAAGAGCATACAATGGAGTAAAGATAGTTTCTTTAATAAATGGTGTTGGAAAATTTGGACAGGTACATACAAAAAAATGAAACTAGACAACCAAACTACACCATTCACAAAAATAAACTCAAAATGGATTAAAGACTTAAATGTGCTCTCCGGCCACATTGCTCTTTCACCTTCAAGGTGGAGGAAGAAGATGATGTGGAGCACATGCTGGCCTTGACCATGCTCTGCCTCATGGAGGGGGCCAATGATGAGTGTAACGTGGTAGAATTTGTGGCCCGAAACCATGACCACCAGGAGATTGCAGTCCCTGTGGCCAACCTCAAATTGTTCTGCCAACCCATGCTCAGTTTGGATGACTTCCAGATCCAGCCTCCTGTAACTTTCCGCCTGAAGTCAGGTTCTGGTCTTGTGCGGATTACTGGGAGGCACCAGATTTACTGTAAGCAATGATGTTTCTGAGGAAGAAGAGGGGAGTGAGGAGGAGGAAACTGCATCGTGCCCCATCCTGCCTGCCAAGAAACAGAGGGGCAGGCCCTAGCCCTCTTGGTCAGTTAGCTGCCTGTCATACATGCCATGTGTCACGTTGCTGTACTAAGTATCAAGAATTTTAAATGTCTTTTTCCTTGAAGAGGAGGGGTGGGTTGGTTTTGGGCTGGTGCTAGAAGAAAGGGGGTCCCATCCTCCATAGGGCCCTGGTGTTCTAATTCTATATTATGCCTGGGGCTTCCCTTTTCTCTAAGAGTGGGAGGAACTGTCCTGATCCTCTCTTCCCACTTGCCTTTGAAGTTGGAGGTCAGCATCTGAAGCTCAGGACTATACATTTTAAACACTTTTGACATTTTTTGCCGAAAGGATGAAATAAAGTGGTGTTGAGTTTTTTGTTAAAAAAAAAAATGACTTAAATGTAGCATATTTTTTGCTCCATAAGACACACCTGACCATAAGATGCGTCTAGGGTTTTAAGGAGGAAAATAAGAAAAAAAATATTTTGAATCAAATGGTGTGTTAAAATATTTAATAAAATACACCACAATAATATTTCAACACTGTAAACTCAACAGCAGTATTAATAGCCATTAGCACTGTTATTAACAAATGAGAAGAGACTTTAGTGTTCAAATACTCTTCTAGTTGTCCAGGAACTCCAGGAACTCATCATAGCTGGTGTCAGAATTTAAGAAGCTCAGTTGCTCACAATCACTAATATCACTTTCTTTGCTATTTTTATATATGATACCATCTTCAGTGCCATCTAAGGCATTGCTAACGCCACATTATTTGAATGACCATACCAGGGTTTCATTCTTCACTGACTGCCATGATGTTTTCACCCATTCACAAACTTGAGTGATAGTGGGTCTCTTCATTCGTCCAGTTGGTGTCAGATCATGATTACCAGCAGCCATCCCTTTGTTCCACTATTCTCGCATAAAGACCTTAAATGGTTTGTTGATGGAAATGTCAAGAGGTTGCAACTGGCTGGTAAGACCCCCAGGAATTACAGGTAGATGAGTCTTCACTTCTTTAAAGGTTTTTTTTGTGTGTGTGTGGTTCAGCTAATATGTGCTCTAAACTGGTAAAGCACTAATAGGGCAGATTTTTTCAGGAGCCCTCTAGCACTTTCAGTAAAAATACTACTAGACCTGATAAATGCACCCTTGGCCCCTCCCCTATGTGCCAGCCAGCCAGCCAATGAAACGCTGTTAGGCTGGCAACAAGTGACATCAGCACTTCACACAGAGCTCCAGCAGCCGCCCCGCAGCCATCCACTGCAGCAGCACGCCTCTCACATCTGCCTTGATGATGCCAGATGAATGCATCCACACAGCGTCGCTCGCCTTCCCTCCTGTGCTGCATGCAATTATGGAAGCCGGAACCAGGAGATCACTCAGCAGATGCCAGGATTCTGCATGCTGCTGTGGAGGGTATGATTACACTCCTGCTGGCGCTCATTCTACATATGTTTACCGGGGTAGTGCCCCACAGCAGCTAAAAAAAAATGAACATTTGCTCATAAGATGCATGGGCATTTTCCCCTCCACTTTTGGGGAGATTAAAGTGCATCTATGGAGTGAAAAATATGGTAAGTCATAAAACCATAAAAAGCTTGGAAGAAAACAGGCAATAAACTCTCTGATATCTCTCATAGCAATATTTTTGCCTATTCATCTCCATGGGGAAGTGAAATAAAGGACAAAATAAACAAATGGGACTATAGTGGTACCTTGAGATATGAATTTAATTCATTCTGTAACCGAGCTCGTAAGTCAGTCAACTCATATATCAAACTGCCGATACTGGACCCGTGCGCCAATGTGCCAACTAGTGGCAGCCTCCCAAATCACGACTTATATCTCAGAATTTCGCTAGGATCTCGAACAAAAATATGAACCAAATCACAGCTCGTATTTAAAAAAAAAAAAAAAAAAAAAAAAAAAAAAAATTGTATGTTGGTCTGTTCGTATCTCAAGGTACCACTGTATATCAAACTAAAAAGCTTTTGCACTGCGAAAGATACCATGAACAAAATAAAAGGACAACCCACAGAATGGGAGAACATTTTTGCTGATACATCTGATAAGGGGTTAATAACCAAAATTTATAAAGAACTTTTAAAACTAAACACCAGGAAGGTAAATAATCCAATTAAAAATGGGCAAAAGGGACTGACCAGGTGGTGGCACAGAGGATAGAGCATCGGACTGGGATGTGGAGAACCCAGGTTTGAGACCCCGAGGTCGCCAGCTTGAGCGTGGGTTCATCTAGTTTGAGCATGGGTTCATCTAGTTTGAGCAAGGCTCACCAGCTTGAGCCCAAGCTCGCTGGCTCAAGCAAGGGATCACTTGGTCTGCTGTAGCCCCCCCCCCCAATCAAGGCACATATGAGAAAGCAATCACTGAACAACTAAGGAGCTGCAACGAAGAATTGATGTTTCTTATCTCTCTTCCTTTCTGTCTGTCTGTCCCTCTCTCTGACTCTCTGTCTCTGTTACCACAAAAAAAAAAAAAAAAAAAAAAAGAAATAGGCAAAAGGCCTGATCTGTGGTGGCGCCAGTTCAAAACCCTAGGCTTGCCTGGTCAAGGCACATATGAGAGTTGATGCTTCCTGTTCCTCCCCACTTTCTCTTACTCTCTCTCTCTCTCTCCTCTAAAATGAATAAATAAATTAAAAAAATTTTTTTTAAATGGGCAAAGGAACTGAATAGACACTTCTCCAAAGAGGACATACAGATGGCCAATAGGCATATGAAGAAATGTTCAATGTCACTAATCATCAGAGAAATGCAAATTAAAACCACAATGAGATACCACCTCATACCTGTCAGAATGGCGCTCATTAACAAATCAACACACAACAAGTGCTGGGGAGGGTGTGGAAAAAAAGGCAACCCTCCTGCACCGCTGGGGGAATGCAGACTTGTGCAGCCACTGTGGAAAACAGTATGGAGTTTCCTCAGAAAATTAGAAATGGAATTGCCTTTTGACGCAGCTATCACACTTTTAGGAATATAGCCTAAAAATCCAAAACACTGATTCAAAAGAAGATATGCACCCCCCACATTTATTGCAGCATTGTTTACAATAGCCAAGATCTAGAAATAGCCCAAGTGTCCATCAGTGGACAAATGGATAAAAAAGCTTGGTACATATACAAAATGGAATAACGTGGTCGTGAAAAAGAAGGAAACCTTACCTTTATGATGACATGGGTGCACCTGGAGATTATTATGCTAAGTGAATAAACCAGGTAGAGAAAGAAAAATATCATATGATCTCACTTATATGTGGAATCTAATGAACACAGTGAACTGAGGAATGGAATAGAGGCAGAGGTAGGGTCACGGGGAACAGAGGGATAGCTGTCAGAGAAGGTGAAGGGGTTAGTAAAATTATATATACATAACACATAGATATAGATAATAGGACAGCAAATCCTAGAGGGAAGGGGGGAGGGAGTCAGGGGGAGGGTGGCAAAGGGGGTATAATAGGGCACATTATTGTGGGGTTGAGGGTGTTATATTGAGTGGGACACTTGAATCCATGTTAAGATGATAAATTAAAATTTTTAATTAAAAAGGAAAAATAATAAGCAAAAAAGAAGAAGAAATAAAAAGCAGTTGGAATCTTTGGGGGAAGCAATAGGGACTAGGATTATGGGGAATAGGGAAGATGAAAGAGGAGGCAGGAAGGAGATGCTGAGGTGAGGTCTGCTAACCAGAGGCTGGCTCTATAAATGCCATGGCCACTGAGTCCCCTTACTAATAAACAGCTTATGGAGGCAATTCAAATCTCTGTCATGCCATGAACTCAATCAAACTCTGGTTAGAATATCATGCATGAGTGCTGGGGACTACAAGCCAACAGGACCCTGTGGTTTAGATTTTTGGGGGACAGAGGTGTGGGGAACTGGCAGTAAGCTGACAGTCTGCCCAACCCCCTACCTCACTTGCTTGGTTAAGTTACTAAAGCCTAAATTTTTCTTCACACATCCATGTTAGCTATAAAACTGGATTATTTCTACTGGTCCTATCCTCCATGTCCCTTGGAAAGACTGGAGGCAGTTTCTTTTTATCCTTTGTTTTGTGAAGTTAAGATGTTATGCAGGATGTAGGATTTTATGCAAGTAGGAGAATTCTTAGGTTGCCTTGGAAATGTGACTTTGTTTTAATGATCTCTTTGATTTGTTAATGACTTCACTTTGCCCTATAAATAGAGCAGGTAGGGGGATGGAGACTCGCTTTTTGCAAGCTATCTTCTGCGTTGCAGAGTCCTCCCGAGCCCACCCTTTTTCTCTTTAAGCCTATTTTCTTAATTCCCCACTGTTCCCACTCAGGACCTGGAATTACTACCCGCGCTGGTTAACGGCACTTGAGCCTGAATAAAAAGATTCACTCACCTACTGGGGGGAGGGGAGGGGAGGAGAGAGACACAAATAAAACCAGATAGAAGGTGATGGAGGACAATTTGGCTTTGGGTGATGGGTACGCAATATAATCAAATGTCAAAATAACCTGGAAATATTTTCTCTGAACATATGTGCCCTGATTTATCAATGTCACCCCATTAAAATTAATAAAAAAATAAATAAATGAAAAAAAAAGATTCACTCACCATGTTCCATGAATCTGTGTGTTTAACAACCAATTGGAAGATAGTTCTGTTAGAAACTGTTCCATGATAGGCTCCCAATAACATATTAACATCAGGAACTGTGCTAGGTACTTTAAATATATTAATTATCTCTAATGCTCTCAAAGACCCAGCAGAAGAGGTCATTGAGAGTTAGTAATCTAAGATCACCAAGCTTCTAAACCACAGAATTTTTAGTTGTGCTTGTCTGACTTGGATACAGCTGAACTACCCTATGACAGTGCTTCTAAAACTGAGAAAGCATTTGTTTTTTAAATTTCCAATCTATCATAGCTGAATAAATTATGTAAGATACATAATTTTGTGAAATACAAATATGTACAACATAAGCCCAAACTTACATTTAACATACTCTATGAAATTGCTATACATGTTTCTAAACATTTACTCTGAATTTCTGTACCAGTTTTGTCGCAGAGTGGCACTAGAGTAGTGAGTGGTTCCTACTCATGAAGGCATACCAGAATCATTCCAGAACTTTGGTCAAATACATGTGCCTGCCCTCCTCCCAGCTCTGATACTGTAGGTTTGTCATATGTAATAGACACTCCCGAGGGGATTCTGATGTCCAGCCCTGGTTAAGAACTACTTGCTGCACTAACATATAGCCAAAGCTAGTTTCCAGTTTGGTGCAAATTCAGAGAATCAAGATTCTCTTTCAAAATTCAGTAAAGCCAGTACTGGGCATGGTGGTGGGAGGGAGAAAGGGTAAGAATGCCAGGGAATTTGGGGGTTCAACTGTTGCCCTCCCTAACATCTGTATTTGCTACCACCTGGTGCTATTTTAGCATCAATTTAAAACTTTTGATGTCTGTTTTAAGTATAAAATCTCTCTGAGCAGCACATTAAAAGCCTAAGATGACATCTCCATCATATTTCCTTCTACACAGCCTGCCTTTGTAAGAACAAGCCACGTGCACTTGAGAGATTCTCTCAAAAAGAGGGAAAAACAGCTTTAGCTTAGCTGGAAGCATGTGCTTAATTCTAACTGGGTGATTTAGGCACCTGGCCCAGCCCTTCTCCAAGACAAGGATAAGATAAAAGAATGGAAGGACAAGAATTTAATCACTACTTGTCTCCTCAAACCAGGTCCTTAACAAGCCCTGTATTCCGTTAATTGGCTAAGCTTCCAGGTGCAAAACTAGGTGTGCCTTTGATCTACAAAGAATAGCTCCATGGTTACTCAGCAACCCCTTCTCTCCTGGGCTCATGCAAGACAACAGAGACTTGCTGGGTCTTGCCCTCCAGCAGCGGTTTGGGCTGCGTGCCCACAGGGGCTGCACGTTGATTCTCCCAGGGTCAGGTTCCCAGTAAGGAGATCTCTCCAGCTCTTTAGGGGCCTTCAAATCAAATTCCCTTAGCTTTTTAATAACTGCTCCCTATGTGTACAGGGAGAGGGAAAGGCACCATTTGTTAAACTGTTGCAATGGCCTTCCTTATTTATTAAAATTACAAGCTTGAGCTTTTGCAAAAAGAAAGATCAGCTTTTTCCACCTGTCTCAGGAAGGGAATTAGTGGATCTGTTAAGTCTCCCAATGCTCCTGGACCCAGATTATCTGTTTAGTACTTTTTTTTTTTTTTTTTTACTTTCCTCCTAATGGTGGGGGAAAATATTTTTCTCCAAATTCCCTGTAGACCATATTTGAATGGGAGTATACTATCCAGAAAATGGTTACATCTCTGGTTTAATGGACCATACAATAACTTAAGAAGAAAGATTTGCTTTCTTCAAGCTCTACGGGGACTTGGAGAACGCACCTCTTTGGTAAATGAAGTTCAAAGCCAGGTGTCCCTCTGTGTCCAGAAGGGTTTGGCACCTTACTTCTAGCCCCCATCCTGGTCAGACTGAAAAGTTACATGGCCTGCCTCCTTCCTGTGCCATTCTTGGCTGATATTGGATGCTAGCTACTATCAACCCTTGAGGCAAAGATAAGTTGTGAATAGAACAACTAGCACCCCCTTTAAGCAACTAAACTCTGCTTTGAGGGGAAAAAAAGTAGAGGGGATTTTTTTTGTTTTGTTTTTAAAGAATCCTCATTTCTTTCAGCAAACTGCTTGGAGCAGGTAAACATAAATATTGTGGGCTTGCCTGACCTGTGGTGGCACAGTGGATAAAACATTGACCTGGAATGCTGAGGTCGCCGGTTCAAAGCCCTGGGCTTGCCTGGTCAAGGCACATATGGAAGTTGATGCTTCCTGCTTCTCCCCCTGTTCTCTCTCTCTCTCTCTCTCTCTCTCTCTCTCTCTCTCTCTCCTCTTTCTAATAAAAATGAATAAATAAATAAAAATATTTTAAAAAAAATATTGTGGGCTTAAGACAAAGGATCTTTTTATATGTTCTCCTCACTTTCTGTAAGGCACTGCCCGTGGCCATGCCGATTCGCATTGAATTTGGGCAGACAGTAAAGGAACTGTGGAGCTGGAGGATGGTGGGCCATTCAATTTGTTGGAGGCTCATAAAGAGAGACAAGACAAAAGAAGGAAGAAAAAAAAATACAAAGGGAAAGGAAAACTTGCTTTTCACAGTGGAGGGCAAGGGATCAGGAAACCAACAGCACCTCTCAGTGGCGGGGCTTGGTCTGATCTCATTCCCCTGAAGGGAAGCACTTAAATTCTTAAAAAAGTGTTGTCACGTGCTCCTGCACAAATTACACAAAGTGCTTACCGCCGGTAAACCTGTGAGCAAGCCTAACACAGCTGTTTTCCCCACACTTTCCCTTCCATTTCCAGACTCTAACACCTTGGGAATTCTTTTCAGGAGGAAGGTAAGAGATCCTTGAAAGAACAGCAAACCTCACTTTCCTTCCCAATCAAGCCAGAATGGGGTCCATAGCTCTGCCAGGAAAGCTTCTGGCCTCAACTCCCCAGAGAGGGAGGGAGCCTTGGGGCTTGTTTGGTTGCGTAGTTCCAAGTTAGTAGTCATTGGTTCCCTTTCTCTAGCTATGTTTAGCTTTGTTTGTCTTCCATGGGAACACAAGTTTTCTCAACTTTCCAGACCTGAGCCCCAGATGATGAGCCAGATATCATCTGGGTTTGTAAACATCTATCATGAGAAAAGAGAGGCCTCTTCCATGACCCCACTCATTTCTGGAAATGTGTTTCCTTTCCACCTCCAGATCCAAAGACATCCTGCTCTATCCTTCACAAGTTCACCTGATTTTAAAAGCTTTGTCTTAAAATATTGTAGAAACTATGCATGCTGTCAGATGGGTACTAGACTTATTAGGGTGATCACTTCATAAGGTATACATATAATCATATTGTACACTTGAAACTAATATTGTATGTCCATTGTAAATGGAAAATAAATTATTTTTAAAAACTGAAAAAAAGAAAACTTTGGCTTAAAACTTTTCCTGATGACTCTATCCCTCTAAACTTTCTCTTTGCTTTTTTTTTTTATTTTTTATCGAGAGACAGGGCAGACAGGAAGATGAGAAGAATCAATTCTTTGTTTACACCTTAGTTGTTCCTTGATTGCTTTCTCAAATGTGCCTCAATAAGGGTAGGGGGGTTGGGGGACTCCAGCTGAACCAGTGACCCCTTGGTCAAGCCAGTAACCTTGGGCTCAAGCCAGCCACCGTGGGGTCATGACTATGATCCCAAGCTCAAGCCAGCGACCCCACGCTCAAGCTGGTGAGCCCGGGCTCAAGTTGAATGAGCCTGCACTCAACCTGGTGACCTCAGGGTTTCGAACCTGGGTGCTCTGTGTCCCAGTTTAATGCTCTATCTGCTGCGCTGAAATTCTTATAGCAATTGTAGTTTGCACCTTTTGAATTAGCACTCTATTTGGCTAGTGACTTGTATTACTCATAAACTACTTAATGGTTACTCATTTCAGCTTCCTAAGGACAGTTCCAAACAGTAGTAATGATGATGGTAACAGTGGCAAACATTGATAGATGGCTGACTCTGTGCAGATATTATTTTCCATGTGTTAACTCATTTTATTTCCCCAATATTCTATTGAGGTATGTACTACTGTATTCTCACCTTATTTTCTTTACAACTGAAGAAACTGAGGCACAGAGATGTCAAATAAGCTTCCCAAGGTTGCAGAACTAGCAAAGAAGCCAAGCTGAAGAACCCTTAGGTCTCTAAAAGATGTCTTTTAGATTATCTCCTAGATCCTATTTAGTCCATAGTACCCAACCCAGTGAATTAGATTTATCATCCCTATTTTCAGATGAGAAAACTAAACATGCCTGAGGTTACACAGCCAGGACCCTGTGGAGAGCTGTGATACAAATCTAGACCTAATGCCTTCTTTATCCCCCACTAAATGGAAACCATGGATTTGATGAATACTCAACCCAATCATCATACCCCCAGTGCTCATCTCCTGTACAAGGTAGAGGCAGCTGCAGGTAGGGGGAATAGAAAGGATACAAAGATGCATAAGATAAGGTCCCTACCCTTAAGGAGTTCACAGCCCTGGGGGAAACAGATGGCAGACAAGGAGATAAACTAAAATGTTGGTGCTGTGATGGCAGTTGTGAAAGGTTTATCAGGCAGAAAGAGATGAGGTTGGAGTGTTGAGGGATCCTTAGATTGTCACAGAGGGAAATGAATTTAGACTTTTTATAGTTTTTAACCCAAGGTTTTATAATAAAAAAAGATTTTGTGATAAATTCTGTTGACCAGAAAATTAAACTAAAAGCACCCTGAGTATTCTGGTTCATTAGGTATTTGTTATGAATAATAATACCCTCCCAATATATTATATAGTCTTGCCTAGGTGTTGGGCAGATAAAATATATTATGCTCACTTGGTTAAAGATGGAGCTGCCCACATGGAAGTTTGTTGATATTAATGTGTGTTCTGGAACAGGCTGTGGGCAGGCCGGGTCATCATAGCCTAAGGCTTAGTTTAAGAGTAAGCTCTTCTCCACACCCTTGACTGATTGGATGATGTAGGGTGGTGATGTAGGGAGGTTCTTTGTGTGTATGATTGGATTAAAGGTTTTGAGTCTATGCTATAAAATGGGAGAGAGCAGTAGCTTGATCTCTCTCGCTCTTGGTTCCTGAAGTATTAGAGAGGAGAGCAGATTAAGGCCATGTGGAGGAGAAGTAGCCAAGATGGCAGAGTGCTGAGAAAGAAGCCAGTTTGTTAAGAGTTTGTGCAGGAGGAGATGAGAAACAGAGGTGAATAAATCTGGTGAGCTAGAAACCTTTGATTCTAGGAAACTCGGATAAGTCAGTAGCTTTGTGAGCACTGAATGTGTGGGTTTTGGAGCCCAGTGTGTGTTTTTGCTTGCCCGCCGGGTGCAAGCTAGAATTAAAGCTGATGGCTCACCAGTTTTTGGCTCCGTTGTTTTATTACCGACTGTTCGAATCCAATGTGAACCTGCATGGGTCAGGTGGCTGTGATCCTGACCTCGGCCACAGGCTTTACATTTGGCATAGTCTGTGGCAGGATTTGATACAGATCGGCATGGAGCCGCCACCACCTTTGAGCAGTAGAGTAGAGGACTGGCTGCTGTTATGGTTCCCTGTGGCTGTTTTTTGGGGGACTCTAGGTTGGCTGACTTTTACAGCCATGCGTGAGGAAACAGAGAGCTCTATGGAAGAGGCTGCCCAGGACCTGCAGGACGAGCAGCGGAAGGAGCTGGAGGAAACGTGGGAGAAACAGATGCTGACCCTGGAGCTGAAGGAAGCGCTGGAGGAGGAGGCTGACCAGGTTTGTGAGATTCATCTGGAAATGGAGCAGACGCTGGAGAAGGAATCACAGGTTCGTGAGTTGGAGATTGCCTTGGATGTTGTGGAGAGCCAGCAGCGGCATGAGGCCGAGGCCAGTGTTGAGGCCGGGGTTGGAGCTGAAAGGCCTACTGAGCAGAAGGTAGCGGTGGCCCAGAGATCAAGTCCAGCAGCAGGAGCTGGTGTTTTCAGTTCCTCTTTGGAGGATGAGGAGAATCAAGCTGGAGTTGCAATCTGCAGTATCCAGAAGGTGAGAGCCCACCAGCAAGGAGCTTCTACTACAACGCTGGTAGGTCTGCGATTTTGGGACATAGGGGTGGATGCCATCATGCTCCCCAGAGCAGAGATGGAAATTCTGACTGCCATGGCCACGTGCTCCTTTTTGGGACAGTGTGAGAATTGCCATGATGGCAGGAATGAGGGGGGAGGCTAAAGCCCTATGTGTGTGGACTGATTTCCTGGACTATGACCGGATGGGCACAAGCTCATTTGTTGAATGGACTTATGGTTTTTGGACAATGTGAAATACCCTGATGGGGGTGGGGGTGGCTTTGCTGGAGGCCCTCCTGCCCCGGGAAGCTTTTCCCATGGCTAGAAAGAAGGCTGAAGACATTTTGCGCTTTTGGCAAAGTGCTCAGAGACTGGTGAAATGTATCTTTGTAATTGTTGAAATTGTATGATTTGTGCTATTGCTGTAATTTGGGTAATGTACTTAATTTCCTTGTATAAGAACGCCAGTGGTGTAGGTTGTGGGTAGTAAAGTGAGCATAAGGGTGGATTGTTGGGCAGATAAAATATATTATGCTCACTTGGTTAAAGATGGAGCTGCCCACATGGAAGTTTGTTGATATTAATGTGTGTTCTGGAACAGGCTGTGGGCAGGCCGGGTCGTCATAGCCTAAGGCTTAGTTTAAGAGTAAGCTCTTCTCCACACCCTTGACTGATTGGATGATGTAGGGTGGTGATGTAGGGAGGTTCTTTGTGTGTATGATTGGATTAAAGGTTTTGAGTCTATGCTATAAAATGGGAGAGAGCAGTAGCTTGATCTCTCTCGCTCTTGGTTCCTGAAGTATTAGAGAGGAGAGCAGATTAAGGCCATGTGGAGGAGAAGTAGCCAAGATGGCAGAGTGCTGAGAAAGAAGCCAGTTTGTTAAGAGTTTGTGCAGGAGGAGATGAGAAACAGAGATGAATAAGTCTGGTGAGCTAGAAACCTTTGATTCTAGGAAACTCGGATAAGTCAGTAGCTTTGTGAGCATTGAATGTGTGGGTTTTGGAGCCCAGTGTGTGTTTTTGCTTGCCCGCCGGGTGCAAGCTAGAATTAAAGCTGATGGCTCACCAGTTTTTGGCTCCGTTGTTTTATTACCGACTGTTCGAATCCAATGTGAACCTGCGTGGGTCAGGCTGCTCTGATGGCGGCCTTGGCCACAGGCTTTACACTAGGTAACCCTTGGCTGTATAAGGAGTGGGTAGAGGTGGTCACCAATTGCCTTCTGGAAATTCTGGAAACTCCTGTGTTGAGCAGATAAAATATATTATGCTCACATTGTTAAAGATGGTGCTGCCCACATAGAAGTTCGTTGATATTAATGTGTGTTCTGAAACAGGCTGTGGGCAGGCCGGGTCGTTATAGCCTAAGGCTTAGTTTAAGACTAAGATCTTCTCCACACCCTTGACTGATTAGATGATGTAGGGTGGTGATGTAGGGAGGAATCCCATTATGCCTCAGATGGGTGGCTTTGTATCTGAGACTTTCTTGTATGTATAATTGGATTAAAGGTTTGGATTATCTATGCTATAAAGTGGGAGAGAGCAGTAGCTTGATCTCTCTCTCTCTTGGTTCCTGAGTTCCTGAGGTTAGTATTAGAAGAGAGGAGAGCAGAGTAAGGCCACGTGAAGGCCAGGAGAAGCAGCCAAGATGGCAGAGTGCTGAGGAAGAAGCCAGTTTGTTAAGAGTTTGTGCAGGAGGAGATGGGAAACAGTGGTGAATAAGTCTGGTGAGCTAGAAACCTTTGATTCTAGGAAACTCGGATAAGTCAGTAGCTTTGTGAGCACTGAATGTGTGGGTTTTGGAGCCCAGTGTGTGTTTTTGCTTGCCCGCCGGGTGCAAGCTAGAATTAAAGCTGATGGCTCACCAGTTTTTGGCTCCTATGTTTCATACAGACTGTTCGAATCCAATGCGAACCTGCACGGGCCGGGCTGCTGTGATAGTGGCCCTGACTACTGGCTTTACATCCTGATACTGAATAAAAAATTCAGTGAATATGTGCATGGTTTTTCCCCTCTGGGAAGGACAATCCATAGCTTTTACTAGATTCTTTAAGAGGTAAAGTGTCATCCAAAAGTTAAGAACCTAAATGATACTTTGAAGGGATACCTGAACATATAACTATACACAATTATACACACATACACTGTTCAGCAGATAAAATATAATATGCTCACTTTGTTAAAGATGGTGCTGCCCACATGGAAGCCAGTCACCCAGGTGATATTATTTGCCCTTATGCTTGAGATGGCTGTGGGGGAAAAGTTGTAATGTGGGCAGGCCGGGTTGTTATAGCCTAAGGCTTAGTTTAAGAGTAAGCTCTTCTCCACACCCTTGACTTTATTGGATGATGTAGGGTGGTGCACTCTTCTGAGGAATTCCATTATGCCTCAGATGGGTGGCTTTGTATCAGAGACTTACTTGTATGTATAATTGGATTAAAGGTTTGGATTTTCTAGGCTATAAACTGGGGCAGTCTGGGAGCTTGATCTCTCACTCTCTTGGTTCCAGAGTTCCTGAGGTTAGTAGAAGAGAGGAGAGCAGAGTAAGGCCACTTGAAGGCCAGGAGAAGCAGCCAAGATGGCAGAGTGCTGAGGAAGAGTTTGTGCAGGAGGAGATGGGAAACAGAGGTGAATAAATCTGGTGAGCTAGAAACCTTTGATGATAGGAAACTTGGATAAGTCAGTAGCTTTGTGAGCACTGAATGTGTGGGTTTTGGAGCCCAGTGTGTTTTTGCTTGCCCGCCGGGTGCAAGCTAGAATTAAAGCTGATGGCTCACCAGTTTGTGGCTCCTGTGTTTCATTGCCATCTGTCCGAATCCAATGCGAACCTGCGTGGGTCAGGCTGCTGTGATCCTGACCGCGACTACTGGCTTTACATTTGGCGTAGTCTTTGGCAGGATTCGATACAGTTCAGCATGGAGCCACCACCACCTTTGAGTGGTGGAGTAGAGGACTGGTTGCTGTTTTGGTTTCCCATAGCTGTTTTTTGGGGGACTCTAGGTTGGCTGACTTTTACAGCCATGCGTGAGGAAACAGAGAGCTCTATGGAAGAGGCTGCCCAGGACCTGCAGGACGAGCAGCGGAAGGAGCTGGAGGAAACGTGGGAGAAACAGATGCTGACCCTGGAGCTGAAGGAAGCGCTGGAGGAGGAGGCTGACCAGGTTTGTGAGATTCATCTGGAAATGGAGCAGACGCTGGAGAAGGAATCACAGGTTCGTGAGTTGGAGATTGCCCTGGATGTTGTGGAGAGCCAGCAGCGGCATGAGGCCGAGGCCAGTGTTGAGGCCGGGGTTGGAGCTGAAAGGCCTGCTGAGCAGAAGGTAGCGGTGGCCCAGGGATCAAGTCCAGCAGCAGGAGCTGGTGTTTTCAGTTTCTCTTTGGAGGATGAGGAGAATCAAGCTGGACTTGCAATCCGCAGTCTCCAGAAGGTGAGAACCCAGCAGCAAGGAGTAGCTACGCTGCCGGTAGGTCTGCGATTTTGGGACATAGGGGTGGATGCCATCATGCTCCCCAGAGCAGAGATGGAAATGCTGACTGCCATTGCCACATGCTTCGTTTTAGGACAGTGTGAAACCTGCCATGATGGCAGGAATGACGGGGGAGGCTAACACCCTGTTGGGCAGATAAAATATATTATGCTCACTTTGTTAAAGATGGCGCTGCCCACGTGCAAGTTCGTTGATATTAATGTGTGTTCTGGAACAGGCTGTAGGCAGGCCGGGTCATTATAGCCTAAGGCTTAGTTTTAAGAGTAAGCTCTTCCCCACACCCTTGACTGATTGGATAATGTAGGGTGGTGCACTCTTGAGGAATCCCATTATGCCTCAGATGGGTGGCTTTGTATCAGAGACTTTCTTGTATGTATAATTGGATTAAAGGTTTGGATTTTCTAGGCTATAAACTGGGGCAGTCTGGGAGCTTGATCTCTCTCTCTCTTGGTTCTTGGTTCCTGAGATGTTAGAGAGGAGAGCAGAGTAAGGCCATGTGAAGGCTAGGAGAAGTAGCCAAGATGGCAGAGTTCTGAGGAAGAAGCCAGTTTGTTAAGAGTTTGTGCAGGAGGAGATGGGAAACAGGTGAATAAGTCTGGTGAGCTAGAAACCTTTGATTCTAGGAAACTCGGATAAGTCAGTAGCTTTGTGAGCACTGAATGAGTGGGTTTTGGAGCCCAGTGTGTGTTTTTGCTTGCCCACCGGGTGCAAGCTAGAATTAAAGCTGATGGCTCACCAGTTTTTGGCTCCTGTGTTTCATTGCCATCTGTCCGAATCCAATGCGAACCTGCGTGGGCCGGGCTGCTGTGATGGTGGCCTCGGCTACTGACTTTACAGCTGGTGAGGTAGAAACCTTTGATTCTAGGAAACTTGGATAAGTCAGTGGTTTTGGGAGCCCTGAATGGAAAGGGAAGTGTTTTCCCACTGTGTGTGAGCTAGGATTAAAGCTAATGGCCCACCAGTTCTTGGCTCCGTTATTTCATTACTATCTGTCTGTAAAGCCAGTAGTCGCGATCAGGATCATAGCAACCTGGCCCATGCAGGTTCACAATGGATTCAAACAGTCGGTAATGAAACACAGGAGCCAAAAACTGGTGAGCCATCAGCTTTAATTCTAGCTTGCACCCGGCGGGCAAGCAAAAACACACACTGGGCTCCAAAACCCACACATTCAGTGCTCACAAAGCTACTGACTTATCCGAGTTTCCTAGAATCAAAGGCTTCTAGCTCACCAGACTTATTCACCTCTGTTTCCCATCTCCTCCTGCACAAACTCTTAACAAACTGGCTTCTTCCTCAGCACTCTGCCATCTCTGCTGCTTCTCCTGACCTTCACGTGGCCTTACTCTGCTCTCCTCTCTAATACCAATCTCAGGAACCCAGGAACCGAGAGAGAGATCTAGCTACCGGTCCGCCCACTTTATAGCATAGATAATCCAAACCTTTAATCCAATTATACATACAAGAAAGTCTCTGATACAAAGCCACCCATCTGAGGCATAATGGGATTCCTCCCTACATCACCACCCTACATAATCCAAAATCAGTCAAGGGTGTGGGGAAGAGCTTACTCTTAAACTAAGCCTTAGGCTATAATGACCTGGCCTGCCCACAGCCTGTTCCAGAACACACATTCCAAGCATAAGGCCAAATAATATCACCTGGGTGACGGACTTCCCTGTGGGCAGCTCCATCTTTAACATTGTGAGCATAATATATTTTATCTGCCCAACACTGTCCAAATCAAATGCGAACCTGTACGGGCCAGGCAGCTGTGATGGTGGCCATGGCTACTGGCTTTACAGACAGGTTTAACATAGATACAGACTGCAAGAAAAAATGAACCTCACTGCCCCCACTGTCACATGTGCATACAAAATCATCACTCTAGAAACTGTCATCATCTAAACACAATGAGTGTAAGGCCAGGAGCCGCCATCGTGGCCATTCACATGCAGGTTCCCATTGGATTCGGGCTGACGGTGAAGAAATGGCAGAGGCGGAGGATGGTAGGCCATTCTGTTTATTGGTGTCTCACCAATACAGGCAAGCCACAAGAGAAGACAAGGGAGAAGCAGAAAACCAGCTTTTCCCATGGAGGTCAAGGGATCAGGGAGGCCCCTGCAATGGCAATAGCAGGAACCGAGAGAGCTCAAGCTACTGGTCTCTCCCATTTTATAGCATAGATAATCCAAACCTTTAATCCAATTATACAAACAAGGAAATCTCTGTATAATGGGATTCCTTAGGAGAGTGCACCACCCTACATTATCCAATCAGTCAAGGGTGTGGGGAAAAGCTTACTCTTAAAGCCAAGCCTTAGGTCATAACAACCTGGCCTGCTTACATTACAGCCTTTCCCCCACACCCATCCCAAGCACAAGGGCAAATAATATCACCTGGGTGACGGGCTTCCATGTGGGCAGCGCCATCTTTAACAAAGTGAGCATATTATATTTTATCTGCCCAACAATGAGCAAGGATCTAGTTATTTTTTACAAGCACATATTATTCTTTTGGAGGGTCTGACAGGTAGAACATAGAGCTGGAAGCCAGTACTCCAAGGTGTCTTTCTAACCATGGCCTGTAGAAGTCCTCTGTCTTCTCCATCCAGATGTTTCACCATTTTGACAGGATAAAATAGCTTCTATCAAAAGCCTGCACATCAGTCATTCTGAGATCAGTGCCAAATCTTTGCCAATGTTCTAAAAATATCCCAAATGTGAATCACATAAAATCCCCAAATTTATTTTCATTTTTAATATAAAAAACAGTATTGTAACAGCATTAAAGATTTTAACTACTTTCACCTTTCAGCCTAAATTTAAAGTAAGTGAGAGGCAGGGAGGCAGAGACAGACTCCCACATGAACCCTAACTGAGATCCACCTGGCAAGCCCTATCTAGGGCCAATGCTCTGCTCATCTGGAGCCACTGCTCCATTGCTTGGCAACCGAGCTATTTCATTGCCCAAGGCGAGGCCATAGAGCCAATTCTCAGCACCCTGGGCCAACTTGCTTGAACCATTTGAGCCCTGGCTGCGGGAGGAGAAGAGAGTTAGAGAAGCAAGAAGGGAAGGAGTGGAGAAGCAGATGGTCACTTTTCCTTTGTGCTCTGAACGGAAATGAAACCCAGGACTTCCACAGGCCAGGCCAATGCTCTACCTCTAAGCCAACCATCCAGGGCCTAAATTCTTTTTAAAAAAGCGAATAGTTTAATACCTTATTCTGCTTGTGCTATCAAACTCTTACTATTCCCTTCTTTCCACTTCTCCCTTCCTGCATCCTCTGAATCAGTGAAACTTGAAACCCTAATACCAGCAGGAAACAGAAAACTAGCCAAGAAAAGGTAAAAAAGAAACAAAAGGTCTAATTATAGTCCTTTGTGAATAAATGATGTTAATACCCATATTTTGCTATCTGCTCATGTATAGGTTTAGTATTTTATTCTGATAGTACATGCAGTGAACTTGTAACTTATGCCAGTTGGCACCATTATATGACAAGAAGCAGATACAAGCAGGTTCCTTTCTAACAAAGGTCGGCTCCGTGGTGCATACAGTCATGATGCTATGACAGACAATTATGGCCAACTCCAGATAAGGGAGAACTGACTGCACTTAGATAAAAATGGTTATTTCTTAAATTTTGAGGTAAAAATGATGTATTTTGCAACTAAAATTAAGCCCAAACTAATTAAGTTCTATTTGGGTTTCCCTTCTGCCATCTGAATCACCACCTAAATTATTTGAAAACCTTGACTGGAAAATGGACAGCTAAGACTTATAAGGTGACAATAGTGCCACAAAGAGCCATCCCTCCTGACATCCTGTTCTTTTAGAAAAATATCTACTAATTTCTTTTTTATTTTTTTTACAGAGACAGAGAGAGAGTCAGAGAGAGGGCAGACAGGAACGGAGAGAGATGAGAAGCATCAATCACCAGTTTTTTGTTGAGACACCTTAGTTGTTCATTGATTGCTTTCTCATATGTGCCTTAACTGCGGGCCTTCAGCAGTCCGAGTAACCCCTTGCTCGAGCCAGCAACCTTGGGTCTAAGCTGGCGAGCTCGGGGTCTCAAACCTGGGTCTTCCGCATCCCAGTCCAACGCTCTATCCACTGCGCCACCGCCTGGTCAGGCAGGAAAATATCTACTAATTTCTGAGCTGACTCTAGAAAGCTTCCCTCTTACTGGTCTAGATATTTACCATGTATTCCAGAAAAAAATATTTTCTAACATTCTGTTTAACATTTATTTAATTTGATTTCTATTTATATTCTATATTCCAAATTTTCATTCAGGCCTAATAACAGAGCCTCAGTAACTAATACCTTGACACAATGGCAGCTATTTAAGATTTCAGATTCTCAATGTCATCCTTGTCTTTTCACCACTTTCTTGCTTTTGGGGGAGTATAAGTTAAACTAAATTTTAAAATGCTGTAAGTCTTTTTGAATCATCATTAAAATAAGACTGGGGGAAGAGAGAGTTACATAAAGGAAAGGGGAGAATAATGGTGGAACTTAAGCCTTCAGTGATGAATATGATAAGAACCAGAGCTTCCAAGAAAAGCCAGCCCGGAGGACAAGGCCAGTCCTTTGCTTCTTATCAATGTGAGACTCCTGACGTCTGGGGTTTCTGTCTGACTTTATTCTGAAAGCAACTTTTGGCTTGCCTGGATTGTCTCTAAGCAGGCAAGTTAGATTGCTTATTGCTCAAGCAGGGACAATTTCTACAAAGCCTGATTCAGGCTGAGGATTACTTTTACTTTGCCCCACATTTCCTGAATTCAAAGTAGCTTTACCCTAGGATTACAGGGGTAGGAAAGCTAGTGGGGTCTGCTGGGACCATTATGCTAGTTTTCTCCTTCCCTGGTCCTTTCCCCAGGGAGATGTCCTGGTTTAAATAAGCGTCCCTTGCAAAAATTTTACAAAAACTAGTCCCAGAAAATATAAAAACAGATAATATGCAAGTAGGCAAGAAGGGGAGTGTTTTATTCTCATAGTTTCTTAGAGGAAGTATAAACTGATATAACCTTTCTGGAGAGAATTTGGCAGTGTTTATTTAGCAAAGTCTTTTAAAACAGTATGCTCCACTTCCAGGAATTTATTCAGGGAAAGTCAACTCTTCTCCCAGTTTTAGCCTTCTTTCTGTTATCTCTGTGTATCAAGTTGATGAGTCATTTAACTGTTCTTAGTGTATTCTGTATCTTCACAATAGGCTATAATAAATATATACTCCTTTGGTAATCAGAAATTTTAAAAATCACCAGTAAATATAAAACACACACAAACACACCCTATCCAAAACCACTTACATTCAAAAGTTCTTAGTGTTAACCTTCAACAACCAGTTTCTTTGATGAGGAGGAGGAGGAGGAGGAAAAACTCAGTGTACATTAACAGTTTTTTCCATTGACCTATGGTTTGGGGATATAATAAAAAAAAAAGCCACGTCTACTTTTATAGGTATTGTTTTCATAGGATGATCTAAACAGAGTTTTCTCGCGGGCCCACGGACTATTCTGTTAGGTTTCCACAAACTTTCACTGGATATGTGTGTTAATACTAATGTGTTCGGTAGCTACAGTTCTTCCTTCCAATGGCATCTGAAATATCATTTTTTAATGAGATATTATTTACCTTCATTTTACAGCAGGAGACATTATCTAAATTCTTCTGGATCCCATGAGGGTAGCCCTGGGAACAGAGAGCAAGTTTTAATAGTTCTTTGGCCAAACCACACTACTGTATTATTTCAAGATGTTTGCTGAAGGGTCCAGAGGGGCTACATTTAAAACCTTCTGGTTATTGTGTGCAAACTGCTGGGATGGTTTTAATCAAGGAGGAAGCCAATATTTTCAGTTTGGGTGTTGGAAGGACTCGTAAAATGTCTCCAAACTGATTTAGGAGAAAATGCTTTAACAGAAGAGGACGTACTCCCGCCCTGAAATAAACTCATTAGAACTGACATATGATGTAACCACTGATCAAGAGAACTACATTTTTTAAAAACACATTACATCCCCAAAGCAACTGCTCTTTCTAAATTTTAGCAATATCAGATGATAAAACCTGTTCAACAAGGACCATAACCTTAATAATATACCGGTTGACACAGCTTTCTCCTCTTAGGATAATCTTGGTGCTTCGTATTGCTTCTCTAGTAAGATCTGGGTTTTGCACTAGTTTTCTTGAAGAAATCTTCTTGAAGAGGTTCTATTTGATGACTCAAGCAAATTTTTCTGAGGTAAGAAAACCTCACATCACCTCCATAGATATTTTTCTCTTCCCACAACCCTGACTTGAGGTTAACTGAGGGAGTCCTTTTGTGATTAGGCCAGTTTATTTCTAGGTTCTAGAAAAGCCCCTGTTTTTCAGTAGCTCAGGTCAAACAAGACCCCCCCCCTTCCAGACTGGGGCAGAACTAATTCAAATACCTGGATCAGCTCCAGAACCACTTCTGGTTTCAATGACGAGGGTCAATAAATCTCGAGACCTCCACTCAGGATACACGTATTTGGTCAGCCTTTTACTCATATATGAGTAAAATGTTTTCTAATTCTTGTATAATTTATCATGTACAAATTCCTGCAATCCTACCCAGAAACAAACCACCATAGCAAGAGTTTCTAAAATTAACCCCTGCCTGGTCCACCTGTATCCAAGTCTCTGGGGATAGGGTCCTGGATGCCCCCGTTTATTAAAATAAAAAATGCTGTTATAAGTGCCTCTACCTCCTAAGGTACAAAAGCCTTTGCAGTACAACAACTATAAGAGTAAACAGAAGAAATAAATCCCAGAAGCAGAGGCAGGCAAGATTTGAATTTGAGGATTTAATACTAATAGATGAATATATTTTTTTTTAAACAGGTCAATGGGGAGGAATGATGAACACCTTTGCTTCGACAATTCCAACTTCAGTTAGGCTGGTTGCATCAGTGTACTGATACTTTCTTCTACCTCTGAAAGCTTCTTCAGGACTTGGTTGACCTTGGCCTCATCAAATTCCAAACACAGAAATTCAGATTCCTGCAAAACATAAAGAGGTGTTTTAGCTAGAAGAGACCCTCAAGACAGTCAAAGCTCTGGATTTGGAGTGACCAGGTGCAAAGGCCTAGGCCTAGAGCCCATACCCAGCAAGCCTGACTCAAGCATCTATACCTAAATGATCATTTACCCAGCACAGTAAGTTCAAGACAATGCCCTAAATGAAACTACTTCTCTGAGGTGTTTCTTAAAGCATAAAGAAGTATTCAAATGTCAGGTGTTCTCATCATGAGGCACGTGAGAAGCTCTTCTCGTCTGTCATCACATTTGATCCTGTAATAATTTTTAAGGAAAGTACTTAAGTATTGCAGTTTTATACATAATGACCCCAGGACAGAGAGATGTTAACTTGTATCACAAAATCAGAAAAAGACAACAGCAATAATCATTAATTCATTGTCAGTCAGACTGTGAGCTCCAAAGTCCATGCTGTCTCTACAGCACCCTGTAGTATAAAGTAGAAGGAGAATTTGGATTGGCTCTCCGTTGCCCGGGGAACTGGGCTAACTTGGATTTAGTGGTTAAACTAGAAATTGTGACAAGTGGTAACCAAGCTGCTCGGGGAAACATCAATCAGATAATTAAAAGATAACCAGATCTTGAAACAGCCATAAATATTTATAGGCATCTTCTACATGCTACAAGCCAGCTCTCCCAAGATTTCCCTCAAACACGTTCCCTTTAATTACTGTTAGAATCAATTGACCCTAGATTATGTAGCTATAAAAGAAAAAGGCCTTTGAAGTATGGTGTTAGAATTTTAACGAGCACTAACCAAATCCTAGGTGTACATTGTCTTGAGAGACAAGGGCAAACTATATATATCCAAGAGCAACTCTATTCAAGATTTTTAAGAACAATAATCATATACTTTTAAATCAGCATGAATTATTAGAAATCATATAATCCAACTTCCTTGTTTTTTAGATAATAAAATGAAGGCCCCAGGCATGTTAAACGACATGGCTATTATCTATCCCTCTGCTGACGGCAGAACCACCAGAATCAATGCTCTTCTCTCCAGTTTCCTTTGTAAACACTATGGCATTTCCCACTCCCAACCTCAAAGTGGCAGGTAAAAGATCACCACAAGCCTCTTCAGAGAAAGGGAGTCACTGTCATCAGCTAGAAGAACCTTCAGGAGTTTGAAAAAGTACCTTTGCTGTTGCTAAGCTGCTGTGCTGAGGCTCTCCTGATGGCAATGAGCATTCCCCAGGAAAAAACAAATGCAGAGAAAAATAAGGGACTTCTCAGACGAAAGTCTCCCAAAGGGAGGGAAGGGAGCTTTCCCTGACAACAGGGAACTTTCTCCTCAAACATGTTATTGGATAGGAGAGGGGTACAGTCTCATATGTTAGCTTAGAAACTGCAAGATTTTTATTTAGTCAAAAGCAAAAAACAATGTTTTAAATTTTTATTTATTATTTTAGCAAGGGAGAGAGAGATAGACATGAACATTGGTCTGTTCCTGTATGTGTCCTGACCAGGGACTGAACCTGCAACCTCTCTGCTTCAGAACAATGCTCTAACCAACTGAGCCATCTGGCCAAGGTGAAAGCAATAAATAAATAAATAAATAAATAAATAGGAAGCTAGCTGTGTTTGAGCTTCAGAAGGAACAAATTTATGGAAATGAGGCAGTTCAGTTGGCTAAATTAAGAACAGTTCTTAGATTTAAAAGCCTCTTATTCTTCAGTCAGTTTTACTGAGATCTTTGACTTGACTTTAAAACATTTTTTAACATTCAGAAACAATGGTCTAGAAACTAATAATTAGCAGAGTCTAACATATATATTTGAAAATTGCCAGAAAAGATGCTGTAATCCCTGTTTCACCTCAGTGAGAGAAGGTTTGTTACAATGATAAATCACCTGGTTTTCCATTTTTGTTCAGAGACAGGAAGACCTGAGCAGAATTTATTAATAAATAGCTAGGATCATTTCTGAGCAGAGATCGTTAATTTATTGTACGTTTTACTACTCACATTATCTTTGATTAGCCCTCTTAAGTATTAATGAAGCTTAGTTTATTTTTAAATGAAATCATATACTAAGGAGAAATAGGCTAGAGAAAGTCAAAAGTTAAACAAATATTTTATATCCTCTCCCAAACTTCACCTCTAACGCCTTCAAACAATGTATACAAACAGTCTTAGACAGGCACATATAACCATACATGTCTCCTGAAGAAAAACAGTTTACCTGAAACTGTATTATCAATGACTAGCTTCATCTAGTTATGCTATCAATAATTTATCAGAAATTCAAGAGCCTTTAAACTGAAGCTTAAAAACATGGGGTTTTATTTCTCAAATTTCACATTTGATTATATGTAGTACCTTCCCGAAAATCTAATGCACTTTAAAATAGCTTTAGAAACACAGGTGATGCTTGTTTAAGCCAGAGGTAGAAAGTACTGTACAGAGCAATCTGAAAGACTTCATTTTTATTTTTTCAAAGTCTTTTACCTGATCTGGACCTAACTGATCATAATAATGAGAAATTACAAGACTAAAATTTCTGTATTTAAATATCTGAGTAAAGAGTAAGAAGCTGTTTTTTATGTTTGTTAGTTGGTTTGTTTTTTTAGTAGCGTGTGGATATTGTATGGGGTAGAGTCAGAAAATGATTAGCAGATGAATAAGCAAGTATGTCGTTTTGATCATGGGGAGTACAACATTGTATTAAACTCAAGGATATAAATAACTTTTAAATTAGAAAAGAAAGCAGAGGAAAAATATTGAAATATTCTTTGCAAGTGCAAAAGCTAAAAAATTTTATGAGATCCTTCAGAAGCCACCCTGGCCAAACACAAAAAACAAACAAAAGACAAAGAAAATAAGCTAGCTTTAATGACTTACAGAGAAGTACCTCTCTCACAGGTTCCTAAGGAATGCCTTCCCACGTACTCACTCTAATATTCTTCAGGAAACTCTTACTTGTCAAACCTACAGTAAATTTTTTAATGCTTTATCTGAAACTCATTTCCTAGCAGGGTCAGAAAGTATAACTGCGTATTAATTTATATAATAACGGAAGGCTGTTATTAAGCAAGTGTTTGGTTTTCCCATCTACACACTAAGTAACTTCTTTGTGTAGGATGTCCATTTAGATGGCCTAGGCCCATAGGCATAGTGTGAGCATTTCTTTAGTAAAACAATACTACATTGATAAAATGCTAAAAATAGAAAATAGAAAGGACTGCAACTTATTAAATTATTATTACTAAACTAAGTAGAACCATTTAGAATAATTTCAACATAACACAATAGAAATTTTGCAATCTGTTTTCTATATCATTACTTTCCATGCAAAAATTTTACAATGTTTTATTCCCAATTTATTGGCCAAATTTAGAATTAAAATACAACTTTGTCAAGTTCTAACACACTATAGTTTCTTTAAAAATGCTAAAGTTGGAGGAGGGAGGGTAAGAGTGGGAAAGGGTGGCTTAGGATCCTGCTAAACCAATCCTGACTCAGGAAGGCCACACACAGCTGCCCAAATTTCATAAGGCTTATTTCCATAATTTTTCTTTTGATTTTCTAACTGGCGATATGGGCTCTCGGTTATTGAGTTTGGCAAAGAAGAATTCAGAACCAAGAACTCTAGTGTATGAAGTTGAATTAGCAGGCAAAACAAAAGTACACTTGAGAAGAAGCCAGTTATAAGAAGAGAGAGCTGCCTTGGCCTTTTAGAAAGAAAGTCATAGAGGCAGAAGTGAGCTGGCTGGAATGTGAAGACTCAGGAAACAAGTTGCAGAGGCAAAGGTAGGGCCCTTGGAACTTAGGAGAGAGAAAGCAAGATATATTCCTGTTAGAAAGTAGGGAAAGTGAAAGTGTGTGTGTGTGTGTGTGTCTGAGAGGGGGCACACACAAACATGAACTGAGTTCTTCTGTCTTAAAGGTTTTTATCTGTTTTCTAAAGGTGGGAATTTTAAGAGAGGTCTCAGGGGAGGATCTCAACAGAATATTTACCAGCTTTCCTTTAATATGCTGTTGCATCAAAATGAGTGATAGGACCTGACCAGGCGGTGGCACAGTGGATAGAGCGTTGGACTGGGATGCCGAGGACCCAGGTTCGAGACTCCGAGGTTGCCAGATTGAGCATGGGCCCATCTGGCTTGAGCAAAAAGCTCACCAGCTTGGACCCAAGGTCTCTGGCTCGAGCAAGGGGTTATTCAGTCTGCTGAAGGCCCGTGGTCAAGGCACATATGAGAAAGCAATCAATGAACAACTAAGGTGTCGCAACAAAAAACTGATGATTGATGCTTCTCATCTCTCTCGGTTCCTGTCTGTCTGTCCCTGTCTATCCCTCTCTCTGACTCTCTCTCTGTCCCTGTTAAAAAAAAAAAAAAAAAAAAGAGTGCTAGATACAGGGTCATGGTCTCTACTGATTTGGTCAGTACTAGGGTAAGTGGTTTGTACGGCCAGTATCCGCAGGAACCATCACAGCCTCCTGGCCAAGGTAGGTTCAGGTTTGATTCAGACAGATGGTAAGGAATCAACAGAACCGAAAACTGGTGTTCCATTGTCCTTTAATCCTAGCTCACACCTGGTGGAGGAAAAATACACACAGCGGGAAATACTTCCCTTTCCATTCAGGCTCCCAAAGCCACTGACTCATCAAAGTTTTCCTAGAATCAGAGGATTCCACCTCACCAGTCTTATTCACCTCTGTTCCCCACCTCCTTCTCCTTTACCAACTGCTTCTCCTTCCTCCATTCTGCCATTTTTGACTGCCTCCTCCACGTGGCTTCCCTGTCCTGCTCTAGCAGGCTGCTCCTCCCTTCAAGAACCGAATCACTCTTCCCCAAAACAACGTGATCTCTCCTCAAATGGCCACCTAGCTCCTCCTTTTAAAACCTTTTGGCATGAAAGCCCTCCCCCAACACACATTAGTATAACCACACCCCTTCCAAGCAAGAAGGGCAATTAATATTATCACCTGGGCGACAAGCATCCACGTGGGCAGCTCCCTCTTTAACAAAGTGAGCAAAATATATCTTTGCCCAACAGGGTTGTTGGGTAAACAAATGTTTTTAAGTTTGCTTGCTTGTATTGGGGCAGCTCCATCTGTGTATAGTCTATGGAAAGCTGCAGATTGCAAATTGCGGATTGCTGCTGTAGGGAGGGGTGATTGCTTGCTATTGTTTGCTGGAGAAGGGTTTTTTACCAGCAGCCTGTTTTGCTGGAGAGTGCAGAGAATAAGTCTGGGTTGTGGAACCGGAGACCTACGCAGGGCTTGGGAGTCCTGATTTCTGCCTGCCTGTTTGGCTGGGCAGTGCTGAGACTAGTGGGGTCCTGAGATGGGAGAAAGGGAAGCGGTCTTCCCTGCCTGTTTTGCTTGTCTGCCATTGGAAGACTTGAATAAACGGAATGGCCCACCATTTTCTGGTTCCACAGTTCCTTTACTGTTTGCTTGAATCCAATGGGAACCTGCATGGCCATGGCGGTGACAACTGATGTCAGCCATGGAGTTGCTTCATCTGGTTTTATTGCTTTCCTGGCCCTAGAGATGAAGCACAACTGAGGCCTTGATGTTATCTCTAGTTTGACCAAAACTCTGTCTCTGTGATCAAGAGACCTGAAGCTTTGTTCCTAAGATTATTTCATGCAGGTCAGAACCTCATTGTCCTGAGGGCTTAATGCTTAAGGGGGTGGTTATGCAAGGGAGAAGGAGGCAGGTGAGTCAGGGTGCTGGACGGTGCCACTGTGAATCAGCTGTTTTACTTTCCCCTGCCATTTCTCAAGGAATTTCCCTAGCTTTTTACTCTCCTGTCTCAGTTTTAGTTATTAACGCACAGGGACTCTTGGCTGAGCAAAAAAGTTAGCCATAAGGCCTCTCCCCCTGTTTGGGCTGTCATTTCATAAACTTAAATTAACCCTCTGACGCGCAGCTCTCCACTCCTGTCTTCTGAGTAACAACTACAGAGAGAACAAGAACATGCAACAAAGGTCAAAACTGGCAATGGCTTCTTGAAGAGCAAATTATATAATAAATAAGCTACCCAATACTTTGAATCCTGTCCATCAGAGAAGTTCAAAACGTCTTCATAAGTAAACCTGTGTTCACCATTCATTCCCATACTTCCTGTGGCTTTCTCAGATTTATCATTGATACTGTTCCCAAACTCCTTCAGGAGACCTCAAAATAGCTTCTCTGTGGCAAAAGATCTTTCAAGTTTCTTCCTAAGGAACCATTTACCCAAAATTAAAATTTTATAGTTCCCTGAAAATTGTGATTATTCTCCACTTTTTTCATTTCTACTCTACACCCTTCTCTGCCTTGTTCCAAGCCCCGTGAAGCTGGTCTCTAAGATTGTGTCACCCCCTGTGCCTGATCAGGCGGTGGCACAGTGGACAGAGCATCAAACTGGGACGCAGTAGACCCAGGTTTGAAACTCCAAGGTCGCTGTTTTGAGCGCGGGCTCACCAGCTTGAGCTCGGGATCATAGACATGATCCCATGATCGCTGGCTTGAGCCCAAAGATAGCTGGCTTGAAGCCCAAGGTCACTGGCTTGAGCAATGCGTCACTGGCTCAGCTGGAGCCCCCTAATCAAGGCACATATGAGAAAGCAATCAATGAACAACTAAGGTGCCACAATGAAAAACTGAGGCTTCTAATCTCTCTACCTTCATGCCTGTCTGTCCCTATCTGTCCCTCTCTCTGTCTCTCTTGCTTAAAAAAAAAAAAAAGATTGTGTCACCCCTTGCTTTCTGGCTTTCTTACATTTGGGTTAAGGCAAGAGGAGAGAGAGGTCAGGATATTTATTCCCCAACTCCTCACTCCTTTTTTTTTAATTGATTATAATTTATTGTGTTTACATAGATTCTAGTGTCGCCCCAAATGCATTCCCCCTCCCCCATATTCCCCTCAACAGCTTTCTTGCCCCCTTTCCGATAGCGCCCTCCATCCTTCCCTTCAGATTTATCCCATCCTATCATCCTATCATCCTATCATCCCCTTTTCCTCTGTCCTCATTTCCATTGGTCCCTTTGATCTCTTCTTTGTCTCAATTCTGCTCCTCACTCAGTTCACATTGTTCATTGGATTCCTCATATGAGTGAGGTTATATATTTTCCTTTCTTGCCTGGCTTGTTTCACTTAGCATGATAGTTTCCAGGTTCATCCATGTTGTCGCAAAAGGTAAGATTTCCTTCTTCCACAGGTCTGCACAGTATTCCATTGTGTATATGCATCACTGCTTTTTTTTTTTTTTTACAGGGACAGAGAGAGAGTCAGAGAGAGGGATACATAGGGACAGACAGACAGGAGCACAGAGAGGTGAGAAGCATCAGTCATTAGTTTTTCGTTGCCATTGCGACAGCATGGCATTCACTGATTGCTTTCTCACATGTGCCTTGACCGAGGGCCTTCAGCAGACTGAGCAACCCCTTGCTGGAGCCAGCGACCTTGGGTCCAAGCTGGCGAGCTTTTGCTCAAGCCAGATGGGCCCGCGCTCAAGCTGGCAATGTTGGGGTCTCGAATCCGGGTCTTCCACATCCCAGTTGGATGCTCTACCCACTGCGCCACCACCTGGTCAGGCTGTACCAATGCTTTTTAATCCACTCATCCACTGATGGACACTTGGGCTGTTTCCAGATCCTGGCTATTGTAAACAATGCTGCAATAAACATGAGGGTGCATTTCTTCTTTTCAATCAGTGATACGGTGTTCTTGGGATATATTCCTAAAAGTGGGATGGCTGGGTCAAAAGGCAGTTTGATTTTTAATTTTTTGAGGAATCTCCATACTGTTTTCCACAGTGGCTGTACCAGTCTGCTTTCCCACCAGCATTGCAGGAGGGTTCCCCTTTCTCCACATCCTCGCCAGCACTTATTATATGTTGTTTTGTTAATGAGTGCCATTCTGACTGGTGTGAAGTGGTATCTCATTGTGGTTTTAATTTCATCACTAATAATCATTAGTGATGTTGAACATTTTTTCATCTGTCTATTGGCTATTTGTATGTCCTCTTTGGAGAAGTGTCTATTCATTTCTTTTGCCCATTTTTTGATTGGATTATTTATCTTCCTGGTGTTGAGTTTTACAAGTTCTTTATAAATTTTGGTTATTAACACATTATCAGACGTATTGTCGAATATGTTCTCCCATTAAATAGTTTGTGTTTTTATTCTGTTCATATTGTCTTTAGCTGTGCAAAAGCTTTTTAGTTTGATATAGTCCCATTTGTTTATACTGTCTTTTATTTCACTTGCCCGTGGAGATAAATTGGCAAATTTATTGCTGCGAGAGATGTCGGAGAGTTTACTGCCTATGTTTTTTTCTAAGATACTTATGGTTTCATGGCTTACATTTAAGTCTTTTATCTATTTTGAGTTTATTTTTGTGAATGGTGTAAGCTGGTGGTCTAGTTTCATTTTTTTGCAAGTAGATATCCAATTTTCCAAACACCATTTGTTAAAGAGGCTGTCTTTACTCCATTGTATGCTCTTAACCTCCTTTGTCAAATATCAGTTGTCCATAAAGGTGTGGGTTTATTTCTGGGTTATCTGTTCTGATCCATTGATCTATGTGCCTGTTCTTATGCCAGTACCAAGCTGTCTTGAGTACAATGGCCTAGTAGTATAACTTGATATCAGGAAGTGTGATATCTCCCACTTTATTCTTCTTTTTCAAGATTGCTGAGGCTATTCATGTTCTTTTTAGGTTCCATATAAATTTTTGGAATATGTGTTCTATATCTTTGAAGTATGTCATTGGTATTTTAATTGGTATTGCATTGAATTTATAAGTTGCTTTGGGTAATATGGACATTTTAATGATGTTTATTCTTCCTAACCATGAGCAAGGTATATGCTTCCACTTGTTTGTATCTTCCTTGATTTCTTTTATCAATGTTTTATAGTTTTCCGAGTACAAGTCTTTAATCTCCTTCGTTAAATTTACTCCTAGGTACTTTATTTTTTTGTTGTTGCAATAGTGAAGGAGATTGTTTCCTTAATTTCGCTACCCCTAACTCCTTCTAATCTGCCATTATCAGTGTTTGCTATGTGAGGGTATTGTTTCTTCATTTCTCACTTTACTTTCTGGCCTCAATAACTAATACAGTATAAGCATAATGATGAGATTCTTCAGACTGCCAAAGTACATATTCACCAAATACAAACTCCAAAGATAAGCACACCAAGGATTTTCATGAAGCCTAAATTCGTATGAATGCTGCCCTCCAAGTGTAAATAACAGGATAAACCAGAACCAATATTTTATTTATTTTCTAATTATTTCATACTGAAATCTTGTATAGTAAAACTTTGATATTAAAGATCAACAACAACAATAGCAGTAACAAGTGGAAGATAAGATTTCATTAAGAATTTGCACCACAGGTCTTGATACCAGAAACATGGCCTCATTTCTATCTACAACCTGTTCTTATACCCTCTATCTAAAACAAGGGATAGCTTAGCATTAGCTTAAAACAATATATCAAAAGAGAAAACTTGTGAATTATAATATTTTTAAAAATATTTCAACAAAAATATTTAGCAATACATATTACAACCAATGGTCCTTCGTCAAGCCATTGTTATCCTAAGGAAACCCTCATTTCAAATATAATAGCCGACAAGTCCTACCTCTACTGTGTAAAGAGCAGGCTAATCCAATCTTCCAAAAGAGGAAAAAAATTGTACTGTATTTCACAAAACAAATCATCCTACTGAGGTAAAAAAAGATTGAAATCAGACTCTTGGAGCTCTAAGATTACAACTTAATGGCCAAGCAACTGAAGTAAAATGACTCACCCCAAAATTCAATAGGTGGCCATAATGTTCTAAGAGTGATATGGGACTAAGATAGGGTCTCCAAGATCTAAAATAATTCATTCTGATAAATGAAAATAGCAATACTTTCGCACATAATAGGTGCTTTCAGAGCCAGACCAGCTTCTAGAGGAAATGTTTTTCCATATTCCCACAATCTCCTAGAATATGACAGGGTAATACCAGTGTAGTATAAAAGCACTAACCATTATTGGACAACAATTACTGAGTTTTCTGGAGATTTTTGTGAGGACAACAGGAATTAAAGTGATTAAAATATTAACTCTATGGGAAAAACTTAATCAGTTAACTAGAAACTCAAAGGATAAAAGAGAAATTGGGTATCTAGAAAGTTTCAGAGCTACTACTGATGTTAAGTTACTCCTAAACAAAGCTAAGGCAACTAACTTCAACTTTACCAATGGCACACACATTTTATATAAAAAGTAGCAAAATTCTGAAATAAAATAACATCAAATCTTAATTATTCAGAGTCCTATAATCTGTGTCTTTGTTGTTTCACTTCTTCCTCCTGTTTTGGATCATCTTTTAAATTATTCCCACAAAGTGAAACAAGAAAATGAAACAAACCAGTTAATCAAACTAAATCACAGCAATTCTGCAAGAAGTTTTACATAAAAGGAGATTAGAGCTATTGGAAGAAACTTTAATCGTGATTTTATGTAACTATTTTTGAAAATCATACCTATACAGTGCGATTTAAGTAAAAAAGATCTTATCCCAAATATTTCATTTCCTTTAGTAAACAGGACTACTGTTCTCAGCCTAAATGTCTTTAAAACACCATCCCAGAAGAGATGTTACAAAAAGTTATTAACACCTTTCCATTACTTAAATCAAGATTTACTTTTTTCCAGGATTAATGAACTCACGTAGCCTGCCTTAATTCACAGGGTATCTACCATTAAGAGGTATACGTAGGGCACAAAATATAAAAGAACTAGAAAAGTACCAAAGGCAAATCCTTCTTACCCCATAACCTATCAGGTACACAAATCCATAGGTGAAATATATTAAGTAACTCAGATCCCTGATCCATATTCTCCATGCCTTTCTAATCACCTGATCACAGAAGTTGCCAGGCACCAGGGAAAGCTAGGGAATCTTACAAAAGGAACATTAGCAATATAATTTCAATGAAAACCAAAGGTTGAACTTAAACACACACAATTACAAACATATCCTCTGCTGCTGTGCTTTCATTTTTATCTGCAGACTCAGGGTCTAGCCAACAAGGCAATAAGATTCCAAGAACACTGTCCACTCAAAGTTGTTTGAATTTCTAAGAGAGAAAGTGGGAGTATGCCAAGAACAAGGACCCTGAGATTCTTTTGGTTTTAAGATTTCTTAGTTGGAAAAAAAGCTAGAATCATGATTTAGAAGAAAACTATACATGCTTATCCTGCCAATGTGTGGTCAAAAGAAATATAAATTTTGCCCCAGGCAACCTTGACTTGTTTCTGAAAGGGAGAAAATAGTTTTGACTTCGTAGGAATGAGGCGTACTTTCCTTGGCTGAATGATATACTGCTAAACCAAGACTATCACTCTTCTTTTCCCCCTAGGGATTTTAAAGCAGCCTGACATATATTATCCTCCCCATTACAGGTCAGTGGATAGTGAAAGGTAGAGGTACCATCAGTCTTCATTTTACCACTAGAAAGGGGGAGAAAGTGAGGGAGGGAGGGAGGGAGGGAAGAAGGGAAGAAAGGAAGGAAAGGAATGAAGGACCCCAAAGACTAGCCCCAATTATGCAAAACCCAGAATTCTCAACTCTTTGATTTAACCTATCACCTGCTAACACTCATATCTGACTCTTGAGTTTTAACACTTTCAAACATGATTCATGTAGTACATGTAAGAGTAGAATAGGAACTAATTTAAAATGCCTAATTTTATGCTGATTTTACATAAACACCAGGACTGTTGGTCAAATAAGTTTGTAAATATGATACATATGTTTGCTCGTTTATAGTTTATATTGGGTATGGGGACAGGCTTCAAGCAGGCCAGATCGTTATAGCCTAAGGCAGGGGTTGGGAAGCTATGGCTTGCAAGCCAGATGTGGTTCTTTTGATAGCTGCATCTGGCTCACAGACAAATCTTTAATAAAAAAGTAATGTTAAAAATATAAAACATTCTCATATATTACAATCCATTCATTTTCTACCGCTCATGTTCATGGTTGTGGGTGGCAGGAGCCAATCACAACTGTCCTCCGGGACAACACCAAATTTTTATTGGATAATGCGTAACGTACATGGGTCGTTGTACAGCTCTCATGGAATTACATTTTAAAATATGTGGCGTTCATGGTTCTCTCAGCCAAAAAGGTTCCCGACCCCTGGTGTAAGGCTTAGTTTTAAGACTAAGCTTTTCCCTACACCCTTGACTGCTTGGATGATGTGGGTGGTTCACTATCATGAGGAATCCCATTATGCCTCAGATAAATGACTTTGTATCAGAGACTTCCTTGTTTGTATATTGGATTAAAGGGTTTTGAATCTACACTATAAAGTGAGGCAGACAGGGAGCTTGCTCTCTCTCGGTTCCTGCTATCACCATTGCAGGGGCCTGCCTGATCCCTTGCCCTTCATGGGAAAGGCAGGTTTTCCGCTTTTCCCTTGTCTTCTCTTGTGGCTTGCCTGTCTTGGTGAGACACCAATAAACAGAATGGCCCACCATCCTCCGACTCCACCATTTCTTCACTGTCTGCCGGGATCCAATGGGAATCTGCATGTGAGTGGCCACGATGGCGGCTCCTGGCCATACAAGGACATAAGCATTTACAAAGATATTCTAGAAACACCCAACAACAACAACAACAACAAAAAACCGGAGCCAAATTATATAAATATGAATAGCTCAACACAATTAGATCATTGGCTGATTTCTATGTTTTTCAAACCATTATACTCCAGTTCATTTTACAACTTTTCATTTTCCGCATTTTTTAATGTTTAGCTATTAAGATTTTCTGTATTTTGCCTGACCAGGCGGTGGCACAGTAAATAGAACATCGGACTGAGATGCGGAAGACTCAGGTTCGAGAACCCAAGCTCACCAGCTTGAGCGTGGGCCCATCTGGCTTGAGCAAAAGCTCGTCAGCTTGGACTTAAGGTCGCTGGCTCCAGCAAGGGGTTGCTCGGTCTGCTGAAGGCCCGCAGTCAAGGCACATGTGAGAAAGCAATCAATGAACAACTATGGTGTTGCAACGGCAACGAAAAACTAATGATTGATGCTTCTCACTTCTTTCTGTTCCTGTCTGTCTGTCCCTATCTATCCCTCTCTCTGACTCTCTCTCTGTCCCTGGAAAAATAAAAATAATAAAATAAAAATTAAAAAAAAATTTTCTGTATTTTGAAAAACCTTGGCTGAAAAAGATTTGGATAGGAAACTATTTTTAGGTGCTCAGAATGGATCTGCAGGAACTCATACTAGCTTTTGGCTAAGGAGAAATCCTTCCTATGTGAAAATGGACAAAGAACCAGAGGAACAATTGCTGAACAGCTGGAAAGGCAAATCACACTGAAAGAAGGAGAAATTTCACTTAAATCTTAGAGAAGCCATATGACAAAACTCAATAGCACTTGAGAAAAAGTATGTTGCTAATTTAGTTTGAAGGTCAAATTGGGGCCCCTCCTCATTCCTGATGAGGTACATTCCAGACCAAATTCATTTGCAAACAACTTTGACAAACTGAAATACAGTGTGTCCGTAAAGTCATGGTGCACTTTTGACCGTATGACTGGTCAAAAATGCACCATGACTTTACGGACACACTGTATATTTACATGACAGGAATAGGACAGATTAAAAACAAAACAAAACTCACACAGAGTTTATTGTGTAGGCAATACCACTGGTCAGGCAAAGACAAAATTTGCAGTAGCATTTGCTTTCTAAAGGGTTCTCGATAATCTACAGATAAAGATGGGGAAAACACCCAAATATAGCCAATAAAAAGACAGAGGTGTGGCAATGAATGATGAACTCCTTCGTAGGAGAGGAAGACAGAAGTAGTACTAATCAACCCAATTCTGGGAATACAGAGTTTGTCCAACTAAAGGGATCACCAACTTGCTCTGCCAACAGCACCATCCCTCTATTTCCAACCTTCTCAATGTGATTTTTTTAAGTCATTAATGACAGTACCATTAAGCAGAAATGGGCAGAGTGAGAAAGCAGCATTTCTCTTGGCCCTTCTCTTTGAGGAAGGAAGCTAGTAGGTAAAGAGGCAAAGATGGAAATGACCAAGAAAAGGACTTTCAAATTCAGAAAATGATAATTTTGGAGAAAAAGTTTTAAATGATTTTTTTTCTGGAAGTTATGGGAAAAGAGGACTAACTTTTTTGCATTTCTAACAAATTCCAAATACAGTTACATTCTGAGGTACTACCAAGGGTTGGGACTTTAACGTATAAATTTGCAAGAGACACAATTCAATCCATACATTCCCTGATGCTTGGAGGATCATTTGTTTATTAAGCAGTGGGTAAGTGTTTGCAGTTGATGATGATGATCTCACACGTGATTCTAGGCTTGCTGTTCATATCATATAGAAAAATAATTTCTACTAGTCCAAAAACAAGAAAAACAAATATATACAAAAACTACCTGAGCACTGTTCAGGTCTTTCAGCCCACTTTGGCAGAAGACGTATCTAGCCTCATCCTCACTGAACTTGATTTTAAAATGCCATTTAATCTAACGGGGCTACCAGGATAAAAGCTACAAGGTAGGGGATGGGAAATGGTTAAAAAAAGAAATCTCTCATAATTCTCACTCCCAGAGCCTATTATGTACCTTGCACCCTGTGCTATGCCCCACTATCCAGCTCTGAAGACTGACTAAGGGTCTGGCACACTATTCTGTGACATAATATGGGGATGAGAGAAAGAGAAGGGATTTTTAGACATGCATGAAGTTAGTCACTAGCCCCTCTAGCTCAAATAATTTACTGCAAACTTCTAGAGGTAGCAGAAGAGAGAAGATTACATCTTTATTATATAGGGTTGAATTCTAACATGACTTAAGTTGCTGGGCCTTTGTTCACATGCACTAATCATCCTTCACATGAACCAGATGCTTTTATAGTTTAGAAAGCACTTTTACATGTATGGCCTCATCTGATCCTTAGAACAGCCCTGTTAGGAAACTGTATGGCCAGTAGCCACCACCATTGTGGCTATGCACGTGCAGGTTCCCATTAGATTCAGATAGATGGTAAAGAAACAGTGGAGCCAAAGAATGGCGGGTGTTGGGCAAATTAGTTATAAAATTTGTATTTTCTGGATTTTTCTCAGTCTTATTGTTAAAGATAGCCGCTGCTCTCATGTGATATAGCTAATTGCCCTTCATGCTTGGGAAGGGGCGTGGTTATGCTAATGTGTGTTGGGGAGGGCTCTGGTGCCAAAATGTTTTAAGAGGAGCTAGGAGGCCATTTTGCAGAGGAGACCACATTGTTCCAGGGAGAGAGGCCATGTGGAGGGAAGGAGGCAGCAAAAATGGCAGAATGCTGAAGAAGCCAGTTTGCGCAGGAGGAGATGAGGAACAGAGGCGAATAAGGCTGGTGGGGCCTTTGACTCTAGGAAAACTGAAAAGATTCTCCTGGTTGTGAAACCAGAGGAATATGTGAGTGGGTTTTGGTGCCCCATGTGTTTGTTTTTCACTCATTGGCCGTTAGGAGTCTAGAGTAAAGGAAAATGGACCACCAGTTTTTGGCTCCACTGTTTCTTTACTATCTGTCCAGATTAAATGCGAACCTGTATTGGCCAGGCGGCTGTGATGGTGGTCGCGGCTACTGGCATTACAGTGGGCCATTCCTTTATTCTAGCCTTGTCCTGGCCAGAGAGCAAAGCACACACAGAAGGAAAATACTTCACTTTCACTCAGAGCTCACAAAGCTACTGACACATCCGGTTTTTCCTAGAATTAAAGGCCAGCACCAGTCTCAGTCACCTCTGATTCCTCATCTGCACACCTTCTCCTTTCTCTCTGCACAAATTGGCTTCTCCTTCAGCACACTGCCATCTTGGCTTCCTTCTTCCTCCTCCTTCTCAAAACTACCTGGGCCCACAAAGACTCCTCCTCCAGCACACATGAACATAACAATGGCCGTTCCCAAGCAGGAAAGTAATTAGTATCACAGACACATGCCTGGCATTGCCCAGTGCAGTTCTTAACAATAAAAGTGAGCAAACTCAAATAACACAAATTTTACACACTTATTTGCCCAACAGAGAGTCCAAGCCAGGAATAAGCTTCTTTGAACAACTATAGAAGTGACAGACATTGTCAATTTGATCCAAAGCAGATCTTTTCAGTTATATTCTACAGAAAGACTTTGTCAGATAATGCAATGGACTTTATGGGTTTTTATATACTTCTGATTCAATTTATGTAGGAAAAGAGCCAACAAATCTAGAAACTAGAGATTAAAGTTCAGTCAAAGTTCAGTCCTGCCTGACCAGGTGGTGGTGCAGTGGATAGAGCATCGGACTGGGATGCTGAGGACCCAGGTTCGAGACCCCGAGGTTGCCAGCTTGAGCGCGGGCCCATCTGACTTGAGCAAAAGCTCACCAGCTTGGACCCAAGGTCGCTGGCTCCAGCAAGGGGTTGCTCGGTCTGCTGAAGGCCCGCGGTCAAGGCACATGTGAGAGAGCAATCAATGAACAACTAAGGTGTCGCAAGGGCAACAAAAAACTAATGATTGATGCTTCTCACCTCTCTCCGTTCCTGTCTGTTCCTATCTATCCCTCTCTCTCTCTGACTCTCTCTCTGTCCCTGTAAAAAAAGAAAAGAAAAGAAAAGTTCAGTCCTTTGCAAAAGACAGAGGAGGTAGTTGGGTCCTACTGGAGAAGAACTAGACTTCCTTATTTGACCATCATTCATTCAGGAGAGTTTGGAAGCAGTGGAGGGAAGAGAAGTTTGATGGAAAGGCAAGAATTATCTCTAGACCCTGGGGGGAAATGAAATGCTTAAAAAATGAGATGCCACAATTAAAAAAAGTCAGTCTGGAAGGCAGGAGTAAGAGAGATTGCAGGGAAAGTGTGACAAAACTGAAGCTATTAGCAAATGCAGAGGGACACAGAAATTATAATAATGGTAGTATTATCAGCAATGATGGCTAAGATTTATTGAACACATAAAAAATGTCAGGCATTAAACTAAGTGCTTTAAATGCATCATTTCACATTGGTGAGGATAATTTTATCCCATTTTACAGGTGATGAAAGTGAGCTGATGACCACCTTATGTAAGGCAGCAGAGCCAGTTTTAAGCCCAGGTTTGTCTGGCTTAAGAGTCTGAGCACTTATCCATTACACAATCCTGACTTACATTCATATGTAACATAAACATCATCATTAATAGTCACTAAGTACCCACATATAAAATTATTCTAGTATTCAGTTAAAGTTTTAACAAAGACTCAATGGAAAGCTGCCTGCTGACAGTATGATTACCTAAAATTAATCTTGAGTGGCCTATAAAAACATTTGGATAGGCAATAAATACATCCTGGTTGCATAGAGAGATTGCTAGCTTTATTTTAAGTGTAACTAAGTTATTTGCTTTATTTTAAGCAAAGCTAAGTTAAAATGTGCCTGTGACCCTGGCAAAGAAGCATATCATAAAGAGACTTCTTATTTTGAAGCAAGATGGACTTTTAGTCCCTCTTTCTGTGTGTCTGGGGGTTAGTGGGGAAGGGAGCAGTAGAAAGGACTCAGTTATATATAAAGCTACTTGTCCCTATCACTAGCAGAGTTGGAGGCAAAGTGTATCTCTGTTGTTCTATGGACTAACGTGTGGAGCTCCCTGAGCGAGTCTCCCATTAACCCAAATCACAGTCAGCAGAGTCAAAATACCTTGCTTAAACTGGGGAGTCTTTCCATCTATAATCAGAAGAAATTCCAAATTCTACTTTGTTGTCTAACCAAAATACACCAAATTATTCTACTTGAGAAAAACCACATCGGCATTTATAGGAACTTTTGGGATATAAATGCAAAAAGGATAAATACATCAAATAGTGATTTTAAACCTTTAACTTCCCTCATTATTTGGCCCACATCTATTCTCTGACCAGGAATAGGTGGAGTGAAGGGAAAAAGACAATGCCCAAAATAGCATATTTCAGAGTACATGTTAGCCTGACATAAAATGTAAAAAGAGTGCAGGCAGCATGTACACTGTTTTAAACCAGAAATACAAACTTTCTAAGAGGCATCAAAAGAAGTGAGCCAAAAATAGTAAAAATAGTTATGTTGAAGAAAAGTGGCATATTTTCCCTAATGAAGGTATAAGAAAAAGGTCTTGACACTGTAACATATATTTCCTCTGTGAAACTGCAATATATGTTTATCTCCTAATGTAGTTTGGCAAATTCCTTGCCAATGGAGGAAGCGTGAATGTAGTTCTTAACTCCTGGCTGACTTTGATTTTAACAATGCTTCAGTTGGGAGTTGGTTTTGCTGGTTCCTGAAGAATTTTACACAAATTTGTAGAATATAAGGCACTTAAATTTTTTTGTTACATATTACAAGTTTACAAAAAATATGACTCTCCTGTACTTTCTCCAGATTCATCATTTGTTCATTTGTTTAAATGTTGCCACATTTGCTTTGTCATCTTTCTCTATCACAAAACCACTTGAGAGTAAGTAGGAGATGTCATACCCTTTTGTTTCGAAAAAACTTTACCGCAATGGTTCTTCATCTGGGTTCTATCGAACCCTAGGGGTTCGATGAGTCAGTCTCAGGGGTTCGGAGAAGCCTCTGCCGCGGAGGCCAAAATAAAGTAATACCGTAATTTGTTGTGAGTTCATGCACTTTGTTGGTTTTGTTCTTTGAGCAAGGTGATGTTCATGCACGGCTCATTTTGTGCACCAGTAAAAAAACATATACCTATGTCTTGAATTTGGGGGAAAAAATCGTATTTTCTCACTAAAGAAGGGTTTGGTGAATGCGCATATGAAACTGGTGGGTTTGGTATCTCAAAAAAGGTTAAGAACCACTGCTTTACCGTGTACTTCCTAAAGGCAAGGACATGTTCTAATACAGTTATGTCATCTAATCCAGTCTCTATTCAAATGTACTAAATGCCCCAACAATGTCCTTTATAAAGTTTTTTCCTGCTCCTAAATCAAATCCACAATCATATACTGATTACATTTACATTTATCTTCAGTCACCTTTAATCTGGAAAAGCTTCTCAGTCAGCTTTTGTGTTTCTTGATCTTGACTTTTTTTTTTTTTACAGGGACCGAGAGAGAGTCAGAGAGAGGGATAGATAGGGACAGACGGACAGACAGGAACGGAGAGAGGTGAGAAGCATCAATAATTAGTTTTTCGTTGCCGTTGCAACACCTTAGTTGTTCATTGATTGCTCTCTCACATGTGCCTTGACCGCGGGCCTTCAGCAGACCGAGCAACCCCTTGCTGGAGCCAGCGACCTTGGGTCCAAGCTGGTGAGCTTTTGCTCAAGCCAGATGGGCCCGTGCTCAAGCTGGCGAGCTCGGGGTCTCGAACCTGGGTCTTCCACATCCCAGGCCGACACTCTATCCACTGCAGCACTGCCTGGTCAGGCTTGATCTTGACTTTTAATAACACAACCTAGTTACTTTACAGAATGCCAGTTTGGGTGTGTTGGATGTTTCCTCATGATTAGATTCTATGTGAGAACACATGCCTAATCTATTTACTAGTCCCTCTCCCCAGTGATCAGTAAAAACAAACTTCAAAAAGTCATACAAACTTAAATTCAAATCTAAATAAAAACTTCCCACTTTTTTATTTTTATTTATTGGTTTCAGAGAGAGAGAGACAGGAGCAGCGATCTGCTCCTGTATGTGCCTGAATGGGGATGGAACCGGCAACCTCTGCGCTTCAGGAACATGCTTCAACCAACCAAGCTATCTGGCCAGGACAAAATTCTACCACTTTTGAGTTAGGTTTTAGTTTCCTAATCTGTGAAATGGGTGATTTAATAGATTTAACTGGTAAGGTTACTGTTCAGATTTAATAATGTAACATACCTAAAGCAACTTAACAGTTTTTTTGGAGTAGGTAAAACTGTATTTTATACCTCTCTGATTTATAATATCTCATATCCTGCAACATTACAATAATGTTAGTTGGTTAATTAGCATCTCTCTTTACTTTCCCAAAGGGAAAAAGAAGTACTTCACTCTGACATTATACGCTGCTTCTAGCAATCTAGTCTAGCCAAAGTGTCATTGCCAGCCAGAAACTGGCAGCAGCATCTTGCTTCTTGGATGCTCCTACTGGCTGCCTCCAGATATCCTGCTGCTGCCTGTACTAACCCAAGAAATACACAAGAACTGGCTGGCGAAAGAATACCAGAGCTGCTACAGTGTGTTCCTTCCTGCTGAGCTTCACAGAGACACTGGCCAGTGCAACAGAGTGGAAGAGTATGCGAAGGCACCAAACGCAAAGACTCCAGGCTAGAGCTACCAAGACTGTGAACCTGTTTAGGGAACTGATGATTAGTACTCTGACTAAAAGCAGAGGCAGGAGCCTGACTAGGCAGTGGCACCGTGGATGGAACATCAGACTGGAACACGGAGGACCCAGGTTGAGACCCCGAGGTCGCTGGCTTGTGCGTGGGGTTGCTGGCTTGAGCCCAAGGTCTCTGGCTTGAGTCCAAGGTTGCTGGCTTAAGCAAGGGGTCAGTTGCTCTGCTGTAGTCCCCCCCTTCTCTCCCCCCCATCAAGGCACAAATGAGAAAGCAATCAATGAACTAAACAGACTAAGGAGCCGCAATGAAGAACTGATGCTTCTCATCTCTCTCCCTTCCTGCCTGTCTGTCCCTACCTGTCCCTCTGTCATAAAAAAAAAACAGGGGCAGAGTCTCAAGTGCAAACTCTGTCCTTCCTGTCAATCCATCACTGACAATCCTAAAAAAAGAAGAGAATATATAAATCAAGCGATTTTTATAGTCAAATTGAGAGATAAAATATTCAATAACACTGAAAAAATCAGGAAGTCCACAGTGAAAATGCCATTCACATATTTCGTTTCCATAATTCCCTTGCCCATATCTGGCACACAGAGCATTTCCAATCTATTGTTTTAGTATAATAATATCTTCTTGAAGAAAACCACAGGCCCAAAATGGTGTCACTACTGCTAAAAGCCCACAATTTAATACCTGATTTAATTGCAGTTTCAACCTCTCCCAGAAACATAATTTTAGTCAACCAGTGTAGAATTTTGGGGTCAAGCACCAGTAAAGTAATCTGTCACATCAGCTCTCTCTGTATCCCATAGAAAGAAGAGGCAATCTACATAATAAAAACCCTCCCATCAAGAAAAGATGTCTGCCTGACCTGTGGTGGCGCAGTGGATAAAGCGTCGACCTGGGAACACTGAGGTCGCCAGTTCAAAACCCTGCACTGGTCCGGTCAAGGCACATATGGGAGTTGATGCTTCTAGCTCCTCCCCCTTTCTCTCTCTCTCTCTCTCTCTCTCTCTGTCTCCTCTCTAAAATGAATAAAATAAAAAAATAAAATAAAATAAAAAATAAAAAAATAAATAAAAAGAAAAGATGTCTGCCAGAAAATAATCCTTTCTTTTCTTTTGTCAATAGCTTTCTAATTCCACCCTTCTTGCCATAAAATTTTTTACTTTGTACAACCCTCAGCCCTTCTAGTTGCTTGATAGGATGCTGCTGGATTCATGAACCACTTAATTAAAACCAATTAGATCTTCCCATTTACTCAGCTGATTTGTTTTTTTAACAATCCCTACTTTCTCTTAGAAAACACCAATAAAATGATTTCTTTTGTTAAACCAATCCTTTATGTCAGATATTAAAGCAAAACAAAAAAAGGATTATAGTAGCTGCACCAATTCTTCTAAGTACAGAAATACAAACCCATCTTGAGATTTGGAGTCTAATTTAATGTAGGTTTTCTATTTATTAACTTAAATATTCCATTTTTCTGTTTTACCCCTCTATTAATCAGACCTTCAAATGACCCCTTGCAGTAAAAAAAAAAAAAGAAAGAAGAGAAATAAAAAGAAGGGAGGGAGGGAATAAAACAAGAAAATTCCTGAGTCCCAAATTTCAACTGTGAGGAGGGGTCTCTAGCAAAGCAAATGGAAAAATATGTTCTCATAACTGTTTACATCTGTATGGAAGAAAATTCTAATGCAAAGCCTTTATTTTCTTTTAATCAATGAAGAATAAAAATACTATAACATGAACATTAAGACAGAATATCCATTAATTCTATCACTTATAGGGTAGAGGTCCTAAGTCTGAGTCTCTCCAAGAAATACTTAGGTTGAAATGAACTAACTGTTTTAGACATGGGAATTATCCATTGGAGGTTAAATCTAAATAGATGACAATGAAGATGCTATATCCTGAAGGTCATTATCAGCCTGTGTTCCTTTTAACATAATGGCTATATTGAAAATTTCCAGAAAGTCATAAAATAGTTCTCCCTTATCCGTAGGGAATATATCCAAGAACTCCCAGTGGATACCTGAACCAACAGATAGTACCAAACCCTATATATATTTTTTCCTACACATATATACTTATGATAAAGTTTAATTTATAAATCAGTCACAGTTAAGAGATTAACAACAGTAATAATAATATAGACAATTATAACAATATACTATTGTGGGGGAGAAAGAAACTTTCCTCTACCCTCCTAGGTTCTTTCAGCAAGTCCAATTAAATCTACATGAGACAGATTCGATTAAAAAGGGACAATAACCAAATTTAAATAGATACATACATATGGGAACCCCACACATGAGAGTCAGAGAGCCCACATACAGGAGAGATTCAGAGAGAAGAGAAAATGAGGTCTATATGACATTCTGAGCCGAAGATGAGGTAAGGCACATGACAGCTTCAGAGGGGAGGCAGGTCATTTGGAGGATGATCTGAAGATCAGATGTTCAGTAATTAGAAGTTTGTCCTGCCTTGTAATTAAGTCATGAAAAGTATTTTCTGATAATAACTCTTATTATGGGCAAGGCTCCCAATTTAGATATTTTACAGAAGAGGTAAAAGTTTCTTTTGGGCCTGCAGAGCCTCCACTGCTTTCAGTTCAAAATGATCTGCATGCCAAAACAGCACATCTTGGGGAGGCCTGTCCTGAACCCTTTCACGAAAGTTATGTGAATATGGTCTCTCTCATGTTCAAAGTATCTTACTGTACTGTACTCCCTTCTTCCTTTGATGATGTGAGATGATACAATACCTATGTGATGAGATGAAGTGAGGTGAATGAGGTAGGCATTGTGGCTTAGCATTAGGCTACTACTGACGTTCTGGTGATATGTCAGAAGACATCTGCTTTGGATGATCCTAGATCACTGAGGAGGAGGATGTTTTTTTTTATTTATTTATTTAATTTTATTTTTTATTAAGCGAGAGGCAGGAAAGCAAAGACAGACTCCCACATGCATCCCAACCAGGATCCACCCGGCAAACCCCCTACAGTGCGATGCTCTGCCCATCTGGGGCAGTTTGCTCCACTGCTCAGCAACTGAGCCATTTTTTAAGTGCCCCAGGCAGAAGCCAGGGAGCTATCCTCAGCACTTGAGGCCAACTCGCTAGAACCAATCAAGCCATGGCTGTGGGAGGGGAGGGAAGAGAGAGGAGGGCAGGAGTGGAGAACCAGATGGTCACTTCTTCTGTGTGCCCTGACCAGAAATTGAACCCAGGACTTCCACATGCTGGGCTGATGCTCTATCACTGAGCCCACTGGCCAGGGCCACATGACGGTGCTAAATGGTTGGATATCAGAAGCAGACGATGTTGATAGTTGGGGAAATTTAATATATGAGAACTGCGGTTGACCTCAGGTAACTGAAACTGCAGAAAGCAATACTGTGGATAAGAGAAGACTATTGTATATACTTTACAAACATCTTTCGTTTGGGGAGAAAAACACTTCTCAGTTCACTGCACTACAACACTCGTGAAATCTCAATGTTATGCTTAAAAATGTAAAGTTCAATATTTAAAACATTTTAAAGGTAAGCATTAGAAAGAAGTATGTAAATTCTGCCATTTTATACTCCATGTCTCGCTCTTTAGGACGATCAGGAAGTGAGCCAAGTCCATCATCACCCACGAAACCCAAAGCAGTATGATGAGGGTAAAAAAATAACTGGTTTCAGAGTTAGACAATTTGAATTTAGTTCTGGCTCCACTATTATTAGCTGTGCCACCTTGGGAAAGTCATTAATGATCTTGGTTTCCCAATCTAGAAAACAGAAAAATAATACCTATCTCATAGGACTTGTATAAAGACTAAATAAGATAGCACATGTGCAAGCACCTCACATTATGTCTAGTGTGAAACAGACTCAATAAATGTTAGCCTTTCTTCCTACTGTTACACATATCCTGTCCCCTGACACTTTATAAAGAGTTCTGCTAAATATTTAACTACCAGTTCTGTTTTCTTCAAAACAGGCACTTGGCTCTTCTTAATAGTGACAAATAAATAGTCATGTGAAAGACTCCTGGGGCTTGACATTGGCCCCAGGAAACAAGAAGGTTCTCATATTGGGAAACAGCACCAACTGGTTCAGACCATGACAAGTTTAAACAGTAAATCGATTCCTTTGAATGTTTTTATAGTGTTACATCTTGAGAGCTTTGTGCTTTTTCAACCGTTTTTCTCCCTTGCAAGGATCAAGCACACTATTTTCCCTCTTTCCCCTTTAAACAGAGGTCTTTATTCAACAAGACCACCCAATACATTCAAATATTAGGAATCAGAAAAAACTAGGTTCAACCATAAAGAAACTGGCAGTCTCAGGACTAAAAAGTTGGCCTTTTAGCATCTAGATTTTTGTGCTTTCTGTTTTTAGAAATAGCAGACTGGCATTGGTTCAAACATGTCTGTGTGTTTCCCTCACTTACATTATCACAGAACTCTTAGCATGAACAAGAGTTCTTAATGGAGTCCAGAATGTCAGATTCTAACTACAATCTACTAAAGCAATGCTTCATGACCTTTCCCACTTCATGGCATAGACAAACCTTTACACATGGTACCTCTGAACTAAAGGGACTTGAAAGTATTGATGGCTACAGAGGATTAAAGTAAAAGCAGCATTGAGAGAAATGGTATACAAACATAAATTTGCCAACTGATTCAGACTTTTACCACATAAACATAATTATTTCAACTCCAAACAGCTCTGGGTTAATGTCCATACTTTTTTTTACAGGGCTGACCACTCCTGCCAGCTCTAAAGGAGAAAGTAGGTGTCAGAAAAGCAACCAACATTTGATTTGGGGCAGTGAGTTCTCAATGTGAGGATCATTAAATACTAAGTTAGTGAATTAGGCATCAAATTAGGCTGATACATACTTTATCATTATTCTGATTTGAGGAATAAGCTGGGCCTTGCAGCTAGAGATAGGAGAGAGGACATTTCAGTTTAGGCAAACATGTGCAATGGCATTAAGGTAGAAGTATGCTTGGTATGTTATGGAGAGGGAGAAGAATGAATAGAACAGTTTGGATGAAAAAGAGAATTCCTTTAGTGAAGGAATGGGACACAGATGGGGGAAAAGTGTGAAAGACACTAAATTTTAGAGCAGGGGAGCCCACACTTTTTCAGCTTGCAAGCTACTTATAAGATGACCAAGTCAAAATGATCTACCTACAATAAAAATGCAAAACATAAATTTATTTCTTCTAGATTATCATTATTTAAGTTACTATTATTACTATTTAATATTGTGTGTTCTTCTTTCACCTTTCTCCTTCTCAGCTCTCTTTTCAGAGGAAAGTAAATGTCATAGTTTTTATGAACAGTCCGAAAAAGTCGCTCCACATTTCCCTTCTTTGGAATAGCAATGGCACACAGACAGATGAGGCAAACGCACTTAGCATATGACATAGTGAAAAAAATCCCCTCCCATTCTGTATGAAAGTGGTAGGTTTTAGGCTTCTTACTTGGACCAGCTACAGCACTCATTCTTATACCCTTTGTTGTATTTAGTTTAAATAAATTGAAGGCTAACTACGCAGCAATGTAACTGAACAAGTTAGCGCAGTTTAACGTCCATGCGTAGGGTGTCGAAAGTTCAGACGTCAGATTGGCTACCCTGTATGCCAATCAAAAGACAAATGTCTTTTTAATGTCATGCGATCTACCCACCCTTCCTTCGCGATCGACCAGTAGATCGCAATCGATGTATTGAGCACCCCTGTTCTAGAGTAAGAAGTTAAGATTTTTATAGATAACCTTTAAAACATAATCTATAGACAATAGAGAGCCATTATGAGAAGGGAGAGCATTGTATTTCAAATCCTGCCAGAAGTTACATGTTGCTGTTCTTTCCATCCCCCCCTAAATACAAGGTAAGGCTGAATGTGGGCTTATGAAACTTAAAGTTCTGAAATATTCCCAAATGAATGCAGGTTTAAACAACCACACTATAAGACAATTCATTGGCACTGGTGGTCAAAGCTTTGAAAACATAAATTAAATTATCTCCAAAGAACTATTTCTTTCTGATCAATAAGAACATTTAGAATTTAAAACCCAGAAAAGGTTACAAGACAGTCTGGCACAATGCCAGCTTCATCATCAGACAGAGAGCTCTCATCAGACTGTCTGTCAGCTAGCAAGAAGCTGGTGGCAGAAGGCTGGCCTCCAGAAGTCTTCCACCAGGGGTACAAGTCCCAGAACACACCACCATCCACACCAGGTAGAGACAACCCACAGAGCCATTTGTTTTACTCTGCAACAAGATTCTGGGGCTTCCAATCCAGTTGATATTCTCAGTAAAATTCCTGAAACAAACAACCAAGAGAATAGAGCTAGTGACTATCATCATAACCTGTGATGATACTAAAATACCAAATTAAATGAACTCTGCTCTTTTAGAAAAATTATCCCAGAAGCAGAGCTGGAAAAGGCCTTGTACATATTTCTAAGGCAGTTAAACTTTATTACAAAAGCAATGAGAAAATAAAGATTTTTTGGCCAGATCAGAACAGCTTTTAAGAAACACTAGCTTGGTGGTGATATTCAAGATGGCTTGAAGAGGGGAGAGGGGCCAAAGGTAGGGAAACCAATTTAAGAAGAAGCATGAAGATGGAGATGGGCCTGGTAGGTCTGTAGGACAGAGAGGCCAGCCTGAGCCTCTCAAGGCCTAGGAAACCATCAGCAACTGTTATTACTCTTTCAGGCATATATCTTTCTCTTACATATGCACAATGATCTTATGCATAACACACCCCACATACAGTGTCTCTACTTCTGCTTTTCTGTTCTGTTAATCTTCTTTCCAGAACACTTCTGCAATAAACAGATGGCTAATAATCACTACCCTACCACAAGCTCCTTGTGACCTCTCAACTGCAGTGCTCATCACCATTTGGCAGCTTCCCTACATTAAAAAATTTAAAGTCCTGAGAAGACTCTATCTTAACCCCAAATCACTATCTCTGCCTTAGCTATGAGTGTCACACCATGTCACAAATAATTATTTAGCCTATTGATGGGCTAGCCTTGTCAGGGTTCCCTCTGATTTAATTAGCTGGAACCAGTAGGGAAAAATAGCTTTTCTTAGATCAATTGGTGTGGCAGGGTAGACAATGACAGACTTTTAAAAATTTTTATTTTTCATTTATAGTTGAAATACAATGTTATACTAGTTTCAGGTATACAACACAGTGACTAGATATTTATGTACCTTATGAAGCAATAATTCTGATGTCTGGTACCCATTTGACACCATGAAGAGTTATTATAATGTTATTGACTACAGTCCCTATTTTTAATTTTATTTTATTCCCTATTTTCTGTTTTGCTTATTTGTTTTTTAAGATTTTACATGTAAGTGATATATGGCATTTGTCTTTTTCTATCTGACTTCTTGCACTTAGCATAATACCCTTCTAGGTCTATCCATGTTGTTGCAAATGGCAAGATTTCATTCTTTCATGGCCGAGTACTACTCCACTGTTTATATATATAGCACATCTTCTTTATCCATTCATCTGCTGAGGAGCACTTAAGTTGCTTCCATACCTTGGCTATTGTAAACAATGCTGCAGTGAACACAGAGGTGCAAATATCGTTTCAAATTAGTATTTTTGGACCTTCAGATAAATATCCAGAGTGGAATTGCTGGGTCATATGGTAGTTTCATTTTTAATATTTTTAAATAATTGCTATACTGTCTTCAATAGTGGCCACACCAATTTATAATCACCAACAATGCATGACGGTTCCGTTTTCTCCACATTCTCATCAACACTTATTGTTTGTTGATTTATTGATAACAGTCATTCCGAAAGGTGTGAAATGATATCTCACTGTGGTTTGAATTTGCATTTCTCTGATGACTATGGCTGTTGAGCATATTTTCATGTCTAGTGGACATCTGAATGTCCTATTGATATATATAGTTCAAGAAGAGCAGAAAATAAGCTACTCTAGGTAGAGCAGAGAGGACTTTTAAAGCCAAATAGATATGATGGCCATTTAAGATAAACACATAAGATCAACTGGTACCCAATGGAAACAAATTATTCATTCAACTAAAAATGGTGTATATGTCCATGTTGGGCAGATAAAATATATTATGTTCACTTTGTTAAAGATGGCGCTGTCCACATGCAAGTCCGTTGATATTAATGTGTGTTGGGGGACAGGCTATGGGCAGGCCGGGTAGTTATAGCCTACCACTTAGTTTTAAGAGTAAGCTTTTCCCTATACCCTTGACTGACTGGATGATGTGGGGTGGTGCACTTTCATAAGGAATCCTCCCATTATGCCTCAGATGAGTGACTTTGTATCAGAGACTTTCTTGTTTGTAGATTGGATTAAAGGTTTGGATTTCTATACTATAAAGTGGGGCAGACCAGGAGCTTGCTCTCTCTAGGTCCTAAAATTAGCATCAGAGAGGAGAGCAGAGAAAAGCCACGTGGAGGAGGCCAGGAAAAGCAGCAAAGATGGCAGAGTACTGAGGGAGAAGCCAGTTTGAGCAGAATTTGTGCTGAAGAAGGAGATAGGGAACAGAAGTGAATAAGGCTGGTGAGCTAGAAATCTTTGATTCTAGGAAACTTGGATAAGTCAGTAGCTTTGTGAGCACCGAATGAGTGGATTTTGGAGCCCAGTGTGTGTTTTTACTTGCACGCCGGGTACAAACAAGCTAAGATTAAAGCTGATGGCTCACCAGTTCTTGGCTCCACTGTTTCATTACCAACTGTTCGAATCTAATGCAAACCTGCACTGGCCAGGCAGCTGTTATAATGACCGTGATGACTGGCTTTACAGTGCACATGTGTGCATTTGATTCAAGCAAACTAATACAAAGACTTAGTTTCAGAAAAGTGAAAAGTAACTGTTCATTTTCTAAAGTTTTTCATTGGTTTTCTTAAATATAATTCCCTAATCCTGAAAATTTATTAAAAGTTCATTTTTATTTTTAATTTTTACAGGGACACAGAGAGAGAGTCAGAGAGAGGGATAGATAGGGACAGACAGACAGGAACAGAGAGAGATGAGAAGCATCAATCATCAGTTTTTTGTTGCAACACCTTAGTTGTTCATTGATTGCTTTTTCATATGTGCCTTGACCGTGGGCCTTCAGCAGACTGAATAATTCCTTGCTCGAGCCAGCAACCTTGGGTCCAAGCTGGTGAGCTTTTTGCTCAAACTGGATAAGCCCGCGCTCAAGCTGGAGACCTCGGAATCTCAAACCTGAGTCCTCCACATCCCAATCCGAAGCTCTATCCACTGTGCCACCACTGGTCAGGCTAAAAGTTAAAATATTTGATGTTCATGCTTGCTTAAGCAGCACATATTAAAATACTTGATATTCACATAATTTTTCTAAGAACTTGCATATTAGCATAAATAACATTTAGTTCAAAAACAATATTTAACTTTAATATAAAGTTCTATTTAGATTTAATATTTATAAGTCACTATATAATCTGAAACCCAAAATACAACCCCTAAACAAAATTAGCATAGGTAAGGAAGGTGATAGACAAATAGGAGTAAAAAAAAAAAATTAAACATGAAGCATGCATTTTAGTCCAGATTCTAATAATCATCTAGCAATAGATTTTCTGTGTTTTCTTAGCATTTTGGACAACTCTTAATCTACTTCTTTTTCTGTTTTATTTTTCCAGAGACAGAGAGAGTCAGAGAGAGGGATAAATAGGGCAGACAGACAGGAACGAAGAGAGATGAGAAGGATCAATCATCAGTTTTTCATTGCAACACCTTAGTTGTTCATTGATTGCTTTCTCATATGTGCCTTGACCATGGGCCTTCAGCAGACCAAGTAACCCCTTGCTCGAGCCACCGACCTTGGGTCCAAGCTGGTGAGTTTTTTGCTCAAACCAGATAAGCCCACACTCAAGCTGGTGACCTTGGGGTCTCGAACTGGGGTCCTTCTGCATCCCAGTCCGACACTCTATCCACTGCGCTACCGCCTGGTCAGCCTTAATCTACTTCTATATTGTGTGTGTGTGTGTGTGTGTGTGTGTGTATATATGCCTTTTTTTTTTTTTACACAGACAGAGAGAGGGATAGATAGGGACAGACAGACAGGAACGGATAGAGGTGAGAAGCGTCAATCATTAGTTTTTCGTTGCCGTAGCAACACCTTATTTGTTCATTGACTGCTTTCTCACATGTGCCTTAACCACAGGCCTTCTGCAGATGGAGCCACCCCTTGCTGGAGCCAGCGGCCCTGGGTCCAAGCTGACGAGCCTTTGCTCAAGCCAGATGGGCCCGCACTCAAGCTGGTAAGCTCAGGGTCTCGAACCTGGGTCTTCTGCATCCTAGTCCGACGCTCTATCCACTGCGCTACCGCCTGGTCAGGCTATATATGCCTTCTTTACATGACTGTTTCCTGAACCTAGAAGACAGATTATGTTTGTTTACAGTTGTGTTCCTAGTCCCTAAAATTGTACCTGGCAACACAGCAGATACTAACATATGATGAATAAGTGGCTGATAGGAAGGATATAAGAACGGAACAAACTAAGATGTTTTGAATCCTGTAAGATGGTATTAATGTCCCACCACAATTTCATAAAAAATAATATAGGTAGAATATATTCAACTTGAAAATTTTAATTATTTAAAAATGGTTTACTATGAACAATAAAAGACTCCAGTTCTATCTACATTGATTTTAGGAAACATGAACATAGACAGCAAAGTTTTCCTGAGCTGTTACCATCTATGAAACAAAATTATCCTTTCTAGTAATTCTTAGGAGTAGTATAAGGATGAATCAAGTCTTAAAATTGTTCAATTGATCTGCTTACTGAATTTTAAAATTCAAGTAAAAGGGGAAAGCAAAGACTAGCACATGCAAAGTTATTAAGGTATGGCTATTCTATATCGAGTCTCCACCCACACAGGCACATGGTAGTAGTACAGAAGAGATGTGTATACACAATAAGCTACAATTCAAAATAAAATGTCAAAAGGTACCATTGAAAAGGCTTAGTCCTGGTATTTAGATATTTATTGTGATGGGGAAAATTAAAGAGGTTCATGAAGGAAATGGCATCTGAACTAGGATTTTTACAGGAAGAAATAGAGAAAGAGAAATTTCAGAGTAGAGAGAATAGCCAGAGTACAAAAATAGTGCAGAGTTTGTATAAAGTTTAACAGTCTAGTCTAATGCAAGTAGAGTCAGGATGAGATATATCTCATAATAAGGCATTATTAGGACTTTAGGTAATGGAAGCCATTTCAAAGGATTTCAGTAGTCAGGTATCTATTTCAGGAAACAGTGTGAAAGGCTAGAATGGCAAAGATTAGAGCCCAGAAGAAGAGGATCCGATTTAGGGCAGTGGCCATGGGAATGAATGAATGAATAAATGGTGTATAAAATACTATAGACATATGGGAGTAGGTAATCAAATGGATTAGAGGTGAGGGAGAGAAAAGTAATAAAGGTACCTGATATTTTCAGCCTGTCATAAGATGCCTTAACTGAAACAGGAAATAAGAGAAAGACATACATAATTTTGAAGAATAACAGACATTAATGAATAAAAAGAATAACAGACAATACCCCTCCTTCTTATACACAAAAGTTAACAAGATTAATAACCTGTACCCCAAATTAGTTTAAGATTTTACTTACTGATTTTAGAGAAGGAGAGAGACAGTGAGAAAGAGAGAAAAGGAGCAATATTGCAGTTGCTTTACTTTAGTTGTTCATTGATTACTTCTCATATGTGCCTTGACCGGGCAAGTCAAGGGTTTTGAACCAGTGACCTCAGCATTCCAGGTCAACACTCCATCCACTGTGCCACCACAGGTCAGGCTCAAATTAGTTCTGAATGCTAGATATACTGTCTAGTCCTGGAGAACCTTTAAGAAGAAAAGCTTATTCACATAAGGACATTTGGGCAATAAATAATACAGTGCTCACTGTTTTCTGCAGACTCTTAAAAAATATTTTTTGATAAGGAACATTATCACAATTATTAAGCACCCATCTGAAATATTTAGTTCAGCATAAAATGCACTACCCAGAACAAATTGAGATTACCATTTCATGTTTTTATCTTGTGACTAGAAAAAATTCAAACTACACTATAATAACCTTTATAGTTCTAAAAAGAGCAATTATGGACTTACAGTAGTCTAGAAAGATTAAGACACAGTTTTTAAATTCATTTCCACTTTTGTTTTTTAACTTATGTGACTAACCTTTTAAAGACTACAAACTACATTTATAAGTTAGAATAATAGTATTTGCCTACCCACTTCAGAGGGTCATTTGAGAATTATGAGATAATGTTGTTATAGCTCTCTGAATTGCACAGATGAAAAGGCCTTAATTATCTATGTAATTATTCTGATGTCATTTTTCCTACCTCAGGTTTACCTAAAGTTTGTGTTTAGAAGAGAATGCAATATTAATAAAAATACTTTAGATACACATCTTGGCTGGTCTAATCTACACGTAGGCCAGTTACAACACCTATAGAGCCTATGTAGACTATTTAAAAGAATACTAATACTATAAGATGTTTAAACATTAAAAATAATGGTTGGCATCTAAGGAATAAAAGACCATTTAGAAAACAACTGCACACAACGGGCAGAGATCTGCTGCTAAGCAGGGGCATGCAGGCATACAGAATCACCTGGCCTCCGAGGTTTGTGACCCTGCACGAGCCAGCCCTGGCCGTGGAGGCAGGGTGAAAGCCCGGGACAGGCAGAGGCTCGCAGCTGAGCGCAGGCCAGCAGCCCCACCCGGCTAGAGAACCGTGATTTGCGATCCTGCATAAGCCGGCTCTGACCGTGGGGGCTGGGTGGAAGCCTGGGAACAGGAGGGGACTACAGCTGAGCAAAGGTGCTCACCCTGCCCTTAGTGCCGAGGCTTGTGGCTTGAATGTGGTACACAACCCCACCTGTGGGGGCGAGGTGAAGGCCCAGACAGGCAGAGGCTTGTAGAGCAGGCTGGAGAACACAGCCCCTCCCTCAGAGGAGAGGGGGAAATCAAGGCCACAACGGGGCCGACGCCAGCAACGCCCATACCCAACCGCTCTAGGCAGTGGCAGAGGGGGTGGTGGGCCTGCAGACAGACCACACCTAGGGAACACAGAGGCAATACCCATTGGACTCCAGTGGCCACACCCTTCTTATACACAGACAAAATGGGCAGGCAGAGAAATGCAACGCAAATGAATCAAGAGAAATCCCCAGAGAAGGACCTGAATGAACCAGATATAACCAAATTACTGGATGCAGAGTTTAAAATAATGATAGTTAAGATGTTCAAAGAGCTTAGAGCAATAATGGATAATCATTACAAATGCATAAATAAAGAGATAAGTATAAAAAAGGAAACTGAAATAATAAAAAAGAATCAGACAGAAATGACAAATACAATATCAAAATTAAAGAACACAATGAAAGGAATTAAAAGCAGGATGGATGAAGCTGAGGATCAAATCAGTGAGTTAGAAGACAAAATAAATAAAGGCATAGAAGCAGAGCAGAAAAAAGAAAAGAGACTCAAAAAGACTGAGGAAACTCTAAGGGAGCTCTGTGACAATATGAAGAGAAATAATATCCGCATCATAGGGGTTCCTGAAGAAGAAGAGAAAGAACAAAGGATAGAAACTTTGTTCAACCAAATCATAGCTGAAAACTTCCCTAAATTAAGGCTGGAAAATGAATCACATGTTCAGGAAGTACAGAGAATTCCATTAAAGAGAAACCAAAAGAAATCTACACCAAGACACATCATAGTTAAAATACGAAGGCTAAGTGATAAAGAGAAAATATTAAAAGCTACTAGAGAAAAAAAGGTTATCACCTACAAAGGAGCCCACATAAGGATGACATTCGACTTCTCAACAGAAACACTTGAGGCCAGAAGAGAATGGCAAGACACAATCAAAGAAATGCAGAACAAGAACCTACAACCAAGACTACTTTATCCAGCAAGGTTAATGTTTAAAATTGAAGGAGAAATAAAAAGCTTTCCAGACCAAAAAAAAAAAAAAAATGAAGTAATTCATTAAAACCAAACCAATCCTGCAAAAGATGCTAAGGGGCCTGTTGTGAACAGATCAAAGGGGAAAAAGAATATAGCAAAAGAGGAATACAGCTTTAAAAAATGAAATGGCAGCCTGAACTGGTGGTGGTGCAGTGGATAGAGCGTCGGACTGGGATGCGGAAGACCCAGGTTCGAGACCCCGAGCTTGCCAGCTTGAGCGCAGTCCCTTCTGGCTTGAGCTAAAGCTCGCCAGCTTGGACCCAAGGTCGCTGGCTCCAGCAAGGGGTGGCTCAGTCTGCTGAAGGCCCACGGTCAAGGCATATGTGAGAAAGCAATCAATGAACAAGTAAGGTGTCGCAACAGCAACTAGAAACTAATGATTGATGCTTCTCACCTCTCTTCTTTCCTGTCTGTCTGTCCCTATCTATCCCTCTCTCTGTCCCTGTAAAAAAAAAAAGAATAAAACGGCAATAAACAACTACGTATCAATAATAACCTTAAATGTAAATGGATTAAATGACCAATCAAAAGACATGGGGTAGCTGCATGGATAAGAAAACAGGACCCATACATATGCTGTCTACAAGAGAAACACCTTAAAACAAAAGATGCACATAGAATGAAGGTAAAAGGATAAAGAAAAATAATTCATGAAAATAAAAATGAAAAAAAAGCCGGGATAGCAATACTTATATCTGATAAAATGAACTTTAAAAACAAAGGCTGTAGTAAGACATAAAGAAGGACACTACATAATGATAAAGGGAGCAATTCAACAGGAAGATTTAACCATTATAAATAACTATGCACCGAACATAAAAGCACCAAAATACATAAAGCAGACTTTGATGGATATAAAGGGAGAGATCAACAGCAATACTATAATAGTAGGGGATTTCAATACCCCACTAACTTCACTGGATAGATCCTCAAGAAAGAAAATTCACAAAGAAACAGCAGACTTAAAGAATACACTAGATCAACTTGATTCAATAGATATATTCAGAATCTTTCACCCTAAAGCAGCAGAATGTATATTCTTTTCAAGTGCTCATGGTACATCATTCTCTAGGATAGACCACATGTTAGGACACAAAAGTGGTCTCAACAAATATAAGAAGATTGAAATCATATCAAGCATTTTCTCTGATCACAATGCCATGAAACTAGAAATTAACCACAAAAAAAAAACTGAAAAATACTCAAACACATGGAAACTAAATAGCATGTTATTAAATAACGAATGGATTAACAATGAGATCAAAGAAGAAATAAAAAAGTTCCTAGAAACGAATGATAATGAGCATACATCAACTCAAAATTTATGGGACACAGCAAAAGCAGTACTGCAAGGGAAGTTCATAGCACTACAGGCATACCAGGGGAAGCTAGAAAAAGCTCAAATAAGCAACCTGACCCTGTATTAAAAGATTTAGAAAAACAACAGCAAGTAAAGCCCAGGGATAGTAGAAAAATGGAAATAATAAAGATTAGAGTGGAAATATATGACATAGAGACTAAAGAAACAATACAGAGGATTAATGAAACCATGAGCTGGTTCTTAGAAAAGGTAAAATAGACTCACCAAGAAAAAAAAGACAGGACTCAAATAAATAAAATTAGAAAGGAGAATGGAGAAATAACAACTGACACAACAGAAATACAAAATATTGTAAGAAAATACTATGAAGAATTATATCCGAAAATACTGGACATCCTATATGAAATGGACAAATTCCTTGAAACATACATACAATCTTCCAAAAATCAATCTGGAAGAATCAGAAACCCTAAACAGACCGATTACAACAAATGAGATCGAAACAGTTATCAAAAAACTCCCAACAAAGAAAAGTCCTGGGCCTGATGGCTTCACAAGTGAATTCTATCAAAAATTCAAAGAAGAACTAACTCCTATCCTTCTCAAGCTATTTCAAAAAATTCAAGAGGAAGGAAGACTTCCAAGCTCCTTTTATGAGGCGAGCATAATTCTGATTCCGAAACCAGGCAAAGACAACACAAAGAAAGAAAATTATAGACCAATATCCCTGATGAATTTAGATGCTAAAATCCTCAACAAAATAGTAGCCAACCGGATCCAGGAATACATGAAAAATATCATACACCATGATCAAGTGGGATTTATTCTGGGGAGGAAAGGCTGGTTCAATATTCACAAATCAATCAATGTGATTCATCACATAAACAAAAGTAATAACAAAAACCACATGATAATTCCAATAGATGCAGAAAAAACATTTGATAAAATCCAGCATCCATTCATGACCAATACTCTCAGCAAAGTGAAAATATAGGGAATATACCTTAACATGATAAAGGCCATCTATGACAAACCCACAGCCAACATCATACTAAATGGACAAAAATTAAAAGCAATCTGCTTAAGGTCAGGAACCAGGCAGGGGTGCCCCTTTCACCACTCTTATTCAACATTGTTCTGGAAGTCCTAGCTACAGCAATCAGACAAGAAGAAGAAATAAAAGGCATCCAATTGGAAAAGAAGTAAAACTGTCATTCTTTGCAGATGATATGATACTGTATATAGAAAACCCTAAAGTCTCAGTCAAAAAACTACTGAACCTGATAAATGAATTCAGCAAGGTGGCAGAATATAAAATTAATACTCAGAAATCAGAGGTATTTTTATATACCAACAATGAACTGTCAGAAAGAGAAACTAAGGAAACAATCCCCTTCACAACAACAACAACAAAATACGCAGGAGTAAATTTAACCAAGGAGATTAAAGATTTGTACTCGGAAAACTATAAAACATTGATAAAAGAAATCAAGGAAGATACAAACAAGTGGAAGCATATACCGTACTCATAGTTAGGAAGAATAAACATCATTAAAATGTCTGTATTATCCAAAGCAATTTATAAATTCAATGCAATACCAATTAAAATACCAATGACATACTTCAAAGATATAGAACACATATTCCAAAAAATTTATATGGAACCTAAAAAGAACTCGAATAGCCTAAGCAATATTGAAAAAGAAGAATAAAGCGGGAGGTATCACTCTTCCTGATATCAAGTTATACTACAAGGTTATTGTACTCAAGACAGCCTGATACTGGCATAAGAACAGGCACATAGATCAATGGAACAGAACAGAGAATCCAGAAATAAACCCACACCTTTATGGACAACTGATGTTTGACAAAGGAGATAAGAGCATACAATGGAGTAAAGACAGCCTCTTTAACAAATGGTGTTGGGAAAATTAGACATCTACTTGCAAAAAAATGTAACTAGACCATCAATTTACACCATTCACAAAAATAAACTCAAAATGGATAAAAGACTTAAATGTAAGCCGTGATACCATAAGCATTTTAGAAGAAAACATAGGCAGTAAGCTTTCCAACATCTCTCGCAGCAATAAACTTGCCAATTTATCTCCATGGGCAAGTGAAATAAAAGACAGTATAAACAAATAGTACTATATCAAACTAAAAAGCTTTTGCACAGCTAAAGACAATAAGAACAGAATAAAAAGACAAACTACACAATGGGAGAACATATTCAACAATACGTCTGATAAAGTGTTAATAACCAAAATTTATAAAGAATTTGTAAAACTCAACACCAGGAAGACAAACAAGCCAATCAAAAAATGGGCAAAAGAAATGAACAGACACTTCTACAAAGAGGATATACAGATGGCCAATAGGCATATGAAAAAATGCTCAACATCACTAATCATTAGAGAAATGCAAATTAAAACCACAATGAGATTCCACCTCACACCAGTCAGAATGGCGCTCATCAACAAAACAACACAGAATAAGTGCTGGCGAGAATGTGGAGAAAAGGGAACCCTCCTGCACTGCTGGTGGGAATGCAGACTGGTGCAGACACTGTGGAAAACAGTATGAAGATTTCTCAAAAAATTAAAAATTGAACTGCTTTTTGACCCAGCTATCCCACTTTTAGGAATATATCAAAAGAACACCGTAGCACTGTTCGAAAAGAAGAAATGTGCCCCCAAGTTTATGGCAGCATTGTTCACAATAGCGAAGAACTGGAAACAGCCCAAGTGTCCTTCAGTGGACGAGTGGATTAAAAAGCTTTGGTACATGTATACTATGGAATACTACTCAGCCATAAGAAATTATGACATCGGAGCATTTACAACAACATGGATGAACCTTGATAACATTATACTGAGTGAAATAAGTAAATCAGAAAAAACTAAGAATAAATGATTCCATACATAGATGTGACATATAAATGAGACTCAGAGACATGGACAAGAGTGTGCTGGCTATGAGGGGTGGGAGTAGAAGGGGAAGAGACGGAGGGGTGACGGGGAGGGGAGGGGCACAAATAAAACCATATAGAAGGTGACGGAAGACAATTTGACTTTGGGTGATGGGTATGCATTATAATCAAATGTCAAAATAACCTGCAGAGGTTTTCTATGAACATATGTAACCTGATTTATCAATGTCACCCCATTAAAATTAAAAATTAATAAAATCAATAAATTAAAAAAAGAAAACAGATGGGTATTAGGTTCTTTTTAAGAAATTTAGAAAAGCCTGACCAGGCGGTGGCGCAGTGGATAAAGCGTCAGACCGGGATGTCGAAGACCCAGGTTCAAGACACTGAGGTCGCCAGCTTGAGCACGGGCCCATCTGGCTTGAGCAAAAGCTCGCCAGCTTGGACCCAAGGTCGCTGGCTCCAGCAAGGGGTGGCTCTGCTGAAGGCCCACGGTCAAGGCACATATGAGAAAGCAAACAATGAATAATGAAGGTGTCGCAAGGGCAACAAAAAACTAATGACTGATGCTTCTCATCTCTCTCCGTTCCTGTCTGTCTGTCCCTATCTATCCCTCTCTCTGTCCCTGAAAAAAAGAAAAAAACAAAATAAAAAAAACGAAAGAAATTTAGAATACCAGTTTAAGGGGATAAATCCCATTTGTAAGAGCAAACATTGAACAGAGGTAGCCCTGAAGCTGAGGAACAGCTTTGATTTTTGGCAGAATTTGCAAGTCCACAGCTTTTCTGATCAACCCTGAAGTACTCTGTAATCTCTTATTTCTCTGTGTCAAAGATCTCACTCTCCTAGTGTCTGGACTTAACGCAGCTTCTTCATCTTATTTGTTTTCCTTTTTTGAGAAGGAGAGAAAGGGAGAGAGAGAGGAGAAAACTGAGAAGCATCAACTCATAGATGTCACTTTAGTTATTCACCGATTGCTTCTCATACATGCCCTGACTAGAGGGCTCCAGCAGAACCAGTGACCTCTTGCTCAAGCCAGCGACCTTGGGCTTCAAGCCAGCAACTTTTGGGCTCATGCCAGTGACTATGAGATCATGTCCATGATTCCATGCTCAAGCTGGTGACCCTGAGCTCAAGCCGGATGAACCTGCACTTAATCCAGCAACCTTGGGGTTTCGACCCTCACACCGTAGTGTCCCAGGTTGAAACTATCCACTGTGCCACCACTGGTCAGGCCACAGCTTCTTCCTGAAGTAAGCATCAGTGAGATGTTTGGAGATTTTCACACCACTGATATCAATTTTGGTGGAGGTGGTGATGACAGATTTCTGGTGTGTTTTACGTAGAAACTCAATTGAGGGACAGAGGACTAGTGACAAGTAGCAAGCCATTGCTTACTGCTTCAGGTAAACCACTCTCTTGCCTTTGTGGTGTCCAGTGAGGATGATCAGAATGGTCCTAAGAGGAGTGATGCTGGCCACAGTTTTCTCACATGTTGACTGAGGGGTTTCTTCTGGCCCTGGCTTAATTGCTTTCAAGGCACATCTTCAGTAGGGTAAGATGTAGACATACTGCAAAATTTCACCACTTGGGTTCCACCATTCTTACCACCACCAACTAGTTTTGTGACAATAGCAAGAACCTCCTCCTTTTGCCTTTCAATCCTGGATTTAGCTGCTGAATAATTCCTCTACCTCTTTAACATGGTCTTTTTGGAATGCATAGCCAATCAGGAATATCTGCCAATTCCTCTGACTAGGACTGGATTTTGGCTGCAGTGGGGCTTTCTCTCTTTAGGCACATTGGTCTGGAGGTTACTCTTATTTTTAAAATAATTTATTGGGGTAACATTGGTTAATAAAATTATATGGGTTCAGGTATACAATTCTATAATACGTCATCTGTATATTGTATTGTGTGTTCACCACCTCAAGGAGGTTACCCTTCTTAACCTTGCCACCAGCATTAGTCTTCTTGGCTTCAGGTTTCTTCTCTTTTATGACTTCTTCTCAGCTTTCTTCACCTGCCATCTTGCAATATGGGAAAGAGCTTGAGTATTTTAATAATGAATTAGAAAGTCACTGAATAAGCCATGTACTCTCCTAACAATGGAAGTTGTGTTTAGAGCTGATTCTATAAAAAAAAACAACATGAAACAAAACCATCCAGAAACATTTCAAAGGTTTAACTGATTTAGAAAAATAGATATTTAACTTAAAATTTTTATTTTTATTTATTTACTTTTATTTATTTATTATTTTCAGTGAGAGGAGGGGAGATAGACTCTAGCATGCGCCCCAACTGAACCACTGGATGTGAGAAGGGAAGAGAGAAAGAAGGGGGAGAGGGAGAGTAGAGAAGCAGGTGGTTGTATCTCATGTGCACCCTGACTGGGAATCAAACCTGGGATGTCCTCATGCCATGCCAACACTCCATCAATTGAGCCAACCAGCCAGGACCTAATTTAAAATTTTTAAAGCCAGAATTTCAGTATCCGATAAGACTGACTACTGTGAGTACAGTATGTAGCCCATTAATAAATGGGCAATACACAGGAATGACTTCATGAAAACTAAAAGCCTCTTTTGTCCATACCTGGAAATATTTTCTGTCACTCCCTCTATTCTGGCCACACCTTCTCAGATTCCAGATCCCTTAAAAACCTGGGTATCATCCACTAAGTTCTATACTCTAAAAATGGTCTTTCCTTTCTCCCTGTCAACAAAACTTATGTTTAAAACTTCATCAGTGGGCCCTGGCTGGTTGCTCAGTAGATAAAGCATCATCCTGGCACACCAAGGTCACGAGTTTGATGCCTGGTCAGGGCACATATAAGAAGCAATCAATGAGTGCACAACTAAATGGACAACTAAGTAGAACAAGTTGATGCTTCTCTCTCTTCTCCTTTCCTCTCTTCTTTCTCTCTCTCTCTCTCTCTCTGCCTTCCTCTCTCTCTCAAATTAATGGAAAAAAATTTTTAAAAAGCTCACCTATAAACTTGTCATAAATGTTTAATCTGAATCTAACCAAATCTCTTGACTTTGATTTTACCAAAAAACACAGGAACAAAAAAGAATAAGTTCAATGACACATGAAACAACAGTATTGTAGTAAGATATCCAAAGAGAGAGCTCATACGGCACCAAACCCTGCTGAGGTGGATCTGCTTCCTGCAGTCAGCAGCACCTGCACAGCACTGGTCGAGGTAGAGCCTCATAGTCAGCCAGCCTGAGGGCTCACCCCATGCACAATGGGCCAATAACAATCTAGACTCAATTACAATAGGAGGGCCCACATAACCCACACAGGGACATTCCTGGAGCACACAGGTCAGGTGATCAAAGAGTCTACACCTCTAGACCCAAGAGAATACCTACTACATAGTGGCATCCCATGAAGACTGGGAATCATAACAATCTATCTCATTCATAGAAACAAACACAAAGGAGCAGCCAAAATGTGGAAAAAAAGAAACAGGCCCCAAATGACAGAACAGGAGAAATCTCCAGAAAAAGAGTTATACCCAATTCTTAATCTTCCATCCAGTAATAAAGTGTATTAAATTATTGGATACAATGTTAAATTAGAGATCCAATGATAAGTGTATAATATTTAATGACACTTTAGAACAGGGGTCAGGAACCTATGGCTCGCAAGCCAGATGTGGCTCTTTTGATGGCTGGATCTGGCTCGCAGACAAATCTTTAATAAAAAAATAACGTTAAAAATATAAAACATTCTCATGTATTACAATCCATTCATTTTCTATGGCATATGTTCATGGTTGTGGGTGGCTGGAGCCAATCACAGCTGTCCTCTGGGACAACACCAAATTTTTATTGGATAATGCGTAGTGTACACGGGTCGTTGTATGGCTCTCACAGAATTACATTTTAAAATATGTGGCATTCATGGCTCTCACAGCCATAAAGGTTCCCGACCTCTGCTTTAGAAAAAGGAAATTAGGACCCTGGCCGATTGGCTCAGTGGTAGAATGTTGGCCTGGGGTGTGGATGTCCCAGGTTCGATTCCTGGTCAGGGCATACAGAAGAAGCGACCATCTTCTTCTCCAGCCCTTCCCCTTCTTTCTATCTCTTCCCCTCCCACAGCCATGGCACAACTGGTTCGAGAGCATCAGCCCAAGTGCTGACAATGGCTCCGTAGAGCCTCTGCCTCAGGTACTAAAAAGAGCTCTGTTGCGAGCATGGCCCCAGATTGGGGTTGCAGGGTGGATCCCAGTCAGGGTGCATGCAGGAGTCTGTCCCTTTATCTTCCCTCCTCTCACTTGAAATGTAACAACAACAACAAAAAAAGGGTAATTAGACCCCTGGCTTATACTATATACAAACATATCCTATATGGGTTACAAATTTAATGTGGATGTCAGAAAATAAACAGAAAAACACAAAAAAGGAGAATTTTATTTTATTTTTTTACAGGGACAGAGAGAGAGTCAGAGAGAGGAATAGACAGGAATAGACAGACAGGAATGGAGAGAGGTGAGAAGCATCAATCATTAGTTTTTCATTGCTGTCGCAACACCTTAGTTGTTCATTGATTGCTTTCTCACATGTGCCTTGACCGCGGGCCTTCAGCAGACCGAGCAACCCCTTGCTGGAGCCAGCGACGTTGGGTCCAAGCTGACAAGCTTTTTGCTCAAGCTAGATGGGCCCTTGCTCAAGCCAGATGGGCCCGCGCTCAAGCTGGCCAGCTCGGGGACTCGAACCTGGGTCTTCTGCATCCCAGTCCACTGCGCCACCGCCTGATCAGGCAAAAAAGGAGAATATTTTTAAAGGAGAGCTAACAAAAATCAGGAAACCCAAAAGCATAAAGAAAAAGACTAACATATCTCAATATATAGAATCTTTCTGGAAAATAAATCATCATTAACAAAGTAAAACAGAGCAATTAACTAAGATACATAATAGATTTTAAATCCCTCAGCTTCTATAAATTGATAAAGAAACCATAAGCAATCCAATAGAAGAAACGGGCACAGGATGTGCATAGGCAGTTAACAGGAGGAGATCCAGATAGATGGCTAATGGACACACTGAGAGCAGCTGCATCCTCCCTAATGGACAAGGAAATGCAGGGTAAAACAACAACAATGTACCGTTTTTTAAAACCCAGGTTAAGAAAAAATAACATTCAAGGATGGTAAAGATGTAGGCAAAGGAGCAATTTTACGTGTTACTGACAGAAGTATAAAATATTACAATCTTTTGAAAAGTGATCCAGCAATAGTTATTAAAAATTAAAATATACATACCCCTTGCAACAGAAACTCTACGTTTAGGATTCTTTGATAGAAACAAAGGCAGCGGTATAGAAGAGCTATATTTTTGCTACATTGTTTGGAACAGTGATTTTCAACCTTTTTCATCTCATGGCACATACGAATTCATTACTAAATATACAGTGTGTCGGTAAAGTCATGGTGCACTTTTGACCTGTGAGCGGTCAAAAGTGCACCGTGACTTTACGGACACACTATTTTTGGTTGATCTGACAAAAAATAGGCAAAATTTTGATTTCGTCAAACTGGACGGCCACTGTTGTGTTGGCTGTTGTCATTTTTTAATTCGATAATCTAGAGAAAAGAGGTCAGTGCCCCTGACTAAATAGTCAGGTACTGCATGTTTTAAAAATTCTTGCAGCAGACTAGTTGAAAATCTCTGGTTTGGAGTAGCAGAAACAGCAATTAAAAACAAAGTGGAAACATCTGGAATGCACAATTAATAGGATAGCTAACAAGAATGCAGAGTATTATTCAGCTCTTAAAAAAAGGATGATTTGGCCTGGCCAGATGGCTTGGTTGGTAGAGCCTCACCCCAAAGCACAGAGGTTACCAGTTTGATCCCCAGTCAGGGAACATACAAGGAACAGTTCAAAGTTCCTCTCTCTCTCACTCCCTCTCTCTCTAAAAATCAATTTTAAAAAAAGGATGATTTATGCCTATATCTCCTGGCCAGGAGAGTTGACCAAAATCTGTTTAGTGGTAAAGCAAGTTGTCAGAGTAATATGCATCATATAGTCCAATTTTGGAAAAACATCCAACCATTCCTTAAAACCTTGTAAGTATAATTATGTTTGTATTGCAAGGAAGGCAATGTAAAAGAATTTGACTATTAGTAGAATTGGGGAAATCTTATTAAACACATACTTTTGTATTTTTTCCACCAGTTTTTTTTTGGGGGTATGTGTGACAGAGAGACAGAGAGAGGGACAGATAGGGACAGACAGGAAGGGAAAGAGATGTGAAGTATCAATTCTTCATTTCTTCATTGCACCTCCTTAGTTGTTCATTGACTGCTTCCTCACATGTGCCTTGATTGGGGGGTGAGGGGGACTACAGCAGACCAAGTGACCCCTTGCTCAAGCCAGCAGCCTTGGGCTCAAGCTGGTGAGCCTTGCTCAAACCAGATGAGCCTGCGCTCAAGCTGGCGACCTCCGGGTTTCAAACCTGGGTCCTCCGCATCCCAGTCCACTGGGACTGACTTCCACCTCCTGGTCAGGCTCCACTAGTTTTATGAACAAGTGTTGCTTTGTGATTCTTTAAAAAAAGCTTATTAAATATATTTGAGAAGGAGTTCTTTATCCTATATAGTGACTGTTTCAAGACAGTTGGGACTATAAACCTGTTCCTCTGCTAGAAGTCAATGCATACAACTTCTAGTGATACCACTGTCAGGGCTATGTATCCGGTTTCTTCCCTGATCACAATGCAACCCTAATGTACATCTTAGGCACCAGTTTACATACACCAAGTGCATAGGTTATTCACTTAATCAAAGTTTGCTTATTTACAACCAACTCTACTGGGCACTAGGTACAGACGGTGAGTCGGAAGGCAGACACAGTGCTAGTTTTCATCTTTATCCCAACAGTCTTTGAGGGCATTCTTCTTTTTTTAAGGACAGACAGACAGGAAGGGAGAGAGATGAGAAGCATCAATTCTTCGTGCGGCTCCTTTAGTTGTTCATTGATTGCTTTCTCATATGTACATTGATGGGGGGGCCCTCCAGCAGAGCGAGTGACCCCTTGCTCAACCTAGTGACCCTGAGGTCTATCTATGATCCCACACTCAAGCCATCAACCTCATGCTCAAGCCATCTACCCCATGCTCAAGTTGGTGAACCAGCACTCAAGCCAGATGAGCCCATGCTCAAGCCAGCGACCTCAGGGTTTTGAACCTGGGTCCTCTGCATCCCAATCTGATGCTCTATCCACTGCGCCACTGCCTGGTCAGGCTGAGGTAGCATATTATTTATTTTTTTGAGAGAGAAAAACAGGAAGTGGAGGGGGCATCAACTTGTAGTTGCTTCACTTTAGTTGTACACTGACTGCTTCTTGTATGTGCCTTGACCAGGAATTGAACCTCCTGCTCAAGCTGAGCCAGTAACCCCTTGTTCAAGCTAGCAACCTGGGGTTTTCACACCAGTGACTTTTGGGATTGTGTCAATGATCGATCCCGCACTCAAGCCAGTGACCTAGCTCACAAGCTGACAAGCTGCACTCTAGACTGTGACCTCCAGGTTTCCAACTGGTGACCTCAGCCCTCTGGGTTGGGGCTCTATCCACTGCGCTACCACCGATCAGGTGGGAAGCATATTCTTTATATGGTAGGTAGAAACAAAAGCAAATAATACAAAACACCAGCCATTTCTACAAGAAGAAAGCTGAGGTACACAACTAGTTATATTTCCCAGGAAGTAGAGCTATTTGGCGTGCTTACTTTCAGACCTTTTGGAAAGATTATATTCAGACAGGTATTATTATTCAATGCTTCACATTCTACCATTCCCTATTTGTTTAAGTGCTGCATAAAAGCCTATGTATCAATTCTCAGTGATTTTGCTTCATTCAAGTTTTTTCCTGTTAATGTTGAACAAAGGCATAAGCAGACAGAATTTTGCTTTAGAAAGATTTCTTTTTAAGTGAGGATTCCAGGAATGTAGTGTAAAGTAAACATGATTTGTTTCTGAACACCTACCATGCCCACACACTGTTCTTGCTAGCCACTAGGAACACTAACATAGTAAGATCAGGTCTTTGTTCTCCTAGAATTTGCAGTCTCCTAGAGGACACAGATACATAAACAGATCTTGTCCAAAAACTAAAGTACAATGACGGAACATGTACAGGAGGCTCTGTAAGTTACCTGTGACATCAATGGCAACATCAACTCTGTTTGGTAGCCCAACTATAGTTTGCCATTAATAAAAATATCAGAAAAATCTCCATTTGAGAGAGATAACTATTTTCAATTGCGGTTTTTAACCCTCTACCAGTCACTTCTCAAAATAAAAAGGGGAGACTGATTTGGTTAATCCTAAAATCATCTGTCTGTTTAAAATTCATTATTTGTTCCTTTTACAATATTAACTTTAACAAGTATACTTTACAAAATTGGAACAATGAGTAATATTTTCTCTTACCTTAAACCAAATTAAGCATACACCACTAGCTAGTATTTAAACAGCCTAAGAATTATTCTTAACAAATAATACATGAAAATTATTTTTATTCTTCAAAAGTAAAAAGAATCTTCACTTTATCCTCTCAGTAAATAGATGTTCCTCAATTTTCTGGCATTAAATATCTTATCTTCCTTATTCCCTTCCTCGGTAAATGTGAACTAACTCATTATTGTGACAATCAATTCCCTGTAGATTACTTTCAGATTAATAATTTCTACCCTGACATATCTCCCAAGCAGTTTCTATATTACCACCTTCTGCACGACATCGCCACAAAGCCATTCTGATAGTGTTTTTAACCTAATACAGCCCCCAAAATGAACTCTAATGTTACATAATCCTGGGTTGAAATACTATTTCCACCATTTACTAGCTGTGTGACAATGGGTAAATTACTTAAATTCTCTGAGCCTACTTTCTTTTCCGTAAAATGCAGATAAGAGTAATTCCTTCAGGAATAAGATAAGGCATTGTTGGTCAAATAAGTTTGTACATATGATATATATGCTTGCTTGCTTATAGTTTGCATTGGGTGTGGGGGACAGGCTGTAAGCAGGCAGGGTTGTTATAGCCTAAGGCTTAGTTTTAAGACTATGCCTTCCCACCCTATGTGACTTTCTATCACCAGAGACTTCCTTGTTTGTATATTGGATTAAAAGTTTTGATTTCTACACTATAAAATGGAGCAGAGGAGCCCATGCTGGAGGAGAGCAGAGAAAGGCCACATGGAGGAGAGGAGAAGCAGCCAAGATGGCAGAGTGCTTAAGGAGAAGCCAGTTTGTGTAGTTTGTGCAGAGAAGGAGATGGGGAACAGAGGTGAATAAGGCTGGTAAGCTAGAAACCTTTGATTCTAGGAAACTCGGATAAATCAGTGGCTTTGGGAGCCCTGAACGGAAAGGGAAGTGTTTTCCCATTGTGTGTCTTTACTTGACCGCCGGGTGCAAACTAGGATTAAAGGTGATGGCTCACCAGTTTTTGGCTCCGTTGTTTCATTACCATCTGTCCGAATCAAATGTGAACCTGCATGGGCCAGGAGGCTGTGATGGTGGCCGTGCCTACTGGCTTTACAGACCCCAAAACTTGAAACCAGAGTCTGAAGTGACAGTAGTCTGTTGGGAACTGTGCCTTAACTGTGAGGTCTGCACTAACTCTTGGTGTTTCCATCAGGATTGAATACTGCAGTATTCAAGAGCATATCCTTTATGTGTAAGATTTAACACTATTAACACATTTTGATACACCTAAATTGTTGGTGCCAGAGAGAATTCTAATCTCAGGACTAATCAGGAGCTAACCCTTTTGTTATAGTATAAATTTAACAGTTTGTATTTCAGCCACAAGTGACAAGGTTAGCAAAGGAGGTGACAATGAGAAGACAAAGTCAAACTGGAAGTTACCCTTTTCTTAAAGCAAAATAGTAAGGTGACCAATCTTCTTCCTTTAGGGAAGACAGTCCTTTTGTAAGTTCCATCCTCCCTCAAAAAGTGTCCTCCTACATGTCCTCCTTTTTGATATTGGAAGATTAATCTGTAAATGTCCATATTTGATGAATGTAGAGCCAATCCATTGCATGTGATGGACATATCTGTATCTAAATGAGTACGTTTTTCTTACAATTATTATTAAAAATTAATAGGCATGTAAGTATAATTACAATATAAAATATTACAAATGTTTTTGTTATGCATTTATCATATTATTGTGTATTATTGTTGCAATGAGGAAAGTGTTTCTTTTATTTATGATATAGTTTTCTTCAATTTATTTTTGTCCTCCTTTTCATTGTAAAAAAGTTGGTCACCTTAAAAATAGAAAACTAACATTTATTCCCCCTTAAAAACTTTTTGTCACAAGTCTGCCAGAAATATAACCAGTGAGGGTTTACTCTTTAGGCACCAACAATATGTATTATTACTTATTTTCATTAAATTCCTCCCTTCCCACCAACCCACATCCCCTCGTATGGCAGGCCTCCCACCTGATCTCTACTCCCACCATTCCCTGAGCTCTATTTCTTCAAGTCAAATAAACTTGTCTGGCCTTAATTAATGAGGATTCTCCTTTCATTGTCACTTATTATCAGATTGTTATACAATTTTGGCTGTCTCACTCCAAGAGATATGGAAAAAACCTTCATATCTTCTTTATCTGTCTCTGTCCTTGTTCTACAGAGTACTAAAATGCACATGATTAAAATCATGTTAAAAGTTAGTGTCAATACCAGAGAAAATAAAAAATCAAGTCATAAAATATCTGCCTTTTTTCACACCCAGGGGTGGGCGGGCCCCAGTCTGCATGCTCTGTAGCCCTGGAGAGTGGGTGTGGTGAGTAGGTGCTGGTTGCTGTGGCAGCAGGGAGAGCCCAGAGCCTAGCAGGAGCTGAGCCCGCCCCCACCACCCCCAGCTGTTGCCACCTGGGCTGGCAGTGAGGCCCAGGGCTCTCTATGCTGCCAGCCCTGGGACTGCAGAGCCAGCCCAGTAGCTCTTATGATGGCAATGAAGAGGAGGCTGTGGTGAGTTAAAGTGTTAATAGAAAACAACCAGTGCATTGCTTTCATGGTTTCCAACCATAAGCCCATGGACAAAACCCACAGTTATTGGATGTTTTGGCCCACATGTGACAAAGTTTCCAAGAAAATGAAAAGAAAGTGATTCAGATCTATCAAAAAACGAAGATGGTAAACAAAGGAAAAGGAAGTCCTTCAGAGAAGCTCACAAACTGAAAAGTGTAGCAGGTAAAATGAATAACCTGTTACCCATGATCACTTAGTTCAAGTCCATGACACAAAAACTGGACATACTTAGTTTTAAGGATGGCCATTTAACAATTGAAATCTTTAAAGGGTACAACAAATTATTACACAGAAGATATTTATCAACCTTCATTTATCAGGAGAATGAACTCAGACACATAATTCTTAAGACTGCAGAACGCTTTCTATTTGTGGCTGAATGTGAAAGAGGTGTTGGGCAAACAAGTGTGTTAGGCTTGCTCACTTGTACTTTGCCTGATCAGTGCATGAGCATGGGGCAGCACCACGTGTGTATAGTCTATGTAAGGCTATGGGTGCTTGCCCTCAGGGCGGTAGAGTATAGATTGTGGATTGCCTGCCATCATTGGGAGGGGCCATTTTTTTGCTATTGTTTGCCAAAGAAAGCCTCCCCCACCGACCGCCTGTTTGCTCATCAGCCATGAGAGAGAAGGGTTTTCCTGACCTGCTTGCTCAGTGGCCATTACGAGACTCTAACAAATGGAATGGCCCACCATCCTCCAGCACCACAGTTCTTTTACCCTCTGCCTGAATCCATGTGAACCTGCCTGGACATGGCCACGGGCCTTACAAGGAGAAATTCTCTTCCTTTCTAAGTCAGTCTCCAAAATACTTACTATGACCAGACTGTAAAGACTAAATAGGATTATTTTCTTCACTATGTTAATGAGTTTTTTAAAACACATTTCAAAGATCCTTTTCCTTCCATTGGGCTGTGGGATTAGTTTCTGGCAAGTTAGAACTCCACGAGAGATGGAAAAAAGTATGTGGAAAGAGTATTGATTCTTATTACAGACAGGAGTTTTTACTTTCTGACCTATCATAGCTTATTTCATCTTCCTGAATCTCACCTTCCTCCTATGTAAAAAGTGAAAATTATTATATCTGTCTCTCAGGATGTAAAGACTAAATAAACTCATATTTGAGAGTCTTAAAAGTAAAATATCTGTCCTTTGTTATACAAAGTCATGTTTACCTACATGCCAAATATTACATACAGCTCTAGATAAAAACTATTTAATAAGGTTGGACTGACTGTATTTGACAATGGTACTCCCATTTTTCAAAATGTCTTTAGGATCTTTTCAAAGCTAATTAACTTTTATTTGTATTTCTTAATGAATTTAGTCATGCATTTAAAAATATATGCAACATATAGTAGGCCTTAAGAATAATAAAAACACTTGGTGCCCAATCACCCAGTTGACATTTAAACACAATACTAGTATCTTTGAAGCCCCTGCATCTACCTTCTCAATTGAATTCTCTAATCTTTCCCCTAGAAGTAACCATTATCTTTGCAGTAACTTTTGGAAGTCACTTTTAATTTCAAATGTTTCTTTGCTCCCATTTCTTGAAGAGACTACCCTTTTACCTTTGAATCACCTTTGCTGAAATCAATTGACCGTGTATATGTGATCTATTTCTGGACTCTGTATTCTACTCCATTGACCTATGTGTTTATCCTTCCTTAATGAACCATAAATTAAATGACTTTGATCTGGTGGCTACATTGTGATCAGTATGTTTCCTTACTAACTGGAAATTGAAACATTAATCAGCATCCTATATGGAACATGAAACAAAGAATCAATGGTAGTTAATTCTATTACAAGTCTTATTGTCAACGAACTGCAAAGTCACATACTTCCATGTGTCTTAAGGATAGAGATAATTACCATATGGAATTATTGAAGGTCAAGTGAAAAACAGAAAAATACCATGAATGGGTTACATAAATAAAATATTATTTCTAATTTATTTTTCATTTAGGAATCTAATTTAAGTACTCATAAATACCAGTTTTTCTCCACATATGAATATTAAAACTTGAACCTAGGACTTTAGCAATAACACGCAGCCATCAAATTTGTATAAATTTGGTCTTGATTTGCATCTTGATCAGCCATGATAGTAGTGAAGCAGCTGTAGTCAAAATTTCTCACTGTCCCCTGGGAATGTAGGCATTTTCATAATCACTTTCATGCAGATGTTTTGCCCTCTTCTCCTCCCTCAATCTATATATCAATACTGAAATGCTAAACAAAGATCCTAAGAGTTAAAGCACACTAGTAAAGAAAAGAAAAAAGGGTGAGATGAGGAGTTTCTTTCCCATTGGTCATTTTCAAGAATTAATTGTGAAATTAGAAATAAATAATTCACCTAGCCTGTGGTGGCGCAGTGGATAAAACTTTGACCTGGAACACTAAGATTCAAAACCCTGGGCTTGCCTAGTTAAGGCACATACAGAAAGCAACTACTACAAGTTGATGCTTACCACTTCTCCCCAACCTCTAAAATCAATAATAAAATCTAAAATAAAATAAAATACATTGAAATAATAATTCAAGAATCTAGTTCTCTCCTCTCCAACTTTACCTTTTAAAAAACTGGGGACAAGAACCCTTAACCAATTCAAATTCAGTCTGTCAGTTTCACTGCCTATAACTAGCCAAACCGAAGGGGAAATATCACTGCACTTCTAGAGTGAATGGAAAGACGCAACCCATCAAAACAACCCACTGGGTTTGTCATATACTCACTCCTTCCATGGTGACTAGCTACTTCCCATTCTTATTTCTCTTTTTCTCTCGTTTTCTTTCACAGCTTTTCTAATTCTAACTTAATAATCAAACTGTGTAACAGAATTCAAATCACTAATAGTTTTCCAGTTAAATGGCTCCTCCTCTTCTGAATTATATAGAAACATCTAGGTTAATTTTTGCCTTGAGCTATAATCTATCAAAAGTTTTACTCAGAGGACTTTTATTAAAAACAAATAAACATGTATATAAGCATCATGTCCTCCTCATCTAAATGATATTATTCTTGAAAGAGCATTTGAAATGAAAATAAAAATTAAATTCTGGACCCCTTTAAAGTAAATGCATACAAAATATCACTACTATAATTTTCTGGGTCATGGTGGTCTGGAGTTGTAATTAGTTTTGATTCATATATTTTGAATCTCCGCATCCTACTTATAGTATTTCAAGCTTCATCACCCACTCACATGTAAAGTTAGCATATATTTTATAATTACAAATATTGATATAATAGAGCTGATGGTGTTCCTTTATATATTTGCATCCATCCAGGACAGAATAACTTTAATAATACTGTATGAGTTAAAGAAACTGGAAACTTGAATTTCTGAGAACACAGTGGACAATCTCCCTTAAAAGAAATTTTAAATAAATATAAAAATATCCTTCTAAATAAATAGCTAAGTTCACAAAAAAGAAACAAAGTAAGTTGAAAATCAATAAATTTTAATGATCACACAATACAGAAGATAAAGCCTTAAACCCATACAAGCCAGAGAGGAAACTGAGATTCTTGGAAAACGCTGCAAACTTCTGAGCTCTTTCCCCTCGGCAAAATGGTGAAGTAAAATATCTACCTTCCATAAGAAAAGGTAACAAAGATGATGTGAAATCTCAATTCAAATTTATAAAACACGGGAAGAAAGAAGCCACTGTAGTGATTAATTTTATGTCAACTTGACTGAGCTAAGAGATACCCAGAGAGATGGTAAAATATTAGTTTGGGGTTTGTCTGTGAGGAAAGATTAGCATTAGAATCAGTTGACTAGGTAAAGATGTGTTTTCAACAACGTAGGCAGGTATCATCCAATCCTTTGAGGGCCCAAATAGTACAAGAAAGAGGAAGGGTGAATTCTCTCTCTCTTTTTGATCTGGGACATCCATCTTTGACCCTCAGACATGTGAGCTCCTGGTTCTCAAGTCTTTGGCCTCAGATTGGTAGTTACACCATTGGCTTCCCTGGTTCTCGGGTCTTTTGACTTGGACTCAATCCTAACACCAGTTTTTCTGGTTCTCCAGCTTGCAGATGGCAAAGAATGGGATTTCTAGGCCTCCATAACTACATGAACCAATTCCTATCTCTTCTTATCTCTATATCTACATGTTATCCTATTGGTTCTGTTTCTCTGGAAAGCCATGACTAATACAGTCACCATGAGCAAGAGTTTAAGCAGATACAATTTGCAGAATTTAGACCTTAAAGAACTTCACAAAATGAAATCATAAGACACAGAATGAAGAACAATACTGTATCGTTTTATTGTTTTCAGGTCGCAACTGTTTCCAATGTAACATTATTTGTCACACAGAACTACTATAATGTGCCATTTTTCATTGGTTGTTTTCAAGGTTTTCTCTTTCTTTCAGCAGTTTGAATATGATGGACATAGATGTGAATTTCTTTGTATATATCCTCCTTGAAATTTGCTTTATTTTTCTAATTTGTGCATTTATGTCTTCTACCAGATTTGTGAAACTTTTGGCTAATATTTTTCAAGTACATTTTCTGCCTCATCATCCCCCCCCTTTCTTAGAGAAGTCCAATTACACATGTGGCAAATATTTTAATATTTTCCCATCCGTTCCTCAGGTTTGGTACGGTTTTTTGTTGTTGTTTTTACAGGGACAGAGAGAGTCAGAGAGAGGGAAAGATAGGGACAGATAGACAGGAACGGAGAGAGGTGAGAAGCATCAATCATTAGTTTTTCATTGCCGTCGCAACACCTTAGTTGTTCGTTGATTGCTTTCTCACATGTGCCTTGACCGCGGGCCTTCAGCAGACCGAGAAACCCCTTGCTGGAGCCAGCGACCTTGAGTCCAAGCTGGCGGGCTTTTGCTCAAGCCAGGTAGGCCCGCGCTCACGCTGGCGAGCTCCAGGTCTCGAACCTGGGTCTTCCACATCCCAGTCAGACGCTCTATCCACTGTGCCACAGCCTGGTCAGGCTCACCTCTCACAGTTTTTTGTTTTTTTTTTACAGGGACAGAGAGAGAGGGATAGACACAGACAGACAGGAACGGAGAGAGGTGAGAAGCATCAATCATTAGTTTTTCGTTGTCGTCACAACACCTTAGTTGTTCATTGATTGCTTTCTCATGTGCCTTGACCGCGGGCCTTCAGCAGACTGAGCAGCCCCTTGCTGGAGCCAGCGACCTTGGGTCCAAGCTGGCGAGCTTTTGCTCAAGCCAGATGGGCCCGCGCTCAAGCTGGCGAGCTCAGGGTCTCGAACCTGGGTCCTCCGCATCCCAGTCCAACGCTCTATCCACTGCGCCACCATCTGGTCAGGCACCTCTCACAGTTTTGAAAAAGAACTTTCCCCTCTCTGTTCTTCATATTGGATAATTTCAATCAATTTGTCTTCAAGGCCACTGACTTATCTGTCATCTCCAAACTGCTATTTTGACCATTTACTAAACTCTTTCTTTAAATATTAAATTTGTAGTTTTAGGATTTCTTTTTTTTATTTTCTAAGTGAGAGTAGGGGAGATAGAGAGACAGATTCCCACATGAGCAATAACTTGGATCCACCTGGCAAACCCGTCTGGGGTCAATGCTCTGCCCATGCTCACAACTGAGCTATATTTTTAGCGCCAGAGGTGGAGGCTCCATGGAGCCATCCTCAGCACCCGGGCCGATGTGCTCAAACCAATAGAGAGAGAGAGAGAGAGAGAGAGATGAGGGGTGGGGGGAGAAGCATATGGTCACTTCTTCTTTGTGCCCTGCCCAGGAATTGAACCCAGGACATCCACATGCTGGGCCAACGCTCTACCACTGAGCCAACCAGCCAGGGCTTTAAAATTTCAATGTGGTTACTGTGTAGTTTCTATTTCTCTGCTGATAAGGCCTATCTGTATATTTGTTTCAACTATTTTTTAAATGTCTTTCAGCATAGGTATCATCATAGCTCTATCAGTTAATTTCAACAATTGAATCATTTCAAGTTTAGTCTCTATGCATTGTCCTTTCTTTTCAGTGTCACATTTTCCTGTTTCTTCATGTGTCTAATAATTTTATATTGTGTAATGGACATTATAAATAGTGTATTGTAAATAGTATAGATTCTATTATGATCCTCTGAGGAATGCTGATTTTTTTGTGTGTTTTCAGGCAATTAACTTGATTGAATCCAATACCAAACTCTCTCCCCTGCAGTGGGTAGCAGCTGTTATGTTCTGTTCAGATCTTTTAGCTTTATCTAGGCTGCTAAGAATCTGTCCTATATGTATAGAGTTTACCTGTCAGTGAGAAATTTCAGTAGAGTTTATATGCAGAATGTGGGATTTCTTCTCTTTGTGTCTTTTTATTTTAAGGATTTTCTTTCGTCTCAATGTTATGGTCACCTCAGATTCTATCGTCTTGATTCCTTAAGCCAGAAAGATAACAGATTTTGGATTTTAGCTGTCAACCCAGCACTCACTGGAGCCTGCTCTCTGTGAAAAGCTGTTTCTGTCTGCCATTGTTTTTCATTGCCTTTAGATAGGTTTTTGTTTTTTTTTACAGGGACAGAGGGAGGGATAGATAAGGACAGACAGGAACTGAGAGAGGTGAGAAGCATCAATCATCAGTTTTTCATTGCCATCGCAATACCTTAGTTGTTCATTGATTGCTTTCTCACATGTGCCTTGACCGCGGGCATTCAGCAGACCGAGCAACCCCTTGCTGGAGCCAGCAACCTTTGGTCCAAGCTGACGAGTTCTTGCTCAACCCAGATGGACCTGCGCTCAAGCTGGCAAGCTCGGGGTCTCGAACCTGGGTCTTCCGCATTCCAGTCCCATGCTCTATCCACTGCGCCACCGCCTGGTCAGGCACCTTTAGATAGTTTTGTTCATTTTATTTTCACCAATTTTTCTAATTCTCATCTGTGGAATGTAAGATTAAATACAAGCTACTCCACCATTAGTAGAAGTAAAATACTTTTCGTTTGGTTTCAAAAGAAATAAAAACTACCTAAAACTGTTTTTGGAAAAGAGAATAAGAATAAGGCCTCCAAGCAATAATTTAGGATTCCACTCCTTGGCCATTCTAGACACCAGGAACATAGTCTTATTAATGTTCTATATCCATTATTAAAGATGGAAAATAAGAAGGCAACATGACACAGGGGAAAACCCTAAGTGTGAACTGAGTGTCAAGATACCTGAACTATCATCCCAGCTCTTAGATTAACTAGGTGTGTCTCTATAATTCCACTTGCAATTAATTTAACTTTTTATTTATTTCCTTTAAGAACTTGAGAAACAAATAGCTTTGCCTAGACCTCTTAGTATTATGGGATGTATTGTTTAAATGTTATATCCAACTGTTAGCATTTAAAACATCCTTTTAAGTCTATATAATTTGTTGTGAGAACTGAAAAATAACATAGCTCAATGAAAAATAAAAAGTACTACTTAATGAAAAATGGAAACTACTCCTTGAACAAGGAAGAAAGTAGAACAATGTGCTAGGTGCTTTTATAGCCTCAGCTTTCCAAAGACACACTGGTATACTATTAATATCAGTAGAATTTCTGTATAATTAAATTAATTTTTATACTTGATTCTCATCGAAGGTCAACAGAAAAAATATTGCAGTTCATTTTTCTGGCCCTATGGAGCCTATTTATGAGAATTTATGAAACTTATTAAGGTCTTCAATTATTATCCTAGCAGGGTGTTGCTAATTGCACATCTGCTACTCACTATTGTGTTATCATCACCTCACAGTAAAAGAATACATTGCCCACCCACTGTACTCAATTTACAAGACACAGAGCAACAAGCAAAAAAGCATACCTGTTTACCAGCTCTTGTTGAGTAGAGTAAACTATATTAAACACATCACACCTGGACCATCCATGGATAATAAACTTACTCTAATTGAGATCTGTACTTTGAGTTCTTTTTTCCAATAGCAGGCGGGCATTTGTATAGATGATCTCTACGTATTCTTGTGTCTGGTGGTATGTCTTTTAAGAAAAACTCTCTAGCTACTAAAATGATTTAGAAACGGACAGATTTCAAATTTATATGGTTCTTTATACTTTGCTTTTCATTGTGCCAGTTTTTCTAATCCCTGTGTGTGGGTATATACATACATACATATGTGTGTATGTGTGTGTATGCAACCCCCGTTTGGGGCCAATGCTTTAATCAGCTGAGCTATTTTTATCACTCGAGGCTGAAACTTGAACCAACCGAGTTATCCTCAGTGCTGGGGGCCAACACTGGAACCAATCAAGCTACTGGCTGTGGGAGAAAAAGAAGGAGAGAAGGGGGAGAGGAAAGGGAAGAGAAGCAGATGGTCACTTCTCACATGTGCCCTAACCAAGGATGAAACCTAGGACTTCTGCACACTGAGCCAACCAGCCAGGGCTATTTTTTCTCATCTTACAACTGACATTCTCTGGACTCAAAAGAGTGTTTCAAGTACTAAAATATTAGTTTCAAGTGCTAAAATATTAGTTTCAAGTACTAAAACATTTTTAAAACATTTCCAAATGACAAGTGGTGGTACACTGGATAGAGGGTTGACCTGGGATGCTGAGATACCAGTTTCAAAACCACAAGGTTGTTGGCTTGAACACAGGCTCATCAGCTTGAATGAGGAGTTGCTTGGTTGAGTGTGGGATCATTGAGATAATCCCATGGTCACTGGCTTGAGCAAGGGGTCACTGAATTGACTGAAGCCCCTGGTCAAGGCACGGATGAGATGCAATCAATGAACAACTAAAGGTGCTGCAACTATGAGTTGATGCTTCTCACCTTTCTCCCTTCCTGTCTCGGTCTCTCTCTTGCTAAAAACAAAAGAAAATAAACAACAACAACAAAAAACCATTTCCTTGAAAAGAGTAAGGGAAAAGCCAGGGCTAAGAAATTTAAATCCTAAATATTTTTTATTCATGATGAAATAATGAGTGTAGGGTTAGCCCTACTGAAGAACTCTCAGAGTCATAGTGATTGAGTTAGAAGCCACAGAAGACCACCCTAGAGTAGAAAAATACAGATATTTGAATAAATCATTTATTGTTGATAACACTGCATTGTTACCGAATTAGTGACCTTAAAATAGTGTGTCTCCATTTACTTAGAGTTCTGTGTTCACTATCAGATAAAGATGAATTGCTCTGGTTCTTGTCTCTCAAAAACTGTGAGAAGTCTGAGATTTTACCCTGCCTGCAAGCTAACAAACTGCTCTGCCACAGTGTCATGCATGCTGGATTCCTGGGTCAGTCTGAACAAAGGACTTTGAGGTATTCCTCATAGTAGTAGTAGTAGTAACAGCCAGAGCATCAGCATTTACACTATTTTCCCAAGTCCCATTTCTACCAGAGTGATGCAAAGAGGTCCAGGTGACAGACACCTCCACATGCAGTTGGCTACATTATAGGACAAGAGCCCTGGGCAGAGACACATTTTTATTACTCTAGATAGTAAATAAACCTGCCCTCTGCTCTGACAGGCGACACTCTTTCAAAGCTGCTTGCTATATTAACCTTTTTGACAAGAGAAATCTGATCTGCGGTAAAGGTAGTCAGTGCTTTGACTCACAAAACATCCAGAAATGTAAGAGACCTATAGAAAATTGTCTCCCAATACTATTTTTTAAGATTTTCTTTTAACACAATATTTAGATGGATCAGCATATATAAAACAAATCATATGAATATATTTTTCTTTTCCTTTAAAAATATTATTTAACCAATGCCTTCTATCTGTGTAGTACATTTAAAGCCTATTCCCATCTTCACAATCTTTCTATGAAGTTAGTTGAGCAAGCTAAGTCAGCATCTAAAAGATGAGAATTTGAGACACAGTTTATTAGCTGCAAAAGTACTGTCACTGCTAATTGTATGTACATTCTTTACTAAACCTAGCAATAAATATCTCACAGTCTTGACATGTTTTTTGTCATTTAGGCTATTGAAAATCTGACATAAAAATCAAAATCTTGCCTGACCTGTGGCAAGGCACATATGGGAGTTGATGCTTCCAGCTCCTCCCCCCTTTCTCGCTTTCTCTCTCTCTCTCTCTCTCTCTCTCTCTCTCTCTGTGTCTCCTCTCTAAAATGAATAAAATAAAAAGAAATATAAAATAAAATGTTAAAAAAAAATCAAAATCTTTTACAACCATCAACTAAGTTATCACCTCTCATTTTGTACTAAGATGTTAAATCTTCCTTCATTTTATTTTTATCTGCCTGGTATATATAGAGGTGCTCAGAAAATACCTCTTAAATGACTAAAAGAGCAAAACAGCTTGTCTTACAGTAAAGCCAAATTATCCAGTTCTGGAACACAGGACTATATTCCTTAAGGCAATGTTGCTACATTAATTACTCTAAATATTTTGGCCTGCAAGTGTGCTAGAATTTTCTACACACAAATTAAAGATTTCTTTTGTATAAATTCTGACATCAGTATGGGCACTTTTAGCATTTCTTTTTGAAATCAGAACAACCACTTGAATTTAGATTACATACTCATCCCTAGAAATCCTTTTTTTAACCCTTTAAATAGTATGAAAAGTTCATGTACATCCTCATGCCTCCTGATTATCCAGATACCAAAAATTTTTATTTTCAAAATCTGTAAGGCAACATTAAAAAAAGGCAAATCTACGTTCTTCTTGTTTCCATAAATTGCTTATCAAACAAACATGATTTTAAGTTAATAAAACTAGAACTGAGCCTGACCAGGTGGTGGCGCAGTGGATAGGGCGTCGGACTGGGATGAGGAAGACCCAGGTTCGAGACCCCAAGCTTGCCAGCTTGAGCGCGGGCCCATCTGGCTTGAGCAAAAGCTCGCCAGCTTGGACCCAAGGTCGCTGGCTCCAGCAAGGGGTTACTAGGTCTGCTGAAGGCCCGCAGTCAAGGCACATGTGAGAAAGCAATCAATGAACAACTATGGTGTCGCAATGGCAACGAAAAACTAATGATTTATGCTTCTCACCTCTCTCCGTTCCTGTCTGTCTGTCCCTATCTATATCTCTCTCTGACTCTCTCTCTGTCCCTGTAAAAACAAACAAACAAAAAAGACTAGAACTGAAACTAATTTCATTTTTTGAAAAAAAAAAAAAACTCACTCCCAGGGGTCAGCAAGCATGAAAAAAACTCACTACTCAAAGGTTAAATTAAGTCAGAGGCAGGGAGGCAGAGAGACAGACACTCGCATTCACCCAGACCAGGATCCACCCAGCAAGCCCCCTACAGGGCAATGTTCTGCCCATCTGGGCCCACAGTTTTACTGTTTGTCAGCTGAGCTATTTCAGCGCCTGGGCAGGCCATGGAGCCACCCTAATCACCAGGGGCCAAACTGCTTGAACCATTCAAGCCATGGCATGGGAAGGGAGGAGAGAGGAGAGAGAGAAGGAGAGAAGGAGTAGAGAAGCAGATGGTTGCTTTTCCTGTGTGTCCTGGCTGGAAATTGAACCCTGATCTTCCACACACCAGGCCGACACTCTACTGCTGAGCCAACTGGCCAGGGCCATCTCTACAAATTCTATTTGGCTCTTTTTCAAAGTTGTCTGGTCATTTAATACAGGGGTTGGTAGAAGTGGGCTTCCAGTTGTGAGTATGTAAAAATTTATTCTTGTATTATTTGTATTACAACTATAATATTTTACTGTATATTTAACCATATTTTTTACCACTTCTACTGGTTTTGTGTTGTTGTTTATTACAGGGACAGAGAGAGAGTCAGAAAGAGGGATAGACAGAGACAGACAGGAACAGAGAGAGATAAGAAGCATCAATCATCAGTTTTTTGTTGCGACATCTTAGTTGTTCATTGATTGCTTTCTCATATGTACCTTGACCATGGGCCTTCAGCAGACCGAGTAACCCCTTACTCGAGCTAGCGAGCTTGAGCCCAAGCTGATGAGCTTTTTGCTCAAGCCAGATGAGCCCACGCTCAAGCTGGCGACCTCGGGGTCTCGAACCTGGGTCCTCCGCATCCCAGTCCGACGCTCTATCCACTGCACCACCACCTGGTCAGGTTTTTATGTTTGTTTGTTTTTTTAAGATCTATTTCTCTATTTGGTTTTATTTCCCATCAGTTTGAAGATTTTTCCTTTAGTATTTTTTGTTGTGCAGGTATGTTGGCAGTGAGTTTGCAGAGTTTTTATTTATGTGAAAGTCTTTATTCCATTTTTAATCTTAATAGATATTTTTGCCAAAATACAGGGTGGGCAAAAGTAGGTTTACAGTTGTGAGTATGTGAAATATACCGCTTATTTTTGTATTATTATTTATTGTGGTAATTATTGTATTTTCCATATGAACAACTATAAACTTACTTTTACCTATCCCTACATAAGGCAATGTTTTATTCCCATTAATTTTTTTCCTTTACTTTTTTTCTTTTGGTGAGAGAGAGAGAGACAGACAGGGACAGATAGACAGGAAGATAGAGAGATGAGAAGCATCAGTTCGTAATTGTGTTACTCTAGTTGTCCATTGATTGTTTTCTCATACATGCCTTGACCGGGGGGCTTCAGCTGAGCCAATGACCCCTTGCGCAAGCCAGTGACCTTGGGCTCAAGCCGGCAACCTTGGGGTTTCGAACCTGGGTCCTCAGTGTCCCAGGCCAACACTCTATCCACTGTGCCACCACCTAGTCAAACTATGTTAAATTTTAATACAAGACTCAAAGAGAAATTAATAGCTTCAAACAAAATTCTTCATAAATAAAAACTTTAATGGAACATTAGCAAACCAAATACAGCAATATATTAAAAATATAATAAATCTTGATCAAAAATAAAACAAAAAAATGAAAAAAGTAATAAATCTTGAGCTACTGAGGTTTGTCCCAGGAATATTAAGTAATTTAGCATTCTAAAATCACACACATAATAGTACATATGTATATATATTACATTATTTTCTGGTTATTATATTCTATAGCCCAAACCTGCAAATAGTCATGGTGGCCATCAATAGGATAATGGATGAATAAGCAATGGTGTATGTATTCATACAACACAATACCTACACAGTAATAAAAAGAAATGAACTGTTGATATACGCAACAATATAGATGAATCTCAAAACTGCTGCGCAAGAGAAACCTTACGCATAAGAATACATACTGTCTGCCTGACCAAGCGGTGGAGTGGTGGATAGAGCGTCAGACTGGGATGCAGAAGACCCAAGTTCGAGACCCAGAGGTTGCCAGCTCGAGCGCGGGCCCATCTGGCTTAAGCAAAAAGCTTGCCAGCTTGGACCCAAGGTCGCTGGCTCCAGCAAAGGGTTGCTCGGTCTGCTGAAGGCCCGCGGTCAAGGCACATGTGACAAAGCAATCAATGAACAACTAAGGTGTTGCAACGGCAACGAAAAACTAATGATTGATGCTTCTCATCTCTCTCTGTTCCTGTCTGTCTGTCCCTATCTATCCCTCAGTCTCTGACTGTCTCTCTGTCCCTGTAAAAAAATAAATAAATACATACTCTGATTCCATTTAAATGAAGTTCTACCCTAGGCAAACTAATCCATGATTTTTAAAAATCAAAATAGTGATTGCTTCTGGGGTCTGGGATAACTAGGAAGACAGAAGAAGAAACTTTCTGGGGTGATGAAAATGTTTTTTATCTTCCAAGGATTTGGTTACTCAATTTAAGACTGCAGTTAAGATTTGAGCACTGCAGTGTAAACAAATTTTACATCAAAATCATAAAAAAATCTAGTTAATGAAATGCTTACAAGAATTTAGGGGAGGTGTCTGCTGATGCTAACACTTTTCAAATACAAAATAAGAAAATAGGTGGGTAGACAAACAGAGAGATAGTGATAAAGCAAAAACTGCAAAATTTTAACAATAGAATATTCATAATGGGGATACAAGTGTTATCAATAAAATTCTTTTAACTTTTCTGTATGTTTAAAAATTTACATAATGAAATATTGTGGGGAAATTGATTTAAAAAAATATCAAGGCTGATGAGCAGTCAAGAGTAAACACTTTAAAACAGTGTGGTATGTCGACCTAACAATAGGTTGGCATTCCTCTACTTCATTCATGATATACTTCTTGAATCTGGCTACCATTTCCACTGGTTTCTCGTATTAATTTTGGATTTTTAATGTGTTCAATTTTTTAAGTATAAGTCTACATTTTTTTGAGAAAGTTACTTAAATTCTTTTATAATTCTGCATACAAGTACTCTGAGATTTAGAAAGTGCTCCATGTGTAGGAAATGTACCTTTCAGCTAGTCTTAGAGTCATTTCTAAAATATCCAATAAATGACACTAAATTCTTGGTTTATCAGGCCTCATTTTAAATGGACAAAAATAAAAATGAAATACTCAGTGGGCCTGACCAGGCGGTGGCACAGTGGATAGAGCGTTGGCCTGGGATGCGGAAGACCCAGGTTTGAGACCCCGAGCTCGCCAGCTTGAGCATAGGCCCATCTGGCTTGAGCAAAATCTCGTCAGCTTGGACGCGTGGGCCCATTTGGCTTGAGCAAAATCTCGTCAGCTTGGACCCAAGGTCATTGGCTCCAGCAAGGGGTTGCTAGGTCTGCTGAAGGCCTGCGGTCAAGGCACATGTGAGAAAGCAATCAATGAACAACTATGGTGTCGCAACAGCAACGAAAAACTGATGATTAATGCTTCTCATCTCTCTCCGTTCCTGTCTGTCTGTCCCTATCTATGCCTCCCTCTGACTCTCTCTCTGTCCCTGTAAAAAAAAAAAAACCAACTCAGTGGTATATAAATAAATACTCCATGTATATAAAAAGTATGACAACTGAAAAAGTTCCTTTCCCTGGGGTAAAAGGTATGACATCAATGTGAAATCCATGGACATGCCCATTGATCCTGGGAATTGGGTCAAAGGTGTTTCCATATGTCCTGTTGGACTGCATTACGGCCAAGTCGACCATTTCAGTCACTCTGAAATTCAATTGCTAAGGTGAGTCAATCCCATAGGAACTCACTAAACTAAACTGGACAACTGAAAAGAAAGAACTGTCCCTTTCTATTATTTTTTCTCAAAGTTCTAACCTTAGACCAGTGGTTCTTAACCTTTTTTGAGGTACCAAATCCACCAGTTTCATATGCGCATTCACAGAACCCTTCTTTAGTGATAAATAAAATATGATTTTTTTTCCAAATTCAAGACATAGGTATATGTTTTCTTACTGGTGCACAAAATGAGCCGTGCATGAACATCACCTTGCTCAAAGAACAAAACCAACAAAGTGCATGAACTCACAACAAATTACGGTATTACTTTATTCTGGCCTCCGCGGCAGAGGCTTCTCCGAACCCCTGAGACCGACTCATCGATAGGGGTTCGATAGAACCCAGGTTAAGAACTACTGCCTTAGATTCAATTTGTTAGCCTCAAAAATGCATTTGGGTCTTTAAGAGTTGAGAATATTATTGCTCCACTGGAAAAGCAAGGTGGAAGCATCACCACATTTCTTTTCATTGTACAAAACCCTATTAATCCCACAGCTGGTCTTGGTGTTCATTTCTTTTCCAGGGATCCCAGCTTCTCATGATTTCATGTTGTTTCTATGGATAGTATCCTGTCTTAAATGCCCTGCATTAGGAAAACTTTTCCATTTAACATAGTTTGTGTCATTTTTTTTCCTGTAACTGATCCCACATTCATCTTCCTCTCATTATTTTGTGACTCATATTTTAATACTCTGATGCATTCAGAAGCACACACTTTTCTAAGGTTGTGAGGTAGGCATCAGACTTATAAGTTATCAATAATGGTATTTTACATCAGTCTAGGTGTCTGATGTCTAGGACTCTTTGAAGACTGGAAAGATATTCCATAAGCATGACCTCCAGTCAGCTGGCCCTTTGGCCCCAATGATAATAAACAGCAGTGACTAAGTGATACAACAAAATTCTGAACTGATACATGGAACTTCAAAAAAATAGAAGAGCTATGTGAATATACTGACACATAGATTATGTCAGTTCTGTTTGTTTCCCCTAATCTTAGTCTACCCTCAGCAAAGTTCTTATTAGTAATATCCCAAAGACACTGCTAAAATTGGGATAAAACTGTGTTGAAATTTATTCTACTCAATGTCAGTGTAAGAAACATAAATGATGTGACAGACTGCAATCTGTTCCTCTTATACATCATCCCTTCTTCCACAGTAAATTGTACATGTGACTATCCAGAATAAAAACATGTTCCTCCTTCCCTTGTAGCTAAGTATGGCCATGTGTCTAAGTTCTAGTCAATGGGGAGTAAGTGGAAAAATTGTGTTACAACTTCAAAGAATCTTCCTTAAAGGACAGGAAATATATAACTTTTGCCCCTTTCCTGTATCTTATTGCCTGAAATGTGGATACAAAGGTTTCTTGGGTCTTGAGAATATCCAAGGGACAATGGAGTGATCTGATTGAAAAGTCTGGGACTCTGACAGCTGTGTGAAACACAGCTATCTTTAGACTTTCAAATAAAAGAGAAATACAGTACTGTAAACTTTTATCTTTTTTAAAGCTTTTGTTAATTTGGATCTGTTATTGGCAGCTGAACTTAATCCCAGCTAATAAAATAAGAAAAATGGGATGGTAAAATGATTCTCTCTGAGTGAACTGTAGAGTCATCCTACTAAAGCAGACTGAGAGGATGATATATATAATCTCTGAGAAAGGAAATATGTATAATGAGGTAGGTCTAAGGGTTGTCAGTACAGCCAAAAGAAGAGACTTTCAAAGAGTGAACTTAGCTAAGTGAATGAACTCTTTGGTATATTCAAATAATGCTGATAGTTGCTATGAAGCTTAATCACGCTGATGACTTTACAGAGTACATGAGTTTAATAAACCATTAATATGCTTGACTGAACATATGGCTTAAAAAACCTTTGGACTATTTACAGCGTGGCTCTTAATCAATTCTAGGAGGCCCAAATAGTAGCAATTATGATATAACCATAGGAGACTTAAAAATCTATTTCTTAAAGAGTCATATCTAAGAAAATCTGTAACGCAATTGCTCTCAACAGCATAACAGAGCTAAATAACTAATGGGATACATTACATAATCACTCAGAAATTTGTCAATTTAAAGAAAGTATCAAAAGACTTAAAAGATTTCAATGTTATAGAAGACTAAGACCAATGGTGAGAAGAAAGTTTGCTATAAATCATTGACTTAGATTGACAATCAAGACACAATATGAAAAATGTATTTTTCAGCACAGCAGTGAAATTTCTTAAAATGCTATAAAATGACTTGGCCATTTAAAAAATTTGATACTTTCTACAAATTATTAGTTGAGATTAGAGAAGTCTATGTGGTTCACTGAAACTTCAGAGACCTCAGATGGTTTAAATTAAGTGGACTTTTAAAATAATCAAAAACTCCGGAGTATAAACTAATTCCTTGGAGCCTATTAGGAGACATGCTGAGCCTATATATGATAAATTGGTAATAAAATAAATCAGCTGCATCAAAAGCACAGAGCAAAGGGTAATGTTTTCTAATAATCTATAAATTTCTTTACAATCTCATTAGCATTTCTGAAACAATAATATAAGCCAGTGACTTTTGACCATTTTCATCTCATGGCACACATAAACTAATTAAGTTAATTACTAAAATTCTGTGGCACACCCAAAATATATTTTTTGCCAATCTGGTAAAAATATAGGTATAATTTTGATTCATTCACACTGGACCACTATTGTTGTGTTGGCTGTTCTCTTTTTTTTTTTAATTTGATAATCTAAGGGAAAAGAGGGCAATGCCCCTACCTCAGGTATTGCACGTTTTAAAAATTCTTGCAGCACACCCGTTGAAAATCGCTGATATAAGGAAATGAAAAAAACAAGATTAACCATCACAAATATTCAACTCACACATAGATTTTCAGTAACTGAAAAATCAAGGCGCACTTGTACTTTTAATCTTTCATTTGTCACTGAGCTTCTAATTATAAGGAAGAAAAATTACTTCCTTAAAAAAAATAAAAGTTCAATCTGATGAGGTCAAGCTCCAGAATATGTTGTGCACCTCCAAGAAAAAACAAAATCTAATTTAACTTTTCTCAGTTTCATTTCTCTCAATTATGAAAAATAAACTGCCACAGGATATAAGTCAGCTCACAAAATGAAGCAAGGCATGCGATCCTTTATCTCTCTTAGCAAGCCTCTTCCTAAGTGATAACTTCCCCAAAACTGAACTATTCAAAGCTGGACAACAAAATGCAGTAGTAGAGAAAAGAAAAAATGTGAGAAAAAGATAAAGGGGAATTTTTTCTTCCCTTTTTTCAACAAAAGGAGATATAAATTTGTATTATGTATACATTGTGTTTAAGGATATATTTTTAAAGGCCCACAGGGTAAAATGACTGAAAGAAAATATACAAAGTACCGGCAACTTCACTGGGTGGTAGAGATTAGTACTAGAGATTTCCCCTTTTTCTGTTTTCTCAAATTTTCTCCAACATTCATTTTATCACTTTTTTTTTTAATTTCTTTTTATTTATTTATTTTAGAGAGGAGATACAGAGAGAGAGAGAGAGAGAGAGAGAGAGGGAGAGAGAGAGAAAGAAAGAGAAAGAAAGAGAAAGGGGAGAGGAGCTGGAAGCATCAACTCCCATATGTGCCTTGACCAGACCAGTGCAGGGTTTTGAACTGGCGACCTCAGTGTTCCCAGGTCGACGCTTTATCCACTGCACCACCACAGGTCAGGCCCTCATTTTATCACTTTTATAAGTGAAATTATGAACAGTAAAAAGCAGAAAAAGTAGAAAAGCAAAAATGTTAAAATTAACATTTTTGGTTGGAAAATGATGATACTTAAAGCATATTTATTTTGTGTTATCCTTTGTGTGGAATTTTGGGCCTCACCTCAGGAGTAGTGAGCCTACATTTTAATAAGATTTCCATATGTTTCATATGCACATTAAGCTAGTGAAACACTGTTTTAGAGTATTCACTAGAAAAAAATCAACATAGGTGTTTATTCCTAAATCCTTCCTTTATGTCAGTCTATAATCATCATGTTTAGAGATTTACCTGTTAGATATATTAATGCAATTCAGCAAATATTGACAATAGGAGACGATAATGATAAGAATATATTAATCATACTACTACATTTGGGGTAAACTTTATAAAAGAATAGTTCCAAACTTCAAACCCAAGTCACCATCCCCTATTACATTAACCATATTCATGGAAACGAATCAAAGCAGAATAAGTATAACAGAGAATCTTTTCTTTTAATAAAGTCTGAAATGTACTAATGAGAAAACACAAGAACCACAAAGTGGCATAATATTGTAGTACCGGAATGCTTAAGTAAGTCCTTCTTCTGCCTTAAGTCTGTTCAACAACTTTGTCCAGTTACTTTAAAATATCTATATAAGACAGGGTTTCTCAATCTGGCACCACTGACAGTTTGGGCTCGATAACTGTTTGTTGTGGAGTCTGTCCTGTGCATCACAGGAGATTTAGCAGCATGCCTGGCCTCTACCAACTAGATGCCAGTAACATCTCCTCAGCTGAAACCACCACAAATATTTCCTAACAATGCCAACTGTCCTCTAGAGACAACCCATCCCCTGCAAGCCCCAGTGAGAACCACAGATGCAGAAAGAGAACAATCATCAGAAAGGGGTCCTATTAATATAGGCCAATGATCTTATTTAGGATTTCTACCCTCAAAAAACTAAAAATGCAATATAACTAAATTTATAAATTATAGACACATCTGTGAAGTTTGTTTTAAAAGCTTCATGAGAGCTGGAGCTAGGTCTGTTTTTTTCTGGCTACTAAATTCTCAGCAGTTTCTGGCCCATGGTAAGTGTTTGACAATGTTTGTTAAATAAGATAAAATATATAAATATTATATATCCTCAGAATTCAATTTTCAGGTTAAATATTATGATTTCTACTATATGTGTTATTTCTTAAATGTATTTCTCTAACCTCCTTTAACTAGGAAAGAATTCTACTAGTTAAATCATACTGAAAAATTAATTACTGCCTGACCAGGCAGTGACACAGTGGATTGAGCATCGGACTAGGACGCGGAGGACCCAGGTTCAAAACCCCAAGGTCACCAGCTTGAACACAGGCTCATCCAGCTTGAGTGCAGGCTCATCAGCTTAAGCATGAGGTTGCCAGCTTGAGCATAGGATCATAGACATGACCCCATGGTTGCTGGCATGAGCCCAAAGGTCACGGGCTCGAAGCCCAAGGTCACTGGCTTGAACCCAAGGTCACTGGCATGAGCAAGGGGTCACTCAGTCTGCTATAGGCCCCCTTCTCCCCATCAAGGCACATATGTATGAGAAAGCAGTCAATGAACAACTAAGGTGCCCCAATGAAGAACTGATGCTTCTCATCTCTCTCCCTTCCTGTCTGTCTGTCCCTATCTGTTCCTCTCTCTCTCTCTCTCTCTCTGTAAAAAAAAAAAAAAAAAAATTAATTGCTAAGATCTATTATGTACCCAGTAACCACTATATCCAAACCAATTATGACTCTTAGAACACAAATGATAGCAATGGGAAGTAGGAACACTGGCACGGAAAATTAGCATAAGAAAGAAAGTAAACCCCATCAGGAATTTATGCTAAGGTTTAGCAGCTTGGGGCACTACTATTTAAAGAAGATAAAAGAAATTTTAGATGCTGTCACCTTCCTGTCCAGTTTGCTGTCTTTTCTCTTAGCATATTGTTCAGAACTTATCTCAAGGCTTCATTTTCTAAGTATTATTCAAACACTCTAGATGAGTAGTTTTTATACTTTTTTTTGGAGCCACAGACTCACTTTCAAAATCTGATGAAATAATGAATTATACATAATTTTTTAAAAAAAGAAAAAATCTAAGGAAAACTATAAACTATTTTCCTAGAAAAATGCACTTACATACAAACTTTACCATATAATTTCAGGGAGTTTGTACACCTCTTAGAGTCTATTGATAGATAATGGTTTCTCTCATTCCTGCATGCTTATTAATATTTATTGTCCATACCATACAATTTAGCAATTCAAATAAGTGGTGAGGTTTAGTTACTCATCCAAGTCGACTTAAAAAATCATGTAGGTTCTCATCTGTCAACTGGGAAGTTGATATGGTGATTCTGAGAATCTTACAGAGTACTGAGAACAGTGCTTACAAACTTTAAAGTAATACCAATACATAGACAAGTTATATTCTTCACTTCTGTCTCCCCAGACAGATTACAGAGAACTTGGATGGATGGATTGTAGAGTATAACTCTCCTGAATACTTGTTGGTGCCTAATAAAACTGAATAAATGTTTCTTAACGTTTATTTCAAGCAAAAAACTCTGGTTGTTTTCCACAGTTGAGGTTGGTTACAGCAGCATCCAAAGATAACACAGAGAGCAAACACTTTATTTGCTCCACAAGAGTTTCACTTGCCTAATCTTATTTTTTGTAAGTCATGTGTTAGTTCACCTACTCATCTAGTCCAGGCTATAGCTACTGCAGAGAGCTAAACATCTAAGAAAGCTATGTAAATCATGAATTAGAGAGAGAAAAAAGAAATCCATCAAGTTTCTTTCCTCAAACTGGTATTTACTAAATTCTTTGAGTTGTACTGTCAAGATTCACTGCAAGGAAAATGGAATGTGTTTGGAGAATCAATCCAATAGATAATTGTAAGAATCTATTAAGCTATTAAGCTCTTCTCTTTGCTTAACTTCTTCAACAACTGTTTCATGGTGAATTCCACAATAATTTTCAATTTCAAGTATAAAATGGCAGCATATAAAGAATTCCACAATGAACAACACCCCGAGCTCTGTTAAAAAGCCAAGAGGCTCTGAATTACTCCTATCCTCTTTCTAAATGCAACTCAAATCACCATTTCTTTTCTTTCTTTCTTTCTTTCTTTCTTTCTTTCTTTCTTTCTTTCTTTCTTTCTCTCTCTCTCTCTCTCTCTCTCTCTCTCTCTCTTTCTTTCTTTCTTTCTTTCTTTCTTTCTTTCTTCTTTTGGACTAGCCTCATTCTTCTTGTCTTGAGTTGCTCAGCATTTTGCCACAGTCCTTCAGGTCACATCATCATAAACTTTATTGGTCAGAACTGTATATACAAGTACCTGTCTTATCTCCTTAATCAAGACCAAGTTCTGTGTAGCATGTCTGTGCAGCACAGAATTAGCTACACATTTAGGACTGGTTAAAGGATAGCTAAAAAAGAAGGAAGTTGTATGACTTATCCAGGAATCAATTTTGTATTCTATAAAAACAATACTAATAACCCTAAATCTCCAATGTCTGTATCACAGATCAAATTCAAGTGAACATGGTAACAGACAGCCTCTAGCAGTTTATTAAAAAAAAAAAGTCATTATTTTCATGGTCAGGAGCCTGTTCCTTGGAAATACTACATACAAATGAACAGAAGCCCATTCTCTTCGGTTTCTTTGGTAGGTGAGGGGAGAAGGAATGGAACTCTGGTTCCTAAAGTCCTGTTCTGTCGCTTCTTTTCACTTTTCTTTGACACTAGCTGCTAGTCTATAATGCTTGGTTTAACCTCAGAGAAAAAAGAATATAAAAAAAGAAACAGAGTAATCCTAGTTCTTTTAAATCTATCTTGCAAAGATGCCAAGAAGACAAATACCACACTTATAAAATCAGGAAGCGCTCTGGAGGAAGGGCACTAATACAACCAAATTATATTAAAGAGCTACTTTTACATTTCTAAATTCTTTGCCTACTAGCCAATTTAAATTGGTAGTTTTAAAAAATTAAGCCAACATAGAAATCAGTAAAAAGGATCAAAGCAGAAAACTGAAATCAACAAAGAGATTTAACCAAGCAGTAGGTTAGATGGCAATGAGAAATAAAATAAAGCCCTTCCCCTTCAAAATAACATCTTTCCTCTACCTAATGTTACAAAGACTAATTGGACAGAATGAAGGTCTGTTACACAAGCCACAAATCAAGTAAATCTGTAAATTAAAATACAGTCTTGGTTAATCATAATGAAGAAAAAGAATAAACAAATGGATTACAAATTTGCTGCCAAAAGTTGCAAAGGTTTTGGAATTTAATTATTGTTTTATCTAATACAAACAAGAGGGAAGCCGAAAAGCGAAAAGACCTGCAGTTTAACAACAGGAAGGTCATAAAAAGATCTAAAAACAAAACTTTAATATTTGAGGATCATAATTTTTCTGTGGAAAGGTTTTGATGCCCCCTCTTCCCTTAGAGAAACAAAAATGTTCTACAAATGATATGGCAAATATTCCAAAATGCCACAGTGAGTGATACAGGGCTATTATGAACAATAACATTTATTATTTAAGACATGGTTTATAGCATCATTCAAATAACTATTTTATTTTCTTTCCCATCTTTCAGTCCTACCCACACACACAAATGTACACATACTCTTCTAGTTACTGTAGTGAAAACCTGTAAATCTGTAATCTCTTTTGTAAATCAAACCAATGAATACACAGACAAAAATCCTAAACTGACATGACTATCCAAGAGAAAACTAATGTAGAGCCTAATCTGAAAGAAGTAGAAAAATAAAATACATATCCTCCAAAACCCAACATAAAACATTTAGAAATAAATGGCTCGATGTGATTGCAATTATTATAAAATAAATTACTACCTACCCTGTAAAATTATAAAAGACCTTCCTTAAAACAGCTAACTTACTCCATATTTATTCTCTTGTGTGTGTGTGTGTGTGTGTGTGTGTGGCAGACACACAGAGAGAGACAGAGAGAGGGACAGATAGAGACAGACATACAGAAAGAGAGAGAGAGATGAGAGGCATCAATTCTTTGTTGCGGCACCTTAGTTGTTCTCATTGATTGCTTTCTCATATGTGCCTTGACGGGGGGCTACAGCAGACCGAGTGACCCCTTGCTCAAGACAGCAACCTTGGGTTCAAGCTGGTGAGCTGTGCTCAAAACAGATGAGCTGCGCTCAACCCAACGACCTTAGAGTTTCGAACCTGGGTCCTTTGTGTCCCAGTCCGATGCTCTATTCACTGCGCCACTGCCTGGTCAGGCTATTATGATTTTTTAAAAAGCATTAGAAATGGGCCCGGGCCAGTTGGCTCAGTGGATAGAGTGTAGGCCCAGCACGGAGACATCTCAGGTTCAATCCCCCATCAGGGCACACATGAGAAGCAACCATCTGCTTCCCTTCCCCATCCTCTCCTCCTTCTCTTTATCTTCACCTCTCGCAGCCAGTGGCTCAATTGGTTCGAGCGTTGGCCCTTAGGCACTGAGGATGGTTTGGCTGATTTGAGCATTAGCCCCAGACAGGGGTTGCTGGGTGGATCTCTACCTCCCCTCTTCTCACTTGCATGTGCAAGTTCCGGGTTCAATTCCTGGCCAGGGCACACAGGAAAAGCACCCATCTGCTTCTCCACCCTTCCCCTCTCCTTCCTCTCTGTCTCTCTCTTTCCCTCCCACGGCCAAGGCTCCATTGGAGCAAAGTTGGCCTGGGTGCTGAGGATGGCTCCATGGCCTCCGCCTCAGGCACTAAAATGGCTCTGGTTGCAACGGAGCAATGCCCCAGATGGACAGAGCATTGCCCCCTGGTGGACTTGCTGGGTGTATCCCAGTCGGGCTCATGCAAGAGTCTGTCTGACTGCCTCCCTGCTTCTAACTTTGGAAAATACAAAAATAATAATAATAATAAACGTAAGAAATTATGTACAAGCCAGAGACTAGATCATCCAAGACACTGTGGCATCCTATTTGCTTTTTCTCTCTTGGATCACTTATCATGAAAGTAAACAGAAAGGAACAGCCAGTGAGTTAGCCTGGAAGCAGATCCTCCAGCCCAGTCAGGCCATGTGATGGCTGCAGCCCTGGCCAACATCCAGTGCAACTGGAGGGACCCTATGCTGGAATCACCTAGTCAAGCTGTTCCTAAATTCATATTCCAACTCCTACGTGAAATAATAAATATTTGTTGTTTTCAGCTTCTGATTTTTTGGAAAATTTGTTATGTAGCAATAGATAACTAATACTATTTGGATTCTCTCCCTTATTAATTCATTCAAAATTTATCAAACAACTACTTTAATGTTTTTAGGCTTTAAGAGACACAAGTATTAATGATAAATTGCAGGCTTCTTAAAGGCATAAACTAACAAGCCATTGTAGTGGACATATATTGGTTTTGTTTTTCCAATACACCTAATTCCTTTCAAAAACTACTACTCACCTATTCCCCATCGTATCTGCTGTCAATCTACATTTTACCTTGCCCCTGGTGAAAGGGTTGGACATATACTGCAAGCTTAAATTATCCTAATTCCTCTAAACAGTGACTTCTCCATGGGTAACCGTGTGTCCTAAACAGGGAAACTAAGAAACTAGTTTTTAATCAATACATATAAGTCAGGAAAATAGAAGCACCTCTTTCTACTGGTATGGGCTGGATAGTCGTTACCTTACATCAATAAGGGTAAGCTTGTTTACAGAATGACATGAACAAAGCCAGAGAGAGCCAAGAAATACCTGAAACCTGGAACCTGGAACCACATTTGGGCTTCCTAAGTATATAATCCACTAACCTCCTTTTTCAATTAATTAAGTTAGACACTAATACACACAGGTGCTTTGGGGGTTTTTTTGTTTGTTTGTTTTAAATCTAAGTTGTATCAAATGAGAAAGAAAAGTTCAAAATATGGTAAGAATTTAGATTATCAGATCCAGCCGAGATAACTGGGAAGCATTCATGGCAGTAATACGAACTCTGAGGGAGAGAAAGGATTTTAGCAAGTGAAAATAGGGAGGGATAAAGAATATTCCAAGCAGCTACAGGAAAGGATATACATGTATGAAAAGTACAGTTCCATTTGGTTGAACTCTCCAATATAAATAATGATAAAGTACAGAAGCCTAAATTATATTTTTAGAAAGTTAGACTGTTTTCCCTAGGCTAAGGGAGTATGTGAGGAGGAGTATCATAGAATGACAGGTCAAACCCATTTTGTGATTAATATTGGTTAGATATTACCTACCACTCTCACTAGTTTTATCATCATAATTCCATTCGTGCTGCTCTACTGTATCAAGACTTTTTAAATCCACAAATAACTTATCAAAACGCAAATATACTTCCTCTAATCTACTTAGTTAATAACCCTGGCAATAAAAAGGAAGTTGAGCTTAGTTGGCAGTTAAACTGAAATAGTTCCTACTGACTACCACTCATCGTTATTGACACCTATATCTTGAGTGGTACGACTGAGCCCTCTTCATTACACACAGAGCTATTTAGAAAGTTTAAAAAAAGATAAACCTGAACTTAGCCTCCAAGTTCAAAGTTCCACTTTCTATTTCTGCAATTGAGAAATCATTTGTAAAAATCCATACAGCCTGACCTGTGATGGCGCAGTGGATAAAGCACCGACCTGGAATGCTGAGATTGTCAGTTCAAAACAGAGGGCTTGCCTGGTCAAGGCACATATGGGAGTTGATGCTTCCTGCTCCTCCCCGCTTCTCTCTCTCTCTCTCTTTCCTCTGAAATGAATAAATAAAATCTCCCATCCAAGTACTAACCAGGCCTGACCCTGCTTAGCTTCCGAGATCAGACAAGATCGGGCGTGTTCAGGGTGGTATGGCTATATATGAATAACTAAAATCTAAAAAAAAATGAATCCATACAAAAGTGCTAAGAATGGTCTTACACCATATACAAAAATTAGCTCAAAATGGATCAAAGACCTAAATATAAGAATTAAAACTATAAAACTCTTAGAAAAAAATATAGGGGAAAAGTTTTACGACATTGGATTTGGCAATGATTTCTTAAATATGACAACAAAAGCACATGAAACAATAGAGAAAATAGATATATTGGGCTATATTAAAATTTAACTTTTTGTACATTAAAGGATACTTTCTAAACAGTGAAAACCCAGAGGATGCAAGAGAATGTCTGCAAATCACATATCTGATCAGAGATTAATAGTAAGCATATATTAAAAACTTCTACAACTCAACAATAACAATGAAAAATAACCAGATTAAAAAATGGACCAAAAAAATTTAATAGACATTTCTCCAAAGAGGATTACAAAAGGCCATAAGCACATGGAAAGATGCTTAACATCACTAATAATCAGGAAATGTAATTCAACAACACAATGAGATACCACTCACATCCATTAAGGATGGTAATTTACACACACACACACACACATACACACAAATCCAGAAGATAACAAATGTTGATGAGAATGTGCAGAAATTTAAACCCTTGTGCACTGTCCAACAGAATGTAAAATGACATAGCCACTGTGGAAATAGTCTGGCAGTGTCTCAAAAAGTTAAAAAATAGAATTACCCTATGATCCAGCAATTGCACTCCTAGGTATACATGCAAAAGAATTAAATGTAGAGACTTAAACAAATATGTGTACATTCATGTGCATAGTAACATTATTCACAACAGCCAAAAGGTGTAAAGAACTCAAATGTCCATCAACATATTAACGAGTAAGTAAAATGTGGTATATATATAGAATGAAATAAGATTAGTCTTTAAAAGGAATGAAATTCTGACAAATGCTACAACAGGGATAAATCCTAAGACATTATACCAATCAAAATAAGCCAGATACAATAGGGCAAATATTGTATGTTTCTACTTATATGAGGTACCTAAAACAGGCAAATTCACAGACACAAACACATAAAGGAGACAGAGTTACCGGGGGCAGAGAGAGGTGGGAATGGGGCATTGCTAGGTAATGGGTGCAGAGTTTCTACTTGGGATGATGAAAAAGTTCTGGAATTGAGAGTGGTGATGTTTATACAACATTCTGAATGTACTCAATACAACTGAAATGTATACTTAAAAATGGTTAAATATTAAATTTTATGTTATATACACTTTACACCAGGGGTGCTCAATACGTCGATCGCGATCGACCAGAAGGAAGTGTGGGTAGATCACATGACATTAAAAATACATTTGTCTTTTGATTTGCATACAGGGTAGCCAATCTGACGTCTGAACTTTCGACACCCTACGCATGTGCGTTAAACTGCGCTAACTTGTTCAGTTACATTGCTGCATAGTTAGCCTTCAATTTATTTAAACTAAATACAACAAAGGGTATAAGAATGAGTGCCGTAGCTGGTCCGAGTAAGAAGCCTCAAACCTACCACTTTCATACAGAATGGGAGGGGATTTTTTTCACTATGTCATATTCTAAGTGCGTTTGCCTCATCTGTCTGTGTGCCATTGCTATTCCAAAGAAGGGAAATGTGGACCGGCTTTTTCGGACTGTTCATAACAACTATGACATTGACTTTCCTCCGAAAAGAGAGCTGAGAAGGAGAAAGGTGAAAGAAGAATACACAATATTAAATAGTAATAATAGTAACTTAAATAATGATAATATAGAAAAAATAAATTTATGTTTTGCATTTTTATTGTAGGTAGATCATTTTGACTTGGTCATCTTATAAGTAGCTTGCAAGCTGAAAACGTGTGGGCACCCCTGCTTTACACAATAAAAAACAAATGCTGAGAATGGGCTTGGGCCAGAGGCCTTCCACATGCATCCTGGCAGCAGAGCAGTGGCACGGAATGCAGCACACAAATACCAGACAAACACAAGCAGTTTCAACACTTCTGGGCAAGACACACTCATTGTCACCCTGAGTTTAGTAAAAAGGACTGACATCCAAAAAATTGTTTCCAAGTCCTCTTAAAGTTTGGTTTCCTGGCTTCCTCTCAAGCACCCCATCTGTCCACAAGAATAGAACCAGAAAGCCAACAGCAAAAATCTGAAAGAAGTCCAAAACCAGGGGCCTCCTGTTGGTAGGTAACTAGTCAAAAGCAAAGACTTCAGCAGTGCCAAAGCCCTGTTCTTGGGGAGTCGACGGGTTTACAAAGACTTTCTCTCCCTCTTTAAATCTTTTTACCAAAGTATAATATACATACAGAAAAGGGTAAATCATAAGAAAGATTTTTAAACCTATCAGAAAAAAATTTAAGCTCAATAATCTCAAATATATCTCTTTATAAATTGGGAGTTAAAAAATAAAATGACTTCAGCACAACCAGCATTTTCTTAACTGACAAATGTTAAATAACTTCGCTTGATCCACTTTTTCCCAAGTGGAAGGACTAATTATAGCTAGTAAAAAACTCAAGTTGTATATTTAGATGGTCAATTTAGCAATAAAACTGTTCAAGACTAAGATTATCAATATGCTAACATTCATGCAAAAAACCCAGTTATCACCAATTCCTCACTTTCTTTCATCTTCCACATCCCTTCCAATTCATCTCAAAATAACTTATTTACATTCAAAACATTTCTTCTATCTGTTCACTTCTCTTCACCCTGACTGCTAAAATTCTCTCCATCTACCTTACTAATATTAGTTCACCTCAACCAGTATGATAGCTCCCTCTAAGTGTTCTCCTGGCTTCACTTGTATTTCCTTTTGTAATACTGATTTTTATTAGTTATCACTAGGCTCGATAAACAAAATTTGAAACAAGTTACAATAAAATTTTAAAAGAAAAGGAATTTTTATAATTGTAGAACAGAGGTGGAAATGTAGAAAGCAGTGTCCTCAGTCCCATTTTGAACATAACCCCATTTTGAAGTGGAGTATTAATTTTGGCTCTGTTCATTTTGATTACCTAACCTTGCTAACAGAATGAAGGATTAAGTATTTTGTCTTTTTGCTTTTCATTTATCTTGAGAACCTATTTTACCTTACTACTATCATACAGAGATTTGGAAGTAAAAGAGAGTTGCTTTTAGTGTGCAGAAAAACAGTTCCTGCTTGACCAGGCGTTGGCGCAGTGGATAGAACATCAGCCCGGGATGCTGATAACCTAGGTTGGAAACCCCATGGTCACTGCCTTGAGTGTGGGCTCACCAGCTCAAGCGCTGGTCACCGGCTTGAGTGTGGGATCATAAACATGACCCCATGATTACTGGCTTGAGCCCAAAAATTGCTGGCTTGAAGCCCAAGGTCGCTGGATTGAGCTCAAGGTCCCTGCCTTGGGTAGGGTGTCACTGGCTCAGCTGGAGCCCCCCAGTTAAGGCACATATGTGAAAGCAATCAGTGAACAATTAATGTGCCACAACTATGAGTTGATGCTTCTCTCACCTCTCCCTTTCTGTCTGTCTGTACCATTCTCTCTCTCTCTCTTAAAAAAAAAAAATAGAGCAGAATTGAATAAAAAAACAGAATTATACAAAAAATTAATACAACAAAGAGCTGGTTCATTGTACAGATTAATAAAATTGGCTAATCACTGGCTAGACTCACTAAGAAAAACTCATATAAACAAAATCAGAAATGAAAGAGAAGTTGCCATATTACAGATATACATAGAATCATACTAGAACACTGTTAAAGACTTGAAGTCACCAAATTCAATAATCTAGACAAAATGGGTAAATTTCTAGAATTATATAACTTTCCTAGACTGAATCATGAAGGACTGAAAAATCTAAACAAACCAGTGAGGAAACCAAAGCAACCATCAAAAACTTCCCCCAAAATAGAAGTCCAGGACCAGACAGCTTCACTGGTGAATTCTACCAAACAGTCGAAAAAGATTTGATACCTATCCTTCTCAAACTATGCCAAAAAAATGAAGAGGCAATATTTCCTAACACATTTTATGAAGTCAACATAATCCTGATACCAAAACCTGGCAAGGATGACACAAAAAATGAAAACTATAGACAAATATCTTTGATGAATACAGATGTAAAAATCCTAAACAAAATACTAGCAAATCAAATACAACAATACACTAAAAAAAATACATCACAATCCAGTGCGGTTCATTCCAGGGGCACAAGGATAGTTTACCAGACACAAATCCATCAATGTAATACACTACATTAACAAAACAAAAGATAAAAATTATATGATCTTAATCAATAGATGCAAAAAAAGCATTCAATAAGATACAATGTCCATTTGTGATTAAAACAGTGAATAAAAGAGGTATAGAAGGAAAGTACCTCAACATAATAAAAGCCATCTTGATAAACCCTCAGCCAAGATCATACTAACTGGTGAAAAAAAAAAAATTAAAGCTTTTCCTCTAAAATCAGGAACAAGACAAGGATATCCACTCTCACCACTCTTATTCAACATAAGTTCTGGATGTCCTACCCAGACCAATCAGGCAAGAGAAAGAAATAAAAGGCACTTGAATTGGGAAGGAAGAAGTAAAAGTGTCACTTTCTGCAGGTCACATGATTCTGTATATAAAAAACCCTAAAGACTTCAACAAAAAGCCATTAGAAACAATAAACTAATACAGTAAAATTGCAGTATACAAAATCAATGTACCAAAATCCACTGCTTTTCTATATACTAATAATGAAATGTCAGAAAAATAAAAAAAAATATAATCCGTTTTGCAACTGCAACCAAAAGAACAAAGTATCTAGGAATAAACTCAACAAAGGATGTGAAGGACCTATACACTGAAAGCTACAAAACATTATTAAAAGAGATAGAAAAAACACAATGAAATGAAAAGATATTTCATGTTCATGAATTGAAAGAATCAATATAGTTAAAGTGGCCATATTTCCCAAAATAATATACAGATTTAATACAATCCCCATCAAAATCCCAAAGTCAATTTTTAAAGAAATATAACAAAAAATCACCAGATTTGTATTAACCATAAAAGACCCTGAATAGCCAAAGCAATTCTGAGAAAAAAGAACGAAGCCCTGGCCAGTTGCCTCAACGGTAGAGCATCGGCCCGGTGTGTGCAAGTCCCGGGTTCAATTCCTGACCAGGGCATAGAGGAGAAGCACCCATCTGCTTCTCTACCCTTCTCCCTCTCTTCCTCTTTCTCTCTCTTTCCCTCCCACAGCCAAGGCTCCATTGGAGTAGGGTTGGCCTGGGTGCTGAGGATGCTCCATGGTCTCTGCCTCAGGTGCTAGAATGGCTCTGGTGTAACGAAGCAATGCCCCAGATGGGCAGAACATCGCCCCCTAGTGGGCACGTAAGGTGAATCCCAGTTGGGCGCATGCGGGAGTCTATCTCTCTGCCTCCTCGCTTCTCACTTAAGAAAAATATATAGCCTGACCAGGCGGTGGCGCAGTGGATGGGGCGTCGGACTGAGATGAGGAAGAGCCAGGTTCGAGACCCTGAGCTCGCCAGCTTGAGTGCGGGCCCATCTGGCTTGAGCAAAAGCTCGCCAGCTTGGACCCAAGGTTGCTGGCTCTAGCAAGGGGTTGCTCGGTCTGCTGAAAGCCCGCGGTCAAGGCACATGTGAGAAAGCAATCAATGAACAACTAAGGTGTTGCGACGGCAACAAAAAACTAAGATTGATGCTTCTCACCTCTCTCCATTCTTGTCTGTCTGTCTCTATCTATCCCTCTCTCTGTCCCTATAAAAAAAGAAAAATATATATAAAGAAAAAAAGAATGAAGCTGGGAATATCCCACTACCTTACTTCAAATTATACTACAGAGCTACGGTAATCAAAACAGCATGGTATTGGCAGGAAAAGAGACACACATACCAATAGAACAGATTTGAGGGCCCAGAAATAAAACCACATGTATATAAACAAATAACTCTTGACAAAGGAGCCAAAAACACACAATGGAGAAAAGAAATCCTCTTCAATAAATGGTGCTAGGAAAATTAAAAAGCCACATCTAAAAGAATGAAATTAGATTATAGTTTGATCCATTTTGAATTAATAAAAATTAATTCAAAATGGATCAGAGACCTAAATATAAGATCTAAATCAATAAATTACATAGAAAAAAAATATAGGTACCAAACTTATGGACCTTGGCTGTAGACAACATTTAATAAATTTGATCCCAAAGACAAAGGAAGTAAAGGCAAAAATAAATTAATGGGACTATATCAAACTAAAATTTTGCACAGCAAAAGTAACCGATAACAAAACAAAAAGGCAATCAACTGAGTGGGAGATTATATTTTCAAACAACAGTTCTGACAAGGGGTTAATATACAAAATATATAAAGAACTCATAAAACTCAACACCAAACAAACAATATAATTTAAAAAATGGGCAGAGGACCTCTCCCTAAAAGACATACAAACAACGGACAGATATATGAAAAGATATTCAACTTCACTAGCTATAAGAGAAATGCAATCAAAACTACAATGAGATACCAACTCACACCTGTTAGAATGACTGTTATCAACAAGACAGGTGTAGCAAGTGTTGAAGAAGTTGTGGAGGAAAAGGAACCCTCATATAGTGCCAGTGGGAATGTAAACTGGTACAGCCACTATGGAAAACAGTATAGCGGTTCCTCAAAAAATGAAGAATAGAGTTACCATATGACTCAGCAATCCCTCTTCTGGGTATCTACCCAAAAAATTCTGGTTTTTTTTTTCTTCCTAATTACAAGTTTCTGTCCCCCACCACCAAAAAAAAGACCTATATACCAGATCACTAAAAGTCTGTCATCTGGAGCACAAATCAAATGATTTCAAGAAAAACCATGTAAATGTTAAAATTACCTTCTTTGTCCTGGCCAGTTGGTTCAGTGGTAGAGCGTTGGCCCGGTGTGTGCAAGTCCCGGGTTCGATTCCCAGACAGGGCATACAGGAGAAGTGCCCATCTGCTTCTCCACCCCTCACCTCTCCTTTTTTTCTATCTCTCTCTTCCCCTCCCGCAGCCAAGGCTGGAGCAAAGTTGGCACTGCTGGTGAGGATGCCTCTGTGGCCTCCAACTCAGGTGCTAGAATGGCTCTGGTTGCAATGGAGCAATGCCCCAGATAACCAGAGCATCGCTCCCTAGCAGGCTTGCTGGGTGGGTCCCGGTTGGGTACATGCATGAAGGAGTCTGTCTGTCTTCCTCCCTGATTCTCACTTCAGAAAAATACAAAAAAAACAAAATAAAATTACCTGCTTTAATGACTGCAAGAAAAAAAGCAGCAGTGTTTTTTGTTTTGTTTTACAGGGACAGAGAGAGAGTCAGAGAGAGGGATAGATAGGGACAGACAGACAGGAACGGAGAGAGGCGAGAAGCATCAATCATTAGTTTTTCATTGCCATTGCGACACCATAGTTGTTCATTGATTACTTTCTCACATGTGCCTTGACTGCGGGCCTTCAGCAGACGGAGCAACCCCTTGCTGGAGCCAGTGACCTTGGGTCCAAGCTGGCAAGCTTGGGGTCTCGAACCTGGGTCTTCCGCATCCCAGTCCCACGCTCTATCCACTGCGCCACCACCTGGTCAGGCACAGCAGTGTTTTATAAATAATAAAAATCAAATTAAAAATTACTTGTGGCCTCAAGCACAGAGACAGCATGCTTAGGGTCTTTAGGAACAATATCTACAGTACTTCAGAGATGGAGTGTCTCCTGTACTGACTGCCTGTAAAGATGACCAGGTGTGCTATTTAATCCCAATTCCTGGTGTTTATTTAGCATCTCTACCATTGCCTTGGAGATTCTGACCAAATGCCAAGAATTCTAAGATCTAACCAAAATGGAGAAGTGACTAACTTCTCTGTACAATCACCTTTTTGACCCATTTGGTTCTTCTGCAATAGCTCCCAGAACCCTGAGGTTAGTTTCCAGATTCTATACAAAATTGAAAGTATTCACATTTTTAGATGATTCTATCTCTGATGTGGGATTCTAGGAAACAGGATCTTCTCCTATTATTCTTACTATTTCTGCAAAGAAAACTTATATAAAACCAATCTGAATGTATTGATTATATGTAACGGAAATATATTTTACAAAGGAAAATTTATTAAAGTTGAACTCACCTGTCCGTTTTTCCCTATTTCCAGCTCCATTATGGCAACAGGTGTGTATATCTGAGCCAAGTGCCTTGACTGTGATTTGCCATCAACTCTCCAACTCAGGCTCCGAAGCCCATTGTCCCAGCGGCTCTGGTTCATGAGACTCTCTCGAATCTTTGTCTTATGACTCTTCCAGAATTTAGAAATGACAGCAGCTTGATCAGATATGATCCCTCCTTGCTTTTTGGTTTGAGCAGTCAAGAATGCCTCCAGCTGGTTGAAATCCATGTCTGCAGATGCAATAGACTATAATGACAGAAAAAATGAATTTGAATTTGGTAGATAACTAGAAAAAAGTAGATTCTTAACTATAAATCATATTTTGAACAATTCATAATCAATAAGTAATTTTTCACAAAAGGGTCAAGTGACTGATGACAATAAAATCTACATAAGTATATTCTCTTTGCAAATATCAAATATCAGAAAAGCTATTAAAAATTCCATGTCATTGAAATCCTATATTGTAATCTAATTATTAAGTATCTAATACTATGGTGGGAAAATAATAAAATAATAGTAAAATAAAAATTGTCAAGTAAAAGAACAAAATTACACTGCTCACAAAAATTAAGGGATCAGAAAATATGCAGATACTACAGTACGTTCAGCCTTTTTTGTATAGTGCATTTTCACCAATAAAATAAAAGTTGGGTTTGCATCTCATTTGCATAATTGAGCAACTTTCTTTGACTTGTCGTTTGCTGTCGTTTGCTTTTCTGATGTTCTTGTTTCGTAAAAGAAATAATCAAATGCTTTATCGCTTCATATTCATTTTGAACTATACCCTAATTTTTGTGTGCACTATAGCTCTCTGATGAATATGACATAATTCCACAGTGCCTAACAGCCAGGCTTGGTTTAACATACTATAAATGTATGATCCCTTGTCCATAAGAAGCTAAATTTGTCAAATGAATGCATTATTTTAGCTTTGTAGTTCATTGTCAGCCAAACAGCTCATTCACAATATTACTATGAAATTGCATGCTACTTTATGCTTTTCCATACATTTTCAAAACTTAATTGCCATTGCTGTTCTGAGAACAGTTTTTGTTTTGTTTTGTTGTTTTACAGAGACAGAGAGAGAGTCAGAGAGAGGGAAAGACAAACAGGAATGGAGAGAGATGAGAAGCATCAATCATCAGTTTTTCGTTGTGGCACTTTAGTTGTTCACTGATTGCTTTCTCATATGTGCCTTGACCGTGTGGCAGCAGCAGATCAAGTAACCCCTTGCTCAAGCCAGCAACCTTGGGTCCAAGCTGGTGAACTTTGCTCAAACTAGATGAGCCAGCGCTCAAGCTGGCGACCTCGGGGTCTCGAACCTGGGTCCTCCGCATCCCAGTCTGACGCTCTATCCACTGTGTCACCGCCTGGTCAGGCTGTTCTGAGAACAGTAAGCAGCTAAACTGAAGCAGAAAATTAGAGGGCTAAGGCAACAAAGCCTTGGAGAGGACAGTGATGGTTAATGATTTGGTCTCAAGACAAGCTTTCCTCTGTATCTTCTTTGGTATGTCCATATCCTCTCCTGGCTGCTGGGGTTGGCATGAGCTCCAAACGAATTTCCCAATTTAGAACAAGAAGAAAAATGGTACTGCCTCCTAGGGGTCATGGTCACCAGAAGGATATAAGGCTGTGCGTGGTTGCAGAGAGCCACTGTTGATATTTTGGCAAAGGCCTGATTGAATAAAAAAACAATGAAGCCAAACCAGAGATAAAAGTGGGTTCCAATGGAGTGATATCCCTGTTCTTATAATCCCTGAGGCCCTGGTTTTTGCAGACTTTCTTCAATTTTGTATGTCATCTCAGCATCCTTTCCATCTAAAGGCACCAAAAGTTTTTAGTGAGAGATTAAAAATTTTTAAAAATACACACACTAGCCTGACCAGGTGGTGGCGCAGTGGATAGAGCACCGGACTGGGATGCGGAAGACCCAGGTTCGAGACCCCAAACTTGCCAGCTTGAGCGCAGGCACATCTGGCTTGAGCAAAAAGCTCGCCAGCTTGGACCCATGGTCGCTGTCTCAAGCAAGGGGTTGCTCAGTCTGCTGAAGGCCCGCAGTCAAGGCACATGTGAGAAAGCAATCAATGAACAACTATGGTGTCGCAAACGCAGTGAAAAACTAATGATTGATGGTTCTCACCTCTCTCCGTTCCTGTCTGTCTGTCCCTATCTATCCCTCTGTCTGACTCTCTCTCTATCCCTGTAAAAAAAAAAAAAATACACACACTATAAAACTGGATCTCAGCAGACATTGTTTAAGAAGCACTGCTAGCCTAACCTGTGGTGGCACAGTGGGTAAAGCATCGACCTGGAATGCTGAAGTCGCCTGTTCAAAACCCCGGGTTTCCCTGGTAAAAGCACATATGAAAGTTGATCCTTCCTGCTCTCCCCTCTTCTTGTTTTCTCTCTTTCTCTCCCCTCTCTAAAATGAATAAAGTCCTTAAAAAAAAGAAAAAAGGAAGATGCACTACTATATCACCTGACAGGTGGCTGACAGGTAGTAGCACAGTGAAGGTCCCAGATTCAAAAACCTGAGGTAGCTGCCTTGAACACGGGATCACTGGCTTGAGCCCAAGGTTCCTGGCTTGAGCAAGGGGTCACTGGCTCAGCTGTAGCCCCGCTACCCCAGTCAAGCACATATGAGAAAGAAATCAATGAACAACTAAGGTGCCACACTGTGAGTTGATGCTTCTCATCTCTCTCCCTCACTGTCTGTCTCTTAAAAAAAGAAGCTCCGCCTGACCAGGTGGTGGCACAGTGGATAGAGCGTCGGACTGGGATGCAGAAGACCCAGGTTCAAGACCCCGAGGTCGCTAGCTTGAGCGCGGGCCCATCTGGCTTAAGCAAAAGCTTACCAGCTTGGACCCAAGGTCCCTGGCTCCAGGGGGGGATTGCTCAGTCTGCTGAAGGCCCGCAGTCAAGACATGTGAGAGAGCAATCAATGAACAACTATGGTGTCGCAGCGGCAACAAAAAACTAATGATTGATGCTTCTCATCTCTCTCCATTCCTATCTGTCTGTCCCTATCTGTCCCTCTCTCTGTTCCTAAAAAAAAAAAAAGGAATATTGAGGGTAAACATATATTGATATATTGGGAGGTTCTTTTGTCTCTGCAACTTAGGTCAGCTGCATTTTAAAATAAAAACAATCAACTCATATCCAACTTCATCAACTAATAGCTAAATGGCCCCATTTTTACTATAATAAAAATCCTGGTGCCTGACCTGTGGTGGCACAGTGGATAAAGCATTGACCTAGAACGCTGCAGTTGCAGGTTCAAAACTCTGGACTTGCCTGGTCAAGTCACATGTGGAAGTTCATGCTTCCTGCTTCTCTCCCCTTCTTTATCTCTCTCTATCTCTCTCTCTCTCCCCCCCCTAAAATAAATAAATAAAACCTTAAAAGAAAATAAAATCTGTAAGCAGCCTATAACATTTAAAGAAAAAAATCCTGGTTACATTTCAATAAAGGGAAAATGGATACCAAGAAGAAAATAAGTCTGACCAGGTGGTGGTGCAGAGGAAACAGTATTGACCTGGGATGCTGTGTCCCCAGCTTCAAAATCTTGAAGTCTCCAGCTTGAGCTTGGGCTCATCGGCTTGAGCACGGGGTTGCCAGCTTGCACATGAGATGAAAGACATAACCCATGGTTGCTGGCTTGAACCCAAAGGTCGCTGGCTTGAGCAAGGGGTCACTGACTCAGCTGGAGCCCCCTGGTCAAGGCAAATATGAGAAGCAATCAATGAACAACTAAAGTGCCACAACTACAAGTTGATGCTTCTCATCTCTCTCCCTTCCTGTCTGCCTATCTCTGTCTCTCTCTCTCACTCAAGAAGAAGGAGGAGGAGGAGGAGGAGGAGGAGGAAGAGGAGGAGGAGGAGGAGGAAGGAGGAAAGAGGAAAAAGAAGGAAAAAGGAGAAAGAGGAAGAGGAAGAAGGAGAAGAAAAGGTGCTGGCTATGAACAAGCTGGAAAGATTAAAGTCAAAACTAAAAATTAAAATTAAGAAATACCACCTCGCCGGGCTGTGGCGCAGTGGATAGAGCGTCAGACTGGGATGCGGAAGACCCTGGTTCGAGACGCCGAGCTTGCCAGTTTGAGCGCAGGCCCATCTGGCTTGAGCAAAAGCTCGCCAGCTTGGACCCAAGGTCGCTGGCTCCAGCAAGGGGGGGCTCGGTCTGCTGAAGGCCCACGGTCAAGGCACATGTGAGAAAGCAATCGATGAACAACTAAGGTGTCGCAATGGCAATGAGAAACTAACGATCGATGCTTCTCACCTCTCTCCGTTCCTGTCTGTCTGGCCCTATCTATCCCTCTGTCTGACTCTCTCTCTGTCCCTGTAAAAAATAATAATAATAAGAAATGCCATTATTCTTTATTACAGAAAAAGGAAAATACTTCAGGTTGATAGCAAATTTTAGAAACTACTATTATCTATCCCTTGCTCTTCCTACAGGGGGAAAAAAAGGGAGTTATAATTATTTGGAATTTCTCAAATTACCCAATAAACAAATTGAAAAGCAATAAAAAGAATAGCTACGGCATGGATAGGTAAATTCATTCCTCACAAATCTGTGTAATTAGTTCTCACTGTTGCCCTCTGTAATAAAATAATAGTCTCCGCTTATTTGATGTCTCCAAACTGGGAAGTTACTGGAGCCTCTGCACAGAACATTCAACTTTGGTTCAATGCACACAGCTAACATCAGAAGTGAAATCAAATCATATTTCAAAGGCAAATTCATATTTCCCATTACTAGATTTAATATAAAACTGATTGATGCTTCTGTTGGGTATTACTGCCATATTCTACATGCTAATTTAACAAATTTACACATTAAAAAAGCTCACTAACTTGTGCAACTACTAAGAATAGTCACTATGTAAGAACTTTCCAGTTTACTGACTTCTTAATGTCTAATGAAGGGCACAGCTGAACAGTTAACCAAAATCAAAATGTAGTGACAGAGAACTAAGTGGAAATGAGAAAAAAATTAAAGTACATACTGTATTAGAGTAAGTGTGGAACATGGTGATACATATCCATGGCATGTACTAGAATACTCACGACAACTGAAGATTGAACATCCTCAATTTTAAAACAGTCTCAAGCAACTGGGCAGTTCTTTGACACACAGCAACTGGTCATTGTACTCAGATACAAATTTTAATCTTGTGTTCTAAGAGGTAGGCTTAGCAAATAAGTAAACCTAACCAACTTCCCAGCATTTTCAGGGTAGCCATATGGAACTTGTTTCCTTAATTAAATTAAGCCTTGATATTTCAATATCAGCAATTTATTTACCTTTTTGGATGTCTGAAAATCCTTAGTGAAGTTTTATTAAGGTGAAAAATTAACAAAATACTGAGTGGGGACCCTGACCAGGCGGTGGCACAGTGGATAGAGCGTCGGACTGGGATGCGAAAGACCCAGGTTCGAGACCCCGAGCTTGCCAGCTTGAGCGCGGGCCCATCTGGCTTGAGAAAAAAGCTCGTCAGCTTGGACCTAAGGTCGCTGGCTCCAGCAAGGGGTGGCTCGGTCTGCTGAAGGCCCGTGGTCAAGGCACATGTGAGAAAGCAATCAATGGTGTCGCAACAGCAACGAAAAACTGATTGATGCTTCTCACCTCTCTCCGTTCCTGTCTGTCTGTCCCTATCTATCCCTCTCTCTGTCCCTGTTAAAAAAAAAATACTGACTGGGGAGAAAAAAAGCAATGGACTCTCCATGTAAAAAGGGTAGCTGAACTTTGAGACTCCAACTATATTTGAAATTTACATTGCCCTTAAAGATAACTCAACCCTTGCAGCACATTTAGTAACTATTCAAGTGGATTTCCAACCTCTATCCCTAATTCAGGTTGTACTTGGCTTTGTAAGATCTTTCTTGCTCATGTACAAGATTTCATGTACTTCGTCAGAGTTGGTCAATTGATCACCAAATATCTACCAAATGTCCAGAAAGCTCAACACCATGTTGAGATAACTCACACTATGCTTACAGTCTAGTGGGAGGGCTACAGATCACACCTATGATCTTCTCTGTGAAGTAGTTTCGGTATCAGTTTCTCAGTCTCACTTAGTAGTTAGGCCTGGGAGACAAATCACACTGCTAATCCATGTATCTTTGCTATCAAATAAGATTCTTAACTGACCAGAAACTGTCATCTTAAAATTAAAGAATTTTTTAAAAATATTTCAGAACAGGCCCTGGCTGGTTGGCTCAGCGGTAGAGCGTCAGCCTGGCATGTGGAAGTCCAGGGTTCAATTCCCGGCCAGGGCACACAGGAGAAGTGCTCATCTGCTTCTCCACCCTTCCCTCTCTCCTTCCTCTCCATCTCTCTCTTCCACTCCCGCAGCCAAGGCTCCATTGGAGCAAAGTTGGCCCACTGAGGATGGCTCCATGGTCTCCGCCTCAGAATGGCTCTGGCTGCAACAGAGCAATGCCCCCTGGTGTGCTTGCTGGGTGGATCCCAGTTAGGAGCATGCGGGAGTCTGTCTTTCTGCCTCCTTGCTTCTCACTTCAGAAAAACACACACAAAAAAAATTTTTTTCAGAACATTTTTACATGAAATTTCATTTCCATATTTATAAAAACCTGATCATAGTAATTTCAGAATTTTAATTGTAGTCATCTATAGCAAAATGAATATATCTAGCCACCTGATATTCTCAATATTAACAGAACATTTACTTAGATCCTACTCTACAGTCAACAGACTAAAAACATAAAATTCAGGTAATAATGGGTACAAAAAACTATCCAATCTCTCAATTTCTTTTTTTAAATAATTCTTTTGTTAATTGATTTTAGACAGAGATGAAGGGAGAAAGAGAAACATGATTTGTTTTTCCACTTATTTATGCATTCATTGGTTGATCTTGTATATGCCCTGACCAGAGATGGAAACCACAACCTTGCCATATTGGGATGATGATGCTCTAACCAAATGAGCTACTGGCCAGGGCTTCTCAATTCTTAACACAAACAAAATAAAAAATATGGAATATGGTAGAAAAAAATAGAAAATAGTAAGGCAATTATAAATACTCTGCTCACAAAAATTAGGAGATATTTCAAAATTAATATGAAATTATTAAAAAGAATTTGGTTTTGTCTTTACTAAACAAGATCAGAAAAGCAAATGACAAGTCAAAGAAAGTGATTTAATTATGCAAATGAGATGCAAAACCAACTTTTATTTCATTGGTGAAAATGCACCATACAAAAGGCTGAAAGTACAGGAGTATCTGCACATTCCCTGATCCCCTAATTTTTGTGAGCAGTACAGTTAGGGCTCTGGGTACAATAATTTCTCTGATACAGCTAAGAAGCAAGCAATTCCCACTGTAGAACTCCAGATGATCAAAAGAATAGGAAGTACTACGTATTTCTGAGTAATAGTATAATTGGAAATTGGAGAAATGATTGAAAATTGAGGTCCTGGCCAGTTTGATCAGTGAATAGCACATCAGCCCCATGTACAGACATGCTGGGTTCAATCCCCAGTCAGGGCACACATGAGAAATGACCATTTCTTTCTCTTCCTCTCCCTCTCCCCTTCTCTCTCTCTTCCTCGCTTGAAGCCCATGCACTGAGCATAGCTCAGTTGGTCCAATCAGCCTCAGGTGCTAAAAATAGCTCAGTTGACTAAAGCATCGGCCCCAGAGGGGGTTGCTGGGTAGATCCCAGTTGGGGCACATGTGGAGTCGATCTAGTTCCCCTCCTGTCACTTAAAAAAAATGTAGTCACTACTACAAGTACTACAAGTTGATGTTTCCCACTCCTATCCCCCCCAATAAAATCTTTTAAAAAAGAAAATAGAGAATTTTACTCAACCTAGGTGGCAATTTAAAAATTTCAGTACAGTAAGTAGTTCAAGGAGATACCTAAAAGTCAAAGTTATAAAAATCATCATATAAAAACATGAAGTTATATTCACAGGGTATCTGTCTAGAAAGCTATGTGTTTTGTTTTAATGGCTGAGGGGACTTAATTTTTCATTTTCTTCAATAACTATTTTTAAATAAATATTCCTTTTTTATTTGCTTGTTTTACTTTTTTAGATAACAAAACTTAAGATGACTATTTTAATCCTTCCCATAATGTACTTTTATGGATTTGAATTAACATGGTGGTGGCACAGTGGATAGAACATTGACCTGGGACACTGAGGACCCAGGTTTGAAGCCCTGAGGTCGCCAACTTGAGTGTGGGCTCATCAGCTTGAGCACGAGGTTCACTGGCTTGAGTGTGAGATCATACATGACCCTATGATTGCTGGCTTGAGCAAGGGGTCACTGGCTTGACTGGAGTCAAGGAACATAAGAGAAGCAATCGATAAACAACAAAGTGACACTACTACAAGTTGATGCTTCTCGTCTGTCTCTCCACGCCCTTTCGCATGCACAAGCGTGCTTAAAAATAAAAATAAAAAACGAGTGTTTGGAAGAAGTCTAAATAATTTAATTCTCAGTGTAAAAGTCAAATAGTTCCCTGACCTTGTAAAATACATTTGACTTCTGCAATATCTATTATGAACCAAGAACTGAAAATAGGGAGCACAGAACCAAAAGCTGTTGATCTTAGCCAGCTATTTCTCAAAAATTGGTTTAAGCAAAAACAACAAAGAATTGCAATTTGAGACGTGCCACCTATGGGCAAACCACTCGCAAGTCCAGAGGACAGAGTAGAGAAATGTTCTTTTATACAGGAAAGAGGGAGTTCAGAGAGGCTGTTACAAAGAGTTCATTGGAGGAAACGGTGAGTTTGAAGTGTAGTTGTCTTTCATTGGCAATTTTAAGTTTTTGTTGGCTGAGTGGTTGCCGGACAAGGAGAAGATCCTTTCTTCCTGCTGGAATAGTCGAGTAGAAAAACATCTTCCTGTTGGCTGTGGAAAGTAGTCCATCCCTATTTGAGGCAATTGGCAATGAACGTAGGGCATGAGAGCCCCCCACCCACCCCCATACAGGCCTTCCCAACTTCAATTTAAAAGATTTTTGTTTATTAACCTTCACAAAGCCAACAAAATATCTTTTATTTACCAGTCTCACTTGAGTTCCGTTGCATGGAATACAGATGCTTATTTCATTATTGACAAATTGTAAAACATGGGTGGTATCTGAATCTCTTGACAATTCAGACAACTGAAATAACAGCAAGGAAATGCCAGGAATGAGAGTAGTGTTTTAGAGAAATCACGTGAGGCTTTCATAAACATTTTATCCAAAGAACTTTGCAGATTTAGATACTACTGTTTGAGAAGAATTAAGAATGTTGTCAAGAGAAGAAAAAAGGATCTGCAGCCAATTTGAAAAATGAGACAAGGTCTCTTGAGTTGGCAGGGTCTGCTGAGAAGGCAGTTTTCATTCCCATCAATGTCAAATTTGCAAAGTTAAATATTAAGAGAAAGACACAGGTTAGTCTCTGATTGCAGCACTGTTGCCTGAAATTAATTTGCATATAAGACATAAAAGAAGGAAACTTTAAATCACAAACAGAAAGAGTGCTTTCTATTAAAGACATGTTTCATTTTATTTATAATCTACTAAACTTTAACTTGAATATAACAACACAAACGTGACTATTCACATTGAGCTCTAGAGCTTTATTACAGAAAAATGAAGGTTGACTTTGGGGATCCAGAGACATGCAGTTTGCCTCTCCATGGGAACACTCCAGTAGACCCCAAGACATTGAAATAGAACAGAAACAATGAAAAACAAAAAGAAGGGTATCTGATAAAGAACTCAAAGCTATGAGTTTTTCAGTATCTACATTACTAATTAAAATGTTCAGTTACTCATTTTTCAATTGCTTGAGTATTCCCACTGTTTCAGCCACAAGTTTGATGATAAAGACCCTAGGGTCTTTCAAGGGTTTTAGAGATACACAATTGAGATAGAAATCCTCAGCCTCAAATGCCAATTTCCTCTGGCACATACCTTCCCAGAATTTTAATTCCCAAGGCTGCCTGTCCTAACTGAAGCTAACAATGTAATAAAATAAAATAATCAGTCTTTCTGACTCCATCTTGCTCAAACCTGCACAGTTCTTATAATACGTCAGTTAGCAACTTTTGTTTAGTCCTGCACATAGATATACGAATCATTAAAGTAATCTATCCCGTAGCCTAGTAATTACTGAAGCAACCTCCCTGCTGGAAACTACCTCAAGGAGATAAGAAAGGCTAATTGTTCATCAAAAGATTTTCTAGGAACCACATGACAGACCATGGCAACCGAAGTTTGCCAAAAACAAAAAAATTTCACTGTCCCTCCTTTGACCTTTGCTGATGTCCTGATATCTGTGGTCATGAATCACCTTCTAACCTCAAACCCCACTCACTCCTTAGCCCCTTCTCTTGACATAAAAGAAGCCTGAATTCTGTATTTTCTCAAGATGGTTCTTTAGGATGTTAATTCACCATCTTCTGGGCTTGCTGGCTTTCCAAAGAAAGTCACTTTCCTTGCCCCAACTCCTTGTCACTTGAATTACTGGCTGTTGTTCAGCAAGGAGTTCAAACTTTCACTCAATTACAACACTTTTCACCACATCTTCTGGAACTTCAGCCAACTGTCAACCAAGTCTCCTAGGTCCTCGGCATAACTGAAACTCGGTTCTTTTCCAAAGAACCCCAAAGGCACACATTGCCTCAACTCCCTCTATTCTGATTCAGTCAATCATCCAATTATTTGCTTAACCTTCCATGTAAATTTATGTTAGAAAAAGATGTCTTGAATATCTGAAAAACATACAAATGTTTTGGTCATGGACAGACAAGTGAGCTCAACCATCAAGTGACAAAACAGCCTCCTCCTGGTTTATCAAGCAGTCTGTTGGGCAGATAAAATATATTATGCTCACTTTGTTAAAGATGGCGCTGCCCACATGGAAGTTCGTTGATATTAATGTGTGTTCTGGTACAGGCTGTGGGCAGGCCGGGTCGTTGTAGCCTAAGGCTTAGTTTTAAGAGTAAGCTCTTCTCCACACCCTTGACTGATTGGATGATGTAAGGTGGTGCACTCTCCTGAGGAGAGTCCCATTATACAGAGACTTCCTTGTTTGTATAATTGGATTAAAGGTTTTGATTCTATGGTATAAAGTGGGAGAGACCAGTAGCTTGATCTCTCTTTCGGTTCCTGGGTTCCTGAGGTTAGTATTAGAAAGGAGAGCAGATTAAGGCCACATGGAGGAGAGGAAGCAGCCAAAATGGCAGAGTGCTGAGGAAGAGTTTGTGCAGGAGGAGATGGGAAACAGAGGTGAATAAGTCTGGTGAGCTAGAAGCCTTTGATTCTAGGAAACTCGGATAAGTCAGTAGCTTTGTGAGCACTGAATGAGTGGGTTTTGGAGCCCAGTGTGTGTTTTTGCTTGCCCGCCGGGTGCAAGCTAGAATTAAAGCTGATTGCTCACCAGTTCTTGGCTCCAGTGTTTTATTACCGACTGTCCGAATCCAATGCGAACCTGCACGGGTCAGGCGGCTGTGATGGTGGCCGCGGCTACTGGCTTTACACAGTCTCTTAGAAATCTATTTAGAGAGACTGGATAGCTCTGGATACCAGAAAAATATTTGTAGAACATCAACACAGAATCCTAGTGACTATCCGATTTTGGCCACATGAAGATAACTGTCCTGGGAGCTGCATGGTTTCCCTCTATTGGATAATTCCTATTCTTCTTAAACTTCAATAGCAGTCACTTGGAATTTTAACAACATGTGGCCATGAGTATGTAGATAAGACAGTATTCTTGAAAAAGCCAATATATAACAAATACCTTTTCCAAAACTGAAAAATTTGGTCACCTCTTTAGGATACTGAAAAAATATACTAAGAAGTCCCCAGTTTCATATTACTTAGCTTCATACGAGATTGTTATCATTGTGTCTATAACTGTGTCTCCCATCCAAGTACTAACCAGGCCCAACCCTGCTTAGCTTCCGAGATCAGATGAGTTAGGGCTCGTTCTGGGTGGTATCGCCATAGACTAACTGTGTTCCACTGTAGATGGACATGGCTCTCAAAGACAACTAAAGTCTAACCTAAAATGAGGAAAGACTTATGCATTATTTGTGCAAATACTTAATTTAAAAAATACTAACTACAATAGGTTCCTTCTTTTAAGCTATCAAGGACCCTTGTAATATATTATTGTATCCAGTGGATATAAATTACTTTCCTGGAAGAATAGAGAGAATACCACATAGTAGAACTTTAATATAATAACTACAATTATCACCTGACCAGGCAGTGGTGCTGTGGAAAGAGCATTGGACTGGGACACAGAGGACCCAGGTTAGAAACCCCGAGGTTGCCAGCTTGAGCGCAGGCTCATCTGGTTTGAGCAAGGCTCACCAGCTTGAGCCCAAGGTCGCTGGCTTGAGCAAGGGGTCACTCAGTCTGTTGTAGACCTCCCCCCCTCCATCAAGACACATATGGGAAAGCAATCAATGAACAACTAAGGTGCCACAACAAAGAATTGATGCTTCTCATCTCTCTCCCTTCCTATCTGCCTATCCCTTTCTGTCCCTCTCACAAAAAACAATAGAACTACAATTATCAAATAAAAACCATATGCCAAGCACTGTTTAGGAGTTTTTTTTTCTTTCTTTTTTTTTTTTTAAATTAGGTGAGAGGAAGGGAGATAGTGAGACAGACTCTCGCATGTCCCCCAACCAGGATCCACCTGGCAACCCCATCTGGGGTCTCTGCTCAAGTACTGAGCTATTTTCAGCACTCAGACCAACTGAGCTATACTTAGCGTCCAGGGTCACGCTCAAACCAACTGAGCCATTTGCTGTGAGAGGGGAAGAGGGAGAGAGGGGGGAGAAAAGGGGAAGAGACGGGGGAGAGACAGGGGAGACAAGGTGGATAGGGAGGGGGAGAGATGCAGATGGTCACTTCTCCTGTGTGCCCTGACCAGGAATCGAACCCAGGATGTCCATATGGTGGGCCGATGGTCCATCCACTGAGCCACTGGCCAGGGCCAGAAATTATTTTTCTTATTCTGTATGTGAAGAAACTGATGCTTAGAAAGATTAAGCAATTCACCCAATTTTACCTAATTAAACTGTAGTACTAGGATCTTAAACTAAGTTTTTCCTGCCTGGTAAGTCCTATTATTTTCATAATTAACTGCCTCTTAAAATTCACAAATTCATTAGAATGGAGTTGGGTGGCCTCCAAATCTCATGTTTAGTCACCAGTAAGAAGTATACTTCATAAAAGTAGGAAGGTAGAAGTTTCTAACATTTCGTTTTACTTATTGTTTCCCAAATATCCCATGATCTATTACATCTCAATGCCAGGGCTCATGCTGCTTCCTCTGGCTGTGATATCCTCTACAACCCCCATCTTTTTGCCAACTCCTTTAAAACACAGCTCAAGAAATTAGTGGTTTCCTCCCCTTTATCTGTACAGTACCATTTTGTAACTGTTTAAGTATTAAAACTACAGATTAAGGAGTCAAAATAACCTGTATTCAGTACTATTTCCATTTCCCCAAGTAAGAACTTGGGCAAATTATTGATCTACTCTAAACCTCAATTTCATCATTTCTTATATGGAGATAAGGACATCTCCTCATTGGATTGTAGCGAGGATTAAATGAGAAACACAAAACAAAATATCCTATGTATCCTCTATAGCAGTGCTTTTCAACTGCAGGTTCACCAGAAATTTTGTGCTGGTCTGTGAATGAGCTAACCACCCTGATGTTGCATGAAGAGTACAGACCCAAGGATTATAGTCGTTTGCGGACCCACACAAAATTTCTGGCAGACCAGTGGTTGAAAACCACTGCTCTATAGCATACTCTCCCAGGTTATTAGATTCTAGTCCAGTTCAATGCATTTGAGCTATTTAGGAACTCTTTGTAAGCAGTAGATTACTGATAGATTATGTAAATTATAGTATGTCAAATAGCAATTTAATTGAGGATTCCTAGGGTAGTGGAGAAACACCAGTTTTGTTTGGTCTCAATTTGCAATTCATCTCCATTCCTTTACTCCATATATATTTGTGCTGTTTTTATTTTTTCCTTTGAATGAATTATATCTACCTGGTTGCCTTATACGAGTAAAATAAATTTTTTAACGTGTTCATTTTTGTACCTGTACGAGAGTCACAATTTGATTTTTTTGGATAACTACACTTTAACAATAGTACCATCAATAACATGACTACCAATCTTGATATTTTATAAACTCTATACTCCTTATATTCAAGCCCATTGAAATCTTCACTTGAGTGCCCCAATAAATAGTTTCCTTTACTCAGAAAGCCTGTTCCTCCTTATAGTAAGTAGCCAGCATCCAAGACGACCCTCAATGACCCGGTTCTCTCGACTGAAGAGTCTAAGTTAATTGTGTTGCAGGAACATTCCTTGTTAGAATTGATTTATATATTTTGGGGGGCAAAACTATTATGTAGGAGGCACAGATGTCAATTTACTTATTCATTTACTTATGACAGAGAGACAGAGAAAGGGACAGACAGACAGGAAGGGAGAGAGATGAAAAGTGTCAATTCTTCCTTGCGGCACCTTTGTTGTTCATTGACTGCTTTCTCACATGTGCCTTGACTGGGGGGTGGGGGAGCTCCAGCAGAGTGAGTGACCCTTGCTCAAGCCCACGACCTTGGGTTCAAACCAGTAACCTTTGGGCACATGTCAGCAACCATGAGGTCAGGACTGTGATCCCACACTCAAACTGATGCTGTAACCACTGCGCCACCACTTGGTCAGGCCAATTTATTTATTAATGTTACTTAGTTTGATAATTTTATTAAGATAATGTCGATTATAAACTCTCAATGCTTTTGTTGCAAGATTTTCTCAGCTGGCTACTTACTTTAAGAAGGAACAGGCTACCTACCATCTATTTCTCCATCTCTTAACTACAGCTGACCCCTGAACATGTAGTTTGGGGTACCCACCCCACACACAGTGGAAAATCTACATACAACTTTAGACTCCTGAAAAACTACAGTCAGCCCTCAGTATCCAAAGGGGAATGGTTTCAGGATCCCCACTGAGGACAAAAAAGGAGCCACATACTAAACCTGACAAATTCAGGAGAGGCCAGCAAGGAAGTCCTTACAAACTCAGAGGCAAAGTAATTACATAGGATGACGTGAAATTAAAACTTCCTAACTAAAAGCAGTTCATGGTGTGTACTGTATCCTAGGCCGATATCTTTCTTGTAAAGGTCAATCTTTACCTTAACTGAGCCTGTCTTCACCTCTATGATAACATACCTTTGGAATGTCAGGGTAATTTACTTTTTCCAGACCCCTCAGGGCACAATCTCCCTGCCAGAGCAGATCACACAGCACTTCATTATTAATGTTAATGTTATTTGTTACTTTGTTTTTTATTATATTACTGTTCATTGTTAACAGTTAACTATCCTGGACCCACCTAGAAGTATGTGTCTATTCGTTACACTTTTTATCTGATCTCAGAGATTTCCCAGCTTCACTTTCTCTGCCTCCCTGATCTATCACCAATGAATATCATGTAATCCCCCTTTGATTGTGATGTATAAAATAAGTGATAAAACTGTCATTTTTCAGAGCATTTTCTCAATCCATTGAAATTTTGCTTCCCAGCAGCTGTCGTCAGTTTGGCTCAAATAAACTCTTAACAGGTTTAGATGTTTCTTATGTCCATATAGCAAATACCAAAATCTGGGGGTGCTCAAGTCCCTTACACAAATGGCACAGAACAATGCATACAGTTGGTCCTCCACATTTCTGGATTCCCAACCATTTTCCATCCACGGTTGGTAGAATCCATGAGGAATATGAAGGGCCTACTGTATATTTACTGGGGGGTGAGGGGCACACATATAAATGGACCCATGTGTTTAAACTCATGTTGTTCAAGAATCACCTGTATATTTATTCCAAATCTTTTCTAGTCTCTCAAGACTCCAATTCTTTCTTCCTCCCCTAAGTCTCTGCAGAGGAATTCCTAAAATAAAAAATGGCTCCCTCAACCTCATCTCTACTTCTAAATTTCCTTCTAGACCAGTGGTTCTTAACCTGGGTTCTATCGAACCCTAGGGGTTCAATGAGTTGGTCTCAGGGGTTCGGAGAAGCCTCTGCTGCGGAGGCCAGAATAAAGTAATACTGTAATTTGTTGTGAGTTCATGCACTTTGTTGGTTTTGTTCTTTGAGCAAGGTGATGTTCATGCACGGCTCATTTTGTGCACCAGTAAAAAAACATATACCTATGTCTTGAATTTGGAAAAAAAAAATCATATTTTATTTATCACTAAAGAAGGGTTCGGTGAATGCGCATATGAAACTGGTGGGTTCAGTACCTCAAAAAAGGTTAAGAACTACTGTTCTAGACATAGTGATCAAATGAAATGTGTGGGTCTATGGTCAGATCATGGTTTGAATATACCAGCAACAAAAGATATTTATGGGAGCAATAAGAGAACTCTGAATATTAAGAAATTATTGTTAACTGTGTTAACTGTATTGTAGCAGGAAGCGACCTGATGGAGGTAAGATACTCATATAACTTAATCAATGAAGGAAGGAGAATTTATTAAAGCCTGAGGAGCATGTGGGACTTGCAGCTCCAAAACACAGACTCCCCGAATTAGATTTTCTCACAGGTTATATATCTTTACAGTATCTAAGCAATGGGCACGTGATTTCTTTGTTTAAGGTTCCGGGGACTCCAGGAGAGGGGAGGGGAAGTCTCAGTGGGGTAAGCAAGGGGGAAAGGGTTTCCAGATCTCTGGTCCTAGTTACATACAAATCCTGCTATTCTTGCTTTGTATTGTTAGCGACTCTAAGCAACTATTTAGAGGACTATGAGATATAGTTAAATTATAACTGGTTGACTCAGTTATCCCTGCTGGCTCCTTTCCCTTGTATTCATTTCTTATTTCTCAGGAAGGAGAGGACCTGCCTTTCCTTCCTTAGTATAATCATATTGTAATTATGTAGTTTAAAGATACTAAAGTGAAATATGATATATACTCCAGAAAATAAACAAGGAAAGAAAATATAAAAAATATTATTAAATTAGGTAAGGGGTATACTATTCTCTATTTTTCTTAAGTTTGAATACTTTCATATGTCGGGTCCCAAAACAGGCTGCCCCAAAATATCCCACAATGTTCTACTGATTACTCTAAATTAAAGTTACTTGACAAGCAGAGTATGAGCCCCCCATTTGTCTTCTTGAATACGGAAAATAAATCTCTCCTATGAAAGGTGCCTTCCTTGCTTCAAGGGGTAGAGACACCCTTACCATTGGAGTTAAGGAATCCAGGGCCAAAAGAGCCTGTATAAACAAACCTTGTTACCTCTTTGGTAATTTATTACACAAGCCCAAACTTTGGATTCATAATGAATACCCAAACCTTGATCACTAACTTTAAAAGAACAATTTTTTAAATTGATTTTAGAGAGACAGAGTAAAAGAGAGAGAGAAGGAAGCATTCATTTGTTGTTCCTCTTAGTTGTACATTCATGGATCGCTTCCTATATGAGCGCTAACTGGGAATCCAACCCATACCAGGGTGTTTCAATATGACACTCTAACCCAGGAGTCCCCAAGCTTTTTACATTGGGGGCCAGTTCAGTCGCTCAGACGGTTGGAGGGCCGGACTATAAAAAAAACTATGAACAAATCCCTATGCACACTGCAGATATAATAAAATAAGATTATTTTAAAGTAAAAAAACAAAACGGGAACAAATACAGTAATAGTTAAAATAAAGAACAAGTAAATTTAAATTAACAAACTGACCAGTATTTCAATGGGAACTATGGGTGTGGATGCATCCTGTGCTCCTCTCACTGACCACCAGTGAAAGATGTGTCCCTTCCGGAAGTGCAGTGGGGACCGGATAAATGGCCTCAGGGGGCCGCATGTGGCCCGCCGGCCGTAGTTTGGGGACCCCTGTTCTAACTAACTGAGCTAACGAGCCAGGATCTTACTAATATTTTCTGTCTTGCAAAGTCTTCACAAATTTATTGTTTCTTTGTTCAAAAAGTATAAAATGCTCACTGGTTCATCATTTCTGAGTGCATCATGCATTATTCTCCTGTGTCCACAAATCTAATGTTTTCTCCTGTTAATCTGGTCTTGTTCCAGTTTTATTAGTCCAGCCATAAGAATTTAAGAACAGTAGGTGTTGGGCAAATGAGTTTGTAAAATCTGTATTTTCTGGTTTCGCTCACTTTTATTGCTAAAAATGGCCACTGCCACATGGGGTGGCTGGTTGCCTTTCTGCTTGGGAAAGGGCTTGGTTATGCTAATGTGTGCTGGAGGAGGGGCTGTCCTGTCAAAAAGTTTTAAGGAGGAGTTAGGAGGCCATTTTGGCAGAGACCAGTTGTTGCAGAGGAGCAGGCAGTCAAGATGGCCAGATGCTGAAGGGGAACAGAGGTGAGGGGCTTTAAGAGCTCCACTGAAAACTGGTGGAGGCCTCTGACTCTAGAAAAACTCAGAAAAGATTCTCCAGGTTGTGGAACTGGAGAATGTGTGAATAGGTTTTGGTGCCCGTGTGTTTGTTTTTACTCACCGGCCAAGTGTGAGGCTAGAAATAAAGAAAATGCCCACCATTTCTTGGCTTCGTTGTTTCATTACTGTCTGTCTGAATCAAATGAGAACCTGCACAAGCCAGGTGGCTGTGACAGTGGTCACGACTACTGGCCTTACAGTAGGGAAAAAGAATTTTACCACTCCATGACACATAATAAATCAAAAAGTTTGTTTTGCCATGGCCATGCAGGTTCACATTGGATTTGGGCAGGCAGTAAAGGAACTGTGGAGCCAGAAAATGGTGGGCCATTCCATTTATTAGTCTCACAACAGCTGACGAGCAAACAGGCAGGGAAAACTGCTTCCCTCTCTCTCAGAGCTCCCAAGCCCTGAACCCCTCTCCAGACTCTGGGGACTCACTCTCAGGACTCACTGGATTCACAGGCCCCCACAAGCAAAACAGACTAGCCGGAAATACCCCTTCTCTGGCAAACAATAGCAAACAATCGCCCCTCCCCATGGAGGCAGGCAGTCTGCAATTTGCACTCTGCTGCCCTGAGGACAAGCACCTGCAGCCTTCCATAGACTATCCACACATGGCACTGCCCCATGTCAATGCACCAATTAGGCAAAATACAAGCAAGCAAACCTAACTCACTTGTTTCACACTTGAAACACATTGGTTTGCCCAACACTATCTTAAAAAAAAAAAATGAAGCACAGATTAAATTACTTGCCCAAGATCACAAACTGGGAATCTAATCTAAATTAGCCTAGGTCCAAATCTGGCATCTCAGCATCTGTACTATATACTACCTCTTACTCCAAGAATCAACATTTGTGAGGTACTACTAGTACCTGGAATGGGGAGGCATAGCACAGATTAACAAATTAATATATGTAAAACTTAAAATAGTCCCTGGCATATAGTAAGAACTATGTAAATGTTAACTTTTTTTTTTTCCAAGGACAGAGAGAGAGAGGGATAGATAGGGACAGACAGACAGGAACGGAGAGAGGTGAGACCTTGACCACGGGCCTTAAGCAGACCAAGCAACCCCTTGCTGGAGCCAGCGACCTTGGGTCCAAGCTGGCGAGCTTTTGCTCAAGCCAGATGAGCCCGCACTCAAACTAGCGACCTCAGGGTCTCGAACCCCGGTCTTCCTCATCCCACTCCGACGCTCTATCCACTGCGCCACCGCCTGGCCAGGCTAAATGTTAATTAACTATTATAGACCACTTACTCCACAGAAAACTATTATGGTTGCTATGGGGGGGGGACACGAATCCTGTGGCTCGAATAAGTTTGAGAAACCCTGAGTCAAAGAAAGTTAAACATGTTTGTTTATGCATAATGTCTTAGTGTCTTTAATATGTTAATGTCCATCTCCAAGAAAGGAATATAGTATACAGCATTTTCCAATCTTAATTGATCATTGAATGCTTTTAAAAAAATAATAACTTGAGGGACTGCTTTCAATGGAACACACTTTGGGATTCCCTGATTAGTACGAAGACCACAGAACCTCAATAATAAGGCAAAATTTTATTTCAAGTCAGAAAAAAGAATCAAACAATAAATCTAACATTTTCTGGATAAACACAATGTTCTCTTTCAAACGTTTGTTATCAATCTGCCTAACAAACAGCATTTTTGAAGTTTGCTAATATAAGTCTACCAGCCCCGTATCTGCACCTTCTCCAAAGATAAGTATCATGAGATCTCATGTCCTCTACCTAAGATTTAAGTCTCTTCTTTCCTGAGGGTCATGAGAACCCTTCCCCCCAGGTGATAATAAGTCAATCTACTACCCGGGCCCCTATAAACATACACATACACACACAAATGTCTCCTATAAACAAGAAAAATACAATTTTGATGAACTAATAAGGAATTGGGGTGATAATCTTCACCCTCTAACTGATGAGTACTCCCCTTCTTCCTTCCTGCAATGCAGTTCTTATAATAACCAAATCTTTAATTTTAAATTCTGACTCTGGTCTTTTTCTCTTGCAGCATGACTTGGCACACTGCTGACATAATTTGTTTTCAAAACTTATTATTGCTTTGTATGAGGAATATCACAATCCAGAAAATCATTTGTCAAATTTCAAAGGAATCTAATTTCTTTTTTAAATTTTAAGGTAAGAAATTATTGAACAACCTGAATTATAGACACTTGCATATTTAGGCATCATTACAATTACAATTTAGGCATCATTTATATATATTTTTTTCTTTTTTCTTTTCATTTTTGAGAGAGAGAGAGAAAGACAGACAGGAAGGGAAAGATGAGAAGCGTCAACCTGTAGTTGCGATACTTTAGTTGTTCATTTATTGCTTCTTATACGTGCCTTGACCAGGGGGCTCCAACAAAGCCAGTGACCCCTTACTCATGCCAGCGGCCTTGGGCTCAAGCTAGCGACTATGGCGCTCAAGCCAGCAACCTCTATGCTCATGCCAGCAACCACAGGATCATGTTAGTGACTCAAGCTGACAACTCAAGCTGGATGAACCTGTTATGAAGTACTGTACCCCAGATTCTGAAAGGCACTGTACCTCACTCCATCGGGTTTATGTAGAGACAACCAGTCCAGATGAATTTTGAAGAGTTTTATTAAAGGAGATTTATTAAATATGCCAGCCGCATATGGCTGACACGGGGCAGCAGACCCAAATCATGCAGTCCCAAAAATAGTTCAGGGGCTGTTTATATAACCTTGATCACACACGGGCAGGGGAGAGCGTGACATCATGGCACAAGCTGACATTTGTTTAGGGGATGCACAGAAACATCAAGACCTTCAAGGTAACACAATCAAAGATGTTTACAAATATTTTAGGGTTCATCTTCCCTCACTAGCCTAGAGGTATTTTACTCTCAAGATTCCAAGAAGGGGGAGGAACTACAATCAATGCAAGGTGGTATATAAATTCTGTCTCACATTTCAAGAGAAGTTTCTCGGTTAACCTTTATTTTAGATTGAAAACTAAATGACCCATTGTTCTTACAAGCTAAAAACTTCTACATTCTATTCCCTCCCCTCCCCATAGGAAGGATAAGACAGGAAAGCCTGAAAGGAAAGCCTGACCTTCCCTCCCAGAATATCAATATTAGTTTTGCAGCTTTTTGGTACCTTACAACAAATCCATGCTCAAGCTGGTGACCTAAGGGTTTTGAATCTAGATCCTCAGTGTCCCAGGTCGATGTTCTACCCACTGCGCCACCATCAGTTAGGCTGTATATTTAAGACCTGGAATGCTAGGGTTGCTGGTTCAAAACCTCAAGCTTGCCTGATCAAGGCACACACAAGAAGCAACTACTATAAGTTGATGCTTCCCGCTACTCCTCTCTCTAACATCACTATATATATATATTAAATATGCAAAGCCATTTATATCCATAGTAGCATACATTCCATTTCTTCTTAAATTGCCATATTTCTGGAATATAATCAAACAGAATAAAACAGAAAAGACTTTGTAAATGTGTTCTAACAAAAACAAATGTCACAAATGGCCTGAATTATAACTAAAATCAACTCAAATAATAAAGACTTAGGTTGCCTGACCAGGCGGTGGCACAGTGGATAGAGCGTTGGACTGGGATGGGGAAGACCCAGGTTTGAGACCCCGAGCTCGCCAACTTGAGCGTGGGCCCATCTGGCTTGAGCAAAGAGCTTACCAGCTTGGACCCAAGGTCACTGGCTCTAGCAAGGGTTGGCTCAGTCTGCTGAAGGCCTGCGGTTATGGCACATGTGAGAAAGCAATCAATGAATAACTATGGTGTCTCAAGGGCAACGAAAACTAATGACTGATGCTTCTCATCTCTCTCCGTTCCTGTCTGTCTGTCCCTATCTATCCCACTCTTTGACTCTCTCTCTCTCTCTCTGTCCCTGTAAAAAAAAAAAATCCTAAAAGTTAAACTATTCAAACTTTATCACAAACATTGTAACTTTACTAAAAGCAAAAGGTATGTCAAAGTATCACTTTTTAAAATTCCCTACTAACTCTTGTCTAGATGCATACATGATTTGTGATCATATTGTAATCATCATGTAGATATCCTTTTTTTTTTTTTTTTTACACAGAGACAGAGAGAGAGTCAGAGAGAGGGATAGATAGGGACAGACAGACAGGAACAGAGAGATGAGAAGCATTAATCATCAGTTTTTCGTTGTGGCACTTAGTTGTTCATTGATTACTTTCTCATATGTGCCTTAACCGTGGGGATACAGCAGACCGAGTAACCCATTGCTCAAGCCAGCGACCTTGGGTCCAAGCTGATGAGCCTTGCTCAAACCAGATGAGCCCACGCTCAAGCTGGCAACCTTGGGGTCTTGAACCTGGGTCCTCCACAACCCAGTCCGAAGCTCTATCCCCTGTGCCACCGCCTGGTCAGGCCATATAGATATACTTTAAAGCAATATAAACATTGAGACACAGCTCAAGACTGTTTGGCAATTACAATTAGATTCTAATCTGGGTAAATATATTGTCTATGTCCTGAAAGAACTAACACTCCCATAACTGAGCAGTCCCTAAGACTTTCAGAAATAAACCATCAAATCAAAAATTAACAGCAACTGCATTTATTAGAATGGACAAAACTCAGAACACCAACACACCAAATTCTGGCAAAGATGTTAAGCAATATGAACTCTCTCATTCACAGCTGGTGGAAATGCAAAATAATACCACCTCTTTGGAAGACAGTTGCAAGCCTAGTGGTTGTGGCCATGCAGATTCACATTAGATTTGGGCCTATGGTAAGGAACTGTGGAGCTGGAGTATGGTGAGCCATTCATTTGTGTCTCAGAATGGCAGACAAGCAAGCAGGCAGGGAAGACCACTTCTCTCTCTCCCAGCACACACAGGTAAAATAGGTGGGTGGGGGGAAAACCCTTCTCCAGCAAACAATACCAAACAATGGCCCGTCCCAATGGCAACAAGCAATCCTTAATTTACAATCTGCCACCCTGAGGGCAAGCACCTGCAGCCTTACATAGACTACACACACATGATGCTACCCCATGCTCATGCACCAATCAGATAAAGTACAAGCCAGCAAGCCTAACACACTTGTTTGCCCAGTTGGCTCAGTGGTAGAGCATCAGCTCACTATGTGTGAATTTCCTGGGTTCAATTCCCACAGTCAGGACACACAGAAGCGACTACCTGCTTCTGCACCCTTCTCTCTCTCTCTCTCTCTTCTCTTCCCACAGCCATGGCTCAATTGGTTTGAGCGCATCAGTCCCAGGCACTGAGGATGTCTCCATGGATCCTCCTCCTCAGGTGCTAAAAAATTGACCAGTTGTGAGCATGGCCTCAGATGGGCAGAGCATGGCCCCAGACAGGGGTTGCTGGGTAGATCCCGGTCAGGGCACATACGAAGAGTCTGTCTCTCTATCTCCCCTCCTCTCCCTTAGAAAAAAAAGAAGAAAAGGAAAAATTCAGACATTTATTTTTTTAAACGGAGAAGAAAAAGAGTTGTTTTCCAGGAGCTAACATTGTACCTACCTCTTCAGAAAGTCAAAAGACAGGAACAAGCCAGCAAACACCAAGCTTAAAGACACACCCAGTTCCTTTCTGTTTACTGCTTACTCTCTCTGTGCAAAAAACAATTTGAGTTTGGTAGACTTCAGAATAAAAGCATTCCACAGGTTTTGACTATGTGAATCTTAAAAATGTCAAACTCATTAGCTAAAATATTCTGATGGCTTTTAATTTCTTAAGTAGAAATTTATAAACGAATTAAACAGTGATCAGAGGTTAATTTTCTCTTCAAACACATATTTCAATAATCTATTATCTTGAAGACAAAAAATTTGCACTGTTATGGACTGAGTATTTGTATTTACCTAAAATACATATGTTGAAGCCCTAATCCCTAATATGACGGTATTAGTGCCTTTACAAAAGAAACACCTGAGAGATTGCCCTCTCTTCTTGAAACATGCACAAAGAACAGGTTATGTGAGTACAGTGAGATGGCAATTGTAAGCCAAGAGGACTCAGAATAAAACCTACCTTGCTGGCACCCTGATCTTAGACTTCCCAGCCTCCAAAACTGTGAGAAAGAAGTTTCTGTTGTTTAATTAAGTCTCTCAATCTACAGTATTTTGTTATGGCAGCCCAAGCAGACTAAGACAGTGGAAACTAAAAGCAATTCTACTGGCTTGCTCCAGTTAGACCCTAATCCAAATGCTTAACTATGACTGCCAGTCCTTAAACTCAACATACATTTTCATATTTACATGTATTAATGCCATTCTCTACCTAAAACCCCTTATTCTGTTTATAGAAATTTTTTCTTCTAGACCCAACTTAAATGTTATTATATTCTAATAAATGAAATTAATTACAACTCATTGATTGGGCTTTATATTTTGCTTCCAATTCAAATTATTTACATAATGTTCACTTCCCCCAATAAACTACAGGCTCCTTGTGAAATAGTGTCTTACTCATTTTCTATTTCCCCAACATTTAGCACAATCCTTTGCACATACTTTAATGAATACAACAAGACTGCATACTTGTTTCATTACCTGATTAAAATGAATACTCCAATTCTGCATCATCTATCATTCAGTTTATTCACCTAGACAGAAGAAAATTAATGACTATGCCAGACATCTTGAAAACAATTTGTTGCTTTCCATATTACCCAAGTCTAATTACAAAACATTATATTAGAATTATATTAAAATTACACTGTTATTCAACAAAAAGATTTACACTCAAAACAAATTTACATGCTAACCCAGAAATCCTAAAAGTCAATGGTGAATCCATTAATTTCTTTGTTTACTTCCAAAAAAATCTGTATCCCCTTCTTAACCTTCTCTTACATATTAGGTAATATACAGTCTTTGGCCAGATGTCTATAATGGGTTTGTAATTATAAGTAATAGTATCTCTGGAATTACGCTACATTTGTTTAATCAAAGTTAAGTTCCAGTTAAGCAAAATGAATAAGCTCTAGAGATCTGCTGTACTACAATGGTACTTGTCTATAGTCAGCAATATTGTATTGGATAACTAAAATTTTGTTTTCTTCTCACCATAAAATAATATAAAGTGGTGCCTGACCAGGCGGTGGCGCAGTGGATAGAGCATCGGACTGGGATGCGGAGGGACCTAGGTTCGAGACCCCGAGGTCCCCAGCTTGAGCACGGGCCCATATGGCTTGAGCAAAAGCTCACCAGCTTGGACCCAAGGTCGCTGGCTCCAGCAAGGGGTTTCTCGGTCTGCTGAAGGCCCGCAGTCAAGGCACATGTGGGAAAACAATCAATGAACAACTATGATGTCGCAATGGCAACGAAAAACTGATTGATGCTTCTCACCTCTTTCTGTTCCTGTCTGTCTGTCCCTTTCTATCTCTCTCTCTCTGACTCTCTGTCCCTGGAAAATAAAATAAAACCTTTAAAAAATATAATATAAAGTGGTTCTCTATGCAATGGAAGAGACCTAATGAGAAAATAATAGCTAAATTTTAAGGATAAAAAGTAGTATCCTCTCCTGAATAAGGCAAAAACTAGAAACTTTTCACCTGCCCTGTGGTGGCGCAGTGTAGAAAGCATCAACCTGGCATGCTGAGGTTGCTGGTTTGAAACCCTGGGCTTGCCCGGTCAAAGGAAGCAACTTGATGCTTCCTGCTTCCCACTCCCCTACTTCTCTCCTCTAAAACCAAAACAAACAAACAAACAAAAATATCTAGGAACTTCTCAAATCCCCCATCAACAGTAGAATGGATAAGCATATTGCAATACATTCAAATACTAGTGTACTCAGCAGGGATTAGCAAATTTTTTCTGTAAAGAATTAGACAATAAATATTTTAGGCTTTGCCAGCTACCTGGTATCTGTTGCAACTATAGTACTTAACTCTACCCTTGTAGAACAAAAGCATCCATGTACTTTATTATGAATATTGAAATTTGAATTTCATGTAACTTCATGGGTCACAAAAAATTACTTTTAACCATTTAAAAATATAAAAACCAGCCTGACCAGTGGTAACACAGTGGATAAAACATCAACCCGGAACTCCAAGGCCACTGGCTCTGAGCATATGCTCTGAGCATGCAGGATCCCTGGCTTGAGTGGGGGAATGATTGTCCATAAAATCCCAAAGCTCACCAACTTGAGCCCAAAGCCTACTGGCATGAAAAACCCAAAGTCACTTGAGCAAGGGAATGCTGGCATGGCCCCAGTCAAGGCATGTACAAGAAGTTCAATGTACAACTAAAGTGAAAGCAACTACAAGTTTATGCTACCTGCTCTCTCCCTTCCTGTCTCTTTCTCTCTCTCAAAAATAAAAATAAATAAGCAAACTATATATATATATAAATGTAAAAATCATTCTTAGCTCGCTGGCTATACAAAAAAAGAGTTAGCTCTGGGTCATCCTTTGCTGACCCCTGTCTACAGCAATAAGAACAAATAATCTACAACTATATGCAATAATGCTGAAACTCATTAACCAAATGTTGAATGAAGGAAGCCAGACACAAAAGGGCATGTACTCTAAGATTCCACTTATATAATTAACAACAGGGAAAATACTATGGTATTATAAGTTAGAAAAATGGAGGCTGGGGTAAGATCTAGTGACTAGAATATAGGTGAGCATTATGTACATTTATAGGTATAATGTTGTACAGCATATCTCTAGTTCTTCTTCCTTTTGGCTAAAACCAGAATTTGATTAAAATAAACAAGTGTGGAATAACAAAGGGGGCTCTAGGGTGCTGGTAGTGTTTGGTTTCTTTATCTGGGTGCTGGTTATATGCATTCAGCTTGTGAAAATTCAATATGCTGCACAAGTCTGATCCGTATACTTTTCTGTGTGTATGCTATATCCAACAAGTTATTAAGCCTGACCAGGTGGTGTGCTGTATATAGAGCATCAAACTGAGATGCAGACCCAGGTTCCAGTTGCCGGCTTGAGCGCAGGCTTACCAGCTTGAGCTCCCGTTCTTAAGTTTGAGCCTGGGGTTGCAGGCTGGAGTACGGGATCATAGACATGAAACCATGGTCACACGCTTGAGCCCAAAGGTTGCTGGCTTGAGCAAGGGGTCACTCGCTCTGCTGTAGCCCGCCCTCACCCTCCGTCAAGTACATATGAGAAAGCAATGAACACCTAAGGTGCGGCAAGGAAGAGTTGATGCTTCTCATCTCTGTCCCTTCCTGTCTGTCTGTCCCTATCTGTTTCTGTCATAAATAAGTAAACAAACAAATAAATAAATGTAGGCCCTAGCCAGGTGGCTCAGTAGATAGAGCATCATCCTAGCACTTTTGAGGTTGTGGGTTCAAGCCCCAGTCTGGATACATTTGAGAAGCATCTAATGCAGTGGTTCTTAACCTGGTTTCTATCGAATCCTAGGGGTTCGATGAGTCAGTCTCAGGGGTTCGGAGAAGCCTTTGCTGCGGAGGCCAGAATACAGGAATACCGTAATTTGTTGTGACTTCATGCACTTTGTTGGTTTTGTTCTTTGAGCAAGGTGATGTTCATGCACGGCTCATTTTGTGCACCAGTAAAAAAACATATACCTATGTCTTGAATTTGGGGGAAAAAAATCATATTTTATTTATCACTAAAGATGGGTTCGGTGAATGCGCATATGAAACTGGTGGGTTCGGTACCTCAAAAAAGGTTAAGAACCACTGATCTAATGAGTGCACATCTAAATGAAACTAAGTGAAACAAGTTGATGCTTCTATTTCTCTCCTTTTTCTCCCTCTCTTCTCCTTCCTCCCTCTCTATCTCTTTCAAATTAATGAGAAAAAACATTTTAACTGCATTAAAAATAAAAGTAAAGTGTCCTTCTTTCAGATTATAGCCTCTGTGTGCAGTTTATTCAATGCTAATATGTGTACAGAGAACAAATCTAAATCCTTACTTAAAACATCTAGTCTTTTACATGTTTAAAAGTGCAAAACATATGTTAAAAGTAGAGAATTAAAGTAACATCCTTTACGCATTCTCTTCTGTTAATTCATAGGAATGGTTACATTTTGGGGGAATGAAATTAATAAACTTGCTGTCTTGGCAATGTATGCTGATTGTTCACAGGGTGACGGGCATGGGGCTGGAAAAGGAAGTACAGAAAGGAGAGTCTATGTCAGGGGTCCCCAAACTATGGCCCGCATGCGGCCCCCTGAGGCCATTTATCTGGCCCCACGGCACTTCTGGAAGGGGCACCGCTTTCATTGGTGGTCAGTGAGAGGAGCACAGGATGCCTCCGCACCCATAGTTCCCATTGAAATAAATACTGGTCAGTTTGTTGATTTAAATTTATTTGTTCTTTATTTTTAAATATTGTATTTGTTCCCATTTTGTTTTTTTACTTTAAAATAAGATATGTGCAGTGTGCATAGGGATTTGTTCCTAGTGTTTTTTGTTTGTTTGTTTTAATAATTTTTGTTTTTATTTATTCATTTTAGAGAGGAGACACAGAGTGAGAGAGAGAAAGAGAGAGAGAAAGAGAGAAAGGGGGGAGGAGCTGGAAGCATCAACTCCCATATGTGCCTTGACCAGACCAGTGCAGGGTTTTGAACTGGCGACCTCAGTGTTCCCAAGTCGACACTTTATCCACTGCGCCACCACAGGTCAGGCTGTTCCTAGTTTTATTATAGTCTGGCCCTCCAACAGTCTGAGGGACAATGAACTGGCCCCCCTGTGTAAAATGTTTGGGGACCCCTGTTCTATGCCCATAAGTCTTGAGACAAGTTCAGATTGTTTAACTGTTGCTACATATTTGCATTTTAGTTCACACTGCTACGTACTGGGGTGGTGAACACACAATACAATATACAGATGGTATATTATAGAATTGTACACCTGAACCTATATAACTCTATTAAACAATGTTACCCCAAAAAATATTTAATTAAAAAGTTTAAATATTGCTATGTAGTCAAGGATGAACAAGTACTAATACCCAAAGTATATGAAAAGTAGAGATAGTAAAATAATCCCTTTATAAATAAATGCCCTTTTGTTCATTTCTAGAAGGATTGTCTTCAGGGAGTCTTTGTTAATCCACCTCTTGGAGCTAGATGTAGTCCTATACTGAAGTCCCTGAAACGGTGAAGGGAGAAGAGGAAGGGTAAAGAGAACGGGTCTTTGTTAGTATCTCCCTATCCAGAAGAGAGTTTTAGGTTATAATCATAGCTCTATATGTATAATTTTATAAAGTGTGTTTACTGTGAACAAGGTTTATTATTTATTTTGCAACATGAGCTTTTGAGATGTTTTGTGGTGACAGTATATGATTAAAAAAAAAGTAGAGCTAGTGAATTAACCAATTTGTAATCATCTTTTTGTTATAATTTATAAAAAAGAGCCATCTTGGACATGAATTTGTTAAACTATCTCAGAAATAGACATCAGCTTGGGTGGGTAGCTTAGTTGGTTAGAGCATCGTCCAATATGCCAAGGTTGTGGGTTCCATCCCCAGTCAGGGCACACACAAGAATTAACCAATGAATGTATAAAGTAAAACAACTAATCAATGTTTCCCTGTCTCTCTTTTCCTTCCTCCCTCCCTTTTCCTCTCTCTAAAAGCAATCAATTAAAAATAATAGTAAAAGAGCCCTGGCTGGATAGCTTGGTTAGCTACAGTCTCATCCCAATCATGCAATGCACAGAGGCTGCTGGAATTCCTTGTCAGAGCACATACAGGAATATAACAGTCAAAATTTATAGAAACTACAATTTAAAACAAAACCAAAGAATGTGGATTTTTTTTCAAGTATTAAGGCTGCATTAATTTTTTAAAAGAACAGCACCCTGACCTGTGGTGGCACAGTGGATAAGGCATTGACCTGGAATGCTGAGGTCAGTGGTTCAAAACCCACACACTTGCCTGGTCATGGCATATATGGAAGTTGATGTTTCTTGCTCCTCCCCTTTCTCTCTCTCTTTCTTGCTCTTGCTCTGTCTCCCCCCCTCTATAAAATGAATAAACTCTTTTAAAAAATTATTAAAAATTTAATTTAATTTAAAAAAGAGCAAAAACACAAATTTGCTATTCAGCTTTAAATGAATATTGTATAATTATTAGTGTAGAGTGGCTATTTACCACTGAGACACATATTAATAAAATATATAGCTTCCCATAAATGAGGACCTCTAACATTTTGATCATATCTTAATACAGCATTATAATACTGATAATTCTGATAGTGGGCATTTTATTAGGACAAAAAAAAAAACTTGATGTTTTGTATTTCTGAAGTTTAAAATAAGGATCCATTCCACCAGAACGTACCGTTTATGCCTTTTTTAGAGTATTTACCATATGATATAGGATTTTTTTTAAGACAGGGACTATGACATTCACCTTTGTGTACAGAGCTAGGTATAGGTATAGCACATTACAGGCTCAGAAATATTGAGGGGTAAAAACAAAGAATTTCTCTTTAAACAGGAACTCCTTCGACCTAAGTCAAATGTCCAGACCCAGAATAGTTCCTCTGAAAAAAGGAGAAGCAAAATTAGACCTTCAATTAATATGGATTCTGCCCTAAACTACGAGAAAAAGGAAGAAACCTTACAGAACACCACATTACAGGTCATGTGGGCTTTTAAAATATTCTGCAAACTCTACCTGGTAATCTATAATTGCTGCTTTATCATGTGATATCCAGTGACATTAAAAAGTAACACCTTATCTTTCAGAAAAGTAGGAGTGCCTCTAATGAGTTATCATAAATTCTCAAAAATGTCCAATAAAATTAGCAAAATTTAGTTACACAAAAACTAGAGAACTACAGCAAAGGAATCTGTTTACAGGGCCTTCAAATTCTCAAAATTCAAATTATCAAAACAAATATTTAAACTTCTTTTGGGTAAGAAATTCTTATTGTTGAATAGTCAACTTTGTTTTATGAACTAGAGAACATTCAAGAGAAAGAACATTCTAAACATTATTACTTCCAGCATATATTAGTAGTGTGTTGCAAGCCAATACTCTACTGCCATCTAAAGTAGAAAAACAAAATTACCTCTTATAGTTAAGACTGCTAGACAGAAGAATGAATTCTGAAAGTATGCCAGAGTAAATCAAATTATTTTCAGTTTCTTCTTTTCATGTCTCCTAAACATTTTAAGACCAGATATTTTGCATCCATTTTATACTCAAATTAATTTATTACTTAATATTTGCCAACCAAATGTATAAGTTCATTCTTAAATAGACCCATGTATCAAAAAGATACTGGTATAAGCATTGTTTTTCATTTGTAAAGAAAGACCAATAACAAATTTAAAAGTATCTTACACAATAAAATCTTTTTACATTAGATAATAAATATAAAAACTCTACGCCTGATCAGGCGGTGGCACAGTGGATAGAGCATAAGACTGGGATGTGGAGGACCCAGGTTCAAGACCCCAAGGTGACCAGTTTGAGTGCGGGCTCATCTGGTTTGAGCAAGGCTCACCAGCTTGAGCCCAAGGTCGCTGGCTCAAGCAAGGGGTCACTCGGTCTGCCTTAGCCCCGCCCCCCCCCCCAGTCAAGGCATATATGAGAAATCAATCAATGAACAACTAAGGAAAGGTAACAAAACAAAACAAAACAAAACAAAACAAAAAAACCTCTACTACATTGACAATAAAGTTCAACATTAAAAAAGCACCTCCCTTTTGAATGACCAGGCGGTGGTGCAGTGGTTAGAGTGTTGGCCTGGGACACTGAGAACCCAGATTTGGAACCCCAACATCGCCAGGTTGAGTGTGGGGTCTCTGGCTTGAGCATGGGAGCATACACATGATCCCACGGTCGCTGGCTTGAGCCCAAATGTCACTAGTTTGAAGCCCAAGGTTGCTGGTTTGAGCAAGGGGTCACTGGCTTGGCTGGAGGCACATATAAGAAAGCAATCAATAAACAACTAAAGTGCCACAACTATGAATTGATGCTTCTCATCTCTCTCCCTTCCTCTCTCTCTCTCTCTCTAAGAAAAGAAAAACATTCTGGCTTTTTCACAAGTGCCCTTTTCACAAGAATGATGTACTGGATACATTCCACAGGACAAATCCCAGAACAGAAATTGAAAATACCATTCTTTGATATACCATTTACTGACAAAAAAAAAATCATCATTAATGGGCAGTCAACTCAAGTCATTTTATAAATGATACAAAATGTACTTTTTAGCCTCTGTTTTTACTATACTTTCCACAAAATTTTTCAGGTAATTTGGAAACTAATCAAATTATGCTTTTAAAATAACACCTAACAATAATAAAATAAAAATATACACCACAGTATGCAAAACATTAAACTACTGGAATATTAAAAACATTAAGTAATGTATCACTCCATAGAATTTAACCTTCTCAATACTTACATCATACCGAAAAGTACCTTAGCAATATGTTTGTCAAAAGCCTCTGAAAAAGCTTTCAGCAGTGCTCAATACAATTGTACTAAATTCCTAATACTGGAGAATAGCACATAAAGTCAGAGTCAAGGTAGATGAAATTTTAAAAGCCAAGGCAGAAACTTATGTATCATATGATCCCCCTGTGTTTTACAAAACAGGAGACTGTTGAGATGGGGTTCAGGACATGCCACCCAAAATATGGCACTTTGGCATATTAAATATTTTAAGCTGAAGGAGTTTAAAAAAGGCAGAGCAAAGCCTGACCTGTGTTGGCGCAGTGGATAAAGCATTGACCTGGAACTGTGAGGTTGCTGGTTCAAAACCCTGGGATTACCTGGTCAAGGCACATATGGGAGTTGATGCTTCCTGCTCCTCCCCCCTTCTCTCTCTCTACTCCTTCTCTCATCTCTAAAATGAATAAATAAAGTATTTTAAAAAAAAAAAAAAAAAGGCAGAGCAGGAAGGTCACTCTGCCCTCCTTGCACTCTTCCCCTGAAACAGCTCATAAAACCTTCACATGAGCCTGACCAGGCGGTGACACAGTGGATAGAGCGTCGGGCTGGGATGCAGAAGGACCCATGTTTGAGACCCTAAGGTCGTCAGCTTGAGTGCGGGCTCATCTTGTTTGAGCAAAAGCTCACCAGCTTGAGTCCAAGGTCGCTGCCTCAAGCAAAGGGTTACTCGGTCTGCTGAAGGCCCACAGTTAAGGCACATATGAGAAAAGCAATCAATGAACAACTAAGGTGTCAAAACGAAAAACTGATGATTGATGCTTCTCATCTCTCTCTGTTCCTGTCTGTCTGTCCCTATCTATCCCTCTCTCTGTCTCTGTAAAAAAAAAAAAAAAACACCTTCACATGAGGTACCCTCATGGACAAAGACAAAGGGTCACCAAGAAGAACCCTACCATCAGGCCTTGCTATGTTCCCCCCATTTTACTACAACTACCTCATAGTCTTTAACCTCTCCTATTCCTCAATAACTGTCCAGTCTTTATCAAACGTAGCATAAAACACTCACGTCTTCATTTTCTTAGGGAGCAAGTGTCACACAAAACTTAAATAAATTGGTATGTTTTTCTCCTGTTAATCTGTCTTTGTCAGTTTAATTTTCAGACCAGGTTAGAGACCCTAAGAGCGTTAAGGAAAAACCTTTCTACTTCCCCTACATTCCAGACACAAACACAGTGTATGTATGGGTGTATCAAAAGAAAACTCTTGGAAATTACAAACATATTTAAGTGAAAATTTTAATTAAAAGACTAGAAGAGAATGTTGAGGAAATCTATCAAAAAGTAAAATAGCCTGACCAGGCGGTGGCGCAGTTGATAGAGCATCGGACTGGAATGCGGAAGGACCCAGGTTCGAGACCCCGAGGTCTCCAGCTTGAGTGCGGGCTCATCTGGTTTGAGCAAAAGCTCACCAGCTTGGTCCCAAGGTCGCTGGCTCGAGCAAGGCGTTACTTGGTCTGCTGAAGGCCCATGGTCAGGGCACATATGAGAAAGCAATCAATGAACAACTAAGGTGTCACAACGAAAAACTGACGATTGATGCTTCTCATCTCTCTCCATTCCTATCTGTCTGTCCCTCTCTCTAACTCTGTCTCTGTGAAAAAAAGTAAAAGATAAAAACAAAGAAATAGAAAATAGAAAAATATAATTTAAGGACACAGTATAGGAAGTCTAACATCTGAAAAACAAGAGCTAGAAAGAGAATAAAGAAATATAATGGCCTGACCTGCGGTGGATAAAGCGTTGACCTGGAACACTGAGGTCACCGTTTCAAAGCCCTAGGCTTGCCCAGTCAAGGCACATATAGGAGTTGATGCTTCCTGTTCCTCCCCGCTTCTCTATCTCTTTTCTTTCACCTCTCTCTCTAAAAAAATGAATAAAAATCTAAAAATAATTTTTTTAAAAAAAGAAAAGAAATATGAGAATAATCTTTTTTTTTAAGAGTGGTAATTTTATTTTATTTATTTATTTTTACAGGAACAGAGAGTCAGAGAGAGAGAAAAATAGGGACCAACAGACAGACAGGAACGGAGAGAGATGAGAAGCATCAATTATTAGTTTTTCGTTGCTGTTCTGACACCATAGTTGTTCATTGATTGCATTCTCACATGTGCCCTGACCACGAGCCTTCAGCAGACCTAGCCACCCCTTGCTGGAGCCAGCGACCTTGGGTCCAAGCTGGCGAGCTTTTGCTCAAGCCAGATGGGCCTGTGCTCAAGCTGGCGACCTCGGGGTCTCGAACCTGGGTCTTCCGCATCCCAGTCCAACGCTCTATCCACTGCGCAACCACCTGGTCAGGCGAGAATAATCTTCAGTAATACATTTCCCAGAACTAAAAGTCATGTGTCTGCAGACTGAAAGGCCCACAATACCCTGAAATAAAACAGAAGAAAACCACACATCAAGGACATTCAAGGAAATAAAGGATAAAGGGAAAATCCTAAAAGCTTCCACAGAGAGAAAAAGATCACATTAAATAAAAAAATGCCTTCAAAATTGTGAGTCATAGAACTGGCTAGTGGCTCAGTGGATAGAGCATCAGTCCATCATATGGATGTCCCGGGTTCAATTCCCAGTGAGGGCACAGAGGAGAAGCAACCGTCTGCTTCTCTCTTCCTCTCTTTCCCCCTTCTCTCGCTCTTCCCATCCCACAGCCAGTGGCTCAACTGGTTTGAGTGTGGCCCTGGGCACTGAGGACAGGTTGGTTGGTCCTAGTGCATCAGCCTCCAGTGCTAAAAATAGCTCAGTACTTGAGCATCAGCCCCAGATGGGGTTGCTAGGTGGATCCCAGTTGGGGTGCATGCAGGAGTCTGCCTCACTATCTCCTCTCCTCTCACCTAAAACAGTAATTAATTAATATTTAAATAAAAATTTTGTGCCTGACCTGTGGTGGCGCAGTGGATAAAGCGTCAACTTGGGAACACGGAGGTCGCCAGTTCAAAACGCTGCACTGGTCTGGTCAAGGCACATATGGGAGTTGATGCTTCCAGCTCCTCCCCACTTTCTCTCTCTCTCTCTCTCTCTCTCTCTCTCTCACTCTGTCTCCTCTCTAAAATGAATAAATAAAAATAAATTAAAAAAAAATTTTGTGAGCCAATTATTTCACAATCCAGATATACATTTTCAGTCAAGTTAGCAAGCAATTAAATGTGAGAATAGAATAAACATTTTTTGGGGGGGGGTGTGTTTTGTTTAATGCCTATTTAATTTCACGGTAATTGAATTTAGACCCGGTTTACAGAGACTGGGGTGAAAGGCTCTGTGTGGAGCCCCAGCATTCTTCAGCAGGAGAATGAAAAATGCTATTGTTCTGAAGCCTGCCTGGCCTCCTCTGGCAAACCCTGTGAGCACTCAGGGACCTGGAGTTTCCCATGGGAGAATTAGGCAGATCATGCTGGTATCATGATGGACGATGGGTGGGCGTCGGAGTCGGCAGACTCTGCCTCTCTGTGCCACTCTCTGGAGTGATTTCTAGGTGCTGGTCACAGTGGGGGTGGGGGGCCCTCTCATATTCTCTCATTTCTTCCCACCCCAATCTTTGTGACAAAGTATTGTTTTCTTTTTTTTTCTGTTTTTTTTTATTAATTTTAATGGGATGACATTAATAAATATGTTCAAAGAAAACATCTCCATGTTGTTTCAATTATGTTTCAAAGAAAACATAATTGAATCTTGTCATTCAATTATGTTGCATACCCATCACCCAAAGTCAAATTGTTCTCTGTCACCTTCTATCTGGTTTTATTTGTGCCCCTCCCCTCCCCCCTCTCCCTCCCTCTTCTACCTCCCCAACCCCATAACCACCACACCCTTGTCCATGTCTCATAGTCTCGTTTTTATGTCCCACATATGTCTGAAATCATGCAGTTCTCAGTTTTTTTCTGTTTTACTTATTTCACTCTGTATAATGTTATCAAGGTCCATCCATTTTGTTGTAAATGATCCGATGTCATCATTTCTTATGGCTGAGTAGTATTCCATAGTATATATGTACCAAAGCTTTTTAATCCACTCGTCCACTGAAGGACACTTGGGCTGTTCCCAGATCTTCGCTATTGTGAACAATGCTGCCACAAACATGGGGGCGCATTTCTTCTTTTCGAACAGTGCTATGGTGTTCTTAGGGTATATTCCTAAAAGTGGGATAGCTGGGTCAAAAGGCAGTTCAATTTCTAATTTTTTGAGGAGTCTCCATACTGTTTTCCATAATGGCTGCACCAGTCTGCATTCCCACCAGCAGTGCAGGAGAGTTCCCTTTTCTCCACATCCTCGCCAGCACTTATTTATTCTGTGTTGTTTTGCTGATGAGTGCCATTCTGACTGGTGTGAGGTGATATCTCATTGTGGTTTTAATTTGCATTTCTCTAATGATTAGTGATGTTGAGCATTTTTTCATATGCCTATTGGCCATCTATATGTCCTCCTTGGAGAAATTTCTAGAATAGACATTTTTAAGTCTTAAAAAAAATTCCTCTTAAGACATGCTTCAAGATCTGAAAAGAGGCAGAGTAAAGCTGAATTGCAGTAAGACAACAGAGCAACTACAATGCACATCATGGCCTGTACAGGTAATAATTTAATAGCCAATTTGGCTCCAAAGATCAAGTCAAGAAACTTAAAATGAGATCACAGTGCAGCCAAATCGTCATCTAGGAAAGATGTTATCGTGACTTTAGTCAACCATATTCATGAAAAACCCCTACCTTAGAACAGGGTTCTGTGCTGTTTTCCTTTTAGTTTCTTAGATCTAATAAGTAGGCCTTTCCCCCTTTTTCTTTTTCTTTGTTCATGTTGTAGAATGGGTTATGAATTACTCTAAACTTCCTATAATTTACTGAAGTTGGCACAAGGCACCTGGTGGCTGTCTTTTCAAAATATCTGTAACCATTGGCTTAATGTTTATATTCTCCAGTAACTATATGATCCACAAGCGTAAGGAATATAGCTGTGATGTTTCCTGCTGTATCCCAAGCACAGTGCATGGCATTTATTAAGAATATCTGTAAGATATGTGCCCTGGCTGAGTAGGTCAGTTGGTTAGAACATCATCCCAATACTCCAAGGTTCCAGGTTTGATCCCTGGTCAGGGCACATGTAAGAATCAACCAATGAACACATGAATGGGTAGAGCAACAGGTCAATTGCTGCTCTCTCCTTTCCACTGTCTCTCTAAAATCAATAAATAAAAATTTAGAAAGGAAAAAAATAAAGACTATTTGTAGGCTACATAAATGCACAAAAATATCAATACTGGTTATGTCAGCTGATGGTGTGTTTTTACATGTCTCAATTTTCTATGCTTTCTGTAATAAAATTAAATAATGCTTATAATAAATATTGATAAGGGAAAGCATACAGGTAGTTGAATGTTTACAAAAAAATTTTAAATCCAGCATCCTTCAGGTGACATACCCCACCTATGATATGCATACTGGAAGGGTAAACATGCAAAACACTGTATAGAAGATTGTTGTAGAATTGGGTACCTGAAAATTGTGTAATTTTGTTAAGCAGTGTCATTCCAATAAATTCAATTTAAAATAAAAAAAGCCTGGCCTGACCAGGTGGTGGCACAGTGGATAGAGCCTCGAACTGGGGCGCGGAGGACCCAGGTTCAAAACCCCAAAGTCACCAGCTTGAGCTCAGGTTCATCTGGTTTGAGCAAAGCTCACCAGCTTGAGCAAGAGGTCAGTCACTCTGCTGTAGCCCCACGGTCAAGGTACATATGAGAGAGCAATCAATGAACAACTAGGGAGCCACAATGAAGAATTGATGCTTCTCATCTCTCTCCCTTTCTGTCTAGCTGTCCCTCTCGCTGTCTCTCTCTGTCTCTATCACACACACACAAAAAAGCCTGTATTACCATAGGTCTTTCCTTTCTAGTCAATCTAATTCTCAAACAAATGACAAATTTTCATGGCTTCAAGAAAAGAAACAGAACCAGGTGTTTAAAATACAATTTTTATGGTCTTTTATTATTATAAATATTAATATTATATTACTGATAGCTTATTTTTATATAAGTTTAAACTGGTTTTCATATGTTGATAGTTTTCACTTCTCAGATTCTCAACATCAAATTCTATACTATATTACATGAACATATAAATTTTGTATCTTCTGAATGTGGAAAAATTCAAGATTCAAATTCTCTCTCTTACTAAGAATATACACTCAGTACTACAGAAGCTTTAAAGCTTTTTCTTTCAAAAGAGACAGAAAAAGAGAGTTGAGAAGCATCAAGTCATAGTTGAGGCACTTTGATTGTTCACTGATTGCTTCTCATAAGTGCCTTAACCAGGGGGCTTAAGCCAAGCCAGTGACCCTTTCTTTGCTCAAGCCAGGAACTATGGGCTTAAGCTAGAGACCTCTGGGCTCAAGTCAGAAACCATGGGATCATACTAACGATCCCACATTCAAGCTGGTGAGCCTGCACTCAAGCCAGATGAGCCCACATTCAAGTTATCAACCTCAGGATTTGGAACCTAGGATGTCAGTGATCCAGATCAATGCCCTATCCACTGTGCCACCACCAGTCAGGCTTAAGCTCTTTTTTATTTTTAAGATTTTATTTATTAATTTTAGAGAGAGGAGAGAGAGAGAAGTGCGGGAGGACCAGGAAGCATCAACTAGAGGTAGTTACTTCCCATATGTGCCTTGACCAGGCAAGCCCAGGATTTGGAACCGGTGACCTCAGCATTCCAGGTCAACACTTTATCCACTGTAACAGCACAGGTCTAAAGTTCTTAATTTACCACAGATCTCATGAGCCTAAAGAACAGGTTAATGAAATCCCTCAACAGGATGTAACAGCAAATAAACCCTATTTCCACCTTTTAGATTATAAAGAAACCAACTTCTAAATATAATTTATATTATTATACTATTTCCAAATATTAAACATGATGAGTATAAGAAAATATTTTGAGTTTGAGACAGCGTCAGCAATGTTTTCTCTGTAAAGAATCAGACAGCAAATATTTTAGGCTTTGAAGTCCACAGGATCTGTCACAACCGCTCAACTCTGTTATTACAGTGGTGGAAGCTGCTATAGACAAAATGTAACAAAATAAGTGTATGGCTATGTTCGAATAAAACTTATTTATAAACAGCAGCAGGCCAGATTCATCATTCCATGGGCCTTAGTTGGCTGACCCCTGGTTTAGAATATTAAACCTTCCAGCTCTGCCAATATAAAAGTAGTGTAGATTTTCTCTCTTGCTTATTATTTTATTGGCAATCTGCACTATAAGCACTATCCATTAATTTGCTCATTCTACAGATTTTTACTAAATACCCACTACATGCCAGAAACAGTATTAGGTTTTAGGGATAAAAAAGAAAAAAAGAATAATGAAGTCCTGCCCTCTTAATGCTTACATTCCAATAGGGAAGTCAACAAATAAACAAGGTAACAAGTACTTAATATAGTTTCAGGTAGTGCTAAGTATGAAGAAAAGTAAAGCAAAATAAAAAGAGTGAGGAAGGAAAGGTGAGGCTCGTTGGATAGGTCTGGGAAACCTAACAGGAAATCCCTTCTAAGTATAGAATGAATGGACAATCCATATATACTATCTGGAGGAAGAGCATTACAGGCATATGAAAGAGCAAGTGCAAGGATCCTGAGATTCAGAAAGCACTTAACATGTTTAGTAAAGACAAGATAAACCTGGGGGAAAAAAGGATCATTGGTAGCTGTGCTGAGAATGGACTATAGGGGGCAGAAGTGGAACAGAAAGACCAATCCATAAACTGTTGCAGGTATTTCTAGACTTCTCAAATAGGATCTAAATATACTTTTAATTCAAAGTATAGGAAAAAAGGGAAATGGATAAATTAACTTTTGATTGACAAACCTGAGAGCAGGAATTTATCAACAATAAGCAAAACAAAATCCTCAAAAGAACTTTCATTAAATATTTTGTTAAATGAAATTTCAGTAAGGAAACACAAAAACATCACTAACAGAGAGCAGTATTGAATACAGAACTTAAATGTACAAAAGGTAATCTAGCTTCACAGTTAAGATCTTTCTCTAGAATTCTAGTAAACTGGAATTAAGGAACATACCTACAAGGTTAACAACACGAGCAATAAAGAGGGAGTATAGTGGGAGGAGGAGAAAAAGAAGAAATAAGGTGTATGTGCCTGACGAGGCCATGGTGCAGTGGATAGAGCATCAGCCTGGGATGCAGAAGACTCAGGTTTGAAACCCCAAGGCTGCCAGCTTGAGCACTGGCTCATCCGGCTTGAGTGTGGGGTCACTGGCTTGAGCGTGGGACCATAGATATGACTCCATGGTCACTGGCTTGAGCCCAAAGGTTGCTGGCTTGAAGTCCAGGGTCAATGGCTTGAGCCCAAGGTCGCTGGTTTGAACAAGGGGTCACTGGCCCCCTCACCCCTGTTTAGGCATATATGAAAAGCAATCAATGAACTAAAAGTGACAAAACTACAAACTAATGCTTCTCATCTCTCTCCCTTCCTGTCTCTCACTCTCTCTGCCAATATAAATACATACATACATAGATAGAATTTCTGACATATACTACAACATGGATGAGCCTTGAAGACATGCCAAGTGATATAAGTCAGTCACCAAAAAGACAAACACTGCATGATTCCACTTGTATGAGATATTTAAAGTAGTCAAAACCAGAGACACAGAAAGTAGAATGGTGGTTGCCAGGAGATACAAGGGGATAATTATGGGAGTTATTGTTTAATGGATATCATGTTTGTTTTACAAGATGAAAAGTTATAGATATGGATGGTAGTAATGGATGCAAAACAGTATAAATGTATTTAATACCACTAAACTGTACATATTAAAATGATTAATATAATAAATTTTATGTTATATATATTTTACCACAATTTTTAAAAATTGAAAAATAAAAAATGTATACTTTGTTTAAGAGCAGGAATAAAGGTTAGTGGGAATAAAGGAATGAAAAGTTGTTTACTTCTTGCCACCTCCACCAGTCATTGGACTATTCACCATTTCCTGAATCTGCTCAACATTTTCCTGCCCCACCCACGCTATTTTCTTAACCTAGAATGCCCTATGCTGCTGCCTCTCATTTTAGTCTAAAATATTTTACACTTTTAAGAGCAGCACAAATGGCATCTCCAAGAAACCTGCCAAAAAAACTAGTATCGTTCTTCTGACCAGAGCAGCTTATTCAGACCTCCATTTCCAAATACTGCAGCATCCCTGAATCATACTTATTTGTGTACATTCTCTTTTATTGCAGATGGACATTCTATCTTTGCTAAAAGCCCTTCTGTTTAAAAATCTTGTTTTCTAGGAGGCTGGGTGAAAAAGATGAAGGAATTATTAAGTACAAACAGGCAGTTACAAAATAGTCATGGGACTGTAAAGCACAACATAGGGAACCTAGTCAATAAAACTGTAATAACTATGTATGGTGTCAGATGGACATTAGACATATGGGGGATCACTTTGTAAATTATATAAGTGTCTAACCTGAAACTAATATTAAATGTAAACTATAACTGAAAAAAAATAAAACCATGTTTGCTTGTAGGTTCCCATAAGAGAGAGAGGTTTACCCCTGTGTTGCTTATAAGGTAAATGAAGATTGGAATTAGATGACGTCTAGAGCAGCGTTTTCAACTGCCAGTCTGCGGACTGGTGCTGGTTCGCGAAAGAGTGAACCACCCTGATGTTGTATGAAGATTATAGACCCAATGATCTTAGTCGAATTCACTTATGTTCAGGGTGATTGCCACTTATCAGCCTGTATCATCGATGAAAATACTATTGAGGCTGACTTAGATATCTTTGGGACTTTTAGGCTTGTGTGAACAACCTTTTGCACCAAGCAAGGCATTTACAATTCATGCACAATAGACAACAAGTATTCAGATAAACTTATGTAGTATTCAATGCATCATACATGTGGGGTTTGGAAATCTAGCACCAGCTTATACAATGTTGCATAGTTATGTGCTGTAAGGTAAAACTTTATCTGTTGCATGTTTCTGTTTCTGGCTGCTGGGTCACTGGTCCTCAAGTGCAAAAAGGTTGAAGACCACTGTTTTAAAGCCTATAGTTTCAGGCCTGACATGTGGTGACACAGTGGATAAAGCATCAACCTATAATGCTGAGGTTGCCAGTTCGAAACCCTAGGCTTGACCGGTCAAGGCATATATGGGAGTTGATGCTTCCTGCACCTCCCCCTTCTCTCCCTCTCTCCACTAAAATAAATTTTGAAACAGTTTACTATAGAGCCTATAGCTTCAGCCCTAAGTCAAGCAGTTAATGGCTTTCTCCCTTAATACCTCAGACCTGTCAGCTGTGCAAAGGTTGTGCTGCCAAGCACAGGCTGAACACCAAAAGAGCCATGACAATTCTTCAAACTAGAATCACTCAGAAAACTGAGATATTCCACTTCAGGCAGAAGACTGATACCTGGATATTTTTTAGCAATGTAGTAAAAAGAAATATGGGAGAGTTTCTAGGCAATCTCTTCTCTGAATATCCTACAATTTTTATCTCACAACAAAAGTATCAAAATATAGTCCACCTAGAGAGAAGTAGCCCCCAATGTTTTGAGATCCTAAGACCGTGATGGTGAACCTATGACACACGTGTCAGCACTGACACACGTAGCCATTTTCAATGATACACGGCCGCATACCAGAGAAGTATGGGGCTGCATGCCAGGAAGGACGCTTTATCCTCGGCTTCTGCACGGCCAGGTGCAGGAGCCGAGGATAAAACATTTGCTGTAGTGCAGGCACTCTGTGCCGGAGGTCTGTAGGCCAAAACAACAGAACTCCGGCACAGAGCGTCTAGTTCTGGGACTTCCGGTTAGGCCGTTTTTCTCCAAGTGACACACCACCTGAGTTATGCTCGGTTTTTTGGCGAATTTTGACACATCAAGCTCAAAAGATTGCCCATCACTGTCCTAAGACAATGCCTACACATGTGGCCTTCCTCCTTAGCCCGTAGTTCCTTATACTCATCTCCTTGGCCTACAAAACACCTCAAAACCCAAGTAACACATCAAATTCTCCAAAAAACCTTTCGTAACTATTCAAAGAATAAGATTTGATAGAAATAGAAGGCATTCACTAGTGATTTATGATATCAACTAAACTTACTTAGCATGTCTAGATAGCACCTACTACCCCTTACATTTCCACAAGACAATCTACTTTCTGTAATCATTGCCTTTTTCCCCTCCAGATTCGAAGCCTGTAAGTAAAAGCAGTTTAAAAAAGAAAAACAAGCCCTGGCAGGTAGCTTGGTTGTTTGGAGCATTGTCCTGAAACAGAAGTTGCCATTTCGATCTCCAGTCAGGGCACATGCAGAAACAGAACAATGATCCTATTGCTCTGTCTCTCTCTCCTTGCCTCTTTCAAAAAATAGAAAAAGGAAATAAAAACAGAACTGCCTTTTTAAAGCATAAGCAGTTTTGAAAAAAATATAAGTGCAAAAGCATAATAGATGAAATTTTATTTAACACTGATTAAAGTTAATGTTAAAATTTCATCTGCTTAAGACACCCTGAGCCTGTTTCCTAATCTTTAAAATGGTCATCCATCATATAAGGTTTTGCAAGAAACAAATAAAATGTAAATTGCCTAGTACAGTTCCTAACACATAGGAGGAGGTCCACAAAAATCACAAATGATTTTTACAGTCTTATCTCTATACTTTGGCACTAGATTCATTCCCAGAACTAGTTATCAGTGTAAACCTGTGTTGTCAAACATGGTGGCCACTACTGCATGTAGCTAGTCCAAGCTGATAGTTCTTTACATGTAATATACACAGCATAGATACTTCAAAGACTTGGTGGATAAAGTAATAAACAATATCTCATTAATATTGTACATCGATTATATGTAAAGAGACAATACCTCAGATATACTTGGTTGTTGAGGAGTTACTACTGAAGGGTTTTAGGCAGGGGAGTAATAAAATCAGATTTGAGTTCTTAAAAGATTCCTCTGTGGCCTGACCAGGCGGTGGCACAGTGGATAAAGCGTTGGACTGGGATGTGAAAGACCCAGGTTCGAGACCCCAAGGTCGCCAGCTTGAGCACGGGCCCATCTGGCTTGAGCAAAAGCTTGCCAGCTTCGGTCTGCTGAAAGCTGGCGGTCAAGGCACATATGAGAAAGCAATCAATGAACAACTAAGGTGTCGCAACGAAAAACTGATGATTGATACTTCTCACCTCTCACCGCTCCTGTCTGTCTGTCCCTATCTATCCCTCTTTCTGACTCTCTCTCTCACTCTCTCTCTCTCTCTCTGTCCCTGTAAAAAAAAAAAAAAAAGATTCATCTGTGGTAGCAGTGTGGAAAACGAACTGGAGGTGCTGGGAAAGCCAAAAGCTGGACTATGGCAGTGATGGAATAGATGATGATGTGGGTCTAAGGCAGTGGTTGGAGAATATGCAATTTTGGATGCAAAGAAGAAATACTGCTCACAAAAATTAGGGGATATTTTATAGCTTCATATTCATTTTGAAATATCCCCTAGTTTTTGTGAGCAGTACAAAATTAGCAGGCTTTGTATCAGGGAAGCGGCGACAACAAAAGGAAGTTATTTCACAGGATTCTCGTAAGAATTAAAATTAACCTCACCTGTTTCTTTTTACTTTTTTAATATGGCTACTAGAAAATTTTGAAGTATATATTCAGCTCTCATTACATTTCTATAGGACAGACTGGCTTATCCTTTGACTTCGCGCTGGTAAACATGCTCTGTTAACCACACCGCGGACTACTGACGGGTTCAATCCAGCCAGGCCGCCCCTTGTCCGGCTTACTTTAACGCTCCCCACTTCCACAACACGGGAAAACCTGACGACTTCAACGCTCTTAATTTTTAAAAGTGTGAAGCCCAAAAACCCACCTAGGCAACTCGTAATTGTTACCTACACAACACTAGAAAAGTATCTAGAGAAAAACATCAATCCTCTCCCACGGGGGTGGGTCAGCACTGCCGGAAGGGCTGAAAGAGTGAGCACGGAGGGGTCGCCCTTAAGAAAGTGAGAGAACACCAGGGAGGGAACGCCCCGATTCTGAAGGAGCGTCGTGTGAAGCCCACACAGTAGAGGTCTGAGAAGGAAAGCCTTTTCAGCTTCTGGGGAACGTAGTCGGAGGGAGGCGGGGAAGAGGCTGGGCTCTGAGGCGGAGGCTGTAGGAAGGAGCGGTACCTTAAGAATCCCCCTCATCTTTGCCAGAAAAGGTCGGAATTCCTCCAGCGGCACCTCCGGATAGAGCTGGCTCCGCAGCAGCTCCTCGGTAATGCCGGGGTGCCCATAGAAAGTTTTTTGGGCCAGGCCATTCAGCAACCCGCTCAAATGTTTGCAATCCTCAAGCTCTCCAGCCATTGTTATGGGAGGCCCCACCCCTCACCAGCTGAGCGCCCTCCAGCTACGGCAGCCTGGTAGGGCCTCAATAGCTCAGGCAGATTTGCTCTGCAAAACCTGTCCTCTTTAAAACCGCTGTTATCCACTCAGTTCCAGAAGGATTACTTTGCTTCCGCTGACTTCTTTCATCACTCCAGCGCCCACCCAAAGGAAAGAACATTTTGGTGATCACTTGAGATGGGGAAGCATCCTATAAGAGTGGCAGTTTAATTTAGGATGGCCGCTTCCAGTGGTGAGATTATGCCGGTTAGCACCAGTTCAACAGACCCAATACAGTACCTAATTTTTTTTGTTGAATTCAGCAAACCGCTTGTTAAAATGGCACTTATAATCAGTATTCTCTCTAAGTTGGGCGCCTGGGCAGCCGCGCAATGTGGAAATCACAAGTTTACATTCTTTTTTTTTTTTATTTATTTTTTCTTTATTCATTTTAGAGAGGAGACACAGAGTGAGAGAGAGAGAAATGGGGGAGGAGCTAGAAGCATCAACTCCCATATGTGCCTTGACCAGACCAGTGCAGGGTTTTGAACTGGCGACCTCAGTGTTCCCAGGTCGACGCTTTATCCACTGCGCCGCCACAGGTCAGGCACAAGTTTACATTCTTTACTCTTTTTTTTTTTTTTTTGTATTTTTTCTAAGTTAGAAGCCGGGAGGCAGGCCGACTCCGGCATGCACCGGACTGGTATCCATCTGGCATGCCCACCAGGGGGCGATGCTCTGCCCAGCTGGTGCGCCGCTCTGTTTCCGTCAGAGCCATCCTAGCGTCTGAGGCAGAGGCCATAGAGCCATCCTCAGCGCCTGAGCCAACTTTGCTGTAGTGGAGAGCCTTGGCTGTGGGAGGGGAAGAGAGAGATAGAGAGAAATGAGAGAGGGAGGGGTGGAGAAGCAAATGGGTGCTTCTCCTATGTGCCCTGACGGGGAATTGAACCTGGACTTCCACACGCTGGGCTGATGCTCTACTGCTGAGCCAACTGGCCAGGGCCTCATTACTCTTTTTTTTTAACATTCATCTGCACAACAGCATATTCTAAGCTCACATAGTAATGTTAATTTGTCCATAGGTGAAAAAAATTGCAAGTGAAAATGCCAAAATCAAGAAGCAATACGGAACTTAAATAAGTTTCATTGTTTTTTTTGTCAGGTATTATTTAACATTTTTCATTAATATTTTAAAACTCAATCTAGTTTTGTTTACCTCTTTTATTGTTCTTAAGTATTAAACACATGAAACAATAAACTACCTTTCGGTATATCATTTTTTTATACTTAAAACAGTCATTAGGGCAGAGAACCGGTTGTTAAATTATTTGAATCCCACCACTGGCCACATCTGATTCCAGACATTACCAACTGACACTAACTGAATAGGATCTATCACTCAGATCTAATCTCTACCTAGTCCTTTTGTCCAAAAAATTTAACTATCCTCTGATAACATTGTGTTTTTGCTTGGCTGGTTATTTGCGTCTTTTCATATACGTGACTTTTCTTTCCAGCTAGGTCAGTGGCTCTGATCCAATGCTCCTTTCTATAACAATATTTTTTAAACTGATTTTAGAAAAAGAGAAAAAGAAACATCCATTTGTTATTCCAGTTATTTATGCATTCATTAGTTGTTTCTTGTATGTGTCTTGATCAGGGATCTCAAACCCACAACCTTGGTGTTTTTCCAGACAACTGCTCTAACCAACTGAGCTAACAGGCCAGAGCCAACAAATATTCTGTGAACACCTTCATTCTTCTGAAATGACATGCATAGATAATATAATTGCCTACCTATATAATATTAAATATTCAATATATTATTCACCCATAAAAAGGAATAGTCACCCATTATCTGCAACATCTGTAGGTACACTGAACACAATGTATAGTTTATCTCTATGTAGGTTTGCACTTATTGGAGTCATAAAAGCATCTCTGAATTTGCCTTTTAGAAAATTATTCACCCATGCTACATGCTACATGGGTGAACCTTTAAAAAGTTCTGAATAAAAGAAGACACAAAGGACAGATATTATATAATCCCATTTATATGAAATGTCCAGAACAGACAAATCCATATACACAAAGTTGGTCAATGGTTGCCAGAGGCTGAAGAAAGGGGATTGATTCATGTGCCCTGACTGGAGATCAACCCCACATTAGCATATGGGGATAACACTTTAATGAACTGAATTACCCAGCCAGGGCTTATATCTCAATTTAAAAATCAATATAATGACCTAGCTGTAACTTAGGATAAAAATAAAAGGAATGTAACTTATATGTTGTAAAGCCTGTGGCCAAGGTCGCCATCAGAGCAGCCCGACCCACGCAGGTTCGCATTGGATTCGAACAGATGGCAATGAAACACCGGAGCCAAAAACTGGTGAGCCATCAGATTTAATTCTAGCTTGCACTCGGCGGGCAAGCAAAAAACACACACTGGGCTCCAAAACCCACACATTCAGTGCTCACAAAGCTACTGACTTATCCGAGTTTCCTAGAATCAAAGCTTTCTAGCTCACCAGACTTATTCACCTCTGTTTCCCATCTCCTCCTGCACAAACTCTTAACAAACTGGCTTCTTCCTCAGCACTCTGCCATCTTGGCTACTTCTCCTCCACATGGCCTTAATCTGCTCTGCTCTCTAATACTAATCTCAGGAACCCAGGAACCAAGAGCGAGAGATCTAGCTACTGGTCTGCCCACTTTATAGCATAGATAATCCAAACCTTTAATCCAATTATACATAAAGAAAGTCTCTGATACAAAGCCACCCATCTGAGGCATAATGGGATTCCTCCCTACATCACCACCCTACATCATCCAATCAGTCAAGGGTGTGGAGGAGAGCTTACTCTTAAAACTAAGCCTTAGGCTATGACCTGGCCTGCCTACATTACTGCTTTTCCCCCACAGCCGTCTCAAGCATAAGGGCAAATAATATCACCTGGGTGACGGGCTTCCATGTGGGCAGCGCCATCTTTAACAAAGTGAGCATATTATATTTTATCTGCTGAACATTTGTATTTTAATGTTTGCTTGGGCACAACTACACTAGGTGACTGGGAGACACATGCATTAGCCCAATGCCTGTATCTCTATGTAGCACCACCTATAAACTTCCACAAATATGAATACAGGTGGGCTGTATTGGTGACTTCAGGGAGAGAGAGAGAGAGATTGCAGACTTTTTCTATGCAGGTTGATAGATTTGACTATATACACCCAAGAAGGTGACAAACATTAATATTCCAAATGTATAAAGAGCTCTTAGAGATCACTGAAGTGACAGAAATTGGTACCATTTTTCACATTGTTCTGAAATGTGAAAAACAGTTGTTAAAATTTAAAACAAAAAAACATTTCTTCACTTTACCCAGTAATTGCAAACCAGGAATGTTCTGTGGATTTTAAAGCTATGCTAAAAATACACTGTATTTATATTTACGATGTAGTTAGATTTCAGGCTCAGATAATAATAGGTAGATTTTTCACCTACATGAATATCCCATGCATTGTAGGATGTATTTTATCCCTGGCTTTGGTCCAGACTCAGCCATTCCTCCCCTTCCATTATTGTGAGAATTTAAATACCTTTTTCAGAGTAATGCCATCTTGTTGCACTGTTGAGAATCATTGATCTAGACTGCTTTAATTAATGTTTATCCAGTGTTTGCCTGAAGTCAAGAGGCATTTTTCACAATAGAAAAGATATACTTCTTTCCCTAAAGCAATTAATTTTCTAAAAGGCAAATTCAGAGATGCTTTTATAACTCCAATAAGTGCAAACCTAGAGATATACATTGTGTTCAATGTACCTACAGATGTTGCAGAGAATGGGCAATGCAATGGAAAAATTAAAGGGTTGTGAGTGGAAACAGCACTATGAAGCACATGACTTCCAAATTACCCACCAAAAAGGCTGTATTCATTTCCAAGAAACCTTACTAACACTATTCTTGATAATATTTGCCATCTGATACATGAGCAACATTGTCTGATTTTCATTTATATTTCTTTCTTTCTTTCTTTTTTCAAGTGAGAGGTGAGGAGGCAGAGACAGACTCCTGCATGCTCTCTGACCGGAGTCAGTCAGCAAGCCCCTATGAGGCGATACTCTGCCAGGCTGGGCCACAGTTCTGTTGCTCAGCAACGGAGCTATTTTAGTGCCCGAGGTCAAGCCATGGAGGCATCCTCAGAGCCCTGGGCCAACTTTGCTTAAACCATTTAAGCTATGACTATGGGAGGGGAAGAGAGAGAGATGGGGGAGGGGGTGAGAAGCAAATGGTCGTTTCTTCCCTGTGCCCTGACTGGGAATCAAACCTGAAACTTCCACATGCCAGGCCAATGCTCTACCACTGAGCAAACTGGCCAGGGATTTTTAAAACTGTCTTTTTTATTATTCTTTTTAGAGAATGGAGAAAGAGAGAAAGAAGGGGGAGGAGCAGGAAGCATCAACTCCCATATGTGCCTTGACCAGGCAAGTGCGTGGGTTTTGAACCACTGACCTCAGCATTTCAGGTCAATACTTTATCCACTGTGCCACCACAGATCAGGCATATTTCTTAAATTTTGAGAGTGAATACTCTTTTATATATATATTTATTGACTGCTTGCATTTCTTCCTATTTTCTTGACATTTTTCTATAGGGGTTTCTGTCACTTCGGTGATCTCTAAGAGTTCCTTATACATCTGGAATATTAATGTTTGTCACCTATATGTCAATATTTTTCTTGGATGCATATAGTTGAATTCGTCAACCTGCATAGGAAAAGCCTGGACAGTTATTCAACAACATGGTTAAAGAATATACCTCTGAGCCTGACCAGGCGGTGGCACAGTAAATAAGAGCATTGGACTGGGATGTGGAGGACCCAAGTTTGAAACCCCGAAGTCTCTGGCTTGAGCATGGGATCATAGACATGATCTCATGGTCATCAGTTTGAGCCCAAAGGTCACTGGCTTGAGCCCAAAGTTGCTGGCTTGAACAAGGCATCACTTGCTCTGCTGTAGCCCCCCCCAATCAAGGCACATATGAGAAAGCAGTCAATGAACAACTAAGGTGATGCAACAAAGAGTTGATGCTTGTCATCTCTCTCCCTTCCTGTCTGTCTGTCCCTGTCTTTCTCTCTGTCTTGCTAAAAAAATTATATATATATATATATATGTAATTGAGAATGGTTTATATTTTCTTCTATCTGATAACCTGATTTTTCTAAACGTCTACAGTGTACATGTAATACCATTGTATAAGTTATATAATGAGCCTCAGCCAGTTAGCTCAGCTTGTTACAGCATTGTCTGCATATACCAAAGTCGTGGGTCCAATCCCTGGTCAGGGCATATGCAAGAATCAACCAATGATGATATGAATGAGTGAAACAATAAATCAATGTTTCTCTCTCTCTCTCTGTCTCTGTCTTCCTTCCGCTCTCTCTCTAAAAAGCAATACATAAATAATAAAAGAAGCAACTAATGGTTAAATAAGTGGAACAACAAATCAATGCTTCTCTCTCTCATTCTCTTCCTTCCTCTTTAAAATAAATTAGAAAAATAAAATTTAAATTAAAAATAAGTTATGTAATGAAAACATAAAATAAGTAGTTATCCTAAAATCAAATTTTTAATGAAAAGTTTTATAAGAACATGTGTTCTACATGAATTGAGAAAAGCTATGCACCTTACATAGTGTTTCTCAAATGTTTTTACAACTTTAGATGCTTTCAGCCTAAGCAGTGGCCCAGTGGATAGAGCATCAGCCTGCGACGCTGAGCACCCAGGTTTGAAACCCCAAGGTCGCTGGCTTGAGCGCAGGCTCATGTGGCTTGAGCATAGGGTGGCCAGCTTGAGCCCAAAGGTCACACTGGCTTAAAGCCCTAAGTCGTTGGCTTGAGCAAGGGGTCACTGGCTCAGCTGAATCCTCTCCCCCATCAAGGCACATATGAAAAAGCAATCAATGAACAACAAGGTGCTGTAACTATGAGTTGATGCTTCTCATTTTTCTTCCATACTGTTTGTCCTTGTCTATCTCTCTTGCTCTAAAATAATAATAATAATATTAGATGCTTTCAGAATCTGATAGGAGCCTCAGATACTTTCCCCTCAAAATTCAAATATACACCAAATGTAGTTTACTATATCTAGGGGTTAATTTATCCCTCTGAAGTCTTTCTATGAACCAAGTTTTCCACTTGCCCTAACAACTCCCTCTCAGTACTCCCAGTCCTAATGGATTACTCTGTTAGAGGCAAGGGGGCAATCCTAAATATCACTATCATCATTTAATTCCTACTCCGTATGTAATACGTGGACCTATCACTGCCTGCCTGAGCCTACAGCAAGTTACAAAACACCAAAGTGACCAATGAAAGAAAATCATCCTGTGCCACTAGGTGCTGCTATTGCCAATGTAACTATTCAAGGTAACAGCACATTTTTAGAATGCTTTTGAAACAAACGGATCAGAGCACAAAGCTTTATTAAATCTCAATACCGAACCTGTTTCACAGACAACAAGCCTGGGTACAGGTCCATAGAAAGGATTGTTTACTGTAAGGCAACAATCCTTAAAAAGAAAGAAGGAAAGAAAGCCTCCGTGCAAAGAGAAACTACAAGCACCTACTAGCAGCCCTCCTGGTAAACAGGTTTCCCCTTTATTGTTGCCAAATAGGTCTCCATTTAACATTCCATTAAACAGCTGGTGGCTTCCATTATTTAATTACCTTTTATGGCTCACTGGCTGCTTGGTCCTAGACCAGCAGTAAGTATTTGTTTGTTTAATAAGGTTTTCCATATCTGAAAATACTAAAATTTAAAATGTGACCCAAAATAATGTGCAAACACAGTGGCCCCAGAGTTTTGCAGTAAAATCCCCTTGTTCCCTGTCTCTACTACACCTTTTCCAATTCTACTTTAATTACCATTCACTTTCCTCACAACCAGCTACTCGACAGATTCTGGTTGGGAGCTTTGGGGCATCATTCTGTTAGGCTTCCAGGAGTTACAGACTGAATAAGACAGTCTGCCCTTACTTTCAGTAAGAGAAAATAATATGTAAATGAAGGGTAGCAGAATATGCCACCCTAAAATTTGCCACTTTGGTATTGAGGCAGGACAGTAAAAAGCTAGGACAATTCCTTGGCAAGTAGAATGAGGAAACCAACTGAATAAACTGTCTGAGAAATTTACAGCCAGATGCAGAAAGTCACATCCCTAGAACTTACATCTAGGCCTCAGTTGTATTTCAGCTCCAAGCCCTAAAAAGCAACAAAACCAGGTGGACAGTGTCAGAATCAACTGCAATAACTAATAACCCCCTGCCCTGGCACTAACCAATCAGTAGAGAACACACCCCAGCACACCTGAAAGCTAATAAATATTCTATTGTAGCTCCCCTAAACTCCCAGCCTTTAAAAACCCTCAAAACAGCCTGACCAGAGGTGACACAGTGGATGGAGCACTGACTTGGGATACTGAAGTCCCAGGTTCAAAACCCCAAGGTCGCTGGCTTGAGCACAGAGTTACCGGCTTGAAAGAGGGGTAATCAAAATGATCCCATAATCACTGGCTTTGCTTGAAACCCCTATTCAAGGCATGTATGAGTAGCGATCAATGAACAACTAAAGTGACACAACTACAAGTTAATTCTTCCCCCCTCTTTTTCTCTTGCAAAAAGAAAACAAACAAACATCCAAAATAAAGGACCCAGCCTGAGCTCTACCTCCCAGGAACACCCCCCTTTTCCCTCTTCCTCTTCTTCCCCTATGTGTGTATATCCTAAGTTCTATAGGTCCCCAAGAGACGCAACCAGGAGAGCAATGGACAGTTGCAGTTCATCCTGTGTTAACCCCTTGGCCCCCTTTTCTCTGACTTCCCAGTGTTGGCTCATTTCTTTCCCTTAAGATTTCTAAGGAGCCAAAGCAACCCCTCCTAGGTTCTCTACTGTAGCTTCTGTCCTAGCCCATTCCTTGTTTCACTGCCCCCAACTTTAATAAACCTACTCTCAAAGTCACCTGACTTGTGTTGTGAAATTTTTCCTGCATAAAGTAATAAAACTAGACGCTAGTTCCTCATCCCCTTTCTGGTAACAGTATAAGGATTATTTTTGAGCTGAAGGCAACTGAGAAGCAGATACTGTACAAGAAAAGCTCCAGCCTGGCCAGGCAGTGGCGCAGTGGATAGAACATCAGACTGGGATGCGGAGGACCCAGGTTCGAAACCCCAAGGTCACCAGCTTGAGCATGGCTCATCTGGTTTGAGAAAGGCTCACCAGCTTGAGCCCAAGGTTGCTGGCTTGAGCAAGGGTTCACTTGCTCTGCTGTAGCCCCACCCCACCTGTCAAGGCACTTATGAGAAAGCAATCAATGAACAATTAAGGTGCCACAAGGAATTAATGCTTCTCCTCTCTCTCCCTTCTGTCCCTCTCTGTCTCTGTCCAAAACAAAACAAACCTCCATCCCTATTTACCTAAATGCAGGGCATACATTTTCAAAGGTGTCCCTCCTGATTTGCCAACTAAGAATAGAAGTCAATTCCAGGAGACAGAGTTAAACCATCATCAATGGAACCCTGACTGGGTGGAGAGTCAAACCCCAGCCAGGAACCAGGGAGTGTATGGAGAGATGGAACAACAAGTTGATGTTTCTCTCCCTCTCTTTCTCTCTCACTCTCTTACTCTCTCTCTCCAGGATCAATAAAAAATTATAGCCTGACCTGTGGTGGTGCAGTGGATAAAGCGTCGATCTGGGAACACTGAGGTCGCCAGTTCAAAACCCTGCACTGGTCTGGTCAAGGCACATATGGGAGTTGATGCTTCTAGCTCCTCCCCCCTTTCTCTTTCTCTCTCTCTCTCTCTCTCTCTCTCTCTCTCTCTTGCACTCTGTGTCTCCTCTCTAAAAATAAATAAATAAAAAGAGAAAAAATATATATAAACCCTCACCACTGGAAAAGGCACTAATTTAAATCTGTATAACAAACCTTACTCATGTTTACCTTGCATTTTCTGGCCATCTCCTCATCACAGGCCTTCCTGACACCTTCCTTTCCTTTGTCTGAAGATGCTGTATAAATTAAATATCTAAGCCACCACTTTGAGTTACTCATTTTCCCTAGGCATCCACATGTATGCGTGAGGTATACATGTTAATAAGCTTACTTTTCTCATTAATCTGTCTTTTGTTACAGGAGTCACAGCCAAGCACTTAAAACGGTAGAAGGAAATTATTTTTTCCTCCTCTACATAAACAAATGACTAAAATACAATGAACTAAGGATTGTTACTACTTAGCACTGAAAAATAACTGTCAAATTTGGCGGTGGAAGAAAGAAAAATTGATTAACTCAGCTTCAGGAGGTCACAGAGAGGCTTAATGGTGAATAGTGTGGGAGGAGGTAATTGAGAGGATAGGACCACCAGTTGGCCTTTGCGTTGGACCAGGACAATCACCCCTTTCCCTGTCCTCGGAATGTATTTTCTGTTTACCATTCCCAGAAGTAGGAGCCAGTCTAAGGACATAGCCTTGGGAGTAAGGTGTACAGACTGTCTGGATAATATACATGACTGAGCCCAGTTAAGACCTCTATGTAAACTTTAATATTCTGGTGAGTCGGTGCAGAGAGATCTACTTGTCTTGAGACCACCCAAGACAAGCCTCATTAAGTTCCCTTGCTTATTAAAACTGCTACCTACCTATCTGGAGCGGTCTGCCTTTTCTTCTGTCTCTCCCTGCTCTCCTTGTGGGAAGGGCGGTGGGGCTGAGGGTTCTAGTTTCAGATTTTACCCAGGAAGCTCCTGAGGTTACAAACCAACAAATAGCTAGACATACTGCAGGAGAAATAGCATGTTCCTATGTATGAGGCATTAAAAACAATACTGTATTGAGGTACATTCTGAACCCCACAGTGTAATGATGGGGTTCAGAACACTACTACCCCCAAATATGGCACTGTGCCATACTGAATATTTGAAGGAATGATAGAGGAACTCGAGTTAAAATTTTTAGCTTTAGTTGTAGTCAATAGGCTTAGTGCTTAATACTTAAATTTTAGTCTTAACTGATGGGCTTAGGGACTAACGCATGTAATAGTTGTTGTTCCAGGCAATTAAGCATTTGTTCAGAGGACTACAATTCAGCAATTGACCACTTGTTGTCAGAGGACGGCTACAATCAAAGTGGTGTCTGAAATGCCCAACCGGACCCTGACTTCATGAGACCTAGGAGCAACAAACCTTTCCCGTGTTTCAAACCCCTTACTTCTCCTTATAAAAAAGGCCAAACTGAGATAAAATGTTAAAACGGTTATTAGGATACACACCTGCTCTCTTCTCAGATCGTTGGCCATCTGAATAAAGCGCCTATAAAGACTCAATCCGTGTCTCTTCTTATTTGATTGTGTATGTGACAGGTAGCACAAATGATTTTTCCAGTTTCAGGAACACATAAAACAAAATTTGAGAAATGACAGGTGCAAGGACTCTAAACTCACCCTTCTCCCCTGAAACAGGTCATAAGACTCTGATGAGAGGTGCCCTTCCAATACCCAGAGCAGTGGTTCTTAACCTGGGTTCTATCGAACCCTAAGGGTTCGATGAGTCGGTCTCAGGGAGGGGTTCGCAGAAGCCTCTGCAGCGGAGGCCAGAATAAAGTAATACTGTAATTTGTTGTGAGTTCATGCACTTTGTTGGTTTTGTTCTTTGAGCAAGGTGATGTTCATGCACGGCTCATTTTGTGCACCAGTAAAAAAACATATACCTATGTCTTGAATTTGGAAAAAAAATCAGTATTTTATTTATCACTAAAGAAGGGTTCTGTGTCACGAAGGTGGTTTTCCCAGGGTGAGGCTCACTCATTGCACCCCAAGTGTGCTGACCCCTGCAATTTCCCCAAATGTGGGAAACTCGACTGCATAATTTGTGGTAGTGGGGACTGTGTTCGCGCTCTCCCCTGAAGAAAAAGAAAAAAAAAAAAAAGAAGGGTTCTGTGAATGCGCATATGAAACTGGTGGGTTCGGTACCTCAAAAAAGGTTAAGAACCACTGACCCAGAGCATTCTTATCTCCAAAGTGGAGGGATGCCAAAAGGAATCTGAACAAACAGGCTTTTCTTAGTTTTTCCAGATTGCTGTTAGCTCATATTCCTATGTCCTATCACATTTTCCCACAACTTTCCACTCATCAAATCTAGCATAAGAACACTCTGTTTTAACCACTTTTTCAGGTGTTATGTCCTTATCAAGGTTCCCATGTCGCTTAAAACTTAAAGAAATCTGTATGCTTTTCTTCTGTTAATATCTTTTGTTACAGAGCTCCAGCCAAGAACCTAGAAAGGTAAAAGAAAAAAAGGTGTTTTCCTGTTCTGGCCAGGCAGCTAGGTTGGTTAGAGCATGGTTCCAGTATGCAAGAATTGCCAGTTCGATCCTTGGTCAGGGTACATATGGAAATAGTTGATGTTTCTGTCGCTTTCTCTCCCTTCCTCTCTCTGAAATTACAAGTAAAAAAAAAAAATTATTTTAAGATATTTTTCTGCCCAATATTTAAGATATTTTTCTGTATTTTCTGACCTGTGGTGGCCCAGTGGATAAAGCGTCAACCTGGGAACACTGAGGTCGCCAGTTCAAAACCCTGCACTGGTCTGGTCAAGGCACATATGGGAGTTGATGCTTCAAGCTCCTCCCCCCTTTCTCTCTTTCTCTCTCTCTCACTCTGTCTCCTCTCTAAATGAATAAAATAAAATAAAAAAATTTAAAAAAGATCTTTTTCTGCCCTACAGTAAGTAGCAAAAAAAACCCCAGGAACCTCGGGTTATAAACCTGGAAACACAAACAGGGCCTGGGTTAGATATGAAGAGTTCACACATAATGACGATTTTCATACCTGGTTGTTGAGGAGCTACTGAAGGGTTTTAGGCAAGGGAGTAATAACATCAGATTTAAAAGATTCCTCTGTGGTACCAGTGAGGAAAATGAACCAGAGGAGCCGGAGGGGCCAAAAGCTGGGTTATGGCAGTGATCGGATGGATGATGATGTGGATCTAAGGCAGTTTACTTAGGTTGGAGAATATGAGATTCTTGATAGAAAAAAAGATAGAATTAGCAGGCTTTGTATGAGGGAAGCGAGGACAATAACAAAAGGAAGAATTATTCCACACGACTGTCGTGAAGATTAAAAGCTAAAACGCGTGCAAAGGTTTAGCAGTAGGTCGAACTGAATGATCACCATTAAAATGCTTAGGCTCCCTGCGAACCTCTGGCAATGCAGCGTAGAAGAACCGTTTAAAAAGAGGACGTTGTACTAACTTGTGAGGCGGTCCTGATTTGGTGGGCAATCACAGCTCCAACACTTTTAAGATTGTCTAGTACTTAATGAGGATATATTTAAATCTACAACTACCATTGAGTATCAATCAAACCCAAACACTTCAGGCAAAAGGAAACCGGACACACATCCCAAATCTCTCCCAGCTCTTTCAAAATGAATGAAATATAAAAATACGCTGCCTGACAAAAACTGACTGAGAGGAGAAAGCCGACCAAGTAATCCCCTAGCGTACTCCTCCTCGAGTTAAGGGACCTCACAGGCGAGGACCCGAAAGTGGGAGATGTGGGTGTCCCAACGCCCGCCTCGAAAATAGCAGGTTTTTTCCACCTCACAAAAGTCCGCCCCGCCCCGCCGCGGCCCCGACCCCCACCCCCAGCGTCCGAGGCCAACATTCCCTGAAAGCCCAGAGTTGCCCGGCGCAGTCCCCTCAACCGGCGCGCGGCGGGCAGCCTGCTACGTCATGCCAGCGCCGCGCCTCGAGGCAGGCCCCCTTTTCCGTCTCTCGGAGCCGGCACCGCTTTCTGGAAGGTTCGTGAAGGCGTTGGGCGCGTACTGCTACTCCACAGCCGGCCGGAATCCGCGTCCATCCGTTCATCCAGAGCTCACGTAGACCCAGCCTAGCTCTCCATGCCCGAGAACGTAGCACCCCGGGTCGGGGCGCCCTCCGGGGCTGCCGGCGGCCGCAACAAAAGCGCCTATCAGGACCGCGATAAGCCGGCCCAGATACGCTTCAGCAACATCTCCGCGGCCAAAGGTATCGCTCTCCGGGACTGGCCCGCAGCCCTCTGAGGTCGAGCTCTTGAGTTCTTACCCTGGTCTTCCGTGGGCATGGTTCATTTTCTCTTAGATTCCCTCTCGTCCGTAAGTAAAAGCAGTCTGTGGAGGGATACTTACTGTTTTCCACCCATAATTCTCCACCCCGAGTGTGGAGGCTTTTTGGATTTGCCCCATTCCTAGACGCCCATAATTTTTCACCCTGGTCACTCACCACATGTAAGTAAGCGGCCTGCTCGCAGCGGTCCCTTGGGTTCCGGCAGTTAAGCCCTGTCCCTTATCTGTTCATTGATTCTTCTAGTGAAGTGTTTGCACGATACTTTTCCCGTTTTCTTGATGTTATAAAAATGCTATTTAAATAAGCTTCCTTCTGTACAACTGCTGAACAGATTTACGCGCTTTGTTTGAGAATAATTATGGGAGCCCCATTGTGCTTTTATGTGATCTCTGCATGTGCAACCAAACAAGCAATTCAAGAAACATGGACAGTTTGCTGGGATGGTTGTTTTATTTTTGTTTGTTGTAGAACACTGGCGGATGGTGGAAATCAGGGCCCTTGTTTCATTCTCTGTTGCCATTACTTTAACCTCTAGCAGAGGTTTTCCTACTTATGGAATTGAGGAACATGTTCACTTTTCTTGAGTTTTGAGGGGTTCACATAGAGTGTTGAAGGAAACGTGAGAACAAAGATTTAGAGATCTTGCCTGTCATGTGTATTGAGTAAAAAGTATTTCATTCGGGCCTGACCTGTAATGGCACAGTGGATAAAGCGTCGACCAGGGAACACTGAGGTCGCCAGTTCAGAACCCTGCACTGGTCTGGTCAAGGCACATATGGGAGTTGATGCTTCCAGCTCCTCCCCCCTTTCTCTCTTTCTCTTTCTCTCACTCTGTGTCTCCTCTCTAAAGTGAATAAATAAATTTAAAAAATTAAAATTAAAAAAAAAAAAGTATTTCACTCGGGATAGAAAATGAGCATGAATAAGTGACAGGTGAGATTGGAAGGGCAGGGTCGGGGCAAATCTTGAAGGGCCTGGTGTCCTGGAAAGGATTTGGCATAATTCCCCCCGCTAGAGATAATTTTTCATTCAGTAGACGAGTTAATAGCTAACTTTTAGGGTTGCTGTGGGGATTAAATAAGAAAGCATATAAAGAACTGCGTATATATAAAATACAGCCTTACAAATATTTGACGTCGTTATCCCAAGTGACTTAAGAGTGTGACCATGCTAAAAAATAGGTACAGCAGATCCTCGAATAATGTCATTGTTTAGCTTGATTTCTTTATATTTTTGAAAAGATGCTCTAGAAACTTAACTCTTGTATTTATCAATTATCCTATAGTAAAATCGGTTTCATTGTGTTATTCAACCGTAGTTCCAAGAACCTATTGATGAAGTTAAGTGAAGACGACAGTGGAAGAAGAATGATGGAATGACAGAATAGGTTCAGATTTGGGCCTAAGGAGTAGGAAAGGTCAGAATGACCGAGTAGATTTAGGCAATCATTTGGAAATGCAGGAGAGAATATTTCTGGAAATAAAGACAGGGTATGTAGCTATCTACGGTTCATTGTGGAAGATTAGGTTTATTACATTAAAAAAGACATTAGAGCCTGACCTGTGGTGGCGCAGTGGATGGGGCGTCGACCTGGGAACACTGAGGTCGCCAGTTCCAAACCCTGCACTGGTCTGGTCGAGGCACATGTGGGGGTTGATGCTTCCAGCTCCTCCCCCCTTTCTGTCTCTCTCTCTCTCTCACTCTGTATCCTCTCTAAAATGAATAAATTAAAAAAAAAAAGACGTTAGATAAATTCTGGGACCATCTGGAGGGTCAAATGAGCTATATAATATATACAACATGGGACATACAACATTGAAGGTTTACTTAAGTGACCTTTGAAACAGCAGTGAACAGAATTTAAACTGGACAAGGGAGGGAGGTATCCATGTAGGAAGAAGAGATCACCTAGATTATGTGTGAGGAGAGCTCAGACCAAAACAACACAACTGGTTTTTCCAAGTCAGACAAAATTCTACAAACTGATTGAGAAAAGCTGCTGCCACGTGCATCTTTAGTTTAATTCAGGGAGCCAGTTTATTTTTTTTTGTGTGTGTGTGTGTGTGTGTGTGACAGAGAGAGGGACAGATAGGGACAGACAGACAGGAAGGGGGAGAGATGAGAAGCATCAGTTCTTCGTTGTGGTACCTTAGTTGTTCATTGATTGCTTTTTCATATGTGCCTTAACTTAAGCGGGGGGGGGGGGGCGCAGAGGCTACAGCAGCCACTTTATTATTTCTTAAATTTTACTTATTGATTTGAGAGAGAGAAACATCAATTTGTTCCACTCATTCATACATTTATTGGTTAACTTGTACGTGCCCTGACTGAGGATCAAACCTGCCACCTTGATATATCATGATGATGCTCTAACCAATTGAGCTACCCAGCCAGGGATGGGTAGCTAGTTTTTTGTTTTGATGTTAGCAGAAACGAAATAATTGTACCTCTGGTTGATGGTGTGAAAAACCACACACAAGGACCCACCAGTAGTAGTAGTTGTAGTACTATTCACTAGGAGTCATTTAATAGACAATACTGTGTGCAGCAGCCCAAAACTATGAAATAATTAGGCAGAAAACAATTTTTAAATTATACCAAATATTTTTTTCTTACATTCTTTAAGGTTATGTATCATTGTTCACACAGTATGGGGGGGAGCATTATGCTAGTGGTGGAGTACACAGACAGTATTAGGGCACAGTCTCAACCCTGTTTATGCGGAGTAAGATGGTAAGAGAGAAAGGGGAATATTTAATCAGTTATCTAGACCTTGTTAAAAGGGGTTAAGTAGCCTGACCAGGCGGTGGCGCAGTGGATAGAGCGTCGGACTGGGATGCGGAAGACCCAGGTTCGAGACCCCGAGCTCGCCAGCTTGGACCCAAGGTCGCTGGCTCCAGCAAAGGGTTGCTCGGTCTGCTGAAGGCCCGCGGTCAAGGCACGTGTGAGAAAGCAATCAATGAACAACTAAGGTGTTGCAACGGCAGTGAAAAACTAATGATTGATGCTTCTCACCTCTCTCCATTCCTGTCTGTCTACCCTTCTCTCTGTCCCTGTAAAAAAAAAAGGTTAAAAAGGGTGGGGGGGCTTAAGTATTGTTAATACCAGTTTCTCTTAGAAAATAATAAGGAAACTAATGAAATAGAAAACATTCTCATGAACAGATATTGAGAGTAACTTTGGAATGGTTGGTTTTTTGGTTTTTTTATTTCTTGAATGGGAGGTCAAACAAACACCCCATTTATATAGTATGGTAAGAGATCTAACCTGTCCTATTGCTGCTTGTCTTATTTTAAAGAATGGAGAAAAGAATACAATCTTCATTCACAAATAATAGTATCATTTTGATATATAAAGAAAGAATAGATAAATCTCAAAATTTATCCTGACATAGGCAGAGCATAAGTACTGTGTATGGTGATTTTAACAAAACATTGAGTGTACCATATGTCATACAATTAAAGGAATAAGTAACCCTGTTTCTAGTAGATTATTATTAAACAATTAATTTTCTTTAATGGACACACGGAATTGTTCGGCACCGTAGCCTCATAAGGACAAACTAATCATTTGAGAAATACTTTGCTCTTTAAAGAATCTTGATTATTTTTTTTCTTCCTTTACAGCTGTTGCTGATGCTATTAGAACAAGCCTTGGACCAAAAGGAATGGATAAAATGGTAAAAACGGAATCACGTATTACTTATTGAATGCTACTGTCCACACTGCAAGGTGTTGAGAGAGAGTTAAGCTATGCCTTTTAAAAACTGTTGCCTGACCAGGTGGTGGTGCAGTGAGTAGAGCATCAGCCTGGGATGCTGAGGACCCAGTTTTGAAACCCAGAGGTCGCTGGCTCACCAGCTTAAGTGCGGAGTCACTACCTTGACCATAAGATCAAGCTTGAGCATGGGGTCACTGGCTCGGCTGGAGCCTCAGCCCTCATCAAGGCACATATGAGAAAGCAATCAATGAACAATTAAGGTGCTGCAACTATGAGTTAGTGCTTCTCATCTCTCTCCCTTCCTCCCTGTCTGTCCCTCTCTCTCACTTTAAAAAAATAAAAAGTGTGCCTGACCTGTGGTGGCGCAGTGGATAAAGCGTCGACCTGGGAACACTGAGGTCGCCGGTTCAAAACCCTGCACTGATCTGGTCAAGGCACATATGGGAGTTGATGCTTCCAGCTCCTCCCTCCTTTCTCTCTTTCTCTCTCTCTCTCTCTCTCTCTCTCTCTCTCTCTCTCTCTCTCTCTGTGTCTCCTCTCTAAAAATGAATAAAATAAAAAGAAATTAAAAAAAAATCTAAAAAAATAAAATAAAATAAAAATAAAAAGTGTTAGGTATTTTAAGAGTTCAGAAGAATGATAGATTACTAGGGTGGGGAGGCAGGACTTAACTACAATTCATATTTTGTTTAAATTTTTTCCCCCTTTAAATGTTTATTTTATTGATTTTAGAGGAAGGGAGAGAGACAGCAACATCTATCTGTTTCTGTATGTGCTCTGACCAAGGATCAAACCAGCAACCTCTGCTTCGGGATGACAGTGACCAACCGAGCTATCTGGCCAGGGCATGTTTAATGCTTTTTAAATAATGAAACTATATACACAAAAGTAGTTACCTACTGTATTGTATTGTTAGAAAATATAGGGCTGACCTGTGGTGGTGCAGTGGATAAAGCATCAGCCGGGAATGCTGAGGTCACTCGCAGGGTCAAAACCCTCAACTTGCCTGGTTAAGGCACATATGGGAGTTGATGCTTCCTGCTCCTCCCCCTTCTCTCTCTCTCTCTTTCTCCTGTCTCTCTAAAAATGAATAAATAGCCTGACCTGTGGTGGCGCAGTGGATAAGGCGACGACCTGGGAACACTGAGGTCGCCAGTTCAAAACCCTGCACTGGTCTGGTCAAGGCACATATGGGAGTTGATGCTTCCAGCTCCTCCCCCTTTCTCTCTTTCTCTCTCTCTCTCTCACTCTCTGTCTCCTCTCTAAAATGAATAAAATAAAAAGAAATTAAAAATGAATAAATAAAATATTTAAAAAAAGAAAAAAATATAATAAAACTAGGTATAAGGGCTGGAGTTCACTGTTCCTTATTGCTGTAGCTCTGTGACCTGACATAGGTCTGGGATTTCAACTCTACTTAGAGCTTTGTTGCCTGGCATCACAAAACAAGTGGATTTTAATGACTTTTAACTAATACACCCCCAAATTTAGTGATAGTTAACTTCTGAAGTGAGAGATAAGGAAACAACATAGAGGATTTTCTGGAGGATACACACACAGATCATTATTTCATCTGGGCATTTTAATATCTGTCTCTGATAGTAATTCTTTTTGCTTTTTGCTGAGGATACTAAAAATAAGTTTACTGTGTTGCCTATAAAATTTGTGTTCAGACTTTGTAAGTTATATAAGTGTCTAATCACTATGTTGTAAATAGCTGAAAATTTGTTTTAATTTTAAAAGAAATAATAGCTAATGCTCAGTGAAATAAAAAGAATTGTATGCACCACATTTCTGTTACTGTACACTTATGGTGGTTTGGGGGAATCAGTGGTGGTATGTTTTTGATATAAACCCAGGAATGATAGTGATTCTTTATTTTAGAGTCTAGATTCCTTCTCTTTTTCACAAATAAAAAATACACTGCTCACAAAAATTAAAGAATATTTTATTGCTTCATATTCATTTTGAAATACCCCCTGATTTTTGTGAGCAATATAGTTGAAACAAAGCCAGCTGTTCACTTGTATTAAGTTGGACTATTAGACAATATATTTTTTGGAGACACAGAGTGAGAGAGAGAAAGGGGGGAGGAGCTGGAAGCATCAACTCCCATATGTGCCTTGACCAGACCAGTGCAGGGTTTTGAACTGGCAACTTCAGTGTTCCCAGGTTGATGCTTTATCCACTGCGCCACCACAGGTCAGGCTAGACAATATTTTTAAGTCATTATACTTATAGTATAATGATTAACATTAGTATAAAGGTTTAAATAAAGCACAATTTTAAGCTACATAAACATAAATTAACTTCTTTACCAAGAAGTATTTAAATTAGAGCTTTTAGGGTGTCACATTAATGCTGGGTAAAGAAAATAAATTTTGAAATCACAGCTTTGTTTAAAAATATATTTCCAGATTCAAGATGGGAAAGGCGATGTGACCATTACAAATGATGGTGCCACCATTCTGAAACAAATGCAAGTGTTACATCCAGCAGCCAGAATGGTAAGTATAAGTTTAGATGAGATATTTTTTAAGTGTATGGTTTGATATTTGGTTAACAGATTTGTTGCATTTCAACATATGTTATAATTTAGGCATTGTAAAATTTACTCATTAGGCTAAACAGGCGTATTTTTAGGATGCATTGTGTACCTAGCATTGTGTTCCTCAGAGCAAGGTCCCTGTTCTTGTAAACAGGAATGTGCCATACAGTTGAGTAAGGAGGAGATAACATGAAATGGCATAAATGATTAATTTAGTGGATGTTAGATGTATGAGAGCAAAATCCTGTGTCTGAGTTTACAGTGACATTTATTTAAAACAACTGCCCAGCCTGACCAGGTGGTGGCGCAGTGGATAGAGCATTGGCCTGGGATGCTGAGGGACCCAGCTTCAAAACCCTGAGGTCACCAGCTTGAACATGGGGTTGCTGGTTTGAGCAAAGAGTCACTTGCTCTGCTGGAAAGCAATCAGTGAACTAAGGTACTGCAATGAAGAATTGATGCTTCTCATTTCTCTGCCTTCCTGTCTGTCCCTCTTTCTAAATAAAAACACTGCCAATTCAGCTAAGAATCATGATGATTCCAATGTCATGTGAGAAGTCACCATGTCAGCAAAAAGATAACTTTATTAAGGAATCCTTTTTCATGTGTAAAGATGACTTTAAGTGAATCAAATTTTTCTCATACAGGGTCAATTTGGATAAACTTGGCAAAAAAGAACGCCACAGTGACACTGTATTCTCATTTGGAATTCAACCCATTTCATAGCTTACAAGGCTACAGGATACCTAGGGTATATTATTTGTGCTTTCTGACAGGCACTTTTAAGTAGCTGGGAAGCAAATTTTTAAAATCCAGTCTGAACCAGAAGTCATAATACAGCTTTTTACGGAGTATATAAATAGAATTTTGTATGTTACAAATACATTGGTCATCATTTTAAAATGAAACCCAAGATAGACAACAATGATTCAATTACATTGAATCTTACAGTGTTGATAATGATCAAATTGTGACACAGATGTGAAAGCCATTTGTTTTATATTTGAATTCGGTATTGGGTTCTCACTTTTTTTTTTTATTGTGCATATATTCTTTTTTTTTATTATTTTTTTATACAGAGACAGAGAGAGGAATAGTTAGGGACAGATAAACAGGAACGGAGAGAGATGAGAAGCATCAGTTACCAGTTTTTTGTTGCTGTTGCGACATCTTAGTTGTTCATTGATTGCTTTCTCATATGTGCCTTGACCACGGACCTTCAGCAGACTGAGTAACCCTTTGCTCAAGCCAGCGACCTTGGGTCCAAGGTGGTGAGCTTTTGCCTGGTGGGCTTTTGTTCGAACCAGATGAGCCCGTGCTCAAGTTGGCGACCTTGGGGTCTTGAACCTGGGTCCTTCCACATCCCAGTCCGATGCTCTATCCACTGCGCCACCACCTGGTCAGGCTCACATTTCTTTCTGAACTACTTAATGTGTTCTGTTCACCTAGCTGGTGGAGTTGTCTAAGGCACAAGATATAGAAGCAGGAGATGGTACCACATCAGTGGTCATCATTGCTGGCTCTCTCTTAGATTCCTGTACCAAGCTTCTTCAGAAAGGTAGGTAGAATATAGGACATATTTTATTATTGTGTAAAAGCAAAAAGTTATGAAGTAATGTCAGATTTAAGGTTTAATGCAGACTAATTTTTTACTAGGAATTTATGGATTAAATTTTGCAGTTTATTATATGAATTAGAACATTTTTTCTTTCTGCTTCTCTCTTCTGCCAAGCTTCTTTTGATGGAACTTGATTGAATTTGCTTTTCAAAAAGCAGTGGTGGGGGAAAAAAAGCAGTGGTGGTGGTGTTTATTAATCTTTGAGTCATTTGAGTTCTTGTTATAGTAAATAGTGCTTAACCATAGTTGTGACTCTCCAGTCACTTATTTTTACTTTGTAGATTTGTGATGTTTTTAAAAGTATAAAGTTTAGTTTCACTTTAAATCACTTGTCAATGATGTGTTACAAGTTAAATGGAAATAAATTATTAACCATAATTAACAGTTAACGTTATTTAAAACATTGTTAATCTATAGTTAATAACTTAAAATTTATGACTGCTTTGAAATTTTAATGAATAGAAAACTTTAAGTATGTCAAATATGTAGCTTATTAGTTCTAATTAAGTAACTAGATTTTCACAAATGACAGGGATTCATCCAACTATTATTTCCGAGTCATTCCAGAAGGCTTTGGAAAAGGGTATTGAAATCTTGGTTGACATGTCTCGACCTGTGGAACTGAGTGACAGAGAGACTCTGTTAAATAGTGCGACCACTTCATTGAACTCAAAGGTGAGACAAATCATTTTTCCCCCCTTGAGAGAAGAGGAGGTAATGAGACAGCTCCTGCTGGAGCCTGGACCAGGATCTACCTGACAACCTGTGTCTGGGGCTGATGCTCGGACCAACCAAGCATCCTTAACATCCAAGGTCAACACTCAAGCCAGCTGGAGCCACTGGCTGCAGGAGGGGTAGTGGGATGGAATGGGGAGAGAAACAAATGGTCATTTCTCTTGTGTGCCTTGACTGGGAATTGAACCCAGAACATCCATACGCCAGGCAGGCACTCTATCCACTGAGCAAACCGGCCAGGGCAACAAATTCTAAGTATCATAAAATTACAGCTTAAGGTTTGTTAACTACAATTATTAATGCTGTAATTGTTTTTAAGTGGGAGAAGGAGAGATAGGAATGGAGAGAGATAAGGAGCATCGAGTCGTAGTTGCATAGCTTTAGTTATTCAGTGATTGCTTCTCATACATGCCTTGATGGGGCCGGGGCAGGGTGGGGTGACTCCAGCCAAGCCAGTGATCCTTTGTTCAAGCCAACAACCTTTGGGCTCAAGCCAGCAACTCTGGACTCAAGCAACTTTGGAGTTCTGAATCTGGGACCTTAGCATCCCAGGTCATTGATGCTCTTATTTACTGTACCACCACTGGTCAGGCTTATGCTGTGATTTTTATTTGACTCTGTACAGTTCATAAATGTTAAGTCTTAACAATCACTAGGTAACAAAAATAATTTATTTGTATAACTGATTTTAAGTAAAATTTATTCCTTCACGGCTTTCAGGTAGATTGTATCCCCATTTTACAGGTGCAAAAGTAGGTCTAATGAAGTTAAATAATTCATCTAAGACCCACTAATAAGGGGTAAACCAGAGATTTGAACCAGGACAGGGTTGCCCATCTATATACAGTGTGTCTGTAAAGTCTTGGTGCACTTTTAACTGTGTGACTAGTCAAAAGTGCACCATGACTTTACGGAAACACTAGTTCATCTAACATCTGTGCTGCTTTTTTTTACTTACCAAATTTAAAGCTGCAATGTTCTTTTAAATTTCTTGGGAAATCATGTCATCTATTTTCTGTTACGTCCTGTTTCACATACACATTCATTCTTTTTCCTTATCTTTTCATCAGCATTATATCAATACATTTATTTTCTCCAAATGTTAACTAGAGGGATAAACAGTAATATTGTTGAAAGTCCCAGAAGTAATATAGACAGAAAAGATAATGGTTACAGGTATTGGTCATAGAGTCTAGACTGCTTGAGTTCAAGGCTGGCTCCATCGCTTAACTAAGCAGTTTGAGTATTTCGGTTTCTGAAGGTTGAATGAGTATACAAATGTAAAGTGCTAAGACCACTGCCTGGCATATGATAAGTACTCAGTAAATGTTAACCATTAGCTTTTTTTACCAGCCCCTCAGTATTAGGGTTGCACAAAGATAGCATCTGATCACAATTAATTTTAGATAGGAAACCTCCACTTAAAATTAATTTTTCATTTTAAATTTTCAGTAGAGTTGATAGTAATCTCGATAGTTCTGTCTGATATACTAATAAAAGGGGAAAGCAAGCATACATATTTTTATTTTGTGCTCTTGATAGACAACCTGAGTTGAAAAGACTAGAATGTTTTCTCATATATTCCCTCCCTGCACCACCACCCAAAAAAAGTGATTAAGATAACTTCTTGAATATCTTTGTCAGTAAAAAAACTAAGACTTTCTGTTGTAAAGCTGACTCTTTTTTTATTCTAGGTTGTCTCTCAGTATTCAAGTCTTCTTTCTCCGATGAGTGTAAATGCAGTGATGAAAGTGATTGATCCAGCCACAGCTACTAGTGTAGATCTTAGAGATATTAAAATAGTTAAGAAACTTGGGTAAGCATACCTATAACTTGAATGAATAAAACTTAATTTTCTTTTTTAAATTAATTTTGAAAGTAAACTTAAGGTATTGCCAAAACTAAGTAATTTAAATGAAAAATACCTAGATGAAAGTCACAACGTTTTTTTCTTTTTATGAGAACTTGTATTAATCTAGGAATCTCAAGAATTTGTATTCCCTTGTAAGAGCAAGGCAGTGTGTGATTAGAGAGGTTTAGGAATGGAACACTAATAAATTTGAGTGAGGTTGATGCACCTTTTATTGAACTGATGATTTTTAATATGTTAGAAATTTATTAGACTCATTAATTTACAGGATATTTCAATCCTTGTGAACTATCTCCTTCCTTTTTTTACTAGTGGAACAATCGATGACTGTGAGTTGGTGGAAGGGCTGGTTCTCACTCAAAAGGTGGCAAATTCTGGTATAACCAGAGTTGAAAAGGCTAAGATTGGGCTTATTCAGTTTTGCTTATCTGCTCCCAAAACGGATGTAAGTAGAACTACATGAAATTGATTCTTTATGTGTTTATCTTTCTAATAACGCTGACTTTTATTCATTATAAGAATAAAAAATAGCCTGACCTGTGGTGGCGCAGTGGATAAAGCGTTAACCTAGAACGCAGAGGTCGCCACTTCAAACCCTGCGCTTGGCTGGTCAAGGCACATATGGGAGTTGATACTTCCTGCTCCTCCCCCCCTTCTTTCTCTTTCTTTCTCTCACTCTCTTTCCTCTAAAATGAATAAAGAAATTTAAAAAATTATTTTAAAAAAAAGAATAAAAAATACTGAGACAAGTGATTTTAAAAAAAGCATATATATCAATAGAATTAGTAAAATTGAAACAAAAATAGAAATTGTTGGATGCCAAAACATGACAAATGTACTGTATAGTCTGAATTGGCTAGTTACTAAAATTGAGTGTTCGTTTATTTCATAGATGAAAACAACACTAAGGATATATATGAAATAATAAAAATAGGTTATGTAAAAGTTATAATGTAAGTGGAATTTCTAGATCTTTCTAGCTGAGAACAGAAACCTTCACAGTAGCAGGCAGATCATTTCCCTACATTTGCATGGATGAAACTTAAAAGCCAATTTACTATCTATACTCTGAAGAAATAATAAGAGTAACAAGGATACAAATGAAGTTATTTCAGTAATGTATTTTATAAATAGCATGGGCATATTCAGGAAATGAGGGAATGAATCATTTTACATTTTTTTGTATTGATCAAAATGTACTTGCATATATAGGACAGCAAGGTGTACATAGATCAGCATTAAAGACTTGTACTAAGTTTGGTGTGTATTTTTCTCAGGCCTTTCTGTGCATGTTTACATATGATATTTGGTATGATTTTGGTTGAATTTATACTATAATGATATTTTCATTAAAAGTCTTTTTCACTTTAATCAAATTATTAATGTTGTTCTTTTTCTAAACAGATGGATAATCAGATAGTAGTTTCTGACTATGTCCAGATGGACCGAGTGCTGCGAGAGGAGAGAGCCTATATACTAAACTTAGTGAAGCAAATTAAAAAAACAGGATGTAATGTCCTTCTCATACAGAAGTCTATTCTAAGGTGTGGGGCCATTTATTTTGTTCTCTTAATAACAGGTTTTGGATCCCCTCTTGTTCACTTATTTATTAGATCCTCTAGCAGTCTAGATTTTTAAAGAATCATTTGAAGTGGGTGAATCACTAGACAACTAATAAACCTGCATTTGGGGGCATTCTGATAAGTCCTCTAAAATGGTTTCTCTTCCCATTGTGATAGTTTAAATGTAGGTTGTGTAATGTTTCTAGAAGAAGATCCTTAATATCAAGTAAATGGAATGCTTTGTTTTTCATTTCCATGTTCTCTGCTTATTAATATATTATGCCAAAAGTACTGTGCACGCTCATTTCTTTTTAAAGATTTTACTGATTTTACAGGGGGTGGGGGATGGCAAGAAGTATCATCTCTTCGTTGCTTCACTTTAGTTGCTTGCTCACTGATTGCTTGTCATTTGTGAGTTGACCAAGTAAGCCCAGGGTTTCAAACTGGCAACTTCAGTGTTCCAGGTCAACACTTTATCCACTGAGCCACCACAGGCCTGGCTGAATGTCCATTTTATATAGAAACCTTGATCAAGAATTGGAATACCTGGTTCTCATATAATAGCTACTAATGTTGAGTAATTGCTCCCAAAATTCAGTTGGCTTATCTGTGAAACAGGGATAGTAATATTCCCCCCCTCTGGATATCACAGGCTTATCAGGATCATTCCAGATAATTTGTTAGGGAAGTCTTTATTTGTGGTCTTGAATTAATCATATTTCATTGTAAATCATTAAAGTTTTAATTATCAGAGATATATTTATTATTTTTTTTAAATGACATAATTATCTTGTGTTTTACAAATAGTGTCATTGGGGCATGTATTAATAATATCCATTGGAAATTTTGTTTAAGAATTTTGACTGCTGCCTGATCTGTGGATAAAGCGTCGACCTGGGAACACTGAGGTCGCCAGTTCAAAACCCTGCACTGGTTCGGTCAAGGCACATATGGGAGTTGATGCTTCCAGCTCCTCCCCCCTTTCTCTCTCTCTCTCTTTCTTACTCTCTCACTCTGTGTCTCCTCTTTAAAATGAATAAAATAAAAAGAAATTTAAAAAAATAATAATTTTGACTGCTTTAGAAGCACATTTACTAAAATTGGAACAATACAAAGAAGATTACCATGGGTCCTGTACGAGGTGAAATGCAAAAAAAATATTTTTTTGAGCTCATAAACTTGGTAAACAAATATGTAAACCATATTCATATATTGAGTCATTGGTCACTTAAATAGCAGTAAAATTATGAAAACTTTAAAATGGTTGAACACCGAGTTTTTTTTACCTAGCATTGACATAATGACCGATTTTGTATTTTAGAGATGCTCTTAGTGATCTTGCATTACATTTCCTGAACAAAATGAAGATTATGGTAGTTAAGGATATTGATAGAGAAGATATTGAATTCATTTGTAAGGTAAAGTATTCCTAACATCTGTATGTGTGAAAATGTTCAATAATCAAATGTTTTAATTTGTGTATGTGACTTTTTTTCCAGACAATTGGAACCAAGCCAGTTGCTCATATTGACCAGTTTATGGCTGATATGCTGGGATCCGCTGAGTTAGCTGAAGAGGTCAATTTAAATGGTTCTGGCAAACTGCTCAAGGTAACAGTATTACAATTAAGCTTGATTAGCCTGAGTTATTTTGTTTATTTTGATCCTTATTCCAAATCCCTAATTTGGAATTTGTTGACTAAAGATTACAGGCTGTACAAGCCCTGGAAAAACAGTTACAATTGTTGTTCGCGGATCTAACAAATTGGTTATTGAAGAAGCTGAGCGCTCCATTCATGATGCCCTATGTGTCATTCGCTGTTTAGTGAAGAAGAGGTAATATAAATTACTAAGTAACATTTAGGACATTAAAACTTGTATATTTTGACTAATTAAAGGGTATAACTGGTAAATTATTTAAAGTGGCATTCTCTTGGATACAATAAGCTAAAAATATATTTATGAATTTCAGAGCTCTTATTGCAGGAGGTGGTGCTCCAGAAATAGAATTGGCCTTACGGTTAACTGAATACTCACGAACTTTGAGTGGTATGGAATCCTACTGCGTTCGTGCTTTTGCAGATGCTATGGAAGTCATTCCATCTACATTAGCTGAAAATGCTGGCCTGAATCCCATTTCTACAGTAACAGAGCTAAGAAACCGGCATGCCCAAGGAGAAAAAACTACAGGCATTAATGTCCGAAAGGTAATAATTTTTTATTGCATAAAATGTTGATTAATATAAGATTTTTCAAGCTTCATGATTGTCTGTTGAATGAAAAGCTTTGTGATTAAAAGTAATCTTGGACTTAAATATGAGGCCTGCAGGATAACTGTGTGTCATTGAGTGAGAAAGAAGGTGATGCCTTACATGGAAAGTATTTGTTCATTAGCTCTGCCAACTTATTTATTTATTTTTTTTCTGCCAACTTATTGACTGTGATTTTTGACAAATTACATTGTGCTTCATTTTTCTCAGTTGTAAAATCAGCCACAATTAATAGGTCCCTTGTAGGCCAGTTGTGAGGCTTAAATGTTTTACTAATAAGAATGCTCTTTAAAAGATTCCTGTCCTAGAGTAAGCACTATAGGTATTAGCCATTGCTGCTGTTGTGACCACCAACCTAATACAGTCTTCTGGAATAAACACATAGAACAGTAATAATTTCCCCTTTTGTATTAATGTTTTATTAATGTCTCTTTTTACTGAGACAAAGAATACTTAATGGGAAAAAACTGACCATTTAAAGTGATATTTTTTTAATAGTACAGAACTTCAAAGGAGAGTACTACCTAGTGAAGTGAATCTTTATGAAGATGCTTTCATTGGTAGGGTAGGAGGAAATTTTAGATGGGGGAGCAAATGGTTTACAGTTGAGCAAGACCAAAAAGTTTCTCATTGTCTCTAGAGCAGAGATCATGTTGGTGATACACAGTGGACTTTAAGGTAGGAAACATCAGATAAGAGCTAAAATGGGAGACCCTTGAGTATGCAGGTATGGGTTTTTTTTTATTAGAATAGTTGGAAGCCTCTAAAGCTTTTTTTTTTTTTTTAGCCTCCAAAGCTTTTTAACTGAGAAACTAAGATCATGAAAAGAGTATTTTAAGGCAGGAACACAGAAGACAGGGTTGCTTGTTATCACCATCAGCAGTAATCCTTAGGAGAATGGGGCTAGAGTAGTGGCGATAAGAATTTGCATGTGAGATTTCAGAGAGAGGCAAAGGCAGAGCAGACCAGACTTGACCAAAGTTAGAATTAGGATTCAGAGAGATATATATATATTTGTGACAGAGACAGAAAGAAAGAGGGACAGGTAGGGACGGATAGACAGGGAGAGAGATGAGAAGCTTCAATTCTTTGTTGTGGCACCTTAGTTATTCATTGACTTATTTCTCACATGTGCCTTAAAGGGGGGGAGCTACAGCAGAGCTAGTGACCTCTTACTCAAGCCAGTGGCCTTGGGCTTCAAGCCAGCACTACCTTTGGGCTCAAGCCAGTAACCATGGGGTCATGTCTATGATCCCACGCTCAAGCCAGTGACCTCGGGGTTCGAACCGGGGGCCTCCCCATCCAAGTCCAATGCTCTATCCACTGCACCACCGCTTGGTCAGGCAGGATTTAATTATTTTTAATCTCGGTGATTCTCTACCTGGTTTTTGTCAACATTTTTCTTTAACTGATTTTTGAGAGAGGAAGCAGTGGGGGGAGAGAAGGAAACAACCATATGTTACACTTATTTATGCATCTATTGGCTAATTATTGTATGTACCCTGACCTGCAATCTTGATGTATTGGGACAATGTTCTAAACAATTGAACTACGCAGCCAAGGAATGCAAGGAATTTTTAAGGATTTTTTTTGTTTTTTTTTTACAAGGACAGAGAGAGGGATAGATAGGGACAGACAGAGAGAGATAAGAAGCATCAGTCATCAGTTTTTCATTGCGAGACCTTAGTTGTTCATGGATTGCTTTCTCATATGTGCCTTGACCGTGGTCCTTCAGCAGACCAAGCAACCCCTTGCTGGAGCCAGCGACCTTCGGTCCAAGCTGGTGAGCTTTTGCTTGAGCCAGATGGGACGGCGCTCAAGCTGGTGACCTCGGGGTCTCGAACCTGGGTCCTCCGCATCCCAGTTCCACGCTCTGTCCACTGCGCCACCACCTGGTCAGGCTTATGGATTTTATTTATTGATTTTACAGAGTGGGGGGGTGGAGTGAGAAGTATTAACTTATAGATGCTTTAGGTGAGCTGTTGGTTGCTTGTTGTAGTGCCTTGACTAGGCACCCCAGGATTTTTTTTTTTTTTTTAACAGGGACAGAGAGTCAGAGAAAGGGATAGATAGGGACAGACAGACAGAAACAGAGAGAGGTGAGAAGCATCAATCATTAGTTTTTCGTTGCCGTTGCGACACCTTAGTTGTTCATTGATTGCTTTCTCACATGTGCCTTGACCGCGGGCCTTCAACAGACCGAGCACCCCCTTGCCGGAGCCAGCGACCTTGGGTCCAAGCTGACATCCTTTTTGCTCAAGCCAGGTGGGCCCGCGCTCAAGCTGGCGAGCTCGGGATCTTGAACCTGGGTCTTCCGTATCCCAGTCCGACTCTCAATCCACTGCGCCACTGCCTGATCAGGCCACTCCAGGAGTTTGAACCGGCAACCTCATTGCTTCAGGTTGACACCCTGTTCACTGCGTCACCACAGGCCAGGCACCAGGATATTTTTAAATTAAAGATAGGAGTTTTGGAATTATATCTGTGGGAATCTAGCATTAATTTATTTTTTTTCAAACTTTACAACCTATAGTGTAGAGGACCTTCCTTAGTATAGAATATCTTGTATTCTTGATTAGATCAAGGGAAAACTACATTTGAAAAGGCCTTCAGTCGTACTGATAACGATGAAGTTGGTGACATGTATTGGTACAAACACTAAAAGCAATTTGTGCTCATTTGCAGGGTGGTATTTCCAACATTTTGGAGGAACTGGTTGTCCAGCCTCTGTTGGTTTCAGTTAGTGCACTGACTCTGGCAACTGAAACTGTTCGAAGCATCCTGAAGATTGATGATGTGGTAAGTATGTATAGATGGTGAATTTTCCTACAAGATCAAAAGGCATATTTTTTTTGTCAAGATTAGGGGTGAGGGCAGTAAATAATAGTTTTCTAGTCGTCAAGGTGATAATAGTTGGTACTTTACAGGTTTTATTTTTCATTTGTAATAATAGGGGTGATTTGGGTAATTATCTTAAATGTCTTCCATCTATTATTGAAATTCTGCTATAACGGGTTTGAAACTCATTTTTCTCTTGTCAGGTAAACACTCGGTAATCTGAATAACACTGGCTGACTGGGACCATCAAGGCCACTAATAGTACATCTGGAGTGGAAGGAAGATCACTGGTGTTTCTTGTCATTTGGAATATTGTTTCCTCAGAATTCTGGGCCTGGTCTTCCAGTTTGCATTTACTTGAAATTGTATTGACACAGTTTAATGAAAATATTAAATATTTGCTTTCCAAAGGGAGATTCATTTATTGCTACTGGCACCTTTCCTCTCCCTACATTCTATATTTCGGACAGTTCTGGAAAACCTTTATAAAAAGGAGGGGAATGGAGTCATATTTATGTTATCTTCAGGATTTTAATCCTGAGTACTTTTTTTTACAAAGACAATTTTTTTTTATTTTATTCATTTTTAGAGAGGAGACACAGAGTGAGAGAGAGAGAGAGAGAGAAAGGGGGGAGGAGCTGGAAGCATCAACTCCCATATGTGCCTTGACCGGACCAGTGCAGGGTTTTGAACTGGCGACCTCAGTGTTCCCAGGTCGACGCTTTATCCACTGCGCCACCACAGGTCAGGCCCTGAGTACTTTTTTAAAATCAGAATTATTGACCCCTGAGTACTTTTTTAAAATCAGAATTATTGACGCCTGACCTGTGGTGGCGCAGTGGATAAAGCGTCGACCTGGGAACACTGAGGTCGCCAGTTCAAAACCCTGCACTGGTCCGGTCAAGGCACATATGGGAGTTGATGCTTCCAGCTCCTCCCCCCTTTCTCTCTCTCTCTCTCTCTCTCTGTCTCTCTCACTCTGTGTCTCCTCTCTAAAATGAATAAAATAAAAATAAAATAAAATAATTTTAAAAAATCAGAATTATTGAGAAGGGGGGAAAATGGCTTAATATTATATGCTCATCACCTGATAAATTTTCATTTACCTAAAAATATAAAAGTAATATATATGCTGTTTGAAAAGTTAACAGTATAGAAAGATACAAAGTGAAAAATGAAAGGCTCTCTATTACCTTATAATTCTAATCCCATTCTACCAAGAATAAGCACTGTTGTATTATTGAGATTCCTTCTACAAATAAAAGTGTACTCATAAGTAGCACATCTTGTTTATGCAAAAGGAGTTCTTAACTAGTATGTCTTATTTCAGTGGTTTTAAACATCTTCGTTGACTCTGCCCTGATAAAGCATCATCTCTCACCATGAATAGTGTAAAATCAGAGTAATCTCTGCTGTCACTTGAGCCTCCCTTCACTAGTTCTGCACACACTGTAGCTAGTGTTTTTTGTTTAAAACTTGTCAGGAACTCCCCTTAATGAAAGCTTTCATGACTTTCTGATTGATTGCCTTTGGATAAAGATCAGACCTTTAAGGTGGGTCATAAATTGGGCCAACAAAATTTGGTATTACTCCCACCATCCACTGTTTTGTTATTCACAAGGAATGTTACAAAAGCAACTAGGATTCTCCATTGCCTTTGTGGAGAATTTTAGCTAACCAGTCTGAAGCTTCTTTTGTATCTGACAACTCAAATCGTTAACTAAAATAACTAATTTGGTAAATGATAAGTCTTTATATGTTTAAATACCTATTTCTGGATTGTCTAAAATTTAGTAATTTAGTGTATTTCCTCCTCTTTTAATGTCTAGTAAGAGCTCACTGTAAAATAAACTTTTTCTGGCTGCTCTTAAACCTAACATCTTAAGTCAAAATACTCCAAATACTTCTCTACTCCAGATTATTCACATTGGGACTTTTATCAGGTATTAAGCACAAGTTTCTGTCTTAAGTGTAGAAAGCCCTAAAGAGCACACAAAAACAAAAATCTCAAATCATCAGGGTAAGGATGTGGCGTTAACACATAAAAATTAGTTGCATTTCTATACAATGTGAAAAGGAAATTACAAAACCTGTTCTTTTTGATATAGTTGCATAAAAGTAAAAAGGAATTAAGGAAGTGAAGAGATGCACAGTAAAAATTACAAAGCGTTGAAATAAATTGAAGGCAAGAAATTGTAAACATGTTCATGAATTGGAAGATTTAATGTTAAAATGTCAATACTATCCTAAAGCTTTAGTTTCACTGAGATAAAAGCCAAACTCTAGCCTGACCTGTAGTAGCGCAGTGGATAAAGCGTCGACCTGGGAACACTGAGGTCGCCAGTTCAAAACCCTGTACTGGTCTGGTCAAGGCACATATGGGAGTTGATGCTTCCAGCTCCTCCCCCCTTTCTCTCTTTCTCTCTCTCTCTCACTCTGTGTCTCCTCTCTAAAATGAATAAAATAAAATTAAAAAAAAAAAGCCAAACTCTAGCCAACAAGCTCTTGATCTGTCCCACCCTCTTGTCTCTGCCTCAGCTCCTAAACTTCCCTTATACGCTCCACTCCTCACACTGGCTGCCTTGTATTCTAGCACACTCCTGTTGCAGTGCTTTTGCTCGTGCTGTGCCCCTACCTAAATAAAACACTTCCCCCCAGATGGGAGCTCAGCTCATCCTTGATGTCCCATGAATGTCTGCTCCGATGTTCACTCCTCAGCCAATTCTTTCCTGACCACTCATTTAAACTACGAACAACCCAGTCCCAACCCCTAGGCATTTTTTTTTTCTTTAGTTATTGATGGATTGACTTTTGGCAACATTAATTTGTTCCATTTATTTATATACTCATTAGTTGATTCTTTTATGTACCTTGACGACCTTGGCATAGCAGGACGATGCTTTATCCAAGTGAGGCACTTCCTATATGCTTCTGTTTTTATTTGTCTTTGTGGCACTTTTCATCTGATATACCTATGTTTTACCAATGTGTGTTTCTTGTTTCTCCTTCCAGTGGAACACATGCTGAGGGCAAGGTTTATTTGTCTATTTGTTCCACTAAAGATCCAGGGCAAAGAATGTCTGGTACTTAGTGTATGTACAAAATACACTTTCTAAATGTACCGAAAGATTTGTTAAATAGTAGATGCTTTTAGCACACCTGAAATTGATTCATGCCATAGCTTTCACTATGGGAGACTCTAACAAATCTAAAGGAAAATACCAGGAAAACAGATTAAAAGCAAAGAAAAAGTGAAAGGGAGAAATGTGTTCTCTTCCAGCCAACACTTCTAATCAGATGTATTAAGAAAGGGGTTCAGTTGTTAGCTCAAATGACCTTTGCCAGACAAGGAAGGGAAAAGCAGATGAAGAGGGAACGAGGCATGTTCCAGTGTTGCAGTGGAAGGTGCAACATAAGGATGTCTCCTCAAGGTCTGAAATATCAGAAGTCAAGAAAAGCAGAATTATGCATGAGTTAATTTTGAAACTGCAATGGGTAAAGGATTCATTATGCTTCTAAAAAATGCCAATACTATCTAAATGCACAGATTCAATGCAGTCTCTATCAAAATCTTGACAGTTTTTGGCAGAAATAAAAAAAAACCATCCTAAAATTAATGGAATGAATCTAAAGGAAACTTGAATATCCAAAATTCTGAAAAAAAAAATGATTCACACTTTGATGATTTCAAAGCTAAAAGCTACAGTAGTCAAAACGTACTGGCAAAAGGGATGAGATGGTGAACACACGATACAGTATATAGATGAAATATAGAATTGTATACCTGAAACAACCAGTGTCACCCCAATAAATTTAATTAAATAAAAAAAATACTGGTACTGGTATAAAGACATTTTTATCGATGGAATAGAATAGAAAACCTAGAAAGAAATCTTCACCCATATGGTCAAATGGTTTTTGCCCAGGTAACCAAGACCAATGGGGAAAGGTCAATTTTCAATACATGGTGTTGGGAAAACTGGATGTCCACATGCAAATGAGGTGGAACCCCTGCCTAACACTGAAAAATTAACTCAGTGTGGAACAAAGACTTAAATGTAAGATGTAAAACAAACCTCTTAGGAGAAAACATAGAATGAAAGCTTCACGACATTGGATTTAGCATTGATTTCTTAGATATGCCACCAAAGGCACGGGTGACAAGGAAAACGTCAAATTGGACTTTAATGAGAATCGTGTGCATCAAAAGGCACTATCAACAGAGTAAAAAGCCACAGAGGGAGATAATATTTTCAAACCTCATACCTGATAGTTAAAATCCAGAATATCTAAAGAACTAAAACTCAACAAAAACCCCAATTCCAAAATGTGCAAAATATGAAATTTTTTTTTTACTGCTTTGAGAGAGAAATGAGAAGCATCAACTTGTAGTTGCTTTACTTTAGTTGTTCCTTGGCAGGGGTTGGGGGTTGGGCCTCAAGCAGAACCAATTACCCCTTGCTTAAATCAGCAACCTCTATCCACTGCACCAGGATTGGTAAGGCAAGAATGTGCAAACATTTGAATAGACCTTTCTCCAAAGGTACACAAATGGCTAACATGGAAGATGCTTGACACCACTAAACATTAGGAAAATACAAATGAAACACGGCCTCACACTCAAGAGGATAGCTACTATAAAAAGTTTTGGCAAGAATGTAAAGAAATTGGAACCCTTATGCACTAACAGGAATGTAAAATGGTACAGCTGCCGTTGAAAACTGGGCACAGGGTTCAGAAAAGAAACAAGGGCCTCCGCCAGCGCCTCTGGGAGAAAGCTGCAACTCCTCCCACCCCCTCAGCTTTCAATCTGATGCTGGACAATTTAGTTACTCTCCATATGCCTTTGGTTCCTTTCAAGCTGCTGCCCCTCGCTGGAGCTCAGAAGGAGTGAAGCTGACTAAGTGTACGTGGACCCTTTAAGAGGAACTGCTTGGAGCTCCAACAGCCCTCCATCTTCCTCAGCCTCAATTCCCGCTGGTTTATATAGCCAGAAATTATGGCGACTTCTCTTCCCAGCACTGGAACCCTGTGCTGTGGGGACTGGTGTGGGCTGGAGACCTCTGCATCTGAGAGATAATCCTCCTGATTTTTATCTGACATATGTGATTGTGGGACCATCCTGTTCTGTGTCTGCCCCTCCTATCAGTCTCTTATGTGGCTTTAATTCCCTAGATGTAGGGCTTCTGTTCAGTCAGATTTCAGGCAATTCTGAATGATAGTTATTCTGTAAGTTTAGTTGTAATTTTGATATGGTGTGGTGGAAATGAGTACCACGTTCACCTACACCAGCCATCTTTCCCAGCAGATTGTGTTTGTATTTCCAAAGAATTAATTTTAGCTCCATTCTTCTATAGTGGGGAAGTGGGGGATTTTGTAGACCAGTGAACAAGAAAGACTTGGTAAGGACTCAAATCTTCTCTATTGCACATTTGTCTTCCAATTCTTTAATTTTTGTGCTTATTATTTCTTCTACTTTGACTATTTTTGTACTTCTTTCTATTAGGTCTTTTTTTTTTTTCTTATAAAGTTGGATTATTCTCCCTTCCCTTTCTTCTAAGATTTTTGTATCTTGACCTGAAGACTTTCCTACTCCTCTCCCTTGATCTGTGCTGCCAAAGCACATCTTCCTTTATCTTTCACAGAAATTTCTCCCAATAAAGCTCTTGTGCATCCAAGTCCTTGATGTCTTCTTTCTTTTTAAAAAAATTTATTTAATTTTTTATTCAGTGAGAGGCAGGGAAGAAGAGAGAGACTCTCACGTGCACCCTAACTGGGGTCCACCTGACAAGCCCACTAGGGGGCAATGCTCTGCTCCATCTGGAGCATTGCTCCTTTGCTGAGCAACCAAGTTCTTCTCAGCACCTGAGGTAAAGGCCATGGAGCCATCCTCAGCACCCCAGTCCAACTCGTTCCAATTGAGCCATGGCTGCAGGAGGGGGAGAGAAATAAGCATGAGGGGTGTGGAGAAGCAGATATTCACTTCTGTGTGCCTTGGACGGGAATAGAACCCAGGACATCCACACACCGGCTGATGCTCTACCACTGAACCAACCAGCCAGGGCTGGTGTCTTCTTTCTGACAGACACAAAATGGCAGCCCCCAAAATGGAAACAACCTAAATGATCATCAACTGGTGAATGAATAAACTTAAGAAAGTGATAAAGACAATGTAAATACTGCAGATTAAGAATATGCCTTGTCTGTAACTTACATTATTAATAGCACAAGAAAAATGCTGCCAATATTGGAAAACTATTATTTCCTTCAGCAAAGAATACTGTTTATCAATTAAAAAGGAACAGACTACTCATGAATGTATACAACATGGGTGAGTCAAAAACAAAAACAGCATACTGTCTGATCTGTGATAAAACAGTGGATACAGGGTCGTTAACCTGGAATGATGAGGTCACTGGTTCAAAACCCTGGGCTTGCCTGGTCAAGGCATATACGAGAGGCAACTACTATGAGTTGATGTTTCCCACTCCTCCCCACCACCTTTCTCCTCTCAATAAAATCAATAAGTAAAACATTTTTTTTTAAAGGCAGTATGCCACCTGACCAGGCGGTGGCGCAGTGGATAGAGTGTTGGACTGGGATGCGGAAGACCCAGGTTCGAGACCCCGAGCACACCAGCATGAGCGCGGGCCCATCTGGCTTGAGCAAAAGCTCGCCAGCTTGGACCCAAAGTCGCTGGCTCCAGCAAGGGGTGGCTCAGTCTGCTGAAGGCCCGTGGTCAAGGCACATGTGAGAAAGCAATCAGTGAACAAATATGGTGTCGCAATGGCAACGAAAGACTAATGATTGATGCTTCTCACCTCTTTCCGTTCCTGTCTGTCTGTCCCTATCTATCCCTCTCTCTGACTCTCTGTCCCTGGAAAAAATAAAAATAAATAAATAAAATAAAAAAGGCAGTATGCCTAGCAAAAGGAGCTGAGAGCAAAAAAGAGTACATATTCTCTGATTCCATTTACTATATAAAGTTTTTGAACAGTCAAGGGGATGAAATGGTGAACAGACTGAAAAGGGGCTTAAGGGGTCTTCCTGGGATGATGAAAATGTTCCATATCTTAATAAGGGTGTACTTTCATGAGTGTATGCATTTGTCAAAATTGACTTAAGTATACCTTTAAGATCTACCCATTTCACTGTATATGTTACATCTCAATACAAAAGTGCAAAAACAATTCTTCCTATAATGATTTAAGAGGTCATTTCTCATAAATCTGTCCATTTCTGTTTTGAGGCTATTAGATGTCTGAAAATTTAGACTATTGCTGGTGAATGGAAACTTTTCAGCTCTTCTACATACACTCGTGTCCTCCACTCATTCTATCCTTTCCTATCCTAACTTATTCTTGCCTAGTCTTTTTTTTCAGTGCTTCTCTATCCTTCAGCATCCTCTCACTCCCTGCCATACAACTTGGCCATCATCACCGTAAAGTTAGGATATACAGCGTGCACTGTCTGGAACCCATTTCTGACCTGTCTTGCATTTTGGGGTCAAGTTTATATCAAATGCCAGGAGAGGCACAGAACCAGCTGCATGTGAATGACCGAAAATCCCTGCTATGATCACTTGGGGCTTCCATACCTCATGGGCTACCAACTTTGGCTTCTGCTCTGAATCCAGCCAGTATATGTTCAGTGTGGGAATCAAATCTCAGCTCAAATCAAGAGCAGCTTGACTGAGGTAGAGGAGTTGGGGGTTTGCAGATGCTCACACTGCAGAACTGCAAACCAGTAAGACTTGGTGCCCTGGCTGGGTGGCTCTGTTGGTTAGAGTTCTCCTGATACACCAAGGTTGTAGGTTCAATCCCCAGTTAGGGAACATACAAGTAACAGTGAATGCATAAGTAAGTAGAACAACAAATCTCAATCTCTTCCTTTCTCTAAAATCAAGTTTTTAAAAAAGAAAAAGGCTTGGTAAGAAGGGCTCAGACCTCAGAAATGGGTTCTAGACAGTGCACACTGCATACCCTTTTTGGTGATGATAGCCAGTTGTAGTGCGGGGATGGGATGGAGAGGAGGCTGAAGGATAGGGAGAAAGCTGTGGCAGCCTCAGGAAGGACTTAGGTAGCAGGTGGCTGAGACTGCACCACCACGGGCTATTTTCAGGCTAGGTCTCTCTTAACAGCCACGTGAAGTAGAAGGAAGATGCTACAGTGCTCACAAAAATTAGGAGATCAGGGAACGTGCAGATACTCAGTACTTTCAGCCTTTTGTATAGTACATTTCCACCAATGATATAAAAGTTGGTTTTGCACCTTGTTTGCATAATCTAACAACTTTCTTTGACTTGTTTGTTTTCCTGATGTTCTTAATTAAAAATAAATCAAATGCTTCTTTTATCGCTTCATACTCATCTTGCAATATCCCCTAATTTTTGTAAGCAGCATATTTGAAGCGCCCAAATCTCAAGCGGGAAATGTTGATGGGGTGAGGTGAAGATGGAGTGTGTCCGTGGTTACTGTTGGGCGCCTGCGCCCTCCAACCCCACCACTGTAAAGTAGATGACCTAAGCAGCAAATGCCTGGTTCATACACCTGAACTGTCATTCACTGGTGGGGGGACAAAGCTCTACCAACTCTGGGCTTTTATTGATCAGACAAAGAAAAACGCATACTTAGCAGCCTCCTTGGTCAATTTCTGCCAGCTGTCAAGTCAGTTAGAGTAGAATATGCCACGCTCCTTTCCATTCCCTGGTTCCAGGGAAGAGGAGAAGCCATGTTAGGTTAGGTAGCAGGATGCAAACCTTGTCACTGTCCTGAGACTGCTACACAATAACATTCCCTGCTTTCCTCTGCCACCGCCGTCTCCTTCCGACATGTTATTTCAATGAATAAAAATGCGCGCTTTTTTCCTTCACAAAACGAGTTGTTTCATTAGTATAATCTGAGAAATCAGATTAGGCGGTGAGGCGCGAAGCTGGGGAAGAAGTGTCTTGTCTCTTGTTCCATATGCCAACCAAGCAGAGACTCGGTACCTACTCCCACTATACAAAAAGCACCCACCTTAGGTTTTCCGCAGTGTGTGAAGATTTGAGTGACTTTTGGCCCTTCGCGGGCCCTGTAGTATCCCTAGTTACCGTGCCCTTAGTAACCTCCCGCCCCAAGCGGGGAGCTGCGGGGAGCTTGAAGCCGCGCCAGCTTCCCCGCCCAGGCCGGCGCGGGCGCTTAGGCCTCGGTGGCTTGGTGATGGCGGCCTCCCCCCGAGCCGCTAAGCTGGCGGCCTCCAGTCTCCAAACCCCAGTAAATCCCAACACCGGAGCGCAGGTCGCCCAGTACGAACGCGAGGATCGCTTAGAAGATCTGGCGGCTGCGGTAGCCGCCGCCTTTGAGGAGGAGGAGGAGGAGGAAGAGGAGGAAGAGGAAGAAGAGCCGAAGACTGTGCGGCGGGCGCGGGCGCTGGTAATGTAGGGGCTGGACGCGTGCTGGGGCTGGGCTCTGTGGGGTGCAGGCTAAGGGCTGGTCCGCGTCCCCGCTGGACTGAGCGACCCGCTGCAAACGCGGCGCCCTGTCGAGAGCCTCCCTACCTGGTGATCCTGGCCCACCCCTTCTCTCTGCCCCCATTGAAAACACTCTAAACTGAGGCTTTAAAAGTCTTTTTATTTTCACAGAGATTATTGCAAAAATTTCTTGGAGAGCATTTGCCTTTACTCTGTTTAGTCTAGAGAGTGCAAGGTACAGAACTTTAGCCCTTATACTCCAGCATCTGTCAGAGGTAGCTATTCCCTTTTCTTTTTAACTTGGGAAAGACTGATCTATCTACCCCACAGAGTATTACCCATAGAATTCAGGTGAATCTATTGTGCTGTCAGAAGTTGTCGCTTTAAGGTCTTGGTTATTAGTGCATCTTAACACGATGTTTAAAACCATCAAATGTTCAGTGGCTAGATCAGACATAGTTAAGCATTCAGAGAAGCAGATTACTGAGAACCTGTTATTTCCTAAAGGGGTCCTCAAGGTAATGTGAGATAGCCTTTTTTAACTGATCACTTTTCAGTGTCACATGTGTCGTAAACACCTGTCCACCAGGTAGAGGGCAGAGTCTGCCACCTGCTCTATTCCCTTAAAATATAGAAATCTTGCCCTGGCCAGGTAGTTTAGTTGGTTAGAGCACCATCCCCATATCCTGAGGTTGCAGTTGGATCCTGGGCCAGGGCACATAACAAAAGTCATCCAATGAATACATGGATGAGTGGAACAACAAATCAATTTCTCTCTATCTATCTCAAATCAATAAATATATTTAAAAATATTTTAAAAGATATAAACCTTGAATTTTTACTATTTGAAGATATAAACCTGCTTACCCCCAATTAAAGATTCCTAATACCATTCTTCTAGGACTCTCAGATACAAAATGAAAAAACATTATGGTCTAGGGTTAATAGAAATCACTGACTATTTTGGAATTTTAATCTCTTTAATCTACACTAAAACTGTTAATGAGAAAATTTGTAGCAATACCTTTCATGGTTAGCATTTCACCAACAGATATAAACTACTTGAGGTTATCCAAAGTAAGGCAGATTGAGACCCTGAACATGAACCAGGGTGAGAGTCAGAGGACCAGTTTTAATCACATTGAAGATTCCTTTCAACACACATTTCAGTAGCCAACAAAGGAGACAAAATGATGGACTAAGAAGATTTGAGTGGAGAAAAAGGATTAGAAGTCCTGGATTGTGATTTATTCTGTGCCATTTACTAGACAATAGTAAGATGTTTCCTTGTCTAAAAAGAACGACGATAACTCTCTCTTTCTAATCTCACTGGGATGCTAAGAGAACCAAATGAGAAAATGTGTGTCATCTCTAAAGAACAGTTTGTATAAATTATTAATGGTAATTACTACTGCCAGTGGCATTGTTATTTGAACAACCTGCCCAAAGATTAAATTCTACTTTGGCTTGCTGTGGTAGTGGAGTCAGTCATTTCTATAGTCACAGTATACTTCCAGAATGCCTTGTTTTTGTTTTTTAATTTCTTTTTATTTTATTTATTTTGGAGAGGAGACACAGAGTGAGAGAGAGAGAGAGAGAGAAAGGGGGGAGGAGCTGGAAGCATCAACTCCCATATGTGCCTTGACCAGACCAGTGCAGGGTTTTGAACTCGCGACCTCAGTGTTCCCAGGTCGACTCTTTATCCACTGCGCCACCACAGGTCAGGCGCCTTGTTTTTGTTTTTTAAGATTTTATTTATTTATTTTAGAGAGAGGAGAGAGAGAGAGAGAGAAAAGGGGAGGGAGCAGGAAGCATCAGTTCATAGTAGTTGCTTCTATGGGCCTTGACCAGGCAAACCCAGGATTTTGAACTGGTGACCTGACCATTCCAGGTTGATGCTTTATCCACTGTGCCACCACAGGTCAGGCCAGAAGGCTTTGTGAAACTGCAAGTTTGTATTATAACTGTATTACTGTATGAGAGATTAATTTATCCAATGAGCTAGTTTCAAAGGGATGGGATCCTACCAAGAAAAAAATAAAAAAGGAAGTAAATATAAATTTCACACTGATCTGAGACCACCACACTTAAAGGATCTAAAAGCAAACCTAATAAGCTGGCACTTACTGCTGGATAGCCAGAAGACACTGGGATGGGGATAAAGCACAAAAAAGGAAAGAGTGCAGGAGCCAAGTTGGCTTGGGTTTCCACCTTGATTTTTTGTTTTGTTTTGTTTTACAGGGACAGAGAGAGAGTCAGAGAGAGGGATAGATAGGGACAGACAGACAGGAGCGGAGAGAAGTGAGAAGCATCAATCATTAGTTTTTCGTTGCCATTGCGACACCATAGTTGTTCATTGATTGCTTTCTCTCATGTGCCTGACCACAGGCCTTTAGCAGACCGAGCCACCCCTTGCTGGAGCCAGTGACCTTGGGTCCAAGCTGGCGAGCTTTTGCTCAAGCCAGATGGGCTCGTACTCAAGCTGGCGACCTCGGGGTCTTGAACACGGGTCTTCCGCATCCCAGTCCAACGCTCTATCCACTGTGCCACCGCCTGGTCAGGCTCCACCTTGATTTTTATTTATTTATATTTATTTTTTATTTTTTAAACAGTGACAGAGAGAGACTCGTCAAAGAGAGGGACAGATAGGGACAGACAGACAGGAATGGAGAGAGGTGAGAAGCATCAGTCATTAGTTTTTCGTTGCCATTGCGACACCTTAGTTGTTCATTGATTGCTTTCTCACATGTGCCTTGACCGCGGGCCTTCAGCGGACCAAAGCAACCCCTTGCTGGAGCCAGCGACCTTGGGTCCAAGCTGGCGCGCCTTCGCTCAAGCCAGATGGACCCATGCTCAAGCTGGCGAGCTCGGGGTCTCGAACCGGGATCCTCCGCATCCCAGTCCGACGCTCTATCCACTGCGCCACCGCCTGGTCAGGCTCCACCTTGATTTTTAAATGTTAATTTGGCTCAATTTTGTCATCGATAAAATATAGTAAATTCAGATACCATCCCCACTGCACAAGATTGATCAGAGAACTGTCACAGTAGACCCTTGTCAATCCTTTGCTTTGCCAGAGCCTTTCTCCCCCACCCTCCCAAGCCACATCCCTTGCAGGACTCTGCTCTTATTGGGCATTGAAGCATGTTCCTTGAATCTAGCCTCAGTTGGAAAGATATTCATTCATAGGCCTTGTTATGTGGTTGATGACATGTATAAAACAGTATTCTATAATTCACAATTACAATTTCACTGACTTTCCCAATGGGGTGGCCTTCTCTTTTTCAACAAATATTGAGCATTTATTAAGTGCTAGTCACCAACTATTCAGTGGTGAATGAAGTTAATATAGCTTCCAGTTTGGTGGGGAGGTTAGATAATAAAAAGCAAACAGTTAAGCTATTGTAAGATGGGAAATGTTGAGAAAGAAATCAACAGGGTACCATGATTTTTAAAAAAATGTAGAAGGAGGCTGACTGGTGGTGGTGCAGTGAGGTCCCAGGTTCCAAACCCTGAGGTCACTGGCTTGAGCGCAGGCTCACCAGCTTCAGTGTGGTGTGGGTGGCTTGAGCATGGGATTAAGAAAAAAAAAAAAAAGAATTCCAGATTGCCAATGATACCAAGTGCACTATGCCTCAGATAATTATGAGTGCTGATTACTAATGAAGCACATGTGCTGGATGGAGTCATTATCTAAATGGGTCAAGCCAATGTAAGGAAGATTATCCTCTAATCTAGTGGCGGTACAATTAAAGTGAAAGGGTGCTATTTTAGGCTCTTGGAAAATAATGTCTTTTATCTACTAAAATGTTTTCATCTGTGTGAAGACAAAGGTGAAATTAGAATGGTAAATTCACTTATTCAGCATTAATGTGTTTAAGGTAAAATACGGTGGGATGAGTTTAACTGCAAAGTTTAGGTTAGGGTGAAGAGCATTCGGAATGGGACAGATGCTGTTACAAGTCAGTGCATAAGTGTAAATGATCAGACCTGCCACATCTCTTTAGAAGCTACTCATCCTTCAGTATCTTTTTCTGTTTTTTCAGGACCAAACAAATTTTTACCCTTTAATGCTTTAATGGAAAGTGATTGGTAAAAGGCTTTCTTTTAAGAGATATTCTAAAAAGGAATAAATGGAGAGTACATGGGTGTTTTTGTCTAAAAATGTTTTTTTGGAATACCATCCATGTTTTAGTTTTTTTTTTTGTTTGTTATTTTTGTGTGACAAAGACAGAGAGAGGGACAGATAGGGACAGACAGACAGGAAGGGAGAGAGTTGAGAAACACCTTGAGCTTCAAGCCAGCGACCATAAGATCGTATCTTTGAGCCTACACTCAAGCCGTGTGAGCCGCGCTCAAGCTGGCGATCTCGGGGTTTGGAACCTGGGTCCTCTACATCTCAGTCCAACCCTCTATCCACTGTGCCACCGCCTGGTCAGGCTCCTTCTTCTTTTTTTCTTTTTTTGAAAATAAGCTTTTTCCATAGTACTTAGTAGAAGATAGCTCTTTAGAGAAGCCAGTATTTCTTAGAATGATTCAGTCCTTTGTGAGAGAATACCTCTTCTCTTCTCTTCTCTTGGTGGAAATAATGTTTTTTTTTTAGCTGTACATTCATTCATCCAACAGATGTTTACTGAGCATCTGCCAGGAACTTTTCTTGTCACCAGGAATACCACGGTGAGCAAAGCAGACAAATCCTTGACTTTGTGATACTTATCTTTTGGAAGGAGCAAGCATACAATATACAAATAAATAAAGAATGTCAGTTGGTGGCATTCATTTTCTCTAATACTGGCCTCTTGTACACTGTTTTTAGTCCTTTTTTATTTTTAAGATTTTATTTATTGATTTTACCCAGTGAGGAGAGAGAGTAGGGTGGAGTGAATAGTATCAGTTGTTAGTTGCTTCACTTTTTTTTTTTTCCCCAGGGACAGAGAGAGAGTAATAGAGAGAGGAGAGGGATAGATAGGGACAGACAGACAGGAACGGAGAGAGGTGAGAAGCACCAATCATTAGTTTTTCGTTGCCTTTGCGACACCATAGTTGTTCATTGATTGCTTTCTCACATGTGCCTTGACCACGGGCCTTCAGCAGACCAAGCAACCCCTTGCTGGAGCCAGCGACCTTGGCAAACTTTTTGCTCAAGCCAGATGGGCCCGCACTCAAGCTGGTGACCTTGGGGTTTCGAACCTGGGTCTTCTGCATCCCAGTCCGACGCTCTATCCACTGCGCCACCGCCTGGTCAGGCTTAGTTGCTTCACTTTTGTTTTTCATTGCTTGTTTGATGTATGTGCCTTGACCAGGCAAGCCCAGAGTTTTGAACCAGCGACCTCAGCATTCCAGGTTGACGATTTATCCACCGTGCTACCACAGGCCAGGATGTTTTTAGTTCATTTTTAAAAAGACCATATTTATAACTCTTACATACAAGCGACTCTTCTGAATTTTCCCAATGGGAGAAGCTACTGAGATTTATGTCCTACTGTTTTATCATATTAGGTCTATAATTTTCTAGAGAAAATATACTTTTTTTCATTCTGAGTATATTTCAGGCAGTAGGCTAAATTTAACACCATGGTCAGCAGCCTTTTATGCATAATATCATAAATAATTTCAGCTGTTTCTTAACTGAGAAAATATTAAAATTTTTATATTTATGAAGTGGAATTTTACCACTATAGTTGCTTCAATTAAAAGAACTATGAGAGGAGTCCCTGTCTGGGAACTCAGTTGGTTAAAGCGTTGTCCCTATACACCAAGGTTGCGGGTTTCATCCCCAGTTAAAAGGGCATTTAGAAGAATCAACCAACAAATGCATAAATAAGTGGAACCACATATTGATGTTTCTCTCTCTCTTCCTTCTTTTCTCTCTAAAATCAATCAATCAATAATAATAAAGAGCTATGAGAGATATAACTATACTCTGTGTAGATACAATACTTTACTACTCTTACTCTCTTTTCACTCCCCAAGTCCTTGTCACCCAGGAGAGCTACTGCTCTGGTTGCCCCCAGGAGCAGCTGTTCTGAGAATACCTACCAAGGCCTTCCACACCCTCCTACTGCCTCCTGAGGTCCTGCTGCACATCCCTGAGGGCCTCTTTCTGGGTTTTGATGAGCCAGTGAGAGCTCTGCTTCCTCCATTCTCTTGCCCTCATTACTCTCTCTCTTCTCCACAGGCACACCCTTAGGGCCCACACTGTAGGAACACAGCTGCAGAAGGGTGTTGGTTTGTAGCAAAAGGAACCTTGTTCTTCGTCTCAGTTATCACAACTCCAAAGGATGCTCTTTATAAAGGATAATTTAATTCTATCCTATAATAGTATATGGATTGGTACATAATCTGGGAATCTAACAATCTTTTATAAAAAGGATCTATTTTCTGGCAACTTTGTCTCTCTCTTGTTCTCAATAAAATGTGAGGGGAAAATGTGCATAGCCCACAAGTAACTTATAGTCCATTAGTATATGTATATAGACCACAAGTAAGATGCAGCGTTGGGAATCAGTGTCAACATAATTTCTTTCAATTCCAAGTACCATATAACAGGTTTTTTCCTTCCTTTAGACTGATTTTAGCAGCCTTTCTATGATGGATGGACAAACACATTTAAACTATGAGGACCTCATGGACGTCTCTGAAATTTACCACTCTAATGAAGAATATTTCAGAAAACTTGAAAAGCTGAAGGCTGCCCACGTGGAAACTATGGCAAAGTTAGAAAAAATGTACCAGAAAAAATTAAATTTAAAAGAAACTGAGCCAGTAATCATCAGGAAAGAAGCTTCTAGTGTCTCTTCCATGTAAGTTTATACATAATGTAATTTATGGAATGTAAAATAAAATGTATACTTACAAGCGCAGAACAAAATTATTTCATAATATAATATATCTCAAGTATCCCTTTGTACTTTTTTTTTTTTTTTACAGGGACAGAGAGAGGGATAGCTAGGGACAGACAGACAGGAACGGAGAGAGGCGAGAAGCATCAATCATTAGTTTTTCATTGCTGTTGCGACACCATAGTTGTTCATTGATTACTTTCTCACATGTGCCTTGACTGCAGGCATTCAGCAGACCGAGCCACCCCTTGCTGGAGCCAGCGACCTGTGGGTCCAAGCTGATAAGCTTTTTGCTCAAGCCAGATGGGCCCACGCTCAAGCTGGCGAACTCGGGGTCTCGAACCTGGGTCTTCTGCATCCTAGTCCGATGCTCTATCCACTGTGCCACCGCCTGATCAGGCTCCCTTTGTACTTTTAATTGTATACAGAAGTAGGAGTTTATTTAAAATGTTTAATGGCTTATCAGCCTACTTGGTGGTCTCTTGCTTGAGGGTCATTTGGTGGCCATTTGGTCTTTTCTCTCTGATTCACAGAACTATAGACATGTATCAGAATATTTAGTCTGGGTGATTTTTAAATGATGAATATTAAAATTTAATTTTAAAAGCCTGTATACAATATGGATTAATACAAGCCCATTAAAGATATATAGCATGAACAGTTTAGGAATAAGACATAAATCTGATTTAAATTTTCAAAATACTCTTTAATTTCAAGACCCATTTCTGTTATAACCTCACTTGTTTTGAAATTTGAGGCAAGTCCCTTAACTCATACAGTTGGTCAGCACTGATTGTGTATTCCCTGTGTGCCAGACCTTGCCTGGACTCCAGGGAGTCAGAATGGAGATTCCCTCAGAGTTCAAAGACTAGCAGAACACCAAAAATTGCAATACAACGTGAGGTAATAGTGTTACAGAGACAGAGGAAAAAGCAGTTGATTTTGTCAGGGTGTCACTGGAGGGATACAGGTAGAAATTTTCTACTGAAGTATCAGATCTGAGTTCAGTGTAAAGAGGGTGGTAAGCTGCAGCAGATGCAGAAAGCCAGAGCAACCTTCTAAGCAGCTGAAATCACATGTGCACAGGTATGCGGCATGGCTGCGTGAGAAATCATGATGTGTGTGAGGAACTTTATGTGATTGGATATGACTTAAAAATGGTGATGGGGGTAGGGAGAGGTGAGAAGTAACACTGGAAAGGTAGGCAGGGGCTAATATTAAAGGGCTTTACAATCTATATTTGACTTTATAACCACGATACTTCATGGTGATTGGAAAACATGGCAAATTCAATTTAAAGGTTAGACACAAGGAGCCTGAACTGTTTCCTGTTTTTCCTTCATAAAAGGAGGGTGTTGGATTAGATAATTTCTAGCATTTTACAATTCTATCTAAATAAAAGTGATAATTTCTACAAGCTATATCCAGCTTCTATCTTCTGATTATACCTTAAGTTAAGAAAACATGTAATTCTTAATTTTTATATTTGGTCCTATACAACTGAAAGTGTAAACTAATTATTCTTCTGATTTAGGTCTGCATCAGAAGAGAACTACTATCACCCTGTCTCATCGTTAATCACATCACTTTCAGAACCTGATTTAGGTCGTTCTTCCTCCTTGGTTGTGTCTTCCTCTGAAGATGAGTTGTCCAACTTAGAAAAGGAGTATTCTAAGAAAAATGGAATAATGACTTATGCTAAGGAGCTTATCAACAACATGTGGACAAACTTTTCTGTTAAAGATTACATGCAATATGAAGATGCTGAGTTGCCACCAGTTAAAAAAACAAAGAAGAAACCAAAAGAATGGGTGCCAAAGATTACAGTACCGGAGCCTTTTCAAATGACGATTAGAGAACAGAAGAAAAAAGAAGATAACATGAAATCTAAATCAGATATTGAAATGGTACACAAACTGCTCAAAACACAAGAAGAAGATTCAGAGTTGAAGAAAAAATTCCGAGCCAACCCGGTTCCAGCATTTGTCTTTCTACCCCTTTATCATGATATAGTCAAGCAGAAAGAAGAACAGAGGAGGACTATGAAGGAGAAAAGCAAAGAAGCTCTTTTGGCCTCACAGAAGCCATTTAAGTTTATTGCAAGGGAGGAACAGAGGCAAGCAATCCGGGAAAAGCAGCTGAGAGACTTTTTTAAGGCTACAAAGAAAACAAAAACAAATCGATTTAAAGCCAGACCTGTACCTCGATCTATTTATGGTTCAACTACCAACGACAGGTTAAAAGAAGAAGAGCTCTGTAGAAACATTAAGACACAGCTGAGAGCCCAAGAACTTTTACCAAATTCATCCCCTCTGACTTGTAGACCAGCTCACAGACATTTTGCTGCTAGGAAGCCCAAGTGTCTTGAACAGGGTGAAAAGTTGAAGTGTAAATCCAGGTGTAGGAGCCAGACTGTTGATTTTGGAATACTTCCTGAGAGATATCAGAAACACCTCTCAGAACAGAAATGTCCAAAACTACAAACAGTCTGCAAACCAGCTGATTTTCGTACAGCCTCACATGCATCCACTAAAAGAGAAAAAATTTTGGCAGATATTGAAGCAGATGAAGAAAATTCAAAAGAAACATGTTGGCCTCAGCTGTCTCTAAGGCATGAGTCACCAGTAAGAAGTCCAAAGGCAAAGCGTGGGTCTTGTGACTACAACCCTCCAATGCCCACAGTATCTTCCCGAGGAAGAGAACAAGCCACAAGGTAAACAACAAAGATACAGTACTGACTTTTGCTTGCTAAAATAGTGTATGCAGCTCTATTGATTTTATGTTAGTGAATTTGAAAATATGAAGATATTACTATATCTGGTAATATATTTTACTCTCTGATATAGAACATTTTGCTAGAGGATATGTTAAAAAATGTCGTTTCCATTTTATGAATCCATGGGAATAGAAAAGGTTATAGTCAGCCTATTGATTTCCAATTTCACAAGTCAGATCCTTCTCAAAGGTTGTCTTTTTTCAACATATGAATTATCCTGTGTTAAATCTTTGCTAAGCAACCTTCTCTTTGGCTTAAAGTGAATTAAGCCTTAGTTTGTTACCCTCAGGAGATCACTTGAGGAAAAGAAAATGTTGGAAGACGAGAGAAATCGGATCCTAACTAAGCAGAAGCAAAGAATGAAAGAATTGCGGAAACTTCTGACAACCCGGGCTAAGGCTTATGACTCACATCAAAGTTTAGTTCAAATGTCTAAATCCAGAATAATATCTCTCAGGTATCATGAAAGAATTCTGAACCTCCAGACCATCGGTTTTCAAACTTTTTTAATCAGTAGATACCAATATATGAAGAGATAAAGAAGAGAACTAGTATTTTAGTTTCTGGATTCAAGTAACATCAGTTACTTATACTCAACACACATACACTGGCATTCACTCACTCGCCTCAGGGTGAGAACCAGCATGTTTACTCACCTTATGGTGAGGATCATGAAGCCATGTTGATGAACAGAAACGTTTTATATTGTGGCCATAGTTAATATAATCTTATATTAGCATTTAATCTTTTTCTTTATATTTTTGATTGCACAGTACAATATTGAGAAAAATATTGATTCATACAGATAAAGCTTTTTTAATAGCTTGCCATGTAATCTCAATATCCTCAATAAACAGATATGTCATAGAGCTTTGTGCTAAGGTTTCCATGAAGTCTTATAGCACAAATTAACACATTGGTATTAATTAACATTAGTTATATGAAGTGTCAGTTAACACATGTGTTAATGGTTAATGGTATGTGTTGCTTTTTGTAACAGTTTTAATATAAATAAATAAAAATATTCACAGAACGCTGGAATTTTGCAGTACAAAGTTTGAAAACCAGTGTTCCAGAGGAACACTTTTATGTTGCAAAAACATAAAAATGCTCATGTTTAAGTAGGAAAATAACTCCCCCAAAGCTGGGTAAGTAATATGACATTAATTTTTAATCTGATCTATAAATCACCCCCAAATCTGTATTTCCTTTTAAGTATAAATATTTCTTTTAAAATATATATAATTATATTCCTTTATAATGTATGTTATATATATGTTATAATGTCAGTTAATGTAATTTATTAATAGAAGGAACTTAATTTGATGAACTGGAGCAAAAAATTCCCTAGAAATATACTATTCATCCTTAGAAGGTAAACTGGATATTTCATAATACCAACTTGTATGTAATTAAGCAAATCATCATTTTATAGTATAATTATTTTCTCTAATTTATTAAATCATATTATCTTGGTAGAGTTAGTGTATTTTACATAGAAAATATAGCATATTTTAATTCAATATAGGATCTTGCCCAAATAATAAGTACCCTTCCTGTGAATTTACGGCTTTTGGTTCCTATTCCTCTGTATGTTATAGTCCCATAGTCTCCACTTCTCCCCTAACCTGTTCTTATTTAATTAACTTTGCCGCCAACCTATAGGAGATCTCATTTAAGGCAATAAAAAAGAGCAAGATGTTGTTTTCAGAAGAAATTCCTTAAAGATAAAATATGTATTTTGGATCTTTTTTTTCTTTTATACACTTACATATGATATAAGAGAGTATTCATTCATCTTTTCAGGCCAGTTTAAAGCCCCTTAATACATAATTTCTTGAAGATTTCAGAACCTTCAAAGTAGCAAGACTGCTTCCAGGATGTAAAATGTGTGCTCTCAGAACCTAGAATTTTTATTCTGCATTCTATAAAAATTTACAAGTCTAGAAAAGGAATGGTGGTAAACTATAAATTGTGCTCATAATTTAATTTCTGATTTGTCTTCTAAGCTAAATGTTATACATGCAAGTTCTTATTTCTTTTTAAAATTTCATTTCTTTTATTTGATTTTAGAAAGAGTGAAAAGGAAAGGATGAGAGAATACCGAAGAGAACTAGAAGAAAGAGAAGAAAAATTAAAAAGCAGGCCGCTACTATTTGAAAGAGTTGCTCAGGTTGTGTTTGTTGGAATTTAAGAGCTATTGTCAGTTGTTGCTTTTTTTTAACATTACCAGCTCTTATTAATTTACAGTGCATTTTTCTTACGTGTTACATAATATATTAAGACATACTGTTCCTGTGACACCTTCATCAAATCAGTCAAGTAAGTAATTTGCTGAAATCTGAGCATTGAATCTCATTGATGAGGCACATAAGCTTGATAAAGAACATGCTGCTGATCCAATCGTTTTCAAAATACTGGTTTCACAACCTGTTTTTAATAGCTGTTCTTTTTTCAGTACCAACTTGGCCATATATTAAGGCTTCATGATATGATTTGGAGGTCTTTGAAGAATTAAAAAATGAAACCAAATGGCTAATTGAATCAGATTTATTTCTGGCAGTATTTTTTTTTAATTGAGATATAACTGACATACAGCACTGGATAAATTTAAGATGTGCAGCATAATGACTTACATACATAAATTGCAAAATGATTATTACCACTGTAAGTTTAGTTAACATACATCACCTCTTATACTTACCAAAAAAGTGTTTTTTCCTTGTGATGAGAACTTTTAGGATTTACTCTCAACAACTTTCACATATCCCATATGTACTTATCATGTTATATACGACATCCTCAGTACTTAAACTGGAAGTTTGTGCCTCTGACCAGCTTCATCCAGTTTCTCTTGGTAATCACAAATCTGATCTCTTTTCTTTAGTGAGTTTTTTTATTTTAATTTTAGATTCCACATATAAGTGAGATTATACAGTATTTGTCTGTATGACTTATTTCACTTAGTATAATGCCTTTAAAGTCCACTCACTTTGTTGCATATGGCAATATTTCCTCTCTCTTATAAAGGATTATTAGTATTCCACTGTGTATATATGTCACATTTTTTTATTCATTCATATTTCAATGGATTCTTAGGTTATTTCCTTTCTTGGCTATTATAAATAATGCTGCATGAATGTGGGGTGCAGATAGAGATAGTGGTGTTTTGGTTTTTTTTTTAATTTTTTATTTTATTCATTTTAGAGAGGAGACACAGAGTGAGAGAGAGAGAGAGAAAGAGAGAAAGGGGGGAGGAGCTGGAAGCATTAACTCCCATATGTGCCTTGACTGGACCAGTGCAGGGTTTTGAACTGGCGACCTCAGTGTTCCCAGTTCGACGCTTTATCCACTGCGCCACCACAGGTCAGGCCGAGATAGTGGTTTTGTTTTCTTCAGATATACCCAGAAGTCAAATTGCTGGATCATAAGTTGTTGTATTTTAAATTGAGAAACCTCCATACTATCTACCATAGTGGCTATACTAATTTACATTCCTACCAACAGTGCACAATCCTCATGTCGTTTATCTCGTCTTTTTTTTTTTTATACCAATGACCTCTCCTCTGTTTTTTGTGTGTTTCTTTTTTATTTTTATTTATTGATTTTAGAGAGAGGGGAAGGGAAAGAGAGACAGATACATTGATCTGTTCCTGTATGTGCCCTGACTGGGATTGAACCCGCAACCTCTGCGTATCCAGATGATACTCTAACCAACCAGGACATCCAACTTGGGTCTTGTCTTTTTGATAGTAGCCATTTTATTCAGTGTGAGAGATCTCATTGTGAAATATCACCTAATGATTTGCATTTTCCTGTGATTAGTCATGTTGAGCACCTTTTCATGTACCTCTTGGCCACTTGAATATTTTCTTTGGAAAAATGTCTAATCAGGCCTGCCCTGTGGTGCACTGTGGGTAAAAGTGTCCACCTAGAATGCTGAGGTCGCTGGTTGGAAACCCTGGGCTTGTCCAGTCAAGACACGTACAAGAAGTAACTACTATAAGTTGATGCTTTTCTTTCCCCCAGCGCTTTTCTCTTTTTTTCCTCTCTAAAATCAATACATAGAATCTACAAAAAGAAAGAAAAATGTCTAATCAGTCCTTTGCCAGTTTTTAAATTAGATGGTTTTTTTTTTTCTATTGACTTATATGAGTATTTTATGTATTTTGGATATTAGCTCCTTATCAGATATATGACTTACAGATATTTTTTCAATTCAGTAACTTGCCTTTTTATTTTCTTGATCAGTTTTATTTTTTAAGTGAATCTATATTTTACCATCTTAACTACAATTACTGAAAGGATTTTTTTTTTTATCGGAAAAACTAAATTTACATTCAGTTTTACAATCTTTTCCTTAAGAGAGATTTGTCAATTTCAGATCATCTTCTCCTAAGTACCCATATGGCAGAGGTTCCTGTGGGTAACATAGCTTAACAGTAGGTAGAATCACTGGAGGTTATAGGTGCTGTAATGTGAATTTCAGGCTGTTACATTTAGAGCTTTCTGCCAGCATGTGCCTGGGACAGATGTCATTACAGGACTGTCCTTGTCAATAACTCATTGAGGACTAAGGACATGTATTATGGGTAAATCTATATATTATCTCTCAAAGTTATGACAACCCTTTAGTTACTGATTGGGTTATAATTTTATCTAGAGCTTGTCATTTAAGAGGTGGATGTCTGTTAACATGTCAGTTTTACTCTTTGGGAGAAAAGTCATAAGCTGTTTCACATTACTCAGCATAAAGTGCTTGACTTTGGCTCAAAACAGTTGTTGGCAGCTGCCAGCTGCAGGTTTTCATGTCCTCTTGTTTTGTTTATGTTGTTTTTGTTTTTTTTTTACAGGGACAGAGAGAGTCAGAGAGAGGGAAAGATAGGGACAGACAGGAATGGAGAGAGATGAGAAGCATCAATCATTAATTTTCGTTGCCGTTGCGACACCTTAGTTGTTTATTGATTGTTTTCTCACATGTGCCCTGACCACAGGCCTTCAGCAGACCTAGCCACACCTTGCTGGAGCCAGCGACCTTGGGTCCAAGCTGAGGAGCTTTTGCTCAAGCCAGATGGGCCCACGCTCACGCTGGTGAGCTCGGGGTCTTGAACCTGGATCTTCGCATCCCAGTCCGACGCTCTATCCACTGCGCCTCCGCCTGGTCAAGCCGTGTCCTCTTGTTTGGTAGATACAGTGTGTCCATAAGGTCATGTTGCTCTTTTGACCGGTCAAAAGTCAAAAGTGCACCATGACTTTATGGACACACTGTATATCAACCCAGATTTCCCACTGGTGTCTTACATTAACTTTGCCCCAGACTAGATCCTCCGCTTTAATTTCCTGGTTTGGTTGGGCCACTATTTAGATGACTGGGAACCACTTTTCCTTTTCATTCAGTTGTCACTGAGAGAAGTGATAATTTTTGGATCTGCCTTTCTCCACTCCTGATGGTAAAATGCTAGGTGAAACCTCTGTTTTTTCCTATCTGAGTTAATATAATGGTTTGACTGGTTTTTCTGTTCTTTGCAACCCATTATATCTGTATTTTGCCATTCCCATTCCCTTGTGAAAATGTTAACTCTGGGTAGGTAGTTAATAGTCCCACCTTTTCTTTAAGCTTTTATTTATTGATTTTAGAGAGAGGAGACACAGAGAGAAAGGCAGGAAGTAAGGAGGAGCGGGAAGCATCAACTCATAGTTGTTTCTTATATGTGCCTTGAGCAGGCAAGCTCTGGGTCTCAAACAGGTGACCTTAGCATACCAGGTCAATGCCCCATCCACTGTGCCACTGCAAGTCAGGTGATAGTTAATAACCCTTGATAACAGTGGCAATCATGCATTCACAGAACCATTCTCATTTTCTTTCTCTTTAAAAAACTATTTATTGATAGATTTTAGAGAGAGAAAAGAAAGGAGAGAGAGAAAGAAAGAAACATCAATTTATTGTTCCACTTATTTATGCATTCTTTGGTTGATTCTTGTATGTGCCCTGACTGGGAATCGACCCTAGAACCTTGGTGTATCAGGCTGTTGCTCTAACCAACTGAACTACTCAAACAAGGTCATTCTCATTTTCAATGTGTGGCATCAAGAGGTCTTGTTATTGGCTTCTCCAAAAAATGATACAAGGTTGTTATTCCTATATTGCAGAGGAAGAAACAAGTTCAAAGAAGAGAAGTAATTCAAAAGATTTATAGTTAGTATATAATGGAACTAGGATTGGAACGCAACTCAATCTGCTTTCAAATATATACTTAACATTGAGCTATCCTGCTTTCTCCCAGAAGATAACTCCACAAGTCTTAACGTTGTATACAGAATCCTTTATGATCTGATCCTTGTTATCCTCTTTAGTTCATTTACCACTGTGCTCTGCCAAGTCCCACTCTATGCATCCTTTATCCTCAGGCCATACCAGACCACTAGTTTCAAACTTGGTATCTTTATTCATGCTGTTTCTGAACACCCTTAGAGCCTCTTCCTATCTTTCCTCCTACTCTTTCAAGTCTTAGTGTAAAATCACTTCTTGCATTTCCCCTGGTGGGGTTGGGTATCCTTTCCTCTGTGTTCTCTTATTACCCTTTACATACCTCTTTCTTTACTTCTACCATGTTGTGTGGAAATTATCTTAATGATCTCTCTTCCCTTCCAGCTAGTTACTTTGAAAGGTGGTAGTCAAATTTTTTTATTCCTAGCATCTAGCACCTAAGACAATTCTGGCACAGAGGAGAGGTCAATAAACATTTGTTGAACCAAAACTGAACTGTTATGATCAAATTAGCCAGATAATGACTTGTAATTTTCTTTTCGGGACTAGCCCAGACTGAGAGCATTATCCTGGCTTATTAATGTTGCGTCTCGGCTTTAACAAGCAGTTTTGCCATGCTGTGAATTCCCACTGTTTCTAAGCATCAGAGAAATCTGGCAAAATTGGTGTGGATGAAATTAAACCCATAAAGAAATTTTGAGTGTTGAAAACAGGTTAGTTTCATAGCTGATATTTCTTCTACCACTTTTGGCCCTCATATAACCCTTTATGCAAAATATTTTTCTCTTTCTTTATACCCTCTACCTCCCATGAGGACTTGTCACAAGGTCAGTATTTAGTAACTATTAAATAAATGGAAGAATTGCTATAAAGTCACAGTTATAAAGATAAGTATTCTTTTCCTTTCAATCTAAGGTACTATTATAGTAGACAAACTTTCATCACTTGTTATTTTGGTTTTCTGAAGAAACAGCCAATTTTTTTAAAAGAGTGTTTGACAGCAAAATAAATAATCAGAGTATAACTGTTCCTTTTATCTCATAGTCTTTAAAATTCTTTTGCATGGTGAAACACAAGGGAGAAATATTTGTTTCAATTAGGAACAGTTACACACTATTTACCTTGATGTTAAATATTAAAAGGTAATTAATTTGTTCCAGCAAGTAGCTCAGTTTGTTAGAGCATCATCTTGATAACACCAAGGTTGTGGGTTCAATCCCTGGTGAGGACACATACAAGAACCAACCAATGAATGCATAAATAAGTGGAACAGCAAATCGATGTTTCTTTCTCTTCCTTCCTCTCTCTCAAGTCAATCAATAAATTTATTTAAAAGATAATTCTATGTACAGTATAACTCACCATTGCTTTGTCTTTGTTAACAGAAATTAGTACATTTTTCTTGCAGTCTATTTTGTTCTATTAGCGCTAATTAATAGCTGTCATGTGATAAATTCACCCACAATTTTATGCATTACCCATTTGTGTTAATTATGGTCTTGCTGCTGTTGAGTTATCCCCTAACAGAGTAAGCGTATGATCCAGTACAGAACAGACCATGTTGTCCTGTTTCTTGGAAATTACAGGGTTTGTTAACTGAGTAGATGTTAAATTGAATTTTAAACCAAATTCAGATGAAGGTTTATGAGCACTAACTTTAATAAGTATTTTAATCTCTTTCTTTTTTTTCCAGTATTTTAATTTCTTTTATATTTAATGTGCTGAAATTAGAATATACAGCTCCTAATGCATTCAGAGTTAGGTTTGGGGTTTCCATTTTTTTTATTATATTTTTCTGAAGTTAGAAGTGGGGGTTGGGGGCACGGCAGACAGACTCCCACATGCGCCCAACCAGGATCCACCCAGCATGACCACCAGGGGGTGATGCTCTGCCATCTGGGGCATTGCTCCGCTGCAATTGGAGCCATTCTAGTGCCTGAGGCGGAGGCCTTGGAACCATCCTCAGCATCCGAGCCAACTTTGCTCCAGTGGAACCTTGGCTGCGGGAGGGGAAGAGAGAAAGGAGAGGGAAAGGGTGGAGAAGGAGATGGGCGCTTCTCCTGTGTGCCCTGGCCAGGAATCAAACCCAGGACTTCCACATGCCGGGTGATGTTCTACCGCTGAGCCCACGGGCCAGAGCTCGGAGTTTCTTTATTATACTCTGTAGTCTTTGGGGCACGGTTCTCATCTTCTTACTTTGACTTGCCTTTCAGTTCCCCAAGGCTTATCTATTGGCATTTATAGCCTCTGGATGCTTGTTCACTTTCTTTTCTTAAAAGTGTTACTCTCGCCTGACCTGTGGTGGCGCAGTGGATAAAGCATCGACCTGGGAACACTAAGGTCGCCAGTTCAAAACCCTGCACTGGTCTGGTCAAGGCACATATGGGAGTTGGTGCTTCCAGCTCCTCCCCCCTTTCTCTATTTCTCTCTCTCTCTCTCTCTCTCTCTCTCACTCTATGTCTCCTCTCTAAAATGAATAAAATAAAATAAATATTAAAAGTGTTACTCTCAGTGGGTACATCTTTTTAATTAAAAAAAATTTTTTTGTGTGTGGCAGAGACAGAAAGAGGGACAGATAGGGACAGACAGAAAGGGAGAGAGATGAGAAACATCAATTCTTTGTTGCGGTTCCTTAGTTGTTCATTGATTGATTTCTCATATGTGCCTTGACTGGGGGGCTACAGCAGACAGAGTGACCCTTTCCTCTAGCCAGAGACCTTGGGCTCAAGCTGGTGAGCCTTGCTCCCCAGATGAGCCGGCGTTCAAGCTGGCAACCTCAGGGTCTCAAACCTGGATCATCTGCATCTCAGTTCCATGCTCTATCCACTGCGCCACTGCCTGGTCAGGGTCAGTGGGTGCATTTTAGACAGCAGTTAAAGTGCTTCATTTTCGGTTTTACAGTGTCAGAAAATGTACTGCTGATTGTTTTATTTTTTGTAATCAATTTTTGCTACTTTGATTTCTCCCATGGAACACTAGACTCATGATCTCTCATTATGCTGGAGTACCTGGATTGGGCAAATATCTGTCTTCATTGCTGAAGTCAGGCTTTAGGCTACCTTCAAACTCCAGGATGACCACAACCACTTAGATAAAAGAAGGGTGGTGGAATGGAAAAGACCCAGGAAGGGGTCAAGAGACTTGGTTCTACCACTTACTATTCTTGTGACTTTAGCCAACCTTAGTTAGGGTGGTGGGAGCATCTTATTTGGTTTCCTTATTTGTTAAATGGGGGGTGAGCCTGAGCGTTTTCCCACATCCTTTCCAAATTGAGATGCCACTGGTACCGGGCCGTTCCTAGTCACTTTGCTTTAGTTGGAAGTCCAGATGGCAACTCTTGGCCCTGTACTAGTTCACATCCATTTAGAGGAGCTAAAAGCCAAGATACGTACTAGGATGAACCCCAGTCATCTGTGGCTCTGTAAACTCTATGGTCTCAGGAACTATGACAACTTTAGGTATGAGAGGGTCATCATAACTCCCCCAGGTCCCAAAGCCAGGAAGTACCATTTGAAGATTTGAACCCAGTTCTAAATTTATGTTCTATTTGCTGTATCCATTGCTTCCTCCACAGAGTAAAGATAACAACACTGATGGTATTGTTATCTTTGGTGGAGTAGAAATATGGCTTATAAAAAGGAGAAACTAGCCTGACCTGTGGTGGCGCAGTGGATAAAGTGTGGACCTGGGAACACTGAGGTCACCAGTTCAAAACCCTGCACTGGTCTGGTCAAGGCACATATGGGAGTTGATTCTTCCAGCTCCTCTCTCTCTCTCTCTCTCTCTCTCTCTCACTCTGTGTCTCCTCTCTAAAATGAATACAATAAAAAAAAAAGAGAAACTATAGTGGGTACATAAAATAAAAGAACCCTCTGACAACTATCACATAAACTTATTTTCTTACTGATTTTTTCAAATATCCTTTTCCCCCCTTCTTTTCCAAGTGAGAGGAGGGGAGGTAGAGAGACAGACTCCTGCATACACCCTGACTGGGATCCACCTGGCAACCCCTGTCTGAGGCCCATGCTCTGTGTCCATCTAGGGCCATGCTCCCGACAGCTATTTTTAGTGCCTGAGGTGGAGGCTTGATGGAGCCATCCTCAGCACCTGGTGCCAATGTGCTCAAACCAATTGAGTCATGGCTGCGGGAGAAGAAGAGAATGAGAATGGAGGGGGAGGGGTGGAGAGGCAGTTGCTTTTCCTGTGTGCCCTGACTGGGAGTTGAACCTGGGACATCCACACACCAGGCTGATGCTCTACCACTGAGCCAACCGGCCAAGGTTCCAGATATCCTTAAGCAGTCATAAAAGTGTATAAAACAGGAAGAGTGTAAAGAATAATTATTAAAACTCATGTGGCCACCACCCAGGTTAACAAATAGAGCATTGCCAGCACCCCAGACCCTGTGTGCCTCTCCTGGGTCAAAGCCCTCTCTCTTTCTCCTTGAGGTAGCTGCCATTCTCACTTTTGAGATAGGTATTTCCTTGTTTTCCTTTGCAGTTTTACCACCTATGATCTATCCCTAAATAATATAGTTTAGTTTTGCCTGTATAGGGCCCTTTTGTAAATGAATCATATATATATATTCTTTTGTGTTTTGCTCTCTTAGTATTATGTTTGTGAGATCCATCCATGTTGAATGTAGCTAGAGTTCATTCATCTTCATTGCTTTATTTTACCCTATTGTATGAATAGACTACAATTTATTTATCCATCCTACCATTGATAGATATTTGGGTTGTTTCCAGTTTTGGATTGTGTACAGCAGTAGTTTTCAACTGCCAGTCTGGTGACAGTCTGCCAGAAACTTGCTTGCTGGTACACAAAAAAGTTAACCACACAAACAACATCAGGGTGATTAACTATGAAGTTTCTGGTAGACCTGCACTGGTCTGCAAACTGGTGGTTGAAAACCGCTGGTGTACAGTACTATTTTGAACATTTTTATATATGTTCTCTGAGGCACATGTAGGAGTTTCTCTGGGTATATACCTAGGAGTGGAATTGTTGGTCAGAGAATATGCGTATTTTCAACCAGCTGTGATTACTGAATTTAATTTTCACTGGAGCTTTTAACCCATACATTTTAAATGGAAATTTAAAGTCTTGTTCTCATCTAAAAAGGTTTGTCTTTCCCATAGAAAAATGCAAGAATGGCAGCAGAAAAGCATTATTCTAACACCCTAAAAGCACTAGGAATATCTGATGAGTTTGTTTCAAAGAAAAGCCAAAGTGGAAAAATATTTGAGTCCTTCAGCAGTCAAGAGATGAAAAGTGTCACTGAAGATAAAGAAAGGTAATATATATAAGATGTCTGAATGGTATACCTTTGAAAAAGTTCTTACCCGCAGGAAAGCAAAAGTTCTGTTCTGTAATATTTTTAAAAAGTTTTTTACCGAACGAAATACGTATGCCTTATCGTAAAACATTGATATTTTACTATGTTTGACATTCAAAATATTATACAGCAATGAAATATATTGTTTTTAAGGCAGAATAATTTAAGTTTCTGACTGGCATAAATAATGAAAATAATATGCTTTCAAATGAAGTTTAAATAGTCAACCAAGTTTTTAAATAAATCAAATCCCAGGGGAATATTTACTTTTCCAACTGGCACTTTTATGTTTTCTTGATAAATTGGAGCTCATACATTTGAGGAAGACTGGCTTCATGACGACATACTTTGGAAAGGGTTTGTTTACCTTTAAACCAAATCACTTTTCCTTTGAAAGACTGATAAATTTCTTCCTCTAGCTTTAATGAAGAAGAAAAAGTTGAAGAAAGAGAAAATGGGGAAGAAAATTATTTCACTGAAACTAACAGCCAGGATTCTTGCAAGGAAAAAGATGAAGCTGAGGAAGAGGAAGAGAGTGGAGAAGAGAAATCTGTTGAAGAATAAAACAATGAGCAGGCTTCTCTTTGGGCCTGTGCTGCTGTTTGCAGCTTCCATTGTTAGCAGCCTTGCTTGTTGTGTTAGGAACGTGGACGGGAACCCTTCTGATATGTGCAGGGCTTCTGAGCAAAGTCAACTGTAGCCTAACGGCTGAATCCAGCTGATTGGTCATTTGCATAGGGCTTTACCTCTTCAGTTTTTAAACTGCTACATGTGGTCTGTTGGCAACTTTGACCTTGTATTTTTTAAAAGCCTTTGAGAATCACAGCTGTCACAAACTGATTAATCAAGAAAATATATATTTACTATTTTTGGTAGAAAAAAATGGCTTAGCATTGAGAGCAAAAAGAAGTATTGGTCATTGGTGATTTAAAATTTTTTTTCTGGAAAACAAATCAATAAATATTTTAAAATTATACTATTTGCCCATTTTTATTCTCTTTAATATATCTCACAGAATGAATCCTCAAACTGTTTTACTAGTTAAGTTTCTTATCTGAGCCATTTATAAAAGTAATAAAATATAGAAAAACTAGATACTTAGAAATTTACATTCATTTCTGCACTGAAAGGTGACTATTGTCCATACCATCATCGCTTTTTATCTCCTGTTTTATTCTAAATTATTTTTTATACATAAATTATTAGAAAAGTTTTTATACTCATTTTTAACCTCCTGTATTATAAGAAATGGAAATAAATATGGCATATGAGTTATCTTAATAAATATCAATGCTGCTTTAAATGATAGAATTGTGCATAATAACTTGTTCAAGGCAAGTCTCCAAAGTAATTCAGACTTACCTCTTTAATACTAGACCCAGTGGTGCTCAGCTTTTTACATATTATTGCAGACACATGTTGTCTCTCTGTGCATGATATTAATTTGATTTTATGAATCTCATTTTTTTCTCTATAAGCAAATTTTTTCTTTTAAGAATTCAAACCAGTTATAAAGATGTGATAGGGTGAGACACTTCCTTTTTTTTTTTTTTTTTTTTTTTTTTTTACAGGGACAGAGAGAGAGGGATAGATAGGGACAGACAGACAGGAACAGAGAGAAATAAGCATCAATCATTAGTTTTTGTTGCCATCGCGACACCATAGTTGTTCATTGATTGCTTTCTCACATGTGCCTTGACTGTGGGCCTTCAGCAGACCGAGCAACCCCTTGCTGGAGTCAGCAACCTTGGGTCCAAGCTGGTGAGCTTTTGCTCAAGCCAGATGGGACGGCGCTCAAGCTGGCAAGCTTGGGGTCTTGAACCTGGGTCTTCCGCATCCCAGTCCAACGCTCTATCCACTGCGCCACCGCCTGGTCAGGCGAGACACTTCCTTTTTTATTATTATTTTTTTATTTTAAACTAAATTTATTGGTGGTAATAATTTTCTGCTCTTTTTTTTTATTAATTTTAATGGGGTGACATTAATAAATATGGGTACATATGTTCAAAGAAAACATCTCCAGGTTATCTTATCATTCAATTATGTTGCATACCCATCATCCAAAGTTAAATTGTCCTCTGTCACCTTCTATCTGGTTTTCTTTGTGCCCCTCCCCTCCCCCCTCTCCCTCCCTCTCTCTCCCTCTCTCTCCCTCTCTCTCCCTCTCTTCCCTCTTCCTACCCTGTAACCACCACACTCTTGTCCGTGTCTCATAGTCTCACTTTTATGCGAGACACTTCCTTTTATAAAAGCAATCAACTTCCTCTCAAGAGAATGAGCTAATAAAGGTGGACATAATAGCAGAGAGAGGCAGGGGGCAAGACAGAAACATGGAGCTGCTCCTGTGTGTACCCAGGCTGGGGAATCTGACCGGCAATTCCATGCTCCAGGACGATGCTCCAACCAACCGAGCTATCCAGCCAGGGCTTAATATATATATTTTTAATTGATTCATTGATTTTTACAGAGAGACAGGGAGAGAAAAGGGTAGGGGAAGGGAAGCATTCATTTGTTTTTCCAATCAGTCGTGCATCCATCAGTGGCTTCCCCCATGTGCCCTGACCTGGGATTAAACCTTTAACCTTTATAGATTCGGGTCGATGCTCTTAACCAACTGAGGTAACCGGCCAGGGCCAGTTTATGCTTTAAATGAAGATGTAAGATGATTTTTCCCAATCAAGTGTAAATGTTTGCTTGTAATTTTTTCCTATAGTTTGTGTTAAACTATTTGTCATTATTAGATTGTAAACTCCTTGAAAGTTAGCACCATTTTAAAAATCATCTTTGTATTCCTTTAATATTTTGCACAAGTTTGTGCATATGGTAGGTACTTAATAAAGGTTTACCCGGCTGAGTAAGTAGATAAATATGTTTTTTAATTTTACTTATAATTACTTCAAACTGAGTACACATGGAATTAAAAACATTTCCGTCCCAATTTATTGCAAACCTGTGAAACACAATCCACAAACTGTATTATTTTAAATATAATTTGCTTTCAAGGATTTGCTTCTCATTCTGTCCCTTCTCAGCTTTTGGGGGAGAAGGTAGGACTTGGTTTTAGGAGCAATTTTTAGTTTCTTTTCTTTGAAAATGGGAATAGTACCTATATTGGGTGGCTGTAGGAAGGATTAGATATGTGGAAAAGTTCTTTGCAAACTAGGCTATTCAAATGATAGGGTCAGAAGAAAGAGTATTCCTGAAGAAACTTTATTTAAAAAAAATTTTTTTTTTTATTGATTTGAGAGAGAGAGAGGAAAGCAGAGAGAAAAGTATCAACTTGTTCCACTTAGTTGTTCCCTTCAGTTGTGTGTTCACTGGTCACTTTTTGCATATGCCCTGACTAGGAATTGAACCCTCAACCTCAGTACAGTGGGATAAAGCAATATTCTCTGAGCCATCTGGCCAGGGCCTCTTAAAGAAAATTTTAACTTTAAATATTTTTATTAAAATGAGATACAAAGTGGTTTAAATATTATTTTGTTAGAAATAACATGTGAACCACTTTTTGAAGACAGCCGACCCAGCCAAACTTAGAAGACACAGGCAGTTTGAAATTATTCTATGCAAAGTCACTTTTTTATTTTTAGAAAGCCATCAAATTGACAACTAAAAGATTGCTTTATTATGTGACATTACACAGTAAGGAGAGATAAAAATTAAGAAGAAAAGTAATAAAACTTGATATATAACTATCAACAGTCAAGGAATAATTTGCATGCCTATATCCAACTCTGAAAAGATGATAATGTAAAAAAAAATGGTTATAGATGTTGCTTCTGGAACAGAGTCTGGGAATAGGCAATGGAAGACTTAGTTTTTTTGTTTTGTTTTTTTGTTTTATCCTTTTCAACATGTATATTAAAGAAAAATATAAATTAGGCTTTAACCTTGTAGGAAATACTTCCTAGTCATGGCTTTATAGTATACTGATAGCAAGAAAATAGAAAAATATACCTTTTCTTGATAATAAAAATATGCATTTTACACAGTTTATTTGAATCAGTATCCAAACATTGCAACACAGTTAGTTGATAAGTCTCTTAAGTCTCTCTTTAATATATTCCTTTTTTCTTGCAATATTGTTGAAGGGACTTGGCCTTCTGTCCCACTCTGAATTTTGTCATTTAACGTGTTCCTCTGTTCTCTGTGTTTCCAATAAATTGGTAGTTATATGTAAGTTTGATCAGATTCATATTTGATGTTTGGCAAGAATACTTTATAGGTCATGGTGTGCATTTCCATTAGGAAGTACATGATTTTAATGATCAAGTACTAGGGATGTAATGCACAACATGGTGACTGGTGTTAACACAGCTGAATGGTATATTTGAAAGTTGATAAAAGAGTAAATCCTAAAAGTTATCACAGGGAAAAAAAATATTTTTAATGAGATGATGGGTATTAAGTTATTGTGAATATAGGAGTTACCATGGGTCTTACAAAAGAACTAGAGGAGCAAGCTATTTTAAAATTCATATTTGAAAGGAAGTCAACATTACATTACTTGCTTACAATTAGTTCCAGATCAGGTATTAACCACCATCCCACTCAGTCTATTCTGCTGTGCTACTTGCACCTTATTTGAATGGTCCCCTTCCTTCCCCTGGAGTAAATGTTTACCTTTCCCCCTCCAATTTTGCCTGAACTGATTCTTGTCATTCATTCCACACATGATAATGTCATAATTTCCATACAGTCTATGCCTAAAAGAAAGAAAGAGAGCCCACTTAAAATCCAGGTTCAGAGCATAATTAGAGGGGTTTTTCCCCATTATAAACAATTACTAAGAAGCTTTAAATAAACTTACTATTAATAACATTTTGAAAATATGGGGCAATTTTCCCTCTCCTTTCTTTCAGTGGCTGCCAAATGGCAGTGGCAGCATTGCCATGTCACTCTTTCATCAAGCTCCCTGGAATCACCTTTCAAATAACCACTTGTACCCAAATCCTTGTCTCAGGGTCTGCTTTTGGGGGGAGCCTTAACCAAGACAGGGTTCTGCTGAATATCTGGAATGTCCTAGCTGTGCTGGACCTGCCCTTCCCCTGGCAACAAACAATTGAGTCCAAAGGCAGCTGACCCTGTCATGGCCACATACCGCTCTTGGGACTGGCCACACCGGCACCTGAGATTGCAGTCCTGCACATGTCATCCATAGGCAAGGGGAGTTCTTGTTGTGTTTGTTTTTAACATTTCCAAGCAGTGAGAGAAGCGACACAACAAACACATCTTTTACAACTTCAGAACCACAGTACAAGCTATATAATGCATGTAATTAAAAAAAGCTAAATATGTAAACAAAAAGTACTTTCATAAATATCTCATGCTATAATTATTTTCTTATTCTCATTTCTTTCCTGCTCCTTTATTTTTCTCAAGTTGGGGTTCTAAGAGTTTCATTTCAGGAACTAACTTGCTGTGCTTAATTTTTATCCTCTGGGCTTTTCTTACCTCATTAGCTTGAGTGCTTTCAGGAGGATGGTTAATGCTTAAACTTGAATTAGCAAGCTCTCCTGGAAGAAAGAATACACCACTGTCATTTCTAAATTAATTCTACAACCTTAAAAAATTTGATTTTCACAAAAAGCGTGAAAATCCTGTAAATAATTTAGACAGCAATTCCTTCTGACAAATGTGAGATTTGATTCTTTAAAAAAATTTTAATGTAGCCTGACCAGGTGGTGGCGCAGTGGATAGAGCATTGGACTGGGATGTGGAAGACCCAGGTTCGAGACCCCAAGCTCACCAGCTTGAGCGCGGGCCCATCTGGCTTGAGTAACAGCTTGCCAGCTTGGACTCAACGTCGCTGGCTCCAGCAAGGGGTGGCTCGGTCTGCTGAAGGCCCGCGCAGTCAAGGCACATATGAGAAAGCAATCAATGAACAACTATGGTGTCTCAATGGCAATGAGAAACTAATGATTGATGCTTCTCACCTCTCTCTGTTCCTGTCTGTCTGTCCCTATCTATCCCTCTCTCTGACTCTCTCTCGGTCCCTGGAAAAAATAAATTTTAAAATAAATAAATAAATAAATGGTATAAAAATAAATTTTAATGTAGTGGGCTGGCATTGTTTAATAAAATTTTGTAGGTTTCAGGTATACAATTCAATAGTACAATGTCTGTATACTGTATACGGTATTGTGTGTTTACCACCCAAAATTAAAAGTCTCTTAAAATCTCTTTTTAGATTTACTTCTAAATAAAATCTGAGAATTAGTATTAAATTTTCAAGACAGCTCTTAAGTGACTTTAAGGCATGGTTAATTTTTTCATTCCCCAGGTATTTAAAGTGAACATTTCACAATGACAGTGATAGAATAATAGGACAACCGCAGTCACTGTCACATGTGAAACCTGCTCATTGTAATACCAAATTCTTAAACTGGGACTAAAAAATAATGTGAATTTTAAAATAGAACTCCAACATGCACTTATTTAAGAAGTGATGGCTCCTTCAAAGGAATGGTTTTCAATATATTTTGAGCAACCCTGGATCAAAACATACTTGAGTCATCCTTCTGGATTGAAACTGATTTCTGAGTCTGGGGTGTATTCTTTTGAGTATCTCAATAGTGCCAAATATTTCTTCTTTGAAAACAGATTAGTTTTTAAAAAACTGACAAAAGTAATTTGATACTAGTCAATAAGATAGGTGATTAAACTAGTATTTATTCAGCAATGAAAGCTTATCAGTAAAGTGAAAAGACTGGTGTTCTTACCTTGCTCAGAAACTGCTTCAGAAATGAGTCTGTAGTATCCATTGTGTATTAAACACTGCAGCAACATCGCTGGCAGCTGCAGCTCCATGAGAGCAGGGTCGGTGACCATTTTGCCAAGTACTGTACCCCTACCACCTACTATAGTGACTGTTGTATAGTGGGTGCTCAATAAACACTGGTTGAATGCATGAATAAATGCATAAATTCACAGTATTACTTCAGAATACCTGACACTCACTGAATGCATATATCTGCAATAGTTGTTTTTAGGCTTTTTTTTTTTTTTTTTTTACGGGGACAGAGAGAGAGTCAGCGAGAGAGATAGATAGGGACAGACAAACAGGAACGGAGAGAGATGAGAACCATCAATCATTAGTTTTTTGTTGCCATTGTGACACCTTAGCTGTTCATTGATTGCTCTCTCACATGTGCCTCAACCGCAGGCCTTCAGCAGACCGAGCAACCCCTTGCTGGAGCCAGCGACCTTGGGTCCAAGCTGGCGAGCTTTTGCTCAAGCCAGATGGGCCTGTGCTCAAGCTGTCGAGCTCGGGGTCTCGAACCTGGGTCTTCCGCATCCCAGTCCAATGCTCTATCCACTGCGCCACCTCTTGGTCAGGCTGCAATAGTTGTTTTTAAAAGAAAATAGTTTTATAACTTGCAAATACAGCAATAATCTGATAGTTTATAGGAAATGCCTCACAACTATCAGTTTTATTTGTTGTGACAATACCATCTTCTGGATATAGTCTGTTATGCAAAATTAAAGCACTTTTACAGTGATTATGTTGGATAGATAGAGAAGATAATATCACCCCCCATTTTATAGATTAGAACACTGGGATGCTAGACAGTAATTTACCCAACATTAGTGTTATTAGATGTTTTGGGGGCACTAATAATGGAAATCCTAAGTATATGGACTAATACCCATTTCCAATCAAACTACCGGAAAAGGAGAGAAGATTACTCATGGCACTGGGGATATAGTGAGCTGCTCCTAAAGTACTGGGGCTGTATGGGAAAGGGTAGGTCCCTGAGTAAGGTTGGTGTGCTACTGGGAAGAAGGAAGGTGGGAGTATATCCTGGGTAGGTACTGTGTCTCTCACAGTCACCAACTAATATAATAACTGGGAGAATTGGTGGCCCTCAAACCTAGCTCTCCTGAAATCAAATGTAGTGCTTTATTTTTCCTTTTGTGAGAGATAGAGATGGGAAGGGAGAGAGATGAGACGCATCAACTGGTTATGTCACTTTAGTTGTTCATTGATTGCTTCTCATATGTGCCTTGACCAGGGGCTCCAGCCGAGCCAGTGATCCCTTGCTCAAGCCAGCGGCCTTGGGCTTTGAGTCAGCAACCTTTGGGTTCAAGCCAGTGACCATGGGATCATGTCAATGATCCTGTGCTCAAACTGGCGACCTTGGGGTTTCAATCCTGGGACCTGAGCAGCCCAGGTGGTTGATGTCCCATCCACTGCACCACCTTTGGTCAGGCTATATTGCTTTTGTTCTAAGGGAACATACTGTAACAAATAATTCATTTTACAGAATCTTTAGGGACTGACACATTATACCCAAAGAAGATATCAGCAGTTTTATTCTGGTTGAAACTTAAATTTGATTTATGGATATTATATATTTTGAAACATTTTAATGCAATTCACAAAAAGTGTGGGGAGAATACAAATTATACAAGTTTTTGTTTGTTGTTTTGTTCCTTAATTTAAAGTGTGTTACATTCCTAGAGTCCTTCTGATAGCATTATTCTAAGTCCCTTATTAACATTATTTAAGAGTCTGCAGAATGTATTCCAGTAATTTTTGAAGTGGTGTTCTTTAATAGTTCTTCAGTATTTCCCCAAAGAGAAGAATTAATGTTTCTTGTGAGCTTCTACACTAAGTCCTTTTAAGAAGTTCCAGAGTTCAATAAATACTAGATTTATAATGAGCATCTTTAAGAGACATATTATGCCAGTGTGGCAGACATTGCAAGTAAGTAGTTTGCCCAATTGTCTTTACTTATAGAATTTAATTCTATGCTGGATACAGAGGGCCCAGTTAAAATATTGAATTCTAAGCTTCTCTTTTGGTTATGGGTACCATATAACATGGTTCTGGTCAATTCTCATTTATTTATTTATTTATTTATTTATTTATTTATTTATTTATTTATGTGATGGAGACAGAGACAGAAAGAGGGACAGATAGGGACAGACAGGAAGAAAGAGAGATGAGAAGCATCAATTCTTTGTTGTGGCACCTTAATTGTTCATTGATTGCTTTCTCCTATGTGCCTTGACGAGGGGAGGGGCGAGGGGTTGCTATAGCAGATGGAGTGACCCCTTGCTCAAGCCAGCGACCTTGGGCTCAAGCTGGTGAACCTTGCTCAAACCAGATGAGCCTGTACTCAAGCCAGCAACCTTGGGATTTTGAACCTGGGTCCTCTGCATCCCAACCCAATGCTCTATCCACTGCACCACCACCTGGTCAGGTGTCAATTCTCGATTTTATAAACAGTGGCTTGTTGGGATTCTGGGAATACACTCATTGCCTTCCCGTCTTCTTCCTGTTTGACTCGGACACATGTTTGACACTGGAGAAGCCATTTTACCAACATGGAGATGAAAGAGACATCCTAAGGATGGAGAACAAGGGAAGTAGGGGGAAACTAGGCTCTTGATGACATATTGAGAAGCTGCAGCAGACTGGGCTGCCCACATTTTAACTCTTACTACGTGAAAAACAAATCCATATTTGGTAAAGCCCTTGTAGTTGAATTTCTGTTTACATGTATCCAGATGCAATGCCTGACAGACACATTAAGCATTTCCATTTTTTGTAATCATTTTAAAAAGTTTATTGGCCTGACCAGGCAGTGGCACAGTGGATAGAGCGTTAGACTGGGATGCCAGGGATCCAGGTTCGAGACCCCGAGGTCGCCAGATTGAGTACGGGCTCATCTGGTTTGAACAAAGCTCACCAGCTTGGACCCAAGATCACTGGCTTGAGCAAGGGTCACTCAGTCTGCTGTAGCCCCCCTGTCAAGGCACATATGAGAAAGCAGTCAATGAACTAAGGAGCCTCAACAAAGAATTGATGCCTCTCATCTCTCTCCCTTCCTGTCTGTCTGTCTCTATCTGTTCCTTTCTCTGACTCTCTCTGTCTCTGTCACAAAAAAAAAGAAAGAAAGGACATTCTCTTTAAAAATGGCCTGACCTCTGGTGGTACAGTGGATCAAGCGTTGACCTGGAATGTTGAGGTCGCTGGTTCAAAACCCTGGGTTTGCCTGGTCAAGGCACATGTAGGAGTTGATGCTTCCTGCTCCTCCCCCCTTTTCTCTCTCTCTGTCTCTCTTCTCTAAAAGAAATAAATAAAAAGTTTATTGATTTATTTAAGAGCACGAGAAAGAAACATCAATATGTTGTTCCACTTATTTATGCGTTCATTGCTCACTTTTTGTATGTGCCCATACCAGGGATCAAACTTACATCCTTGTCCTGGCTGGGTTGCTCAGTAGCTAAAGCATCAACCTAGTGCATCAGACATGGGTTTGACTCCCAGTCAGGGTACGTAAGAGAAGCAACCAATAAAAAGACAACTAAGTGAAACAAACAAACTGATTCTTTCCTTTCTCTCCTAAATCAGTGAAAAAATTTTTTAAATAAAAACTACAACCTTGATGTTTTGGGACAATGCTCTAACCAGCTTAGCTACCTGGCTAGGGCCTATGTTTTTGCAATTTTTAAGCATCAATAAGAAGCCCAAATGCCCTGATCAAATAGCTTGGTTGGTTAGAACATTGTTCTGATAAGCAAAAATTGCAGGTTCGATACCCCATCAGGGCACATACAAGAACAGATGGATGTTTCTGTCTCACTCTCTCTCTCTAAAAAATCAATAATCAATCAATAAATAAAAGAAGTCTGAGTAATAGGACCATTACTACACAGAATCCTCCCCTGCCTAACTACCAAATACAATTCATTCTCCTATGACATGTGTTTCAGTGAAAATAGTTAACTGGCATGCGACTAACTTATAGGAAAATTAAGACAGTATACATGGAAGCCCCATTGGTTTTTATGCTATTTTCACAGCACATTAATATTTTGAAGCAACATATGAAGTTCTCAGGAGAAAAAAAAATACAGAAAATCCTGCATAAATGCCTTCTTTTAGTGCAAGTAGTAGCAATTTAGTGGCTTCAAGAACACCAATTGCTCCCCAGTGTTAAGCTATCTGGCAAAATGTGACTGAAAGGCAGCTGAAGAAGCCAGGTATACATATGACTCATTTAATTCCAGGAAACATTTTTCCTCCAATGAAGGTTATCCCTCATTTCATCATGTACTTCCATCTCAAAGGAGGCAGTGTGAGCCATGGGGATTGGTACTGCCAAAACCGACAGGCAATGAAGGTGGGTGCAGTGCAGTGCAGACTGAAAGTGCTAATATTTTTTATCGGCATGATAATTGTTTTTGTTAGTGTTCTGGTTGCAACAGTGCATCAAATTTTAGCAGTTTGCACCAGGTCCATTTTTCTCCTAAGTAAAATTGATTTTAGAGCACGATTTTGTAAAATTAAATCTTTTAAACCACAACCTTGGCATACTGGAATGACGCTCTAACCAACTGAGCTGTCCAGCCAGGGCCTTAAAGAAGATCCTTTAACATTTCTTATAATATTGGTTTGGTGATGGTGAACTCCTTTAGCTTTTTCCTGTCTGGGAAGCTCTTTATCTGTCCTTCAATTCTGAATGATAGCTTTGCAGGTTAGAGTATTCTTGTTTGTAGGTCCTTGCTTTTCTTTTTTTATTTTTAGCGAGGGGGTGTGTACCAATAGGGACAGACAGACAGGAAGGGAGAGAGATGAGAAGCATCAACTTACAGTTGTGACACCTTAGTTCATTGATTGCTTTTTCATATGTGTCTTGACCTGGGGGTGGTATGGGGGAGGGCTCTAGCCAAGCCAGAGATCTCTTGCTTAAGCCAGTGATCTCAAGGTTTCAAACCTGGATCCTCAGTGTCCCAGGCCAATGCTCTATCCCAGGGGTCTCCAAACTGTGGCCTGCGGGCTGCATGCGGCCCCCTGAGGCCATTTATCCAGCCCTCACCGCACTTCCGGAAGGGCCATCTCTTTCATTGGTGGTCAGTGAGAGGAGCACAGGATGCATCCGCACCCATAGTTCCCATTGAAATACTGATCAGTTTGTTGATTTAAATTTACTTGTTCTTATTTTAAATATTGTATTTGTTCCTGTTTTGTTTTTTTAGTTTAAAGTAAGATATGTGCAGTGTGCATAGGGATTTGTTCATAGTTTTTTTATAGTCTGGCCCTCCAACAGTCTGAGGGACAGTGAACTGGCCCCCTGTGTAAAAAGTTTGGGGACCCCTGCTCTATCTACTGCACCATCATCTGGTCAGGTTATAGGTCCTTTTCATCGCTTTGAATAATTTGTGACAATCCCTTCTGGCCTAAAAAGTTTCTGTTGAGAAATCAGCTGACAGTCTTATGGGAGTTCCCTTGTAGGTAAGTAATTGCTTTTCTCTTGATGCTTTAAAGATTCTCTTGTTGTCTTTCATCTTTGGCATTTTAATTCCGAAGTGTCTTGGTGTGGGCCTACTTGGGTTTATCTTGTTTGAAGATCTCTGTGCTTCCTGGACTTGTCCTTTAACTAGTTAGGGAAGTTCTTCATCATTATTTTTTCTAATGGGTTTTCAATTTCTTGCTCTCCTTTTTCTCCTTCCATGAACCCCATGATGTGAATGTGGTATGCTTGAAGTTGGTCCAGTGGCTCCTTAAACTATCCTAATACATCTTTTTTATTCTTCTTTCCTTTTGCTGTTCTGATTAGGTGTTTTCTGTTTCCTTATCTTCCAAATCTCTGACTTGATCCTCTGCTTCATCTGTTCTACTGTTGATTCCCTGTAATGTATTCTTAATTTCAGTTAATGTATTTTTCATTTCTGACTGGTTCTTTTTTATGTTTTCTCTCTCCCTTTTTATGTTTCCTATCTTTATGTTGAAATTTTTACTAAGTTCTTATACACTCTCCCTAATTATTGAGCATTCTTATAACCAGTGTTTTGAACTCTGCATCTAGTAGGTTGCTTGTCTCCATTTTATTTAGTTCTTTTTCTGGAGTTTTGTTCTTTCATTTGGGACATATGTCTTTGTCTTTTCGTTTTGGCTGTCTCCCTGTTTTGTTTTTTTTTTGTTTTTATGTGATAGTTGTTATGTCTCCGAATCTTGGTAAAGTGGCCTTATATAGTAGGTGTTCTATAGTGTCCAGTGGCACCCTATAGGGTTCAGGGTCCTCAGTCACCCAAGGTGGGTGTTCCAGGCATGGCCCCTATGTGCACCCTCCTGTTGTAGTTGAGCTTTGATTGCCATTGATACATCAATAGGAGGGTTAGACCCACAGTCTGATTGTCTGTAGCCATGATCACAGTGAAGAAGCTGCTGTGCAGTGGCCAACCTCATGGAGCAGGACTCACTTCAGCGGGGTGACTCCTGCTGATTCCATCCCTTGAGTGTATCACTTGTAGAGGTGATTGGGTGGTGCTTTGGTGTGGTGTGAAGTTGCTTGCTGGGTGTGCTGGCTCTGGGGCCTCCTGGGAGGTGCTGGCCAAGGTCAGCTGCCACCTGTGCTGACCTGGGAAAACCCAGCAAGAGCTACAGAACAATCTCCAGATGGCTGATACTTGTGCTGGGGCTTGGAGGTGCCTGGGAGAGGCCACAGTAAGAAATGAGACTGGCCGTGACTAGTGTTGGGCCTGGGGCCACTTAGCAAGAGGTATGGGGCATGCTGAGGCCAGATGCTGCTTGCTTGGGGTTTGTGAACCTTTGAGAGATTATAGGAAAGTTTGAAGCATGAGCCAAGACAGGCTGTTTGTATAGAAAAGCCACTAGACACAGCTTAGGTAAACCAGAAAATGGGTAGGGCAGGGTCTCAGGGGATCACAGGGCAGGCAAACAGTGTTAGCCTGGTTAATAGAGACTCCTGTGGTGCAGACCTCTTGGCTTTGTAGGGGGAGGGCTCAGCAAAGGAACAACGGCCTCTGTGCTTTTCACAGCTGCAAGTTATTGGGGCTTCTCTTCCTGGCACTGGAACCCTGGGCTGGGGGCTTGTTCTCCTTGATCCTCAGGGGGAACCTCCAAAGCCAAAATATCCCTCCCAATTTTTAACCACCACACGTGTGTGGACCAACCCATTCCTCAACTCCACCCCTCCTACCAGTCTTGACATGACTTCTTCTGTATATCCTGAGTTACAGGACTTCTGTTCAGTTTGATTTCAGGCAGTTCTTGATGATGGTTTTTCTGTAATTTACTTGTAAGTTTGATGTGGTTGTGGAAGAATGTGAGTGCTGCATTTACCTTCTTTACCATCTTGACTGGAGGCCTGAAACCCTCCTATTCCTTTTAACTAGACGAAGTTCAGAAAATTTGTGATCATGTATAAGTTCTTTGTAGCGAACTAGATGTAATTTTCTCCCCTCCTATTTCAGCCAAGTCCTAATCAAAAAGGTCTTTTATGATCTGGCTCCTGCCTTCTGATCTAATTTCCCATAGGTCTTCTGTTTCACATTCTAATCCAAAGCCACACTGGCCTTTTTGCTATTCTTCGTGTTCCTCCAATACACCAAGCCCTTTCCCAATGCAGGGCCTTTGCTCATGCCCTTCCCTCTGCCTAAATACTTTTTACTCGCTCTCTTACCTCATTCAGGCCTCTCTTCCAATGTCACCTCCTCAGAAAAGCCTTCACTAACTCATATCTAAAGTGGCACCACCTCACATTCCCAGTCTCTCTACCTCCTTACCCTGCTTTTCCAACAGATTTATAATTATGAGGCATTATATAATATTTTACTTGCTTATTTATTGTCTCTCCTCCATTAGAATGTAAGCTCCACAAGTGCAGAGACATTTTGTTCACTGCTTCCTACTTGAATCTAGAAGAGTGGTTAGCACATATCATTCAAAAATATTTACTGAGAATCTGTTATGTGTCAGGCACTGTTCTAGGTACTGAGTATATATGTATAGAGTTGTAAGCAAAACAGAAAAATCTCTGCCTAATGGAGTTTATATTCTAATGACACAATGTAAGTGTTTCATAAATATTAATTGGATAAATCTTTAGGATTCTAATCAAAATTCATTAAAATAAACATTGTGCCTCATAAACTTATTATAATGCATGCTAATGAAACCCTAGTTGTATTAGTTTACAGTGACTCTCTAACAAATTGCCACAAACTTGGTGGATTAAAACAATAAAAATTTATTCTTTTGCAGTTCTGGAGGCCAAATATACAAATTCAGAATCATTGGGCAGAAATTAAGATGCCAGCAGGACTTTCCCCCTTTGGAGGGTCTAGAGGAGGATTCTTTCCTTGTATCTTCCTACTTCTGGTGTCTGCTAGCATTCCTTGCTTGTGGCAACCTCTCGTCAATTGCTGCCTTCATCTTTACCTTACCTCTCCTCTAAGTTTATGTCAAATCTCTGCCTTTCTCTTATAAGGATGTATGTGATGGAATTTAGGACCCACTGGGTAATCCAGGTAACCTCTTTCTGAAAAGAAACCTGAAAAAAAATCCCATCAGCAAAGACCCTTTTTCCAAATAAAAAAATTTTTACAGTTTACAGAGATTAGACCTGATATCTTTGGGGACCATCATTCAGCCTAATGTTCATACCAGGGGAACACTGGCAGGTATCTTTTCTTTTCTTCTTATTTTGTCTTTTCCCTTCCTTGGAATATATGTTTATTTCTGGAAAACTAAAAAAGACAGTGACTATTTTCTTATATAACAACAGAACTATATTTTACAAAGAATCAGTGTAATATTTGTGACTCATTCATAAATGTGTTTGTCTTCCATCAATAAACTCCCACAAAATTAAGTTAATAATCAGTGGAGTTGGCAAAGCAATATGTGGGAACAAATAATTTCATATCTTTTACTAGAGAGATCCCATCAGGATTTGCAGACAGAATATAAAATCTTTACCATTCATCATGTAGTATGTATCATTATCTTTTTTTTTTTTTTACAGGGACAGAGAGAGGGATAGATAGGGACAGACAGACAGGAATGGAGAGAGGTGAGAAGCATCAATCATTAGTTTTTTTGTTTTTGTTTTTGTTTTTGAAAAAGGTGTCTTTTTTTTTTACCATTTTTTAAATTAATTTATTTTTTTATTTTATTCATTTTAGAGAGGAGACACACAGAGAGAAAGAGAGAGAGAGAAAGGGGTGAGGAGCTGGAAGCATCAACTCCCATATGTGCCTTGACCAGACCGGTGCAGGGTTTTGAACTGGCGACCTCAGTGTTCCCAGGTCGACGCTTTATCCACTGTGCCACCACAGGTCAGGTGCATCAATCATTAGTTTTTTGTTGCCGTCGCAACACCTTAGTTGTTCATTGATTGCTTTCTCACATGTGCCTTGACCGTGGGCCTTCAGCAGACCGAGCCACCCCTTGCTGGAGCCAGCGACCTTGGGTCCAAGCTGACGAGCTTTTACTCAAGCCAGATGGGCCCACGCTCAAGCTGGCAAGCTTGGGGTCTCAAACCTGGGTCTTCCGCATCCCAGTCTGACGCTCTATCCACTGTACCACCGCCTGGTCAGACCATATCATTATCTTCATCAGAAAAGTAGGCTGTGGCCATGGTAGTGTTGGTCTGGTGTGTGGAAGTCCTGGGTTTGATTCCTGGTCAGGGAACACAGGAGAAGTGACCATCTGCTTCTCCACCCCTCCCCCTCTCGCTTCTCTCTCTCTTTTTCTTCCCCTCCTACAGCCATGGCTCAATTGGAGTGAGTTGTCCCCAGGCACTGAGGATGGCTCCATGGGCTCTGCCTCAGACACTAAAAAGAGTTTGGTAGCTGAACAATGGAGCAATGCCCCAGATGACAGAGTATTGCCCCCTAGTGGGCTTGCCAAATGGATCTGGTCAGGTCATATGAGGGAGTCAGTCTCTGGCTCCCCTCCTCTCATTGAATAAAAATAAAACAAGAAAGAAAGAGCCTGACCAGGCAGTAGCGCAGTGAATAGAGTGTCAGACTGGGATGCAGAGGACCCAGGTTCATAACCCCGAGGTCACTGGCTTGAGTGTGGCTCATCCGGCTTGAATGTGGGCTCACCAGCTTGACCATGGGGTCACTGGCTTGAGCGTGGGATTATAGATATGACCCCATGGTCGCTGGCTTGAACCCAAAGGTTGCTGGTTTAAAGCCCAAGGTCACTGCTTAAGCAAGGGGTCACTCGCTCTGCTATAGGTCCCCAGTCAAGGCACATATGACAAAGCAATCAATAAACAACTAAGGTGCTGCAATGAAGAATTGATGCTTCTCATCTCTCTCCCTTCCTGTCTATCTTTCCCTGTCTCTCTCTGTCTCTGACACACACACACACACACACACACACACACACACACACACACACACACGGCTGAGACTTCAGGGTCCTTGTCAAATGCCAATAAGTAGAGTAGTGTCTGGCTTCACGGCAAGAGCTGAAGTCCCACAGCCTCTGATGTGTTTGGGAACCCCTACAATGAAATGACAAACAGGCATCATTAAGAAAAGGGTCATTTTTAATACTATTAAGACTTTCTGAAATTTGGCTTGGATGCTCAGAATTTAAACTTGCCTTGCCTTTTGCCTTCTTAAAAAGAAAAATGTATTCTATGACTTTATTCAAATTAAAGTATTCTCACAATTTCTTTAGTGTGAAAGAATATTCTTATTTATTTAGTGGGATTTATTTAAATATGGTCAAATTTAATTAGTGTGTAAAGTCACACTTCTTTTTCATAATAGTATTTTACTCTTGTAAAAAAATAAGTCATTATTACATAACATTCTATTGAGAAAGTCAGGTCTAAGAAAAAAAATTTGAATGAGTCTCACGAGTCTTTACTTCACTTATAATGGATTCAGGGGAACATTTTAATTTTATTTCTTGCATTAATATTAAAAAAATAAAATTATAAGAATAAATTGTGAATATTCTTTATCAGAAAATCTAGTGTTTTTTGGTGAGAGAAAGAGAGAGACAGGGACAGAGGACCGGAAGGAAGAGAAATGAGAAGCATCAACTCGTAGTTGTGGCATTTTATCTGTTCATTGGTTGCTTTGTATATGTGCCCTAGCTGGGAGGTGGCGGGGGCTCAAGCCAGTGACCTTGGGCTTAAGCCCAGCAACTGTGGGCTTCACACCGGTGAACATGTTTTCCCTGAAGCCAGGGAGGATGTTCTTATCACTTGACTGCTGGCCAGTAGTAGGATTCAAATAATTTAACAATCAGTTCTCTGCCCTAATGACCATTTTAAGTATAAAAAAAGATATACCGAAAGGTAGTTTGTTATTTCATGCATTTAATACTTAAATAAGTACAATAAAAGAAGTAACAAAACTAGATTACATTATAAAGAAGTTTTAAAATATTAATGAAAAAATATTAAATAATACATGACAAAAAACAATAAAACTGTTAATTAAGGTATTTCCATATTGCTTCATGTATGTGTGTGTGTGTGTGTGTGTGTGACAGAGAGAGGGCCAGATAGGGACAGACAGACAGGAAGAGAGAGAGAGAGAGAGAGATGAGAAGCATCAATTCTTCGTTGTGGCTCCTTAGTTGTTCATTGATTGATTTCTCATATGTGCCTTGACCTGGGGAGCTCCAGCTGACCCAGTGACCCCTTGCTCAAGCCAGCAACCTTGGGTTCAAGCCAGCAACCTTGGGTTCAAGCCAGAAACCTTGGGCTTCAAGCCAGCAACCTTTGGGCTCAAGCCAGTGACCATGGAGTCATGTTTTTGATCCCATGTTCAAGACAACAACCCCATGCTCAAGCTGGTGAGCTTGCACTCAAGCCAGATGATTCTGTGCTCAAGCCAGAGACCTTGGGGCTTTGAACCTGGGTTCTGTGTGTCCCAGTTCAACACTCCATCTACTGCACCACCACCTGGTCAGGCTCCATATTGCTTCTTGATTGGCATCCTCAATTGCAATTTTTTTCACCTATGGACAGAATGAACATTACTACAGGAGCTTAGAATATACTGTTGCGCAGATGAATGTTAAAAAAGAGTGAGAAATCCCTGGCAGGTTGGCTAATTGGTAGAGTGTCAGCCCAGTGTGTGGATGTTCCGGGTTCAATTCCTTATCAGGGCACACTGGAGAAGTGACCATCTGCTTCTGCACCCCTCACCCTTCTCTCTCTCTTTCTTTCCCTCTTGCAATCATGGCTTAATTGGTTTGAGCAAAAGTTGGCCTTGAGCGCTGAGAATGGCTCCATAGCTTCTGCCTCAGGCGCTAGAATGGCTCTGATCCTGAGCAAGGAGCAATGGCCCCAGATGGGCAGAGCATCGCCCCCTAGTGGGCATGCCGGCACATGCAGAGGTCTGTCTCTCTGCCTCCCCTCCTCTCACTAAAAGAGAGAGAGAGAGAGAGAGTAAGGAATGTAAATTTGTGATTTACACATTGGGTGGCTGCCCAGGTGCCCACCTTAGAGAGAACCCTGAATACAAATGCCATTTCAACAGTAGGTTTGCCAAACTCAACAAAAAATTAGGTATTGGTTCTGCCAAACCAGTGGGAACCAGCTGAATCCTCCCAGTGCTGCTGGCCTAGTTAATTATTCTGGACTGTGGTGGCCTTTCTTTGTTCCTAGAGGCTATGCATGAAGGGCCCTCCTGTAATAGCCTCCACCCAAAATTTTCTTATGAAATAGAAAATTTCATAAGACCACCCCAAAGCTCCAGAGAACTATTCCTTGAAGATTCACACAGCAGGAAGTTGACTTTGGACCCCAGGCTGAGGCTTCCTGGTCTGGTGATGTGTTCCTTCATGGTTTGGTGAGATTTGTACATATTCATAATTCTCTTTTTCTTAGTCTATTGCTTTAACTAGCTGTTACTCTAGAGCCCAGGCTGATGTTTCTCTGTCTGGTGACGTGGTATATAGCTCATCATTATGTTGATTTTTTTTCTTTTTTCTACTTTGGGTTACAAACCCCTTTTGATTTTGCTTTGATTATTTTTTTATTGTTATTAATCATAATAAATTTCCCCCTAAAATCCATCCGTGAGTAATTGCAACTCTGTACCATGCCTCCTGCTCAGCACACCATGGGATCATGTTGATGATCCCATGCTCAAGCTGGCAACCTTGTGCTCAAGCTGGTGAGCCTGAATTCAAGCTGGATGAGCCACGCATCCCAGGTTGACACTTTATCCATTGAGCCACCAACAGTCAGGCAAAACAAATAATAAATTTAAATACTTTCATGGAGTCATGAAATATTTTAGTGGTCTTATGGTGAACAAGTTTTCAAATTTCTTGCTTATAAACCTAATGTTATATCTATAAGAATAGGCTTCAAAATAACATTCTGTGATTTTTATTCCTCAGGTTATGTAACAGTAGCCTAAGTAAGTAAACCTAACGTGTCCACAAAGTATAGAAACATATCCAAGCTGCTCTGTTCCCAATAGGAGTAGGTACTGAAGCAGCCAATATTATCATTATGGGCACTTCCCTTGGCTCTCAGAACCAGTTGATAAATTCCCCTGCTGTTATTACAGCTCAGAACCAGTAGGTGAACTAACCTGTTATTGTAGTTCATGGTGGTGCCCACTCCCACACTTCCCATCTCCTGTGATGAAGAGATGGATGCAGATCAGACACAACTCAGGAACGGAAAGGTCAGAGAACCTTCTTCACCCCAAATCCCCAACACACATTTCTCTGCCTTTACCTGAGGCAATAAGGAACACCTCCTTTGAGGAGATGATATGATTTCCATGGCTGAGGAGAAGGGATAACAAGTCTGCTACCTGAATAAAAAGTGTTCAACTGCACTTCCCTTCTCCAGCAGGTGGCAATGAGTAACTCCAAAGAGAACTAGTCTAGCCAAAGCCAGAAGAGCCAGAAGGGCACTGAATAGTTATTTTTATTTTTTTGTATTTTTCTGAAGTGAGAAGCAGGGAGGTAGTCAGACTCTCGCATGTGCTCAACCGGGATCCACCCAGCATGACCACCAGAGGGCAATGCTCTGCCCATCTGGGGCATTGCTCCGTTGTGGCTGAAGCCATTTTAGCGCCTGGGCAGAGGCCATGGAGCTGTCCTCAGTGCCCAGGCCAACTTTGCTCCAATGGAGCCTTGACTGTGGAAGGGGAAGAGAGAGACAGAGAGGAAGGAGAGGGCAAGGGTGGAGAAGCAGATGGGTGCTTCTGTGTGCCCTGACCAGGAATCAAGCCTAGAATGTCCATATGCTGGGCTGATGCTCTATCTACTAAGCCACTGGCCGGGTCTTAAAATTCTTAATAAAATGTCAACTTTTAAAATATTTAAATTTTGTTTAAATGACATAAAATAGAAGGCCCATGAAAGGCCCTAAGAATTGCAAACTATATGGCAGAAGCAGGAATCTTAGAGTTGCGATAAAAACAGAACCCTAAATTTTATATATAAAACTTATATTAAAAAGATGATGCTATTGACCAGCACTAGTGGTGAAGCAAACAGGATAGTCTGTGGGTGACCCCAGCAGATTACTCTGGGTTGCCTGGACAGTGAACCAGCTGTGACCAAAGACCTCTTTATTTTATCCAACTGCGGCTTCCCATGGCACTCACTGGTTCTCTCAGATACTCCTGACAGTTGATATCTAAACCCAGACAGCCTGATACCAAGTAATTTGTGTGGACCCCATTAACAAGGATGTTCACAACTTTGGTCTTGAAAAAGAGAAAGCAAAAGGGGAAAGGATGTCTCTTCACTATAATACTTACTTATTGCATATTCAGCCCTGGCCCCACTTTGTCCCCTTGGCTTATAAGTTTGCTAGTAAAGCCTGTTTCTTCATCAATGACATTGTGAATTTTCCTGAGCTTTCTTGCTCAACAACACATGCTTTAAGTTGCTTTCCAGATGATGGGCATTCCTTGTGCTTTCCATGGTCTCACCATTGTATTGTAATCTCTTAGGGAATCAACAATATATAGTGTAAGACACCAATCTTTCTAATTAGAAGACAGGAAGTAAAATCACAATGCATTCTAGTGGAATGTTCTTAAAGTGCTTTGAAATCACTGTTAGGATTTAGTTTGAGACTTAAGGAATCTATAATTTTCATTTCTTTGATTTTATCTAGGATACTACTGGTTTAAATGATTTGTAAAATTTACTGTGATATTTTCTGCCGCACACATCTATAGAGACATTCAGTTTGCAGAACACCCCCTTTTCTGTGGATTTGTTGGTGATACTGAGGCTGAGATCAACTAGAAGAGGTCCACCATTGTGACATCCACTTTTATTCTTCGATACTTCAAAATAAAACTGTGAAAGGCCTTATCAATATTACAACACTAACTGTCATGATTTCACAGCTCCTTGTGACATGTTTTTGCTAAACAAAATTTTTTATCTTTGGCTTACCCACCTAATGACTGAAAATGAAGAGAGAATAGCTCTCTAAGGTTAAATTATGGAAATCTCTATTGCACTAACATGCAAAAATTATTATTCCCTTGAATGTGATAAAGTGATTGTGTTTATGAGGATTCATGGAGTCAAACTTATCTTTTTGTCTCACCATGTGACTAAATTCCATAAGTCTCAGTCACTGCTGATTATCTTCTTCACTTGATTTTATATTATTTATTTATTTATTTTTGAGAGAGAGAGGTACAAATAGGGACAGACAGGAATGGAGAGAGATGAGAAGCATCAATTCCTCATTGTGGCACCTTAGTTGTCCATTGATTGCTTTCTCATATGTGTCTTGACCAGTCACAGCTGAGCCAGTGACTCCTTGCTCAAGTCAGTGGCCTTGGGCTTCAAGCCAGAAGTCTTTGGGCTGAAGCCAGCGACCATGGGGTCATGTCTATACCCCACACTCAAGCTGGTGACCCCGGAGTCTCAAACCTGGGTTTTCAGTGTCCCAGGCCGATGCTCTGTCCACTGTGCCACTGCCTGGTTAGACTCTTCTTTGCTTGATTTTAGCCAAAAGACTGAGAAGCAATTGTTATCTTCTTAACATGTAAAATTACACACACACAAAAATGTAAAGACTTTATTTATTCCATTTTTAGAGATGAGAGAGAGAGAGAGAGGAAAAGAGGGAGAGAGAGAGAGAGAAGGGGAGGAGCAGGAAGCATCAACTCCCATATGTGCCTTGACTAGGCAAGCCCAGTGTTTCGAACCGGCGACCTCAGTGTTCCAGGTCGACACTTTATCCCACTGCGCAACCACTGGTCAGGCTACAGAAAATGTTTACAAATTATTTTTTCATTTTTTAAAAATCATCAAATTATAAGTTTAATTGATTACTTTTTTGGAACAAAAAATTAGGTGTTCATATAGAGCAATTATGAAACACACCAAAGTTGAATAAAGGTAATTCACATGAATAGAAAAGATTACCCCATCCAATGTACAAGCCAAAACAATTAAACCTATGAATTTCAGTAATAATTTTAAGAAGTAATAGTTATCTATTTGTATACATCACACTTGATCTTAGCCAAAAGGCTGAGAAGTGATATTTTGTGTTCATGAAAGGCAATGTTTTGTTTTGTTTTTTTGACAAAGACAGAGAGAGATAGAGATAGAGACAGAGAGTGGGACAGATAGGGACAGACAGACAGAAAGGGAGAGAGATGAGAAGCATCAATTCTTCATTGTGGCTCCTTAGTTGTTCATTGATTGCTTTCTCATATGTGCCTTGACTGGGGGAAGAGGGCTACAGCAGAGTGAGTGATCTCTTACTCAAGCCAGCGACCTTTGGGCTCAAGCCAGTGACCTTTGGGCTCAAACCAGTGACCACGGGGTCATGTCTATAATCCCACGCTCAAGCCAGTGACCTCACACTCAAGCCAGATGAGCCTGTGCTCAAGCTGGCAACCTTGGGGTTTCAAACCTGGTTCTCCACATCCCAGTTCGACACTCTATCCACTGTGCCACCGCCTGATCAGGCTGGTTTTCTTTAACTTATTGACTTATTTGACCTACAAATGGAATCATAGTGTTTTATAACTTGCCTTTTCCACTTAACAACATACTTCAACATCTTTCCATCTAATCATTCTTCTAAAAAACTGTGTAGTAACCCAACACATGAATATCATTATGCTAGCCAGTTCCACATTTATAGGTGTTTGCATTGTTTTCAATCTTTGCTATTATGAACAATGCTGCAATAAATATCCTGTACATATATATATCTTTATGCCCATGAATGATTATTTGTATAAGATCAATTGCTAGAGGTAAAATTACTTACTCAAACAGTATGGATATTTAGATTTTAACAGATATTGCCAAATAGTCCCTTCAAAAAGCTGAATCGCTATATACTCTTGTATAAACTGTATCAGGGTAAGGCAGTGATTTTCAGACTTTTGTTACACAGAACTCTTTCTTTAAAAGAAATCCTTGTGAGAATCCAGGATGTAAAGTAGGACTTCATTTTGGTGAAAACTAATACAGGAGTCGGAGGCCTGTAGCTCTGGCCATTGTCCCAGACCTTAGCCTCTGTAGCTCCTCCATGTGGCCTCCATTGGCTGGAGCACAATACAATATAGGTAGCTTCTCTTTTTCTAATATAATGTGTTTTCAAATATATTTGCCTGGATGAAAGTAGAAATAACATGATATAAGACTTAAGAATTGTTATAAAATCCCTAATTATACCTCAATTTCAGACACAATTTTCAGTAATTTGCTACTAGCACTTTATATGTGTTCTTTCATTGGTTTCCTTTCCTTTACAGTATGCATCTGATTATGGCTAACTTCTGTTCCTTTTAGATGGTTTAATGATTTTCATCTTTTTTTTTTTTAATTTTTATTTTATTCATTTTAGAGAGGAGACACAGAGTGAGAGAGAGAGAGAGAGAGAGAGAGAGAGAGAGAGAGAGAGAGAGAGAGAAAGGGGGGAGGAGCTGGAAGCATCAACTCCCATATGTGCCTTGACCAGACCAGTGCAGGGTTTTGAACTGGTGACCTCAGTATTCCCAGGTTGACGCTTTATCCACTGCACCACCACAGGTCAGGCTGATTTTCATCTTTGTCTTAATTCCACTAAGTGTATGAAACCTAAACTTGCTATCGTTGGGATCAGCACTTTCATTTTTGTTTCTCTTCATTTTAATGAGAATGGCAAAATATAAGGAAAATAATTCAAATTATGGAAATAAACTCATCAACAAAGGTTGTGACTGTCAAAACTGAATTGCAACTCTTGGCTGTATCACTATATAATATTTCATAATATTAACTCATTAACTGATATATAGAAACCTGAACTGAAGGAAAGGTGGGTTGCGGTGTGATTAAAAGACAGAGTGGCGGGTGGTAAAAATCTGAAGAATCACCTCTATATCATTGCAATCTGTGACTCCCTTCAGTGGTTTAGAAGCCTAGTTTCAAGTTTTTCCTAATAGTTTTATCAGACTTGAACAAGCCTGTTGTTCCCAGGAAAACAATGAGAGAAGAGTGTACCAGTTGAAGACTACATAAAGAATACTTAACTATGGAGCCATTCGTACTGGTAATCTGGGAAAACCAGACGCTTCTTCCAGAGCTCTCACTCCAGAACGAAGCCTCTATGAGAGTCTTCTATACAGAGGCATCTGCTGCCCTTGATTGTCCAGATGAATGTTAGTCTTTTTTTTTCCCCCTCTAAATCTTTTTTACTTTGATTCTGATTTTGTTTTTCCGATTGAAGAGAAATCACCCAAGGTTTATTTCAGGGTTGTTTCACATAGGTGTAATTTGGTTTATTTTTTTTAGCCAACCAGGTATTGTCCTTCTTCTCATACAGGTAATTACATAATGTTTCTTAAATACATCCAGAAATCCTGACTATTAGAGACAAGGATGAAACACACTTAACTATCTAAAAGGAGCAGATCTTTAGCCTCAATCAGATGTTTATTGTGAGGGAAGAAAAAACTCAATAGAAAACACACAGAATTCTAGAATAATTTTGTTCATTGATTCAACAAATGCATGAGTTTTTATGGAGCAAAATGTAAAAACCATAGTCACTACGTCACTACCCTGAGTTTATTATCTGACAAGGGCAACTCAGCATACTCCCCCCAACAGTTATATAATCATATAAGGTAGTTTAGTATAAAATGTGAAATGTGTGGTACAGGTTATAGTTGTCATAGAAGACCCACCCTTTCATATTCTCAGTTCATTAACCCCTTTATAGTTTTATATCGCCTTGTACCCAGTATAGACTTCATGTTCAGCCTCTTTAATTATTACACCTACATCTCAGAATTCTTTGCCCATTTGATCTTTCATATCAGCCTTATCAATTCTCAATCCTGAGTAAACTCTGCTGTTTGCTTTCTCAGCTTATGCTCCCAAAGTGCTAAGCATAGCTTGAGAGAATTATGTTCTCTGCTTTTCCTGATTCTCCATGTGACATGTCACTATTTTTCCAATTTTTCTAACTCTCTTGAAGCTCCTGATCCCAGAGGCTCCTTCATCTCAGCAGATGACGTGCCCTCCTTTACTGCCGGAATCAAAGGCATCAGGCTTGATTTCACCTTTTCCTTCCAATCTGAATTTTTTTTCTGATACTCATTTTTCCTTCCCAAAAGTAACTTCTCTATCCTTTTCTGATGACCCTCTCCTCTAAAAACTTGCCCCACAATTTGACCTAACTCAGTCTCTGAGTCTCCACTGGTTTCTTCTTTTTAACCCCAAAACATGTTACAAATATCTCATTCCCACATTCTTCTGCACTAGTTATTACTACATAACAAATTACCTCAAAATTTAGCAGATTATACCAATAAAAAACTTATCTCAGTTTCTGTAGAATATAAGATCAGCTTAATTGATGGTCATTCTGGCTCTGAGACTCCCATGAGGCTGCAATCAAGATGTCATTCAGAGCTTGACTTGGGGCTGCAGAATTCACTTCCAATGTTGAGTTTCCTCACAGTGGAGCAACTGGGTTCTCTCAGAACAAGTGGCTTAAGAAAGCAAGGAAGAAGGAAGCCCTAATGCCTTTTATTAGCTAGTCTAATTTTTAAAATTAATTTATTTCAGAGAGAGAGGAAAGGAGAGAGAGAGAGAAAGACATTGATCTGTTGTTCTACCTATCCATGCATTTATTGGTTGTCTCTTGTATATACCCTGATTGGGGATTAAACCCACAACCTTGGCACATTGGGATGACACTTCAACCAATAGAGCTACCTGACCAGTGCCTTATTAACTAGTCTTAGAAATGGAGTACCACCCTGGTTGGGAGCTCAGTTGGTTAGAGCATTGTCCCAATATGCCAAGGTTGTGGGTTCAATCCCTGTTAAGAGAACATGTAAGAATCAACCAATGAATGCATAAATAAGTGGAATAACACATTTATGCTTCTCTCTCTCTCTCTCTCCTTTCCTCTCTCTACAATCAACAAAATAAATAAAAATTAAAGAAAAAAGAGAGAGAAACACCACCTGACCAGCAGTGGTGCAATGAATAGAGCACTGACCTGAGATGCTAAGGTCCTAGGTTTGAAACCCTGAGGTCACCAGCTTATGTGCGAGGTCACTGGCTTGAGCATGGGATAATCAACATGATCCATGGTTGCTGGCTTAAGCCTAAAGGTCGCTGGCTTGAGCAAGGGGTCACTGGCTCAGCTGGAACCCCTGGTCAAGGCATGTATGAGAAGCAATCAATGAACAATTAAATCGTGATTATTTTCCAAAAAGATTTGCTTCTGAGATATGTTTGCATATAGTATTTTTACAGTTCTCATCTCTCTATCTCTTTCATTAAAAGAAAATAAAATAAACACTGTACCATCACTTCTGTATTACTCTATTTGATAAAAGTGAGTCACTAAGTCCAGTCTATACTAAAAGGAGCAAAATTGGTCTCCACCACTTAAAGAAAAGAACTTCAAAAATCTGTGGGCATATTTTAACTCCACTACATGTCTCAAATATACCATTTTTCAAGCCTGCTAGTTATTCAAGATATTTTGCTGCTTTATTACTCCTTTCAGTTATTCCCTTTCCCTACTTTCTCATCACCTAATATTCAACAGTCAGATGATTATCAGCTAACTAAACATGTGCTGTTGAGCATGACTTTCAAATTAGCATGTCATTCAAGGCACTACAAAACCTAGCCATAGACTATGTTTTCATTGTCTCTCTCCCAGTTTCCCTTATACCTCATCCAGGTAGACTTCTCATTCCCCAAACATCCCCTCTGTGCCTTTGCTCAGATGATTTCCCTCAACAGAAAGACACCCTCCTCACTTTCTTATTGTTCAAGCCCCAGTACAATTGCCATTTTATTCAAGTAGATCTTCCCAACCAGAAACATCCCTTTCCTCCTCTGCACATTGTCAACTTTACTGTGATCATCCCATTTTACACTGTTATTGTGTTGATATACACCTTTGTATTCCTTCCAGCACTCCAATACCTTGCTCATATACAAAATTCTTAATCCTTTTTGAATGAATAAATTTATTTAAATCATTAAGATTTAATTTTACTCTCATCAAATGGCAAATTAAAGTCCCTATAATCTCTAATTCTATTAGACTAATATATTGAGCTAAGGGAAATTGCAGAATGGTCTCTGCTAAAGAAGAATACAGTCTTCTATTATTTGAACAATTTTAATGGCATGACTCAAATTAAATCGTGATTATTTTCCAAAAAGATTTGCTTCTGAGATATGTTTGCATATAGTATTTTTACAGTTCCTGGTCAACACGAAATTTCCATGGAAACACACTGGAGAAGAAAATAATTGAATTGTGTTTGAACTGCATTTTGTCATCTCCATGGAGCTATCTGTGCTAAATATTTGAGTGTGCACAGAAACTGTAATTTATAATCACCTAAGCAAAGACATACTATTTGATGCTTTTAAAAAATGATAATATCTATTAGTTTTAAATATTTTTATTAGTATGTGGATATAATATAAAAAGAAGTCTATTTCTTGACTCATACATTAATGTCAGCAGATCAAATACCCATTTGCATCTTAGTGCAGAAAAATAAAAGAAATTAAATGCTCAGCATGGAAAGTGTGGTGGTGGTATTTTTTGTTTTTTGTCTATAAATGAAATAATTTCTTCTGATATTGTTCTAGTTTAAATTTGTTCTCTAGCAACTACATGGCAGCTGGGTTCTCCCAGAGCAAGTGACTCAAGAAAGCAAGGAAGAAGGAAGCCTTAATGCATTTTATTAGCTAGTTTAGAAGGGGTGTATCATCACTTCTGCATTACTCTGTTTGCTAGAAGTGAGTCGTTAAATCCAGCCTGCACTCAAAGGAGCAGAATTGGTCTTCACTCCTTAAAGAAAAGAACTTCAAAATATTGTGGACCTATTTTAAACCCACCACATCTCTCAAATATACCATTTCTCAAGCCTGGTAGTTCTAAATTTGTTGTCTAGCAATGAGCTGTGGAACACTTTTGATTCCAAATATAACTAATTTAATATGGACAGTTGGTTTAAAATACACATAGAAACTAAAAGATGAAAATATTTTCACTCACTATATAGTACTGTAAATGTTTATGACTGACAAATGTATTCTTTTCCTAAGTACTGTGAAAACCTGCCCAAGAACTTAAAATCACTAGAAATATTGTATCTTGTAATCTTTTTCTAATCTGTCTTTGGAATATAAATCTATCTTTACACATCGGAATTTTTAGAAATTTATTATAGCAATTCAATATGTTCAAGAGGTATCAGATATAACTCAGGATTTTCTTAAAAGTTCTCATTCAACATCAACTGTTGACTTTTATGTTTACAGTTCAATAAATATAACAGAACAAACATAACATGGAAAGAAAGAAAATACAAAAACTGTGTTGTTCATGTTCATTGAAAATGTGCACATAGGCTATAAAGAAGTTACACTTATATTACTTTCCTTAACATTTAAACCCAAACTGTTGGGTTTTAATGTTAAGGAAAGAATGCATTAATAGAAGACAATTTAAGTGTATTAGTAACACAGTTTGTTCTTTATAGAAAAACTCTCTACACCAAAATTTATCTTGCAAAAAGGACCACATATCTCTTATTCTGTTAGAAGCAAAACTGAAAAAGCAAAAAGGTAAATGTTAAAAAAAGCAGCAGAAAGCTGCCAATGGGGAGTATTCCTTCCATTTGGCCAGTTTTGCTTATTCTCTGATAGTTTTTCTCCAGTGGAAGTTTGAATAAAACCTCTACCCAGTTGGGCAAAATAAGGCTGAGGGATAACTACCCCTTCATATAGGTTTGCTACATGCTCAGTCACTTTCTCCAGTTGGGGAAGAATTGCCTCCTAAAGCTATGATTCTGTTTCCTCACAGGCCTTTACAGGATTGCCCATACCTTCACCTGAATTACTGGCAACCTTGCATAAAGGAGCAGGGGCAGCTCCAGTTATAGGCTTTGTCCCACTTATAGGAACCAAATTTCCTTTTCTGGGGCAGCTGTGGCTTTGATTGAACCAAGTAACAGCTCAGAGGCCTAGATGTGATGGATTACACTTTGGCTTTTCCATGGAGTGTGGGAGGGTGGGGTGTAAATTTAGTGGACAGAGGGCCATATGCTCAAAAGAAAGGTAAGCCTAAAATCCATGATGTGATGACAGAAGCAAAAAAGAATGAAAAAGCCAAAGTACTCAGGCCTGGGGACTGACATTTTGATTAGATTAAATAGAACCTACACACCATAGATAACCTATTTTCCCCCTCAGATTCCTTCTCTAGCATACTCTTCCCTGAGAGGCTGACCTTACATGGACTGCATCACTGGGCTCCTGTCATGCTGGTGGCCTCGGCCAGGCAGGTTCACATGGGATTCCTGCAGATGGTAGAAAAACTGTGGAGCCGGAAAGCATTGGGCCATTCCATTTAATAAAGTCTCACAATGGCAAACATGCACACAGGTAGGGGAAACTGCATCTCAGGCAAACAAACTGCAAAGATGGCCCCTAACAGTGGCTGGCAGGCAATCTGCGCATCTGCAGTCCTCCTGAGTGCAAGCACCCATAGCCTTATATAGGCCATACACACGTGGTGCTGCCACATGCTCACACACTAATCCAGTAAAGTGCTTACACCTGACAACCCTGTGAGCAAGCCTAACACAGCTGCCCCACAATAGGCTATGCACACCTGCCCCTGCCGTGTGCTCATGCACTAATCAAGCAAAGTGCTTGCAGCCAGTGAACCAGTGAGCAAGTCTAACACAGCTGTTTTCCCAACAGCTCCCTTGCCCTCTGACTTCTAGTTGTGTTCAAATAAGGTGACCAACATTTTTACAATGAAAAGGAGGACAAAAATAAATTGAAGAAAACAATATCGTAAATAAAAGAAACATTTTATTCATTGCAACAATAATACACTGTAATATGATAAATGCATAATAAAAACATTTGTAATATTTTATATTGTAATTATGCTTACATGCCTATTAATTTTAATAATTCTAAGAAAAAAGTACTCATTTAGATACAAATACATCACATCACACGCAATGGATTGATTCTGCATCGATCAAATACGGACATTTACAGATTAGTCTTCCAATATCAAAAAGGAGGACATGTAGAAGGATACTTTTCGAGGAAAGACAGAACTTACAAAAGAAGGACTGTCCTCCCTAAAGGAGGACAATTGGTCACCTTAGTTCAGGGAACACAGCGGGGCTAGTACTGGTAAGCAATTGGTAAGAGAGTGAGGAAGGGATGTTTCTTTCCCTGGCTCCCTCCCTGCCACATAGCCATAGTTTTGTTCCGCTCTGCTAAAATTACCAGTTTTGTCAGGTGGCTCTCAGCACATAGGTCTCTCTCAAGAGTTTGGTTACCATTCCTTTCCCCTGTCCTTTCTGACTTAAGGGTAGAAATAGCCCCCTGCTGTTACTAGCCATAGGGTACTACTTCAACATCCTTCTTTATTTTTTCTAAACCTTGCCTTTAATAAATAACCTGTTGTAAAGTAGTGTACTTAAACCCGTGGGTTACATAGAGACACCAAGTCCAAATGAATTTTTAAGGAGTTTATTAATTAGCCAGCTAGCTACACGGGGCACAACACCAAATCATGTAGAAAGTCCTTACCATTCTGTGGCTGATTTTATAGACCAAATCACATACTGGTTGGGGTGGGTAAGGAGGGAGCATGGTACAATAGTCAATTACTAACAAGCTTACAACATCTATCTATAGGATCTATTAAAAGGAAAAAGCATTCTTACACATCAAGACCAGAAGATGACACAAGTAGTGATAATTGTTTTACATACCTGGTAAAGACATTTCCAAATCTTCTAGTGTCTACCACCTCTCCTTGTTGCCACAACAAAATGGTTAGCTTAGTATAAGGAGAGAAGCTAAACGAAATTACCTTTGCTAAAAGTTACTAGGTTATTAGGTTTCCTAATAAGCTAGTCCCCGCTTGTTTAGTTTACAAGTTTTTATACACATAAAGGATTTCAAAAGGGATGATTATTAGAAAGCATATGAAATGTTACAGAGTGCAGGTTTTTCAAGCAAAGGGAGTGGGCTTGTGATCCCTTTGTCTAGAGGTATACGTCACTCTCAGGACTCCAGGAGGGGAGGAAGAGTTAGAATGAGCGTAGAAATTTTAATTAAGATATGTAAACATTGTCTCCTAAAAGATTTTAAGGAAGGGGAAGAGGAAGTTTTCAGGTAAGTTTTATCTTCTTTGTTGTTTAGCAAGTAGTGGCCTCAGTCCTTCCAGAGAACTATGATTAGTCACTAACTTTTGCCCCTTTAATCTCTTTCTCTGTTTTTTTTTTTTTTCTTTTCAGAGAGGATGGGTAAGGGGGCCTGACTCTTCCTTTTACTTTATTTTTTTAATTTTTTTATTATTATTTTTTGTATTTTTCTGAAGTGAGAAGCAGGGAGGCAGAGAGACAGACTCCTGCATGCGCCCGAATGGGATACACTGGCATGCCAACCAGGGGGCTATGCTCTCCCATCTGGGGCATTGCTCTGATGCAAATGAAGCCATTCTAGCACCTGAGGCAGAGGCCATGGAGCCATCCTCAGCGCACGGGCCAACTTTGCTCCAGTGGAACCTTGGCTGCGGGAGGGGAAGAGAGAGAGACAGAGAGAAAGTAGAGTGGGAAAGGTGGAGAAGCAAATGGGCGTTTCTCCTGTGTGCCCTGACTTGGAATCAAACCCGGGACTTCCATATGCCGGGCCGACAGTCTGCCACTGAGCTAGCCAGCCAGAGCCTGACTCTTCCTTTTAAAATACTAATGTTAACAATTTTTGCAATTCCTTGACACCTTATCACAAAGCCTTTGTTAAATTATCCTTAATTACCCAGGTTGATGGTGCTGTATGTTTTCTGAATCCTGACCAATATAGATAGTATTAATTTTCAACAAGAAATCTCAGAAACACAATTCTACATTACAATTTGACTATAAATAACATTCATATTATGGAAGCATTTCCTTGTTAACGACATACTTTGTGACTAAAATCTTCCCAAATGTGGGCAAAATGACTGCATAGGGTTGCTCACGGGTTTACCAGCTGCAAGCACTTTGCCTGATTGGTGTGTGGGTGTGGTCTAGGTAAGGCTGTGGGATACTTTCTCTGGGTGGAGATTCTACCAGATCACTCTGCCTCCACTGTGAGGTGTGGTTTTTCCTACTCCCTTCCCCTTCACTGTGAAAAGCAGATTTTCCTTTGTTTATTAGCTCTTTTCCTTTTGTTGTTTATTCGCTTGCCTGTCTTTGCGAGCCTCTAATAAACGGGAATGGACTGACACTTTCTGGCTCCTCAGTTTCTCTACCGTCTGTCCAAGTTCATTGAGAACCTGCCTGGCCTCAACCATCAGCATTACATCAATTCCCTGCGCTGATCCCTGAGGTGAGCTGCTTTCCGTCTCTGCACAAGTGAGAGGGATTGAGAACAATCCTTCCTTCCATCCTGGCAACTAACCCTGGGTATATTTATAAACAATGAGTCTGTAGCTTTCCCTCAAGGTTTGGCCATCTTCTTTGACTAAACTTCAGTCCTGATTGTTGGTTTTCAAATTTAGTTCCCTGCTGGGACAACAGCCTGCCCTTGGACCCTAGCCTTCTAAATCTTGCCAATACTTTCCCTGCAGATTTGCTTTTTTTCCACTGTCTTTCACTGGCTGACTGTTTCCTATGTCACCAAAATGGACCTCCTTGTCACTGTTTTTGCCCTGCTCCTGAACCTCAAAACTGTCTCAAAATCCCTCTGTTACACTATCCCTGTCTTTCAGATAGGAATCATATTCACTGATTCTCTTGGAATTTTCTATTTGGATGGTTAGCCCCTTCTTGGAGACTATGACTATTGGGTGAATTTTCCTCCAGCTCTCATGCCTCCTATATGGACTTCACACAAGTAAGTGTGAGTAATGTCGCTGGTGGAGGCCAAGCAGATTTATACTGGATTTGTGCAGATGGTAGAGAAACTGTGGAACAGAAAAGTGTCAGGCCATACTTGTTTATTGGAGGCTCACAAAGACAGGTGAGCAAATGAACAACAAAAGGGAAAGCTAACCTGACCAGGCGGTGGCGCAGTGGATAAAGGGTTGGACTGGGATGCAGAAGACCCAGGTTCGAGACCCTGAGATAGCCAGCTTGAGTGCAGGGCCCATCTGGCTTGAGCAAAAGCTTGCCAGCTTGGACCCAAGGTCACTGGCTCCAGCAAGGGGTGGTTCGGCCTGCTGAAGGCCCGCGGTCAAGGCAAGTGTGAGAAAGCAATCAATGAACAACTAAGGTGTCACAATGGCAACAAAAAACTAATGATTGATGCTTCTCACCTCTCTCCATTCCTGTCTGTCCCTATCTATCCCTCTCTTTGTCCCTATAAAAAACAAAGAAAAGGGAAAGCTAATAAACAAAGGAAAATCTGATATTCGCAGTAAGGGCAAGGAAGCAAGGAAAACTGCACCTTATGGTGGCAGTAGAGTGACCTGGGAGAATTGCCACCCAGGGGAAGCACCCATAGCCTAATATAGGCTATGCACACATGCCTCTGCCACGTGCTCATGCACTAATCAAGCAAACTGCCTGCAACTGGTAAACCCGTGAGCAAGCCTAACACAGATGCCCCCATAGTGTGATTTTAGCAAAATACTAAGAACAAGGCATTCTAAGCAACCAATACAAGTGTTGCTCAGTTCATTAATGAATTGGAATTTTTATTTATAAGTCAGCCCTTGTAAGTCAGTTCCCTAAGGCTTAATCACTGTAGATGAACATCAAAAAAGGAATTTAAAAACTTGAGGATGAAGATATTAATATCAAGATTCTAACAATTCTTGGACACCAGCAAAAGGACTGTGACAAGAAACAATATTTTTTCTCCAAAAAGAGGAAAAAAGATGAAAATTATGGTATTACTAACAGCTACTTTGTTGGGCACCTGATAAATTGGTATTTTATTGATGACCAAGGCTGAGAACTGTTAACTGCCTCTAATCACATTGCTAGTTTTTGGAGAACTAGAATTCAAATTGAGGTTTGTTTTAAAAACACACAGTCTTCTCTTTGCATCATCTTGATATATTAATATGATATAAAATTGGGCAGCCCTTAAGATAATAAGTATGATGCCTGACTTGTGGTGGCACAGTGGATAGAGAATTGACCTGGAACTCTGAGGTTGCTAGTTCAAAACCCTGGGCTTGCCCAGGCAAGGCACAAATGATATGCAGACGATGAATAACTAGAGTGAGGTAGCTATGAGTTGATGCTTCTTGCTCCCTTTCACTCTCTCTCCTTCCTTCTCTCTAAAGTCAATAAATAAAATCTTTTTTAAAAAGTTAATAAATTCTAATTCAATCAATATAAAGAAAATATATAGGGAAAATATAAATATTATATTAAAAAATAGTCAATGATCCTAAAACCACATAGGGGAATGCAGAGAAATTAAAATAGTTGTCATTTTAGAGCAAAGAGATTATGTCTTGATAAATTTATACCTAAGTATTTCAATCTTGGAGCTATTATAAATATTATTTAAATTTTTTTGTTTTTTACTTTATTAGTACTACACAGAAATAGTACTTTTTTTGTACTAAAAAATAGTTGGTTTTTTGAACATTGACCTTGTATCCCACAACCATGCCAAACTCACTTATTTGTTCTAGGTTTGGTTTATTTATTTGATTTATTTATTTGATTTTTTTAGATTCCTTGGGGTTTTCTTTGTAGACAATCATGTCATCTGCAGATGGGAAAAGTTTTACTTATTTTTTTTCTAATCTGTATGCCTTTAAATTTTATTTATTTATTTAGTTTGTTTGCTTCCACTGACTAGGACTTCCAGTATGATGTTGAATTGGAGCAGTGAGATTGTTTTGCCTGGCTTTTTTCTTTCTTTTTTTTTTTGCCTGGCTTTTTTTCTTGATCTTAGGGGGAAGCGTTCACCCTTTCATAATTATGATTTTAGCTGTAGGTGTTTTTCAGTTGCCTTTTTCATGTTGAGAAAAATTCCTTCTTTTTTGTTTTAAAATATTGATTTTAGAGAGAGGGAAGAGAGAAAGGCAGAGGTGTTGGAGGAGCAGGAAGTATCAACTCAGAGTTGCTTCACATATGTGCCTTGACTGGGCAAACCTCAGTGTTCCAGGTTGATGCTTTATCCACTGCACCACCACAGGTCAGGGATATTTAAAGGATAAGTTGATTGGACTATGTGGGAAGTTTATTGTAGAATTGTGTGGGTAGGCAGGGACCTGGTCATTTGTTGAGGGTACTGCCAAATATCATTTTGAGGTATTTTCTCTGAGACCTTTTGATTTACCTAGAGAATCTTCTGCATAGGGTGTACACACAAGGCTACCAGTGTTGTGAAAGCAAACAGTGGAAGGGGTCTGCAGAGGTCTCACTATTCAGTATATAGACTTTTTTTTTAAGTGAGAAGAGGGGAGATAGAGAGACAGACTCCCACATGTGCCCTGACCAGGATCCACCCAGAAAACCCTGTCTGAGATGGATGCTTGAATCAACTGAGCTATCCTCAGTGCCTGAGGCTGACACTGGAACCAACCAAGCCACTGGCTGCGAGAAGAGAAGATAGAAATAAGGGGTAGAGGGAGAGGCAAAGAAGTGGATGGTCACTTTTCATGTGTGCCCTGACCAGGGATCGAACCTGGGATGTTCGCACAGCAGGCGATGCTCTGTCCACTCAGCCAATTGGCCAGTGCTGAGACTTTTCATTTAATATTTTTTGCTTGATCCAGTATCCCTGAATTTGGGATCCTTCTGATTCAAACTCTCCACGAACTTAAAACTTTCTATTTCATGGGAGTAACTAGCAATGGGTTAGTCACTTGGCTGTTTGTCCTAAGAATAAACATTAGATTCTAATTTATCTAGTATTATTCTAGTTTAATCCTAGATTTGGAAATCTAATTAGTACTCTGTACAGAGTTTCAATCAATCTTCTGGTCTTTCCTTCCACACCTTCCCATTATGTGGACCGCCAATTTATGAGCTGTGGTACAAGATATATTTTTGGTTTTTTGTGCCCACTTACTGGCACAGAGTTTCTAAAACCATTGAAATTCCCTAAATGATAGGAGTATCTTTTGTTATTCAGAATGCACCCCTTTTGAGCATGCCTGAGTTTATGCTAATAAAGTGATTTAGGGGAGAGCCCCTAGACAGATAGCCTCAGGTTGGGGCTGGTCACCAGAAGGACCAAGTAATTAGAGGGTTGGAACTTTCAGCCCACTCACAGTCCTCCAGGAAAGGGAGATGGGACTTGAGATTAAGGTCTATACAAACTCTTGAACAAAAAGATTTGGTGAACTTTTGGGCTGGTGAACATGCGGATGTGCAGGGTAGGTGGTGCACCAAGAGAGGGCATGGAAGCTCTGTACCCCTTCCCCCTACCATGCCCTACACACCTCTTCCATGTGGCTGTTACTGAGTTGCCTTTTATTATAAATCAGTAAATGTAAGTAAATATTTTCCTGAGGTCTGTAAACCATTCTAGCGAATTGTTGAACCTGAGAAGAGTATGGGAACCACCACACCAGACCAGGAGACCACATAACCCCTTATTGTTATCTTGTTCCCTCAATACCATCTCTATTTGCTGTAAATATTCACCGTCCTGTACCCACCAATGGAAAAGAAATATGTGTCTCTCCATTTTACTTTATATCTAATCCCAGAGATTTCTCGCTTTACTTTCTCCCACCCCCTTAATCTACCACCCACAAATTTCATGTAACCCTCCTATGTCTCCTCTTTTGATTCTTATGTATAAGCTGCAAAACTTCCATTCTCCAGAACATTTTCTCAATTCATTAAGATTTTGCTTCCCGGCAAATGTTATCAGTTTGGCTACAGGTTTGGATGTTTCTTTCTTATTTATTTACTTATTTATTTATTTTTATGACAGAGAGAGGAACAGACAGGAAGAGAGAAAGATGAGAAGCATCAATTCTCCGTTGCAGTTCCTTAGTCTCCTTGGTTGTTCATTGATTGCTTTCTTATATGTGCCTTGATCCGGAGGCTGCAGCTGAGCAAGAGACCCCTTGCTCAAGCCAGCAACCTTGGGCTCAAGCCAGCGACCTTGGGCTTCAAGCCAGCGACCCTGTGCTCAAGCTGAATGAGCCTGCGCTCAAGCTGGCGACCTTGGGGTTTCTAACCTGGGTCCTCCATTTCCCAGTCCAATGCTCCGTCCACTGCACCACTGCCCGATCAGGCTGGATATTTTTACATTGACAATAATAATCCAAATGATACAGAAATATTTAACAAAGGTGAAGTTTCTCATAGTCCTCACCCCTAGATACAGTCACAGGTTAGTCTCTACTGAATATACTGTTTAATGATTCTATGTTTCTAAGGTATATGATAGGATAAAACAGAAAATTAACACAAATATTAACAGTAGTTAACTCTGGATAGTGGGATTAATAGAGTTCCCCTTCTTTTTATTTGTACTTTCTAATGTGCCTACATAAACGTCCAATTACTTATGTTAAACTTATATTGTGTCTTTCTTAAAATATGTATAATTATATTCAAACTCTTTCTACATTATTTTGAAATAAAAATTTCTCTCCCTGAACTCAATGAATAATAAAATAAAGAATAAAATAGTAAAAGGCTCTGATATCCACAAATTAACATAAATTTAGTATTAGACAATGGGTCAATATAATCTATCATAGTTTCCATCACTTAATTATGTATTTTGTGTTTAAGACAAAGAGGTACTTAAGTCTGAAGTTTCACAGGTGAGCATACTCTTAAGTTTTCCTTTGAACATCATTCACCATGTGATCTGGAAACCTTTGATACAGAAACTTGACCATTTCCAGACCTCCAATGAAGATTTCACTCTTCTAAAACTTCATGTGATTCTTCTCTTCTCTAAGACTTTAAAATATTATATACTTATAGCAAAGCTATAAATTAATCACCATGAAGTCAGATAACTAGCAAATGAAAAGAGAATTTTACACTTTACCAATTGTTTTTAATAACCTGAAGTAACAAATCAGGGACTGATTTTATACAGCTAATTCCGAGAAACAGCCTTAAAAGACCTTATGTAAACATTTCCACCCTCATATCCTATTGATACCTGAAACTCAACAATCATTTATTTTGAGTGACATTCAAAAATTGGTTATCAGCTTGACCAGACGATGGCACAGTTGATAGAGCATTGGACTGGGACAGAGAACCCAGGTTCCAAACCCTGAGGTCTCTGGCTTGGGCCTGGGCTCACCAGCTTGAGGGTGGGATCACCGGCTTGAGTCTGGGATCATAGTCATGACCCCATGGTCGCCGGCTTGAGTAGGCTAGGCTGTAATCCCCTCACCCCCAAGGCACATATAGGGAAACAATAAACAACTAATGTGCCACATCGAAGAATTGATGCTTCTCATCTCTCTCCCATCCAGTCTGTCTCTGTCCCTCTCTCTGTTACAATAAATAAATAAATAAATAAATAAATAAATAGGTTATCAGTCTCCACTGCAAATACAAGCTTAAGCTTAGTCAGGTGACCCAAGTAAGGAGAGGGTGTGGGCCTGATCATCTCCTAGACCTCTCTACTTCCTCTAACATTATAGCGCTTTCACTGCTCACTGGGGTCTCGAACGAGCTGTTCTGGTTATTGGTTCCTCCTCTCCCGCTCCCAGCCCTTGGCTATATAGGCAGCGGCCAGCAGCTGAGCTGACCTTTCCGCCTGGGTCCTCTTCTCCTTTAGTCTCAAGCCCGCCGTGGGCCAGGCCTTACAGAAAAGCTTCGCTGACTCCTAAGATCACTTTGCTACACTTGTGATGACTTTTAACCCGCTCCCTTCTCCTACCCCAGAATTAACCACTCCCCTCTCTCCGGCCATTTCCGAGACCTAAGCACCTACAAGGATGTGTGGGGACGCAGAGACGCCTCTGCGCACGCGCGGGGTTCTGCCCCGCCCATCTGTGTAGACCCGGGCCGGAAGAGCCGTGGGCCAATCAGAGCGCGCCCCGCCTGTACGGCCCCGGCTCCGCCGCGCGTGCGTTCTCCTTTCAGGGCGGTGTTGGAACACGATACGTAGTTGGTTTGTGTACGTTCTCTTCACCGCGTTCCCGCAAGTCGTCACCCATAGTTGACATTCCCAGGGGAGTATTCGAAGCCCCTCCAGAGGGAAAGAGAGGCGGGGAAGAGTGAGGAAGGCTTTTTAATTTTCAAAAAAAAACAGCAAGAAACCTTCACTTTCCCAACCTCCACCTCACGCTTTTCTGGATAGAAACGGCCCTAGACTGGGTTCAAATTAATTGGTATCTATTTTGTTAAAGAAAAAAGGTATTTTTCTTTTAAATGGTAAGTTTTTACTTCCTGAAGTAATTCTGCATCCTAGTGTTACACACAGTTCTCGAGGGCCCACGTGCCGTGTTTCCGGTCGCTGAGCACCTTCACCTTATCTCAGGCCCAGTGGGTGGGCGGGACCCGGGACCCTCACCCGTTTCCTGTAGTTTCCTTGTGTTTTCTGGTTGTAAGAAGAAGGCTTTTTAAAAATGCCTGTTCCTTGCAAAACTATGTAATAGTAAGTACATAAATTTGTGTAAAAAAAAGTTAAACTCAGCCACAATCTCGCCATCTAGAAATAACAATTTAACATAGTGCTATATGAACAGAGACTTTCCATATATACCGGTACACATGAAGCTTTTTTTGTTTTGTTTTGTTTTTATTTAGACTATTTGTTGTTTTAAGTAGAAAAATGTGAGCACATTATTTTCTCCCAATAATGTCTCATAATTTTTCAGGTGAAATAGATTACATAATCGTTTTTAATGGATGTAATGGCATTTAATGGATACAGTATATGGATATAGTTTGTCCAACCAATCCCCAAATGGTTGGACTTCTAGGGTATTTACTGTTTTCACTTGTACACACAATTCTAGATGACTATTCTTATACATTTGTGTATACATGTGCCTGGTTATTTCTTTACAATAAATTCATGAAATGTAATTACTGGGTCAGGGCAAATGCACATTTGTAAGATTCTTGAAAATGTTACCAGAGACCCACCTTGAAATGCATCTACAGTAGTTCCCTGCTTTAGTTTCCTGGGTCAACCGCAGTTCAAAAATATTAAATGGAAAATGTCAGAAGTAATTCTCAAGTTTTAAATTGAGTTTTATTCTGAGTACTGTGATGAAATCTTTGATGTTTGGCTCTGTCTCTGTCTTGATGTGAATCATCCCCTTGTCCAGGGTAGCCATAGCACAATCAGACATTTTGAGGGAGAGCCAGCACATTCACATAACTTGCACTTATATGGTTATAGTTGTTCTATTTTGTTAGTTAATGTCGTTAATTTCTTCCTCTGCCTAATTTATAAGTTAAACTTTATCATAGGTATGCATATATAGGAAGAAACTTAGTATATATAGTCTTCAATAATATCTGTAGTTTCAGGCATGCACTGGGGGTCTTGGATCTGTTCCCCACAAGTAAGGAGGGACTACTTTACTACTTTATCACCAGCAGATTATGTGAATGACAGCTGTGTCTTCTTGGTAATTTTTTAAAAAGATTTTATTTATTGATTTTAGAGAGAAGTGAGAGAGAAAGGGTGGGGGAGGAGCAGGAAGCATCAACTCCCATATGTGCCTTGACTGGGCAAGCCCAGGGCTTCACACTGGTGACCTAAGCATTCCAGGTCAATGCTTTATCCACTGTGCCACCACAGGTCAGGCTGCTAATCTTAAGTATTGTCAATCTTTGTAATTTTTATCACCTTTCAAAAATCTTTTATCATTTTTATCCTCTTGATTTGCATTTTGTTGACTAAGTGTAAAACTGAATATCTTTCATATATTGCCTCAGTTTGTTTTTTTTTTAAACTTGTTTTTAATTTTAGCAAGAGAGGAAGGGGGAGAGAGACAGGAACATTGATCTGTTCCTATATGTGCCCCAGCTGGGATTGAACCCGCAACCTCTGTGCTTTGGTATAAAGCTCTAACCAATCAAGCTACCCAGCCAGGGATATTGGCTCAGTTTACATGAATTACCAGTTCATGCTATCTACCTATTTTATTTTTTGTACGGCGGGCTGCTTATGTTTTTCTTTTTTGTTTTCTTTTATACACACACACACACACACACACACACACACACACACACACATCTGCCTATTTTAGCATTGAAATTTTTACATTTTAAAAATTACAGGTGATTTTGTATATTACTAATATTAACCTTTGTATGAAATACAATTAGAAATGTTTTTCTCATTTTTATTTTATATTTATTTACTTACTATTATTGTTTTTCTTTTTTCTTTTTTATATTTTTCTGAAGTGAAAAGCTGGGAAGCAGAGAGACAGACTCCCTCATGTGCCTGACCGAGATCCACCTGGCAAGCCCACTAGGGGGCGATGCTCTGCCCATCTGGGGCATCGCTGTGTTGCAACCAGAGCCATTCTGATGCCTGAGGCGGAGGCCATTGAGCCATTCTCAGCACCCAGGCCAACTTTACTCCAATGGAGCCTTGGCTGCTGGAGGGGAAGAGAGAGAGAGAAAGAGAAAGGAGAGGGGGAAGGGTGGAGAAGCAGATGGTCTCTTCTCCTGTGTGCCCTGGCCGGGAATCAAACCCGAGACTTCCACACATTGGGCCGATGCTCTACCACTGAGCCAACCAGCCAGGCCAACTTTACTCCAATGGAGCCTTGGCTGCAGGAGGGGAAGAGAGAGAGAGAAAGAGAAAGGAGAGGGGGAAGGGTGGAGAAGCAGATGGTCTCTTCTCCTGTGTGCCCTGGCTGGGAATCAAACCTGAGACTTCCACACATTGGGCCGATGCTCTACCACTGAGCCAACCAGCCAGGGCCTGTTTTTTCTATTTTTAAATTCATCTTTTAATATGGCCCATGGTGTTTATTTGCTGAAGGAAATTTTTCTTTGCTTTTTTCTTTTTATGGCTTCCACCTGATAAAACTGTTATTGGAGGACTAAAAGGGAAGTCTAGCAAAAAGGAAGAACATGATATGGACTAAAATAGTAAAGAATACAATTCATCTCTAAGTTTTTTGTATATTACAATTTTCAATTAAAATTAAAAAAAAGATACTTTTTTCCTTTATATTGAATTTATTGGGTTAACATTGGTTAACAAAATTATACAGATTTCAGGTGCACATTTCTATAACACATTATCTATACACTGTATTGTGTGTTCACCACCCCAAGTCAAGTCTCCATCCATCACCACTTATTCCCCCATACCCTCTTCTACATCCCCACCCCTTCTCAGCAATAACCACATTCAGGCAGTTTGGCCCCAGAGCCTCTGCTCTTAACCTCTATGTTATATTGCCTTTTCACAATATGGGATCTGTTCATCTATAATAGACATGTCATTCAATTTGCCTGTACCACATCCCCAATTCTCAATCTGCATCCTTTTCCTTTATTAATGAACAAATACCCATTGACCTTCACCTTTCCTGCCATTGCTGATTGGACTAGGGATAGGTGGAAAATTGATTCAGACTGATCCAATTGGATTTTTTCCCCTAGGAATTTGCGAACAGTCTTACGTGGTCTCTTGACCTAGAGCAGTGGTTCTTAACCTGGGTTCTATCGAACCCTAGGGGTTCAATGAGTCGGTCTCAGAGGTTCGGAGAAGCCTCTGCCACGGAGGCCAGAATAAAGTAATACCGTAATTTGCTGTGAGTTCATGCACTTTGTTGGTTTTGTTCTTTGAGCAAGATGATGTTCATTTTGTGCACCAGTTAAAAAAACATATACCTATGTCTTGAATTTGGGGGAAAAATCATATTTTATTTATCACTAAAGAAGGGTTTGGTGAATGCACATATGAAACTGGTGGGTTCAGTACCTCAAAAAATGTTAAGAACCACTGACCTAGAGAGTGATGACACAGAGGTAAAGCAGGGGTAAACATTTGACCCATGGAGAAAGCAGACCTGCAGAGAGGGGCAGATGCACAGAGAGAAGCAGAGCTAAGAAACCCTGTAGCCCCAAAAGAGGGTAGTGGAGTAGCCATCTGGGCGTCTGAGTTTTTCCAGGTCCTGCTTTGCCCTTACTAAGCCCTACTGCCCTTTCTGCTCTTAGGGATCTACACAAGGTACCTGTCTTCCTTCAAAATCTCTCAGTTTAAGCTCACCTGAATGACTTCTCTTCCTTTTAAAACTAAAATATGCCATCTAAAAACACATGGGCCTTGCCTGACCTGAGCTGGCGCAGTGGCATAAAGTATCAACCTGGAATACTGAGGTCACTGGTTTGAAACCCTGGGCTTGCCTGATCAAGGCACATATGGGAGTTGATGCTTCCTGCTCCTCCCCCTTCTCTTTCTCTCTTTCTATCTCCTTTCTGAAAATTGAATAAAGTCTTAAAAAATAATAATAATAATAAATAAAAACACATGGACCTTTATTTTCCCAAGCTTTCTTTTAAAGTTTTCCAGTAGCATTTTCTTCACATAGATCTTGTACATTTTTTATTTAGTTCATTCCTAAATATATTTTAGGTGTTTTTTGCTCTTTACAGTGGTAACATCTGTTTATTGTTATTCCCTTTATATTTTAATTTACAAAAATACTTTCATCAGTTGGAACTACTAAATGTCAATGGCTTGTAAATGTGACATTACTCTTTTGAATGTGTTTCAAACTAATGTTTTTCACTAGATATATTTTTTAGTTCTAAACTTTAGTTATTCCGGTGATGATTCATGTGAGAATGACAATGATTCATCTGATGGAAATGAGCCACAAGTATCCCAAAGTATAGAATTTCCTACAACCTGACTTTAAAAAAGTCTCATATATAAATAAAAACATTGAGTTTCCAACAATATTTGACTAATATTAAAACATAAAATGTGGAAAGCTATTTTCAATAAGACAAATTTTTCATATACAAAACAATAGAAGGCATTTTTGGATGGATAATTTCAATACAATAGACAAAATAATAGAGTTTAAGAGATAATCCAAACCTTTTGGACCAGATATGTTTCAGAATTCAGAGTTGTTGGGATTTAAGACAGTAATATATGCATCTATATGCACATTCTATATTTTCTGTAACACCTTAGCAAGGTCTAGAGCAGCATCTTGTAATACTAATATTTGTGCAACAGAAATGCATTAATGTTAACCCTGACTAGGAAAAATAAAGATTATATAACCTATAAAATAACCACATATCTGTTCAGGCCAGATTTTGATGCCTAATGAGTTTGCCTTAAACATATGAAAAATTTATGTTTCTAGAGAAATTTTTGGATTTTGTAATATTACATAATGGTGTGTAGACCTGTGAAAACAAATATGTTCAGATTTCAATACCTGACCCATTCTTGGGGTCAATTTAAGAGTTATTTGAAGGCCTGGCTATATTAGTTTTATGGTTTAGGGTGTTTAGTCTGAAGGGAAAAGAGTACACTTTTAGAAGAATAAAATACAGATTTTGAAGTAATTATTAAAAATGTAATAGGTAGCCTGACCAGGTGGTAGCACAGTGGATGGAGCATTGACCTAGGACACTAGGACCCAGGTTTGAAGTCCCGAGGTCTCTGGCTTGAGCACAGGCTCGTCTGGCTTGAGCGCAGGCTCACCAGCTTGAGCGCAGGCTCAGCAGCTTGAACATGGGATGATAGACATGACCCCATGGTTGCTGGTTTAAGCCCAAAGGTCACTGGCTTGAAACCTAAGGTTGTTGGCTTGAGCAAGGAGTTACTGGCTCAGTTGGAGCTCCCTGGTCAGGGCACATATGAGGAAGCAATCAACGAACAACTAAGGTGCTGCAACTACAAGTTAATGCTTCTCATCTCTCTCCTGGTTTGTCTGTTCCTGTCTTTGTCTTTCTCTTGCTAGAAGAAAGAAAAGGAAAGGAAGGGAAGGAAAGGAAGAAAGAGGAAGGGAAGGGGAGGAAAAGGGAGAGGAGAAAGGAGAAGGTAGGAAGGGAGGGAGGAAGGAAGGACGGAAGGGTAAGAAAAAGAGAGAAAGAGAAAGAAAAGGAAAGAAAGAAAAGAAAGAGTAAGAGGTAAAGTGTCTTAACTTGTATTCTCTTTTTTTTTAAATGTTCTATTGATTTTAGAGAGAGGAAGGGAGAGATAGAAACATCAATCTGTTGTTTCTGTATGTGCCCTGACCAGGAATTGAACCGGCAACCTTGGTGCTTTGGTACGATGCTCTAACTAACCAAAGCTATCCAGCCAGGGCATTAACTTGTATTCTTGATCTTTTGTCGTTACTCATTATTTCAATGTGTTGTGTTTAGTTGAAAAGAATTACAATAAACATACTTCCTAGAAAATGTTAATATTAATAAATTGCCCTATATTTTCTTCAACCTGTCCATGAAGGGATCCTTGATGTTTTTATTTTTTTATTTCTAGCACATAGAAGCACTTCCTTCTAAATATACTATAACTGTAAAGATATTGTTTCAGTTTAGTCTTCTAAAGTATCAAAGTTAAGGAACCTATTCAGTAATGTGCATTGAGAGTTTACTCTGCCAGACTGTTGTAGGTGCTGAGAATAATAGTCTGGTCGGGAAGAAGCACACTAAACCAGAATATTCCAATTTCATATAAGTTATGTGATAGAGCAAGCACACTGTTCCATGGAACATTATGTTCTAAAGTGAGGGATAGGCGGAAGGTTAAGTAAGAAATTAAGGCAGGAAAAGTGGGGAGGGAAATAAAAAAAATGTTCCAATCACCGATTTTCAAGGTGTGCATCATGGACCAGCAACATCATCACCTGAAAATTTGTCAGATATGCAGATTCCCAGGCCCTATCCTAGACCTGTGGAATCAAAAACTCTGGGTGGGACTCTAGCCATCCGTGTTTTGGTAAGCTTAACGATGCAGGTGATTCTTTTTTTTTTTTTTAATTAAAAAAAAATTTTTTTACAGGGACAGAGAGAGAGAGTCAGACAGAGGGATAGATAGGGACAGACAGACAGGAACAGAGAGAGGTGAGAAGCATCAATCATTAGTTTCTCGTTGCCATTGCGAGACCATAGTTGTTCATTGATTGCTTTCTCACATGTGCCTTGACCGCGGGCCTTCAGCAGGTTGCTGGAGCCAGCGACCTTGGGTCCAAGCTGGTGAGCTTTTGCTCAAGCCAGATGGGCCCGTGCTCAAGCTGGCAAGCTTGGGGTCTTGAACCTGGGTCTTCCGCATCCTAGTCTGACGCTCTATCCACTGCACCACCGCCTGGTTAGGCTGCAGGTGATTCTTATGCATACTAAATCTTGAGAACTACTGTTCTCAACAGCAGATGTGAAAATAATCAGAGCGTGTAGGCGATCTTGCCATAAGTGACATGATGTTTAGTGTAGCTGAATGGCACTATTCACGATATAGTGTGCCTGATTGGGAGTGGCGTGGCAGAGTAAGGGGGTTGTGAAGGTGAAAGATGAGGCTGGAAAGGTAAGCATGCTTCATTTAGGGTCTTCTAGGTCATGTTAAAGAGGTTGGATTTTTTTTTTAACAGGGACAAAGAGAGAGTCAGAGAGAGGGATAGATAGTGACAGACAGACAGAAACGGAGAGAGGTGAGACTTTGACCGCGGGCCTTAAGCAGGCCGAGCAACCCCTTGCTGGAGCCAGCGACCTTGGGTCCAAGCTGACGAGCTTTTGCTCAAGCCAGGTGGGCCCGCGCTCAAGCTAGTGAGCTCGGGGTCTCGAACCTGGGTCTTCTGCATCCCAGTCTGACGCTCTATCCACTGCGCCACTGCCTGGTCAGGGGAGGTTGGATATTTATTCAACAAATGTTTATTAGATCTCTACAGAGTACAAGGTATAAAATAGATTTCCTACTCTCAGGTAACATGTATATTTATATATAGTGGTAAAAAATGCTATGACACAACAACTTGGACGGATATCCAGGGAATTAATGTGGAATGAAAAAAGCCGGTCCCAAAAAGTTAACATTTTACAATTCCATTTATATAACATTCTTGAAATAATAAAACTGTGGAAATGGAGAACAGATCAGTGGTTGCTAAGGGTTAAGGAGGAGGTAGAGGTTGGAGGGAAGTGAGCGTGGATATAAAGAGCAACATGGATCCCTTTGGTGATCGAACTGTGGAAATATTCTCTATCTTAACTGTATCAATGTTAATATCCTAGTCATGATATTGTACTATATTGTATATTATATAAAATGTGACCATTTGGGGAAACTGAGTAAAGGGTATACAGGCTTTCTCTGTATTATTTCTTACAACTGCATGTAAATCTACAATTATTTCAAAATAAATTTTTTTGGCCCTGGCTGGTTGGCTCAGTGGATAGAGTGTTGGCCCAGCATATGGATGTCCTGGGTTCGATTTCAGGCCAGAGCACATAGAAGAAGCAACCATCTACTTCTCTCCCCCTCCCATTTCCCCTTATCTCCCTCTTCCCCTCCTGCAGCCAGTGGCTAAATTGGTTCCAGCCTCTCCCTAGGCACTGAGGATAGCTTGTTGGTCTGAGCATTTAGCTCAGGTGCTAAATATAGCTTGGTTGATTTGAGCATTGGACCCAGATGGGGGTTATTGGGTAGATCCTGATCAGGGCTCATGTACTAGTCTGTCTCACTGTCTTCCCTCCTCTCTCACTTAAAAATAAATAAATAGATAAATAAATAAAATAATTAAAAAAAATTTTTTTTACTTTATTTTTTCCCAAGGACAGAGAGAGAGAGAGTCAGAGAGAGAGATAGACAGGAACGGAGAGAGGTGAGAAGCATCAATCATTAGTTTCTCGTTGGGTTGCGGACGCCATAGTTGTTCATTGATTGCTTTCTCACATGTACCTTGACCGCGGGCCTTCAGCAGACCAAGCAACCCCTTGCTGGAGCCAGCGACCTTGGGTCCAAGCTGGCGAGCTTTTGCTCAAGCCAGAGGGGCCCTCACTCAAGCTGGCGAGCCGGGGTCTTGAACCTGGGTCTTCTGCATCCCAGTCCGACGCTCCATCCACTGCGCCACCGCCTGGTCAGGCCAAATAAAATAATTTTAATGCTATGTAAATTAGGATAAGATATTGACAAAAATTAGGGGATTTATTTTATATGGAGTAGTTAGGAATGGCCAAGCTAATAAAACAAATTAGGTCATTACATATGAACATCTGGAGAATATTAGAAGTACAAAGGCTCTGAGAGAGTATGCTTGGTCTGTGTGGAAATGGCAGGGACACCACTGTGGACAGAATGGGGTGAGTAAGAGGGAGAGCAATAGGAAATGAGATCAGAGAGTTGGTAGAGATAGTGGTAGTAGATACAGATTATATAGGGACTTTTAGGTAACAATTAAGAACTTTTCTTTCATTCTGAGTAAAAAGGGAAGCTATAGGAAGATTTTAAGCAGAAAATGACAAAGTAACATTTTAACAGTATCACTTCATTGGGTAAAAAATTGACCAACTGAAGGAGACATGAGATGATTTTTTTGTTTTTGTTCTTTTTGTTTTGTATTTTTCTGAAGTGAGAAGCTGGGAAGCAGAGAGACTCCTGCACATGCCCATCCAAGATCCACCTGGCAAGCCCACCAGGGGGAAATCAATGCTCTGCCCATCTGGGGCATTGCTCCGTTGCAACCAGAGCCATTCTAGTGCCTGAGGTGGAGGCCATAGAGCCATATTCAGCACCTGGGCCAACTTTGCTCCAATGGAGCCTTGGCTGCAGGAGGGGAAGAGACAGACAGAGAAAGGAGAGGGGCAAGGGTGGAGAAGCAGATGGGTGCTTCTCCTGTGTGCCCTGGCCCAGAATCACCTGGGACTTCCACACACCAGGCTAATGCTCTACCACTGAGCCAACTGGCCAGGGCAGAGATGATAATGGTTTTGACTAAGGTGGAAGAGGAGGACGTAATGAGATTATAAACTTTTAGGTACAGCTAATTGGATTTTCTAATGGATTGTATGTAGATTATAAGAGAAGAGGAATCAAGAATGACACCAAGGTTTGGGCCAGAGCGAGTGGAAGGATGGTGCTATTATTTTTGTGAAATGGAGAACATGAAGGAAGAGCAACATAGGACCGAAGATTAGCAGTTTAGTTGAGATGCCTGTAGATATCTAAATGGAGATGCCAAATGCCTGTTGGATATGTGTCCATGTCTGGTGGGCAGTAGTTGGGCTAGATCAGTGGTTCTTAACCTTTTTTGAGGTATCAAACCCACCAGTTTCATATGCGCATTCACCGAATCCTTCTTTAGTGGTAAATAAAATATGATATTTTTTTCCAAATTCAAGACATAGGTATATTTTTTTTACTGGTGCACAAAATGAGCCGTGGATGAACATCACCTTGCTCAAAGAACAAAACAAAGTGCATGAACTCACAACAAATTACGGTATTACTTTATTCTGGCCTCCGCGGCAGAGGCTTCTCCGAACCTCTGAGACCGACTCATTGAACCCCTAGGGTTCGATAGAACCCAGGTTAAGAGCCACTGGGATAGATATATGAATTTAGGAGGCAATAGCATATACATGATAAAGTCATGTACTGTTATGAGAACTCCAAGGGGGTGTATATGGATAGGGAAGAGAAGAGGTCTATGGGCACTCCACTTTTTATTTTTTATTTCACAGGGACAGAGAGAGGGACAGATAGGGACAGACAGACAGGAACGGAGTGAGAGAGGAGAAGCATCAATCATCAGTTTATTGTTGTGACACCTTCATTGTTCATTGATTGCTTTCTCATATGTGCCTTGACCGTGGGCCTTCAGCAGACTGAGTAACCCCTTGCTTGAGTCAGCGACCTTCGGTCCAAGCTGGTGACCTTGAGTCCAAGCTGGTAAGCTTTTTGCTCAAGCCAGATGGGCCCGCGCTCAAGCTGGCGACCTCGGGGTCTCAAACCTGGGTTCTTCGCATCCCAGTTCGACGCTCTAGCTCTATCCACTGCGCCACTGCCTGGTCAGGCAGCACTCCAATTTTTAGAGGTTGGGAAGATAAAGGTGAACTCAACAAAGAAGACAGAAACAGAATGGCCATTAGGTAGGAGAATAACTAAGGAGGGCAATGTCTTGGTAACTAGGTATTTCAGGAAGAAAAGACCAATTAAATAAGTCAGTTGATACTGATAGGTGAAATAAAATAAGAACTGAGATTTGTCCTTTATATTTGACTCCATGGCCTGACCAGGCGGTGGCACAGTGGATAGAGCATCGGACTGGGATGCGGAGGATCCAGGTTTAAAACCCCAAGGTCACTGGCTTGAGCAAGGGGTCACTCGCTCTGCTGTAGCCCCCCCCCCATTAGTCAAGGCACATATGAGAGAGCAATCAATGAACAACTAAGGTGCTGCAATGAAGAATTGATGCTTCTCATCTCTCTCCCTTCCTGTCTGTCTGTCTCTCTCACAAAAAAAAAAAGAAAAAAAAATTGACTGCATGGAGGTAATTGGTGATTTTTATGAGTGCAGTTTTGAAGACAAAGTAGGAGGAAGACCTGAGTGGAGTGGACTCAACACAGAAAGACGAGTCAGTGAGAATGAAACATAGACAATTCTTTGGAAGAACTTTGATTAAGAGAGAGGGAGTGTTAAGAAAAGAGGCAGTAGCTTAATCCTAAGAACAATGGGGAGTCAATGAAGAGCTCTTGTTGTCTACCCTTTCAATGACAGTATAAAATACTTGATATCACTTCTTTGTTAATGTATCTTTATTAGTTATTATATGCCAGAAAGACATCATATTTTGATTGTCTGCTTTAGGTCATAAGATATTTGTTCTGTACCTTTGTGTATATACATATATATGGCAAAAAACCCTTTAGTATAGATTAACATTCAAATACTCCTTGGATCTAAAAAGAAATGCAGAAGTGGTATCAGTTTCAGTAACTGTTTTACAGTTTGGCCATTATATTACTGATTGGAATTCTGCTTTTAATGGACTAATATCTTAAAAGGTACAAATATAAAAGTTAAAGATGAAGGGAAGATTCTATAAAGGGGAAATTTTGAATATTTCTGCCCTATGGACTGAATAGTATTTAAACCAGTTTTCAGAGAAAATAGTTGTTTGTCACATTTACCAAAAACTTACTATCAAACTACTAGGTTTTGTGCAGAGACTTAATTGGCCCAAAGGTCTCCAGCTTATAACTGGTAGAGTTAGGATTTGAACCCAGGCAGTCTGGTCCAGGAGCCCAGAAGCTTTACCACTACCTTCAGCAGATAAACAAGAAGGAATTGAGACAACAAATGATAAGAATAGTCCTTAAAGTTGCTTAAGCAGAAAGCAAAATGGGAAGTTATTATAAAGACACATCAAACTGGAGGCTTCCCAGAATCCAAGAGCAGGGCCAGGGCAAAGGTCTCTGACAGACTCTGAATTGGTGATTAGTCAGGAAGCGAGAAGGATGGTCTCATTCCCAAAAGGCAGACTCCATAAATGGTTCATGTACTATATGTCTAGCGTTTCTACAAATAAAATGTTTTGTCTTTGATTACTTTTTTTTCATAAATGTACAACAGGTACAAATAACATACAAAAGCAGAGACTTTTTTGTGACAGACAGATAGGAAGGGAGAGAGATGAGAAGCATCAATTCTTTGTTGAGGCTCCTTGGTTGTTCATTGATTGTTTTCTCATATGTGCCTTGACTCGATCCAGCAGAACAAGTGACTCCTTGCTCAAGCCAACAACCTTGTTCTCAAGCCAGAGACCTTGGGCTTCAAGCCAGCGACCTTTGGGCTCAAGCCAGCATCCATGGGGTCATGTCTCTGACCCCACACTCAAGCCAGCGACCCCATGCTCAAGCTGGTGAGCCTACACTCAAGCTGGATGAGTCCACCTTCAAGCCAGCGACCTCGGGGTTTCAAACCTAGGTCCTCTGCATCCCAGTCTAACTCTCTATCCACTGTGCCACTGTTTGATCAGGCTAGACTTTCTTTAATTATAAGAGAAGCAGCATCAGCCTAGCAGCCTGAAGATATTTATTTTTGTTTATAAACATTCATGGAAATTTTGGGGAATAATGGATATGTTCAATATGGCTAGTATCTTGATTGTGGTGTTGGTTTCACAGCTATACACACATGTCAAAACTTAAAAAACAACAAATTGTATGCTTTAAATATATACAGTTTATTTCGTCAGCTATATCTCAGTAAAGCTGTTTATTTTTTTAAAATTTTTACTTATTGATGGATTTCAGAGAGAGAGGAAAGGAGAAAGAGAGAGAAATATTGATTATTTTTGTTCTACTTATTTATGCATTCATTGGTTGATTCTTGAATTGGTGCCTTGATCAGAGATCAAACCTACAACCTTAGTGTATCAGGAGGACACTAACCAACTCAGCTACCTCGCCAGGGCACCTATTTGAATTTTTTTTAAGCAAAAACTATTCAATCCTTTTGAATTAACTAGATCCTATCTGTTTCCTTTTATCACCTGTTAAACTATTTTTACACAGAAGAACATTTTAATAATGCTCACCCCTATAACAATTTAATTTCCAATTGTATTCCTGTTTTATTGTAGTTAGGGTTTTACTGTGTAGGTTGGAGGATGAAAAAAATGAAGGGCAGAATGAGGTCAGCTGCTGCTCTGCAGTCTTTGAGTAATTCATCTTGCTTTTTTATCCTACATCGATGGGCCCAAATCATTCTGGGATAATAGTTTTACTTGTCATTTAAGAATCTTACTTGTTCCCTTTGTTGCCTTTGATAGTGGAAGAAATACAGATAACGTCGATAGGGGTGAAGAAAATAATGTATACACAACCTGTGCGGTTCTTTTTACTTCAATGGCTAATACATAAACTGAAGTAAGGAATGCAGTTTTAACATATTTACTGATGATTATTTAAGTTAATCGCTGTACACAGAGCCTCTAAAAAGCAACTAGAGAGAGAATTAATTGCTGTATATCCAAATCCAAACTCTAAGAACCTTATCTTTTCAATTTGTGGAACTTGTTTAAATCTATGCAGAACATTATTTACTTTTCTAGGGCTGGTACAGAGAAGCTTTAACAAAGAGACTTCAAGATAAAGCCTTGAGTTGTTTCTTTTTTTTAAGCAAGAGGGGAGGCACAAGTAGGGGCAGACAAACAGGAAGGGAGAGATGAGAAGCATCAATTCTTGGTTGCGGCACCTTAGTTGTTCATTGATTGCTTTCTTATATGTGCCTTGATGGCGGGGTGGGGGGGAGCTCCAGTGGAGCCCATGACCCCTTGCTCAAGCCAGTGACCTTGGGTTCAAGTCAGAGACTGGGGCTTCAAGCCAGAGACCTTTGGCCTCAAGCGAGTGACCATGGGGTCATGTTTATGATTCCATGTTCGAGCCAGCGACTCTGCTCAAACTGGTGAGCTTGCGCTCAAGCCAGCCACCTCGGGGTTTTGAACCTGAGTTGTCTGCATCCCAGAACAATGCTCTATCCACTGCACCACCGCCTGGTCAGGCTTGAGTTTTATTTCTATTTTAAAAAATAAGCTAACATGATTGAGAGTTCATTAGACACATGTTTATGATCTTTCTCTTGTCAACTCTAGTCATCAAAGTGATGGAAATATAGTGCCCTGCCTCGATGATATAGTTTACTCTAGTTACACCCATATTTCTAAGGTTATTCTTGTTCAATTTTTTAAAAGTCACATGAATGACAGATGCCTTACCACTGTTTCCGAGGCCTAGCATGATCTGACTGGTCCCTGCCTATTTTGTCAAATTCATCTTACCCACTCTTCTCCCCTCCTTGACCATTTATTGCTCTAGCCACACTGTTCTCTTTCAGGTCCTCAGATATGCCAACTTGTTTTCTATTTGAGAGACTGCTCATGCTATTTCCTCTGCCTAGATGCCCTTCTCTTTGAATGGTTAGAATCCTTTGGGTTTCAGTTGATGTAGTATCTCCTTATACATTTATGAGTGTTTACCATGTTTCAGGCATGTTTTAGATGCTTGGGGCAGAGCAATGAACCCAACAAAGGTCCCTGTCCTCAGAGATCTCCCCTAATTACCCTAAAAAAAGCTTTCTTGCCCACTCCCCTATTAATTGGCCACCTTCCATCCTTGTTTTGTGTCCCTTTTTAGTACTCATCACAGTTTGTATTTATTTTACTTCTTTGCTTATCTGTCCTCTCCCTCAACTGAAATATAAGCTCCATGCTGGCTGGGGCCTTATCTGTTTTCTATTGTGTCCCCAGCTTTTATCACATACCTGGGATATAATAGGTCTCAATAGATTTGAACGAATGAATAATCAGCAGCTGAAGAAATTTTAGCATGTCATCTGTTAAACACTAAAGCTAAAGGATAGGTGCCTAACCAGGTGGTGGTGCAGTGGTTTGAGCACTGGCCTGGGATGCAAAGGACCCAGGTTTGAAATCCAAGGTCATCAGCTTGAGCATGGGCTCATTTGGCTTGAGCACAGGGTCGCTGGCTTGAGCATGGGGTCATAGACATGACCCCATGGTTTCTGGTATGAGCCCAAAGGTCACACTGGCTTGAAGTCCAAGGTTGCTGGCATAAGCCCAAGGTTGCTGGCTTGAGCAAGGGGTCACTGGCTTGGCCGGAGCCACCTCCAGTCAAGACACATGTGAGAAAGCAGTCAATGAACATCTAAGGTGCTGCAACAAAGAACTGATGCTTCTCATCTCTCTCCCTTCCTGTCTGTCTATCCCTATCTGTCACTCAATCTCGTAAAAAAAATAAATAAATAAATAAAAAAGGAAAAAAAGAATAGGTAACTTGCCTAGTGCAGATTCAACATAGAAAATGAGTAGTCTATAGCAAAGGGCCTAGCTCATACTGAGATATTAAATACACAATACAAAATACAGATGATGCATTATAATATTGTATACCTAAAACCTATATAATATTATTAACCAATGGCACCCCTATAAAAATTTTATTTAAAAAAATATTTTTATTATTTATTTTAGAGAGGAGGGAGGGAGGGAAGTAATGAGAGAGAAAGAGAGAGAGAGGAGCAGGAAGCATCAACTCCCATATGTGCCTTGACCAGGCAAGTCCAGGATTTTGAACTGGCAATCTCAGTGTTCCAGGTTGATGTTTTAACCACTACACCACTACAGGTCACACTAAAAAATTTCTAAAAATAAACAAATTAATGCCCTTCAGTATAGTTTTTGAATGTATAAATAAATGAATAAATTTGAATTTATTGCCATATGTCCTATGTGGGATGTTTATGTATATACTGGTGTTTATATATAATATACAGATTATATATGTGCGTGTATATGTAAATTATATACTGATAGATAAATAGAAGCCAGCTAGTCAGTCAGAAAAGTGAGCAGACAATTGCAATAACTTCTAAACTTCTTTGTGTATTAGAGTAGCTTAAGCTACTAGGATCCTCAGTTCCTGCTTGAGAGAAGGGTCACTGGCTTGAGATCATGGGATCATAGAAATGACCCCATGATCACTGGCTTGAGCCCAAAGGTTGCTGGCTTGAAGCCCAAGATCACTGGTTTGAGCCCAAGGTCACTGGCTTGAGCAAGGGGTCATTCCTCTTCTATAGCCCCCCCCCCCGTCCCCCGGTCAAGGCACATATGAGAAAGCAATCAATGAACAACCAAGGAGCTGCAACAAAGAATTGATGCTTCTTATCTCTCTTCCTTCCTGTCTGTCTGTCCCTATCTGTCCCTCTCTCTGTCTCTCTCTGTCACACACACACACACACACACACACACACATACATACATACACACACAACATTTGATGTGAAACTAATGTCTCTGTGGATAGAACCAAATGTACTACAAGGTGCCCAATAACTAATAAGTGACACAGAAAGATTTTAATTCAGATCTTTCTGACTGCAATGGCCTTATTATGATCATTGTGTTTGTTGGAGGCAAAGTAGAATAGAGGAAAAGAAAAAGGCACTGAGAAAAATATAATTGTTTCTGTCCACAGTACTAAACGCCTGTTTTACACATAAATGCTCAAAAATTAATTATGAAATGAATGTATAATAAAATATAACTTCCAATTTGATTAGAACATTTATCTTGGCAAACTAAGGCAATAGGAAGTTCTGCTTTTAATCACAAACAAAAAATAACTTGCTTATTTTCCATGCTCCCCAAATCTAAAAGTAATTAACAAGAATAAATAATGGGCTAAGAATACACATCTACATTATCTCTCACCTAAAATCCAGAAAGGTGTGTGTGTGTATAAAATACATGCATTCAAAATATACAGTATTATTAGATACCTATTGATACTCTGGTTTTACATTTCTACACGCTAAACATGCATACATACATTTCAATTTACAACAACCTGGATAAACAAGGAAGAGCTTTATCAGAAATGCTGAGTTTCTGAGAGATATCAGACAGGATCAGGTATATCTAGGAACGAAACTGAAAGAAACTGCAGTACAAAAACTTGTTCAGTGTCATACCAACTCAAGATTCAATGGATAAAACAAGTGAGAGGAACAAGCCCTGGACATTTTTCAGAGTGATTAATTGAGGTACTATATAAGAAGTAACTAGGCTAGATAACCACCAACCTGTCTCCTACTCTTCACTAAATAACAAGCCGCAGAAATGCTTGTTTATACTAAAGAAGGATATGCAAACTGAAGCCAGAGAGAGAGGGCTATGCTGCCTCAGCTAGCTCCTGACTGCCAGGAGGGACAGAAAACCCTATCTCAGAAAACAAGTCATTAACACACTTTCCAGTAGCATATCTCTCAACTCTAATTACAGAAGGCAAGCAATAGTAACATATACAGAATTTATTGAGCAGGAAACTCAACAGCTACAATGATAAACTGTATAAAAATCATTAAGCTCAGTTGGTTGGAGCATCATCTGGATACACACAGTTTGCAGGTTTGATCCCTGATCAGGGCATGTACAAGAAACAACTAATGAATGCATAAATAAGTGGAACAACAAATTGATGTTTCTCTCTCTCTTTTCCTTCTGTGCTCTAAAAATCAATTAATTAAAAAATTTTGGCCCTGGCCAGTTGGCTAAGTGGTAGAACGTCAGCCCAGTGTGCGAATGTCCCAGGTTCAATTCCCAGCCAGGGCACACAGGAGAAATGCCCATCTACTTCTCTACCCCTCCCCCTCTAACCCCTCTCTCTCTCTCTCTCATCTCCTTCCCTCCTGCAGCCATGGCTCCATTGGAACGAGTTGGTCACTGGTGCTGAGGATGGCTCCATGGCCTCTGTCTTAGACGCTTAAAAAATAAAAGGGGCTCCAGTTGCAACAGAGCAAGGACCCCAGATGGGCAGAACATCGCCCCCTAGTGGGCTTGCTAGGTAGATCACGGTTGGAGTACATGCAGGAGTCTGTGTCGCCTCCCCTCTCACTAAAAAAAAAAAAAAAAAAAAAAATTAAAAAAATTTTGTGGAAGTCCAACCCATATAAGAAAAGCACTGGCTCTGGCTGGATTGGTCAGTGAATGGAGCATCATCCAGGCATGCCGAGGTCATGGGTTCGATCCTTGGTCAGAGCATATGTGAGAAGTAGCCAGTGAGTGTACACTTAAATGGAACAATGAGTTGATGCTTCTCCCTCTCTCTTTCATCTCCCTTCCCCTCTCTCTCTCAAATCAATGGAAAAAAATTTTTTTTTAAAAACACTGAACTAGCCTGACCAGGTGGTGGCGCAGTGGATAGAGCATCGGACTGGGATGCAGAAGACTCGGGTTCGAGACCCCGAGGTTGCCAGCTTGAGCAAGGGCCCCTCTGGCTTGAGCTAAAGCTCGCCAGCTTGGACCCAAGGTCACTGGCTCCAGCAAGGGGTTGCTCGGTCTGCTGAAGGCCCCTGGTCAAGGCACATGTGAGAAAGCAATCAATGAACAACTAAGGTGTCGCAAGGGCAACGAGAAAGTAATGATTGATGCTTCTCACCTCTCTCCGTTCCTGTCTGTCTGTCCCTCTCTCTGACTCTCTCTCTGTCCTTGGAAAAAAATAGAATTAAAAAAACCCAGAAAACACTGAACTAAACAAAACAAAAGAACTAAACACTCAAGGAAAGAGTTAATCTAGCAAAACAGAGGGACTCTGAGTGCATAAGCAAAATGAATAGTAATGTGATGTAAATGAATTTCATAATCACATTAAAGAGTCAACTTGGAAACTAAATTTTTAATTTTTAAAAATAAAAAAACAATAAATGATCTATTAGTAGAAGAGAGGTAGCAGAAGAATAAATTAATGAGTGGAATATAGAAGCCGAGCAACCAACACCTAGAAATGTCATGTTGAAATTTTAGAACACTAGGGATAAAGATAAAATTCTAAAAGCTTCCAAAGGGATAAACAGGTTAACCTAAAGGAATGAGAATCAGTGTAGCTTCAGTTTTCTCATTAACAACGTTGCTGGAAGACAACAGAACAATGCCTTCAAAGATCTGAGGAAAGAATGATACTGAGAAAAACTAGCTTTTAAGTGAGAGTAATAATAGTTACTTTTGCATATCCAAATATTCAGAAAATTGAAATAATGACTTGGGGATGTTAGCAAAGTGAACAATGAATCCACGAGAAAGAAAGATATAGGATTTAGGAACTAATGTGAGGGAGAAACTGGGTAGGCTTGAGGTACAGTATATTCTGGATTATTACTAATTACCTTGTATCCAGGACCCCCAACACTCCACCAAATAGACCTATTCCAACCCTAATGGTACTTAGGATTTTCATCATCAACAAGCATCTCTTCAATGAAGATAATCAGAAATTTTGTTGGGTATAAAGGACTCTTTCAACTCAGAACTAAACTCTGGAATATGGCTTTGCTATATTGCTTCTTATATTCCTATAAGAAGTTAAGGAGGTCACGTTTGCTATGAAAATGTTTTATTCATCACTGCATTTTGCCGATTGTAAAAGTTTGAATTAGAAGGTGGTTCTTTTTCATAACGGCATATAAAGATAGAAATGATATAGCAAAGTGTTCTGTGACATCAGAACAATCTGGATTTGAATTATGTCTCTGTGATTTGATCTTGAATAAGATATTAAACCTCTTTCCCCTTAGTTTGTTCACATATAAGAATAACAAGATCTACCTCTTAGGTTTGTATAAAGATTTAAGAAGTTAACATAAGTAAAGGAGCAGAGTGTGCCAAGAGTTTCAAGCCTGGTCATGCATTAGAATTACTTAGGGGCACTTTTAAAAAAACAGATACTCAAGCCCCACCCCTAGAAATGTTGTTTCAGGTTGGTATATTTTAATAGCTTCTCAGGTGATTCTAATGTATTGACATGATTGAGAAAAATTCACAAGCATATATGTGGCTGGCACAAACTAAGTACCCAATAAATGGTAATAAAAAGCTTCTAAATGGAGGTAGATTTAACTTGAAGCAAATGAGGCTTAAGTTTCAGGACCCCTCACCTGCACAGTCTCTTTCTAAAGAAGTTCACTGAAGTCTCTTTGGCCTGAGGGAAGGAAATCAGCAACCCCTGCCTGGTGCTGGCATGCTGCCTCACCTGTAGTCACCTGCCTATACCATCTAATTCTTTCATTTCTCTGTTCTTTCTTCCAACTGCAAAGGGAACTTCAGATAATGGAAGAGATCAGCCAGATTTCAGACAGGATAAAAATTTCCATGGGAAGATCTCAGTATAGGCCATCAATCACCAGTTCTTGCTATTCTGTTTTACTAGAGTTAAACAACACCCAGACATGATATGATCTGCCTCAAGTCATTGATAAGCAAATAGTCACAGCAGCAGCTCACAGTAATAGAGTCATGAGTCTTGTCTTACACTCCTGTGCCTCAGCACACTGATATATCTCCTGGGTAATTAGACAAGTCTGTGCTGGGAATCATGCATAAACTCCAGAGGATGGTGCCACTGACTCTTTAAAACTTGTCCCATTCCTTGTGTAAGTGATATGTCCTCAGACCTTATTAGCTTGTACCTCAAGACAAAGCCACCTGCTTAAAATCAAACCACAACTCTGAGCCCATGGAGCAGCTGGAAGACTCATTCCTCTGCTGGATCCTTGTGCTGCTCTCCACCACCCTCAAATCCAATGAGTACTTAGGCCAGTGGTTCTTAACCCGGGTACTATCGAACCCTAGGGGTTCTGTGAGTCGGTCTCAGGGGTTCAGAGAAGCCTCTGCCGCGGAGGTAAAGACACACTTGTGTAAAGTTGTGATCACATGCCCTGCTTGGCCATCACTTGCTGCAGAGGATCACGTTACATTGCTTGGCCAACCAGTGCTGCGGGGAATTTAGTGCACGCAGTAGTCAACGGCTGTCGTAGTTGTACGTCGTGTGCTTTCTTTCTTAATATTTTAATCCATACTAAATATGTCGAGCAAAAAAAGAAAGTGGTCGGACGAATATGTACAACATGGATTCACATGTATCACGGAACGGGATGGGAGTCAGCGTCCTATCTGCATCATATGCAATGCCAAGTTGAGCAACTCTAGTCTCGCACTGGCAAAACTAAATTTGGGGAAAAAATCATATTTTATTTATCACTAAAGAAGGATTCGGTGAATGCGCATATGAAACTGGTGGGTTCGGTACCTCAAAAAAGGTTAAGAACCACTGACTTAGGCGTTTCTTGTCATCTCCATCCCTAACTTGCGTTGGGCTCCTCCAAAACCCTGGAAGAAGCCCTGGCCATGTAATCAAATAGGTGTCTGGTTTTGAAAAATTTGTAAATATTTTCATTGCAATCAATTAAGACCTGTATTTCTACTATTCCCACTCATTTATATTCTCCCTATGAACAATGATTTTGGAGTGGTCGTGGGTCTTTTTATAGGAGTTGTTTAAGAGGAAGATGAATAGTATATATGTTGTACCCAAAAAAACTTTAAATAGGAAGTTAGAAATATGCTATTTTTAGCAACTTTAATATTAGGTATTTGGGGCATATATTATTGACACTACTGTAAAAGACAAATATTTAAAGTCTAAAATTTGTTTATTTATTTATTTATTTAAATTAACTTTAATGGGGTGACACCAATAAATCAGGATACATATGTACAATGAAAACATCTCCAGATTATTTTATCATTCAATTGTGTTGCATACCCATCACCCAAAGTCAAAATGTCCTCTGTCACCTTCTATCTGGTTTACCCTGTGCCCCCCTTCTCCCTATCCCACCGTCCCCTCCCTACCCCCACCCCGTAACCACCACACTCTTGTCCATGTCTCATAGTCTCACTTTTATGTCCCACCTATGTATGAAATCATGCTGTTCTCAGTTTTTTTTTCTGATTTACTTATTTCACTCCGTATAATGTTATCAAGGTACATCCATTTTGTTGTAAATGATTCGATGTCATCATTTCTTATGGCTGAGTAGTATTCCATAGTATATATGTACCAAAGCTTTTTAATCCACTTGTCTTCTGACTGGCACTTGGGCTGTTTCCAGATCTTCGCTATTGTGAACAATGTTGCCACGAACATGGGGGCGCATTTCTTCTTTTTGAACAGTGTTATGGTGTTCTTAGAGTATATTCCTAAAAGTGGGATAGCCGGGTCAAAAGGCAGTTCGACTTTTAATTTTTGATGAATCTCCAAACTGTTTTCCACAGTGGCTGCACCAGTCTGCATTCCCACCAGCAGTGCAGAAGGGTTCCCTTTTCTCCACATCCTCGCCAGCACTTATTCTGTATTGTTTTGCTGATGAGTGCCATTCTGACTGGTGTGAGGTGATATCTCATTGTGGTTTTAATTTGCATTTCTCTAATGATTAGTGATGTTGAGCATTTTTTCATGTCTTTTGGCCATCTGTTTGTCTTCTTTGGAGAAATTTCTATTCATTTCTTTTGCCCATTTTTATTTTTTAATTTTTATTTTATTCATTTTAGAGAGGAGACACTGAGTGAGAGAGAGAGAGAGAGAGAGAGAGAGAGAGAAAGGGGGGAGGAGCTGGAAGCATCACCTCCCATATGTGCCTTGACCAGACCAGTGCAGGGTTTTGAACTGGCGACCTTAGTGTTCCCAGTTTGACGCTTTATCCACTGTGCCACCACAGGTCAGGCTTTTGCCCATTTTTTGATTGGATTGTTTGTCTTCCTGGTGTTGAGTTTTATAAGTTCTTTATAAATTTTGGTTATTAACCCTTATCAGACGTGCTGTCGAATATGTTCTCCCATTGTGTGGTTTGTCTTTTTATTCTGTTCTTATTGTCTTTAGCTGTGCAAAAACTTTTTAGTTTGATATAGTCCCATTTGTTTATCTTGCCTTTTATTTCATTTGCCCGTGGAGATAAATCGGCAAATATATTGCTGCTACAGATGTCGGAAAGCTTGCTGCCTATTTTTCTTCTAAGATGCGTATAGTTTCACGGCTTATGTTTAAGTCTTTTATCCATTTTGAATTTGTTTTTGTGAATGGTGTAAGTTGATGGTCTAGTTTCATTTTTTTGCAGGTAGATGTCCAATTTTCCCAGCACCATTTGTTAAAGAGGCTGTCTTTACTCCATTGTATGTTCTTTCCTCCTTTGTCAAATATCAGTTGTCCATAAAGCTGTGGGTTTATTTCTGGGTTCTCTGTTCTGTTCCATTGATCAGTGTGCCTATTCTTATGCCAGTACCAGGCTGTCTTGAGTATAACGGCCTTGTAGTAAACCTTGATATCTGGAAGAGTGATACCTCCTGCTTTATTTTTTCTTTTTAAGATTGCTGAGGCTATTCGTGTTCTTTTTTGGTTCCATACAAATTTTTGGAATATGTTTTCTATACTTTGAAGTATGTCATTGGTATTTTAATAGGTATTGCATTGAATTTATAAATTGCTTTGGGTAATATAGACATTTTAATGATGTTTATTCTTCCTAGCCATGAGCACGGTATATGCTTCCACTTGTTTGTATCTTCCTTGATTTCTTTTATCAATGTTCTATAATTTTCCGAGTACAAGTCCTTAACCTCCTTGGTTAAATTTACTCCTAGGTATTTTATTTTTTTGGCTGCAATAATGAAGGGGATTGTTTCCTTAATTTCTTTTGCTGACAGTTCATTGTTTGTATATAGAAATGCCTCTGATTTCTGAGTATTAATTTTATATCCTGCCACCTTGCTGAATTCATATATAAGGTCCAGTAGTTTTTTGACTGAGACTTTAGGGTTTTCTATATACAATATCATATCATCTGCAAATAGCAACAGTTTTACTTCTTCTTTTCCAATTTGGATGCCTTTTATTTCTTCTTCTTGTCTGATTGCTATAGCTAGGACTTCCAAACTATGTTGAATAAGAGTGGTGAAAGGAGGCACCCTTGCCTGGTTCCTGATCTTAAGGGGATAGCTTTTAATTTTTGTCCATTTAGTATGATGTTTGCTGTGGGTTTCTCATAGATGGCCTTTATCATGTTAAGGAATGTTCCTTGTATTCCCACTTTACTGAGAGTTTGAGCATGAATGGGTGGTGGATTTTATCAAATGCCTTTTCTGCATCTATTGAAATTATCATGTGATTTTTGTCCTTCCTTTTGTTTCTGTGATAAATCACATTGATTGATTTGCAAATATTGAACCAGCCTTGCCTCTTCAGAATAAATCCCACTTGATCATGGTGTATGATTTTTTTCATATATTGCTGGATCCGGTTGGCTAATATTTTGTTGAGAATTTTAACGTCTAAATTCATCAGGGATATAGGCCTATAATTTTCTTTCTTTGTGTTGTCTTTGCCCGGTTTTGGAATCAGAATTATGCTTGCCTCATAAAAGGAGTTTGGAAGTCTTCCTTCCTCTTGAATTTTTTGAAATAGCTTGAGGAGGATATGAGTTAGTTCTTCTTTAAATTTTTGATAGAATTCACTTGTGAAGCCATCAGGCCCAGGACTTTTCTTTTTTGGGAGTTTTTTGATAACTGTTTCAATCTCATTTGTTGTAATTGGTTTGTTTAGGTGTTCTGATTCTTCCAGATTGATTTTTGGAAGATTATATGATTCAAGAAATTTGTCCATTTCACCTAGGTTGTCTAATCTTTTGGCATAGAGTTCTTCATAGTATTTTCTTACAATGCTTTGTATTTCTGTTGTATCAGTTGTATTTCTCCACTGTCCTTTCTAATTTTATTTATTTGAGACCACTCTCTTTTTTTCTTGGTGAGTCTAGTTAAAGGTTCATCAATCTTGTTTACCTTTTCAAAGAACCAGCTTCTGGTTTCATTGATCCTCTGTATTGTTTCCTTAGCCTCTATGTCATTTATTTCTGCTCTGATCTTTATTATTTCCTTCCTTCTACTTGTCCTGGGTTTTATTTGTTGTTGTTTTTCTAGTTCTTTTAGATGCAGGGTCAGGTTGCTTATTTGAGCTTTTTCTAGCTTCTTATGATATGCCTGTAGTGCAATGAACTTCCCTCTCAGTACTGCTTTTGCAACCCATAAATTTTGAGTTGATGTATGCTCATTATCATTTGTTTCTAGAAACTTTTTTATTTCTTCTTTGATCTCATTGTTAATCCATTCATTATTTAATATCATGCTATTTAGTTTCCAAGTGTTTGAGTAGTTTTCAGTTTTTCTTTTGTGGTTAATTTCTAGTTTCATGGCATTGTGATCAGAGAAAATGCTTGATATGATTTCAATCTTCTTAAATTTATTGAGGCCATTTTTGTGTCCTAACATATGGTCTATCCTAGAAAATGTACCATGAGTGCTTGAGAAGAATGTATATTCTACTGCTTTAGGGTGAAAAGTTCTGAAGATATCTATTAAATCAAGTTGATCTAGTGTATCCTTTAAGTCTGCTGTTTCTTTATTAATTTTCTTTCTTGTGGATCTATCCAGTGTTGTTAGTGGGGTATTGAAATCCCCTACTATGATAGTATTGCTGTTAATCTCGCCCTTTATATCCATCAAAGTCTGCTTTATGTATGTTGGGGCTCCTATATTTGGTGCGTAGATATTTATAATAGTTATATCTTCCTATTGAATTGTTCCCTTTATCATTATGTAGTGTCCTTCTTTATCTCTTACTATAGCCTTTGTTTTAAAGTCCATTTTGTCAGATATAAGTACTGCTACCCTGGCTTTTTTTTTATTTCCATTTGCATGAAATATTTTTTTCCATCCTTTTACCTTCAGTCTATGTGCATCTTTTGTTTTAAGGTGTGTCTCTTGTAGACAGCATGTGTATGGGTCCTGTTTCTTTATCCATGCAGCTACCCTATGTCTTTTGATTGGATCACTTAATCCATTTACATTTAAGGTTATTATTGATATGTAGTTGATTATTGCCATTTTGTTCTTTAAAGCTGTATTTTATTTTATTTTTTTTTTGCTATATTCTTTCCTCCCTTTGAACTGTTCACAACAGGCCCCTTAGTATCTCTTGCAGAATTGGTTTGGTTTTAATGAATTCCTTGAGGCTTTCTTTTTCTGGGAAGCTCTTTATTTCTCCTTCAATTTTAAACGTTAGCCTTGCTGGATAGAGTAGTCTTGGTTGTAGGTTCTTGTTCTGCATTACTTTGATTATATCTTGCCATTCCCTTCTGGCCTCAAGTGTTTCTTTTGAGAAGTCTGATGTCATCCTTATGGGGGCTCCTTTGTAGGTGAGCCCCCATAAGGATGACATCCTTATGGGGGCTCCTTTGTAGCCTTTTTTTCTCTAGTAGCTTTTAAAATTTTTTCTTTATCCATTAGCTTTGGTATTTTAACTATGATGTGTCTTGGTGTAGATCTCTTTGGGTTTCTCTTTAATGGAGTTCTGTGTGCTTCTTGAATGTGTGGAATGTTTCCCAGCCTTAATTTAGGGAAGTTCTCTGCTATGATTTGATTGAACACAGTTTCCATTTCCTGTCCTCTTTCTTCTTCTTCAGGCACCCCTATGATGCGAATGTTGTTTCTCTTCATGTTGTCACAGAGCTCCCTTAGAGTTTCCTCATTTTATGAGTCTCTTTTCCTTTTTCTTCTCTGCTTCTGTGCCTTTGTTTATTGTGTCCTCTAACTCGCTTATTCGATCCTCAGCGTGATTCATCCTGCTTTTAATTCCTTCCATTGTGGTCTTCAGTTCTGATACTGTATTTGTCATTTCTGTCTGATTCTTTTTTATTATTTCAATTTTGTTTTTTATACTTGTTATCTCTTTATTTAGGTGTTCATAGTGACTATCCATTGTTGCTTTTATTTTTTTGAACATCCTAACTATCATTATTTTAAATTCTGCTTCTGGTAGTTTGGTTTTATCTGGTTCATTCAGGTCCTTCTCTGGGGATTTCTCTTGATTCATTTGGTTTGCATTTCTCTGCCTGCCCATTTTATCTGTGTATAAGCAAGTTGTGGCGACTGGAGTCCAGTAGGTGTTGCCTTTGTGTTCTCTAGGTGTGGTCTGTCTGCAGGCCTGCCACCCCCTCTGCCGCTGCCTAGGGTGGTTGGGTATGAGCGTTGCCAGCATCAGCTTACTGCGGCTGTTGCTGTGATTTCCACCTCTCCTCCGCGGGAGGGGCTGTCACTCAAGCCACAAGCCTCAGTACCATGGGCAGAGGTGAGCACCTTTGCTCAGCTGCGGACCCAGCCTGTTCCCGGAAGGCTTACACCCAGCCCCCGCAGTCAGAGTCTGCTTGCCACAGTTTTGCGGGTTGGGCGGGGCTTTTGACATGTTCTCAGCTGTGAGCCTTTGCCCGTTTAGAATTTAGCCCTGCCCTCGAGGCCAGGGCCCTCCTGCGCAGGGTCGCAAACCGTGGTTTATTGTGCCTGGCGTGTTTGCTGGCGTGAGCTCAGCTGCTAGCTTCTGATTAAAGTCTAAAATTTGATAAGTCTTGATTTCCCTATAGTCTGAGAAACTATCACCAAATTAAGACAATGAACAGGCCCATCACCCTCAAAGTTTTCCTCATGCCTCTTTGTAATTCCTCCTTCTGGCCTTCACCCCCAACCCCAGGCAACCAATGATTTGCTTTCTCTTAGCATATGTTAGTTTGCATTTTCTATAAATGGAATCATACAATATGTACTTTTTGTCTGGCCTTTTTTACTGAACATAGTTATTTTGGAATTCATCCATGTTGTGTGTATCAATAGTTCACTCATTTTTATTGATAAATAGTGTTTCATTTTATGGATATGCTGTAATTTCCCTATATATTCGACTGTTGAGTAATGTTTGGATTGTTTTCACTTTTGGGCTCTTACAAACAAAGCTACTAGGAACATTTGTTTATAAGTTTTTGCATGGACATTTGCTTTTGTTTCTCTTGGGTAAATACTTAGAAGTAGAATGGCTGGTCAGATGTATCATTTTTATATACCCACTAGCAATGTATGAAAGTTCCAGTTGATCCATATCCTTGCTAATATTTAGTATGGTCAGTCTTTTATTTTAGACATTCTAATAAAAGTAGAAAATCTCACTGTGATATTTTAAATTAATTTTTTAAAGAGAGAGACAGGAAGGGGGGTCAAGGAGTGACAGTGAGAAGCATTAACTCGTAGTTGCTTCACTTTAGTTCATTGATTGTTTCTCATATGTGCCTTGATGGGGGTGGGGTAGTCTATCCCAGCCAGTGACCCCTTGCTCAAGTCAGCAACATGGGTATCATATCTATGAACCCACGATCAAGCTGGCAAGCCTGTGCTCCATCCAGTGACCTTGAGATTTCAAACCTGAGTCCTCAGTGTTCCAGGTTAGCACTCTGGTGCTCTATCCACTGCACTACCACCAGTCAGGCTTACTGTGACTTTAATTTACATTTTCCTAATGGCTAATGATGAAGAGTATCTTTTCATATGCTTGTTTACCATCTCTTTATCTTCTCTATGAAATGTTTCTTTTTAATCTTTTGTCCATTTAAAAAATTTTTGTGGTTTTTGTTTTCTTATTATTGAGTTTTGAGAGTTCTTTCTATATTCTGAATATTCCCAGATGTGGTCTGGCCCCATATGTCCAGAATTAAGCAATCACCATGGATCACAGAGTATTTCCAAAGCTGATGACTGAGTCTTGAGGTGTCAGACATCCCCCACCTCGTTCTACAATGTAGTCCTTACAGCAAAGTCTGTATGAGAAAAACACTCCCTGTATTTCTCCTTTACTCTCATACTACTACCATACTTCACAACACTTCTGACCCTACATATATGATTTTTCCACACATCAGACATTTCTCTGACACCAGCTGATTGTCTTACAATTTAACTCAATTCTAACACTGTCTACCTGGAGATAGCACCAGATCCCACAGGTTAGGAGTTTGTTTTCACGCGACTGTTCTTACTACCTTTCGATGCCAATTACAAGTTCCAGGTTGTCACCTATACTTCTCACCAATGGGCTATACATTGGGGTTCCCATGACCCTCTTCTTAGTTTGGATAATTACCTAGAACAGCTCACAGAACTCAGGGAAACACTTATGTTTACCAGTTTATTACAAAAGGATATAAAACTTAAGTTTACCAGTTTATAATAAAAGGATAATTCTCTAGAACAGCTCACAGAACTCAGGGAAACACTTATGTTTACCAGTTTATTATAAAAGGATATGATAAAGGATACAGATGAACATCCAGATGGAAGAGATGCATAAGGTAAGGTATGGGGGAAGGGCTAGAGCTTTCGTGTCCTTGCCAGATGCTTCACCCTCCTGGTACCTGCTTTCTGGATGTGTTCAAACTGTAAGCTTTGCGAACCCCAAACTTTGGGGATTTTTTGGAGGCTTTATCACATAGGCATGATTGATCATTAACGCAGTCGCCAGCCTCTCTCCCCTTTCTAGGGGGGTGGGAGTGGGACTGAGTTCCAAGGTTGGCTTGATCTTTCTGGTGATCAACCTCATCCAGGAGCCCACCTATCATTGTCTCAGTAGAACAATAAAAATCCTATTACTTAGATAACAACAAGGGTTTTAGGAGTGCTCTACCAGGAACCACAAGCAGAGAACAATATATATATTTTTTGTTATTTCATACACTGTAAGTCCTTTTCACAGCTTTTTTTTTTCTAGCATGGGAGGAAAAGTTCTGACCTACACATCCTGCTTATTGTCTGGTCTTGCAATCTCTCATGAGCCAGTGTTTTAACAAAAATACATATGCAGCTTCCATGAACCATCACTTTCAAGGACACTCCAGTCTATATTTGCAATGAGAAAAAAACAAACAAACTCCTCTGATAGAGGAGTGAGGGAGTTATCCTGAACAGAGCTAAGAAGAGGGTGGCAGAATGTTCTTTCCATCCTAAACTTTTCCCTGCTGCTATAATTTTTAGTTACACAAAAACAAAGGTTTTTACAGAGGGGCATAGAATAGAAAAATTCATGGGAATTAGTGCTAAGATTGTGCGAAGATCAGCTGTAGTCAATCTAAGACAGATAGAAGGCCACAGAGCAGAGAGGGTGGTATGGAAGACATGGCTCTTAGAATTGACAGCTGCTTAAAAATTAGTTATATCTCTGGGTCCTGGAAATATGAAAATATTTCCCAAAGTTTTGTCTTTTTTTTTTTTTTGCCCAAACTCCCTTTTTGTTTATGATACTACTGCTCTGCTCAAATTAGACAATTCTCTAAGTCATTTTTCATCAGATTTTATTGCAGCATCTTGAAACACTTTGAAAACTAAAACCAAGTCAACCAAAGGAATTTAAAATATCAGAATGTCTGACCAGGCAGTGGCACAGTGGATAGAGCGTTGGACTGGGATGCGGAGGACCCAGGTTCGAGACCCCGAGGTCACCAGCTTGAGTGCGGACCCATCTGGCTTGAGCAAAAGCTTGCCAGCTTGGACCCAAGGTCGCTGGCTCGAGCAAAGGGTTACTCAGTCTGCGGAAGGCCCATGGTCAAGGCACATATGAGAAAGCAATCAATGAACAACTAAGGTGTCGCAATGAAAAACTGATGATTGATGCTTCTCATCTCTCTCCATTCCTGTCTGTCTGACTCTCTGTCCCTGTAAAAAAATAAATAAATAAAAATCAGAATATAACAACTATACATTTTTTCTAAATATTATTTTTATTTATTCATTTTAGAGAGGGAGGAGAGAGAGAGGAAAAGAGAGAGAGAGAAGGGGGAAGTACCAGGAAGCTTCAACTCCTATATGTGCCTTGACCAGGCAAACCCAGGGTTTTGAAGTGGCGACCTAAGCATTCCAGGTTAGTGCTTTATCCACTGCGCCACCACAGGTCAGGCTGTACCAACTATATTTAAATTAAAAAGAATTTTAAATCACAGGAGGGATAAATAGTGATGAAAGGAGACTTGGGGTGGTGAACACACAATACGATATACAGATGATGTATTATAGAATTGTACACCTGAAACCTATACAATCTTACGAACTAATGTCACCCCAAAAATATTAACTAAAAATTAAAAATAATAAAAGTCATTTGAGGCCTTAGAAAACGATCAAATTTTAACTTGAAAAAATAATTTTTAAATAGACTTTATTGGGGTAACATTGGTTAATAAATTATTGGTTAACATTGGTTAATAAATGGTTTCAGGGTTTATTTAAGTTGACATTTTTATATAAGAAAGGTTCTCTAGGAAATCTGTGTCTTAATGAGGTATTGTCTTCTAGATATAAGGGGAAAATATCTCAATCTTAAAATTTCTAAAAAATAAAATTCCTTTAAAAATTCTTGAACTATGATTATTATATTTATATAAAAATGCAATATTATGGCTCCATTCTCAAGAATGAATGAGTGTAGTTTTGTTGTTACTGTTTCTTTTTGTTTTATCCAGTAGCAGGATAGATTTTCATTGAACTATTCATGATCTCTTACCTGATCCACTTTGTCATGTTGTGAAGAAAGCTGAGTGAAGAGAAGACCAGGAAAATCAAATGGCCCACACTGGCATCAAATCTATAGGATTTTAAGCATCAGATAACTCTCTCAATGGACCCACTACAAATAGGTATGAATTACATTGTTATGCACTCTGTCATTATTCAGGCAGCTGAATTTTTTATTCTGATTATTTGTGCAGAGAGTAAATTTCTTCTTTGTTTCAGTGTAACAGAAAAAGGGTGAAGATTGGATGGTCTGTGTGATAAACACAGAGCTACCTGATGGGACCAACAGATACCAAACAAATTTATTTTCAAACCAAAGCTAAGCCAAAATGTAAAACTAAAAGAATTGTGTTCAAAGGTATTTTGTGCACTATAGTGTGCTAATTTCAACAAGAGCATTTAATAGTTAATCAAATGTCCCCTCCATCAGCCATGATTAATTAGTATAAGGCAGTAATTATACCAATGAAGTGTAAACACCCAGATATTATCTGAATGAAGTAGTAATTAGATCAGAAAGCATTTAAGAGATTACTCTATCAAAAACCATGCTCATCAAACTTGGCAAATGATCATTGTTGAAGCTGAGTGATACTTGGAGCTTCTAGTCTCTACTTTTGTGTACCTTTGAAAAGTGATGAGTATACATATACCTCCATAAAAAATGATATTGCCCTGGCCAGTTATCTCAGTTGGTTAGAGCATTATTCCAAAACAACAAAGTTGCAGGTTTGGTCTCCAGTAAGGGCACATATAGGAAGAAACAAATGAATGCATAAGTTACTAAGTGGAACAACAAATGAATACTTTTCTCTCTTTCTTTCTCTCTTCCTTCTTCTCTCTGTCTCTCTATAATCAATAAATTAAAAATTATATTAATTTAAAAAAAGTGATACACAAGCAAAGTGTGGAAAATTTTAAATCACTTTTTTACCTCTCTAGAAGTAAAAAATAAAAATTTAAATGACAGGTTATAGAAAAAAGTGAATACTACCATCAGTATAATTGGCCTTTACCACAAATGAAATTCATATGTATTTTAAAATAATGCATTAATTTTTGAGTGTGTATGTGTGGGCTTCAGTACCCATAATATATGTTGTAAGCTTGAGTAAAATGTTTTTGAAAGTGTATATCATAATACAAATGTCAGATATTATTATTCATTCTGAAAATTACCAGTGGCCAATGTCACTGAAGCTGATAGAGGGCAGCATGGTCTTGTCATTTTAGCAACAGATCCTGAGAAATGGGCTGTGATCCCAGTCTTGCTTACCAAAGAAGCAGAACAATTATTATTTCAGTGATACTCATTAGGGTTCAACACAGTACTGGAACAGTGTGATGTAACAGTTATGGCATAATGTAGGTTTGAAGTCATACATGTGCTAGAGTCCTGGCTTGGCCAATTATAGCCTTGTGGTCTTGGGCAAATTAAATTTACTAGATCAGATTCAGTTTCCTCTTTTGTAAATTAGAAAATAGTAACTAAACCAGAAGGTTCTTGTAAGGATAAAATGAGATACAGCTCATTAAGTATTAATAATAGTGTCTGGCATGTAGCATGTGCAATAAATGGTAGTTGTTATTATTACTGTCTGCCCCAGTGAGTATGATATAGTCTCTCTATATAGTGGTAAGTTGAATATAGAAATAGAAATATTTTCTTTTATTGTACTAGGCATTCTAAGATAGACATATATGCAGGATAACCTAGTTCTTTTTTTAAATTTTTATTTTTAACAGAGACAGAGAGAGAGAGAGGGATAGATAGGGATAGACAGACAGGAATGGAAAGAGATGAAAAGCATCAATCATCAGTTTTTCGTTGCGACACCTTGGTTATTTATTGATTGCTTTATCATATGTGCCTTGACCGTGGGCCTTCAGCAGACCGAGTAACTCCTTGCTCGAGCCAGTGACCTTGGGTCCAAGCTGGTGAGCTTTAGCTCAAGCCAGATGAGCCCGCGCTCAAGCTGGCGACCTTCGGGTCTCAAACCTGGGTTGTTCTGCAACTCAGTCCGATGCTCTATCCACTGCGCCACTGCCTGGTCAGGCAGGATAACCTAGTTCTTGACATGGGCAGCATTATTCAGATACAATTTCCTTGCATCCGCTATCAGGCTCCTTTACTTTAGGGAATCTAACACCTAGGTTCCTGCATCCTCTTGAGGCTGGTATTTTTGAGGAATCAGCCAAGTAGGAAGCAGGCCTACTGAAACCTATTCTGCCCTGTAACTTTACATGTGTTATTTTCAGATTGCTCTCCCAAGTGCCCTAACTTCCAGTTGATCTGACTTTAACGTCTTCCCCTTGTGCCATGACAACTTCCCAGAGCTCCCAAAGTCAGATGCTACCACCCTCTTCTTACCACTCAGATCAGATCATCTCTTGGATGCCATTACCTGGGTGGAGTTATTCTCCCTGGACCTAAGTGTTAAAGTTTCTGTTTATTTTCTTCTCCTAGGCTCTATTTTATTTTATTTATTTTATTTTTGACAGAGACAGATAAAGTCAGAGAGAGGGACAGATAGGAAGGGAGAGAGATGAGAAGCATCAATTCTTCATTGTGGCACCTTAGTTGTTCATTGATAGCTTTCCCATATGTGCCTTGACCAGGGGGCTATAGCAGAGTGAGTGAGCTCTTACTCAAGCCAGCGACCTTTGGCTTTAAGCCAACCACCTTTGGGCTCAAGCCAGTGACCAGGAGCTCATGTCTATAATCACATGCTCAAGCCAGCACCCCCGCACTCAAACTGGTGAGCCCGTGCTCAAGCCAGAGACCTCTGGGTTTCGAACCTTGGTCCTCTGCATCCCAGTTTGACACCCTATTCACTGCGCCACCACCTGGTCAGGCTCTGTTTTCTATCCACCCCAACCAATCCTAGATTGCTATGTGACATACATAGGTATCTAGTATATAGAGGATATTTCCTAAATATTTGTTGAATAAATATTTGTGTTAATGATGGGGTTGGGAGGATATTCAGCCAGTATGGGCATAAGTGTGGGTAGTTCTGTAAGTGTATATTTAATGCTCAACACCAGGCCTTATATTAATGTCTTTCTAGTCATTTTGATTGTCTGAAGCTCATTCTTTAATACATTTCTCAGGAAAGGCAATGACAACAACATTCCCTGGTAGCACTTTATTTGTCCCTTTGTACTTGAGTTAGTTAGACTCTACAACAGCTATTTCAAACTTTAACATCTAAAACTTCTCAAAGCTCTGATCACACCTTTATACCCTCTCATTCGCAATAACAAACCTCACTTCCTACATTATAGAGGAAATAGAAGCTTCATTTTTTAAATATGAAACATATAAGCCTACTTTCCTTCTCCCTGTTGTTACCATAGAGAACCTATCCTACTCTCTTTAATGTTAAACCCTCCTCTCCTTAGATTCCTTTTCCTCCCTCTTTCTAAGGAGCTTACACTGTTAACTACCTTCTTTGTCCTTGTGTATTCAAATCCTTTCTCTCTCCCTCCTCTCTCCTGATTAGATCCTTCTCATCAAGTGGTGTTTGTTTGTTTGTTTTTGTGGCAGAGACAGAGAGAGTCAAAGAGAGGGACAGATAAGGACAGACAGACAGGAAGGGGGAGAGATGAGAAACATCAATTCTTCGTTGCAGCTCCTTAGTTATTCATTGATTGATTTCTCATATGTGCCTTGACCAGGGGGCTACAGCAGACTGAGTGACCCCTTGCTCGAGTCAGCGACCTTGGGCTCTAGCTGGTGAGCCTTGCTCAAACCAGATGAGCCCACGCTCAAGCTGGCGACCTCGGGGTCTTGAACCTGGGCCCTCCACCTCCCAATCCAATGCTCTATCCACTGTGCCACCACCTGGTCGGCTCATCAAGTTTTAAATACATTCAAGTCATTCCTGATTTTTTAAAAATTTCAATCCCATATCCCCCTCCAACTATTATCTTATTATCTCTCTCCTTCCCTGTATGAATACACTTTTTGAATGTGTAATTTGTATGTGCTGTGTACCTGCTGTGGGTACCTTCTCAATATCCATCTCTCCTTCTTTCTACAAATTCTGTTAGGAGCAACAGTGGATCAAACTGAACAGCTATATTTTCCAGGCTCCCTTGCAACTAAGAGCAGCCATATGACATACTTCAGGCCAATGACATGTAAGCTGAAGTCAGCTGGAGAAAATCTCTGCTTTCCTAGGTTAGGCACCAGACCTTTTGCCTTGATCTTTCTTTTTTTCCTATCTGAAACACTGACTTGAGAGTGAACAACTATCTTTCTTTCATTCTGAAAAAAAAAAAAAAAAAAAGCTTTCTTTCATATACTGTACTGAGGATGACAGAGCAGAAAGAAGGATTCCAGGACATTGATTACACCATGTAGTCACTGCACCAACCTGAACTGTCACCCTCTGTCATTCTTGTTATATAAGAAAAATAACCCTATTTAAACTACTGTCATCAGTTTCCATTACATGTGAACAGATACAATTCCTAATCTATACTCTTATTTCCTACATTTTCTTCCCTTACACTCACTCTCAAACCATTCCATTCTGGCTTCTTGTCCATAATTCCACTGGGCTCACCAATGACCTGCACGTTGTGAAATCCAGGGGACATTTTCCGTTATATTACTAAACCTCTCAGCAGCTTTGACTCTGTTGTCCGTGGCCTTCTTTTTGAAAGCTTTTCTTCCCATGGCTTCCATAACCATGGATTGATCCTTCACCTCCAGCTGCTCCCTCTCAGTCTACTTCATGGGTTCATCTTCCTCTTATAGCCATACTCACCATCTTTCAACCTTTAAGACATGCCATGACCTTAGACACATGCTCTTCCCTCTGTCTGGAATGTTCTCCCTTCCCTCCTTTTGCCAGCTTACTCTTCCTTGTCCTTCAGTTCTCCATCCATTCTTCACTAAAAAAGGTATATTTGTAACTATAAAAGAGCTATGAAAAAGTAGTCATAAAGAAATTTGAGCCTGACTGTTGGTGGCACAATGGATAGACCATTCACCTGAGATGCTAAGGTCTCAGGTTCAAAATCCTGAGGTCGCTAGCTTGAGCACAGGCTAACCAGTTTGAGCATAGGGTCATTGGCTTGAGTGTGGGATCATCAACATGATGCCATGTCACTGGCTTGAGCCCAGAGGTCACTGGCTTGGTCAAGGTACATGTGAGAAGCAATCAATGAACAACTAAAGTGCCACAACTCTGAGTTGATGCTTCTCAAATCTCTCTCCATTCCTGTCTGTCTCTCACTAAAAAAAAAAAAAAAAGTTTGTATACATATCTCTTCTCTCCAGTCAGCCTGAGAAGGATAGAATTATCTTACACATTATTGTATCCTCAGGACCTACTACAAAATCTTGTGGGTAAAATGTTTTGCTGCCGCTGCTGCTTCTTTTTTACTAATAAGATTTACCAAGCCTTTGTTATTGTGCTAGGCACTGTGTTATGCTCACTAGGTGCTATTATTGTTTCCTTTTCAGTGATAAGCATTTAAGTAAATTGCACAAGTCTTATAACTAGTGAGTAGTGGACTCAGGGCTCAAATCCAGTTAAACAAATTCACAGCTGACGCTCTTAATCATGAGGCAATCCTGCCCTGACCCCACCACCCAAATATTTCTAGATACCAAACTCCAGCTAGGCTGCATTTGCTCCTAACTTTGAAGGCATCAGGTGACCAGCTTTGATCATAGTTAGTTAGGGGTACTTCAGATTGTTCTCAAATGAAGTTGTAAGTCTGTAAATAATTAAGAAGCCATTTTGAAAACGCAAGAAGGGGTGATATGTAGAGACCCACTTTGACATTTTGATGTGTATTTAAACACACAGCTCAGAGCTATAAAAAGCCACTACACTGAGATTGCAGAAGCATTAATAATCAAAGTTGCCTTATTAATTTTTTAGGGCACTGTAAATGACATTCTATTTTCTCTGAGGAAATCTTTCCCTAAAGCTCCAAACCTCTTGGTGACTGGGATGAATTGGCCCCCTTCCTTTTTTATTTATGCATTCTCCTCCCTAGAGGGTCAAAAGAAAGCCATCTCATTTTAAGATTGAAGCTTTATTTGTTGAAGTTTCTAGCTAGTTAAATCGGAAGCAAGAAAATCCATTTCATGTTGACATGATAGTAGAAAACATTTAGCCACATTCTAGTTTAATGATGGAAGATTAGCTAAGGTTGTTATTAAGTTTTAATCTCCTCATTTAACTAATATGGTTGATTAATACTGTTCCTGTCAAGACAAAAAAAAGGTTTTCAAAGTCTTGACCATCGATATTTTAACCAGCTTACTCTTTTGTATTTTGAGTGAAAGGCACTATACATGAACCACTGAGGTTCCTCAAAAGCTCCAGAGAATCAAACAGTTGGAAAAAAGTCTAGGGGTGAGATAACCAGGAGACTTGAACCTGCAGCAAGATGGAGTTTTTCCAAATTAGGCATCAGGAGAAATAGCTGATAAACAACTGGCAACTGGAGATATCCTTGTTATGCACTGTGCTAGAATCATGCTGGCAGAAGCTTTTACTAACTAAACTTATTTGCAGGTTCTCCTAAGGGAGGGAACTAGGAGGGATCATATTTGCATCCAGTGTCACTTTTCATAACACATTATTTCGAAAAAAGGTTCTTAGGACCTTGTAAAATATGTGACTTCTAAACTCAATATAAGTATTAAAATGCCGGCATGTGCATTATATGTGCCAACTAAAAAAAAAAAAGAGTTTAACTCTTCACTGAAAATACAAACTCCAATAATATTTATGACTTCTTACAGCATGCAATCTTCATTTTGAAGGACTTAAAGCCTCCAAGAGGTATTTATCCAAAATTAGCATCTAGTAACAACACCTTGGGATATCCCTGTTTTTGGCAGCATCTGTAGCCAGATCTGGTTACAGTTAATAAATCTCATGCTAGAGCCACTGACCTCAGGAAGACAGCTGTCCTCTCCAACAGCAGGTTCATTCTGGTCAATAAGAAATGTGTTTGATTAAATTGTCTTGAGGACTGGTCTATTTGCTTAGGTATCTGGCCAGCAGAATAGCCTCTTCACAGAGAATTAATGGAGTTTTCATTTCTTCCCCAAATAAGTTGCTCTGTAATTAAGTAAGCATTACATTTCCCAAAAGAAATGTTCCCTTGGCTGAATACATAATACTGCTCATTAATTAATTTATTAATTAATTTAATCATTATTGAATATATACCTACCATGTGCCAAGCACTTGCCTAGTCATGGAGATACAAAACATTTTTAACTTTAAATAATTTTTTAATTTTTCAATTACAGCTGACATATATAAGTTTCAGGCATACAACCCATTGATTAGACATTGTACAGTATAATTTACTAAGTGATCATCTTGATGAACCTAGTACCCCTCTGACACGATACATAGTTATTACAATATTATTGACTGTATTCCCTATGCTGTACTTTACATCCCCACGCCTATTCTGTAACAACCAATTTGTACTTCTTAATTCCTTCACTATTTTTCACCCATCCTACCAACGTCCTCCCATCAATCATCAAAATGTTCTCTGTATCTGTTCTGCTTATTCATTTATTTTGTTTTTTAGATTCAATTGTTGATAGGTAGGTATGTATTGCCATTTTAGTGTTCATATTTTTTATCTTTCTTTTTCTATTTTTTCTTAAAGAAGATCGTTTAACATTCCATGTAGTACTGGTTTGATGATGATGAACTCGAGCTTTTTCTTGTCTGGGAAGATCTTTATCTGTTCTTCAATTCTAAATGATACCCTTGCTGGGTAGAGTAATATTGGTTGTAGGTCTTTGCTTTTCATTACTTTGAATATTTCTTGTCAGTCCCTTCTGGCTTGCAAAGTTTCTGTTGAGAAATCAACTGACAGTCTCATGGGAGCTCCTTTGTAGTTAAGTAACTGCTTTTCTGTTGCTGCTTTTAAGAGTTTCTCTTTGTTTTCAACCTTTTGCATTTTAATTATTTTGCGTCTTGGTGTGGGTCTTCTGGGGTTCATCTTGTTGCAGATTCTCTGTGCTTCCAGGACTTGTATGTCTACTTTCTTCATAAGGTTAGGGAAGTTTTCTGTCATTATTCTTTTACATAGAACATCAACTTCTCTCTCTCTCTCTCTCTCTCTCTCTCTCTCTCTTTCTCTCTCTTTCTCACTTCTCCTTCTGGTAGCCCCATGATGTGAATGTTGGTGCATTTGAAGTTGTTCCAGAGGTTGCTTATACTATCCTCATTTTTTTGGATTACTTTTTTCTTTTTGCTGTTTTGATTGGGTGTTTGCTGCTTCCTTATTTCTGATTTGATCCTCTGTTTTATCTACTCCACTGTTGATTTCCTATAATATAGTCTTTTTTGTGTGTTTGTTTTACAGGGACAGAGAGAGAGTCAGAGAGAAGAATAGATAGGGACAGGCAGACAGGAATGGAGAGAGATGAAAAGTATCAATCATCAGTTTTTCGTTGTGACACCTTAGTTGTTCATTGATTGCTTCCTCATATGTGCCTTGACCATGGGCCTTCCACAGACAGAGTAACCCCTTGCTCGAGCCAGCAACCTTGGGTCCAAGATGCTGAGCTTTTTGCTCAAGTCAAATGAGCCCGCGCTCAAGCTGGCGACCTTGGGGTCTTGAACCTGGGTCCTCTGCATCCCAGTCTGACGCTCTATCCACTGCACCACTGCCTGGTTAGGCAATATAGTTTCGTTTCAGTTCATGTATTCTTCATTTCTGACTGGTTCTTTTTAATGTTTTCCAGTTTAGTTTTTATGTTTCCTATCTCTTTGTTGAAGTTTTTACTATACTACTCTTCCCCTAAGTTCATTGAGCATTATTATAATCAGTGTTTTGAACTCTGCATCTAGTAGACTGCTTGTCTCCATTTTGTTTAATTATTTTTCTGGGGTTTTGTTCTGTTCTTTCATTTGGCTGCAATCATCATGGAGGATTAGCTGTGAAGGGCTCCACCCCTCAGAGCAGGACTTATTTCAGCAGAGCTCTGGTGCCTGCTGAATCTGTCCCCTGAGTGTATCACTTATGGAGGTGGTTGGGTGGTGCTTTGACATGGTCTGAAGTGGCCCACTGGGTATGCCGGCTCTGGAGCCTCCCAGAAAGTGCAGACCAAAGTTAGCCTCCACCTGTGCCTTGCCCAGGGCCACCTGGCATGAGATACAAAGCTATTTGGAGATGGCTACTACTTGTGCTGGGCTTGAAGGTGTCCATGTGAGGCGAAGCCACAAACCAAGGCTGGCTGCTACTAGTGCCAGGCCTGGGGCCACTTACTGAGAGATATGGGGCACACTGAAGCTAGATGCTGATTTTTTGAGATACTTTAGAAAAGTGTGAAACATGAGCCAAGACAGGCCATTTGTATGGGAAAGTCACTGGAAATAGCTTGCATAGGTATACAAGTTGTGTGAGGCAGAATCTCAGGGAATCACCAGGGCAGGGAGAACCATATTAGCTAGGTTGATGGATCCTCAGATATGGCTCCCACCTGTTGGCTCTGTAGGGGGAAAGTCCAGGAAAGGAACACTGACCTCTGCCAGCACTTCTGTCTGGGAGAAAATAGCCTTCCAGCTTTCACCTTGATGCCAGACAATTTGGTTCCTCTGCCCATATGTCCCTGGTGCCCCAGTGCTGGATGGAGCTGAGAGCAAGTGAATCTGAGTAAGTCCATATGCAGGCCCTTTAAGAGGAATGTCTGCGACTCTAGCAGACTGAAGAAGAGGATGAAGTCTAGAATGACTTCTAAGATTCTAATCTGGGTGGCATTAGCAGAGGAGAAGGAGGAAAAGTATTAGTGGGATGAGTTCAAAATTAGTTTATTTTGAACATGTTTTGTTGCAGGTGCTTTTGGAACATCTGGGAATCAATATGAAGTTTGCTATTGGAGATATTTGTCTGAAACTCATTTAAAAGGTAAGAGTGGAAGTTAAGGATTCAGTTATATAGATTGTAGCTGAAAATGATTATGAATCATAGTGCCAATTCTATAGCCATCCTATACTACTCTGTAGTCCTAAATGCTTTGTACTCACCCAGCATTCATTTTTTATTAATTTATTATTCATTAATTTATTTCTTTATTTGGTCAAAAAATACATATGGAACTCCAATCCAATATCATATTGCAGGTGACATTAAAGACTCTGGGTTTACATAGATGATTCCTTTCCCTGAAGGATCTCAGAACCTGACTATTGATTATAAAATGCCATCTTGAAGGCAAGACTCTTAAGGCTTGGGCTCTCCTCCAGGATGCGATATATGCACTGAATCAGCGGCCTCTAGATGGTGCTGTGTCCGGTAGGAAGAAAATATGTGCCTATGAACCAAGAAGAGGAAGCTGGATTGGCTCCACTTACTGTCACTCCCAGTGACCCTCTGAAGGATTTTGTGTTTCCCATCCTTGCAACTCTCGACCCTGCAGAGTTGGAGGAACCCATTAGAGACTGCATTCTTTCCAGTGGACCCAGTGAACTACAAACTATGGCTGCCGCCTCGGCACTTTGGATCCCTGTATCTAGAGATCAGCAGGCAAAAAGAGTCACCATCTTGACAGAGGTCCTTTTCCTTGATCAACAAGTGAAGGCAGGGCTGCTATTACACTATGAGGGCAGGGAGGAATATGTGTGGAACTCGGGTGACTCACTTGGTTGCCTCTGGCACTCTGTTGTTGAACTGTGACCTTCAATGGACAGTGCAACAGTCCTAACCTGAGAAGAGTATAGTTAGCAAAAGCTTACAACCTTCAGAATGGCAGAACATGAAGGAGCTGCCCTCTGAACCTGTGTAGAGAGGTAAATCTATGTAGCACAAGGATGGACCATACATAGCAACCATGGATAGATATGTTTTTTGAACATCCTTTTAAGAACTTAGTGATCAGCCCTGGCCAGGTTGCTCAGTTGGTTAGAGTGTTGTCCCAATATACCAAGAACACCAAGATTGTGGGTTTGATCCTGGATCAAGGCACATACAAGAATCAACCAATAGGCCCTGGCTGGTTGGCTTAGTGGTAGAGTGTCAATCTAGTATGTGGATATACCAGGTTGATTCCTGGTCAAGGCACACAAGAGAAGTGCCCATTTGCCTCTCTACCCCATCTCCTCCCCCACCCCCTCTCACCTCTCTCTCTCTCTTCCCCTTCTGCAGCCATGGCTCAAATGGTTTGAGCACATTGGCCTCAGGTGCTGATGATAGCTCCATAGCCTCGGCCTCAGGCACTAAGAAGAGCTTGGTTGCTGAGCAATGGAGCAATGCCCCAGATGGGCAGAGCATCGCCTCCTAGTAAGCTTGCCAGATGGATCCCAGTCAGGGTGCATGTGGGACTCTGTCTCTGCCTCCCCTTCTCTCACTGAATAAAAAAAATAAAAAATAAAATAAAAAGGATCAACCAATAAATACATAAATAAATGGAGCAACAAATTGATGTTTCTCTCTCTCTCTCTCATCAATAAATAAATAAATAAATAAAATTTTAAAACTTAGTGATCAGCCTGACCAGGCGGTGGCGCAGTGGATAGAGCATCGGGCTGGGATGCAGAGGATCCAGGTTTGAGACCCCAAGGTCGCCAGCATGAGCGCGGGTTCATCTGGCTTAAGCAGGAAAGCTCACCAGCTTGGACCAAGGTTGCTGGCTCAAGCAAGGGGTTACTCGGTCTGCTGAAGACCCGCGGTCAAGGCACATATGAGAGGGCAGTCAATGAACAACTAAGGTGTCGCAATGAAAAACTGATGATTGATGCTTCTCATCCCTCTTCATTCCTGTCTGTCTGTCCCTATCCATCCATCTCTCTCTGACTCTCTCTCTGCCCCTGTAAATAAATAAATAATAAATAAAAACTTAGTGATCAGCTGCAAAGGAAGCAGTTAGTTGACAGCCTCAAGTTGCAGTGCCTTTGGGATCTGCTATAGTATTTGAGCTGAGGGGTTATGCTTTTCCCTAGCAGTCCCTAGCCATTGGCTGAGCATGGCAAGGATCTGCCCAACATCTTCACTTATGTTTGGGAACTTCTCTACCCAAACCCTAATTATGGGGTTCCATAAGAGTAACCACGTTCCTGCCTCTCTCAGCCAGGGTTGATTAGCTCAAGAATGGGTGCCTGACCCAAGTTAGGCTACTCATAGTTCTTCCCTTGGATTTTTTAGCTATAATTGAGAAGAGACTCTCTCCAGTAGAGAAAAGGACAAGAAATAGATGAGATTTGTTGGTTTCTGGCCTAGTTAGGAAGCCCTTCTGTAGTGAACAAAAATGAAGGTAACACACATAGAAGCACAGAAATAAGAGACAGAGTGCCTGCAGCATTCAGGTTCTTGATGGCCAGTTGTACTCAGACCAGGTTTGATTGTTTCAACCTTTTTTTTCTATTGAGTAAAATAGTATAGTATGCTTCCAATAAATATTTAATAGAAATCAGGTTCACTTAAGTTCTGTTGCACATTTAGTAGTATTCTAAACCTATTTAAAATATTTTTTATTTATTTATTTTTATGAGAAAGAAAGGGAGAAAGACAGAGAGAGAGACAGGAACATCAAGCTACCCCTGTGTATGCCCTCACTGGGGTCCGAACCAGCAACCTCTGCCGCTTCAGGATGATGCTCTAACCAACCTAGCTATTTGGCCAGGTCTTAACACATATTTAATATTAATAGTTAACACAGATTGAGTTGAGGTTTATTATATTCCAGAAACTGGTCTAAGCACTTTGTTGTCTCAGCCCTTATGAGTCTACCCAAATGCCCTCTCTCTGTGGTTTTCCCCAATTTGCATATAAAGAAACTAAGGATGTTTTAATTATTTAAAATTTTTTAAAAAGATTTTACTTATTTATTTTACAGAGAGAGGAGTGGGGGGGGGGCGGTGGGACAACGAGAAGTAGTTGTTTCACTCTAGCTGTTCATTGGTTGCTTGTCATATGTGCCTTGACCAGGCAGGCCCAGGGTTTCAAACCAGGACCTCAGTGTTCCAGGTTGGCACTTTATCCACTGTGCTACTATGGGCCAGGCAAGGATGTTTTATTTTAAAATAAAAAATAAATAGGAGATTCTACCTTTTTTCCTTTTAATAGGGGCTCTGGAGAGCAAACTTTGGAGATACACAATTTTAAGAATTTTAGTCTCTCACCCAGTGATGCCTGCTCGGATTTATGACTTGAACAAGACAGGTTTTTGACTGCAAGTGTCCTTTAATACCTCAGCAAGGCCCATTTTTAGAAATAGGGAGAAACCCTGGCCTATTGGCTCAGTGATAGAGCATCAGCCCGGTGTGTGGAAGTCCTGGGGTTCAATTCCAAGTCAGGGCACACAGGAGAGGCGACCATATGCTTCTCTACCCCTCCCCCTCCTCTTTCTCTCTCTCTTCACCTCCTGTACCCATGAACGGTTTGAGCAAAGTTGGCCCCAGGCACTGAGGATTGGCTACATGACCTCACCTCAGGTGCTGAAACAGCTCGATTGCTGAGCAATGGAGCAGCGACCCCAGATGAGTAGAGCATCGCCCTATAGGGGGTTTGCCTGGTTGATCCCGGTTGGGGCACATGCGGGAGTCTGTCTCTCTGCCTCCATGCCTCCCCATCTCTCACGTAATAATTAAAAAACAAAATAGGGAGAGTAGCAATATATATAAGCAGACTAATAATTTTCTATATATATACATTTTGGAATTTTTAACTGGGACTCATGGTTTGACAAGAATGGGTACTCATATGGGCAGAACATGTAAATAGAGACAACCCTGGAAGTCCAAGAAGGATGCCACCAGCACCTATCAATAGAAACCTCTAAAAGGCCAAATACTGAGTCTTCCCAGTACAGTTCCTGGTTAGCAGCTCTGGACAGGTGTGGCCTGGGAGGTGCCCATCTTGGCTCTTAGAGTTAGAGTTTGAATTGTGCAGAATTGGAAGTACATACAGATATTAGTGTGAATGTAATTCCCAGCCCCATTGAGCCTTTTACTGCCAGGCTGGTTGGGTGGCGAGAGGCAAAGCAGGTTGCATCTCCTCTCTGTTGGCTCCTGAAAGGGAGGTGGTTGCGTCAGCCACCTATGTATGTCTCCCTAACGTATCTCTATATATCCGTATGTCTGTGCTCGAAGACTCTGTAAGTTAGTGCATTTACCAGGTGATGGCTACATGTCCATCTTACTGCCGGGCTTTTGTGCCAGGTTCCTGCCAAAAAGGATTTGTGTTTCATTCCTACACCTATAAATATGGGTTTCTGTTGAAATTTGCACTGTTGCCAATTTAAGCACATTTAGTAATCTGGTTACCTAGTACAGAATAGGCATTTAATAAAAACAATGTTAAAAGGAAAAAATAAAGACCAAATACTTCCCTCATTGAGGCCTGAAATCCACTGACAATGAGTCACTCCTTTATGTGAAGCATCCATACAACTTCTACTGTCTTTTAAAATTAAACACTCTGGAGAGGTATGATTAGGTACATAATGCCTTCCATACCTCAAGGGTAAGAGGAGTAAGAAGCATGGAAAAGAAAGAAAAATGGAGAGACCTAGGGTAGTTAGTAAAAGGGGGGGGGGAAAGTCCTTCCAACCCCACCATTTAACTGAAACTTCTATTAATGCTAGGACCCTACCTCTAGGTCAAAGCCATCCAACAGAAATACAATGTGTGCCATACATTTCATTAGCATTTTTCTAGTACCACATTAATTTAAAAAAAAAAAAACAGATGAAATCTATTTTAATAATATATTCATTTAAACCAACATATTAAAATATTATTTTAACATGTAGCCAATTAAAAATTATTAAAAAGCTATTTTACATTTATTTCTTTCACATAAGTATTTGAAATCTAGTGTATATCATGTGTACAGCAACTATTAATTTGGATGCTAACTATAGATTTCACAAAATTTTAAATTGAAAATGTAGTTTCATATACTAAGTTGTTCAAAATATACTTAAAATTGTCCAATAACTGCATGAAGTATCAGTTTTTAAATTTAAACTAATTTTAAAAAATTAAATTAGAAATTTAGTTCCTTGGTCACAGAAGCTACATTTCAAATGCTGGATAGCCACATATGTTTATTGGCTACCATATGAGACAACACAAATAAAGAACATTCCATCAGTGCAGAAAGTGTTATGGAACTATTCAGCTCTAATTCTTTGGTGTCTAGGAAACTTCATTAATACTTGGCTGGGCAGAGTCAGGGAAGTAGGTTATGTACATAAAGCAGGTTTCTTAACTTTTCAGAAGCCTTGCTATGCTTCTCGCTTGATTCCCAGACTAAGACTTCTCCAGGTCTCCTACCCCGTGCTGCCCACCCCTATGCCAGCAGGCCAGGGAAGAGCAGGGCCTTTGGTGTCAGAGATCCCAGTTTTAATCTCAGTTCATCACTTACCAGTTGACTCTCTCTCTCTCTCTCTATCCTTTTTTTTTTTTTTTTTTTTTTTTAGAAAGAGGAGAAAGAGAGAAGGGGGTGAATAGCAGGAAGCATCAACTCATAGTAGTTGCTTCTCATATGTTCCTTGACCAGGCAAGCCCAGGGTTTCAAACCAGATCGGTGACCTCAGCATTCCAGATCGGTGCTTTATCCGCTGTGCCACCACAGGTAAGGCTTACCAGTTGACTTTCAACAGGTTAATGTACTTCTCTAAACCTTAGTTTTCTCAATGACTGATTGACGATAACGTTTTAAAGGATTGTTGTAAGGAGTGAGTAACATAACATACACAAGACATTCAACACAATGCCTGTCACACAGAGAAGAATAAATGGTAGTTACTAAACAAAAAACTCTGAATACAGCTTTGTATATGCTTTTGCCGTTTCCTGCCACCCATGCCTGGTTATTCCTTGGTATTCTTAAGCTGGGCAGGAACTGGTGGAGTAGGGGTGAGAAGTGGGGAAGGGCCCTGGCATCTCGGCACTGAAGTGTGTCACTGCTCAGCCTGTGGTTAATTTATGACCAGTTTTTGCTGCTACTGTTATCATCAGCCCTTCCTTCCCCGTTTATCAGTTCAGCTGGCTTTTGCTCTGGTACTCCAAGGCCCACACGTCTGTCCCCTTCTTCCTCCTCTGAACTTTAACAAATGATTAACCTCGCAAAACAGCTATCAACATTCTTTCCAAGGACACCTATGACCCCATTAAGTCCAAACCCACAGGCACATTCTTCTTAATCTCTCCGTAGTGTGTAACACTGCTGCGTCTCCCTTTCATCTTGGTTCTCTTCAGCATCGATCCCGCAGACCATTGCTCCCCCATCTTTTGCAAAGGCTTATCTTCTCTTTACTGCTCCTTAGGCATGAACCTTCCCCCAAAATACAGTCTCATTTACTCCTAGGCCCCAGCTCACTACCCCTAAACTGAGGACTTCCAAACCTGTAAAGCTCCACTTGGGATTCAGGCCCAACTCTTCCCCCTTGCTGGCCTCTTCTCCTGCATGACCCACCTCTTAATTCATCCTTGTTCCTCCAAACCTGGCTCCTGGGGAACCCAGATTCATTCTCTGGTTGCTGTGAGCCTGGCAAGGGAAAACACACTGATCCCAAGCTCCTGTGTTCCACATCCTGTACTAGGTACCTCATTTAATCCTCACAATGACTCTGTGAGGAAGGAACTGCAACCTGCATTTTTATAGCTAAAAAACAAAATAAAAGAAGACTCAGAAGAGGAAGAAACCAAAATCTAGGTCTATTTGAATCCAGAGTTTGCTTGCCCAGCCTGCTCCAAAGAAAAACTGCATAGAAAATCTAATGAACGAAGGTAAGAAGGGCAAACAGAACTTCTCAGAACGAGTCTGAGAAGAAGCATTGGGACCAGTTCAGTGTTCTTTCTCATCCAAGAGCTTACTTACCTCCATGCTCCCTGACAACATACAGAAAAAGGGCAAAACCACCGTGCTGGAAAAGGTCATCAAATTTTTTGCAGAAACATAATGAAGGCTCAGCACAAATGGAAATCTATGATATTCAGTAGAACTGAAAACCTTCCTTCCTCAGTAGTGAAGAATTTACACAGCTGATGATGGAGGCATTAGATGGCATTCTCTAAGTTTCCGACAGTATCACACCTCTCCTTGGGCACTTATCATCAGATGTCATGGATCAGAATTTGTTAAATTTCCTTCCAAAACAAGAACATTTGAAAGTTTATAAGATGCTCTCTTCCCATGTGCTTGTGATAGATTCCCCCTCCTCAGGATACTTAAAATTTGACAATGATTTAGTTTTCTTTCCATCTTTCAGAGGCAACTTGAACCCAAAGGAATTTCCAACTTATGAGTATATAAAATTTGTGGGGAATTTTTGCTCCTACAACAATGTGCTTAGTCCTTCCTGTAATGGCTTTGACAGTGCTCTTTCAAGACCTTGCTGGGAGCCACCCAAAAAGGACGTCTGCTTCATTGCCACTATTTGCCTAGCCACACCACAGTTCTTAAAGGAAATGTGAATAGTTGAAGAATCTTAGAGAAATTCACTTCAAGGCATAGCTTGGAATGGAGATTTTTCTTTCTGGATCACAGAGCCCCTCTAAGCATAGGATACTTGCCTTTTGAAGTGTTAGGAACCTCAGGCTATGACTATTACTACATTGATGATCTGGAGCTCCTAGCCAAGTGCCACCAGCACCCGATGCAGTTTGGCAATGGGATGTCATGTTGCTACCAGTTTCTGACCAAAAGCCAGCAGTAGATTTGGCTGCAGACCCACTACTGCAACACATACCGAAGATATGGAGGGAAGCTGAGGAGTCTCAAGAACAATGCTCACATTTGCAAGTGGGCAAGTGTATGAAAGGTGATAGAGGGAGACACAGAAGGGACAAGACTAGGAGAATGTCGATGCAGTTCACTTGGAATTTGCTGAGTTGAGGTGTCAGTGGGACACCCAGATCAGGGTGTCAGATAGGTGAGTTTGTAGCTCAGTAGAAAGAACTGTTGGGATCAAGACCGAGGTTTGAGTTTCATTAGGTAACTTAAGCAACAGGAGTATATATATGGTCCAAGGGATATAAAGTGAAAAGAAAAGCAAGCTGAAGAAGGAACTCTGAGACATACCAACATTTAGGAGGTAAATAGAAATAGAAATATCTTAAAGGAGACTAAAAAGAAGAAGCCAGAGAAGCAGGAGGAAAACTAAAACTGTATGGTCTTATGGAAGCAAAGGGAGAAGAGCAGTAGAGTTAAAGATGCTGAAAGTATAACCAGTTTCAACAAAGAGAGGTTATGGGTTCCCTCCCTGAGAACAGCCCAAATCGAGTTTGGGTGGCAAAAGCCAATCTACAAAACCTGGCCAGTGGTGGTGCAGTGGATACAGCATCAACCCAGAACAATGAGAGCCCTAGTTCAAACCCCAAGGTCCCTACCTTGAGTGCAGGTTCACCACTGGCTTGAGCACAAGATCACTGAAATGATCCCATGGTCACTGGCTTGAGCCTGAAGGTCACTGGCTTGAGCAAGGGGTCACTGGCTCTGCTTCCACCCCATCCCCACCCCCACCCTGCTGTCAGGTACATAGGAGAAGCAGTCAGTAAACAACTAAAGTGAAGCTACTATAAGTTGATGCTTCTCACTCTCTCTCCTTCCCCCACTTCTCTCTTTCTCTCTTTGTAAAGTCAATTAAAAAAAAGAGAACTTTAAAAAAAGGCCAGTCTGCTGTGGGTTGAGGAGAGATTGTATTGTAAGCAAATATGGATGATGAGCACAAACTCTTTCAAGATGTCTGGTTGCAATAAGTTCACCATGAAGATTAAATAACAAAGTGAAAGTAAAGTGATTAACACAATGCATGGTACATAATAATTCAATAAATGTTACCTACTTACTACTACTATTATTATTATATTAAGAAATATACTTTAAGAAAGAAGAGAGATGGTGGTAGTTCTAAGGAAATGTGAGTTTAAGAAAGATTATTTTTTTTGCCTGACTGGTGGTGGCACAGTGGAGAGAGCATTGACCTGGGACGGTGAAGTTACAGGTTCAAAACCCCGAGGTTACCAGCTTGAGCATGGGCTCACCCATCTTGAGTGTAGGGTTGCTTGAGTGTGGTGTCAAAGACATGATCCCAGGGTTGCTGGCTTGAACCCAAGATCTCTGGCTTGAGCAAGGGGTCTGGCTCGGCTGTAACCCCCAGTCAAGACACGTATGAGAAGCAGTCAATGAACAACTAAAGTGCCACAACTGCAATTGATGCTTCTCATCTCTCTCACTAAAAAAAAAAAAAAAAAAGGATTATTTTTAAGGTTTCTCTCTTTCTATATTGAAAAAAAGTAAAAAAATTTTAAAAACCTTATCAAAGAAATATGTGCAAATGGTTAAAAAAAGCAACAATTGGATGGGAAGTAGGGCCCAAACAAAAAAGAAAAAAGAAACACTTTTCTGAGGCACACTTTTCCAGGGCAGAGGCAACTATTTTGAACTGCTTTTGTGTTGTGGTAACCTCCATATAGCTAATTAACCTCCTAATAATACTATTTCTTGATTTATCAGTCTAGACATTATTAACTTCCTGATATGTTGACTGAGAATTTAGTTTCCATATCTCTATTCCCTCTCTCACCCCAAGTGGTTGTATCACCATTCTTGGTTCCTTCACAGGCCACCTTCAAAACCTATATAAGTTTCATTTTTCACTCCAATAATCATAGATAGCATCTCTTGACTACCTGCATATAAGCTGAGGATGTTAGTCTACACTCAAGGGGAAACGTTTGTTTTGTTTTCTAAATGTGGGAAATTAGGCTTAAATGGAAAAGAATTAATGAAAGTAAACAACTGAAGATAAATGACAAAACAGTAGTTGGCATGAGGTCCCTGGAGAGGCAGAAGAAGATGAGTTCTCTTCCACCAAATTCCTACCATGTCTTAGAAACTGCTGGAACATGCTGAACTCCTTTGCACCCTGGATCTAATCAGCTATAAATTCCATAGATTCAATCTCTTCAATAACCAAGTTTTCTATTTTGCCCATGGTGTTCATCATTTCTGACTTGGACAGTAGACTTCCAAATGATTTTTCTCTCTCTCCTCACTTTCCCTATTCACACGGATGCCAGGTTAATCTACTTAAAGCAGAGCTCTCATCAGCTTCCTCCCTTGTTCAGAATCCATAATCTCACTTTCAAGACCTTCCACAATGTGGTCCCCTCCCAGCATGGGTAATGGAAGGTTCAACCAGAGAGGAGTGGGGTAGAGGACAGGGGGAAATGGATTGTTTCCCTGGTACAAGCCAAGTTCCTCAGGCCTACTTATTCAACAAGAGCTTCAGGGCCCTTCCAGAAGAGGCAGAGGCTGGTTAGACACCCCAAACGTGTCTATTGCAAAGTCAAATATCCATAGCATGGGCTCTAGTTCAGAAATTCTCTTAATATTTCCTTTAGAAATTCACAAAAGAAGAAATACAAATAGCTAATAAACATTTAAAAGTTTCACATCACTAGTCTATAGTGGTGGCCATCAAAAAAAGGTGTGCACCGTGTTTAAAGGGTTTCCTTGCCCTGGCTGACAGCTCGGTTGGTTAGAGCATTGTCCCAAAGCTCAGAGGTTGCCAGTTTGATCCCCAGTCAGGGCACATACAGGAACAGATTGATGTTCCTGTCTCACTCTCTCTCTAAAATCATTAAAACAAACATTAAAAAATATAAAAGTCTTCCTTTGTATCTAGTATTAAATGAATCAATAGCAGAAAGAACAGTTTAGCTGGCAGCTGTTGCCCCCCACCCCTCTGTTCTGAGTCCTTTGGGGAACTGGATACGCCTGGAATAGGGTGCTAACTGCGGAGAGCATGTGAGGCATGTACCTCTGTGTCACAGAAGCTCTGACACAGAGCAAGATTATTTTTAGAGGTGACCTTCTAAGTTCCAAGGAAAAGTAAACAGACAGATGCACATGATTTCCTCTGAGAGACTCATGGTAAACAAATTGGCACACATGCCCTTGCTATTATATGCTCGGAATCTAGGTCTCTTCAAGAGCAAGCTCAGGTGAAAAGCTTTATTGAAAGCTCAAAACCAAACAGCTTTTAACTATTCAGAAAATTGCAGGTGAAACAACTGAGCTATTCCAAATTCTTGGAAAACATGTTTTAAATAACGTTTCAGTACTTCCACATAAAAATATTGCTAAAACTTGATGCACTCTCCTTCCTGGGGGCATGCCAATGCCTTTCCCTTACCCTTCTTCTTCCCCCACAAGCGTGCATCTCCTAAACTCTAAGGAACACCATGAGACTTGCAACCAAGGGAGTAATGGGCAGTAACAGCTCATCCAGGGCTAACCCCTTAAACCCCTTTACTCTGACTCCCAGTGAGGTGACAGCAGCCCCACCTTGGCTCACTTCTTTCCCATAATGTTTCTAGAGAGCCAAAGCAGCCCCACCTAGTCTCTCTCCTGTTGCTTCTTCTATCCTCAGCCCTTCCTTGTTTTACTGTCTCCAGCTGTAATAAACGGACTCTCAAACAGACAAAAAAAAGACAGAAAAAAATATTGCTAAAACTTATTTTAATTTCTTTTATTTTGTATTATTCCATTTGTTTTACCTTTGTTGTTCTTCTTGCATGATGTGCTGTTTTTAAGTGAAAATTATAAAAAATGTAGAAATCATAAACTTTCTCCTTATTAATTTTTTACTGTATATCCTTGAGATATTTTTATACATAGATCTATATATAGCAACAAAAAAAATCTGTCGTATTATCTTCCTTTTGTCATTTAGCACTATATCTTGGGCATCTTTTCATCTTGGTATATTCTATTGATGGACATTTAGATAATTTCCAGTGTTGCTCTTACAAACAATGCATACATAAGCATCTTTGAACAGATAGCTTTGAGCACTTGGCATGAAAGTTTCTGTTGGATAGCTTCTGGGAAGAATTTCTGGATAAAATAATCTACATATTTTAAAAGTTTTGATTTAGTTATTGCTCTCCACCTGTCTCCTGAAACTTATGGAAATAATTAATTTCTCATGAAGACTTAGCATCTAACACTGTGCCGGGCACATAATAGCTGTTCATTAATTGCTGGTTAAATGAAAGAGTACAAATATTAGTTATTGTTCTGGCTATGAAAGAGTGATGCCTTTGATACTACTGAAGCACATTGCCCTGCTTGCCTCACTCTTATTGTCCCAGACAACTGAAGTATTTAAGTGTTGGCAAAATGTTAGATCATAATATACTGCTCACAAAAAATTAGGGGATCAGGGAATGTGCAGATACTTCAGTACTTTCAGCATTTTGTATAGTGCATTTTCACCAATGAAATAAAAGATTTTGCATCTTATTTGCATAATTGAATAACTTTCTTTGACTTGTCTTTTGCTTTTCTGGTATTCTTGTTTAATAAAAAAGAAATCAAATGCTTCTTTTTTATCACTTTATATTCATTTTGAAATATTCCCTAGTTTTTGTGAGCAGTATAGTAGTGTCATAATAGTAAATGTAATAAAAAAAATAGAACATACCACAATACATAGCACTTCTGACTGTCTCTTTGTTAACAAGCTATTGTCATCCTCTGAAATCATAGAATTCTAGAGTATACAGGAGTCTAGACATAAAATTGTCTGTCTGTCTCTTTTTTCTTTTTTTAAATGAGAGGAGGGAAGACAGACTCCTGCATGCACCCAGGCCAGGATACACCTGGCAACCCCTGTCTTGGGCTGATGCTTGAACAACTGAGCTATCCTCAGTGCCTGAGGCTGATGCTTAAACCAGTCAAACCACTAGCTGTGAGAAGTGAAGAGAGAGAGAGAAGGCAGGGTGTGTGTGGGGGGGAGAGAATCAGATGATTGTTTCTCATGTGTGCCCTGACTGGGGATTAAACCAGGGACTTTTGCACGTTGGATTGATGCCCTATCCACTGAGCCAACCAGCCAGGGCCTGTTTTGTTTTTTTTATATGAAGAATTAAAATCCCAGAGAGGTAGTGGTTGGCCAAATGTTTGAGAATTAATAGATTCTACTTAAAATATCTCTTATTTCTCACCTTCCTTTTTTAACTTGAATATATAAATTTAGTATAATTTTATTTAATTTAACTATATTATATAAACAAGACACATTATTGACTGAGATATGGTTCCTCAAGACTTAGTTCTGTCAATTTACCTGCCTAAAACTTGCCTTCTTGCCCTTCTAATTTTATCCTTCAAGTCAGCCAAGGATTGAAAATTAAATAACTAAGCTTATTAGAACTTTATGTCGTGCTTGCTTTGGCAGCACATATACTAAATTTGGAACAATACAGAGAAGATTATCATGGCCCCGCACAAGGATGGCATGTAAATTCATGAAGTGTTTGATATTTTTCTTAAAAAAAAAACACACTATATATTAAGCGGTAGAATGTGGATATGAGTCTAAAGTTTTTATATGAGTGAAACACAAGAAAGAGTCTTACTACATTTTTATCAGCTATTTTGGCTGCACAGAACAGTTGTGTGTGTGTGTGTGTGTGTGTGCATACACACATGTGGGTGTGCATATGGACTTCCTCAGTTCTAGCTGCTTAGGAACATGTTGCCATGTTCTGGATAGATGAGTTGATATTATATATAAATATATATTTATAAAATATTATATAATATAAAATTGACGAATACCTTGAAGGTATTCAGGGTCCTATAGATTTAAGAATTTGTTGAGTTCTGCCCTGGCTGCATGCATAGTTCAGTTGGTTGGAGCATCACCCAGAGATACACCAAGGTTCCAGGTTCAATCCCTGGTCAGGGCACATATAGGAACAGACCGATGTTCCCATCTCTCTCTCTCTCCCTTCTTCTCTCTCTAATATCAATAAATTTAAAAGAATTATATTTTTAATTTGCTTCGTTCAGGCTCTGGCCACTTAGCTCAGCTGGTTAAGAGCATTGTCCCAAAACAAGAACATTGTGGGTCTGATCCCCAGTCAGAGCTCACACAGGAAGCAATAAAAAAATGTACAACTGAGTGGAAGAACAAATGCTTCCCTTCTCCCTCTACTCTCTCTCCCTTTGTCTCTATATCTCTCTAAAAAAAAAAAAAAAAAAATCAATAAAAATTAAGCCCTGGTCAGATAGTTCGGTTGGTTGGAGCATCACCCCAGAGCACAGAGTTTGCCGGGTTAGATTCCCCAGTCAGGGCACATACAAAAGCAGCTCAGTGTTCCTGTGTGTGTCTCTCTCCCTGCCTCTTTTCCAAAACAAAAAAATTTTTTTGCCCTGTTCTCCTCCTCTTTCTCCTCCTACTCCTCCTTCTTCTTCTGAAGGGAGATAGAAAGACTGACTCCCGCATGCACCCGACCAGGATCCACCTGAAAACCCCATCTGGGTCTGAATCTCTACCCATCTGGGACCATGCTTGAAACCAAGCTATTTTTAGTGCCTAAGGCAGAGGCTCCTTGGAGCCATCCTTAGTGCCCAGGGCCAAAGCGCTCAAATCAATTGGGCCATGGCTGTGGGAAGAAAAGAAGGAGAGAGAGAGAGAGAAGGGAGAGGGGAAGAGGTGGAAAAGCAGATGATCACTTTTCCTGTGTGCCCTGACTGGGAATCAAACCCAGGACAGCCACACGCCAGGCCAACACTCTACCACTGAGCCAACCGGCCTGGGCCAAAATTTGCCCAGTTCTAAGGAAATAAATAGAGTCAAGCCAATAGTCAATGCTGTGAGCATTTGGCCAAGGTCTATTTAAAGGATGGTGAAATAAGAATCCTTTTTCATTCCTTTGCTGATATATAATGCCAACTTTGGTTTCATCATTAGTAATTTCAGGAATAGTATTTATGGCAGGCAGAATAATGAATGCCAAAGATGTCTATGTCTTGCAATCTGTGAATATGTTACTTTACATGGCAAAGAGACTTTGCAGATATGATTAAGTTAGGGGTCTTAAGATGGGGAAATTATTCGGGACCATCCAGGTGAGTCCAGTGTAATTACAAGCGTCCTTAAAAGTGAAAGATGAAGGCAGGAGAGTCAGAGTGGGAGATATGTCAACAGCAGAGGTCAGAGTGATACTGTTGCTCAAGGAAGAGACCATGAGCCAAGGACTGCAAGGAAATGGATTCCCCTGATAGCCTCTAGAAAGTAATGCAACCTACTGCTGATACCTTGATCTTAGTCCAGTCAGACTATTTTAGATTTCTGACCACCAGAACTATAACATAATGAATTTGTGTTTTTTTGTAAGTTACTGGGTTTACAGTAATTTTTATAGCGGCAATATAAAATGATCACATTGTCTTACCATAAAGCAGTACAAGTTTAAATTTATTGAAGGACAACTGTTCTTTTGCATTTTAATCATGTATTTAAAGAATGCGAAAATGTTTATTTTATTTATTTATTTATTTTTACAGAGACAGAGAGAGGGATAAATAGGGAAAGACAGACAGGAATGGAGAGAGATGAGAAGCATCAATCATCAGTTTTTCATTGCTACACCTTAGTTGTTCATTCATTGCTTTCTCATATGTGCCTTGACCGTGGGCCTTCAGCAGACTGAATAACCCCTTGCTGGAGCCAGTGACCTTGGGTCCAAGCTGGTGAGATTTTTGCTCAAGCCAGATGAGCCCGTACTCAAGCTGGCGACCTTGGAGTCTCGAACCTGGGTCCTCCACATCCCGGTCCGACGCTCTATCCACTGCACCACCGCCAGGTCAGGCAAGAATGTGAAAATGTTTAAAGAAAAAAAGCAAAGCTGAAAAAGTACCCACATAATAATAATGTTAACATTTAGTGAGTACTTTGCTATATACCAGACATTATGATTTACAAAATTTCATTTAAGGCTTACAACAATCCTATGATAAAGGACAATGGCATTAATCTGTTCATTAGACACATAAGAAGTAAATATAAAGGAGAAAAAGAACTTAATTCACTTTAATAAGCAAAGAGAGTAGCTGAACTTTTCCAGTAGGAAAGTGCAGAATTCTGTCTTCCCAAATCAAGCAGGGACAAGTTAAAAGTAGTTACTATAAAAATTATGCAAAGGTAAAACTTTTAAGGCTCCTAAGAGATAGGCAATGCTAGGTTGTAAAAATAAATCCCATCTGAAATATTCTGAGTTCCCAACAGCCCTTATCTGGAATCTTTGACCAATAACCTTAAAACCATAACCCAAAAACCATAACCCCACTCTCAAGTCTCTGACTGACAGTCCTGAGTCTGACATAACATCAGATTAAAAGTGCCAAAATAAATCTGTTTCTCTCCTTTGGATGTCATTGGGTAATGACTGCAACCTAAAATAACATACACATGATGAAGAAATTAAGATTTTTATACCTATAGCTTTATTTTCTTCAACTTTTATTTTGAAAAAATTAAGTAAATTAATATTATCTTAATGACATCTTATACTTATTAGATGTAGTAACAAACTTTTAACTCAATGTGTTGCTTGTGTATTATGCTCTGTATTTAAGGTACTTGAAAAGTTTTAGAGAATCTCACAGGTTGGGGAAAAATATCTGACATTACACTAATTTTTAGCTGAAATACTTACGATTTGACCAATCAAGGATACGGTAGATATTTAAACACTTAAGTGAATTTGATTTAATGTGTAGGTTTGATTTTTGTGCTGCACAGATGCCTAGGAGAATTTGATCTTCTAGATTTACACTGACACCATAACATTTGTTGAGGGCTACTACTTGCCAGGCACTGTTTTAAGTGCTTTGCATGTACTTACTCAGGTCAGGCTCATCACAACTCAGAGTTGCATGCTCTTGTTGCCCCCACTTTCAGGTGATAAAACAGAGGCACAAGAAGTTACATGCTTAACCAAGACCACACAGTCAGCTACTAGCAGAGCAACCTGGCTGGGAGCCCACAATTCTAACCAATGCCCATTTAGTGTGCAGCAAGATTCTTCCAGGAATACTCTGTAAGGACTCCGGACTGGGCAGAGGATGGGCCCAAATGATATACAGAGTATAAATATGCCTTGTTAGGGGCTTGAAGTGCCTAAGAATCAGATATAGCAATGTGTGAATTCAACAGATTTAAGAAAATTTAATAAATGAAGTTTATAAACAGTATACAAATGTATAAGACAATTTGATTTGTTAGATTTGTATGCTTATGTGCTTTAGTAACTTCTTGTGCTTTTGTGACTTTAATATATAATGCTTAAGAAAATTCCAGCACTGACTGGATAGTTCGGTTGGTTAGAGCATTGTCATGAAACATAGAGGTTGCTGGTTCAATCCCCAGTCAGGGCACATACAGGGACAGATTGATGTTTCTTCTCTCTCTCTCTCTTGCCCTACCTCTCTCTCTCAAATCAATAAAATAAGCATTTTTTAAAAAAAAGAAAATCCCCCCCCCTAAATTGCTGTCATATTTATAGATAGTGTTTAAATGGAAAACTTAATATGCCAAATTAATAAGCTCCCTGAGTATTCAAGAATAAGTGAAAGTGTTTTATTTTTAACATAGAATTGAAAGATTTATAAATGAACTTAAGATTTGTGTTTAAATACTTAACAACTGGGTTTATAATTTAAAATTCTAATAAATTAAATATCAATTAAAACACAGTTTGATGGGTTCCTTCCTGTTGGGCAGATAAAATATATTATGCTCACTTTGTTGAGGATGACACTGCCACGTGGAAGTCCGTTGATATTAATGTGTGTTGGGGGACAGGCTGTGGGCAGGCCAGGTCGTTAAAGTCTAAGGCTTAGTTTTAAGAGTAAGCTTTTCCCTACACCCTTGACTGATTGGATGATGTGGGTGGTGCACTCTCATGAGGAATCCTCCCATTATGCCTCAGATAAGTGACTTTGTATCAAAGACTTCCTTGTTTGTAGACTGGATCAAAGGTTTGGATTTCTACACTATAAAGTGGGGCAGGCCAGGAGCTTGCTCTCTCTCAGTTCCTGAGATTAGCATTAGAGAGGAGAGCAGAGTAAGGCCACGTGGAGGAGGCCAGAAGAAGCAGCCAAGATGGTGGAGTGCTGAGGGAGAAGTCAGTTTGTGTAGAGTTTGTGCTGGAGAAGGAGATGGGGAACAGAGGTGAATAAGGCTGGTAAGCTAGAAACCTTTGATTCTAGGAAACCCAAACAAGTCAGTAGCTTTGTGAGCACTGAATGAGTGGGTTTTGGAGCCCAGTGTGTGTTTTTGCTTGCCCTCTGGGTGAAAGCTAAGATTAAAGATGATGGCCCACCAGTTTTTGGCACCGTTGTTTCATTACCGTCTGTCCAAATCCAATGCGGACCTGAATGGGCCAGGCGGCTGTGATGGTGGATGGCTTTACATTTGGCATAGTCTCTGGCAGGATTCAATACAGTTCAGTATGGAGCCACCACCACCTTTGAGCAGTGGAGTAGAGGACTGGCTGCTGTTATGGTTCCCCATAGCTGTCCTTTTGGGGACTGTAGGCTGGCTGACTTTTACAGCCATGTGTGAGGAAAGTGAGCGCTCTCTGGAAGAGGCTTCCCGGGACCTGCAAACTGAGCAGTGGAAGGAGCTGGAGGAAACATGGGAGAAAGAGATGCCAACCCTGGAGCTGGAGCAAGCACTGGAGGAGGCTGACCAGGTTCGTGAAATTCTATTGGAAATAGAGCAGCTGCTGGAGAAGGAATCACAGGTTTGTGAGTTGCAGATTGCCCTGGACATTGTGGAGAGCCAGCAGCGGTGGCAGGCCAAGGCCGAGGCTGAGGCTGAGGCTGGGGTTGGAGCTGAAAGGCCTGCTGAGCAGAAGGCAGCGGTGGCCTGGGGCTCAAGCCCAGCAGCAGGAGCTGGTGTTTTCAGTTCCTCTTTGGAGGATGAAAAGAATTGGTCTGGAGTTGCAATCCAAAGCCTCCAGAAGGTGAGAGCCCAGCAGCAAGGAGTACCTATGCTCCTGGTAGGTCTGCGATTTTGGGACATAGGGGTGGATGCCATCATGTTTCTCAGAGCAGAGATGGAAATGATGACTGCCATTGCCACATGCTTCTCTTTAGGACAGTGTGAGACCTGCCATGACGGCAGGAATGAGGGGGTTGTCTAACACCCCATGTGCGTGGACTGATCCCTGGACTATGACCGGAGTGAGCACTGGCTCCTTTGTTGAATGGACTTACAGATTTTGAACAATGTGAAATACCCTGATGGGGGGTGGGGGGTGGCTTTAATGGAGGCCCTCCCCATGCCCCGGGAAGCCTTTCAAACAGCAAGAGAGAAGGCCAAGGACATTTTTTGCTTTTGACAAAGTGCTCAGAGACTGGTGAAATGTACCGTTGTAATTGTTGAAATTGTATGATTTGTCATGTTGTTGTAATTTGTATAATGTGCCTAATTTCCTTGTACAGGGATGCTGGTGGTGTAGATTATGGGTAGTAAAGTGAGCATACGGGTGGATTGTTGGGCAGATAAAATATATTATGCTCTCTTTGTTGAGGATGACACTGTCCACGTGGAAGTCCGTTGATATTAATGTGTGTTGGGGGACAGGCTGTGGGCAGGCTGGGTCATTATAGCCTAAGGCTTAGTTTTAAGAGTAAGCTTTTCCCCACACCCTTGACTGATTGGATGATGTGGGGTGGTGCACTCTCATGAGGAATCCTCCCATTATGCCTCAGATAAGTGGCTTTGTATCAGAGACTTCCTTGTTTGTAGATTGGATTAAAGGTTTGAATTTCTACACTATAAAGTGGGGCAGACCGGGAGCTTGCTCTCTCTCAGTTCCTGAGATTAGCATTAGAGAGGAGAGCAGAGAAATGCCACATGGAGGAGGCCAGGAGAAGCAGCCAAGATGGCAGAGTACTGAGGGAGAAGCCAGTTTGTGCAGAGTTTGTGCTGGAGAAGGAGATGGGGAACAGAAGTGAATAAGATTGGTGAGCTAGAAACCTTTGATTCTAGGAAACTCGGACAAGTCAGTAGCTTTGTGAGCACTGAATGAGTGGGTTTTGGAGCCCAGTGTGTGTTTTTGCTTGCCCGCTGTGTGCAAGCTAGGATTAAAGATGATGGCCCACCAGTTCTTGGCTCCATTGTTTCATTACCAACTGTCCGAATCAAATGCAAACCTGCACTGACCAGGCGGCTGTGATAATGGCCGCGACTACTGGCTTTACACTTGCCATGCACAAAAGTTGCCTCTGACATTTAAAATCTCAACTGATGAGCCTGATCTGTGGTGGTGCAGTGGATAAAGTGTCAGCCTTGAATGCTAAGGTGGCCAGTTCAAAACCCTAGGCTTGCCTGGTCAAGGCACATACAGGAAGCAACTACTATGAATTGATGCTTCCTGCTCCTCTTCCCATTCACCTCTGTCTCTCTCCTTTTTTAAAAATCAATAAGTAAAATATTTTTAAAATAATAAAAATAAAATCTCAAATGACGATTGATAGTTATAGCCCTGTTTTACAGAGAGGAAACTAAGGTCAAGAGAAATAACTTCCCAAGGTGATAGGACTGGGAAGTGGTGGTTTCTGCATTCTAGCCCAGGCTGCACCAGACTGGCAAGGGCAGCACCGCCGCCAGTGTATGGAGATTCCATTTCTGTAGAAAAAAATATCAGTTATGAATATATAAATTTGAGGAATATGCAACAATATAACAACACTGATCTTGAGTGGAAATTATGAAGGTCTGTTATTTTATTTCTGTAATATCTGAGTAAAAGGCATTCTCTACCCCTTAACCCCATTTTTCAACTAATCTCATTGCTGACAATTTAAAATTAATATAATTCATCTTAAAAATGGTTTTTTTATTCATTGGAGAGAGAAAGGGAGAAATATAGATCTGCTGTTCCACTTAGTTGTACACTCATTTGTTGCCTCTTAAATGTGCCCTGACCAGGGATGGAACCCACAATTTGGAGTATTGGGACAGTGCTCTAACTGTAGTAAGGTACCAAAGAACTGTAAAACTTAGTATTGGCAATGCCATTTTAAATTTCTTTTTATTTTATTCATTTTAGAGAGGAGACAGAGAGTGAGAGAGAGAGAGAGAAAGAGAGAAAGGGGGAGGAGCTGGAAGCATCAACTCCCATATGTGCCTTGACCAGACCAGTGCAGGGTTTTGAACTGGCGACCTCAGTGTTCCCAGGTCATCGCTTTATCCACTGCACCACCACAGGTCAGGCAATGCCATTTTAAAGAGGAAAAGTCAGGCTTCTTGCCCCATCCTTTCTTTAGAGAATGGAAGGAGAAGAATGCAGAAGCTTTCTGGCTTGCAAGTACAACTGGATCATTTAGTTTAACTATAGTTCTCTGAAAGGCTAAAGGTTATCTGAAGAACCTCCTTTCCCTTTCAATAAGAGTTAAAATCAGATACGTACCCTACATTGATTTTAACTCTCCCTCCCTTCCTGAAATCCTGAGAGTAACTAACGTATACCTCTAGGCAAAGGAGGGGAGATAGACCCTAAAAGATTTATGAATGTCTTTGATATGTAAAATGACATCACTATTGTGTTACCTTGAAAGTTTAATGTTTTTTATAGATCCTCTAGACCAGTGGTTCTTAACCTTTTTTGAGATACTGAACCCATCAGTTTCATATGTGCATTCACCGAACACTTCTTTAGTGAAAAATAAAATATGATTTCTTTTTTCCAAATTCAAGACATAGGTATATGTTTTTTTACTGGTGCACAAAATGAGCCGTGCATGAACATCACCTTGCTCAAAGAACAAAACCAACAAAGTGCATGAACTCACAACAAATTACGGTATTACTTTATTCTGGCCTCCGCAGCAGAGGCTTCTCCGAACCCCTGAGACCAACTCATCGAACCCCTAGGGTTCGATAGAACCCAGGTTAAGAACCACTGCTCTAGACAAATGTTATAAGCTTGTCAATGATTGTGCCATGCTGTCATGCCCTCCCCCCCGCCGACCTGTATGTAGTCAAGGGTATATATCCAGCCTCAGAGTTATATTTGACACTGCATAATTTGAGTCAGCTATACCCCATGTTAGTCATATGCAGCCGGCTTACTCAATAAAACTCCTCAAAAATTTATTTGGACTTGGTGTCTCTATGTAAACCCATGGAAGGAAGGTACGGTACTTTACAACATAACTGTAGGGTCGGTGGATAATGGGGAAAGGTCACATGAGGAACCAGACAGGAACTTTGGCTAGAACCACCCACAACCATGCTCGCCTAAAGAAACTTCCCAGGAGTCCTTGGGAAAAGAGCGACTGTCTGCCAGCCAGTGAGATTTCGCCACATCATATTAGCTCGACCACCCTAGACAAGACCCTTTAAATATCCCACACACGGTTTCATCCATGCGACTTCCCTGGCCCGTGTCCCTCTGACCAGGGAATATCATCCGGGAAGCGCTGTACTCAGTAAAGCTTTTCCTTATCCACACTTCATGGCTACACCCCTTCCTCCTTCCTCAGTGGGGAAAAATACCTTACAATAACAAATTGTGCTACCTGGCCAGGGCTCTGCAACTTTTTATATTTTATTTCTTATATGTGCTGTCAATCAGCATTTTGTAGTCATTTCTTAATATCTACCTCATGAACTTTTTTTTTTTTAACATTCCTGCTTATGCTTTAAATACCCCTCAGATAGATAGGCATCGTTCCTGGGTGAAACCTTGTTTTACATCCCCATCCTCATTTACTCTAGAAGTAGTTACTCCAGTAGTTATGCTACTTTTGTACCTAGCACATACTTTTACTATTAAATGTATAACAATGAATTATAGTTGGTTTTCTATCTGTTCATCTTTTCTCTTAGAGTGTGTGTATTATATATATATCTTTTCCCAGGTTCTAGCACAAAATTTGATTGGTTATGCCAAATATTTTTTGCAGTTGTGAAAGCTAAGGTATGCTTTGCATAAGTAATTATGTAGTTTTTCTCTTTCCTTAAAAGGCTTACTATTTTTTGGCTCTTTAGTTCTTTGTCTAAAATTGGGGTAGCTGATACAATGGAGACTTTATTGCAGGACTCAAAAGAGGACAAAAACGCCCATACAACTTCATGAAGAAAGTAGGATTTATTCAGCCAGCAGAACAGAGGCAACCAAAACACGTGTTCCCCAAAGTTAGATTTCTTACATCTTATATACCTTTACAGTAAGGTGACCAGATGTCCCGCTTTTGGTGGGACAGTCCTGATTTTTAACAATTTGTCCTGCGTCCTGTGGCATTTTAAAAAAGTCCCGATTTTTGGAAAGAATGCACTAAAAGCTAGGGAATGGCAGGAGAACAAGAAGGGAATTTACGGTTTTTGGCGGGGAGACCCCGCCTTGACCTGGAGACGTCCACACTGCTGCAAGAGCTTGGTGCCCCGTGCGGGGCCCCGAAACAAAGAACTTCAGGCGGGACATACCTGCTGGGCGACGGCTGTCAAGTTCCCTAACTACCCATAGGCCCACGCCCTGGATGCCAGCCTGCGGCTCTGGGCTCCGGGAGGCGCAAGCCGCTCGGTCTCCAGTGGGTGGTGGGGCTGGACGCGGGAGCACGGCCGCCGCAAGGACGAGTCCAGGCGGGGAGTGTGCATGACTGCTCCTGTGCAAGCGCGCCAGAGCCGCTGCCCTGCCTGCTCCCGCCTGCTCGTGCAGCTCCAGCATCGATTTTGGGACCATGTAACCCGATCCCTCTGACTCACTCAAAATTTCCCATATAGTAATATTTCCAAAAATGATCTTTTTAATGAGGTATCATTATTTAAAAAATAGATTGATAAGGAAAAGGTTAAATCTTGGGCATCAGCAAAAATCACAATAGAGAACAAATAGTTAGAAGTATTTCATCATTTGGAAACAAACCATGTTCCATACAATAATGCACTAAAAATTGGGGAATACGCACTATCTTTACCAGGAACTAATGCTGTGACTGAACGTATTTTTTCTACGGTAAATAAAGTGTGGACATCAGAAAATCACAATTAAGTGTTGAGACTTTGAAAGCCATTTTATGTGTGAAATATAATTAAATGAATTCTTGTGAAAATTTCATGACCTTTTAAATGACAGCAATCTACTAAAAAAAATTCACTCAAATGAGAAATATGCCAAAGAATAAAATAATACTATACATAATTTTTAATGTATTATATTTGTAAATTATACTTATGTTGAAATTTTAAAAAATATATTACAATACTATTTTGCATTCTATTAAATTTTTTTTTGCTCCATATAGATCAAATTTTTAATCAAGAACCCGCCCCCCGTCAATGGTGTCCCCCTTTACCAATTTTAAAATCTGGTCACCTTGCTTTCCAGCTTTAGCTTTCACATGACAAATGCCTGATTTCTATGACATGTTTCTTTGTTTGCAAGCCTATGTGACTTTCCTGTCTTAGGGAGGGGAAGGGGAGAGGTGGCCGGAGGGTCTGTTGTTGATACTCCTATCATCACTCATTCTTCTTACTGGAGCTGCATATAGTTCATTTCAAGGAACTGATAACCAGCAAAGTCCACACCTGTGGTTTGTTATTTTTCAAATATTTCTGTCTGGTCTTGTTCCCTCAGTCAAGAACACTGAGGTCACACACAGGCTGGAGTGTAAGACCCCAGACATTGCAGGTCCCCCTCTTCTCTGCATTCTTCTGGTTTCTCCTCCTTCAACTGAAGTTTAACTAAAAGTTGAGGAATTCAGTTAAGGAACTGTCACAAAACTAGAAAAACTCAACACAAATCATTTGCAAGGAGTTGAGAGTTGAGTCATGTCACACAGTTTCTGGAGGAAGGGAGAAACTCATTTTATGCTGGACTGCTTCAGTGGTAGAAATCTCGGAGTAGGGTAGTGTTCTGGATGGTGCGGACCTGCAGAACACCTAACCTCCACACCACTGCCCCTGTGCCCTTGCCTGCTGCCTGCTGCGATTAGGGGGCAGGCCTGGATGCCGAGTTGGTGACATTAGGGCTGACACTCTGTAAAGCCAGTAGCCACGACCACCATCATAGCCACCTGGCCCATGCAGGTTCGCATTAGATTTAGACAGACGGTAATGAAACAATGGAGCCAAGAACTGGTGGGCCATTACCTTTAATCCTAGCTTGCACCTGGCGGGCAAGTTAAAACACACACTGGGCTCCAAAACCCACTCATTCAGTGCTCACAAAGCTACTGACTTATCCAAGTTTCCTAGCATCAAAGTTTTCTAGCTCACCAGACTTATTCATTTCTGTTTTCCATCTCCTTCTCTCTGCACAAACTCTGCACAACCTGGCTTCTCCCTCAGCACTCTGCCATCTTGGCTGCTTCTCCTGGACTCCTCCATGTGGCCTTTCTCTGCTCTCCTCTCTAATGCTAATCTCAGGAACCCAGAGAGAGCAAGCTTCATGTTGGCCCCACTTTATAGTGTAGATTCAAAACCTTTAATCCAGTATACGGACAAGGAAGTCTCTGACACAAACCCACTTATCTGAGGCATAATGGGATTCCTCATGAGAGTGCAACACCCCACATCAAAAAGGGTGGGAAAGGCTTAGTCTTAAAACTAAGCCTTGGGCTGTAATGACTCTGCCTGCTTACAGCCTGTCCCCACACACATTAATATAATCACGCCCATTCCCAAGCAAGGGCAACCAATATCACCACCTGGGCGATGGGTTTCCATGTGGGCAGCGCCTTCCTTAACAAAGTGAGCATAATATATTTTATCTGCCCAACACACCCCTCCAAGTCTGCGGCTAGGACAGGAAAGTGAAAATGAAAAGGAAGCTACCCTGATTATCTGTCTCCTCTCGGTTTGGCAACTAGCAGTGGTAATTCAGGCTGTGTGAGAGGATGGGAAGATCCGTGAGTTAGCGCCCTGGTGATCCTCTCAAAAGTTTGCCTTCGCCTCTGTGGTAGGGAGGTCTCCTCAACTGCCCACACACTAGCACAGCCTCACCGCTCACTTTGGAAGGTCTGTTGCCTCACCCAGCTCCCTGAGTCTCTGACCCCAAGAGACCCCGCCCAGTTCTTGTGGCACCTCCTCATCCTGAACTTCTGGCACTGGGGTCACGTCTTCTGAGGGATTCCCCAAATCCCTACGGCTCTAGTTGGCTTGGTCAGCACGGGGTAGAACCTGGACAGGGCACTTTCTTATCCCTTTCCCTTCTCTTCCCTCCCCACCACCTCCTGTTTTTCCTGTAGCTCCTCTTTCTCAGCGCTGCTGAGGGTCTCTGAATCCTGAAGACAGGCCTACGCATCTGGCATCGGTTGGTCTTGGGGTTGAGTCTCCTTCCAGACGCATCTCTGTAGTGACAACTTGTCCGGAAGGATCCTGAAGATCTGTTTGTGCATTTCTTCCCCCTGGCTTACCAGCCCCACCCAAGTGGAAGTGAAAGGAAGGAGCATAAATAAGAAGTTGTAAAAAGGAGAAGGCACCTGAATTAGGAATGGCTAGCTGTAAGGCTAGTGGCCAGGGTCAGGATCACAGCCGCCTGGCCCATGCACATTCACATTTGATTCGGATAGTTGGTAATGAAACAATGGAGCCAAGAACTGGTAAGCCATCAGCTTTAATTCTAGCTTGCACCTGGCGGGCAAGCAAAAACACACACTGGGCTCCAAATCCCACTCTTTCAGTGCTCACAAAGCTACTGACTTATCCGAGTTTCCTAGAATCAAAAAGGTTTCTAGCCCACCAGACTTATTCACCTCTGTTCCCCATCTCCTTCTCCAGCACAAAATCTGCTCAAACTGGCTTCTTCCTCAGCACTCCGCCATCTTGGCTCCTTTTCTTCTCCTCCACGTGGCCTTAATCTGCTCTCCTCTCTAATGCTAACCTCAGGAACCAAGAGAGAGCAAGTTCCCGGTCTGCCCCACTTTATAGTGTAGAAATCCAAACCTTTAATCCAATCTACAAAGAAGGAAGTCTCTGATACAAAGTCACTTATCTGAGGCATAATGGAGGATTCCTCATGAAAGTGTACCACCCACATCATCCAATCAGTCAAGGGTGTGGGGAAAAGCTTACTCTTAAAACTTGCACGTGGGCAGCACCATCTTTAACAAAGTGAGCATAATTTATTTTATGTGCCCAACACTAGCCAAAGAAAAATCAGGGCTCAAGAACATGAGAGTACTCAAAAATTTTGAGGCAAATTCAGTGTCAGTTAAATGGCTAGAATCTCACCATCAAAGCATGAAATCATCAAAGAAAGAAATGATGAGTTCATAGATTTCTGTTTGAGGAGCCCCAGGTAGAAATTTAGAAATATGAAGTTTATCTTTTCACCTAGTAATAAAAAGTGAGTTGAAAACGGGCTGAAGCTGGACACTTGTTGCTCATTATTTCACTAAACCTTCACTACTCTGAGATCACTGTTATCCTCATTTTACTGAGTCTCTGAGAAGTTAAGGTAACTTGCCCAAGGTCACATGGCTAGGAAGTGAGGAATTTAGGATTGGACTCGTGTCCCCATCTCTAAATTAAAAACCATGCAGAATGTGGGTTTTATACATTTATCTAAGTGCATCACCATGTACATTTTCAATGGGTGTATTTTATCTAAATTATATCCCAGTAAAGTTAAATTTTAGAAATCCTGCAGAATGAATATTATATTTTTATGATAAAACTCATCAAAGAAACAGCAGTATGATGATTTGACACATGGCAGTTTCTGAGGAAAAACAAATGGAAACGGTATAAAGATGTTAACAACATATACTCTGGCCCTCGCTGGGTAGCTCAATTGGTTAGCTACACTAAAGTTGTGGAATCGATCCTCTGTCAGGGCACATACAAGAATCAACCAAGTAATGTATAAATAAGGGAACAACAAAACGATGTTCCTCTCTCACCCTATTCTTCTCTCTGTAAAATCAATAAATAAAACAAAATAACATACACACTAGAAGATTAGTAACACCATAATCAAAGTCACCTAATGGTTTCCCCAACTTCAGATACAAATGTATAGAAATATTAACCAAGATGCCACCATGGGTATGGAACATGCAAGTCTGTAGTGTAGTGGAAATCAACTAAATGAACACAAAATCGGAAAATACATCTGAAATATGTGATATCAAACCTAACAAAAATATTTTACAAGGCTCTGGCCAGTTGGCTCAATGGTAAAATGTTGCCTGGTGTGTGGATGTCCTGGATTTGATTTCAGGTCAAGGTACACATGAGAAGCAACCATCTACTTCTCTACCCTTCCCCTTTTTCACTTTTCTCTCTCTCTCTCCGTCCTGTAGCCATGGCTGGACTGGAGCGAGTTGGCCGTGGGTGCTGAGTATGGCTCCATGGCCTCTGCTGGAGGCCTAAGAATAACTTGGTTGTTGAGCAACTGAGCAATGCCCCAGATGGACAGAACACTGACCCGTAGTAGGCTTGCTGGGTGGATCCCCATCGGGGCATATGCTAGAGGCTGTCTCTCTGCCTCCCCTTTTATCACTGAATACAAAAACAAACAAAAAAATATTTTACAAGTAAAGACATTGAAAAGTTAGATACTTTTGCAAGAGGTATGTGTTAAAGTCACATTTTATGTGTATAGTACAGTGTGTATTATATTAAGCATTGTGATTATAAGCTGTACAGTAGAACTTTTATGATTTTATTTTCAATTTAAATTTATTTGGACAGTGTGTCAAAACAAGCAAGACTGCAATTATTAGTGCTTTTGTGTTTAAAGTCTGTGTTTGTTTTAAAAATAATATATTGATCCATTTTGAAGTTTTACCAGTTTCATAAACATTTGAATATCAAGCTTTTAAAATTAAAAAAAGGTTTTTTAGAGATACAGGAAGGAAGAGAGAGAAGGGGAGGAGAGGGATGAGAAGCATCAGTTGTTCTGTTGTTTTTTTTTTTGCTTTAGTATTTTATCGATTGCTTCTCATGTGTGTGTCTTGACTGGAGGGCTCAAGCCAAGCCAGTGACCCCTTGCTCAGGCCAGCAAGCTTAGGCTCAAGCCAGTGACCTTACACTCAAGTTTGTGACCTATGGGCTCAAGCCACCAATGTTGGGATCATGTTGGTGATCCCATGTTGAAGCCAGTGACCCTCTGCTCAATCTGGAAAGTCCACAGTCTAGCTGGTGACCACTGGGTTTTGAACCTGGGCCCTCAGCATCCTAAGTTGACACTCTATCCACTGCGCCACCACTGGTCAGGCTTGAATTTAAAGCTTTAATTATAATTTATAATTCAAACATTTTGTGAACTGGGTATTCTGAACAATTATGGTTTCCCATACATATGTTCAAACAGGACACAAAATAGTTCAGTTATTTTCACACTAAAACTGGCTTTCTTTGAATGTTTAAACTGATAGTTGCTGTCACCACCCAATACAGATATGTCTGTATTAGTCATTTAAACAGCCCTAATAATGACAAACTCCACAAGGCCCCAGAATAGGATAGGACCAATAAGATATCACTGTTAGGAATTCTGTACAACCTTAAGTTTTCCAAGAGAATATTTTCTTCACTGGCAATTGTGAAGATAGTGACATATCTTGAGTGACACTTTAATAGACTGTTGTGTTATCCATAACATCCATATTTTTTCTGTCCAGTAGTATATCAACTTAAGTTCCTCTTTCTGCATGATAAATACTGCGATACAATTTCAAAAGTCTATTTCAAATTCTTTTTCTTTATTTAGAAAATTAAATTTAACAAGGTGACATTGATCAATAAGAGTACATAGGTTTCAGGTAAATATTTCTATAGCATTTGAACTATTGATTATGTTGTATACCCTTCACCCAAAGTCAAATCATTTTCTGTCACTGTATATTTGTCCTTCTTTATTCTCTTCTCCCCCACCTCCCCCTTGTAACCACTTCAGTCTATGTCCATGAGTCTCAGTTTTATATCCTGCTGTTAGTCAAATAAGTTTGTAAATATGATATATCTGTTTGCTGGCTTATAGTTTGCATTGGGTGTGGGAGACAGGCTGTAAACTGGCAACGTCCTCATAACCTAAGGTTTAAAGACTAAGCCTTTCCCACCCTATTAATACTAAGATCTTTTCAATATCCTTCTAATATTAAGATCTTCTCAAAACTAAGCTTTTCCCTACACCTTTGACTGTTGCATGATGTGGGGTGGTACACTCTTATGAGGAATCCCATTTATGCCTCAGATAAGTGGCTTTGTATCAGAGACTTCCTTATTTGTATATTGGCTTAAAGGCTTTAATTTTCTACACTGTAAAATGAGGCAGACCAGGAGCTCTCGTGCTCTCTAGGTTCCTGCTATCAGCATTGCAGAGGCATCCCTGATCCCTTGCCCTTGGCTTTTCTTGTGGGTTGCCTGTGTTGGTGAGACACCAATAAACAGAATGGCCCACCATCCTCCTACTTTGCCGTTTCTTTACCATCTGCCCGAATTCAATGAGAACCTGCATGTGAATGACCACAATGGCAGCCCCTGGCCAAACATCTGCCTATATGTGAAATTATACAGTTCTTAGATTTTTCTGATTTACTTATGTCACTCATTATAATGTTTTCCAGGTCCTTCCATGTTGTTATAAATGGCAATATGTCATCATTTCTTATGACTAAATAGTATTCCATTGCATATAGGTACCACATCTTCTTTATCCAATCCTCTATCAAGGTGAAAGAGGAGAAACCAGAAGAATGCAGAGGAGAGGGGGACCTGCAATGTCTGGGGTCTTACACTCCAGCCTGTGACCTCAGTGTTCTTGACTGAAAGAATAAGGCCAGACAGAAATGTTTGAAAAATAACAAACCACAGGTGTGGACCTAGCTGGTTATCAGTTCCTTGAAATGAACTGCAGCTCCAGTAAGAAGAATGAGGGATAGGATTATCAAGGACAGAACTTCTGGCTACCTCTTCCCTTTCTCTCCCTAGAGACAGGAAAGTCACATAGGCCTGCAAACAAAGAAACAAGTCATAGAAATCAGGCATTTATCATGTGAAAGCTAAAGCTGGAAAGGTATACAAGACTTAAGAAATCTAACTTCGGGGAGCACGTGTTTTGGTTGCCTCTGTTGAGGACATGCTTCTTTGCTGGCTGAATAAATCCTACTTCCTTCATCAAGTTGTCTGGGCGTTTTTGTCCTCCTTTGATTCCTGCAATAAAGGGACAGTTTGGTTGTTTCCAACTTCAAATTCTTTTTTTTTTTTTTTTTTTTTGTAGAAAGAGGGACAGATAGGGACAGACAGACAGGGAGGGAGATGAGAAGCATCAGTTCTTCGTTGTGGCACCTTAGTTGTTCATTGCTTTCTAATATGTACCTTGCTTGACTGGGGGGCTCCAGCCGAGCCAGTGACCCCTTGCTCAAACCAGTGACCTTGGTGTAAAGCCAGTAGCCTTAGCCACCATCACAGCTGCCTGGCCCATGCAAATTTACATTTGATTCAGACAGACAATAATGAAACAACAGAGCCAAGAACTGGTGGGCCATTACCTTTAATCCTAGCTTGCACCAGGCGGGCAAGTAAAAACACACACTGGACTCCAAAACCCACTCATTCAATGCTCACAAAGCCACTGACTGATCTGAGTTTCCTAGAATCAAAGGTTCCTAGCTCACCAGACTTATTCACCTCTGTTCCCCATCACCTTCTCCCTGCACAAACTCTGCACAAGCTGGCTTCTCCCTCAGCACTCCACCATCTTGGCTGCTTTTCCTGGCCTCCTCCATGTGACCTTTCTCTGCTCTCCTTTCTAATACTAACCTCAGGAACTGAGAGAGAGCAAGCTCCCAGTCTGCCCTACTTTATAGTGTAGAAATCAAAACCTTTATTTCAATCTACAAACAAGAAAGTCTCTGATACAAAGTCACTTATCTGAGGCATAATGGGATTCCTTATGAGAATGCACCACCTCACATCAAAAAGGGTGGGAAAGGCTTAGTCCTAAGACCAAACCCCAGGCTACAAGGATCCTGCCTGCCCACAGCCTGCCCCCAACACACATTAATATAATCATGCCCATCCCAAGCAAGAAGGGCTACTAATATTATCACCTGAGCAACGGGCTTCCACATGGGCAGCACCATCTTTAACAAAGTGAGCATAATATATTTTATCTGCCCAACACTTGGGCTTCAAGCCAGCAACCCTGCACTGAAGCTGGTGAGCTGCACTCAAGCTGGTAATCCCGGGGTTTCAAACCTTTGTCCTCTGCATCCCAGGGCAACCCTCTCCACTGTACCACAGCCTGGTCAGGCCCAACTTTAATTTTTTTTTTTTTTTTTACAGATACAGAGAGAGAGTCAGAGATAGGAACAGACAGACAGGAACAGAGAGAGATGAGAAGCATCAATCATCAGTTTTTTGTTGCGACACCTTAGTTGTTCATTGATTGCTTTCTCTTATGTGCCTTGACTGTGGGTCTTCAGCAGACCAAGTAACCCCTTGCTCGAGCCAGTGACCTTGGGTCCAAGCTGGTGAGCTTTGCTCAAACCAGATGAGCCCACGCTCAAGCTGGCGTCCTTGGGGTGGTCTCGAACCTGGGTCTTCCGCATCCCAGTCCAACACTCTATCCACTGCGCCACTGCCTGGTCAGGCTAAAAAGTTTATGACCTTTGATCTAATAATTGCCCTCTTAGAAATCTATCCAAGGAAAATAGATATTCAAGCAGAGATTTATATGTAAAAGATGTTCACTGCAATGTCATTTATAATGACAAAGATTGGAAAATCTAATCTAAATTAATAATAGTAAAGTCTTTAAGTAAATTGATATATCAATTAATGGTTATTTTAAAATATGATCATTTAAAATTTATAGATATTTTAAAATATGTTTCAAGTTTATTTGGTCATGTAGAATATTGCTCCAACTTTGTAAAAGTTTATGTATATGCCTAGAAAAATGAATATAAAAAAGTACATAAAAAATTTAACTGTGGGCCTGACCTGTGGTGTGATTGGTCAAAAGTGCACCATGACTTTATGGACACACTGTACTTGTAAATAAAATTATTGTAAAGCCAGTAGTTGAGGCCATTATCACAGCCGCCTGGCCAATGCAGGTTTGCATTAGATTCGAACAGTCGGTAATGAAACAACGAAGCCAAGAACTGGTGAGCCATCAGCTTTAACCCTAGCTTGCACCCGGCAGGCAAGCAAAAACACACACTGGCCTCCAAAACCCACTCATTCAGTGCTCACAAAGCTACTGACTTATCCGAGTTTCCCAGAATCAAAGATTTCTAGCTCACCAGACTTATTCACCTGTTTCCCATCTCCTTCTCTCTACACAAACTCTGCACAAACTGGCTTCTCCCTCAGCACTCTGCCATCTTGGCTGCTTCTCCTGGCCTCCACGTGGCCTTCATCTGCTCTCCTCTCTAATACCTTAGGAACCAAGAGAGAGCAAGCTACTGGTCTGTCCCACTTTATAGTGTAGAATCAAAACCTCTAATCCAATCTACAAACAAGGAAGTCTCTGATACAAAGTCACCCATCTGAGGTATAATGGGATTCTTCAGGAGTGCACCACTCTACATCATCCAATCAGTCAAGGGTGTGGGGGAAAGCTTACTCTTAAAACTAAGCCTTAGGCTATAACGACCTGGCTTGCTTACGTTACAGCCTTTCCCCCACACCCATCCCAAGCATAAGGGCAAATAATATCACCTGGGTGACGGGCTTCCATGTGGGCAGCTCCATCTTTAACAAAGTGAGCATAATATATTTTATCTGCTCAACAATTATACATATTTGGAAATTATTAAATAGATAATGAATTAATAAAATGTGAATTGTGCTTACCAGTCTATGATTGAATATTCACTGAGAAAGAAATAATCGTGAGTCTACAATGTTGTGTCATGTTTCAGTAGGAAGTACACAAAGCCATCTGCATGCTCGGTATATCGTGTGCTCTCTCAAGGTCTCCAGTGCAGAGTGCATGCATCTCATAATCACATCTCATCGCACTGTACTGACCATTGATGAATTGTCATGTCAAATACAAATATGTCACATCACACACAATGGATCAACTCTGCATCTATTGAATGCACACATTAACAGATTAGTCTTCCAATATCAAAAAGGAGGACATGTAGGAGGACACTTTTTGTGGGAGGATGAAGTTACAAAAGAAGGACTGTCCTCCCTAGAGGAGGACAATTGGTCACCTTATTATAGGCCATTTAAATTTTTTGTATTGGCCTTAGCTGGCGGCTCAGTGTATAGAGCATACTCCTGGTGTATGGTCATCCTGGGTGTGGGATGGCTAAAGGGGGACAGTCGCATGAGGAACTCAGACCCCGGGAACCTTGGCTGGAACTGCCCATGTGGCCAGGTGTGCCGGAACCATACTTCCCAGAAATCTTTGGGAGAAAAGCAACTGTCTGTCTGCCAGTGAGATTTCACTATGTCATATTAACTGGACGACCCTGGAAGGACCCCTTTTTAAATCTGGCTCCATGCGGTCCTGCTGTGTAAGATTCCTGGCATCCATCTTCTGTACCAGTGAGTCTCTTCCAAGAAGCGCTCTATACCAAATAAAGCCTTAATAATCAACACTTAGTGGCTACGCTGATTTTCCTCCTTCCTCGGTGGGGAAAATACCTTACATTTTGGTGCCAAAACCCAGAATAAGTCAGAAGCCTGCTGGGGCCGCTACTCTTCCCGTCCCCTCCGAGAAAGAACCAGAACCCAGGATATCCAACCGACCTTCCACCTCAGCGCATGGTGCGGTAAACTCCCTGCTTCCAAACCCTCCCCTTGAGTTTTCTCCGCTGAGACTCCCTGTCCAAAAATCACAGCTCTGTCAGGGCAGTCTTTCTGTCCAAGGGCGTGTGTGTTTGCAAAGATGTTCCAAACCCACCCACTTTCCTTATCCATTTGTGGCCAGAGTTTGAGTTTTGAGACACCAATACTCATCTCTTGACCATTCTCCGAGAACTGAGGGGTGACCATGGGGGCAAAGGGATCCAAGCCTGACTCTAAAACACCCCTGGGGTGCCTTATTCGAAACCTCCCAAACATTGATCCCTCCCTAATAAAGAAGAAACTAATTTTCTTCTGCAGCGTAGCCTGGCCACAATACCCACTGGATAACCAGACCGGGTGGCCTCAGGTAGGAAGTGTCAATTTTAACATCCTTATTGATTTACAGAACTATTGCCAAGAAGTTGGAAAATGGACAGAGATTCCTTATATACAGGGGTTTCTTCATTTGCGCCCTCGTCCTTATCTCTGCACCGGCTGCTTTACAATGCAGGATATTCTGGCCAGAGAAAGCTCAGCTAAACTCTCCGCTCCAGATCTTTCCTCCTTTGCTGACCCCCCCTGAGGAACTTTCTTCCCCTCCTATACGACTTCCTCGACTCTCTCGGTCCCATCCTGTCTCTCCGCTGGGTCCTGTTTCTCTTCCGCCTGCTAATGCTGATCCCTCTCTTTCCTCCTCTGTTAGCGCTCACACCCGATCCCACTCCAGGCCACAAGAGGGAGCCAACCTCCTATGCCCTATCTGCGAGGTGGCCGGGATGGAGGGGGTCGTTAGGGTTCATGTACCTTTCTCCCTCCCTGATCTATCTGCAATCGAAGTGTTTGGGCTCCTATTCTTCTAATCCTACCAACTATACCAAGGAATTCCAATATCTTACTCAGGCATATGACCTTACTTGGCATGATCTCTATATTCCTGTCTTCTACTCTCACCCACGACGAATGAGACCGAATCCAGATGGCTGCACGAGCTCCTGCAGATAAGGTCCACATCTCAAACGCTCAACTGCTCAAATGCTGGTGGGCCCAGAGGCGGTCCCTGACATGGACCCCAACTAGGATTACCAGAAGGAACAACCAGGTAGGAGACGATATGATCAGATGGTTGAATGTCTTATAGCTGGCATGCAGAATGCAGCACAAAAGGTAGTTAACTATGACAAATTAAGGGAAATTACTCAAGGACCTGAGGAAAATCCGGCTCTCTTCTTAAATTGCCTCACTGACACTATGGTCCTCCATACTCATTTAGACCCTTCTTCCAGTGCCGGGGCCACTGTATTAGCTACTCACTTTATTTCCCAATCGGCCCCGGACATTCAGAAGAAACTTAAGAAGGCAGAGGAGAGCCTGCAAACCCCTATCCGAGACCTGATGAACATGGCATTTAAGGTTTTTAATGGTCAAGAGGAACAGGCCAAGGCTTTTCGCCAGGCCCGCATGCAACAGAAGGTAGCACCCCAAACCCAGGCTATTGTGGCAGCCCTTAGGCCAGAGCAACAGGGGCAAAGCACAGGAGGTGCTCGACCTAAGTCTGGGCCACAAACAGGATCCCCACCAGGAGCTTGCTTTAAGTGTGGCAAGGAGGATCATTGGTCCCGGCAGTGCCCCTGCCTGAGACTACCTGTTGGGCAAATAAAATATATTATGCTCACTTTGTTAAAGATGGTGCTGCCCACGTGCAAGTTTTAAGAGTAAGCTTTTCCCCACACCCTTGACTGATTGGATGATGTGGGGTGGTGCACTTTCATGAGGAATCCTCCCATTATCCTCAGATAAGTGACTTTGTATCAGAGACTTCCTTCTTTGTAGATTGGATTAAAGGTTTGGACTTCTACACTATAAAGTGGGGCAGGCCGGGAGCTTGCTCTCTCTCGGTTCCTGAGATTAGCATTAGAGAGGAAAGCTTAGTAAGGCCACGTGGAGGAGGCCAGGAGAAGCAGCCAAGATGGTGGAGTGCTGAGGGAGAAGCCAGTTTGTGCAGAGAGAAGGAGATGGGGAACAGAGGTGAATAAGACTGGTGTAAGGCAGGATCCGCCATCGTGGCCATTCACATGCAGGTTCCCGTTGGATTCGGGCTGACAGTGAAGAAATGGCAGAGTCGGAGGAAGGTAGGCCATTCTGTTTATTGGTGTCTTGCCAATACAGGCAAGCCACAAGAGAAGACAAGGGAGAAGCAGAAAACCAGCTTTTCCCATGGAGGTCAAGGGATCAGGGAGGCCCCTGCAATGGCAATAGCAGGAACCAAGAGAGCTCAAGCTACTGGTCTCTCCCATTTTATACTGTAGAATGAAAACCTTTAATCCAATTATACAAACAAGGAAATCTCTGTATAATGGGATTCCTCAGGGGAGTGCACCACCCTACATTATCCAATCAGTCAAGGGTGTGGGGAAAAGCTTACTCTTAAAGCCAAGCCTTAGGCCATAACGACCCGGTCTGCTTACATTACAGCCTTTCCCCCACACCCATCCCAAGCACAAGGGCAAATAATATTACCTGGGTGATGGGCTTCCATGTGGGCAGTGCCATCTTTAACAAAGTGAGCATATTATATTTTATCTGCCCAACAATCCACCCCTATGCTCACTTTACTACCCACAATTCACACCACCGGCATCCCTGTACAAGGAAATTAAGTACATTACACAAATTACAGCAGTAGCAGAAATCATACAGTTTCAACAATTACAAAGGTACATTGCATAAACAGAAACAGTACCAACTACAGCAATCGGATTAACAAATCAAAAGCTATGGGCGAAATGACAGAGCTGTCAACGGCACCAAGAGAGGCAAATCTTTTCCCTCTGGCAGAATACAGGCCAGAGTTTTATCTGCAGACAGCACCGTAGCTGGTACCAGAGGCCGCCCTGAGCGGGCATACTAAACTTTATTGGCCAATACACCAGCATCTGCTGGTTCTACGTGTAGTAAAATAGGAGAACTCATTATCGGCCATAAAGAAATTACAAAGGTGCCCTTCATTATGCTGTCCCCCTGAGCACTCAAAGGATAATACACTTCTACCTTAGGTGGCCAGGTGCTGGTTGCCCAAGGAGTTAACTGGAGGTCCACCTCTAGCCCCTTTCCCCATGGTGCCAACAAGGCCACCCATCTCAGATGGGAAGCCTGGACAGTCCAGGGCCAAGTCCATCAAAGCCGTTGGCCTTTAAGAAGGGCTGTTGGGGCAGGCAAGAGCACATTGCCCTGCTGTCCAAAGCCTGGCTTGAGTAAAATGTCCTTGGTGCGTATCTGCAACTGAATGGGGGCAGCTGCCCGATGCAGGAGGGCGTCCACTGGAGCTGGGCTCCCACGTCGAGGTCTCTCATTCAAAATCCGGAGTACTGTCCATAAGCGGCGTGTCCATCCAATAAGGGAGCTGGTGCCCCCCTCCTGTCACAGTCCCTGCTTTAAGAGTTCATTATACCGCTCAATGATACCAGCAGCCTGGGGGTGGGTAGGGAACATGGTACTTCCAGTCCACCCCCAGCTCTTGAGCCCATTGCCTCACCATTGAACCAGTGAAGTGGGTACCGTTGTCACTTTCAAGGACCAATGGTCGCCCATATGCAGCACTCAGGCGGTCCAAAGCCTGTATGACTGCCCTCTGGTCAGGATTACGGGCGGGATAAGCAGCAAGCAGACCTGTGGCAGTATCTACACAAGTGACCGCATACTGGTACCCTTCTGACTTTGGTAAGGGTCCAATGATGTCTATCTGCCATCGTGTCAGTGGAACATGACCCCTCTGGATCTGTCCAGGTGACACCAGTGGTCTCCGAGGGTGCTACTTGGAACACACTGCACATTGCTCACAAGCTGCAAGTACCTCTGCATAGGACACAGGCAAGTTCCACGCCTTAACCGTAGCCCACATAGTTTTCTGTCCTGCATGGAGCAGGCGCCGGTGGAGCCATTGCGCCACATCACCTGCAGGTGCAGTCTCCAACCATCACACCTTTGCCAATGTATCTGCCTCAGCATTCCCAGGATGGGCTAGAGGGGCATGCCTCGTGACATGATATACTGTCACCTGCTTCTGGTGTCCTATTTCCCATAAGTCCTGCCAGATGACCTGACCCCATAGTGGGCGTTGCATTACCATCCACTGGTTAATGTGCCAAGTAGCAATCCAAAGGGTCAGTCCACGATATACAGCCCAGCTGTCAGTACAGATCACCAGAGGTGAAGGTTCATTGTGGGCAACTAGCCAAACAGCTCTTAATTCTGCCCATTGGTTGCTTTGGCCTGTACCCGTGTCCATCCAAATAGTCTCAGTGGCCGGATGGAAGGCTATGGCCGTCCACTTGGCAGGTTGGCCCCTGCTGGAACCATCAGTATACCAGGCATCCTCAGGGATGGGCACCTGCCCCTCCTTGTAGGGACTGACTTCAGGTTCTGCCTCCTGAGCCCCAGCTGCACCTGACTCTAAGGTTGCATAGGTGACTGGACCCAAGACTTCCTGCAGTTCTGCCCTCAACGGGCTGGTGCTAAGAGCACAGCGTTGTTGCAGGTAGGCACCCCACTTGGCCAGGGTGGACATTTGAGCCATACCACTACGTGGTTTTGTTGCCCAATCTCTCACCCATCCTGCAATAGGGTATGTTGTCTTGACTGTAACTGGTGTTGTGGTTGTAATACTCTCAGTGGCCAGGAGGGCAGCATACACAGCTGCCAGCTGCTTCTCTACTAATGAGTAACGAACTTCAGCACCTTTCCACAATTGGGACCAAAACCCAATAGGTTGCCGTAAGCGCTCTGTTCGTTGCCACAAGCCCCATCCAAACCCCTCCGAGGTTACATGAACATCTAGCTCACAGGGCCTGGCAGGATCAAACACATTCAAGGCCTGTGCCACCTTCACAGATCTCTTAGCTGCTGCAAATGAACCTTGCGCCTGCTCAGTCCAATCCCAACGAACCCCCTTCTGAATAAGGTTGTACAAGGGGCGTAGTAACTGAGCCAAATGGGGTATAAATGCTCGCCAATACCCCAACAAACCTAAGAATTCCTGTAACTGTTTTACCGTAGTGGGCACGGGGTATGCTTGGATCTTATCTATAACTGCATCAGGGATAACTTTTGTCTTACCCAACCAGACAACTCCCAAGAATTTAACAGATAACCCAGGTCCTTGTAATTTGCCCACATTGACTGCCCAGCCTAGTGCTTTCAAATGGGATAGCAGGGTAGGGACTGCTTGCTCCAATTCTGGAAGAGAATCACTAGTTAACATAATATCATCAATATAATGATACATGCAAACTGCCTCTGGCTGTTTCCATTTAGCCAGGTCAGCAGCCACCAGCCCATGGCACAAAGTGGGGCTATGCAAATAGCCCTGGGGTAATACTGTAAAGGTCCATTGTTTCCCTTCCCAACTGAAGGCAAATTGGTCTTGACTCTCTGCAGCTATATCAATGGAGAAGAAAGCACTGGCCAAGTCTGCCACAAAGTGGTATGTCCCCAACTCATGGCTTAGCCGATCCATCATGTTAGCTATCCAGGGAACAGCAGCGTGCAAAGGGGGAACAACTTTGTTAAGTTCTCTGTAATCTACTGTCATTCTCCAGGTTCCGTCTGGTTTGCACACAGGCCATACTGGGGAGTTGTAAGGACTGTGTGCTGGCCGAATGATCCCCACCTTTTCTAGTTCGAGGATTGTCGCTGTGACTTCTTCATAACCACCTGGTAGGCGTTGGTGTTAGTCACATGCCGAGGGATGGGCAATTGCAAAGGGGAATGTGATGCATGTCCCCGCAACACTGCCTTCACAACCCTGATCCGCAGCCGAAACTCCCCGGCTGTAGTTTCCAACCATAGTCCTTGCAAGACATCTATCCCCAAAATATATTCAGGAATAGGAGATACATACACCTTATATAGCTTAGGAGGCAGTCTTCCTATCCCCAATGGAATAGTTATTGGCTTCACTTGAACAGTTTGGCCCCCATAGCCATCAATGGCCACTGGGGTCCCAGCAAACCGCTCTGGGTTCCCATAGAGGAGGGAACATTCTGCACCTGTATCCACCAAGGCCAACACCCGTTGTACATTGGAAGGGGACCAGTGGATAGCCAGTTCCACGTGTGGCCTCCGGTCCCCGCCCATCCCTGTTAGACGGGTCCCTCGGCCTTTTTCCTATTCAAACTGGTACAATGGGTCTTGGGAGTTCTCCTCTCCCTCGGCCGTCTCTATCATATAATCTTGTAACCGAGCTGCCCGCGCACCAAATGTTTTATTGGTAGCTGCTGGGGCCCTTCGTCTCAATGGCTGGAACTTCTATTCTGGTTTAAGCTGCCGCCAAAGCTCCAAAAGAATTTTATTAGACTGGCCATCCAATTTTCCCTTATCTGCTCCAGCCGCAATCAAATCTACCCACATCTGTGTTCGGGTAACCTTTATAGGCCCGTTTCCCTTGTTAGTTGGGGAGGCAACATGGGCAGCAGCCCTCACTGCTTTATGATCCCTAGCGGCTTCCAACTCTCCCAAATCTGCTACCATCTGTGTAACTGCATTGATGGGCTGCCCCACATAGGGGCCCAAGATAGCCACAAGTGATCCAAAAAGGGCTAACGGGGCACTAGCAAGAATAAATTCCCTCATTTTTGCCGTAAACACTTCCTCATCTGGCCCACGGGACCCAGGGTTGAAAACAGCATTCTTCATACCTAGTTCCCGAAGGACCTTTACTAACTCGCTGTAGCACTGCCACCGACTCATTGCCCCTGGCAATTCTCCAGCATTCTGCCAGACCATACGAATGGCAGCCATCACCCATTCTAACAGGGTATGGTCTCCTGGGTTGCCATGGCAGTTCTGAAGACGCTGCCTCAAGGAGGAGTGTGTGGTAATGGCGGCCAATTTCTCCATCTCTGTTCCGGAGAGCATGATGCCATCCACCCCTATGTCCCATAATCGTAGTAACCAGGCTACCAGGGATACAGTAGGTTTCTGCCTAAATTGTGCCTCCAACTCCATCAGCTCTGCCTGGGTATAGGGCCAGACCACAGAGTACTCCATTACCTGGGCAGGAGGCTGTGGCTGCTCCTGAGGGACTCTACGCTGCTGGGTTTTTACCTTCTTGGCAACCACTGGTTGGGCTCTCAGTGTGTATGGCAGCTTCAGCCTGAGCCTTCTCATCCTCAGAAGAGGAGTTGCAAGCGCCTGCTCCCGCTGACTCAAAACCAGTCCACTGGCACGGGTGCGGCTGCTCCTTTGGCAACCGTTTAGGCTCCTGTGGCTGCTGGCTTTTGGCCGGAAGCTGAGACTCGAGCTCTTGAATCTGCAGTTGTTTCTCCAACAACTGCCAGTGCAAACGTTCAGCTTCCAGGGCAAACAGCAACTCGCGAACCCGTAATTCCTTCTCCAGTGCTCGCTCCAATTCCAGCCTTTTCTGCCATTCGATTTGCAATTCATACTGAAGCTTTCAACCTCGAGCAGCTTCTTTCACAGAACTCTTGGTTTCCTCTTGAGTAAAAAACACGCAGCCCACAGCTCCTAAAAGGATAGCCATGGGAAGCCAGAACTGCAACCAGTCCTCTACCCCACCCCTCAGGGGTGGTGGCCCCATACTCATCTCCGAATCCTGCTGCAAACTATGCCAGTTGTAAGGCTAGGAGCCGCCATCATGGCCATTCACATGCAGGTTCCCATTGGATTCGGGCTGACGGTGAAGAAATGGCAGAGTCGGAGGATGGTAGGTCATTCTGTTTATTGGTGTCTCACCAATACAGGCAAGCCACAAGAGAAGACAAAGGAGAAGCAGAAAACCAGCTTTTCCCCTGGAGGTCAAGGGATCAGGGAGGCCCGTGCAATGGCAATAGCAGGAACCGAGAGAGCTCAAGCTACTGGTCTCTCCCATTTTATACTGTAGAATGAAAACCTTTAATCCAATTATACAAACAAGGAAATCTCTGTATAATGGGATTCCTCAGGGGAGTGCACCACCCTACATTATCCAATCAGTCAAGGGTGTGGGGAAAAGCTTACTCTTAAAGCCAAGCCTTAGGTCATAACAACCTGGCCTGCTTACATTACAGCCTTTCCCCCACACCCATCCCAAGCACAAGGGCAAATAATATCACCTGGGTGATGGGCTTCCATGTGGGCAGTGCCATCTTTAACAAAGTGAGCATATTATATTTTATCTGCCCAACAACTGGTGAGCTAGAAACCTTTGATTCTAGGAAACTTGGATAAGTCAGTAGCTTTGTGAGCACTGAAAGAGTGGGTTTTGGAGCCCAGTGTGTGTTTTTGCTTGCCCGCTGGGTGCAATCTAGAGTTAAAGCTGATGGCTCACCAGTTCCTGGCTCCATTGTTTCATTACCGACTGTCGGAATCAAATGCGAACCTGCATTGGCTAGGCGGCTGTGATGGTGGCCTTGGCTCCTGGCTTTACACTACCAACTTAGCCTTGCCCTAATTGCAAGTAGCCTGGCCACTGGCGGAGTGATTGCCCCCTCTGGACAGCAGGCACATCCTCGGTGTCTCAGTGTAGAGGACAGGCCACTCAGATGGGAGGCCCAGCTAGCCAAGTGAACCCATCTTTCGAATTCCTAGGCCTCATGGACAGCTGACACGGCCTGGACTCAGAGACCCTCCTCACTCTCTCTGAGCCATGGGTGAAGCTACAGGTAGCGAGTAAGTCCATTTCATTTCTTGTGGACACGGGGGCTACCTTCTCTGTTTTGCCGTCACATTCTGGATCTCTAGTTCCCTCACAGGTCTCAGTTATGGGGGTTGATGGGACCCCTTCTTCTCCTCTTCATACACTACCCCTGACATGCAGTCTGGATGGAATCCCCTTTTCACACTCGTTCTTAGTCATACCATTTTGCCCTATACCACTTCTGGGTCGAGACATTCTATACAGTCTCAGAGCCACTATCCAGCTGATAGCATCTACTCAGCTACTCCTACCACTCCTGACTGAAGGCTCTCCTGCTACTACATATCAACCTAACCCAATTATGCCTCCTATTCGACCAGATGTTGTCAACCCTCTAATAGATTTTCTCAACAGACCTCGAGATGGATTATCAGATTCTCCTTTAAAAGATCCAGATCTAATACTCTTTGTGAATGGAAGTTCTGTACAGGGACCTGATGGACAACGATGGGTGGCCTACGCGGTGGTCACCACCTCCTCCACCCTAGAAACTCAACAGCTGCCAGAGAACACCACCTCCCAGAAAGCAGAGCTGATTGCCCTCACGTGGGCACTCACTCTGGCCCAAGGAAAACGCATAACTATATATACTGACTCTAAACATGCTTCTCTTATCACCCACAGCCACTCTGCCCTCTGGAAGGAAAGGGGCCTCCTCACTACCAAGGGCTCCCCCATAATCAATGCTACCCTCATTTCTAAACTTTTGCAGGCATTACAGCTTCCCGCTGAGGTGGCTGTGGTACATTGTAGGGGCCATCAAACCTCTCAAGACCCAGTGGCCCTGGGAAATGCTCCGGTCGATGCGACGGCTTGAAACCTCACCCTGGGAGCCTCCGCCACTCCTCTCATGTTTCTCTCCACCTCCTTAAAACCTTCCTACACTCCTGAGGAAGAACAGACCCTCCTCAAAAGGGTGGGGACGTGTGCATCCAGGGATGGATATTTCTCAGAGATAGAATTGCCTTACCAAAAGGACAGGCTGAAACTCTCCTTTCTGATATCCACTGTTCCTTACACATAGGGTCAAAAGCTCTGTATCGGTTCTTGCAACCACTCTTTTTCTTCCCAGGTCTCCAGAAGACTATCGAAAAAATACACGCAACATGTACTGTCTGTTCCAAAGCCTCTACACAAGGGGGACTCCGCCTTCACTTCCCTACTCATCAACTAAGGGGCCACATGCCAGGCCAGGATTGGCAAATTGACTTCACTCATATACCTCCTCACAAAAACTCCATTATCTCTTAACTTTTGTGGATACCTTTTCAGGATGGATAGAAGCCTTTCCCCCTTCTCAAGAGATGGCGGACATTGTTGCCTCCATTCTCATTGAACTCATCATCCTGCAGTTTGGACTGCTGACTACCATCCAGTCAGACAACAGCCTGGCCTTCACTGCCCAAATAGTCCAGCAGGTTGCCACCTCTCTCAACATTACCTGGAAACTCCATATACCCTATCGTCCTCAATTGTTGGAAGTGCATCTGCGAATTTTTCAATTCACGGCCAAACTGATATTCCTTCTGACACCCCTCAAAGCCACCACCAGCCGACCTCCCCTCCCCACAACACCCCTAATCAGCAGGAAGTAGTCAGACGAATAAACGGCGCCCCTTTTCTATTTAACAAAAACGGCTGAAATGTGGGATGCCTAATGAGGGACAGTTGCATGAGGAACTCAGACCCTGGGAACCTTGGCTGAGACCGCCCACGTGGCCAGGCGCGCCGGAACTACACTTCCCAGAAATCTTTGGGAGAAAAGTTTTTATCAGCCAGTGAGATTTCACTGCATCATATTAGCTGGATGACCCTTTTTAAATCTGGCTCCATATGGTCCTGCTGGGCGAGATTCCTGGCATCCATCTTCTGTACCAGTGAGTCTCGTCCAAGAAGCACTCTGTACCAAATAAAGCCTTAATAATCAACACTTAGTGGCTACACTGATTTTCCTCCTTCCTCGGTGGGGAAAATACCGTACACTGGGTTCAATTCCCAGTCAGAGCACATAGGAGAAGCAACCATCTGCTTCTTCCTACTCCCTCTTCCCCTTCTCTCTCTTCCTCTCTCAAGCCAGTGGCTTGATTGACCCAAGCATTGGCCTCAGGCTGTGACGATAGCTCAGTTGATTCCAGTATTGTCCCCTAATGGGGGTTTCCAGGTGGATACTAGTTGAGGCGCATACAGGAGTCTGTCTCTCTGTCTTCCCTCCTCTGACTTAAAAAAAAAAAAAAAAAGCCTATGATCTTAAAACAAACATGGAAAGATTCTAAAAGGTGAAAAGAATGTAGACCAACTAGGAACTTTGGGACCCAAGGCACAACAGGTGAGTACTCTAGGTTGCCTTTTTGCCTCATATATTCCAGACTTGGAGCTGAAGAAGCTGGCAACTAGCACAAATTAAGGAAAGTGCCAACAAAAGCCTACTCTCTTCAGTGAAAGAACCTGGCAAAGGGCATCCTAGCAAGATGGAAAACCTTCAGGCAATAAGTTCTATACTCCAGCCAAACAGGACAGAAAAAGACAAAACAAGCAAAACAACACTGTGGCCCCAACCCTACCCACACCAGTACAGGCCAAGTAGAAAGCTCAGACTTCCACTTTTGCAAGGCTGTAATAAAGTGTGCCAGCCCTGCCCCTGACTGCCACCACCAGTGTGGTGTTAGAGGAAGCCTAGCAGAGATTCCGAAGATTCAAAACCATCTGGTAGTAATGAGACCAGAGGCTGCTCACTCACCTGTGCTGTCAGTGGAGTTCACATGGAAAGCAGTGGCCCTCCTAACCCTCCCTACCAGGGAGGTATCAGAGGAGGCCTAGTGAAGAGCTGGAGCTCCCATCTCTACCTACAGGTTATGAAAAGTACCTTAAACTCAGGCGTCAACAGAGGCTGAGAGAGTCCAGCACCCAACTAGACCTCCACCCACAATGGGCAATGATGAAGTGACAACTACCCCACCCCTTTTCTTCTGCCACTGAAGCATGTCAGAGCAAACCAGCTAACACTGAAGTTTTACATAAAACCATTATGATCTCCCTGAAGCACAAAAGTTTTTAATTTCGATGAAGTCCAATTTAGCTATTTTTAAATGTTTATTAATTTTAGAGAGAGAAAGGGAGAGTAGGGATCGAACTGGCAGCCTCTGTGCTTCAGAGAGATGCACTAACCCAGGGGTCCCCAAACTTTTTACATGGGGCCAGTTCACTGTCCCTCAGACCATTGGAGGGCCGGAGTATAAAAAAAACTCTGAACAAATTCCTATGCACACTGCACATATGCACATGCATCATATGACACACTTCCGGAGCTGACACGTGCGTCCCCCCGTCACCGGAAGTAGTACTGTACTGAGCGACGCTGCGCTTTGCGTCTCTCACTGACCACAAATGAAAGAGGTGCCCCTTTCGGAAGTGCAGAGGGGCCGCATGTGGCCCATGGGTCACAGTTTGGGGACCCCTGCACTAACCAATAGAGTCATCTGGCCAGGGCCAATTTAGCTATGTTTTGTTGCTTTTGCTTGTGGTATAATCTCTAAGAATCCTTTGCTACATTCAAGATCATGAAGATTTACTCTTATGTTTTTTATAAGAGCTTTATAATTTTAGCTCTGACATTTAGGTCTTTGATTCATTTGAGCTAATTTTTGTATGTGGTATAATGTAAGTATCTAACTTCATTCTTTTACCTGTGGCAATCCAGTTGTCCGGGGTTTGTTGAAAGAATATCTTTCCCATTGAATGGTCTTGGCATTTTTGTTAAAAATCAATTGATTATGGATGTATGAGTTTATTTCTGGACTCTCAATTCTATCTTCTTGATATGTACGTCTGTCCTTGTGCCAGTACCACACTCTCTTAATTAGTGTTGTTTTATAGTAAGTTTTGAAACCAGGAACTGTGAGTCTTTGAACTTTGCTCAGGGTTTTCAGGATTAACATAGATATTCTGGATCCCTTGCAATTCCATATAAACTTCAGAATCAGTTTGTAAATATCTATAGAAAATCAGCAGCAATTCTGATAGGGATTGAGTTGAATCGTTAGGTAAGTTTCCAGAGTATTGCATCTTAATAATGTTAAGTCTTCTTATGCAAAAACATGGATTTTTCTATTTCCTTCTTTATTTCCTTTAATTTCTTTCAACAGTGTTTTGTAGTTTTCAGAATGGAAGTTTTGACCTTGTTTTGTTAACTTTATTTCTAAGTATTTTATTCTTTTAAATGCTATTGTTAATAAAATTATTTTTTTTAACTCCCATTAACTTGTTAGAGAGAGAGAGAGAGAGAGGAAGGAGAGGGAGGGGGAGAGAGAGAAACATCAACTTGTTCCACTTAGTTATTTTGTTGGTTGTGCAGTCATTGGTTGCTTCTTTTTTTTTTTTTTTTTTTCCCCAAGGACAGAGAGAGAGTCAGAGAGAGGGATAGATATGGACAGACAGACAGGAACGAAAAGAGGTAAGAAGCATCAATCATTAGTTTTTTGTTGCCGTTGTGACACCATAGTTCATTGATTGCTTTCTCACATGTGCCTTGACCGTGGGCCTTCAGCAGACCCAGCAACCCCTTACTGGAGCCAGCGACCTTGGGTCCAAGCTGACGAGCTTTTGCTCAAGCCAGATGGACCCGCGCTCAAGCTGGCGAGCTCGGAGTCTCGAACCTGGGTCGTCCGCATCCCAGTCTGACACTCTATCCACTGCGCCACCATCTGGTCAGGCCATTGGTTTCTTCTTATATGTGCCCTGACCAGGGATCAAACCTGCAACCTTGGTATGCTGGAATGATGCTATATCCACTAAGCCATCTAGCCAGGACTGGAATTATTTTCTTTTTTAAAAAAAAATTTTTTTTTTTCCAAGGACAGAGAGAGAGTCAGAGAGAGGGATAGATAGGGACAGACATACAGGAACGGAGAGAGGTGAGAAGCATCAATCATTAGTTTCTCGTTGCCCTTGCGACTCCATAGTTGTTCATTGATTGCTTTCTCACATGTGCCTTGACCGCGGGCCTTCAGCAGACCGAGCAACCCCTTGCTGGAGCCAGCGACCTTGGGTCCAAGCTGACGAGCTTTTGCTCAAGCCAGATGGGCCCGCGCTCAAGCTGGCGACCTCGGAGTCTCGAACCCGGGTCTTCCACATCCCAATCCGATGCTCTATCCACTGTGCCACCGCCTTGTCAGGCTGGAATTATTTTCTTAATTTCACTTTTTAATTGTTCATTTCAAGTATATAAAACTACAATTAATTTTATATATCAATCTTGTGTCCTATAACCTTGTAAAATTGTTTTATAGGTCTAATAATTTTTTGATGGATTTATGTCGGGCAGATAAAATATATTATGTTCACTTTGTTAAAGATGGCGCTGCCCACATGGAAGCCCATCACCCAAGTGATATTATTTGCCCTTATTCTTGGGATGGGTGTGGGGGAAAGACTGTAATGTAAGCAGGCCAGGTTGTTATGGCCTAAGGCTTGGTTTTAAGAGTAAGCTTTTCCCCACACCCTTGACTGATTGGATGATGTAGGGTGGTGCACTCTCCTGAGGAATCCCATTATGCCTCAGATGGGTGACTTTGTACCAGAGACTTCCTTGTCTGTAGATTAGATTAAGGGTTTGGATTTCTACAGTATAAAGTGGGGCAGGCCGGGAGTTTGCTCTCTCAGTTCCTGGGTTCCTGAGATTAGTATTGGAGAGGAGAGCAGATGAAGGCCTCATGGAGGCCAGGAGAAGCAGCCAAGATGGCAGAGTGCTGAGGGAGAAGCCAGTTTGTGCTGGAGGAGATGGGGAACAGAAGTGAATAAGTCTGGTGAGCTAGAAACCTTTGATTTTAGAAAACTTGGATAAGTGAGTAGCTTTGTGAGCACTGAATGTGTGGGTTTTGGAGCCCAGTGTGTGTTTTTGCTTGCCTGCCGGGTGCAAGCTAGAATTAAAGCTGATGGCTCACCAGTTCTTGGCTCTGGTGTTTCATTACCGACTGTCCGAATCCAATGTGAACCTGCATTGGCCAGCTGGCTGTTTTCCTGGCCTTTGCTACTGGCTTTACAATTTATTAGGGTTTTCTATATAAAGATCAAACTATCTATGAATAGAGATAGTTTTATGTCTTCCTTTCTAACTAATCCAGATGCCTTTTATTTCCTTTTTTTTTTTTTTTTTTTTTTACTAATTGCCTTGGCCAGAATCTCCAGCACAATGTTGAGTAGAAGTAGTGAGAGTGGATATCCCTGTCTTACTCCTAGTCAGAGGGGAAAGCAGTTAGTCTTTTAACATTACGTCTGATGTAGGCTGTGGATTTTTTGTAGATGCCCTTTTTTAAGTTGATGAAGTTTACTTCTGTAAGGCCGGTAACCACGGCTACCATCACAGCCGCCTGGTCCATGCAGGTTTGATTAGATTCGGGCAGATGGTAATGAAACAATGGAGCCAAGAACTGATGGGCCATTGCCTTTAATCCTAGCTTGCACCTGGCATGCAAGTTAAAACACACACTGGGCTCCAAAACCCACACATTCAGTGCTCACAAAGCTACTGACTTATCCGAGCTTCCTATAATGAATCAAAGGTTTCTTCTAGCTCACCTCTGTTCCCATCTCCTTATCTCTACACAAACTCTGCACAAACTGGCTTCTCCCTCAGCACTCCACCATCTTGGCTGCTTCTCCTGGGCTCCTCTCTCTAATGCTAATCTCAGGAACCAGGACAGAGCAAGCTCCTGGTCTGCCCCACTTTATAGTATAGAAATCAAAACCTTTAATCCAATCTACAAACCAGGAAGTCTCTAATACAAAGTCACTTATCTGAGGCATAATGGGATTCCTCATAAGAGTGCACCACCCCACATCAAATAGGGTGGGAAAGGCTTAATTCTAAAACCAAGCCCCAGGCTACAAAGATCCTGCCTGCCCACAGCTTGACCCCAACACGCATTAATATAATCACACCCATCCCAAGCATGAAGGGAAACTAATATCACCTGAGTGACGGGCTTCCACGTGGGCAGCACCATCTTTAACAAAGTGAGCATAATATATTTTATCTGCCGAACAACTTCTATTCCTGGTTTGTTGAGTGTTGGATTTTGTCAAATGCTTTTTTTGTGTCAATTGAAATTGCTTTAGTCTGCTTGGGCACTCATAACAAAATACCACTGACTGAGTGGCACTAACAATAGAAATTTATTTTATCACAGTTTTAGAGGTTGAGATCAGGGTGCCAGGATGGGTAGGTTCTGGTGAGAACTCTTTCTGGCCTGCAGACACCTACTTTGTCAACTATGTCCTCACATGGGGAAGAGAGAAAGACCAAATTCTCTGGTGTTTCTTGTAAAGGCACTGATCCCAGCATGAGGGTTGCTCCCTTCTGACCTCATCTAAACCAAATTGCCTTCTACAGGCCCCATCTCCAAATACCATCACATTGGGGTTAGACCTGCAATGTATGGATTGGGTAGGGAATTAATTCAGTCGATAGCAGAGATGATCATGCGATTTTTGTTTTTTATTAAATGATATATTAATTAAATGATATTCAGATGTTGAATCAACATTGCACTCCTAGGATAAATCTCATTTGGTGATAATGTATAATTCTTCCTATAAGTTTGTGAATTAGTTTGCTAGTCTTTTGTTGAGGATTTTTGCATTCATATTTGTATGAGATGCAGATAGCTCCCTTCCTGAAGCAAGTCCTCTATCTATATTGTTTTAGATAAGTCAAAGGTTTTTTCCTGAGTCTTTCATTTCTTTCTTTTTCCTTTTTTTTTTTTTTTTAGTGAGAGGAGGGGAGGCAGAGAAACAAACTTCCATATGCGCCCTGACCGGGATCCACCCAGCAGGCCCACTAGGGGGCAATGCTCTGCCAAATCTTTCATTTCTTAAAAATAACCAACAAAATAATGTCACCAAAGGGTTATACAGTTGTCTCTCACTATATCATGGTTCACTTTTCACGGTCTCACTGTATCACGGGTTTTAAAATTGTATATATCTAATTTTGTATCGTGGAGTTTTCTCTATATCGCAGGATTTTGTGGTATATAGGTATTTTTATATATTTATTATTTTAACAATTTATGTGGTAAAATAAGCAAAATAAGTGTGGGAAGGGTTTATAAAAGTGTAGGGAGGGTTTATAAAGCCTTAAAATATATATAAATAATAAAATAAATATACAGTCACTACTTTAAGGATTTTCACCTGTTGTAGGGGGTTCAGAAACCTAACCACCGCGATAGATGAGGAACCACTGTATTTGCAGAGTCTGCCCCCCAGTTAGGAAACTCTTTTTGGGGTTTATAATATGTAAGACAATCTTGAGTAATGATATGGTTGTGGTTTGACATGAACTTTGGTCACATTTTTCTGAGTAGCTTAGATTCTTTTCTTTTTTTATGTTTTATTTATTTATTTATTTTACAGGGACAGAGAGAGAGTCAGAGAGAGGGATAGACAGGGACAGACAGACAGGAACGGAAAGAGGTGAGAAGCATCAATCATTAGTTTTTCCTTGCCGTTGCGACACCATAGTTCATTGATTGCTTTCTCACATGTGCCTTGACCGCTGGCCTTCAGCAGACCAAGCCACCCCTTGCTGGAGCCAGCGACCTTGGGTCCAAGTTGGCGAGCTTTTGCTCAAGCCAGATGGGCCTGCGCTCAAGCTGGCGAGCTCAGGGTCTCGAACCCGGGTCCTCCGCATCCCAGTCCGACGCTCCATCCACTGCGCTACCGCCTGGTCAGTCAGATTCTTTTTTTTTTTTTTTTTTATAACCATCTCAGAATGGCGTATGAAATTTGTGCTACAAATTTACTAATTCATGTGAGGTTTAGACCAATTACTTACTTAGAATTAGTTTGGAAATGGTAAAATTATTATTATTATTATTAAATAAGAGGAGGGAAGATAGAAAGATAGACTCCCACATGCACCCCAACCAGAATCCACCTGTCAACCTATGTGTGGGGCCAACGCTTGATCCAATGGAGCCACTGGCTGCAAGAGGGAAGTGGGGGGCAGAGGAGGAAAAGAGAAGCAGATGGTCACTTCTCATGTGTGCCCTGACCGGGGACTGAAGCTGGGAGATCCACAAACTGGGCCAATGCTCCATCCACTGAGCCAACTGGCCAGGGCCGAGCTTTAGTTCTCTTCTAAAAGATTGTGAAAGCAAGTTTGGTCTGATTTAGCCAAAGTGACACCACTTCCTGAGACAGCAGTAAGCTGCCCACTTCATACCAGCATAACTTATTTTGAGACTAATTTCTAGACAGGTGGTTTGTATTAAGGCCCTGTTGCTGGTGATTCTTGGAATCAGGATATTTATGACTGTTTTTGATACCTTAATATGTATTCAATGTTCAGCCTGACCAGGCAGTGGCGCAGTGAGTAGAGCATCGGACTGGGATGTGGAGGGACCCAGGTTCGAGACCCTGAGGTTGCCAGCGTGAGCTTGGGCTCATCAGGTTTTAGCAAAAGCTCACCAGCTTAAGTACAAGGTCATTGGCTTGAGCAAGGGGTTATTCAGTCTGCTGAAGGCCCATGGTCAAGGCACATATGAGAAAGCAATCAATGAACAACTAAGGTGTCAAAACAAAAAACTGATGATTGATGCTTCTCATCTCTCTTCATTCCTGTCTGTATGTCCCTATTTATCCCTCTCTCTGACTTTCTCTCTGTCTCTGTAAAAAATAAAAAAAATTTCAATGTTCAATCAAGAATCAACCAATGAATGCATAAATAAGTGGAACAACAAATCAATGTTTCTCTCTCACACTCATTTCCTCTCTCTTTAAAACCAATAAATTTTTTAAAATGTTTTTTAAGAGAGAAGGAGCAACTTGAACTTGCTTTTAGACAGAGGACTCCAATGGAAAAGTGGAAATCAGTTGCAAAATAAGGAAAATTGCTGAAACACTATCAAAATTGAGACAAGAGCAAAGGAGAACAGATATACTGCTCACAAAAATCTGAGGTGGCCAGCTTACCCAGGTTCAAGACCCAAGGTCGCTAGCTGGAGCGCGGACTCATCTGGTTTGATCAAGGCTCACCAGCTTGAGCCCAAGGTTGTTGGCTCGAGCAAGGGTTCAGTCTGTCTGCTGTAGCCCCTCATCCCCCAGTCAAGGCACATATAAGTAATCAATCAATGAACAACTAAGGAGCTGCAACAAAGAATTGATGCTTCTCATCTCTCCTTTCCTATCTGTCTGTCCCTATCTGCCCCTCTCTCTGAGTCTCTCTGTCTCTGCCACACACACACACAAAATAATCAAACAAATCAAAGAAAGTTGTTCGATTATGCAAATGAGATGCAAAACTGTTGGGCAGATAAAATATATTATGCTCACTTTGTTAAAGATGGTACTGCCCACATGGAAGCCCCTCGCCCTTCCTGCTTGTTAATGGGCATGATTATGTTAATATGTGTTGGGGGAGGGCTTTAGTGCCAAAAGGTTTTAAAAAGAAGAGAGATCACATTGTTCCAAGAGAAGAGTGATTGCATCTAGAAAGAGTTCATGCTGTAAGAGAGCAGAGGAGGCCAGGAGAAGCAGCCAAGATGGCGGAGTGCTGAGGAAGAAGCCAGTTTGTGCAGAGAGGAGATGGGGAACAGGGGTGAATAAGTCTGGTGAGCTAGAAACCTTTTATTCTAGGAAACTCGGATAAGTCAGTAGCTTTGTAAGCACTGAATGAGTGGGTTTTGGAGTCCAGTGTATGTTTTTACTTGCCCGCCAGGTTCAAGCTAGGATTAAAGCTAATGGCTCACCAGTTCTTGGCTCCGTTGTTTCATTACCAACTGTCCGAATCAAATGCAAACCTGCACTGGCCAGGTGACTATGATGGTGCCCTTGCCCACTGGCCATACATACTAGAGTATCTGCATGTTCCCTGATCCTCTAATTTTTGTGAGCAGTGTAGGAGGAGGAGGCAGTTTGCACTTAAACTGAATTCATTCAGAACTCACTCTGCAAACAAATTCTTTCTCATCATGGGTTCCATACTCCCCATTAACTGTATGAAAATTCTCTCACGCACCCCAACTAGGAACTCCAGTCTTCTTTAACTCCTCTTTACCTTTCATCTTCTTCCTGTTTAAATGGATACCATGTTTCTCAATTCCATCCCTCTAATGTTCCACATACATTCCTATTTTTTTCATCCCCACTGGCACTAGTTTACGTAAGGCATTTGTCATTTTCTTGCCTGGAACTTTAATAATTTTCTGACTAGACTCTGAATTTAGTAGGTTTCTGTTCTCTGTTCTTTCTTCCTACTACCATCAGAAGTAGGGTCTTAAAACACAGATATAACCGTACCATTTTCCTCTTCAAAAAGAGCAGCAATTATCCATTTCTATCTATTATATTTCTTCATTTATTAAGTGCCTCATATGTGCTAGGTGGTGGGGATGTATGGATGAATTATAATAAAGGGGACATTTCAATTAGGGATGAAGAAATCATATGCCCACAACAAAATGAAAAGATGTTCAAAAATGAAATGTTATTTATCTCCTAAGATATTGCCAAAGATGAAAAAGAATGAAAATACCCAATGTTGGTGACTATGAGGGAAAACAAGCAACCTCATCCACTATTGATGAAAGTATTAATAGATGCAAACTTTTGGCAGACACTTTAGCAATACTTGTTAAAATTTTATTAATACCCATTTGCCCTAATTATGGATATGTCCAGGATTGTGGAATTATGAAAGGCTAACTTTCTACTTCTCATTGTCTTTTTCACTGTTTTTCATAATTTTTCATCTTTATACTGTCTATATATTTATTTTTCAATTTGAAAAAAATTAAGACACAAAAATGGAAAAGAATGATCTTTCTTGAATAGATTCACAGTCTTTAGGTCAACATTCAAGGCTGTTCAGATGATTCCCTAGCCCAATTCCAGCCCTACCTTCTACCATTTCTGTTTACATCTCCCTCACCCAGGACTATCCCAGGTAGTGATTTTCACTTCTCCTTGCCTCTGATGTTCCTCTAACCGGAATGCCTTTCTCTACTCCTCTATTAATCAAAACTGGACTCATCACATTTCACTTTTCCACTCATCTTCCAAGAACAGCTCAGGAGTCACTTCTCTTTCCATTAAGCTTATCCTCCCATCTGGTTTAAGTTGCCCCACTTGGTGCTAAGGGGGTAGTTTGTTTATTATACCTTTAACACAGCACAATTGGGCTTGTATTGTTGTGACTTGTGTCTGGTATCTCCCTTGCCATCTTTTATTTTCTACTTTATTTGCATTTTCTATGAAGTAAATGTTAATTTCAAAATATTTTTCAGCCTTGTGTGTTTCGTGCATAAATCCATACTTAAGTTATACAGCTCTTGGAGATGCATATCTCAGTCATGTGGGCAATTACCTTCAGGTCACAAAGTGCTATTTTGTATTAATTTGTATTTGAAAAGAGTGCAGGAATTAATTAAACATGTATATAGATGCCTTGTGCTTATTCATTGACAATGAGCTGAAATTATTACCTCATTTTAAGCCTTTCTCTGGTGATTTGTTTACTGAGAGTTGTGCTAAATAGCTGAATTGTTGTCATGACCCTTTGCCTAGATCTTTTCAAAACGGGCATTAGACTTTAATTTTACATAACAAAACACACACAAAATCACATAACCAGGAGAAAAACTGAAAACAATTCTTAGAATTTTAAGCTTGCACATGAATTAATACTGTACTGGGCTTACAGTAATGGACATATCCCATGATTTTGTTACTCAACAATAATTAAATCTGACCACTTGTAAGAGCTGATGTGTATATGGTTGCCAAGCTGTGATTATATGTAGAATAAACTAATAACCTTAAATGAACTTGATCAATAAAGATCCTTTCAGTAAATCAAAGAATTAACCCCTTTTTGCTGTTTAGGTGACTCCACAGTTTCAGGTCCCCAAGTGGGAGGAGTTCTTAAAGCAAAAGTGACAACCCCATTATCATTTGTAAATTTCCACTAACAAACCAAGTCTGTTGGCTGCTTGGACTGTGACCTTTCTTTCTTTCTTTCTTTCTTTCTTTCTTTCTTTCTTTCTTTCTTTCTTTCTTTCTTTCTTTCTTCCTTCCTCCCTTCCTTCCTTCCTTCCTTCCTTCCTTCCTTCCTTCCTTCCTTCCTTCTTTTCTTTCTTTCTTTCTTTCTTTCAGATTTTATTTATTCATTTTAGAGAGCAGAGAGAGAGAAAAAAGGGGGAAGGAGCAGGAAGCATCAACCCCCTGTGTGCCTTGACCAAGCAAGCCCAGGGTTTCAAACTGGCTGTGACCTTTCTAGCAGCATAGTATTTGTTGTTGTTTGGTTTATGAGCATCTGTATACACCATGGAAGTTCTGGGGAGTTTCAAAAAAAAGAAAACTGAAACTAAGAAGGAAAACAAAAGCAAAAAGCCAAAAACTACTTCTTTAGACCTTTCTTTATGATCTCAGGACTTCTGGGACCTTGAAAGATTGATTTCTTCTCACTCAGGTTTCTTATAAAATTAACTTTGGCTCATACCTCTGTAATACAGTAGTTAATCTTACAAGATAAGCAGTACAGGGGAAATGTATCTGACGGGAAAATCGAGTGCTGGAAGCTCAAGACACTTACAAGGTCACAGGACAAAACTGGTAAGTAAAATAGTCCTACTATAGCTTTGCAAATAGCAAAAGGTCTGCTTCGAGTTAATTTCAGTGTATCTTTCATCACATTTCACTTTTCTTCTCAGCCAGCATTAAATATAAGTGGACCTTACTGAAACCTGTTCTGTGAGAGCCTTTTGAATTGCTCAGCTGAGGAGCAATCATGAATTAAGTTGTGAAATCTGAACTTTGTATTTTAGCATCCACTTCCCTGTAATGGTCCTGGAAACGGTACTAAGGCCACAGCAATGTTTACAGCTACTTATTCCTAGAGACTAAATGTGCTTTCAGATAAGCACCATTGACTATCTGAACTGGAAGTAATATTACAGTCTTTTTAATTCAATCCTTTTGCTTTATACAAGGGGTCCCTGAGGTTCAGAAAGGCTCCTAAATACCAAGCAGGTTCTTTGGGAACAGACCTGGAATTAGAATCAAGTGTCTCAACTAATCTAGAGCTCTTTATACTCTAAGTAACTACAAGCCAGAATAATTTCTCACTTATAAAGAAAGTCTCTGTGAATTTATCTTTTTATTTGGATATGTTAATCTTTTAAAATATGTAGAAGATTCACGTAACTCCAATATATGTCAGCATTGGGAAAATGCACAGAAATTTCCCAAAGAAGTATCTTTCTTTCATTTTTTTTGACAGAAACAGAAAGAGGGACAGACAGACAGGAAGGGAGAGAGATGAGAAGCATCAATTCTTTGTTGCTGCACTTTTGTCTCCTTAGTTCGTTGATTGCTTTCTCATATGTGCGTTCACTGGGGGGGCTACAGCAGAGCAAGTGACCCCTTGCACAAGCCAGTAACTTGGAGCTCAAGCCAGCGACTTTGGGCTCAAGCCAGTGACCTTTGGGCTTAAGCCAGTGACCATGAGGTCATATCGATGATCCTGTTGGGCAGATAAAATATATTATGCTCACTTTGTTAAAGATGGTGCTGCCCATGTGCAAGTTTTAAGAGTATTTCCCCAAACCTTTGACTGATTGGATGATGTAGGGTGGTACACTCTCATAAGGAATCCTCCCAGTATGTCTCAGATAAGTGAGTTTGTGTCAGAGACTTTCTTGTTTGTAGATTGGATTAAAGGTTTTGAATCTACGCTATAAAGTGGTACAGACCAGGAGCTTGCTCTGGGTTCCTTAGGTTTGTATTAGAAAGGAGAGCAGATTAAGGCCACTTGGAGGAGCGGAGGCAGCCAAGATGGCGGAATGCTGAGGAAGAAGCCAGTTTGTGCAGAGTTTGTGCAGGAGGAGATGAGGAACAGAGGTGAATAAGTCTGGTGAGCTAGAAACCTTAGATTCTAGGTGTTGAGCAGATAAAATATATTATGCTCACTTTGTTAAAAATGGTGCTGCCCACGTACAAGTTTAAAGAGTAAGCTTTTCCCCACAACTTTGACTGATTGGATGATGTAGAGTGGTGCACTCTCATGAGAAATCCTCCCAGTACATCTCAGATAAGTGACTGTAAAGCCAGGAGCCAGGGTCAGGATCACAGTTGCCTGGTCCATGCAGGTTCGCATTAGATTCAGACAGTCGGTAATGAAACAACGGAGCCAAGAACTGGTGAGCCATCAGCTTTAATTCTAGCTTGCACCCGACAAGCAAGCAAAAACACACATTGGACTCCAAAACCCACTCATTCAGTGCTCACAAAGCTACTCACTTATCCGAGTTTACTAGAATCAAAGGTTTCTAGCTCACCAGACTTATTCACCTCTGTTTCCCATCTCCTTCTCTCTACAGAAACTCTGCACAAACTGGCATCTTCCAGAGCACTCTGCCATCTTGGCTGCTTCTCCTGGCCTCCACATGGCCTTTCTCTGCTCTCCTCTCTAATACTTCAGGAACCAAGAGAGCAAGCTACTAGTCTGTCCCACTTTATAGTGTAGAAATCCAAACCTTTAATCCAATCTACAAACAAGGAAGTCTCTGATACAAAGTCACCCATCTGAGGCATAATGGGATTCCTCAGGAGAGTGTACCACCCCACATCATCCAATCAGTCAAGGCTGTGGGGAATAGCTTACTCTTAAAACTAAGCCTTAGGCTATAACTACCCAGCCTGCTTACATTACACCTTTTTGGCCACACCCATCCCAAGCATAAGGGCAAATAATATCAACTGGGTGACGGGCTTCCATGTGGGCAGCACCATCTTTAACAAAGTGAGCATATTATATTTTATCTGCCCAACAGTGATTTTGTATCAGAAACTTCCTTGTTTGTAAATTGCATTAAAGGTTTTGAATCTACGTTATAAAGTGGGGCAGACCGGGAGCTTGCTCTCTTGGTTCCTGAGGTTAGTATTAGAGAGGAGAGCAGTTTAAGGCCATGTGGAGGAGAGGAGAAGCAGCCAAGATGGCATAGTGCTGAGGAAGAAGCCGGTTTGTGCAGAGTTTGTGTAGAGAGAGGGAGATGAGAAACAGAGGTGAATAGGTCTGGTGAGCTAGAAACCTTCTGATTCTAGGAAACTCGGATAAGTCAGTAGCTTTGTGAGCACTGAATGAGTGGGTTTTGGAGCCCAGTGTGTGGTTTTGCTTGCCGGCCAGGTGCAAGCTAGAATTAAAGCTGATGGCCCACTGGTTCTTGGCTCCGTTGTTTCATTACTGACTGTCCGAATCTAATGCAAACGTTCATGAGCCAGGGGGCTGTGATGGTGGCCACAACTACTGGCCTTACATTTGGCGTAGTCTGTGGCAGGATTCAATACAGATCGGTATGGAGCCACCACCACCTTTGAGCGGTGGAATAGAGAACTGGTTGCTGTTATGGTTCCCTATGGCTGTTTTTGGGGGGACTGTTGGCTGGTTGACTTTTACAGCCATGAGTGAGGACACCGAGATCTCTATGGAAGAGGCTGCCCAGAACCTGCAAACCGAGCAGTGGAAGGAGCTGGAGGAAACGTGGGAGAAAGAGATGCCGACTCTGAAGCTGTAGGAAGTGCTGGAGGAGGAGACCGACCAGGCTTGTGAGATTCACCTGGAAATGGAGCAGACGCTGGAGAAGGCATCACAGGTTCGTGAGTTGCAGATTGCCCTGGATATTGTGGAGAGCCAGGAGCAGCATGAGGCTGGGGCTAGAGCTGCAAGGCCTGCTGAGCAGAAGGCAGCGGTGGTCCGGGGCTTGAGTCCAGCTGCGGGAGCTGATGTTTTCAGTTCCTCTTTGGAGGATGAGGAAATTGGTCTGGAGTTGCAATCTGAAGCCTCCAGAAGGTGAGAGCCCAGCAGCAAGGAGTAGCTATGCTCCTGGTAGGTCTGCGATTTGGGGACATAGAGGTGGATGCCATCATGCTCCCCAGAGCAGAGATGCAAATGCTGACTGTCATTGCCACATGCTTCTCTTTAGGACAGTGTGAGACCTGCCATGATGGCAGGAATGAGAGGGGAGGCTAAAACCCATCTGTGTGGACTGATTTGCTGGACTGCGACCGGAGTGAGCACTGGCTCCTTTGTCAATGGACTTACGAATTTTGGACAATGTGAAATACCTTGATGGGGGTGAGGGACGGCTTTGATGGAGGCCTTCCTTCTGCCCTGGAAGCCTTTCAAATTGCAAGAGAGAAGGCCAAGGACATTTTGCACTTTTGGCAAAGTGCTCATAGGCTGGTGAAGTGTCTTTATAATTGTTGAAATTGTATGATTTGTCATGCTGTTGTAATTTGTGTCATGTGCCCAATTTCCTTGTACAGGGATGCCGGTGGTGTAGATTGTGTGTAGTAAAGTGAGCATAGGGGTGGATTGTTGGGCAGATAAAATATATTAAAAGTGGCGCTGCCCATGTACAAGCTTAAAGAGTAAACTTTTCCCCACACCTTTGACTGATTGGATGATGTGGGGTGGTACACTCTCATGAGGAATCCTCCTATTATGCCTCAGACAAGTGATTTTGTATCAGAGACTTCCTTGTTTGTAGATTGGATTAAAGGTTTGGATTTCTACACTATAAAGTGGGGCAGACCGGGAGTTTGCTCTCTCTCCGTTCCTGAGGTTAGCATTAGAGAGGAGAGTAGATTAAGGCCACGTGGAGGAAAAGAGAAGCAGCCAAGATGGTGGAGTGCTGAGTGAGAAGCCAGTTTGTGCTGGAGAAGGAGATGGGGAACAGAGGTGAATAAGGCTGGTGAGCTAGAAACCTTTGATTCTAGAAAACTTGGATAAGTCAGTAGCTTTGTGAGCACTGAATGAGTGGGTTTTGGAGCCCAGCGTTTGTTTTTACTTGCCCACAGGGTGCAAACTAGAATTAAAGCTGATGGCCCACCAGTTCTTGGCTCCATTGCTTCATTACCCACTGTCCAAATCAAATGCGAAACTGCACTGGCCAAGGTAGCTCTGATAGTGGCCGCAACTACTGGCTTTACAAGGTGGCTCTCTCTGGCGTACACCTACACCTTTCTTCCCTCTCAGCAATGCATTTTCACTTTCTCTCCTAAACTCTAAGGGTTCCCATGAGACTTGCAACTAGGGAGTGAGGGTAAACCTGTCTCCAAGACCCCCTTTTCCCTGACTTCTCATTGAGCTAACAAAAGCCATATTGTGACTCACTTCTTTCCTGTAACATTTCTAGAGAGCCAAAGCAAAGCACCGCCTAGGCTCTCTCCTGTTGCTTCTTCTACATTATGCAATTTCTTTGTTTCATTGTCCCCAGCTTTAATAAATATAGTTTCAAAATAAAATAATTTTTTTTAAACTTTGTATTTTATTCATTTTAGAGAGGAGACACAGAGAGAGAGAGAGAGAGAGAGAGAGAGAGAGAGAAAAGGTAGAGGAGCTGGAAGCATCAACTCCCATATGTGCCTTGACCATACCAGTGCAGGGTTTTGAACTGGTGACCTCAGTGTTCCCAGGTCGACGCTTTATCCACTGCATCACCACAGGTCAGGCCAAAATACAAAAAGTTTAAAAGAATTAGTTCAAAAGAAGAATAAAGCTATATACACCAAGTTTGTCATTATAGTGTTAAGTATATAATAATAACAAGGAGAGAAAAACAATCTAAATATTCTACAATTGGAAAACTGTTAGTTTGTGGTATATTAACATCTTAGAACTATTAACTTGCCATATGTCAACTGTGATGGTAAATGAAATGGCAGAATACAAAATTGTATGCGAAGGAATATAAACTATACAAAAATGGGTATGTAATACACAGATGGCAAGGTAAAATGGAATCAATTTACTAGGATGATAGCACAACAGGATAAAATCCCGTTATGAATTGTCTTAATCAAAAAGGAAAACATTTAGCCTAACCAGGCGGTGGTGCAGTTAATAGAGCATCGAACTGGGATGCAGAGGAGCCAGGTTTAAAACCCTGAGGTCGCCAGCTTGAGCGCGTCCTCATCTGGTTTGATCAAGGCTCACCAGCTTGAGCTCAGAGTCACTGGCTTGAGCAAGGGGGTCACTCGCTCTACTGTAGCCTCCCGACCCCCCGTCAAGGCACATATGAGAGAGCAATCAATGAACAACTAAGGTGCTGCAACGAAGAATTGATGCTTCTCATCTCTCTCATTTCCTGTCTGTCTGTCTCTATCTGTCTCTATCACACACACAAAGAAGAAAACATTCAAATATTCATTGGCTTAAATAACTAAATGTTAGGTAAAGCAGGGGTAGCACTGGCTTTAGCAATGTGTGTGTGTGTATGTGTGTGTGTGTGTGTGTATATATATATATATATAATTAAAATATATATATACACACGCATATACATCTTCAAGTCATGTATATATATATTAAAGCAAGAAAGAGAGAGAGACAGGAGAAAGCAGTGAGAAACATCAACTCGTAATTGCAGCACTTTAGCTTTCATTGATTGCTTCTCATATGTGATTTGACCTGGGGGTTGCAGCTGAGACAGTGACCCCTTATTCAAGCTAGCAGCCTTGGGCTTTAAGCCAGTTATCTTTGGGCTCAAGCCAGCAACCATGGGATCATGTCTATGATCCCTTACTCAAGTTCAAGCCCGATGAGCCTGCATTCAAGCTGGCCTCGGGGTTTCAAACCTGGGACCTCAGCATCCCAGGTCAATGCTCTATTTATTCACTGCAACACCACCAGTCAGGCTAGCAATGTATTGCAAGAGAGACATAAATTGCCATCAGGGCTTTGTGTCCTTTTTATTCTTCACTTCTCTTCAGGGAAATCTCTTTTCTCTCAACCCAGCATCTTCCAAAGATGAGATCTTCATTTTCCCAACATGAGTTTAGATCACTCTAAACTCACATTCTTAACATTCTTATATCTTCTGACTAGGGTGAAAGTGTTTGCTGAGCTCCAGTTTAAGAATTATTCTGGGGAATGGTTGCGATTGGCCTGGCTTCAGTCATATGCTTATACCCAGGTCAACAATGGCTAGACTACCATGATGGATACCCACCTCTGAACCAACCATGCGGTAAAAAAATCTAGGTTAAGAACACTAACTTCCATTAAGATCCTGTATCTAGAATAAGAAGGAAGTATTTATTTAAGAGAAAAGAGGTGCTGCTCCCAGTGGAAATTAATTTGCCTATTGTTTCATTGAACATTTTAGAAAGATTTCTCATTCCTTTAGTGCTACTCCCAATAGCAGATTGTGATTTCACAATGCAGCATGCTTTATTATAAGGTCACATGGTATAGTGGAAAGAGCACTAAATGCCAGGAAAATGAATTCTCATAGCTCTACCACAAATCAGCTGTATGTCCTTGGGTCAATCCTTGTTGCTGTAAATGTATTGATCTGCAGAGAACTTTTTTAAGATTATTTGAGCCAAACTGATGACATGTGTGAAGAAGCAAACTCTCAAATGCTTCAAAGAATGACAGGTTGCAGTTTCTTTTATGATTTGAAATTAAGGAGGGAATGTAAGGAAGATTACAGGAAGGTGGGAAAAAGCAAGGCAAAAATTGGATTATAGGATTGTTACCAAAATTATGTGCTTTCTTGAAGAGTAGTTATGCCTTTGAGGTGTCTGGAAAAGAGGATTATTTTGGCATTTCAAAGGTGTGTTAACCCTGATGCACAAGAACAATGGACAAGGCTTGCTTAAGGCAAAGATAAACTTTTTACTAAAAAGTTCTATGCCTGGGGCATGACTCCTGCCCAGTTAGGATTTATAATCAGATCACTTTCTGTCACTGGACTTGCCAAACTCCTTTTGTCCACAGCCTTAAACCTCTGGATTTTAGTTTCTTCACCTGCCAGAATAATGTCATCTCTATGAGAGAAGGAACCAAGTCATCATGAAATGGAGATTGGCATTGAGGATTGTTGAGCAGATAAAATATATTATGCTCACTTTGTTAAAGATGGCGCTGCCCACATTGAAGTTCGTTGATATTAATGTGTGTTCTGGGACAGGCTGTGGGCAGGCGGGGTCATTATAGCCTAAGGCTTAGTTTTAAGAGTAAGCTTTCCCCCACACCCTTGACTGATTGGATGATGTAGGGTGGTGCACTCTCCTGAGGAATCCCATTATGCCTCAGATGGGTGACTTTGTATCAGAGACTTCCTTGTTTGTAGATTAGATTAAGGATTTGGATTTCTACACTATAAAGTGGGACAGACCAGTAGCTTGCTCTCTGGGTTCCTGAGGTTAGTATTAGAGAGAAGAGCATATTAAGGCCACATGGAGGCCAGGAGAAGCAGCCAAGATGGTGGAGTGCTGAGGAAGAAGCCAGTTTGTGCTGCAGAAGGAGATGGGGAACACAGGTGAATAAGTCTGGTGAGCTAGAAACCTTTGATTCAAGAAAACTCAGATAAATCAATAGCTTTGTGAGCACTGAATGAGTGGGTTTTGGAGCCCAGTGTGTGTTTTTGCTTGCCCACTGTGTGCAAGCCAGAATTAAAGCTGATGGCTCACCTGTTCTTGGCTCCGTTTTTTCATTACCGACTGTCCAAATCTAATGTGAACCTGCATGGGCCAGGCGGCTGTGATGGTGGTCCTCAGCCACTGGCTTTACAAGGATCAACTGTAGAGGATTGGGTTCTGCAGAGGAAGAAGTTGAACTGTTACATGATTTTAACAGAGGCCTCAGCTGATCTCGTGAGGTGCTCTGGACTTAGAACAGCCTTTCAGAGGTGTGACAGATTTCAGCAAATGAGCCTACTTTATATGTTCATTAAGACTGGATGTAAGCTGCCTTACCAAGTGGTGGCGCAGTGGATAGAGCATTGGACTGGGATGCAGAGGACCCAGGTTCGAGACCCCGAAGTCACCAGCTTGAATGTGGGCTCATCTGGTTTGAGCAAAAGCTCACCAGCTTGAGTCCAAGGTTGCTGCCTCGAGCAAGGGGTTACTTGGTCTGCTGAAGGCCCACGGTCAAGGCATATATGAGATAGTAATCAATGAACAACAACTAAGGAACCGCAATGAAAAATTGATGTTTCTCATATGTCTCCCTTCCTGTCTGTCTATCCCTCTCTCTGACTCTCTCTGTTTCTCCCACACAAACACAAAAAACAAAAAACAAAAACAACTGGATGTAAGCTGCCTGACCAGGTGGTGGTGCAGTGGATACAACATTGGCCTGGGACACTAAAGACCTAGGTTCAAAACCAGCTTGAGCCCAAAGGTTGCTGACTTAACCAAGGGGTTACTGGCTTGGCTGAAGTCCTCTGGTCAAGACACATATGAAAATAAAATCAATGAACAACTAAGGTGCTGTGTAAAGCCAATAGTTGAGGACACCATCATAGCCACCTGGCTCATGCAGGTTCACATTAGATTTGGACAGTTGGTAATTGTAAAGCCAGTAGTCAAGGCCGCCATCGCAGCAGCCTGACTGTAAAGCCAGTAGTCAAGGCCACTATCAAAGCCGCCTGACCCACGCAGGTTTGCATTAGATTCGGACAGTCGGTAATGAAACACCAGAGCCAAGAACTGGTGAGCCATCAGCTTTAATTCTAGCTTGCACCCGGCAGGCAAGCAAAAACACACACTGGGCTCCAAAACCCACTCATTCAGTGCTCACAAAGCTACTGACTTATCCGAGTTTCCCAGAATCAAAGATTTCTAGCTCACCAGACTTATTCACCTCTGTTTCCCATCTCCTCCTGCACAAACTCTTAACAAACTGGCTTCTTCCTCAGCACTCTGCCATCTTGGCTACTTCTCCTCCACATGGCCTTAATCTGCTCTCCTCTCTAATAACAACCTCAGGAACTCAGGAACCAAGAGAGAGAGAGATCAAGCTCCCAGACTGCCCCAGTTTATAGCCTAGAAAATCCAAACCTTTAATCCAATTATACATACAAGAAAGTCTCTGATACAAAGCCACCCATCTGAGGCATAATGGAATTCCTCAGGAGAGTGCACCACCCTACATCATCCAATCAGTCAAGGGTGTGGGGAAGAGCTTACTCTTAAACTAAGCCTTAGGCTATAACGACCCGGCCTGCTCACAGCCTGTTCCAGAACACACATTAATATCAACAAACTTCCATGTGGGCAGCGCCATCTTTAACAAAGTGAGCATAATATATTTTATCTGCCTAATACTGACTCATGCAGGTTCGCATTGGATTCAAACAGTCGGTAATGAAACACAGGAGCCAAGAACTGGTGAGCCATCAGCTTTAATTCTAGCTTGCACCTGGCGGGCAAGCAGAAACACACACTGGGCTCCAAAACCCACACATTCAGTGCTCACAAAGCTACTGACTTATCCGAGTTTCCTAGCATCAAAGCTTTCCAGCTCACCACACTTATTCACCTCTGTTTCCCATCTCTTTCTCCAGCACAAACTTCACAAACTGGCTTTTTCCTCTCCTCCATGTGGCCTTACTCTGCTCTCCTCTCTAATACTAATCTCAGGAACTCAGGAACCAAGAGAGAGAGCAAGCTACTGGTCTCTCCCACTTTATACCGTAGAATCAAAACCTTTAATCCAATTATACAAACAAGGAAGTCTCTGTATAATGGGATTCCTCAGGAGAGTACACCACCCTACATCATCCAATCAATCAAGGGTGTGGAGAAGAGCTTACTCTTAAAACCAAGCCTTAGGCCATAACGACCCGGCCTGCTTATATTACAGCCTTTCCCCCACACCCATTCCAAGCATAAGGGCAAATAATATCACCTGGGTGACGGGCTTCCATGTGGGCAGCTCCATCTTTAACAAAGTGAGCATATTATATTTTATCTGCCCAACAATCCACCCTTATGCTCACTTTACTACCCACAATCTACACCACCGGCATCCCTGTACAAGGAAATTAGGCACATTACACAAATTACAACATGACAAATCATACAATTTCAACAATTACAGAGGTACACACATTTCACCATTCTCTAAGCACTTTGCCGAAAGTGCAAAATGTCCTCGGCCTTCTCTCTTGCCATTTGAAAGGCTTCCCGGGGCTGGGGGACAGCCTCCATCAAAGCCACCCCTCATCCCCATCAGGGTATTTCACATTGTCCAAAAACCATAAGTCCATTCAACAAATGAGTCAGTGCTCACTCGGGTCGTAGTCCAGGAAATCAGTCCACACACATAGGGCTTTAGCCTCCTCCTCATTCCTGCCATCTGTCCCAAAAAGGAGCACGTGGCCATGGCAGTCAGAATTTCCATCTCTGCTCTGGGGAGCATGATGGCATCCACCCCTATGTCCCAAAATCGCAGACCTACCAGCGTTGTAGTAGAAGCTCCTTGCTGGTGGGCTCTCACCTTCTGGAGACTGCAGATTGCAATTCCAGCTTGATTCTCCTCATCCTCCAAAGAGGAACTGAAAACATCAGCTCCTGCTGCTGGGCTCGAGTCCCGGGCTGCCATCGCCTTCTGCTCAGCAGGTCTTGGAGCTCCAGCCCTGGCCTCAACCCTGGCCCCAGACTCAGGCCTGGCCTCATGCCACTGGTGGCTCTCCACAACATCCAGAGCAATCTCCAACTCACGAACCTGTGATTCCTTCTCCAGCATCTGCTCCATTTCCAGGCGAATCTCATGAACCTGGTCAGCCTCCTCCGGTGCTTCCTCCAACTCCAGGGTCGGCATCTCTTTCTCCCACGTTTTCTATAGCTCCTTCCACTGCTCGGTATGCAGGTCCTGGGCGGCCTCTTTCATAGAGCTCTCGGTTTCCTCACACATGGCTTTAATGTAAGCCAGCCTACAGTCCCCCAAAAAACAGCTATGGGAAACCAAAACAGCAACCAGTTCTCTACTCCACCGCCCAGACGTGATGGCGTCTCCATGCCGATCTGTATCGAATCCTGCTGACTACGCCAAATGTAAAGCCAGTAGCCAGGGTCAGGATCACAGCCGCCGGACCCGTGCAGGTTCGCATTAGATTCGAACAGTCGGTAATGAAACACAGGAGCCAAGAACTGGTGAGCCATCAGCTTTAATTCTAGCTTGCACCCGGCGGGCAAGCAAAAACACACACTGGCTCCAAAACCCACTCATTCAGTGTTCACAAAGCTACTCACTTATCCGAGTTTCCCAGAATCAAAGGTTTCTAGCTCACCAGACTTATTCACCACTGTCTTCCATCTCCTCCAGCACAAACTCTTAACAAACTGCCTTCTCCCTCAGCACTCTGCCATCTTGGCTGCTTCTCCTGGCCTCCATGTGGCCTTACTCTGCTCTACTCTCTAATACCTCAGGAACCAAGAGAGAGATCAAGCTACTGGTCTCTCCCACTTTATACTGTAGAATCAAAACCTTTAATCCAATTATACTAACAAAGAAGTCTCTGTATAATGGGATCCCTCAGGAGAGTGCACCACCCTACATCATCCAATCAGTCAAGGGTGTGGGGAAGAGCTTACTCTTAAACTAAGCCTTAGGCTATAATGACCCGGCCTGCCCACAGCCTGTTCCGGAACACACATTAATATCAACAAACTTCCATATGGGCAGCACCATCTTTAACAAAGTGAGCATAATATATTTTATCTGCCCAACAGTAATGAAACAACGGAGACAAAAACTGGTGAGCCATCAGCTTTAATTTTAGCTTGCACCCAGGGGGCAAGCGAAAACACACACTGGGCTCCAAAACCCACTCATTCAGTGCTCACAAAGCTACTGACTTATCCAAGTTTCCTAGAATCAAAGGTTTCTAGTTCACCAGCCTTATTCACCTCTGTTCCCCATCTCCTTCTCCAACACAAACTCTGCTCAAACTGGCTTCTCACTCAGCACTCCACCATCTTGGCTGCTTCTCTTTTCCTCCACGTGGCCTTAATCTACTCTCCTCTCTAATGCTAACCTCAGGAACGGAGAGAGAGCAAGTTCCCGGCCTGCCCCACTTTATAGTGTAGAAATCCAAACCTTTAATCCAATCTACAAACAAGGAAGTCTCTGATACAAAGTCACTCATCTGAGGCATAATGGGAGGATTCCTCCTGAGAGTGCATCACCCCACATCATCCAATCAGTCAAGGGTGTGAGGAAAAGCTTACTCTTAAAACTAAGCCTTAGGCTATACAGACCCGGTCTGCCCACAGCCTGTCAACGGACTTGCATGTGGGCAGCGCCATCTTCAACAAAGTGAGCATAATATATTTTATCTGCCCAACATGCTTCAATGAAGAATTGATGCTCTTCATATGTCTTCCTTCCTGTCTCTCTCTCTCCCTCTCACTCTCTCTTGCTTACTAAGATTGGATGTAAACCATAAACTTGGGCAGGGCAGTTTCCTCAGCAATTTCTTCAGAACGTTTCACCTAAAAATGGATGACAGCCAATAAACCCAGTGTTGGGCAAATAAAATATATTATGCTCACTTGGTTAAAGATGGTGCTGCCCACGTGGAAGCCCATCACACAGATGATTGCTTGGGATGGGCTTGATTACATAATTTGTGTGGGGAACATGCCGTAAGCAGGCAGAGTCGTTATAACCCAAGGCTTAGTTTCCCATCCTTTTTGATGTAGGGTGTTGCACTCTCATGAGGAATCCCATTATGCCTCAGATAAATGGCTTTGTATCAGAGACTTTCTTGTTTGTAAATTGGCTTAAAGGTTTGGATTTCTACACTATAAAGTGGGACAGACCAGTAGCTTGCTCTCTGGGTTCCTGAGGTTAGTATTAGAGAGAAGAGCATATTAAGGCCACATGGAGGCCAGGAGAAGCAGCCAAGATGGTGGAGTGCTGAGGAAGAAGCCAGTTTGTGCTGGAGAAGGAGATGGGGAACACAGGTGAATAAGTCTGGTGAGCTAGAAACCTTTGATTCAAGGAAACTCGGATAAGTCAGTAGCTTTGTGAGCACTGAGTGAGTGGGTTTTGGAGTCAGTGTGTGTTTTTGCTTGCCCACTGGGTGCAAGCTAGGATTAAAGCTGATGGCCCACCAGTTCTTGACTCCATTGTTTCATTATTGACTGTCCGAATCAAATGCGAACCTGCATGGGTCAGCCCGCTGTGATGATGGCCGCGGCTACTGGCTTTACACCCAACCACTGGGAGAGTTAGTGCCTTGGCCCTGAAGGAAGAAGCCTGTGCAGCACACTACAGCAGCCACTATAATCAGTATGTTCATGGCACCAATAAGTACAGTACCTGACACATGTTAGGTTCTTATTAAATATTTGTTAAATGGTGCTGGCCGGGTAGCTCAGTTGATTAAAGGACCATGCCGATGCACCAAGGTTGCAGGTCATTTGCAAGTCAGGTCTCACAGAGGAATCAACCAATCAACACATAAATAACTTAATATTTCTCTCTCTCTCTCTCTCTTCTTTCCTCACTCTCTAAACACCAATCAATAAATAAAAAAAGGCCTGACCAGGCGGTGGCGCAGTGGATAGAGTGTCAGACTGGGGATGCAGAAGACCTGGGTTCGAGACCCCCAGCTCGCCAGATTGAGCGAGGGTCCCTCTGGCTTGAGCAAAAGCTCACCAGCTTGGACCCAAGGTCGCTGGCACCAGCAAGGGGTTGCTTGGTCTGCTGAAGGCCCGCGGTCAAGGCACATGTGAGAAAGCAATCAATGAACAACTATGGTGTCGCAAGGGCAATGAGAAACTAATGATTGATGCTTCTCACCCCTCTTCATTCCTGTCTGTCTGTACCTATCTCTGACTCTCTCTCTGTCCTTGGAAAAAAATAAAATAAAATAAAAATAAATAAATTAATTAATTAATTAAAAAAGGAAGGCGTGGGTTGGATAATGCTTTTCAGCAATATTACATACGTTTCTCTATTACCTGGATGATATGGGAAAGGGTGACGAATCAAAATCCTCACAGTTTTGGTTATTGTTTTAAAAACAAAGGGTGCTGTGGATAAAGTGTTGACCTGGAATGCTGAGGTTGTCAGTTCAGAACCCTGGACTTGTCCAGTCAAGGCACATGAGAAGCCACTATGAGTTATTGCTTCCCACTTCTCCTTGCCCCCACCCCGGCTGCTTTTTTCTCTCTCTCTTCTTCCTCTCTCTAAAATAAATAAATAAATAAATAAATAAATAAAATCTTAAAATAAAGGAGTGGGAATAAGAATAGGAGATGAATATGTAATAAAATTAATGCCAACTGGCCTGACTAGAAAAAAGAAAGCATTCTCTGTGCTTGAGTTAATAGTAGAAAGCATATTAAGGAAGCAATTACTATGGATATTCTATAGAATCAAACTTTGTTGTCCAATACAGTATCTGCTGGCCACAGGAGGCTATTTAAACTAATTAAAACTAAATTTATTTCCTTAATCACACTAGTCCCATTTCAAGTGCTCAGTAGCCATATGTGACTTCTGGCTACAACAATGAGGCAGTGGAAATACAAAACTTTCCCATCATCACATAAAGTTGTATTGAACAGAACTGAATACACTGAATAGTTGTGGTTTTTTTAACCTCCATTCGGTAAAAATCGAATTTACTCTCATGAATTCTGCTGCTCGTTATTATGAAAGTGCTAGAACTGTAGCCAAAAATTTAACAGGCTTGGGCAAAAAGAATTGCCCTATATCCAAGTTTCTCTTGGAAATCCAAGTAGCACAGGATGATAGTAAAATCGAATAAATATTTGTTGTCATTTCATCCTATTTCTGCCATCTGGATCATCTGGGTAACCAAGAAGAAAGCCCTGGGCTTTTGAAATGTGTTCTGCTCCTGCTTTGCACAGTCAGTGAGGCACAACTTTAAGCCTCAAACTGTCAAGATTTAGATATTTTACAGCCAAATTTGTGTCATTTTAAAAATGCCTCTTAGTGCCCTGGCCAGGTAGCTCACTTAGTTAGAATGTCATCCCAAAGCACAGAGGTTCCCGGTTCGATCCCTGGTCAGGGCACATACAGGAACAGCTTGATGTTCCTGTCTTTCTCTCTCTCTCTCTCCCTTCTTCTCTTGCTAAAATTAATAAACTAAGAAAAAAAAAAAAAGTTAAAATGAAAATGCCTTCTAGATTCTAGTCATTAGCACTGAGTCTGACATATTGAAACCCAGAAGAAATGTTGTCCCTATATTTCTCATTAATTTTTTTTTACCTGTTACATTATTGAAAATTTTAAACATATACAAAAGTAACAGATTAATTTAATAAATACCCAAATACTCATGAAGCAGTCTTAATCGTTATTAAATCAGAGCCTCCTTTGTTTCATTTCTATACCTATTCACTCTCTCTACCCAGGATTAACATATAGCAAATTGCAGACACCATGTAATTTCATCTGTAAATACTTTACTATGTATCACCAAAACATAAGGATGCTTTTAAAAAATAATTTTAACCACAATAACATTATAATGGCTTTTAAAAACCTGAACAATTCCTTAATATCTTAAAATATCCACTCATCCAAATAAGATCCATACAAGTGCCAATGTTTGATGTATCTATTGTTATTTTAATTTTATTTATTCATTTTAGAGAGGAGACAGAGAGAGAGAGAGAGAGAGAAAGAGAGAAAGGGGGGAGGAGCTGGAAGCATCAACTCCCATATGTGCCTTGACCAGACCAGTACAGGGTTTTGAACTGGCGACCTCAGGGTTCCCAGGTCGACGCTTTATCCACTGCGCCACCACTGGTCAGGCTGATGTATCTATTTTTTAAAGATTTTATTTAATGAGCCCTGGTTTGATAGCTCGGTTGGTTAGAGTGCTGTGTCCATACACAAAGGTTGTGGGTTCAATTACTTATCAGGGAACATACAGGAACAGATTGATTTTTCTCTCTCTCCCCCCACCCTTTCTCTCTCTCTAAAATCAATAAATAAAAAATTTAAAAAGGCACTCTATCCACTGCACCACTACAGGCCAGGCTGATGTATCTGTCAATTCTCTTAGAAGTCTTCCATTTTGCTTTTCATTTCTCATAACAAATGTTTGTGCCTGACCTGTGGTGGGGCAGTGGGTAAAATGTTGACTTGAAATACTGAGGTTGCTGGTTCAAAACCTTGGGCTTAAAAAAAATAAAAGAATTAAAAAATAAAAAACCTTGAGCTTGCTGGTCAAGGCATGTATGGGAGTTGATGCTTCCTGCTCCTCCCCTTCTTCTCTCTCTTTCTCCTCTCTCTAAAATAAATTCTAAGAAATCTTAAAACAAAAAACTTTTTGTAGAGGAAATTAAGTCTTCAGTCCTATAAAGTTTTCCAGAGCCTAGAGTTTTTCACTGAGTCCCCATGGTATAATTTAACATGACCCTCTGATTCGTTTATTTTCTGTCAATGGATTGTTAGACCTAGAAGCTTGATTAGATTTCTGTGTGCCCTTTTTTAAGTGTATATTGTGTTGTATTCTTCTATTTGATTGAAGTATCAGATAATTATGTTACCAGTCATTGCTAATCACTGCCTAGATCCATTAATTCTATTTCTTCATTTATTAGCTAGACTATATCCATTAAAAAAAAAAAGATATTTCCTCTTATTAACTATTCAGTTATCTAGAGGTAAAGTTAATACAGAAAAGGCAGAATAAATTCTTTATTTTTTTCTCTTTATTACCAGATGGAAAGAGCTGATTCTTTCGCACCCTCCAGAAAAGTAACTGTGAGTTTTTATTTTCTTAGTATAATTAAATATTTGATGTGTTTCAATTTATTGTGTTGTTTTTTCTACACAAATTGCCCATCTTTGGCCATTGGTAGCTGTTGGCAGATAAAATATATTATGCTCATTTTTTAAAGATTGTACTGCCCACATGCAAGTTTTAAGAGTAAGCTTTACCCCACACCCTTGACTGATTGGATGATGTGGGGTGGTGCAATCTCATGAGGAATCCTCCCATTATGCCTCAGATAAGTGACTTTGTATCAGAGACTTCCTTGTTTGTAGATTGGATTAAAGGTTTAGATTTCTACACTATAAAGTGGGGAAGACCTGGAGCTTGCTCTCTCTCGGTTCCTGAGGTTAGCATTAGAGAGGAGAGCAGATTAAGGCCATGTGGAGGCCAGGAGAAGCAGCCAAGATGGCAGAGTGCTGAGGGATAAGCCAGTTTGTGCAGTTTGTGCAGGAGAAGGAGATGGGAAACAGAGGTGAATAAGACTGGTGAGCTAGAAACCTTTGATGCTAGGAAACTCGGATAAGTAGTAGCTTTGTGAGCACTGAATGAGTGGGTTTTGGAGCCCAGTGTGTGGTTTTGCTTGCCCACCGGGTGCAAGCTAGGATTAAAGCTGATGGCTCACCAGTTTTTGTCTCCGTTGTTTCATTACCGACTGTTCGAATCTAATATGAACCTGCATGAGCCAGGCGGCTGTGATGGTGGCCCTGGTCACTGGCTTTACAGTAGCATCTTTGTTGGGCTGATAAAATATATTATGCTCACTTTGTTAAAGATGGCACTGCCCACATGGAAGTTCGTTGATATTAATGTGTGTTCTGGAACAGGCTGTGGGCAGGCTGGGTCATTATAGCCTAAGGCTTAGTTTTAAGAGTAAGCTCTTCCCCACACCCTTGACTGATTGGATGATGTAGGGTGGTGCACTCTCATGATGAATCCCCTTGTGCCTCAGATGAGTGGCTTTGTATCACAGACTTTCTTGTTTGTATAATTGGATTTAAGGTTTTGAATCTATGCTATAAAGTGGGCAGACCAGTAGCTAGTTCTCTCTTGGTTCCTGAGTATAGAGAGGAGAGTAGATTAAGGCCACATGGAGGCCAGGAGAAGCAGCCAAGATGGCAGAGTGCTGAGGAAGAAGGCAGTTTGTTAAGAGTTTATGCTGAAGGAGATGGGAAACAGAGGTGAATAAGGCTGGTGAGCTAGAAGCCTTTGATTCTAGGAAACTCGGATAAGTCAGTAGCTTAGTGAGCACTGAATGTGTGGGTTTTGGAGCCCAGTGTGTGGTTTTGCTTGCCTGCCGGGTGCAAGCTAGAATTAAAGCTGATGGTTCACCAGTTCTTGGCTCCTGTGTTTCATTGCCATCTGTCCGAATCTAATGCGAACCTGAACGGGTCAGGCGGCTGTGATGGTGGACGCGACTACTGGCTTTACAATCTTCAAGTTGGCTCTGGAGTCCCTTTGATTTTTATTTATTTAATTTTAATTTTTTAGAAAGAGAGAGAGAGATAGACAGGAAAGGAGATGAGAAACATCAACTCATAGTTGCAGCATTTTAGTTGTTCATGATTGCTTCTCATATGTGCCTTGACTAGGGGGCTCCAGCTGAGCCAGTGATCCCTGCTCAAGCCAGTGACCTTGCACTCAAACCAGTGACCTTGTACTCAAGCCATCAACCTCAGCCACTGATTGTGCAGTCTCAGAACCTGACATGTTTCATATATATGAACAAAGAAATGCAGTTGTGTATTTTCAGTACATTTTCATTTATTTATTTAAAAAATAGTTGCTGATTATTGGCAATGTATCAGGCACTAGTATAAGTCTCAATTCAGCAGGAAAGACATGATAAAAATTACATAAATGATTATATGTAAGTATGCTATAATGAAAGGACTGTAAAAGAAGAGGGTGCAATGAGAATACATAATGCCTGGTCTGCCATGTAAGGAAGGCTTTCCCCAGGAAGTCAATGAGAAGTAGGATGATTTTAGCAATGGGGTAGAGACAGAACAGCATGTGCAAAGTCTGGAAGTGGAAAATACTTATCACATCCAAGGAACTGAAAGGCCTGCATGAGCTGGACTATGATGAGAGGAAAAAGATTCATGATAAAGATGGAACTGCATGCAGAGGTCAAATCGTGCAAGGCCTTGTGGGTCATATTAAGGATTTTAGAGTTCATCTTAAAAGAGATGAAAAATCACTGGAGTTTTTATTTTGAGACTATGTTTATTAAAGTATGGGACAGTGAAACTAAGGAAGAGCTTAGATGAAGCAACAGGGGAGAGCACAGATGGGGTATAAAGCCAGTGGCCAAGGCCACTATCAGAGTGTCCTGGCCAATCCAGGTTCGCATTTGATTTGAACAGACGGGAATGAAACAATGGAGCCAAAAACTGGTGAACCATCAGCTTTAATTCTAGCTTGCACCTGGCAGGCAAGCGAAAACACACACTGGGCTCCAAAACCCACTCACTCAGTGCTCACAAAGCTACTGATTTATCTGAGTTTCCTAGAATCAAAAGGTTTCTAGCTCACCAGACTTATTCACCTCTGTTTCCCATCTCCTTCTCTCTACACAAACTGGCTTCTTCCTCAGCATTCGCCATCTTGGCTGCTTCTCCTCTCCTCCATGTGGCCTTCATTTGCTCTCCTCTCTAATACTAATCTCAGGAACCGAGAGAGAGCAAGCTCCCGGCCTGCCCCACTTTATAGTGTAGAAATCCAAACCTTTAATCCAATCTACAAACAAGGAAATCTCTGATACAAAGTCAAGGTTGTGGGAAAAGCTTACTCTTAAAACTTGCACATGGGAAGTGCCATCTTTAACAAAGTGAGCATAGTATATTTTATCTGCCCAACATGGGGCCACTTGGGATCTCTGAGAATGTTATAAGAAAGAAATGAGCCTAGGCAAGCCTGCTTTGGTTCATTGGAAAAATAGGAGAAAAAGGGCCTTGGAATGTTATAAACTGACCCGTGAATTCACCAAAGACACCAAGTCCAGATGAATTTTTGAGGAGTTTATTATCCGGCAAGTACAGGGGGGGGGGGGGGGGTAAGACAAACCCAAATCCTCCAGCACTCCTACAGTTCAGAGGCCCCTTTTTATAGACCCAACTACACACTGGCTGGGTTTGGGAGGCGGGGGAAGCACAGCACAAAAGTCATTAATCTCATGAACAAGCTCATTAAATTTTACTGCCTTGTTACAACGTTTATCAATAGGGTCTATCAAAAGGAGAGCATTGCTACATCCTAAAGGCTTTTAAGAAAAGAGAAGTGAAAAAAAAGAAAGAGAGAGAAGTGAAGAGATTCTCGGATAAGTTCCATCTTCCTTGCTCTGTGTGGCAAGTGGCCCCTGGCACCCTTCTAGAGAATTATAGGAATTAGCTAAACTATGACTAGATGATCTAGTTGCCCTTGTAAGCCCTTCCTTCTGCATTCTTCTCTTTCCTTTCTCCACAGAAAGGAGGGGGTAAGAGGCCTGACTTTTCCTCTTTAAAATGGCAGTTGATAATGCTAAGTTTTATAGTTTCTTGGCACCTTATCACGGGAGCAGGTGTAAGGGGTTAGCCCAGGTGGAGCTGCCACTGCCCACTGCTCCCCTGGTTGTAACTTTTGTGGGAACCCTTAGAGCAGAGGTCCCCAAACTATTGCCCGTGGGCCACATGCAGCCCCCTGAGGCCATTTATCCGGCCCCGCCGCACTTCCAGAAGGGGCACCTCTTTCATTGGTGGTCAGTGAGAGGAGCACAGGATGCATCCACACCCATAGTTCCCATTGAAATACTGGTCAGTTCGTTGATTTAAATTTACTTGTTCTTCATTTTAAATATTGTGTTTGTTCCCATTTTGTTTTTTTACTTTAAAATAAGATATATGCAGTGTGCATAGGGATTTGTTCATAGTTTTTTTTTAGTCTGACCCTCCAATGATCTGAGGGACAGTGAACTGGCCCCCTGTGTAAAAAGTTTGGAGACCCCTGCCTTAGAGTGATGCATACCTAAGAGGGAAGAAAGGAAAAGCATGCCACCACTGGAGTGTTTTAAAAGAGAAACAACACGATCAGATTTTCATTTTTTGTGAGCTCACTCTAGCTGTTTTGTGGAAAATAAGTTGGTTGGGGTGAGAATGAAAAAGAAATGGTGATTTAATCTCTAATGGTTATTAGAGATGAAAAATCATAGTGTCTTGAACTATGGTAACAGCAATGAAAATAGAGAGAAGTGAACAGATTTAAGAGATTTATTGAAAAACAAAAAGCCAGCTTTGTGGTTAATGCAGAAGCAATGAGACCATTCTCGCTAAATTCAGGAACAAGTCAAGATGTCCACTATCACCACAGTAAAGCCAGTAGCCACGGCCGCCATGACAGCTGCCGGGCCCATGCAGGTTCACATTAGATTTGGACAGTCGGTAGTGAAACAACGGAGACAAAAACTGGTGGGCCATTATCTTTAGTCCTAGCTTGCACCTGGCAGGCAAGAAATACTCACCGTGGGAAAACACTTCCCTTTCCATTCAGGGTTCCCAAAGCCACTGACTTATCCAAGTTTCCTAGAATCAAAGGTTTCTAGCTCACCAGACTTATTCACCTCTGTTCCCCATCTCCTTCTTTCTGCACAAACTGGCTTCTCCCTCAACACTCCACCATCTTGGCTGCTTCTCCTCTCCTCCACATGGCCTTCATCTGCTCTCCTCTCTGCTCTCCTTCTAGAATGTAATTTCTCCTCCCTGGAACAACGTGATCTCTCCTTTTAAAACCTTTTGATTTTTTTATTTCTTTTTATTTTATTCATTTTTAGAGAGGAGACACAGAGTGAGAGAGAGAGAGAAAGAGAGAGAAAGGGGGGAGGAGCTGGAAGCATCAACTCCCATATGTGTGCCTTGACCAGACCAGTGCAGGGTTTTGAACTGGCGACCTCAGTGTTCCCAGGTCGAGGCTTTATCCACTGCGCCACCACAGGTCAGGCACTCCTTTTAAAACCTTTTAGCGCAAAAGCCCTCCCCCAGCACACATTAATATAATCACGCCCATCCCAAGCAAGAATGGCAAGTAATATTATCACCTGGGCAATGGGCTTCCACGTGGGCAGCGCCATCTTTAACAAAGTGAGCATAATACATTTTATCTGCCCAACACCCACACTTACTTAATATTGATCTAGATATACCAGTCGATGCAATTGGACAAGAGGAGATAATTAGTGGTGTTAAAACTGGAAAGGAGGAGTTATAAAGTATCACTATTTATAAATGATATGATTATATATTTGGAAATCTCAACAGAATCAAATGGAAAATCTATGATAAAACAAGAATTCAAATGACATATATAAACCAATAGCTTTTATGTATACAAGTAGCAATCAGGTATAGTGGGGAAAATGCACTATTTATAATGACAACAAAAAAGATAAATTCCCAGGACTAAACTTACCAAGAAATCTATATGATGAAAACTTTAAAATGTTCCTCAGAACACATAAGGAAATATGCACAAATGGAATGGTCAATCAGGTTCTTGGATAGGAAGACAGAAGGTGCAATCACAAAATATCAATTATCTCTACACTAATCTATACATTTAGAAACAGACATCTTTATAATTATATTTGCAAAAGTAGTTCGGGTCACTTTGCAGATGAAAACAGAAGCCCTGAGATGGTAAGAGGCTGAAATGCAGATGCTAAATAGATAAGGTTAGCTAAGTGTCTTTTTAATGGGAGTAGAGACAGGACAGTATATGCAAAGGTCTGGGGGTGGGAAATACTTATCATATTCAAGGACTGAAAGATATGCATGAGGTAGCTTGTGGTAAGTGAGGAACAAAGGGTATGGGAAGAACCTGGAAAGGTAGTGAGTCCAGAAGTAGTTAATAGAGAGTGTGGCAGTGGAGACCAGGGATGCAGGCAGCTCTGCAGGAAGACTGGCTGCTCAAGGAGTGGAAAGGGTGTTAGCTACTATTCCATACCCGGCTCCCTCTAAGAGAGCAGCATATGGATTCTTCGTTGCTACTTTCAGGGTATTGCTACATACGCACTAGCCCTTCATGAATGCCTCCTGAAATTACTGAGCTGAAGGACCTTGACTCTTTCTAGCTCCCATGGCTTTCACTGGAAGTCAGTGACTTAGCATTTTTCCAAAGCTTCACAGTTGTACACTGTTCTTTTCACAAGAAATTCCACACTTGACTCAATACCAGCGGGGGATGAACCTGGCATTGCTTACCCAACAAGATGAGTATGAAACCCTTTGCTCTCTCCAGTTCACCCTCCCATGGTGAAATCAGCTGTGCACAGGCCAGAGAGCCAGCTTATCACAGGGTGGTTAGGAATGGAGGAAAGCTAACCTGATATTTGAATAAAACTCCGAACTCATTACCCACTATCCTGAGCAAGAGAGTTAACAAATGATGTAGCAGTGTAAACCTAAGAAATGCGAGTTAACATACCTAACTAATGCATGATTTCCCATTGCAGAGAAGCTTGGGAAGGATGACTTGAAGTCCATTTTCTGGAACAAAGGCACACAGCAGTCCTGCTTCATGAGCTGCCAAGTAAAACTGTCAGACTATTATAAAAAACCAGGCCAGTCTGGCTGTGTTTATTGAGAATAGCCAATGTAAAACAATGAGAAAAAGAACAAAGAAAAGAGATTTCATTCAATTCATTCACCTACCATGTGCCATCCTGTTTTAGGTGGTAGGTATACGTGAATGAAAAACAACTTGTTTATCTCATATTCTTTTCTTCAATGGGAATTTCCCCAACCCCCTTACATCTGGTTTCAGGAAACAATTCCCCAACCACCTTTATCTGGCAACAATTCCTCAACCCCGTTGTAAGGCCAGTAGCCAAGGCCACCATCACAGCCGCTTGGCCCATGCAGGTTTGCATTAGATTTGGACAGATGGTAATGAAACAATGGAGCCAAGAACTGTTGGGCCATTAGCTTTAATCCTAGCTTGCACCCGGCGGGCAAGAAATACACACAGTGGGAAAACACTTCCCTTTCCATTCAGGGCTCCCAAAGCCACTAACTTATCCGAGTTTCCTAGAATCAAAGTTTCTACCTCACCAGCCTTATTCACCTCTGTTCCCCATCTCCTTCTCTGCACAAACTGGCTTCTCCTTCAGCACTTCGCCATCTTGGCTGCTTCTCCTACCCTCCACACGGCCTTTCTCTGCTCTCCTCTCTTATGCCAATCTCAGGAACCAAGAGAGAGCAAGCTTCTGGTCTGCCCCACTTTATAGTGTAGAAATCAAAACCTGAATCCAATATACAAATAAGGAAGTCTCTGATACAAAGTCACTTATGTGAGGCATAATGGGATTCCTCATGAGAGTGCACCACCCCACATCATGCAATAATAAAGGGTGTGAGAAAAAACTTCGTCTTAAAACTAAGCCTTCAGCTATAACAACCCTGCCTGCTTAGAACCTGTCCCCCAGATCCAATGCAAACTATAAGCTAGGAAATATATATATATCATATTTACAAATTTATTTGACCAACACCCGTTCATCCAGCCACAAGTTCCCAACTCCCTTTATCTGGTTTCTTCAACCATTCCCCAACACCTCAGCCAGTTTCATGAAGATAACACTATCCCCACCGTCCCCATTCCCCCTTTACTCAGACATTTAAACTAGCCAATCAGAAAAGAGTAAGATTCTACAGTCAACACCTGTAAAGCCAGTAGTCGGGGTCAGGATAACAGCCGCCACAGCTGTCTGACCCGTGCAGGTTCACATTAGATTCGAACAGTCGGTAATGAAACAATGGAGCCAAAAACTGGTGAACCATAAGCTTTAATTCTAGCTTGCACCCAGCGGGCAAGCAAAAACACACACTGGGCTCCAAAACCCACACATTCAGTGCTCACAAAGCTACTGACTTATCCGAGTTTCCTAGAATCAAAGGTTTCTAGCTCACCAGACTTATTCACCTCTGTTTCCCATCTCCTCCTGCACAAACTCTTAACAAACTGGCTTCTTCCTCAGCACTCTGCCATCTCGGCTGCTTCTCCTGGCCTTCACGTGGCCTTACTCTGCTCTCCTCTCTAATACCAACCTCAGGAACTCAGGAACCAAGAGAGAGAGAGCAAGCTCCCGGACTGCCCCAGTTTATAGCATAGAAAATCCAAACCTTTAATCCAATTATACATAAAGAAAGTCTCTGATACAAAGCCACCCATCTGAGGCATAATGGGATTCCTCAGGAGAGTGCACCACCCTACATCATCCAATCAGTCAAGGGTGTGAGGAAGAGCTTACTCTTAAACTAAGCCTTAGGCTATAATGACCCGGCCTGTCCACAGCCTGTTCCAGAACACACATCAATATCAACAAACTTCCATGTGGGCAGCGCCATCTTTAACAAAGTGAGCATAATATATTTTATCTGCCCAACAACACCCCAGCCAATGGACCTGCATTAAAGATAAAAGCAGAACCCACTTCCCTTCCTGTGCTCTTGCTGACCAGCTTTCACTAGTGGTTGCATGCCCTTCTGCAGAAGTTATTAAAGTTGCCTTGCCGAAATAGTTTGTCTCCACAAGTCTTGCTTAATTGCAACTCTAACATACAGAAATTAGTCAAGTAGACAAAACAATTGTCCTTGTGTTGGGCAGATAAAATATAATATGCTCACTTTGTTAAAGATGGCGCTGCCCACATGAAAGCCCATCACCCAGGTGATATTATTTGCCCTTATGCTTGAGATGGGTGTGGAGGAAAGGCTGTAATGTAAGCAGGCCAGGTCATTATAGCCTAAGGCTTAGTTTTTTTTTTTTTATTATATATATTTTTTATTATTATTAATTCTAATGGGGTGACACCAATAAATCAGGGTACATATGTACAATGAAAACAACTCCAGGTTATCTTATCATTCAATTGTGTTGCATACCCATCACCAAAAGTCAAATTGTCCTCTGACACCTTCAATCTGGTTTTCCCTGTGTCCCTCCCCTCCTCCCTATCCCACTCTTCCCTCCCTCCCCCCATCCCATAACCACCACTCTCTTGTCCATGTCTCATATTCTCACTTTTATGTCCCACCTATGTATGAAATCATGCTGTTCTCAGTTTTTCTTTTTTTCTGATTTACTTATTTCACTCCGTATAATGTTATCAAGGTCCATCCATTTTGTTATAAATGATCCGATGTCATCGTTTCTTATGGCTGAGTAGTATTCCATAGTATATATGTACCATAGCTTTTTAATCCACTCGTCTTCTGACGGACACTTGGGCTGTTTCCAGATCTTCGCTATTGTGAACAATGCTGCCACGAACATGGATGGGGGCGCATTTCTTCTTTTCGAACAGTGCTATGGTGTTCTTAGGGTATATTCCTAAAAGTGGGATAGCTGGGTCAAAAGGCAGTTCGATTTTTAATTTTCTGAGGAATCTCCAAACTGTTTTCCGCAGTGGCTGTACCAGTCTGCATTCCCACCAGCAGTGCAGAAAGGTTCCCTTTTCTCCACATCCTCGCCAGCACTTATTCTGTGTTGTTTTGCTGATAAGTGCCATTCTGACTGGTGTGAGGTGATATCTCATTGTGGTTTTAATTTGCATTTCTCTAATGATTAGTGATGTTGAGCATTTTTTCATATGCCTATTGGCCATCTGTATGTCCTCTTTGGAGAAATTTCTATTCATTTCTTTTCCCCATTTTTTGATTGGATTGTTTGTCTTCCTGGTGTTGAGTTTTATAAGTTCTTTATAAATTTTAGTTATTAACCCCTTATCAGATGTGCTGTCGAATATGATCTCCCATTGTGTGGTTTGTCTTTTTATTCTGTTCTTATTGTCTTTAGCTGTGCAAAAACTTTTTAGTTTGATATAGTCCCACTTGTTTATCTTGCCTTTTATTTCAGTTGCCCGTGGAGATAAATCGGCAAATATACTGCTGCTACAGATGTCGGAGAGCTTGCTGCCTATGTTTTCTTCTAAGATGCTTATGGTTTCACGGCTTACATTTAAGTCTTTTATCCATTTTGAGTTTGTTTTTGTGAATGGTGTAAGTTGATGGTCTAGTTTCATTTTTTTGCAGGTAGATGTCCAATTTTCCCAACACCATTTGTTAAAGAGGCTGTCTTTACTCCACTGTATGCTCTTTCCTCCTTTGTCAAATATCAGTTGTCCATAAAGCTGTGGGTTTATTTCTGGGTCCTCTGTTCTGTTCCATTGATCTATGTGCCTGTTCTTATGCCAGTACCAGACTGTCTTGAGTATAATGGCCTTATAGTAAACCTTGATATCTGGAAGAGTGATACCTCCTGCTTTATTTTTTCTTTTTAAGATTGCTGAGGCTATTCGTGTTCTTTTTTGGTTCCATATAAATTTTTGGAATATGTGTTCTATATCTTTGAAGTATGTCATTGGTATTTTAATTGGTATTGCATTGAATTTATAAATTGCTTTGGGTAATATAGACATTTTAATGATGTTTATTCTTCCTAGCCATAAGCACGGTATACGCTTCCACTTGTTTGTATCTTCCTTGATTTCTTTTATCAATGTTCTATAATTTTCCGAGTACAAGTCCTTAACTTCCTTGGTTAAATTTACTCCTAGGTACTTTATTTTTTTGGCTGCAATAGTGAAGGGGATTGTTTCCTTAATTTCTTTTGCTGATATTTCATTGTTGGTGTATAGAAATGCCTCTGATTTCTGAGTATTAATTTTATATCCTGCCACCTTCCTGAATTCATTTATAAGGTCCAGTAGTTTTTTGACTGAGACTTTAGGGTTTTCAATATACAATATCATATCATCTGCAAATAGTGACAGTTTTACTTCTTCTTTTCCAATTTGTATGCCTTTTATTTCTTCTTCTTGTCTGATTGTTGTAGCTAGGACTTCCAGAACTATGTTGAATAAGAGTGGTGAAAGGGGGCATCCCTGTCTGGTTCCTGATCTTAAGGGGATTGCTTTTAATCTTTGTCCATTTAGTATGATGTTTGCTGTCGGTTTATCGTAGATGGCCCTTATCATGTTAAGGAATGATCCCTGTATTCCCACTTTACTGAGAGTTTTGAGCATGAATGGATGCTGAATTTTATCAAATGCCTTTTCTGCATCTATTGAAATTTTCATGTGATTTTTGTCCTTCCTTTTGTTTATGTGATGAATCACATTGATTGATTTGCGAATATTGAACCAGCCTTGCCTCTCCAGAATAAATCCCACTTGATCATGGTGTATGATTTTTTTCATATATTGCTGGATCCGGTTGGCTAATATTTTGTTGAGAATTTTAGCGTCTAAATTCATCAGGGATATAGGCCTATAATTTTCTTTCTTCGTGTTGTCTTTGCCCGGTTTTGGGATCAGAATTATGCTTGCCTCATAAAAGGAGTTTGGAAGTCTTCCTTCCTCTTGAATTTTTTGAAATAGCTTGAGAAGGATAGGAGTTAGTTCTTCTTTGAATTTTTGATAGAATTCACTTGTGAAGCCATCAGGCCCAGGACTTTTCTTTTTTGGGAGTTTTTGATAACTGTTTCGATCTCATTTGCTGTAATTGGTCTGTTTAGGTGTTCTGATTCTTCCAGATTGATTTTTGGAAGGTTATACGATTCAAGAAATTTGTCTATTTCACCAAGATTGTCTAATTTTTTGGCATATAGTTCTTCATAGTATTTTCTTACAATGCTTTGTATTTCTGTTGTGTCAGTTGTTATTTCTCCACTGTCCTTTCTAATTTTATTTATTTGAGTCCTCTCTCTTTTTTTCTTGGTGAGTCTAGTTAAAGGTTCATCAATCTTGTTTACCTTTTCAAAGAACCAGCTTCTGGTTTCATTGATCCTCTGTATTGTTTCCTTAGCCTCTATGTCATTTATTTCTGCTCTGACCTTTATTATTTCCTTCCTTCTACTTGTCTTGGGTTTTATTTGTTGTTGTTTTTCTAGTTCTTTTAGGTGCAGGGTCAGGTTGCTTATTTGAGCTTTTTCTAGCTTCTTATGATATGCTTGTAGTGCAATAAACTTCTCTCTCAGAACTGCTTTTGCTGTGTCCCATAAATTTTGAGTTGACGTATGCTCATTATCATTTGTTTCTAGAAACTTTTTTATTTCTTCTTTGATCTCATTGTTAATCCATTCATTATTTAATAACATGCTATTTAGTTTCCAAGTGTTTGAGTATTTTTCAGTTTTTCATTTGTGGTTAATTTCTAGTTTCATGGCATTGTGATCAGAGAAAATGCTTGATATGATTTCAATCTTCTTAAATTTATTGAGACCATTTTTGTGTCCTAACATGTGGTCTATCCTAGAAAACGTACCATGAGCACTTGAGAAGAATGTATATTCTACTGCTTTAGGGTGAAAAGTTCTGAAGATATCTATTAAATCAAGTTGATCTAGTGTCTCCTTTAAGTCTGCTGTTTCTTTATTAATTTTCTTTCTTGAAGATCTATCCAGTGTTGTTAGAGGGGTAATGAAATCCCCTACTATGATAGTATTGCTGTTAATCTCGCCCTTTATATCCATCAAAGTCTGCTTTATGTATGTCGGGGCTCCTATATTTGGTGCATAGATATTTACAATAGTTATATCATCCTGTTGAATTGTTCCCTTTATCATTATGTAGTGTCCTCCTTTATCTCTTACTACAGCCTTTGTTTTAAAGTCCATTTTGTCTGATATAAGTATTGCTACCCCTGCTTTTTTTTCATTTCCATTTGCATGAAATATTTTTTTCCATCCTTTTACCTTCAGTCTATGTGCATCTTTTGTTTTAAGGTGTGTCTCTTGTAGACAGCATATGTATGGGTCCTGTTTCTTTATCCATGCAGCTACCCTATGTCTTTTGATTGGATCATTTAATCCATTTACATTTAAGGTTATTATTGATATGTAGTTGTTTATTGCCATTTTATTCTTTAAAGCTGTATTCTTCTTTTGCTCTATTCATTCCTCCCTTTAAACTGTTCACAAGAGGCCCCTTAGTATCTCTTGCAGAATTGGTTTGGTTTTTATAAATTCCTTCAGGCTTTCTTTTTCTGGGAAGCTCTTTATTTCTCCTTCAATTTTAAATGTTAGCCTTGCTGGATAGAGTAGTCTTGGTTGTAGGTTCTTGTTCTGCATTACTTTGATTATATCTTGCCATTCCCTTCTGGCATCAAGTGTTTCTGTTGAGAAGTCCGATGTCATCCTTATGGGGGCTCCTTTGTAGGTGATAGCCTTTTTTTCTCTAACAGCTTTTAAAATTTTTTCTTTATCCATTAGCTTTGGTATTTTAACTATGATGTGTCTTGGTGTAGATCTTTTTGGGTTTCTCTTTAATGGAGTTCTGTGTGCTTCTTGAATGTGTGGAGTGTTTCCCAGCCTTAATTTAGGAAAGTTTTCTGCTATGATTTGATTGAACAAAGTTTCCATTTCCTGTCCTCTCTCCTCTTCTTCAGGCACCCCTATTATGCGAATGTTGTTTCTCTTCATGTTGTCACAAAGCTCCCTTAGAGTTTCCTCACATTTTTTAAGTCTCTTTTCCTTTTTCTTCTCTGCTTCTGTGCCTTTGTTTATTGTGTCCTCTAACTCGCTTATTCGATCCTCAGCGTGATTCATCCTGCTTTTAATTCCTTCCATTGTGGTCTTCAGTTCTGATACTGTATTTGTCATTTCTGTCTGATTCTTTTTTATTATTTCAATTTCATTTTTTATACTTGTTATCTCTTTATTTAGGTGTTCATAATGACTATCCATTGTTGCTCTAATTTCTTTGAACATCCTAACTATCATTATTTTAAATTCTGCTTCTGGTAATTTGGTTATATCTGGTTCATTCAGGTCCTTCTCTGGGGATTTCTCTTGATTCATTTGGTTTTTATTCCTCTGCCTGCCCATTTTTTCTGTGTATAAGCAAGTTGTGTCGACTGGAGTCCAGTAGGTGTTGCCTTTGTGTTCTCTCGGTGTGGTCTGTCTACAGGCCCCCCACCCCCTCTGCCGGTGCCTAGGGTGGTTGGGTATGAGCGTTGCCAATGCCGGCCCACTGTGGCTTTTGCTGTGATTTCTGCCTCTCCTCCATGGGAGGGGCTGTCACTGAAGCCACAAGACTTAGCACCAAGGGTAGAGGTGAGCACCTTTGCTCAGCTGCGGACCCAGCCTATTTCCGGACTTCAGCCCAGAACCAGCAGTCGGAGCCTGCTCGCTACAGTTCTGCGGGTTCGGCGGGGCTTTTGACGTGCTCTCAGCTGTAAGCTTTTGCCCGTCCGGAGCTTTAGCCCCGCCCTCGAGGCCAGGGCCCTTCTGCGCAGGGTCGGAAACCAAGGTTTATTGGGGCGGGCGTGTTTGCTGGCTTCCGCTCAGCTGCTTACTTCCGCTCGTCCCAGACTCTACCCCGCCCCCGCATTCGGAGCCCGCTCGTGCACGTATGAATGCAATCCGCGGTTTCTCCGGCCCGGAGGGTGGGGGGCTAGTAGCGTCAGCTCAGCCGCGAGCCCCTGCCCATCCCTGGTCCCAGCCTGGTCCCCGCGGTCAGGGCCGGCCTGCGCAGGGCCTGCCCGTTCTAAGGCTTAGTTTTAAGAGTAAGCTTTTTTCCCACACCCTTGACTGATTGGATGATGTGGGGTGGTGCATTCTCCTGAGGAATCCCATTATGCCTCAAATGGGTGACTTTGTATCAGAGACTTTCTTGTTTGTAGATTGGATTAAGGGATTGGATTTCTACAGTATAAAGTGGGGCAGGCCAGGAACTTGCTCTCTTGGTTTTTCTAAGGTTGGTATTTGTAAAGCCAGTAGCCAAGGCCACCATCACAGCAGCCTGACCCGTGCAGGTTCGCATTAGATTCGGACAGTCGGTAATGAAACAACGGAGCCAAGAACTGGTGAGCCATCAGCTTTAATCCTAGCTTGCACCCGGCGGGCAAGCAAAAACACACACTGGGCTCCAAAACCCACACTTTCAGTGCTCACAAAACTACTGACTTATCCGAGTTTCCTAGAACCAAAGGTTTCTAGCTCACCAGACTTATTCACCTTTTGTTCCCCATCTCCTCCTGCACGAACTCTGCACAAACTCGCTTCTCTCTCAGCACTCTACCATCTTGACTGCTTCTCCTGGCCTCCATGTGGCCTTAATCTGCTCTCCTCTCTAATACCTCAGGAACCAAGAGAGAGCAAGCTACTGGTCTGCTCCACTTTATAGTGTAGAATCAAAACCTCCAATCCAATTACACAAACAAGGAAGTCTCTGATACAAAGTCACCCATCTCAGGCACAATGGGATTCCTCAGGAGTGCACCACCCTACGTCATCCAATCAGTCAAGGGTGTGGGGGAAAGCTTACTCTTAAAACTAAGCCTTAGGCTATAAGGACTGGGCCTGCGTACATTGCAGCCTTTCCCCCACACACATCCCAAGCATAAGGGCAAATAATATCACCTGGGTGATGGGCTTCTATGTGGGCAGCACCATCCTCAACAAAGTGAGTATATTATATTTTATCTGCCCAACAAAGCTGAATCCTGAAAGATGAGGAGCCGGCCTTGTGAAGAGGGAGGAGGAGAGAGAAATATTTCAAAGGCCTGAGTTAGGCAAGAACTTGAAATGTTCAAGAATAGAAAGAAGGTAGATTTCTGTAGGGGAGAGATCCTAAACACAAGGCTGGGGAGGCAGGCATGCCCTGATAAAGGATGTTGGTTTTTCCTACTTCATGGTTATTGTGTTCATTAAGCATAATTATCTATTCTATTATCATACTGTCCACTGAGAACTTGTTGGTTAACTAAACTGCCTGGCCTCAGCTCAGAGAGAGGACATCTTAAAAAGTCCTGAGAACCCTGGCTGGGTTGTTCAGTTAGTTAGAGCATCATCCTGATACACTAAGGTTGCAGGTTCAATTCGTGGTCAGGGCACATACCAAAAAAAAAAAGGGGGGGGGCGGGGAGGAAAGAAAAAGAAAAGAAAAAACCCCCAGAGATTTGCCAAAACAGATTTAAATCTATGCTCTAAAACTCACACAGATCACTCCTCAGGGAGGAGCTTCTGAGATTTTCACTTCAGGTCATTTACTTTCATGTTAAGTACCCTTTTAGTAAACTTCCTTATCTGGCTTCCAAGCTCATAGCAGATTTACAAGCATTGAATTAGAAGGGGTGGGGGAAGGACAGCCCTCTGTTCAGTTGACATTTTAACTCAGTGACTAATTTTGCTTGGAAACCACCTTTCCCCATGACTGACCTCGTCTTGTACTGCAAGGACTTCTGGATTCATCCAAACACACTTATGACATTTACATCGACTGTACCATGATCTAATGGCAAGAACAATGCTACACATTAGTCCTGGATACAAGTCCTGACTCCAGCATTCATAGTGTTATGTCCCCACTAGATTGTGAATGATTTAAAGACATTGTGCCTTAGTAATTTTTTTTCTTTTTTTTTTTACAGGGACAGAGAGAGAGTCAGAGAGAGGGATAGACAGGGACAGACAGACAGGAACGGAGAGAGGTGAGAAGCATCAATCATTAGTTTTTCGTTGCCATCGCAACACCTTAGTTGTTCATTGATTGCTTTCTCACATGTGCCCTGACCGCAGGCCTTCAGCAGACCCAGCCACCCCTTTCTGGAGCCAGTGACCCCGGGTCTAAGGTGACGAGCTTTTGCTCAAGCCAGATGAACCCATGCTCAACCTGGCGAGCTCGGGGTCTTGAACCTGGGTCCTTCGCATCCCAGTCCGACACTCCATCCACTGCGCTACCACCTGGTCAGGTATGCCTTAGTCATTTTTGAATTCACCCATAACCTTTCTCCCTACTCCAAACCATGACTAATGCTAGTCATGTAATTGTGCTCGATAAACAGATTTTGAGTAAATAAATAAAACTATGGTCTTGGATAAAGTACCGTGTGAGCCTCAAGTGCGTTATCTACGGAAGGAAATAGCGTCTCACACACACACACACACACACACACACACCGCCAAGGACTTGCTTAAAATGTTAAATATATGTAGAAAGCACAATGTAAAGTAAAACATATAAATGCAAGATATTTTGCTATTTGGGGCTGATTCAGAGGTGTCCTTCAAGTGGTCAGAGGAACCTTTAGGTCTTTGTGTCTACGACTTGACATGGTTGCCACTAGATGGCAATGTTTTCTTAAACCATGTTAAGCCATTTTTTAGTCCATCCTGTGGTCTTCAAATGGGATTCTCATATCACTGGTAGTACAGATGCTTTCCAAGATGTGCTCAATTATGGATAGGTTTGAGGAATTCAATTTTCCCATCCTCAACTTTTCTGAGTCCTCTTTCCTAAAATTAATCGTCCTTCTCTAATTTTTCTAAAAAGGAAGCCCCATTATTCCTCCCGAACCTGATTTTATGGCACCATCAGTTCAATAATATTCACTAGGATATCAAACAAAGAGGAAGTCTCCTTCAATGATGAGCAGGAAATTAGTAGTATTTCCTTATCTTTTATATACGTCTGTGAAGAGTGAAACTTGTCTGTAGAAATGGGATATTTTGGCTCATATTGTTATAGTCTGAATAAAGTATGCAGTACAGTGGGGTTTTGAAAATAAGGCTTCCTCCATCCCCTAAGATTGTCAAAGAAAGCTTTTATCTTAAGGAAATAAAGTGTGGAGAGCATCTTTTTAAAAAAATACTAAACAGGCATTCCCTCTTGGTAGCAGGCCTGCGCCTTTTTCATTTTTCATCTCCCTTTTCTTCCTGCTCCACAAGCCCTTCATTTGCCTCTGTAACCTGTTTCCTGAGCCCACTTCTTCCACCACTCACTTCTACCTCTGTGACTTTCTAAATAAACTTTCTCTTATGGAAGGAACAAACAAAATAAATAAAAATACTAAACAATAGTTTTTTTCACAAGTTTTATCACATACTTTTTGTGTGTGTGACAGAGAGAGACAGAGGGACAGATGGGACAAGCAGGAAAGGAGAAAGATGAGAAGCATCAGTTCTTCCTTGCAGCTCCTTAGTTGTTCATTGATTGCTTTCTCATATGTGCCCTGATGGGGGATAGTGGGGGGGGGGGCTACAGCAGAGTGAGTGACCACTTGCTCAAGCCAGTGACCTTGGGCTCAAGACAGTGACCTTGGGCTCAAGCCAACGACCATAGGGTCTTGTCTATGATCCCACGCTCAAGCCAGCGACCCCTGACTCAAGCTGGTAAACCCATCCTCAAGCCGGATAAACCCACACTCAATCTGGCGACCTCGGGGTTTTGAACCTGGGTCCTCTGTGTCCCTGACCAATGCTCTATCCACTGCGCCACCACCTGGTCAGGCAATCACATACTTAAATACAATTATTTTTACCTATTTTCAATACTTATCCCAAAGTCATGTCATTAGCAGGAAAGAAACATGTTAGAATAGCCAAAGCAGTTTATTATTTTATTTATGTTATTTTCTATCTATTTTTGGTAAAATTGAAGCATTTTATTGCACACATTACCGTATGGCACATTAAGTGATCACACAGTCTTCAATTATTCTTTTCCTTTTCTTTCTGAGTATTCTTTTTTTTTTTTTTTTTTACAGGAACAGAGAGAGGGATAGATAGGGACAGACAGACAGGAACGGGGAGAGATGAGAAGCATCAACCATTAGTTTTTCATTGCCGTTGCGACACCTTAGTTGTTCATTGATTGCTTTCTCACATGTGCCTTGACTGCGGGCCTTCAGCAGACCGATCAATCCCTTGCTGGAGCCAGTGACCTTGGGTCCAAGCTGACGAGCTTTTGCTCAAGCCAGATGGGCCCGCGCTCAAGCTAGCAACCTTGGGGTCTCAAACCTGGGTCTTCTGCATCCCAGTCCGACGCTCTATCCACTGCGCCACCACCTGGCCAGGTTCGAGTATTCTTTTAATATAAGTCCATTTCATTTGTATTTCCTTTGCATTCCACGTCATCGTGTCGATTGAAGGGCAGTGGTTACCAAGCAAAAAAGATTAGTCCCTGAGTTTCTGCTTAAGACCATGAGGCATCTATCTTGATGAGTCACAGATGGCAGATGTAATTTCAATAAATATTTTTGAATGCTTTTTCAATGTAAATGGTAATTTATATACAAATTATAAAATTGCTTCCTCAAAGCCTTGATTTTATACACCCTTAGCATTTAAAGCAGACCAGGCTATGTTTGGTTATTTTAAGGATACCTTAAAATCCTGTAACTGAAATCCTTAAAACCTTAATGTACAGGATGGTATATGATAGAGTCCTGCCTTTTTAGGTTAAGAGGTTTTGTTTTTAGTAAATCTATCTCTGACATATTATATTCTCAACACTAGAGTTATTTTAACTTTTTTAAAAATTATTTATTTATTTATTCATTTTAGAGACTAGACACAGAGTGAGAGAGAGAGAGAAAGAGAGAAAGGGGGGAGGAGCTGGAAGCATCAACTCCCATATGTGCCTTGACCAGACCAGTGCAGGGTTTTGAACTGGCGACCTCAGTGTTCCCAGGTCGACGCTTTATCCACTGCGCCACCACAGGTCAGGCGAGTTATTTTAATTTTTAATAGTGCATAGTATAATTAGCTTTGTGAATATTATATTTAAGGTACTTCAAGTCTGATATCTGGGCTTCCTCCAGGATGGTTTCTGTCCATTGATTTCATTCCTTTGAATGGGCTATCTTTTCCTGTTTCTTTGTATGCCTTCATATATATATATTTGTTTGTTGTTTTTTGGGTGGGTTTTTTTGTTTTTGTTTTTGTTTTTTTGGTAAACTGGACATTTTAATATTATGATGTGGTTACTCTGAAACTCAGAGTCTCACCCTTTCCCAGGGTTCAAAGCTGTGTGCTTTTCCAAACTGTTTTCACAAAGACTATATTCCTTGTCATATGCAGTCTCTGAAGTCTCTATTCCTTCAGCTCATGCTCCATTAATGTTTGACAGAGATTTCCTTGAATAGCAGTAGCTGGGGGTGGGGGGAGCATAGGGGAAAAAAAGGCACTTCTCCCAATCTTTTTGCATATTGGCTCCCTGCAGGAACACTCCTTCAAAATTTAGCTAGTCTTATGCTGAGTCTTGAAAACAACCCAAAGTGAAAACTTAGGATCTTTTCAGGTCATTTTCTTTTAACTTAATGATTTTAGAGAGAGAGAGAAAGAGAGAGAGAGAGAGAGAGAGAGAGAGAGAGAGAGAGAGGAACATTGATCTGTTTCTGAATGTGCCCTGACCAAGGGATCCATCCAGCAATCTTTGCATTTCAGGACAATGCTCTAACCAACCAAGTTATCCAGCCAGGGCTAGGGTCTTCTTGGGTCTTTGAGTATGTGTCTTGCCCTGGGCACACATGTGGCACTTTATATTAACCCCTTTTCCTGTACCCATACTCAGGTACCTTTAAATGTCCTAATTTCAATCCTGGCCAGGTAGCTCACTTGGTAAGAACATCGTCTGGATATACCACGGCTGTGGTTTCAATCCCTGGTCAGGGCACATACAGAAATCAACCAATGAATGCATAAATAAATGAAACAACTAAATCATAGTTTCTCTCTCTCTAAAAAAAAAATCCATTTAAAAGTATGTTTTAATGTCCTAATTTCCCAAAGATTCTCCCCTAGCTTTTCTTCTTATGTGTTAGGCAGCAAATTACATGTCTTGACCTATAATCTTTTGCCCCAAGCATCTATGGACCTTGCAGTATTTTTGAGCAGTGCTCACTGCTTTTCTGGCTTGAGTTTCCAATTAGCTAAAAAAAAATAGAACTTCCTGGCATCTGTCTTTCAGGTGGCCCCCAGACAGGTTAAACAAATAGCTATAGCAGTTCGCAAATCCTGTCTGCTTTGTTGTCTCTGGACCCGGGGCTCCCACTGGGCACAAGCTGAGCTGTCCCTGCTTCAGCACTCCTTGGAGGGGTAGGCCAGTACAAAGAGGCATGCTACAGCGTTTTCTTACCATTTCAATTTGCCTTTTGTTTGTTTGGTTTTAAATTCAGCATTTGCTTCGTTGCTGTCAATCTTTGACTATTTTCAGAGTTTCTACAAAGTTGTTGCTATCAGTTTCTGCTTGACAGTTTATTATTTTAATTTTCTTTCTCCTTTTTTTTTTTTAATGTTTATTGTATTGGTTTTAGAGAGAAAAAGAGGAAGGGAGAGAGAGACAGGAACATCCATCTTCTCCTGTATATGCCCTGCCTGGGGTATCAAACTGGCAACCTCTGCACTTCGGGACAATGCTTTAACCAAATGAACTATCTGGCCAGGGTGGTTTATTATTTTAGATGTAACTAAAATATTTTCTAGGATCACCAAATATTGACACACAAGCTAAAATAAACCAACTTTTATGCGATCCCTTTCAAATTCCATGTATCATTATATTAAAGTTGGGCAACTATTGCTTTCACTGGAAGTAATAATTACCTCTTCTTTAGTATTGAGTTTTCCAGCTACCTATTACTAATTAATTCTCAAAATCTGACACTACTGTAAAATATCTTTCAATGTAGTTAAATACTTCAGGTAATTCTTCATTTTTTTCTTTGGAGACATCCTTCTGGAGCCTTTTATTCTTCTGTTCTAGTCTAGGAAAGTTCTCTGTCTGCCTGTTACTCATCTACCCTCCTAGGACTTCTCATCATGCTTTTTTTTTTTGTCTTCTGTGTTCAAGCCTTTGTTTCCTGGATTCCTTCTCTTTCTTCATTTAATTCCTTGTTTTGGTGGAACACATTCTCCAATAACTTCCTGAGAAGTAATTAGTTGAGCTTTTATATTTCTTAAAGCAGCTATATTTTACCCTAAAACATGGTTAGTAGTTTAGCTGACTATAGAAATCTTCAGGTGGTGGCGCAGCGGATAGAGCATTGGACTGGGATGTGGAAGACCCAGGTTCGAGACCCCAAGGTCGCCAGCTTGAGCATGGGCCCAACTGGTTTGAGCAAACCTCGCCAGCTTGGACCCAAGGTCGCTGGCTCCAGCAAGGGATTGGTCAGTCTGCTGAAGGCTCGTGGTCAAGGCACATGTGAGAAAGCAATCAATAAACAACTAAGGTGTCACAACGGCAATGAAAAACTAATGATTAATGCTTCTCATCTCTCTCCGTTCCTGTCTGTCTGTCCCTATCTATCCATCTCTCTGACTCTCTCTCTGTCCTTGTAAAAAAAAGAAAAGTCTTCAAAATTTTGATGGCAAATCAAATTTTCAATTGTTGTTTAGAGTCCACTTTTATTCCTGAGATGTCAGATGTTGACATCCCAAGCCTTTAGATGTTACTTATTTTTCCTCTATGGAAGTCCCATAGTTTCAGGGTGAAGTTTCAGGATGATGGGTCTTGCTTTGTTGAGCTATAATTTATGTATTATTAAATATACCAATTTCAAGTGTATAATTAGGTAAGTTTAGATACATATATTCAGTAGTATAATCTCTACCACAGCATAATATAAAATATTTCCAGCATTCCAAGAAGGTTTCCCTTTACAGTTAAACCCCTACTCCTGACCCCTGGTCCTTGGAAACCAGGTTTCTATCACTATAGTTTTTCCTTTTTTAGAATTTCATGGCTGACCAAGTGGTGGTGTAGTGAATAGAGCATCAGTCTGGAACACTGAGGACCCAAGTTTGAAACTGAGGTTACTGGATTGAGTGCAGTCTCGTCCAGCTTGAGCACTGGCTTGAGTGTGGAGTCACTGGCTTGAGCATGGGATCATAGACATGACCCCATGGTCGCTGGCTTGAACAAGGTGTAACTGGCTCAGTTGGAGTCCCCCAGTCAAGGCACATATGAGAAAGCAATCAAGATGAACAACTAAAGTGACACAACTACGAGTTGATGTTTTTCATCTTTCTTTCACTTCCAGTCTCTCTGTCTCTCTCTCTCCACTAAAAAAAAAAAAGAATCCCATATAAATAGAATAAGATAGTATGTAGTGGTTTTTAAAAATATTTATTCTTCTTAATATTATTTTTTTATATTTTTCTAAAGTGAGAAGCGGTGAGGCAGAGAGACAGCCTCCTGCATGCGCCCGACCAGGCAAGCCCACTAACAACCAGAGGTATTCTAGCACCTGAGGTGGAGGCCAGGGTGCCATCCTCAGCGCCCGGGCCAACTTTGCTCCAATGGAGCCTTGGATGCAAGAGGAGAAGAGAGAGAGAGAGAGAGAGAAAGGAGAGGGGGAAGGGTACAAAGCAGATGGTTGCTTCTCCTGTATGTCCTGGCCAGGAATCAAACCTGGAACATCTACACACTGGGCTGATGCTCTACCAATGAGCCAATGGGCCAGGGCACAATTTACTTTAAATGTCAGAATTCACTTTAGCTTATTTAATGGGTATAATTTATGAGTTTTATATATATTTTTTTAATTAATTTATTTATTTTCTTTTTGACAGAGCTGGGGTTGGGGGACAGACAGGAAGGGAGATAGATGAGAAGCATCAATTCTTCATTGCAGCTCCTTAGTTGTTCATTGATTGCTTTCTCATATGTGCCTTAATGGGGGGCAGGCTACAGGAGTACAAGTGACCCCTTGCTCAAGCCAGTGACCTTGGGCTCAAGCCAGCAACCATAATATCATGACTATCATCCCACACTCAAGCTAGCTACCTCCCACTCAAGCTGGTGAGCCTGTACTCAAAGCAGATGAACCCGTACTCAAGCCAGCGACCTCTTGGTCTCGAACCTGAGTCCTCTGCATCCCAGTTCGACGCTCTATCCATGGCACCACTGCCTGGTCAGGCCAGCCGTCAATTTTAAATGAGCTTTTACTATCATTTTAAAAGATTTCCCACTCTTCAGGAACTTCCTTCAGGGCAAAAAATGACCAGGCAGCTTTTTCCTTGGAAGCATGCCAAGGTGAGATTGGGGGAGGTGCAACTAAAACCTGCCTAAGAGTTTAACCTCCACAGTTGCCCTTCTCCTGGGAGTGTCAGTTATCACTTATTTCATATGGACTGAGAACCTGCAAATGTTATTAATTTTTGACCCTGCAAATTCTGCTGCTATAAATTTCCCATGTTATCCTAAGGAGAGCGTCTGAGATACACATCAATGTATGAGTGTCAGAATGCTTACTGAGACTTATTTCTCTTGTCCAAAATTATGGCAACTAAAGGGCCATAAATATAGAACTAGTTAAATCTAGTGCAGTTCATCAAGGTAATGAAATGCAGAGGTTAGAAAAATAATGAAATCAGGAAATGACTATATGTTGATAAATGAAAAAAGCAAGTTACAAAACAGTAGGTAAGGTATTAACCTTAGACTATCACAATTTGATTTTTGAAGAAAAGTGTTCAACTGTACCTGGAAAAGATATTCACTAATATATTAATACTGCTTTTCTTTGGGATTTGGGCTTATTATAGATTATTCTTATTTCCTTGATTGTGCTTGCCTGAATTTTCAAAAGTTACTACAATAAACATGTTTCTCTTAAAATTAAAAAATGTTGCCACCACCCAAAGTAAATTTGTGGGTTCTATGAACACTTTAATTTGCTCCTCATTAATCTCCCATAGTAGTCTAAGACAAATATGTAAATTTTAAATGAAAAACATCAATCCTGGTTTATGTAGAAAATTCTTTCAATTTCAGTATGTACTGTGAGGAAGAGGGAGGAGCAGAGGGATGGCAAATGGTCAGGACGGGATAAAATAGTTTTAAATGGCTTTGTTACCTTTGTTACAAGTTTTCCTTTCAGGAATAGTCATTTAATCATTTTCTAGTTCAGTGGTTCTTAACCTGGATTCTATCGAACCCTAGGGGTTCGACGAAGCCTCTGCCACAGAGGTCAGAATAAAGTAGTACCGTAATTTGTTGTGAGTTCATGCACTTTGTTGGTTTGTTCTTTGAGCAAGGTGATGTTCAGGCACGACTCATTTTGTGCACCAGTAAAAAAAACATATACCTATGTCTTGAATTTGGAAAAAAAATCATATTTTATTTATCACTAAAGAAGGGTTCGGCCTGACCTGTTGGCACAGTGGATAAAGCGTTGACCTGGGAACATTGAGGTCGCCAGTTCAAAACCCTGCACTGGTCTGGTCAAGGTACATATGGGAGTTGATGCTTCTAGCTCCTCCCCCCTTCTCTCTTTCTCTCTCCCTCTCTCTCTCACTCTGTGTCTCCTCTCTAAAATGAATAAAATAAAAGGAAATTTAAAAAAATTTAGATAAAGAAGGGTTCGGTGAATGCACATATGAAACTGGTGGGTTCGGTACCTCAAAAAAGGTTAAGAACCACTGTAATCTAGCTAAATGAGCTATTTTATGTTTGTAGAGATGACAGACTTCACCACTCACCAAGACCATATGCTTTTTTTTAATATTTACAAAGGCTTTGAAGCCTAAAATGTATGCTGTTTAGGTATGTTAGTATAGACTAGAGAATAATAAATAGCTCTCCCTTGAATAATATATAAGTGTCTTTTTAAATTAGCCTGGACAAGGGAAAATTTTTTAAATAGGAGATATGGGTCAAAATCAAGTTCTATAACTTAGTACATTCCTTATAAACATTTATGGATTTGATTGAAGGATTATTTTAGACACATTTGTGTATAGCATAAATAAAAATTAAATGTAAAACAATTTAACAATGAAAGAGTGAGTCCTAAAAGGACCAGCAGGTGGCACAAATAATTTATGTAATCAAAACTGCCAAGATGTGTATTGCAAAAGATACCTTCCCAGACCTTTCCCCATAGGGGGTAGAGGGAATCTCTTGACTATTTAGACTCAGATTCATGTTAAAGCATTGTTAAAGAAGGCTTAACTTAGTTATAAATACAAAAACTAAAATTGCAGGAGAGATGGATCTCTTAGATATCACACTTAAGTTAGATTATAAACTGTGTTCCCAACCCTATCATTACACTGAAACACTAAAGACAACATGTAATGAGAGCATCTAATCTAGATGCTCCAGCCAGTACAGTTCAGCCTCTGAAGTGGGAGGCGTGTACTGATATCAGACTTTGGAATATAAAAAAGCTAGGTAGGTGTGTACCTGCCCCGGGAAATTCCTCTGCAAGAGCAACATGAAGCCCGTCCTCCCTTCAAATACAACTGGAATATTAGTTTCAACATTCAGTCTTTGTATGTCCTAATAAGGTCTAAGATGCCATTCTACCAGATACTTGTTAGCTGCCTTGGATCTGAGATAGGCTATTTTCTCCATTCACAAACATCTGATGAAATAGCCAAAAGGATATGTTGGTCTTCACTTGCTTTTTTACCTGCTCTTATGCATATAACTCCCATCAGAGACGTATGTGCAAAGAAAGTCTGTGTGGTGGGATTGACCTCCATTGGAAGGGAGACTTTTGCCAAAGGTAGTCCTGCAGATTCTTGACTATCAGTAGCATGTAGTACAGAAGTCTATGAAGCCAACATGTCATCTGAGACCTATAGACCTGGGACCCTCACCGGGAGGTCCAAGGACCACAGACTTACCACAATAGGTTATAATCCAGGTGTATAAGTCTAGAACAAACTGTACCAAACTATTAATAATGTTTTCTCTGGAAGGTAAGTTTATAAGAGATTGTCTACTTTATGCTCACTATTATATCTTTAGTGCTTAGTCTAGGGTCTTATACATAACAGGTGATAAATAAATACATGTTGAATAAATGCTTTTCTGTAATGCTTAAATTTTTTGAAATTAGCATGTCAATTTTGAAATCATAAAGAAAAGAAAGGCTTTCTGGCATTCTCCTACTCAAAAAAGTAAAGAATCACTCTTCTAAGAATTTTTCCCTAGGTGAAAACCTAATTCTTTTTTCTTCTACAGTCTTTATTTGAATGAATTTAATTTCTTAGTGTAAATATTCTTCAGTATGTACAAGCTTGACAAAACCCATCTAATTTAGGGTATCTATATCAGATAATGGATTCAATTATTTAAATCACCAATGATTCATTTCAGACTTTCCAGTACCTGTTTCAGTAAATAGACTCAACTATTACTGCACTTTTGCTTTCCTGTAGAGCCTTATACACATTTTGAAGCATCGCCCCTCACAGTCTTGGTTATTTCTCCATGTTAGCCAAAAAGAATACTGAAAGTCAGCAGCTTTTTCTCAAGTAAGACACCCACTGTGCTGCTCTGTTTCCTGCAAGCAATCCTCAGCTTGATTCCCAGCAAGGCTAAACAATAATTGGAAGACAATTGGGATGTAAGGATGTAAAACAAAGTTTTCTTTAAAAATTATGTTATATCCATGGCTGGGTAGCTTGGTTGGTTAGAGAATTGTACTGATACGCAAAGGTGGCAGGTTCAGTCCCTGGTTGGGGCACATCCAGGAATAGATCAGTGTTTCTGTCTCTCTCCTTTCCTCTCTCTCTCAAATCAATAAATTTAAAAAAATTAATCAGGTTATAAATAATGGTGGGAGTCCAAGGATACCCCTCAGAAGCCAGATTTACAACTTTATAATATAGTAGAAACCATTCAAGTTTTGGTATATAGATAGGTACTCACTATGTATTTGTTCAATGAATTAGTATTGATAATGGGTCTTAGCAAGAGGAATTTATAGCCTGAGACCAATTTCACTCGCCAGCTGCCCAGGGAGGCACCTTCTCTGCTCTTAGCATCTGGCAACTGTTGATACCTGCAGGTACTTACAAGTTGGGTGTTGGTAATTTGGGAAATGCCTGTATTGGTGTCTTAAACAAAGAGCTATGGTTGAAAATAACTTGAGGGGACATACTATACGGGCACCAGCCTGTTGGTACTCATACCTTTGGGTGGGGGCAGACCTCAGAGAAGGAAAATTGTGGACTAGAAATATAAGAGGTACCTATTAGCCCTGGTGAGGTGGCTCAACAAACAAAGCATGATCCTGGCACACTGAGGTCATGGGCTTCATCCCCAGCCAGAGCACGTAGGAGAAGGAATCAGTGAGCACACAACTAAATGGAACTAAATGGAACACAAGTTGATGCTTTCTCTCTCTCTCTCTCTCTCTCTCTCTCTCTCTCTCTCTCTCTCCATCTCAAATCAACGGAAAATCTTTTTCTTTTTTTTTTTAAGGAAGAGGTATCTGTTATATTTGGTGTTTTAGACCTTTAGGCCATTTTAATTTAGACTCATTTGGTCATAAGGGATTGAAACTCACTAACGTAGGCTAAAATAAAGCGGGCTTATTATAGGGATTGATAACAAATGTTAATCCAAAAGGAGTCATCATTAGGCTTCCTGTGGCAAGAACAAAGGGTGGTTCTGGACGCACAGCTGCTCAGAGTCCTGCAGCTGCAGGACCCATAGGGTTTCCTACTGGTGCTCCTCCATTTATGTGCTGTGAACACACAGTTGTGTTGTTCTACCTTCCTCACTCCAAACTGGCAGAACCTATTAAACCTATTTTGACTGTTGCATTCTGAAATGGGAATAGAAGCTCTTGTGCAGGTCCCAGCTGTTCTCACTGAGTACCTAATAATGGCTGAATCTCTCACCAGAGATGGGGTAGATTGTCAGAAGAGAAACAGCCAAGTCCCATATACAAGCTTAAAATGCCACATTGCACTTTTATTCATTCATTTAACAAAAGTCTTGGAATGGCAGCTGTGGCCAGGCACCTGCCAGGTGTTGCAACTGGGTTGGGGGTGGGGCATTAAACAATAGCACAAATAATTACTTAATACAAATTATGCTGAGAGCTGGGCAGAATCAGTATATGCTGTAGTGGGCAAGAGTAAGAGGAGAATCAAAGTCAGGTGGAGAGTGGGACAGAAGTCACGAAGGGCTCTGAGGAAGCAACTTCTCACCTGACTGAAGAGTAAGCTCAGTTAGCTAGCTAGGGGGAGACATTCAGGTGGAGGGAACAGAAGGTGCCAAAGCCCTGGGACAGCAAAGAGCTGGACATAGTCAGGAAGTTGAAAGAAGACCATGTGCAGTTTAGTGAGCAAGAGCAAGAGTAGTTCAGGACGCAGCAGTTGCTCATATCTTGTCTTTTAGTTAAAGTTTATTGTAAGGAATCTAATCTGTTGCTTTCCTTAGGAGGAAAGCAGGAGCGTGTTAAGTGGCTCTAACGCTACACTGTCCAATACAGGTAGCCACCCGCCACATATGAATACTGAACACTTGAAATGTGGCTGATCCAAATCAAAATGGGCTGTAAGTATAATATACACTGGATTTTGATGACTTGGTATTAATCATTTTTTTATTGATTACACATTGAAACTAATATTTTTCATATAGAGTTAAATAAACTATATCATTAAAATTAATTTCATGGTTCTTTTTTTTTACTTTTTTTAATATAGCTACTAGAAAACTCAAAATTACATATGTGGCCTGCACTATATTTGTGTTGGACCAAACTACTCTAAAATGTTTACTTAAATGTGAAGAAAAACTACTTGACCCTGAGGAAGATTGGGTAATTTATAAAGGGAGATTTAAAGATGTCAGTCTTAGGATATCTTTAAGAACAGGGCAGCTAGCCAATTACCTATCTAAATAACTTGAGAGCTTCATTTTCCTGGAGGCAGGGAAGAGAATAAACCATAGAGGCTCCTAAGGTTCCTTCCAAGGACAACAGAATCCACTGATTATCAGGTATTAGTAGGCATACGAAATCATTGGAAGGGCTGGAGGAGCAGGCTCTAGGTGGAGCTCCTAAAAACAACCTCCAGACTCCAGAATCACACTGCTTCTCTGTGAGGAAAACTGCTGCTGCCACCACAGCAAGCTGCTGACCATTGAGCACATTGCCTCCTTTCACATCCATGCCAGAAATACAGATGATTGTCTCCTGATTGTATTTCATTCTACATTCAAGTCTCACGTGGGAGCATCTGATTGGCAGAACATAGAGTACACTCAGTATATAGCTGAAAGGGATTCTGGGCCATGCAGTTTTTAGTGTTTCAGCTTTTGCAATAGAGCAAAACACACTAGGACAGTGGTTCTTAACCTGGGTTCTATTGAACCCTAGGGGTTCGATGAGTCCGTCTCAGGGGTTCGGAGAAGCCTCTGCCACGGAGCCCAGAATAAAGTAATACCGTAATTTGTTGTGAGTTCATGCACTTTGTTGGTTTTGTTCTTTGAGCAAGGTGATGTTCATGCACGGCTCATTTTGTGCACCAGTAAAAAAAAACATATACCTATGTCTTGAATTTGGAAAAAAAATCATATTTTATTTATCACTAAAGAAGGGTTCGGTGAATGCGCATATGAAACTGGTGGGTTCGTTACCTCAAAAAAGGTTAAGGCCTGACCTGTGGTGGCGCAGTGGTAAAGCGTCAACCTGGGAACACTGAGGTTGCCAGTTCAAAACCCTGCACTGGTCTGGTCGAGGCACACATGGGAGTTGATGCTTCCAGCTCCTCCCCCCTTTCTCTCTCTCTCTCTCTCTCTTTCTCTCTCTCTCTCTCTGTGTCTCCTGTCTAAAATGAATAAAATAAAAAAATAAACAAAAAAAAACTAATTTAAAAAAGCCTTTGAAGAAAAAAAAAAAAGGTTAAGAACCACTGCACTAGAAGAAAGTTGCAATGGGTATTGATTGACTGAGCCAATCCACAGTACCTACTATAGGGGTGGGGAGAATATTTGCAAGGATGCCAATATGAAAAAAAAAAAGCTTAGCACATTCAGCCAGGCTGGAGTATACCAACTTAGGGAGGAAAATGAAGGTATCAGGAATAAACATGAACATAGATGAACCTTGAAAACATTATGTTGAGTAAAAGAAGCTGTCACAAAGGAACACATATTGTATGATTCCATTTATATGAAATGTCCAGAATAGACAAATCTATAGAGGCAGAAACTAGACTATGATTGTCTAGGGCTGGGAAAATGATGGATAGATTGACAGGTGTTGGCTAATGGGTACAGGGTTTCTTTTAGGGATAATGAAATGTTCTAAAATTGATTATGTTGACTGGGTACACAACTCTGTGAACATAGTAAAAGCCATTTAATTGTGCACTTGAGTAAATTGTATAATATGTTAATTATATTTTATTAAATGTTTTTTTAATGGACTTCCAAGCTTCTGAAATAAACAATCAAGTTGATGAAGGTACAATTTATTGAGCTAGGGGCTTCCATTTGCAGTAATATAGTAGACTATGTATTCAGACTGACCTTCTTGTTGAAAACAACTAAAATTGCTGACTTAAATATCAAAACTATCTTCTTATAAGCAGCTTTCAATACAGTAAGGAAAACATCATGCTAAAACATAAGTAAAGGTATGAACCAAAAGAGGTAAATGGAGCACTGAAGGTACTTTTGAGGAAAATTACCAAACTTGGCAAACTTGAACTTCAGTTTTCATGAAGACCAAAGATCAGGATCTACCCAAGATGGGTGCTGACAGGAGACCCTACTACGTCATAAACTTTGGACCAGAAATAAACACATCCCTACCCCTAACCCCAGTGGGCAACAAGGAAAGTTGCTTTGGTGCTGAGCAGAGTGGGGTAGGGGAGTGGGGGGGGGTCTGCCCCCAAAAGTTATAACCACAGACTAGCAACATTACTAGTGTAGATTTACAGCCCAAATGTACATTCCTACAAACCTCAAGCCATGGATTAAGTTTAAAGGGATCCAGTACTGTCTGACCAGGCGATGGCGCAGTGGATAAAGCATCAGACTGGGGCGCAAAGGACCCAGTTTTGAAACCCCGAGGTCGCCTTCTTGGATGTGGGCTCATCTGTGTTTGAGCATGGGCTCACCAGCTTTAGCACTGGGTTGCTGGCTTGAGCATGGGATCATAGACATGACCCCATGGCCACTGGCTTAAATTAAGCCCAAAGGTCGCTGGCTTGAAGCCCAAGTTTACTGGCTTGAGCAAGGGGTCACTTGCTCTGCTGTAGCCCCCCGGTCAAGGCACATATGAGAAAGCAATCAATGAGCAACTAAGATGCTGCAACAAAGAATTGATGCTTCTCATCTCTCTCCCTTCCTGTTTGTCTGTCCCTATCTGTCCCTCTCTCTGACTGTCTCTGTCAAAAAAATAAAAATAAAGTGATCCAGTACTAATAGAAAGTAGTAAAGTGACACTGCATGACTTCTGAGACTAGGTCAGAAGCCATATAGCTTCCATCAAGTTCTTTTGAAATGCTCACTTTCAGATCTTCTCTCAGAATCCAGCTGCCTTGCTGTGAGAAGCCCAAACCACACATAGGTCCCAGGTATACCCCCAGCCTTTGAAACATTCTGGTCCATGCATTAGAAATGTGAATGATTTTAGTGCCCCAACCAAATGAGTCACTCTTGGTGTTCAAGTCTTTCTCACTGAGAACCCAGACATTGTGGAGCAGAGACAAACCCCTCCTCTTGTACGCAATCCACCTAATAAGTCAAATAAAGTGATAATTGTTTTATGCCACCAAGTTTGAGGTAGTTTCTGATGTAGCAATTATAATCAAAATAGATTTTATTACCTGGGAATGGATGCTGCCATGAGAAAAGCCTAAAACATTTGGGACCAGTGGCAAGCAGAAGCTGGAAAAGGCTTTGAGATTGTCCACAGGAGCCTGACAGGGCTCTAGAAGACTGTCGATGAGGGCTAACAGGGAAACAAGAAAATTATTGGAAGATGGAGGAAACAGGAGTATTTTTACATACTGATGGAAAGTTTAGCAACACTGTTTCTTGCCATAACATGGAAAATAGAAGCTATATAATGAACTCAGTGATGTAGTTAAGGAGATTTCTAGGGCAGAGTGTGGAAAGTGCCAACTGGTTTCTTTTAGCTGTTATGATAAGATTTAGACAGTATATATATATATATATGAAATTTGGAAGAACTATAAAAGAGCCAGGACTTGCCAAGTTTGAAAAATAAAACAATTTCTTGCCTAACCATTGGTGGTGCAGTGTATAGGACATTGACCTGGGATGCTGAGGTTCCAGATTCAAAACCCCAAGGTGGACTTGAGTGCAGGGTCACTGGCTTAAGCGTGGAATCATTGACATGACTTGAAAGTCTCTAGCTTGAGCCCAAAGGTTACTGGCTTGAAGCCCAATGTCGCTGGCTTTTGAGCAAGGAGTCACTGGCTCAGTTTGAGTCAAGTGACACATGAGAAGTCAAGGCACATATGAGAAACAGTCAATGAACAACTAAAGTGCTGCAGCTACGAGTTGATGCTTCTTATCTCTCTCCCTTCCTGTATGTCTGTCTCTTGGGAAAAAAAAAGAAAGAATAGTCATGGGGATGTAAAGTACAGCATAGGTAATATAGTCAGTCATATTTTATCTGCCCTGGCCGGTAGCTCAGCTGATTAGAGCATTGTCCCAAAGTGCAGAGGTTGCCATTTCCATCCCCAGTCAGAGCACAGATAGGAACAGATCGATGTTCTTGTCTCTTTCTCTTCCTCCCTTCTTCTCTCACTAAAATCAATCAATCAATAAAAAAAAATATTAGATAATATTCTATCTAGCCTAACTAGGTAGCAGTTCAGCAGATAGAGTGTTGGCCTGGGATGCAGAGAACCTAGGTTCGAAACCCTGAGATTGCCAGCTTGAGTGCTGGCTCACCAACTTGAGCAGGGGGTCACTGGCCTGAGCTCTGGGTTTATAAACATGACCCCATGGTCGCTGGCTTGAGCCCAGAGATTATTGGTTGAGCCCAAGGTCACTGGCTTGAACAAGGGGTCATTGGCTCAGCTGGAGCCCCCAGGTCAAGACACTCCCTTCCTGTCTGTCTGTCCCTCTGTCTTGCTTGCTTACAAATTAATTAATTTCAGGGCAATGATCAAAGCCAGAGTGGGCCTGTAATATCCCAACTTAAAACCTCAGAAACATCTAAGGTGGTGCCTCACAGAACTTTTTAACTAGACATAAGCCTTGTAAGGATCTAACAGGTGTGCCTTGTAGACGCTGTCTGCAAAAACAAGGCTTCTAACAATAATACAGGCATTGTCTTCAGCAGGCACACAAGGGGCCAAGATAAAGACCAGAGCAGAATGTAGACCTTCTGCTCTGCCACCACTCCATCAAGAGATGCAGCCTCAGACCCCCTGCCCCCCGAATCTAAAATGACTTATATCTCTCTTGTCACCAATAGAATGTTTCACTGCCTGACTTGAGTTTGGGACAAAAAAAGGTCTTGCAGCTTCCACCTGGTTGTCTTGGAATGCTTGCTCTCAAGATGATCCCTCTTCAGCCTGACCTGTGGTGGCGCAGTGGATAGAGCCTCAATCTGGGACATTGAAGATGCTGGTACAAAATTCTGGGCTTGCCCAATCAAGGTACATACAGCATGCAATCAATGAATAACTAAAGTGAAACAACTATGAGTCGATACTTCTTGTCCGTTCCCCACCCCACCCCCACTCTGTAAAATCAATATATAAAATCTTAAAAATATTTTTTTAAATGATGCTCCCTTTTGGAAACCAGCGACCATGCTAAGAAGCCCAAGCCACATGGAGCAACCATAAGCAGGTGCTTTAATCGGTAGTCTCACTGAAGACAGCCTTTGCATTATACCAGCTCATGCATCAAATATGAATGATGGAGAACTTTAGATTATCATAGCCCCCAGACATGCAGGTCACTCCCTACATGTGAGTCTTTTCAGCTGAAGACCCAGTCACAAAGGAGCAGAGATAAGACATCCCTTCTGTGCCCTGCCCAAATTCCTAACCCACAGAATTTGAGCATGGTAAGATGGTCAATGTTTTACATGACTAAATTAGGGGTAGTCTTTTTTTTCTTTTTTTACAGGGACAGAGAGAGAGTCAGAGAGAAGGATAGATAGGGACAGGCAGACAGGAATGGAGAGAAATGAGAAGCATCAATCATCAGTTTTTCATTTTGACACCTTAGTTGTTCATTGATTGCTTTCTCATATGTGCCTTGACCGCGGGACTTCAGCAGACCAAGCAACCCCTTGCTCGAGCCAGTGACCTTGGACTCAAGCTGGTGAACTTTTGCTCAAACCAGATGAGCCTGCGCTCAAGCTGGCAACCTCGAGGTCTCAAACCTGGGTCCTCCACTCCCAGTCTGATGCTCTATCCACTGCACCACCGCCTGGTCAGGCAGGGGTAGTCTAATATATGACAATAGAAACCAAAATAGGGAGCATGGCACATACAAAGAACCAAAGAAAAGTACAAAGGCTGTTAAAAGTAGGCTACTAATAAGTACTTGAAGTAACAGTCATTGCTATTGTTTCTACTTTGAGAAATCAAAAATCAGATAAAAGAGAATAATGCAAGATCATTTGAGAGAGGAATAGTTGGGAAAATTATGAAGATGTAGCTTATACCTCTGTATAATCTCTAAACCAAGCATTGCTCATTTTCAGTCTTTCCCATTTGTTGTAGAGATAAATACAGAAGCCTTGGTCCTACCCAGGTTGGCTTTTACATCAGGCTTTCTTATAATCAGGACCCAACTAGGGTGTGTCTTAGCCCACCCAGAGCAGCCCAGCAGATGTCTCAGCTGGCCCTCCACAGGTCCCTGCTCCGCTCCTTGCTAACACCAGACAACCGCTGCAAACCCTGGGATTAGGGCTGTTCTAGCCCACCTTCAACAAAATTCGCTTGCTGTTAGTGCCTTAGTTGTTTAATCACTAAAAAGAAAAAGCAAACAAAATCCACACAGTTTCTTTCGGCCCATATATGATTCTCCTGTACCCTGAGCCATTTTCCTACAAGGCAGGTATATCCTGTGTGGCTCATTCTATCCTGTCTTATGTGGCTTTGCATGAATTCTAAATCAAGAGGCATTAGATCTTTAGGTCATTTGCACATAGTTTTCACTTCGGAATGCACTCAGTGTGCAGGGCAAATGCCTGCTGACCCCATGTTTATTTTTTCAGCTGGTGATTGAAGTTCTGGTCCAGTTATAATAGATGGGAATGCCAATGTCTTTGTACATTTTCAGCTATATTGCAAATCTTGCATTGCATGGGGGTCATAGTTCTACTTTTAGCATGTAAAATAAAAGTAATTTTTATGTCTGTATTTCCAAAGTAAATATCATCATTTGACCCCCCACCTCCACACTATAGAACTATATTTTTCTTTTATTTTCCCATAGAACTATTTTAAAAAGAAAATACATGAATATGGAAAAATAACATTCTAAGCTTTGGGGAATGTTATTAATATATGAGGCTTTTTCAAATTATAAAGGCTATTAAAAATATTGTGTTCTATAATCTGTGGCCACTATTCTGCCTATAGTATCTTATACCTCCTCCTCAGATATTGGGGATACAAGAGTGATCAAGATGGACAAAATGGAGTTCTTGCCTTTATTGCACTTATCTTTGGGTTCAGGGACAGAGACAATCAACAAGTAAATAAATAAATAAGATAATTTTACATTGAGAACAATGCTTTGAAGAAAATAAGCAGGGGTAATAAACAACTAAGAGATTAATTAATTAATTTAATTTTTTTACAGAGACAGAGAGATAGTCAGAGAGAGGGATAAATAGGGACAGACGGACAGGAACAGAGAGAGATGAGAAGCATCAATCATTAGTTTTTCGTTGCCGTCGCGACACCTTAGTTGTTCGTTGATTGCTTTCTCACATATGCCTTGACCACGGGCCTTCAGCGGACCAAGTGACCCCTTGCTGGAGCCAGCGACCTTGGGTCCAAGCTGGCACGCTTTTGCTCAAGCCAGATGGGCCCGCGCTCAAGCTGGTGACCTTGGGGTCTCGAACCTGGGTCCTCTGCATCCCAGTCCGACGCTCTATCCACCGCACCACCACCTGCTCAGGCTAAGAGATTAATTTAAATAGAGTGTTCAGGGAATGCCTCTCAAAGACTTAGAACCTATGAAAGAGCCGGCCATGCAAAGAAACTAGAGAAAGACCTGCAGGCAGAGGGGACAGCAAGTGAAGAACCCAAGGGTGTAAAAAGCTTGGAAGGAGTCAGAATAGAGCTGGAGAGGTAGGCAAGGCCAGATCATGCAAGACCTGATGGGTCTCCCCATGGAGATGATTTTTGCCAAGGCAGCAACATGATAAGATTTATATTATTTACATTATCATAACTTACTTTGGCTGATGTGAGCAATGGATGGGAGGTAGGACAGGACACTAGAAACCAATTAGAAGACTGCAATTGTTCATAAGAAGAAGTTGCTTCTCTTGTGCCTTTAGCTAAATGTATGTTTTAAATGTTTTTAAGGCAATGGTTACTGAATGCTTTAATTAATTCACATGTGTTGTAACACAGTTGACTAGTAGGTATTCAATAACTGTCCCTTCTCTTGACATATTTGGTTCTGTGTCTCACCAGCTGAGCAACTCACCATTTCCAATTTCTGAAAATTACGTAAATATATTAATTTAACGCTGCAAATGTTTTGAGCACCTGATACATATAAGGCACTGTGTTAAGATTTGGACATTCAGAAAAAAATGGCACTTGGTCCCAGCTCTCCAGGAAACTAGTCTAAGAACAAGCAGATAGCCTACTACAGGCAAGCAAATCAGTAACAAGATGGTGCTTTGCTTTCTTGTGGGGTAGAATAAACCCCTCCTAGTCCTAGGAGCAGAATGACTCTGGATGGGCTGGTGAGAGAAAGAGAATCAGAAATACTTAGCTAATGTTGGAAATGAAAAGAGAATTTGCATCCTCAGCTTCATTTTGTCTCTACAGCCCTCCCTGGAGTGAAGCACCAACAACTGACTTGCCGGTATAATTTTCTTTTTACTTCTTGGTATCTAGAATGATAGAAGCCAGTAAAAAAGAGAGGGCTTCTGGCTTAAAGAAAGGTCAGAATCAGCTCACTCACAAAAAGTGATTTCTTCAATCAAACAAAATACAGTGTGTCCGTAAAGTCATGGTGCATTTTTGACTGGTCACAGGAAAGCAACAAAAGACGATAGAAATGTGAAATCTGCACCAAATAAAAGGAAAACCCTCCCAGTTTCTGTAGGATGATGTGGCAGCATGTGCTCATGCGCAGATGATGATGATGTAACACCGTGTATGCAGTGGAGCAGCCCACAGCCATGCCAATCGAGGTGTGGACGGTACAGAGGAAAGTTCAGTGTGTTCTGTGGCTCACTAAATTTGAATCCGTGACCAAAGTGCACCATGAATATCGGCGCATTTATAACAAAGCACCACCACATAGGAATAACATTATTGGGTGGGATAAGCAGTTGAAGGAAACCGGCAGTTTGATGGAGAAACCCTGTTCTGGTAGGCCATCAGTCAGTGACGAGTCTGTAGAGGCTATACGGGATAGCTACCTAAGGAGCCCTAAAAAATCTGTGCATGCTTGTGCTCGACAATTACACCTAAGCAAGACTACAGTTCATAAGGTGTTAAAGAAATGTCTATGTTTTACAGGGTACAAATTGCAGCTGTTGCACGCTATCAAACCGGCGGATAGACCCACATGTTGCGCGTTTGCTACAGATATGCTTCATGAGATCGACAATGATGCAAGATTTTTGCAGAAGATTGTGTTTATAGCGATGAGGCAACCTTCCATATCTGTGGACATGTTCATCGCCATAACGTCCGAATATGGGCTGCTGAACATCCTCATGCCTACATTGAGTACGAAGGTAACATCCTAAAGTGAACGTGTGGTGTGGCCTGATGCATGATAAGGTGATAGGCCCAATTTTTTTTCGTGGAGCAGTCTGTGACGGCAAACACCTATCTTGACATGTTGGAATTGTATGCAGTGCCACAATTTCCAGAAGGTGGCATCTTTTAATAGGACGACGCTCCTCCACACTACACCACAATTGTTTGTGAGTTTCTGGATAGAACATTCCCCTGGTGGTGGATAGGCAGGGGTTCTGTCAAGCCATGGCCACCACGATCCCCGGATCTGACGCCCCTAGACTTTTACTTTGGGGTTATATGAAGCAACATGTGTACATTGAACATGTCAACAACATTAATCACTTAAAACAGAGAATCACAGATGTTATTCACTCTGTTACACCAGACGTTTTTACCCATGTGTGGCAAGAACTTCACTATCGTTTGGATGTGTGTAGGGCAACAAATGGAGCCCACATCAAACTGCACTGAATAGGTATGAAACTGGGAGAGTTTTCCTTTTATTTGGTGCAGATTTCACATTTCTATCGTCTTTTGTTGCTTTCCTGTGACCAGTCAAAAGTGCACCATGACTTTATGGACAAAATGTATTTCCCACCATGCAATACCACATGACCTTCCTTTGTCAAATATTTTTTTTAAAACTTCCACAAATCATGACATTTAAAAATTACTTAAATAAAAAATGTGTAGAAAAGCTCCTTTAGAAAGAAGACTCCTCCCCAACACAACAGCAATCTAGAAACTGAGCTCTGCCACCCCCTTCCACATATAAGTTTGTAAGGCAGAATTGAGCACTGCAACAGTCCTCAACCCTAGCCACACATTGGAATTACCCAAGGAGCTTTAAAAAATTTAAAAATGATGCCTGGATCCCAGCAGCAACCCCAAAGATTCTTATTTAACTGATCTGAGGTATGTCCTGAGCATTGTTATTTCTTAAAACTTCTTTCAAGGTGATTCTAATATGCAGCCAGGACTGGGAACTACTTCATCTGCTAGCCTCTTAAAGAGTTGCACTTGGGGCCAGAGACTAAATAAGAGAGAGGGGGGGGGCGTTGCTGGACTAATATAGTCTCCCCATTGGAATAGAAACTTCATAAGGACCAGGCAATATAGCATTGGGGTTAAAAACACAAGTTCTAGCCTGACCAGGCGGTAGCGCAGTGGATAGAGCGTTGGACTGGGATACGGAAGACCCAGGTTCGAGACCCGGAGGTCGCCAGCTTGAGCGCGGGCCCATCTGGCTTGAGCAAAAAGCTCGTCAGCTTGAACTCAAGGTCACTGTCTCCAGCAGGTGGTGGCTCGGTCTGCTGAAGGCCCGCAGTCAAGGCACAAGTGAGAAAGCAATCAATGAACAACTATGGTGTCGCAAGGGCAAGGAGAAACTAGTGATTGATGCTTCTCACCTCTCTCCATTCCTGTCTGTCTGTTCCTATCTATCCCTCTCTCTAACTCTCTCTCTGTCCTTGGGAAAAAAAACCCAAAACACAAGTTCTAGAATCAATCTGCATTGGAATCACAATGCTATCAACTAACAAGCTGTGGGACCTTGGATAAATTTTTTTTTATTTTGGACAAATTTTTTAATCATCAATATCGCTGTTTCCTCAGCTACAAAATGGGATGGGACTGTTGCAAAATTAGTGTAGTTGTGAGATGTGTGATGGTTTTAAAATATGTTTGCACCCTCATAGCTCAGCTGCACCTGGGTACCCTCATTTGCACCTGGGTAGCTCAGTTGGTTAGAACATCATTCCAATACACCAAGGTTGTGCTTTCCATCCCAGTCAGGGTACATATAAGAATCAACTAATGAGGCCGTGGCCGGTTGGCTCAATGGTAGTGTTGGCCCAGCTTGTGGATGTCCCAGGTTCAATTCTTGTTCAGGGCACACAGGAGAAGTGCCCACCTGCTTCTCCACTCCTCAACCTCTTGCTCTTCTCTATCTCTCTCTTCTCTTCTACTCCTTCAGCCATAACTCGATTGATGTGAGTTGGCCCTGGGCACTGAGGATGGTCCATGGTCTCTACCTCAGGTGCTAAAAAATGGCTCCAGTTACAATGGAGCAAGGATCCCAGATGGGCAGAGCATCACCCCCTAATGGGCTTCTCAGGTAGATCCCAGTTGGGGGGTACAAGCAGGAATCTGTCTATGCCTCCCCTCCTCTCACTAAAAAAGAAGAATCAATTAATGGATGCAAAATAAGCGTAACAACAAATCAATGTTTCCCTCTGTCTCTTAATTAAGTAATTTTTTAAAAATTATTAAAATATGCTTGCAAATTATTTACCACACTGGTCCCTCCAAAACATGCAGCTGAAGTTCTCGTCCCTTGAGTACAAGTGGATTTAATGACAAACAAATGGACTATGATAGAAATGATAGTGTGTTTGAGATTAGGACATAAAAGGCATTGTGGCTTTGGATCACTTACTCTGGAGGAAGTCAGCCACCTTCTTATGACACTCAATCAGCCAAAGGAGAGGTTCATGTGGTGAGGAATTGAGACTTCCTCCCAATAGGTCTGTGAGTAAGTCATCTTGGAAGTGAATCCTCCAGCCCCAGTAAAGCCTTCAAAAGACTGCAGTTCCTAGCACCATGCTGACAAAAAACCTCTTGAGAGATCCTAAACCAGACAGAAACAACCTGCTAAAGCATTTCAGAATTCTTTACCCACAGAAACTGAGATATTAAATACTTGTTATTTAAACCAGTGGTTTTCAACCTTTTTACACTTGGGGACCAGTAAAAATAGGAAAATTATTTCGGAGACCGCTAAAAAAGAAACCACCCTTAGCATAATCGAATTCGACTAAGATTGTTGGGTCTGTAAAAGTGGTTAACTATCGCATACTGACACGAAATTTCTGGCTGGCCGGTCCATGGACCAGCAGTTGAAAAACACTGATTTATAAACCATTATGTTTGGGGCAAATTTTTATCCAGAAATAGAGAACTAATATAAGAATATAATGTTAAAGCATTATAAAAATATATAGTAAGTACTCAGTAAATGTTAATCATTACTGCTATGTTTTCCTTTGAATCCTTATCACCTCACACACTAACATGCTGTCTAGCAAGAGTTCAATATATATAGCATGTAACTAAAGGAATAAAGAAGTAGTCACACAAGTAAAATGAAACATTGAGGCACTCATTCATAGCAGTCGTTTCTGAAGTTATTTAAGCAAGGACATTTCAAACAAAATCTTACCCTGTGTTATCAGTCAGAGTTGAGTCAAGAAAACAGAAACTACTTTAGGCATTTAAAACAGAGGAAATTTAATACTAGGAATTGGTTACATAAGCAATGGAAGAGCTAAGACGCCAAACAGGAAATAATAAGACAACCCAGAGCAGGAAGCAGCTATTATTCCTAGAGCTAGAAAGACAATGAGAAGAGGTGGTATTGCTGGAGTCCAGAAGTTGGGGCCTCAAGTAATGAGACCACAGGAAGAAGGTTGTTGGACTAGAGCCATGAAACAGAAGCCTCCTAAGTCGGAGATAGAGAGGAAAAAACACCTTCCTTCTTTTTGGTTTCTTTCTCTTGCCCTATACAGTGTTTTACAAGTGCATGCCATTGGCCAAATCTTCCTGAGAGACAGCTAGCAGCCTGGGAAATAAACATAGTTACCTATGAAACAGAGCAGAACAGGATAAGGGTGAGAAATGAAACTGAGAGCAAAATTTTATGTACATGATTAATATATGTAATTATATATGTGTATATGTTTATGGATGTACATATAAATATATAGAGAGTAGAAAATGATAAAGCAAATGTGGAAAATGACACACACATACACAGATAAAAGCATTATTTATTTTATAAGTTTAAATGTAAAACATTTATATATTTTGTACAATTGATAAGAACACATTAATATATAGGTAGTCTTCAGTGTATTGAAATTTAATATGTTGCACATTTATTTTTATTTATTAATTACACTTATTTATGCATTCCACTTATTTGTGCATTCACTGGTTGATTCTGGTATGTGCCCTGACTGCAACGTTGGTGTATCAGGAAGGTGCTCAATTGAGCTACCCAGTCAGGGCTATAGTTTTTATTTTATTTTTATTCTTTTAGAGAGAGAGAGAGAGAAGAGGGACAGACAGGGACAGACAGACAGGAAGGGAGAGAGAGATGAGAAGCATCAATTCTTTGCTGCGGTTCCTTAGTTGTTCATTGATTGCTTTCTCATATGTGCCTTGAACACGGGGCTCCAGCAGTGCAAGTGACCCCTTGCTCAAGCCAGTGACTTTGGACTCAACTCAGCAAGCTTGGGCTTCATGCCAGCAACCCTTGGACTCAAACCAGCGACCATGGGGTCATGCCCACAATCCAATGCTCAAGCTGGTGACTGCGCTCAAGCTAGTGAGCCTGTGCTTAAGTCCACAGCCTCAGGGTTTCATACCTTGGTCCTCAGCATCCCAGGCCAATGTTCTATCCACTGTGCCACTGCCTGGTCAGGCTATAGTTTTTATTTGTTTTTTTTTTTTTTTTTTTACAAGGACAAAGAGAGAATCAGAGAGAGGGATAGATAGGGACAGACAGGAATGGAGAGAGGTGGGAAGCATAAATCATTAGTTTTTAGTTGCTGTCGCAACACCTTGGTTATTCATTGATTGCTTTCTCACATGTGCCTTGACTGCGGGCCTTCAGCAGACCGAGCAACCCCTTGCTGGAGCCAGTGACCTTGGGTCCAAGCTGGCGGGCTTTTGCTCAAGCCAGGTGGGCCCGCGCTCACGCTGGCGAGCTCCAGGTCTAGAACCTGGGTCTTCCACATCCCAGTCCAACGCTCTATCCACTGTGCCACTGCCTGGTCAGGCTTTATTTGTAATTTTTAAATAAAATTTTATATTTGAGAAGCCACTAATCTAAGTGGCTTCAGACAAAGCACTTTTACCCAGCCTTGGCTGGATAGCTTGGTTGGTTAGAACATTGTCCCAAAGCATGGGGGTTGCTGGTTTGATCCCTGGTCAGGGCACATACAGGCACAGCTCTAGCGCAGAGTCATGAGTTAGAGCGTGGGATCATAGACATGCCCCCATGATCACTGGCTTGAGCCCAAAGGTCACTGGCTCAAAGCCCAAAGGTCTCTAGCGTGAGCCCAAGTTTGCTGGCTTGAGCAAGGGGTCACTGGCTCAGCTGGAATCATCTAGTCAAGGCAAGTGTGAGAAAGCAGTCAATGATCAACTAAGGTGCCACAACTATGAGTTGATGCTTCTCATCTCTCTTCTCTTCCTGTCTGTTTGTCCCTGTCTGTCCCACCCCCATCCTATTTTTTCTCTTTCATTAAAAAAAAAAAAATCATCAGCCTGACCAGGCGGTGGAGCAGTGGATAGAGCATCAGACTGGGATGCAGAAGACCCAGGTTCAAGACCCCCAGGTCGCCAGCTTGAGCACTGGCTCATCTGGCTTGAGCAAAAATCTCACCAGCTTGGACCCAAGGTCACAGGCTCAAGCAAGGGGTTACTCTGTCTGCTGAAGACCTGTGGTCAAGGCACATATGAGAGGGCAATGAACAACTAAGGTGTCGCAATGAAAAACTGATGATTGATGCTTCTCATCTCTCTCCATTCCTGCCCTATCTCTCTCTCTCTCTGACTCTCTCTCTCTGTCCCTGTAAAAAAGAAAGAAAAAAAACAGTTTTCAACTAGTGCCTATTTATAGGGGCTTCTAAAGGACAGAGAAAAACAACACAATTCACTTGGGATCAACAAACTTCCCTGGACCACTCATATTCTCCCTGAGCCTCTGAGATACCTGAGGAAGGACCTGTCCTAAATACCCTCAGAACTGTATGTATCCCCACAACAGCTCTCTACTCAGAAAGAAAAATTTGCTTTCCAAGTTTGATAGAAAAATCTCCAATCATACTGAACTGTAAACAGAAACCTAAGTTATTTGTACATCTTGGAAGAAAGATTCTGGGTTTCCCAAAAAAATACTGGAAGAATTAATTCCTCAAAACTGACATTGTTACCCTCCATCTGGGAAATTTAATTTCATGCTTCCAAATGAATATTATGGCTATCACCAGAGGCAGATTAAGGTCGATTGAGACCTCGGGCACAGAAGAAAATATTGGGCCCCTTAAAAAAAAGAGAGACAGGAAAAATAAAAATACATGTTAACCACATTTTTAAATAAATAAGAAATATTATGTACCATTAATGTTAAAATTGCATATATGAAACCAAACTTGGTGTCATTAGAAAAAACTGTAAAGTTGGCATTTTGTGGGCCCTTCAGAAGTCAAGGCTCAGGGTGCGTGCCCTGTGCTCCTGCTGTTAAATCTGCCTCTGGGTATCACCTTGTTTTACAGATCACATAGTTATAATTATATTGAAACAGTGCACCAAGGAAGCACATGGCAATCATCCTGCAATTGGAAAGTAATTACCAGTTCCTTTCTGTTGTTTAAATCACAGCCATGCAATAAAATATTAAAATTGTAAATAATATAGCAATTAATCTGTTAACTTTTTTTAATATTTTATTTATTCATTTTAGAGAGAGGAGACACAGAGAGAGTGAGAGAGAGAGAGAGAAGGGAGGGAGGAGCAGAAAGTATCAACTCCCATATATGCCTTGACCAGGGAAGCTCAGGGTCTCGAACCGGCAACCTCAGTGCTCCAGGTTGATGCTTTTACCCACTGTGCCACCACAGGTCAGGCAATCTGTTAACTTTTAGACAGTGTTTTTACTAGGTATATGAGACTTAGGCGAGGAAATTTTTTTTTTTTTTAGGTGAGGGAATTTTTTAAAATATATTTTCATTGGGCACTTCCATTTCTAATTTTTTTTTTCCATTTCTAATTTTTTGAGGAATCTCCATACTGTTTTCCACAGTGGTGCACCAGTCTGCATTCCCACCAGCAGTGCAGGAGAGTTCCCCTTTCTCCACATCCTCGCCAGCACCTATAATGTGTTGTTTTGTTAATGAGCGCCATTCTGACTGGTATGAGGTGGTATCTCATTGTGGTTTTAATTTGCATTTCTCTAATGATTAGTGATGTTGAGCATTTTTTCATATATCCCAAGGACACCATATCACCGACTGAAAAAAAGAAATGCACCCCCATGTTTATGGCAGCATTGTTCACAATAGTGAAGATCTGGAAACAGCCCAAGTGTCCATCAGTGGACGAGTGAATTAAAAAGCTGTGGTACATATATACAATGGAATACTATGGGGCCATGAAGAAGAAGGAAATATTACCTTTGCAACAGTATGGAGGGACCTGGAAACTATTATGTTGAGTGAAATAAGCCAGGCAGAAAAAAAATATGTTATATGACCTCACTCATTTGAGGAATCCAAGGAACATTGAGAACTGAGGAAAGGAATTGAGAAAAAGGAGGGATCAAAGGGACCAGAGGAAAAGAGGACAGAGGGAAAGGGGATGATAGGATGGAATAAACCTGAAGGGAAGGGGGAAGGGCGCTGTAGGGAGGGGAGCAAGGGAGATGTGGAGGGGGATATGGGGAAGGAGGGATGCAGTTGGGGTTACCATAGAACAGTGGTTCTTAACCTGGGTTCTATCGAACCCTAAGGGTTCAATGAGTCGGTCTCAGGGGTTCGGAGAAGCCTCTGCCACGGAGGCCAGAATAAAGTAATACTGTAATTTGTTGTGAGTTCGTGCACTTTGTTGGTTTTGTTCTTTGAGCAAGGTGATGTTCATGCACGGCTCATTTTGTGCACCAGTAAAAAAACATATAACTATGTCTTGAATTTGGGGGGAAAAAATCATATTTTATTTATCACTAAAGAAGGGTTTGGTGAATGCGCATATGAAACTGGTGGGTTCATTACCTCAAAAAAGGTTAAGAACCACTGCCATAGAATCTATGTAAACACAATTAATTAAATAAATTAAAATATATATTTTTATTGATTTGAGAGAGAGGGATAGAAAAAGAAAGAGAGAGAGAGAAGCATCAACTCCTTCCACTTATTTAATTAGTTGCCTACTCATTGGTTGCTTCTCGTGTGCATGTACCCTGACCAGGGATCAAACCCACAAACTGGGAGCACTGGAACCACGCTGTATCCACTGAGCCATCTGGCCAGGGTGTAAATATTTAATTATAAAAGACTTCCAAGCCTCCTCACTCTCTCTCTCTCTCTGCAGCATGTGGAATGCCATTCCAGTCCCCCACTCCTTCCCCTGCAGGTGAGTTACCTTTACCCTTCTCTCTCCTAAGCTCCAAGGCCCCCTTCTTTTGCCTCTGTATCTTGTTTCCTGAGCACACGCTTCTATAGCTCACTTCTCCTACCTCTGTGACTTTCTAAATAAGCCTTCAATTATAGTTAAAACATACACACACACACACACACACACACACACACATACACGTGAGAAAGCAATCAATGAACAACTATGGTGTCGCAATGGCAATGAAAAACTAATGATTGATGCTTCTCATCTCTCTCTGTTCCTGTCTGTCTGTCCCTATCTATCCCTCTCTCTGACTCTCTCTCTGTCCCTGTAAAAAAAAAAAAAAAAAAAGGGAAAAAAAATGTTTTGGTGCTGGAAAGGACTTTAAGGATAAAGAAATCAAACTATAGAAAGTTGAAATATACTCTCAGGATGGTCAGTCACCATGTACGCCCACCTCTTATCCCTTGCCAATCATATAGGGTCTGCTTACACCACAAACCACAAAGGCCGCATGAATGTTCACTTCAGTTTTTTTTTGTTTTTTTTTTTAATTTATTTATTCATTTTAGAGAGGAGACACAGAATGAGAGTGAGAGAGAGAGAGAAAAAGGGGGGAGGAGCTGGAAGCATCAACTCCCATATGTGCCTTGACCAGGCCAGTGCAGGGTTTTGAATTGGCGACTTCAGTGTTCCCAGGTCCATGCTTTATCCACTGCGCCACCACAGGTCAGGCCGCTTCAGTTTTAAGTAAATACTTTGTGTTATTATGTTGGTTATGCACGTGTTCATTTTAAAAGGCAGAAAAAGGTATATAGAGAAATGTTTCTCTACTACTCTGGGTCCCCAGCCGTCCAATTCCCCACTTCAGAAGCAACCAGGTTACAGCTTCTTCACATGTGATCGCAGGGATAGTCTGTGCATCTAGCAGCATGTGTGTGAAGAGGGAGGGCTATAGATATAAATAAGATACTGTGTTATGATTACTGTTCTGCTCCTTAATTTTTCCACTTAATTTGGAGATTGTAATCTTGGAGATTCTATAACAGGATATATAAACCTTCCTTGCATTTTGTTTATTTATTTTTAAGATTTTATTTATTTATTTTTGGTGGGAGGGGGGAGAGAGAAAGGGAGGTAGGGGCAGGAAGTATCAACATGTGGTAGTTGCTTCTCATATGTGCCTTGCCCAGGCAAGCCCACAGTTTTGAATCAGCAACCTCAGCATTCCAGGTTGATGCTTTAGTCCTTCCTTGTATTTTAAATTTAATTTTCTAAGAAGAAATTAGTTGCCCTGACTGGATAGGTCAGTTGATTAGAGTGTCATCCCAATATGCAAAGTTTGTGGGTTCGATTCCCAGTCAGGGCACATACAGGAACAGATCACTGTTCTGCCTCTCTCTCTCTCTTCCCTTCTCTCTCTCTAAAATAAATTAAAAAGAAATTTGTCACGATTCAAAATGTTTTTTCAAAATGTTTTTGAAAAGTTCCTCTATCACCCATGTCTCCAATCAAAAGTTCCTCACTTATCCCCAAGAATTAACCTTTATTATTACTTCTTATATAACATATTAGAATTTCTGTAGGTTGATGCTTATAACCCAATGCATATTCTTTTATTTCCCATATTTTTCAACAAAAGGCAGAATACTACACATACCCTTCTGCCTTTTCTCTTCATTTAAAAATATGCCTTTCTAGAACTTTTCCCTTAAGGTGAAGGGCAGCTCCTTCATTCTTTTGTAACAATTCAATAGTATTGTATTACACACTATACCACAATTTATTTGTTCTTAAAAGTACAGTAGTTCTCCTTTATCCACAAGGATATGTTCTGAGACCATTGAATGCCTAAACCAGGATAGTACCAAATCCTAGATATACTGTTTTTTCCTACACATTCAAACTTATGATAAAATTTACTTTATAAATTAGGCACAGTAAGAGATTAACAGTAATTAATTATAAAATGAAACAATTATAACAATATACTGGCCCTGGCCAGTTAGCTCAATTGGTTAGAGCATAGTCCCAATATGCCAAGGTTGCAGATTCATTCCTTGGTCAAGGCACATATAAGAATCAACCAGTGGGGGGGAAGGGGGGGAAAATCAACCAATGTATTCATGGATGGGTGAAACAACAGGATGTTTCTCTCTCTCTCTCAAATCAATATTTTTTTAATTAAAAAAAAATACAGCCTGACCAGTGGTGGCACAATGGATAGAGGTATCAATACAGAATGCTGAGGTCCCTGGTTCAAAACCTGAGGTCGCCAGGTTGAGCGCAGGCTCGTGGTTTTGAGTGCTAGGTCATCAACATGATCCCAAGGTCACTGGCTTGAAGCCCAAGGTCGCTGGCTTGAGTCCCCTTCTCAAGGCACATATGAGAAACATTCAATGAACAACTAAAATGAAGCAACTATGAGTTGATGCTTCTCATCTCTCTCCCTTCCTGTCTCTCTCTCCTTCTCTCTCTAAAACAAACAAATAAACAAAAAACAATATAGTGTAATAAAAGTTATGTAATGTAGCATTATTCAGTAAATAAGGATTACTTGAACACAAGCACCATGAAACTGCAAAAGTCAATATGATAACCAAGATAGCTACTAAGTAACTAACAGATGGATAGGGTTTACAGCCTGGATTTGCTGGCCAAAGGGATGCTTTTAGTCCTGGGCCAAACAATCAGGCCATTGCAAGATTTCATTAAATATGCAATTTAAAACCTATGAATTATTTCCACTTAATAAATGGAATTAAAAAAATTTTTTTTAGCCTGACCAGGCGGTGGCGCAGTGGATAGAGCATCAGACTAGGATGTGGAAGACCCAGGTTCGAGACCCCAAGCTCGCCAGCTTGAGCGCTGGCCCATCTGGCTTGAGCAGAAAAAAGCTCACTAGCTTGGACCCAAGGTCCCTGGCTCCAGCAAGGGGTTGCTTGGTCTGCTGAAGGCCTGCGGTCAAGGCATATGTGAGAAAGCAATCAATGAACAACTATAGTGTTGCAACAGCAACGAAAAACTAATGATTGATGCTTCTCACCTCTCTCCATTCCTGTCTGTCTGTCCCTATCTATCGCTCTCTCTGACTCTCTCTGTCCCTGTAAAAAAATAAATAAAAATAAATAAAAATAAATAAATTTATTTTAAAATTTATTTTAGAGGGGAGAAAAAGAGTGAAAGAGAGAGAGAGAAAGTGGAGAGGAGCAGGAAGTTTCAACTCCCATATATACCTTAGACCAGACAAGAGCAGGGTTTTGAACCAGCAACCTCAGCATTCCAGGTAGATGCTTTTTTCCACTGTACCACCACAGGTCAGGTATAAATGGAAATTTTTATTTAATATTTTTTGGAGCACAGTTGATCACAGGTGACTAAAACTGTGGAAAGGTAAGGGGGGGACTACTGTAATGCTATAGTAAGAAAACTTGTGTAATTTCTTACGTGTGCTACTATTAATCCAATATACAAACAAGGAAGTCTCTGATAAAAAGTCACTTATCTGAGGCATAATGGGATTCCTCATGAGAGTGCACAACCCCACATCATGCAATCAGTCAAGAGTGTGGGGAAAGGCTTAGTCTTAAATTTAAGCCTTAAACTATAATGATTTTGCCAGCTTACAGCCTGTCTCCCACACCCAATGCAAACTATAAGCGAGCAAACATATATATCATATTCATAAACTTATTTGACCAACAATCCTCTAATTTTTGTGAGCCGTATATATCACAACCCTTTGTTTCCTTCATCACAGTAATCACAATTCTTTAAGTTTAAAATTTTTTTTTCATTGATTTGAGAGAGAGAAAGGGAGGAGGAAAGGGAGAGAGAGAGAAGCATCAAGTCATTGTTCCACTTAGTTGTTCAATTTTGTTGTGCACTCATTGGTTGCTTCACTTAGGTGCCCTGACCAGGGATCAAACCCATACAATTCCTAATGATTATATCTGTTAGTCTTTCAACTTTTCTTTGTATCTGCCTTAGCTTGGGAGCTTCACATGGGCAAGCCCTTTTGGTCTTGGTAACAACTGTATCCTCATCTCCAAACACCTGGACTCTAGCACTGCCTAGCATATAATAGAGGTTCAATAAATAACCATTAAAAGAGTAAGTGCATAGACTCCCAAACAAGTCATGCATTTCCATTTCTTTTTACTCAACCTCCTCTTTCCCCACTACCTCTTTTGTTGCCCAAGTCATACTTATCCTTCAAGGTCCAGTTCAAAGGTTAGCTTCCCTAGGGCCCTTCCCTGATGACTTGTTTACTATACATTCCTGTTCCCCACCTTCATGCTAGCTGAAAAACTTTCCACATACCTAGTCAGCAACTCCTTCCAGTCTCTGAGACAACTATTCTTACCTTTCACCAGTCCTTCAACCTCACAACCCAAGGAAAGGATCTCTCACCTCACTTATATATAAGAGGCCTTAGGGCAAGGTCCTCTGAGTACAGCAGTTTCCTTCCAATATATAAATTCTCAAGTCTCTTCCATTATCAAGACAAACAGGCAAATGCATAAACAAATCCTCTTCCTCAATTCACTTCCCCCTTTTTTATGAGTTACTTACTGCTGTGTAACAAACTACCCCAAATTTCCATCACTTAAAAACAATTATTTATTTTGCTCACAACTCTGCAATTTAGATAGAGTTCAACAGGGAAGGTCCTTTCAGCACCATGTGGCATCAACTAGGCCAGGTCAACTTGGGGACTGGAGGTTGAGTTGGGGACCTCAGGTTGGCATGTTAATTCTGGCTGACAGCTGGGGCTATAAGTTAACTCAGTTCTTGCCCACATAGGCCTCTCCACAGGCTTCTTGAACTTCTTCCCAACATTGTGGTTTGGTTCAAGAGTCTCTGAGACAGAAAATAGAAGGTAGCAGTTTCTTAAGGTGTGAGCTCAGAAACTGGTACAACATCATTTCTACTATGTTCTAACAGTTTAGATGCAGGAGAATGAAATATAATTCTACCTTTTGATGGGCTCTACCCATCAAGGGTCTGCAGGACCTCCAAGTACCTTAGCCTTAGGTTTGTATGTCTGTTAATAACATGAAAGCTAATCCAACAGTGTAACTAGAAATTTATCCTATTGATATACAAAAATGTGGAAAAATATGTGTCTTTAAGAATATTCATTGCACCTGACCAGGTGGTGGCACAGTAGATAGAGCATTGACCTGGGATGCTGAGAACCCAGGTTCAAAACCTCAAGGTCTCTAGTTTGAGCACAGGCTCACCAGCTTGAGTACGGGGTTGCCAAGTAGAGTGTGGGATCATAGACATGACCCCATGGTCGCTGGCTTGAGCCCAAGATTGCTAGCTTAAGCCCAAGGTTGCTGGCTTGAGCAAGGAGTCACTGGCTCAGCTGGATTCCCCTGGTCAAGGCACATATGAGAAAGCAATCAATGAACAACTAAAGTGCAGCTTATCTAGCTTAAGTGTCGGCTCACCAGCTTGAACATGGGGTCATGAGTTTAGAGCATGGAATCATAGACACGATCTCATGGTCACTGGCTTGAGTCCAAAGGTTGCTGTCTTGAGCAAGAAGTCACTGGCTCAGCTGGAGCCCCCTGGTCCAGGCACGTTTCAGAAAGCAATCAATCAACAACTGAAGTAATGCAACTACAAGTTGAGAGTTGATGCCTCCCTCCCATATATATATTCATTGCAATATCATTTCTCCCTTTCTTTCTGTCTATTCCTGCCTTCAATATATATATATATTGCAATATTACTTATATTAACAAAAGATTAGGTGCATGTGTTCATCAGAGGGAGGCTAGTGAAATAAATTATGTTTCACTATACAATGGAAAACTATGCAGCCTTGAAAAAAAACAGGAACCCTGGCCTGGTGGCTCAGTGGGCAAAGTGTTGACCCAGCATGCCAGAGGTCATGGGTTTGACCGCAGGATGGCATATACCAGAAGCAGTCAATAAGTACACAACTAAATGGAACAACTAAGTGAAACAAATTGATACTTCTCTCCCCCCACCCTTCCTCTCTCTCTCTCTCTCTCTCTCTCTCTCTCTCTCTCTCAATCAATGGAAAATTAAAGAAAAAAATTTTTAAGTAAAACAAAGTTGTTTATCCTTTTAAGAAAGATTCATAATATATTATAAAGTGAAAAAGGCAAGCAATTTTAAAAACAGGTGATGGAAGGTTAGGGGATAACAGGAAAGGAGAAGAAAATATGTATCTGTTTATTTGTAGACTAGTAGACTATCTGCAAAGCAACACAAGAAATTTTTAATGTTGATTGCTTCTAAAATGGACAAATGTTGGCTGGGGACAGGTGGTGAAGACTTTTATATATTTTGCATTTTTAAGTTTTGTGAACTCAGAAAATTTTTAAAAATTTAAATTTTATTATATATTTATTTATATATTCAGAGAATTGAGAACTGGTAGAGATCTCAAAAAATTTGGCACCAGATAAATCTGCAATCTTGTTATAGTAATACAATGCTCTAACCAACTGAGCAACCAGGGTCCTCAACAGCCCCAATTCTTAATCCTTACTCAAATACTAATTTAGTCACTATTCAATCATTGTGGCTTCTCTGAGCTATTTAAATCTTTCTTTAAATGCAGATTTTCAATTAGCTTATGAAATATTTTTCTTTCTTTTCTTATATTTTATTATTTTGTTTTTTTTGGCTTATGCTATTTTAGGAAGGATAAAACCTATTAGATATTATGGAAGGATTATTGACCAGGTTTTCACATTCCCTTCCTTTAACACTTTCCTATGTTAGCTTTTGAACTCTTTTCTTTCCAGAGAGATCATGGAATTGAGAAAAGAGAAGCAAGTTTCAAACCAGGAGACTCGACCTTTGAATTTCCACTTTTACCATTTACTGACTGAGTGGTCTTTCATATATATATTCATCTATTCAAAAAAATATTTGTTGAGCCTATTCTGTGCCAGGCACTGTCCTTGGCACTGGGATAGAGTAGTGAGCAAAACAAAGCTCCTGCTCTCATGGAGTTTATATTGTTTTTTGTTTGTTTGTTTGTTTGTTTGTTTGTTTTGTGACAGAGAGAGAGACAGAAAGAGAGACAGATAGTGACAGACACACAGGAAGGGAGAGAGATGAGAAGCATCAATTCTTTGTTGTAGCTCCTTAATTGTTCATTGATCGCTTTCTCATATGTGCCTTGACTGAGGGGCTACAGCAGAGCGAGTGACCCCTTGCTCAAGCCAGCAACCTTGGGCTTCAAGCCCAAGCCAGCGACCTTTTGGCTCAAGCCAGTGACCATGAGGTCATGTCTATGATCCCACACTCAAGCCAGTGACCCAGCTCTCAAGCTGGTGAGCCTGCACTCAAGCCAGATGAGCCTGGACTCAAGTCGGCGACCTGGGGGTTTTGAACCTGGGTCTTCTGCATCCCAGTTCGACACTCTATCCACTGTGCCACCACCTGGTCATGCATGGAGTTTATATTTGAATGGGGAGAGACCACTAATAAACAAAATGAATAAGTATTATATATGTCGTCTTAAACGGTCATAACTGCTATGGAGAAAAACAAAGGACAGGAGGATAAGGAGTATGGGAACAGGGGGTACAATTTTATTTTACTATTATTTTTTTATAACCCTACCTCTGCAGCATGCCCAGGTGGTATAATTTTAAATAGAATTAAGAACATCTCTTGACAAGGCCACATTGTAATGGTGACAGTTGAGGCAAGACTCTAAGGATGTGAGGGAGTAGTTACATGGATTTCCGGGATAGAGGAAACAGTAAGTGCAAATGCTCTGAGGTGATGAGTGGCCTTGATGAAGAGCAGCCAGGAGCTCAATTGGCTGAAAGGGAGTAAATAGGAGAGCAGAGTAAAGAGTTCAGAGAGTGGAGGAGGTCAGCCAGAGAGGAGGCTGGACAGTGACCTGTGACTGAGTGAATTAATTTCTGACAATTATAACAATAGGTTTAAATAATGTAACATAGATGAAAAGTTCCTGCCAAAAATTATGATCTGAACAGATGGAAGTAAGTTTAATTGTCTGCAAGTCTTTGTGGCTGTTTTTCAGTTAGGGGAATTGTTTTTACCTAATGATTTACTCCCTATGATTAGAGAGATGTCTGTTCTGAACCATCTTTACAAAGACAAAAAACATGTAGCTAATGTCAAGTAAGGTGTTGGCCCATATCCCAGAGTTGATTTTTGTTTATATCTAAAAGGTATAAACGTACACATCTGTAGCAGAGAGAATGCTGCTGGAACACTCCCCTCTAATAGAAGCCAAAGGTGAAGAGGTGAGAGGAACAGCGGCTGGAGGTCACTGGGGAATGACACGGACTGATTTAGTTGATTCAGCAGAACATTTAGTCAATTTGAACATCTGATAGATTAATTCTCTGCAGCATGGGCTGAACACCTTATCTATGACCAAAGTTTCCAAACTATAGCATTGCCTAGCCAAAACGGGTTTTTCTCTACCAATCTTCCTATTTATTTACTGAGACCTAGCGGTGTTAGTTAAAGTAAAGGGACCGAGGCAACCGGACCCTTCAGAAGCCAATCAAGAGACATCTGTCTGAGAACAAAGGTGAAAGAAAACCAGTGCAGAAGCCTGTTCCCAACTCCAGATTCTAAAGGTCACACCACTGCGTCCTGTTGCTTCCTCCAGAAGCCCTTTTTTTCTGGCTTGCAGTAGAGCCTTGCTGTTCTAGCAACTGATAGAAACCCAGGTGGATTGAATTTATTTTGCTATCATCAATCCATCAATCTCAGGTCTGTTAAATATTAATGCCTCAGGCCAAGATGACCTAAGGTTCTCTAAGAAGTATCCAGGTAACACAATTCAACAACATCAGCAACTAGAACTAACCTAAACACACACACTCACACAGAGCTATACTGACAGAGGATAAACTAAAATTAGTTGTTAGGGTTATGAGGTTATTTTATCCTATTTTTCAAAATATTGCTTTCAAAATTTAAAAAATTCATATGGGGTTTTAGCAAACATGAATTTCCAAGAAGTTTTGTGTGATTAATTTTTGTTTTCAAACTCCAAAAAACCTACTCTATAAAGGAGATTAATTTTTTTAAAAAAACTCAGTATGTCAATGTAATGCAGCCATTAAGATAGGCTGTTGAAGGCCCTGGCCAGTTAGTTCAGTTGGTTAGTGTCGTCCAGAAACACCAAAGTTGCAAGTTCAATCTCGGTCAAGGCACATATGGGAAGTAACCAAATGCATGACTGAGTGGAACATTAAATGAATGATTCCCTCTCTCTCTGTCTCTCTCCTTACCTCTCTTGTCTCTATAAAATCAATCAATTAAAAAAGAAGAAGAAGAAAAAAGATAGGTTGTAGAAGACCAGTGAGTAACTGAGAGAATATTCAGGATATATTATGAAGTAATATCCAGGATATAAATGTGAAGTAAAGCCCTGGCCAGATAGGTCAGTTGGTTAGAGCATCATCCCAAAGCGCAGAAGTTGCCAGTTGAATCCCTAGTCAGGGATCTCTGTCTCTCTCACAAAGAAAAAGAAGAAAGAAAGAAAGAAAAAGAATCAACCAATAAATGCATAAATAAGTGGAACAACAAATCAATGTTTCTCTCCCTTCCATTCTTTCTAAAATCAATAAGTAAATTTAAAAAAAAGCTAACATTTTTGCCTGACCAGGTGGTGGTGCAGTGGATAGAGCGTCAGACTGGGATGTGGAAGGACCCAAGTTCGAGAACCCAAGCTCGCCAGCTTGAGCGCGGGCCCATCTGGCTTGAGCGCGGGCCCATCTGGCTTGAGCAAAAGCTCACCAGCTTGGACCCAAGGTCGCTGGCTCCAGCAAGGGGTTGCTCGGTCTGCTGAAGGCCCGCGGGCAAGGCACATGTGAGAAAGCAATCAATGAACAACTAAGGTGTTGCAACGGCAACAGAAAACTGATGATTGATGCTTCTTATTTCTCTCCCTTACTGTCTGTCTGTTCCTGTCTATCCCTCTCTCTGACTCTCTGTCTCTGTAAAAAAAATAAAAATAAAAATTTTAAAAATGAGTTCTGTACAATGCCATTAAATAAATATTTTTAGACATACCGAATATATATGAAAATGACTAACATAGTAACATTATTTATTCTTAGAAGATTAAATTATAGCTGGTTTTAATTTTCTTTGCACTGATCTACATTTTCAAAAATTTTTATAATGAACATGTACTATTTTTATAATAAGAATTATTTCAATTTTGTATTAATTAAAATTCAGCTGCCTAATATTTCTAAAAATCAAATTAATTTTCCAACTAGAAACACAAATAAAGCAAGTGAGCTATCTTCTTTCTCTCCTTCAGAAAATGGCTTGAGAAAAGCACACAGCCATGAAGATTTTGTGCCACTACAATTTAATAACGGTGAGCACTTCCTCTGTGTTATGTACTGTGTCAGTATTTTGCCTGTATCACCTCACCTAATCTGTACAACCCCCTGAGGAAGTTCCCATTAGGGGGCTCATGTTAGAGATGAGGAAACTGAAGAGCAGAAAAGATAAGTAAACTGACCAAGACCACAAAGTTGAGAAGAGGCACAGACCTGGGCTGTGGGGTTCCAAAACCTGAGGTCTTACCACTATTGGTCTCTATATCTGGGCAGCCCTGGTCACCCCCTCATCCATCACTTTCAGTAGCTGTGGTAAGTTCTCGTTCTATCCTCAAAACTCACTCTTAGCAGCTGACCTGATTTCAGAGAAAAAAAGAATCCCTTCAGCTTCCTGCATCCTTCTTTGACTTATCCACTCTCTCTTAAAAGGAGAAGCCTTATATGATTGCAATATTTGGGATATACTTCTACTAACAGAGTTATTTTTTATCTAAAATTCAAATGTCCTGTCCTGGGCATCCTTACTTAGAGAAGACTCTCAGCTATCTTTCATCCTAAGAAAACATACCAAAACAATCATGATTTCTTATCCCTTTCCAACAACAAATCACCTCACCAGAAGATTCCTATTATGCCTACCACTCCTATACTCCCTCCCAAGGAAAACTGTGTGACAACAAAACCTGAATCTGCTGGCCTGGCCTGTGGTGGCACAGTAAATACAGCACGGACCTAGAACACTAAGATCGCCAGTTTGGAAACCCTGGGCTTGCTTGGTCAAGGCACATAAGACAAGCAATCAATGAATAACTAAAGTGAAGCAACTATGAGTTGGTACTTCTCAAGCCTCTCCTCTCCCCTTTCCCTGAAAAATCAATAAATAAAATATTTTTTAAAAAAATGCATCTTCTATCGTCCTTGATTCTTTTGTTTGAAACTGTCAGGATCTGGCCTCCATAGCTGATTGGAGATTGGTCTGTACAATTACTATAACCTCCACTTGACCTCAGAACCTGTCCACAGCCTGACTAGTGGTGGTGCAGTGGATAGAGCATCAGACTGGGATGCTGTAAAGCCAGTAGTTGCGGCCACAATCACAGCCGCCCGGCCAGTGCAGGTTTGCATTAGATTCGGACAGTCGGGAATGAAACAACGGAGCCAAGAACTGGTGAGCCATCAGCTTTAATTCTAGCTTGCACCCGGCGGGCAAGTAAAAACACACACTGGGCTCCAAAACCCACTAATTCAGTGTTCACAAAGCTACTGACTTATCCGAGTTTCCTAGAATCAAAAAGTTTCTAGCTTACCAGACTTATCCACCTCTGTCCCCCATCTCCTTCTCCAGCACAAACTCTGAACAAACTGGCTTCTCCCTCAGCACTGTGCCATCTTGGCTGCTTCTCCTGGCCTCCACGTGGCCTTAATCTGCTCTCCTCTCTAATACCTCAGGAACCAAGAGAGAGTAAGATCTCAGTCTGCCCCACTTTATAGTGTAGATTCAAAACCCTTAATCCCATCTACAAACAAGGAAGTCTCTGATACAAAGTCACTTATCTGAGGCATAATAGGAGGATTCCTCATGAGAGTGCACCACCCCACATCATCCAATCAGTCAAGGGTGTGGGGAAAAGCTTACTCTTAAAACTAAACTTCAGGCTATAAGGATACAGCCTGCTTACAACCTGTCCCCACACCCAATAATATAATTACGTCCATCCCAAGCATAAGGGCAAATAATATTATCTGAGTGATGGGGTTCTATGTGGGCAGCGCCATTTTTAACAAAGTGAGCATATTATATTTTATCTGCCCAACAGATGCTAAGGTCCCAGGTATGAAACTCAGAGATTGCTGGCCTAAGAGTGGGTTCACCAGCTTACGTGTGGGATCATAGACATGATCCCGTGGTCACTGACTTGAGCCCAAGGTCACTGGCTTGAGCAAGGGGTCACTGGCTCAGCTGGAGTCCCTCCCTTACCCCCCAGTCAAGGCACATATGAGAAGCAATCAATGAAAAATTAAAGTGATGCAACTACGAGTTGATGCTTCTCATCTCTCTCCCTCTCTCTCTCTCTCTCGCTTTAAAAAAAAAAGAAAAGAAAAGAAGAAGAAAGAAATAAACTGTTCACTTCTGGAAAGAAACCCAAAACACTAATTCAAAAGAATATATGCTCCCTTATGTTCATGGCAGCATTATTTACAATAGCCAAAATTTGGAACCAGCCCAAGTGCCCATCAGTAGATGAGTGGATAAAAAATAAAAAAACTGTGGTGCATTTACCAATCAAGTATTACTCAGCCATAAAAATGAAGGCATTCTTACCTTGACAGAATGGATGGATCTGAAGATTATTATGCTAAGTGAAACAAACCAGTCAGAGAAAGACAAGTACCATGTGATTTCACTCATGTGTGGAATCTATTGAACAAAATAAACTAACAAAATACAAACAGACTCATAAATATAGAGAACAGACTGACAGCTGTTAGGGGGAGGGAGTTTTAGGGGTTAGGTAAAAAAAAATGAAGGGAGTAAGGAAAAAAAAACACCTCAGACACAAGCAACAATATGATGATTACCAGAGGAAAAAGGGGGGTGGAGCAGGTAGAAGAGGATAAAGGGTGGATAAATGACTTGGGGTGGTGAACACACATTATGATACACAGAAAATATAGAATTGTATACATGAAACCTATATAATTTTATTAATCAATATCACCCCAATAAATTCAATTTTTAAAAATTTAAAAAATCTTTTAAATCTACAGGTCTCAGGATTTAAGCTCCTTTTACAATTGGCTCAAAAAAATAAAAAATAAAATTGGCTCAGACTAAAATATTTTTCTTTTCAGAGGGTTCTATTTTACTATTTGCACTCATGATACTCATACAACAATGTGATAGAAACAATATCTATTCAACAGAAAACGAAGGGACCGTCTAGCCATGGCCTGGTTAATTGGAACAATAAAGTCAAAAAGCATGTATTTTTATTTCACCAGATAATCTCTCTTGTCTCTTCTAATTTTACATTTATTTATTTATGTATTTATTTAATTTTAGAGAGAGAGGAAAGGAAAGAAACATTGATTTGCTGTTCCACCCATTTATGCATTTATTGTTTGATTCTTTGTATGTGCCCTGATTGGTGATCAAATCCACAACCTTGGCATTTCAGGATGACGCTCTAACCAACTGTGCTACCCAGCCGGGTGCATTTTATATTTGAATTTAGACTGTACTTAAGTACTTAAGTGTTAGCCTGGTTCAACAACTATAGTCTCATGTTTTTTTGTTTTGTTTTGTTTTTAAAGGACAGAGAGAGTCAGAGAGAGGGATAGGTAGGGACAGACAGACAGAAATGGAGAGAAATGAGAAGCATCAATCATTAGTTTTTGCTGCCGTTGCGACCCCATAGTTGTTCATTGATTGCTTTCTAACATGTGCCTTGACCACGGGCCTTCAGCAGACTGAGCCATCCCTTGCTGGAGGCAGCGACCTTGGGTCCAAGCTGATGAACTTTTTGCTCAAGCCAGATGGGCCCGCGTTCAAGCTGGTGAGCTCGGGGGTCTTGAACCTGGGTCTTCCACATCCCAGTCCGACGCTCTATCCACTGCGCCACCGCCTGGTCAGGCAAGAATATGTTTTTATCACAATCCTTAAAGCTTTGGTGGCTTCTGGCTGCCTAATCCAAATTCCTCAATCTTATGGATTTATATAGCAGCTGATTCCAATCTGCTTTTCTGATTTTATCTTTCAGTAATCTCTTCTACTGTAACTAAATTTGCCTCTGGTATTTTATTCATAGAAATGCCTAATTCAAGCCCTACTTTCTTTGGCAAACTCCTCAGGTCTTTCCTATCAGAAGAGAGTTTTGGATCTCTCCTGAATGACATTAACATGTTGCATATTTCTTTGACCCTTACCATTTTCTAGCTTGTATTATTAACCCTTTATGTTTGTGTGCAGAATCAAACCCACAACCTTGGTTTATCTGAACACACTAACCAACTGAGCTGCCAAGGTAGAGCCAATAGAGTTGTATCTTATTGGTCACATTACATAAGAAGGTTGTGTCTGATTGGTTAATTCTTGGTACCAGAACTCCATATGTGCAAGTAGAGGCACCTGATTTTTTAAAGAGCCACTTTGGAGTGCTCACTCGGGCAGCATATATACTAAAATAGGAACAATACAGAGAAGATTACCATGGACTCTGAGCAAGGATGACATTCAAATCTGTGAAGCAGTCCTTATTTATTTACTTATTTATTTTGAAGCATTCCATATTTTTTTAAAGTCACTTTGGAGCAAAAACGGTAGCTAATTACTATTTTTATTATTGTTGATGTAAGTCTAAATTATACCAACCTAGCCAGATAGCTCAGTTGGTTAGGGCATTGTCCCGAGGCACAGAAGTTGCCAGTTCTGTCCCCTGTCAGGGCACATGCAGAAACAGACCGATGTTCCTTTCGCTCTACCATTCTCTCTCTCTAAAATCAATCAATAAAAATTAAAACAAAAGCAAAAAAAATTATAGCTATTTTTGTCAGATAAGCAAAAAAGATTTTTTTTTTTTGCTGTGCTGCAGAATTTTAATGATTAATTTATGTGTGCCATCCAATGAAAAAGGTTGAAAACTGCTGCTCCAAGGGACTGAAATCATGTTAACCAGAAGCTCCCAAGGATGATCTATTTTGCGGTGGGTGTGGCCATAGTGTAGGGTGTTTTCCTTCTGATGAAAACTAAATTATGGATGAGAAATTTCTGTCAATGTAAGAAACTCTGAAACCTGTAAAGAATTTATTAAGAGTTTATTTGAGCCAAACTGATGATATATGCGGGGAACAAGATCTCAAATGCTTCCAAGAATAACAGTATTGCATTTTTTAAAAATGTATTTGAAATTAAAGAGCAAATATAAGTAAGATTACATGGAGATGGGAGGAAGTCAGGTGGAGATTGGATTACAGGATAGTTAAAAAGATTATGTGCTCTCTTGAGGGTGGCTTCTTTCATTCCTTCATTTTTTGTTTCTTTACCTTGAATTTATGGGGTATGGTGGTGGCTTATTTTAAAAGTATGTTAACTTAGATGCCTAGTAACAAGAGACAAGGCTTATTAAAGGCCAAGAAAAATCTTTTACTAAAGAAGTTATATGTCACCTGACCAGGCAGTGGTGCAGTAGATAGAGCATTGCCCTGGGACACAAGGGACCCAGGCTCGAAACCTCGAGGTCGCCAGCTTGAGCACAGGTTCATCTGGCTTGAGTGTGGGCTCACCAGATTGAGCGGGGAGTCACTGGCTTGAACGTGTGATCATAAACATGACCCCAAGGTTGCTAGCCTGAGCCCAAGGTCGCTGGCTTGAGCAAGGGGTCTCTGGCTCGGCTGCAGTCCCCCAGTCAAGGTACATATGAAAAAGCAATCAATAAATAACTAAGGTGCCTCAAAGAAGAATTGATGCCACTCATCTCTCTCCCTTTCTATCTGTTCCTCTCTCTGTCTCTCTTGCAAAAAATAAATAAATTAAATTAAAATTTAAAGAAAGGTCACCCTGGCCTGACCAGGTGGTGGCGCAGTGGGTAGAGCATCAGACTGGGATGCGGAAGACCCAGGTTCGAGACCCCAAGCTCGCCAGCTTGAGCGCGGGCCCATCTGGCTTGAGCAAAAGCTCGCCAGCTTGAACCCACGGTCGCTGGCTCCAGCAAGGGGTTGCTCGGTCGGCTGAGAGCCCATGGTCAAGTCACGTGTGAGAAAGCAATCAATGAACAACTAAGGTGTTGCGATGGCAACGAAAAACTAATGATTGATGCTTCTCACCTCTCTCCGTTACTGTCTCTTTGTCCCTATCTATCCCTCTCTCTGACTCTCTGTCCCTGTAAAAAAAAAAAAAAAAAAGGTCACCCTGAGGTTACTTTTCATAGAATCCATTTTTTTCTTTCATCCACAGTTCCTAGTAAGCAGAAACAAAAGGAAAAAGAGGAAAAAGGGTGTAAAGCCAGTATCCACAGCTACCATCACAAATGCCTGGTCCTTGCAGGTTTGCATTAGATTCGGACAGTCGGTAATGAAACAACGGAGCAAAGAATTGTTGGGCCATCAGCTTTAATCCTAGCTTGTACCCAGTGCACACACTGGGCTCCAAAACCCACTCATTCAGTGCTCACAAAGCTACTGACTTATCTGAGTTTCCTAGAATCAAAGGTTCCTAGCTCACCAGTCTTATTCACCTCTGTTCCCCATCTCCTTCTCTCTGCACAAACTCTGCACTAACTGGCTTCTCCCTCAGCACTCCACCATCTTGGCTGCTTCTCTCCTCCACTTAGCCTTAATCTGCTCTCCTCTCTAATGCTAACCTCAGGAACCGAGAGAGAGCAAGCTCCCGGTCTGCCCCACTTTATAGTGTAGAAATCCAAACCTTAAATCCAATCTACAAACAAGGAAGTCTCTGATACAAAGTCACTTATCTGAGGCATAATAGGAGGATTCCTCATGAGAGTGCACCACCCCACATCATCCAATCAGTCAAGGGTGTGTGGAAAAGCTTACTCTTAAAACTAAGCCTTAGGCTATAACTACCCGGCCTGCCCATAGCCTGTCCCCCAACACACATTAATATCAACGGACTTGCATGTGGGCAGCGCCATCTTTAACAAAGTGAGCATAATATATTTTATCTGTCCAACCAAGGGGATGAACTCTATAACCATGTATTCATGTTCTATTACTGTTATAACACATTACCACAAACTGTGACTAGCAGCAACACAGATTTACTATCTTACAATTCTATGGGTTAGAAATGTGACACAGGACTCACAGGAGGACTAAAACCAAGATGTTGGGTGCATGCTTCAGTAGCACATGTACTTACAAAAGAAAGAAAAGAAAAGATGATGGCAGGTTCTATTCCTCTTTGGAGACTCTAGGGGAGAATCTGTTTGCCTTTGCTATCATCTAGAAGTGACTATTTCTGGTGTCCTGGTCCCCTTCTTTCATCTTCAAAGCCAAAAATGTCAGGTTTAATCTCCCTCTCCCACTTTAAAAAATTCTTGTGATTATGTTGAACTCACCCAAATAAATTCAGGATAATATTCACATCTTGAGGTTCTTAAACACATCTACAAAGTGTTTTGCCATGTAAATGAACATATCTGCACATCTGGGGATGAGGACATAAGAGCTTTGGGAGGTCATTATTCTCCCTGTCACAATTAAATTTCTGAAAAGATAACATTTGAAACATATATTAGGTTATACATTTTAACATTTGTGTCAAATAAGGAAATATTTTTTTTATTCCCAAATTTTGACTCTCATCACATTATAATATTGAAGGAATCAAAGGACAACAATCACCCAGACAACTTGGTGAAGGCAGTAGGATTTATTAAAGCCGACAGAACATGTGAGACTTGTAGCTCCAAAACACGGACTCCCCGAAGTTATTTTTCTTACAGGTTATATACCTTTACAGTATCTAAGCAATGGGCATATGATTTCTTTGTTTAAGGTTTCCCAGGACTCAAGGAGAGGGGAGGGAAAGTTTCAGTGGGGTCAGCAAGTGGGGAGGAGTTTCTAGATCACTGGCCATAGTTACATACAGATCCTGCTATTCTTGCTTTGTATTGTAACTATGAGATATAGTTAATTTATTACTGGTTGACTTGGTTACCCCTGCTGGCTCCTTTCCCTTGTATTCTTTTCATTTTTTCCTTCTCAAGGAAGAGGGGCCTGCCCCTCCTTCCTCAATAAAGTGATCGGAAACAAATTAACAATCATTGGTGGCCCTGGCCAGTTGACTCAGTGGTAGAACATTGACTTGGCAGTGGAAGTCCTGGGTTCAATTCCCAGTCAGGGCACACAGGAGAAGTGCCCATCAGCTTCTCCATCCCTTACCCTTCTCTCTCTCACACACTTTCTCTCTCTTCCCGTCCTGCAACCATGGCTCAATTTGAGCAAGTTGACCCCAGGCATTGAGTATGGCTTCATGGACTTGCCTAGGCACTGAAATAGCTCAGTTGCTGAGCAATGGAGCAGCAGCCCCAGATGGACAGTGCATCACCCTATAGGGGGCTTGCCCAGTGGATCCCAGTAGAGGAGCCTATGGGAATCTATCTTTCTGCCTCCTGGCCTCTAAGTGAAAAAAGAAAAACAGAAAAAAATACCTTCACAGGGCTCCTTCTGTAATACCCATAATATCACAAAAATCTTGGTCTCAGGCTTTGTAGCCTCTCCTAATATACAATGACATTGTGCTCACTTGGGGTTTGGGCATTTCTGCCCAAGCAGGTCAGCTTGGGGTCCAGTCACTCTAGATGACCCAAAACACTCTGAGGTCTTGACCCCTCCCTGGGCTCCTAAATAATTAATAAAGTTTCTGGTACTCCAGGACTCTCCCCTGTCTAAGAGTATCTCCATTGTTCTCCACCCCTACTCCATAACTCTCTCAGTCTTCTCTATCTTTCTTCCCTCCTCTAGACTGGGTTTACACTTTTACAAAAAACCTGAAGAGCATTTGGCTTAAACTGCTTTTGGCTTTCTCTCTTGCAAAAAAATCCCAAGAAAGAAATTACAAAAGACCTAGACACAAAAGACCTGTGTAGCCTGACCAGGCAGTGGCGCAGTGGATAGAGCGTCAGACTGGGATGTGGAAGGCCCAGGTTTGAAACTCCAAGCTCACCACTTGAGCGCGGGCCCATCTGGCTTGAGCAAAAGCTCGCCAGCTTGGACCCAAGGCCCCTGGCTACAGCAAGGGGTTGCTCAGTCTGCTGAAGGCCTGCGGTCAAGGTACATGTGAGAAAGCAATCAATGAACAACTAAGGTGTTGCAACGGCAACGAAAAACTAATGATTGATGCTTCTCACTTCTCTCCGTTCCTGTCTCTTTGTCCCTATCTATCCCTCTCTCTGACTCTCTCTCTCTGTCCCTGTAAAAAAAAAAAAGCCTGACCTGTGGTGGTGCAGTGGATAAAGCATGGACCTGGGAACACTGAGGTCGCCAGTTCAAAACCCTGCACTAGTCTGGTCAAGGCACATATGGGAGTTGATACTTTCAGCTCCTCCCCCCTTTCTCTCTTTCTCTCTCTCTATCTCACTCTATGTCTCCTCTCTAAAATGAATAAAATAAAATTAAAAAAAAAAAAAAAGGCCAATGTAGTGAACATACTCTCAAAATCACCTGGGCTCATGTTGTGAAATTTTTCCTCTATGAAGTCAAGAACCCTCACATTACTGACTGGCCCTAGGCAAACCAGAGGACCGGGTCCCCTGTCCAGTAACCCAACCATCATTACAATCTAGTTCTAGATCTTCCATCACCCCAAATGAAAATCTTATACCCATAGTCTATAAAAAGAAGAGTTTATCTGAGCCAAATTGATGACATGTACCAGGGAGCAAGAACTCAAATGCTCCCCAAAACAATAGTTTTGCAGGGTTTTTTACACATTTGAAATTAAGGAGGAGAGGCCCAGGCCAGATAGCTTGGTTAGTTAAAGCATTATCCCAATACATAAAAGTTGCAGGTTTAATTCCTGGTCTGGTCACATACAGGAAGAGATCGATGTGTCTATCTCTCCCTTTCCCTCTCCCTAAAATCAATAAAATTTAAAAAAAAATTAAGGAGAAGTAAGGAAGATTTTAGAAATGTAAAAGGAAGTAAGGTAGATTACACAAAAGAGATTACATAGAACAGTCAACAAGATTATGTGCTTTCTTAAAAATGTCAATGCCTTCCGGAGGGAAGGGTGTTATTTTTGACATTTCAAAGGTGTTTTAACCTAGATGCAAAAGAACAATGGGTAAAACTGGCATAAAACCTTTCACTAAAGAATTATAGGCCTGGGACATGACTACCCACCATGAGCTAACCAGTTAAGAATTTATGGTCAGATTACACTGAGAGGTTAATTTTCATAAAATCTTATTTTTTTATTCACATTATTTTTTTAATCCATATTATTAAACAGTCACTTTCTATTCCACCTTCCCCAATTCTTTATTTTATAGATTTTATATTAATTTTTTCACTTAATAGAATGTATTTATAAAAAATTTAAAATACATAAGCAATATAGAAAATATAAAGATAAAAATCTCTTTCCCACCCTATCTTATCTGTTTCTCTGAAGTATTCTTTCAGAATTTCTACACATATAAACAATTTTTTCCTCATTTTTACACAGAATGTACCATTCTATAAATAGTTCTGTCCCTAGCTTATTTTTTTAAGTTAGAAGTATATCTTTATAAAGTCGTTGTAGCAACTAATATGTAGGATAACCATAAATCCTATTTTGTTTGGGACAGTCCCTGGTATGCCAGGTGTTGCAATGATAAATTGTATGATCACTCTACTTATATGGAGTTTGTAGCCTATTTATTTATTTATTATTATTTTTTTTATTTAGAGGGGGGAGAGAGATGAGAATCATCAACTCGTAGCGTGTCACTTTAGTTACTCATTGATTCTTTTTATACATACATTGACTAGGAGGGGGAGTTAAGGCTGAGCCTGTGACCTCTTGCTCAAGCCAGCGACCTTGGGCTCAAACCAGCAACCTTGTGCTTCAAGCCAGTGACTTTGGGATCATGTTGATGATCCTGTGCTCATGACAGTGACCCCACACTCAAGCCAACAACCTCGGGGTTTCAAACCTGGGGCCTCAGCATCCCAGGGTAATGCTCCTTCTGCTGCACCACCATTGGTCAGGCTGTAGCCCACTTTTTACCAAAAAACAAATTATAAACAATTTGAGAGCCAGGAGAGCCAGGTTCACATTGGCAAATTAATATACATTTGTTGATTGATTTACTATGGGTCCTGGGTGATTCCTTTTTTTTTTTTTTTTTACTGACTAAATTTTAAGATTTTTTTTTTTTACAGGGACAGAGAGTCAGAGAGAGGGATAGACAGGGACAGACAGACAGGAACAGAGAGAGACAATAAGCATCAATCATCAGTTTTTTGTTGTGACACCTTAGTTGTTCATTGATTGCTTTCTCACATGTGCCTTGACCACGGGCCTTCAGCAGACCGAGTAACCCTTTGCTCGAGCCAGCGACCTTGGATCCAACCTGGCGAGCTTTTGCTCAAGCCAGATGAGCCCATGCTCAAGCTGGTGACTTCGGGGTCTCGAACCTGGGTCCTCTGCATCCCAGTCCGACGCTCTATCCACTGCACCACCTCCTGCTCAGGTCTTACTGAATTTTAGAGAGATGGAGAGGGGAAGGGAGAAAAAGGGGAGAGGGAAGGGAAGCATTCATTTGCTGTCCCACTCAACTGTGCATTGGTTTTTTCCCATGTATGCCCTGACTGGGGGGAGCAAACCCTTGACATTGCCGTTTTGGGATGACGCTCTAACTGACTGAGCTAACTAGCCAGAGCCTTCGGTGATTCTTAAACAAAATTTTGAAAATGACTATTCTTGTGAAATATATAAGGTACAAATAAGTGATCTTTAATCTGCCATTAATCTTGAAAATTAACCTATTTATCTACCTCACAGAGGGGCTCAAAACACAACAAATAAATGTTCAATTATATTTGAAGATGCTACTTTGTTTTAGAAACTAAATTGATTGTATGTATGACAATATTAAATATACATACATATCCTCTAATATTGGAATTCCTCTCCTAGAAAGTTATTGCATATATATATATATATATTACCCAGATACTCAAATATGGTTGTTAGGTAGTGTTTATTGCTACAGTTAACTGGAAACAACCTACATGCCCATTAAGAGGGAAATGGTTGAATAATTTAAGGTACTTAATGAAATGCTATGCAGCTATTAAAAACAGTGTGGCATCACCAGAAGAGGCAGTGGGGCAGTGGATAGAAAATCAGCCTGGGACACAGAAGACCCAGGTTCAAAACCCTGAAGATTCTGACTTGAGTGCGGGCTCAACTAGTTTGAGCATGGGCTCACCAGCTGAAGAATGGTTCACTGGCTTGAGCATGAAATCATGGACATGATCCCATGGTTGCTGGTTTGAGCCCAAGAGTCACTGGCTTGAAGCTCAAGGTTGCTGGTTTGAGCAAGGGGTCACTGGCTTGGCTGGAGCCTCCTGGTCAAGGCGCATATGAGAAAGCAATCAGTGAACAGTTAGAGTGCCACAACAAAGAATTGATGCTTTTCATCTCTCTCCTTTTCTGTCTGTTTGTCCCTATCTGTCCTTCTCTCTGTGTCTCTCTTGCTAGGACAAAAAGAAAGAAAGAAAGAAAAAGGGCGTGGCATTGGCCTGACCTGTGGTGACGCAGTAGATAAAGCATCGACCTGGAATGCTGAGGTCGCCAGTTCAAAGCCCTGGGCTTGCCTGGTCAAAGCACATATGGGAGTTGATGCTTCCTGCTCCTCCCCTTTCTCTCTCTCTTTCTCATTTGTTCTCTCTCTTCTTTCTCTCTATAAAAATGAATAAATAAAATCTAAAATAAAATTGAAAAGAGTGAATTTAAAAAAAAAGAAAAAAAAGGTGTGGCATCAAGGGAATGAGAAGAAAAGCCACAAACTAGGAGAAAATACTTGGCAAAAGTCACATCTGATAAAGGACTAATATCCAAAATAAACAAAGATTTCTTAAAATTCAACAATATGAAAACAAACAACCCAATTTATAAAATAGTCCAAAGACCTGAATAGATACCTCACCAAAGAAGATGTATAAAGAAAGAACACACACACACACACACACACAAAGAAGATATACAGATGGCAAGTAAGCATATAAAAAGATAAAAGTGTCATTAGGGAGTTGCAGCTAAAACAAAGAGATATCACTATACGTCTGTTAGAATGGCGAAATTGAAAACACTGACACCAAATGTTTACAAGGATATGGAGCAACAGGAATGAGAATTCATTGCTGATAGGAATGCAAAAAGGTACAAGCATGTTGGAAGACAATTTGGCAGCTTCTTACAAAAATAAATATACTCTTACCATACCATTCAGAAATCACATTGCTTGGTATTTATCCAAATGAGTTGAAAACTGATGTCCACACAAAAACCTGCACATGGATGTATATAACAGCTTGATTCATAATTGTCAAAACTTGGAAGCAACCAAGATGTTCTTTAGTAGGTGAAAAGATAAACTGTGGTATATCCAGGCAGTGCAATATTATTTAACACTAAAAAGAAATGAGTTGTTATTAGAGTTGCAGTTAAGCAAAGACTTGTGGAGACAAAATACCTCAGCAGGGCAATTTTAATAACTTTGCAGAAGGGTGTGCTGCTACTAGTGAAATCCAGCCAGCAAGTGTGTGGGCAGGGGGTTGGGTTCTGTTTTTGTTCCTAAGAGGCCCTAGGCTGGGTCTTGCTCCATTGTCTGCGGTGGTGACCTTACAATCTTACTTTTTCCCTGACTGGCTAATTTAAATGGCTGTATGAAGTGGGAAGGGAGAGGTGGGACTAGAGTTAGCTTTGGGGTATTGTTGCCTGAAACCAGATGAGGGGGTTGAGGAAATCTCTGTTGGAAGATACAAGATGAGAAGGTTGAGGAAATCTCTTTTGAAGGAAAGAACATGAGGTAAATAAATTGTTTGCCTTCACTATCAGACCCACTCTGATAGTGGGTGAAAAGAAATGAAGGAATCTTAAATGCGTATTGCTAAGTGGAAGAAGCCAATCTGAAAAGCCTCCATACTGAATGATTCCAATTATCTGACACTCTGGAAAAGGCAAAAGACAGTAAAAAAAAGATCTGTGGTAGCCAAAGGTTGGGGTGGGGGGTGAGGAATGAATAGGCAGAACTCAGAGAACTTTTAGGACCTTGAAACTGTTTTGTATTCTATAATTGTGAATACACGGCGTTATACATTTGCCCAAACTCATAGAATGTACAACATCAAGAATGAACCCTAATGTAAATTACTGACTTTGGGTGATAATGGTGTGTTGATACAAGTTCATTGTTTATAACAAATGTACTACCCTGGTGTGGGATTTCTTGTGGGAGAGTGTTGGGCAGATAAGTTAGTTTATGCTTACTCTTATTGTTAAAGATGGCCACTGCTTTCATGTGGTAATGCTCTCACATGATATAGCTAATTGCCGTTCTTGCTTGGGAAGGGGCTTGGTTATGCTAATGTGTGCTGGAGGAGGGGCTTTTGCACCAAATGTTTTTAAAAGAGGAGGTAGGAGGCCATTTTGCAGAGTAGACCCTGCTGTGGTAGGGATTAGGCGCCCATGTTGTAGCAGGGCAAGGAGGACACGTGGAGGAGGCAGCCAAAATGGCAAAATGCTGAAGGAGAAGCCAGTTTGTGCAGGAGAAAGAGATGGGGAACAGAGATGAATAAGACTGAGTGAGGCTATTAGACCTTTGATTCTAGGAAAACTGGAAAGATTCTCCTGGTTATGGAACTGGAGGAATATGTGAGTGGGTTTTGGTGCCCCATGTGTTTGTTTTTACTTGTTGACTGGTACGAGTCTAGAATAAAGGAAAATGGACCACCAGTTTTTGGCTCCACTGTTTCTTTACGATCTCTCCAGATTAAATGTGAACCTGCGTTGGCCAGTGTTGGGCAGATAAAATATATTATGCTCACTTTGTTAAAGATGGTGCTGCACACATGAAAGACTATTGTCCAGGTGATGGCTTGGATGGGCGTGATTAAGTTAATATGTGTTGGGGGAGGGCTTTCACGCCAAAAGGTTTTAAAAGGAAGAGAGATCATGTTATTTTGGGAGAAGAGGGATTACGATCTAGGACAGTGGTTCTTAACCTTTTTTGAGGTACCGAACCCAGCAGTTCCATATGCGCATTCAACGAACCCTTCTTTTAGTGATAAATAAAATATGATTTTTTTTCCAAATTCAAGACATAGGTATATGTTTTTTTACTGGTGCACAAAATGAGCCGTGCATGAACATCACCTTGCTCAAAGAACAAAACCAACAAAGTGCATGAACTCACAACAAATTACGGTATTACTTTATTCTGGACTCCACGGCAGAGGCTTCTCCGAACCCCTGAGACCGACTCATCGAACCCCTAGGGTTTGATAGAACCCAGGTTAAGAACCATTGATCTAGGAGGAGAGCAGAGAAAGGCCACGTGAAGGAGGCCAGTAGAAGCAGCCAAGATGGTGGAGTGCTGAGGGAGAAGCCAGTTTGTGCAGAGTTTGTGCAGGGAGAAGGAGATGGGGAACACAGGTGAATAAGTCTCGTGAGCTAGAAACCTTTGATTCTAGGAAACTCAGATAAGTCAATAGTTTTGTGAGCACTGAATGAGTGGGTTTTGGAACCCAGTGTGTGTTTTTACTCGCCTGCTGGGTGCAAGCTAGGATTAAAGCTGATGGCCCACCAGTTCTTGGCTCCGTTGTTTCATTACCATCTGTCCAAATCCAATGCGAACCTGCATTGGCCAGGCGGCTGTGATGGTGGCCGTGGCTACTGGCTTTACAGAGAGGTTGTGTGTGTATGGCAACAGGGAATATCTGAGGCTCTCTGTACTTTCCACTCAATTTTGCTGTGAATCTAAAACTGCTCTATAAAACAAAATTTATTAATTTAAAAAAATTGTGTGGCATATTTCTAAGAGCCATTTTACTCAAGATATACATAGTGTTGAGTGACTAAAGGAAGTTCAGAAACATTTTATGATTCTATTTTGTATAGAAAATAATATGGAGAAGCGGATATGTTTAAATATGCTCAGAACATTAATGGAAAGACATTTAAAAACTTGCTAGTGGGTTTCTCCTGGGGAATGGGTTGGGGAATCAGGAATAAGGAACTTTTATTTCCTTCAGTATATAGATTAAAATTTTAAAATGATCATGTAGTTCTTCTGGTTTTTCTATTATTACTTACTTTATTTATGTAATAAGTGGATAAGTTTCTCTGAAAAATATTCTAGCAATTCAGATATAATAAAAGTGTTCTTGACCTCCCTCCACACAATCCCACCCCCTCCCAGGAAATATCCTCTGCTGGCAGTTTATTTGTATCCTTCTTTTATGATTTTAAAAAGTATACGTAAGTCTCTTTGAGCTGCTTGAATCTCTGTTTATTATTAGTTGTAAAAGTCCCCAGTGACCACAGAAATACTTCTTACTGGGAAAGGGAAGTTTTAAAATAGGGGAGCAGCAGTATTTGTCATAAACTAGCCCAGCAGCAGGGAAAACCCCAGGCCTTTTTTAGATCTCTGAAGGATAGCTTAAGGTGACTGGCCAGAGGCTGGGAGTGGACACAGAAAGGAAGTTGAGAACAATAGGGTCACTCCACCTCTGCCTTTCTGGAGGTGGGGCAACTGCCATAAATGTGGAGTTGGCCTAATCTATGTCATTTAGGGATTAGAAAGTCATCAGAGTTAAAATTTTAAGTCATTACCTTGAATCCTAAAATAGGATATAGTGAGAAGAGTGGAAAAGTCTGTCGGTAGCTTCTTTGGATCTAAACCCTGCACTACTTAAAAAGGGATACAGAAGATGGGGCCACTTAAGTTATTTTGCTGCTTTAATATTGTTATAGGGATTTAAAACACAAGAGTGTTATAAAATTTTTTCATTAAAAAAGTTTCTTTCTGTGTCATTTTGGGGTTAACAAGCTATTTTCCCCAGAGAGTAATTGTTGGGCAGATAAAATATAATATGTTCACTTTGTTAAAGATGGCGCTGCCCACATGGAAGCCCGTCACCCAAGTGGTATTATTTGCCCTTATGCTTGGGATGGGTGAGGGGGAAAAGCTGTAATGTAAGCAGGCCGGGTTGTTATGGCCGAAGGCTTAGTTTTAAGAGTAAACTCTTCCCCACACCCTTGACTGATTGGATGATGTAGGGTGGTGCACTCTCCTGAGGAATCCCATTATACAGAGACTTCCTTGTTTGTACAATTGGATTAAAGGTTTTAATTCTACAGTATAAAGTGGGAGAGACCAGTAGCTTGATCTCTCTTTCTCGGTTCCTGAAGTATTAGAGAGGAGAGCAGATGAAGGCCACATGGAGGCCAGTAGAAGCAGCTAAGATGGCAGAGTGCTGATGAAGAAGCCAGTTTGTTAAGAATTTGTGCAGGAGGAAATGGGGAACAGAGGTGAATAAGACTGGTGAGCTAGAAAGCTTTGATACTAGGAAACTCGGATAAGTCAGTAGCTTTGTGAGAACTGAAAGTGTGGGTTTTGGAGCCCAGTGTGTGTTTTTGCTTGCCCGCTGGGTGCAAGCTAGAATTAAAGCTGATGGCTCACCAGTTTTTGGCTCCTGTGTTTCATTACCAACTATACGAATCTAATGCAAACCTGCACAGGTCAGGCTGCTGTGATGGTGGCCTCGACTACTGGCTTTACAGTAATTCATTTTCCTGATTATTAAAATATGTATAATATATACTGAATTTTAGCCTGTTCAGTCCAGAAGATGTATCTAGAGTGCAGGGAAATTCCTAATCTGATTGAATTGGAAAAGCCTAGGATGCAGCCCCCTGAGGCCATTAGTCCAGCCTCGTGTCTCACCACCACCCACCCCTCACCCCTACCCTCACCCCCACTCCCCACCCCCCCACCCCGCCACACTTCCGGAAGGGGCACCTCTTTCATTGGTGGTCAGTGAGTGGAGCACAGGATGCATCCGCACCCATAGTTCCCATTGAAATACTGGTCAGTTTGTTGATTTAAATTTACTTGTTCTTTATTTTAAATATTGCATTTGTTCCCATTTTGTTTTCTTACTTTAAAATAAGATATGTGCAGTGTGCATAGGGATTTGTTCCTAGTTCTTTTTTTATAGTCTGGCCCTCCAGCGGTCTGAGGGACAGTGAACTGGCCCCTTGTGTAAAAAGTTTGGGAACTCCTGCCTTACTAACTGGAGTCCTTGAGTCATTACTGTGTGATCTCTCACTTAATTGCTCGGTGCTTCATTTGTTTCATCTGTAAAATGAGACCTTTGGTACAAACAATTTCTATATTCCTATGGCCCAAAAATCTTTTAGTTGAACTCGTCTAGTTAATGTGAGACCGTCAGAGTGGATCATACATTCAAAATAAAGTAGAGAGCTGGATCAATTGTATGGATCTTTCTGAGGGAAAAAAGAAAAGAAACTGGACCTCAATTAGATCTATTTCAGGCCAAATTATTTATTTTATTTTATTTTTCTGAGGCTGTGAAACCAGAATCCTACCTGATGGACAAATGCAACTCACTTGTTCTCAACTCCATTTCACCTAGGTGGGTCCCACAGAGATTCAAATATTTACACCTAAAGATGCCACGCATTGTTTTACTCTATATGTGTTAGAAAAACAAAGAGGTTCTTTCAACCTCGGTGCAAACCGGATCTCACACATAGTGTCTTCCATCGTTTAGTTAACCAGCCCTTCTCAGACTTTATTTAGTGCCTGAAGTCTAAAAGACCTGGGGATGTTTTAAAATGCAGATCCTGATTCAGCAGGGCTATGTGAGGCTCATGAATTTGCTTTTCTAACAAGCTCCCAGGCAATGCTGGTACTGCTTGTCTGTGTGCTACTACTGAACTAGCTAGGAACTGAACCAGGAGCCCCTCACTGTCTTTTGTAATCCTTTTCTTTCAAATGCAAGTTATTTGTGATGAAAAATAACTAACTACCTGAAAAAAACGAGTGCTTCTTTCAGGTAGTATTTATGAAATAAAGCCAGAATTAAGGTCATTCCTAAAATAAATGTGTTGGGTCTGAATGCATAACACTGCTAATAGGTTAGGAAACTTACAAGTATGTTCCTTTTCCTTTCAATCTATAGATATTTTATATAGCAGCAAAGACTTATTAACGTATAGTATATAAATCCCTTGCTCCCCCCCCCCCCATAAGTGATTCAAAGCAGTAGCTTGTGTGGATAAATAAGATAATTTATGTGAAAACCATTAGCCTCAAGCCTAGTACTTAGAAAATACCTTACCAAAAGATATATTACCAAGTAAGGCAAAAGATATGAAGGAGCATTTTATAGACGGGAAATCTCGAATGGTCAATAGACATTTGAAAAGATGTGCATCCTCATTAGTGATCAGAAAACTGAAAATTCATACCACAGTGAGACACCACTTTTTAACCTTCACAGTAGCAGAAAAATTTTAAAAACTCATATAATAACACATGCTGATGAGGATATGTTATATGCTACTTGTAGGATTTCATTTGGTGCAATTACTGGAAAACAATTAGGCATAATTCAAGAAAGTTGAAGGATATGAATATCCTACTACCTAGTAATTCAAATCATAGCTACAAACCCTAGATAAACTCTTGCACAATATACCAGTAGAAATGCACAAAGAAACTCATGATATTACTGTTTATAAGACCAAAAAAAGAATGAAAACAACCCAAATGCTTATGCATAGTAGAATGGAAAAGTGATTTATATTCATGTGATGGAATATTATGTAACTGAAAATGAATGTACTATAGTCACAGCATCATAGATGAATCTTACAAATTTAATGTTGGGAGAAAGAAAAGGGAGAGAATAATACATGTAATATGAAAAATACAATAAAAACGAGATTTATTTAAGAACATATGCATCATAAAACTGAAGGAAAATAAGAGAATGACAAGTACAAAAATCAGCATAATTATTACTATGTTGGGTTAAGGAGGGAGACAAAACTGAGGTTGGGCACCACAAGGAGTTTTAAATGTACTGACAGTGACAACAGGTACAATAGTAAAATTATTATCTACATTCCTTTCCTATTGTCCCAAGCTGGGACACATTATATCAGTTTCTTACATGACCTCTCTTAAGGACATCCTTAATTCCATCACCCATATCAGAAATGTAAAGGTCATCTTTGGTTTCCCATCTCTGTATCAATTATCAGTATGAATTATCAAGTTCTTTTATCTAACCATTTCTCAGATTTCTACCTTCATTTCCAACCCCATCTTCACTAATATATGTTAAGTTCTAAATCTTGGACTATTAGAATCACTTTTAATTTTTCTTCTCATCTCTAATCTCTCCCTCCAATCTTTCCATCTATCCTCTTCTGCAGTCAATAATCTTTCTAAAATGAAATCTCATGTTTCTTCCCTAGAAATCTTAAACAGCACCTTGTTATTTTCACGATAAAAAGCATATTCTTTGTCATGAAAGAACCCATTTTAACATTATAATAATTAACACCTTTTTTGTTTTTTAGAGAGACAGACAGACACAGGAAGGGAGAGAGATGAGGAGCATCAACTCGTAGTTGTGGAACTTTTTTGTTGTTTGTTAATTATTTCTCATACATGCCTTGAGCGGGGTGCTTCCGGCAAGCCAGTGATCCCTTGCTCAAGCCAGCAATCTTGGGCTCAAGCTAGCAACCCTGGGCTTCAAGCCAGTGACTTTGGGGCTCAAGCCAGCAACCATGGGATCATGTTGATGATCCCGCACTCAAGCCAACGACCTCATGCTCAAGCCGGTGAGCCTGCGCTCAAACCAGCAACTTCGGGGTTTCAAACCTGGGACCTCAGCATCCCAGGTCAATGCTCTATCCGCTGTGTTACCAAACACCAGTCAGGCAATAAATAATACTTTAAAGTAATGTTTAGTCAGCATTTACTGCAGGTTAGGCACCATTCAAAATGCTTTACATTTATTAACTTGTCCTCACAAGAACCCTATTAAGCTGGCATTATTATTATGTGTGTGGCCCACAGTGAGTGATCCATAAGTGCTGCTGAACAAATGCATTTCTCTTTTACAGATGAGGAAACAAGGCTTAGCATATTAAGTCACCAAGGTTTTCATAGCTAGTCAATGGTAAATTGTATACACAGGGCAGTCTGACTCCAGGGCCTATAAATGTGATCCATTATGCCTCATGTCCCTTTAAAAGTGGCCCTAACCTATCTTTCTGGCCTCATTTCAGGATACTTCTTAGTGCATTTTCCACCTTATTGACTGTTCTCTGGATTTATGAAGCTGGTTCATACTTGCCCATCTTTATTCAGGCTCTTGGCTCTGGAATGCCTTTCTCTACTGCTCTCTTGGTCAAGGTGGATACTCAATGTTCGATTTCCAACTTTCTTAAGGCTAGGTCCAAGAAGCCCTTCTTTACCCTAAGGCTGAATTACTCTTTCCCTCTCCTTGTGCTCCCACAATACTTTATTCATGCCTTTAATTACAGACACTCTAACACTGTGTTAAG